>CP139502.1:235154083-236653954 GCA_021014915.2 Artemisia tridentata subsp. tridentata | reverse complement strand
AACGTGAAATCGAACGACTTTAGTAAAGTCACATCTCTAATGACAAAGCTCGTCGAAGCTAGTGAAAAAGTCCTGAATCCACGTGAGAACGTGAGGATGAATCCTCGTGTGTACATACTCATCTTTTTCAACCGTAACGAGTAACTCGAATTGAATCGCGAGGTCGCGATTCCGTTAAGGAGGTGAGACTGTAACCACCCGTAATTTTCCGAATATATTTTTATTCGAGACTTTATCCGTTCCTCATAAACGGATCCTTTCTGAACTTATTTGGTTTGAAAACGTGAATTTATCTCGCGAAATGTGAAATTCGTACACAACACGCACTGGCACAACCGACGATTGGTTTTGATTATTTTATTATCCGCAAGAAATGAGGCGTTGTATTGAAAAATTATTCTAAACGCGAATATTTAATTATTCGTGCAGCGAGAAATAAAGTTACGCGTATTCATAATCAAAATTAATGGAAAAATGATTTTAAAATTTATGGGATAACTTTCGGGTGCTCGAGAAATATTTATAACACGTTTTATCGGTTCGTTGACGTTTCATTAAAAATATGAGAAGATTTACATATTCAGTCCCTGAGGGCGCGCTAGGGTTTGCCACAAGTCCCATGAGGAGGCTATATATATACAATTGTTATAAAGTTTTAGGGTTTTAAAAACCCATTCTCTTTCTCTTCAGCCGACAACTTCATCTCCTTCACCCTCTCTCCTCTCTTATTTCTCCGGCGACAAAAACCGGCCATCCGGCCACCACCACGGACCACCTTACTACACCGCCTCCATCATCATCATCCTCTCGATCCCCTCATCATTTCTACGTAACTCACGCGCTTACAACACGCATATATCTTATTCTTTCTCTCAAATTTTCCGGCGAAGTTTTCCGGTAACATAAATTTGTAGTTGTAACGAGTATAGATCGAAGTTGTAGTTGTTTTTGGTGGTTTGTTTGGTTCGTTTGGGTTCGAGTCACCACCACAGCCGCTTAGCAGCCACCACAGCCGCCGTTCTCCTCCCTCTCCTTTCTTTCTCTCGACATGGTAACTCGAGAAAAACCAGTTTATATTTTTATTAATTATTTTGATATAACCGATTATTCTGTTGTTGTTTTTCGTGGATTCGAACGAGATAAAAACGATTTGATAAGAAGTTTTGAAAACATTTTTGATTTTGGTTATTAATCCGTGTGGTAAAAACTGTTGGCAAAAAGTGGTGTTGGTTTTGATCTATTGTTTCGGTTTGTTATTGTTGATTTAAGAGTGTGGTTCGGTTCACAAGTTCACCCACGAGGGTGTTGTTTGGGTTTGGCAGCCGTGAGTCAAGGCCGAGACCATTAGGGTCTCGGCAAGGGTTGTTGATTGTTGTTGCTCGTTGTTGTTGTAGTTGTAATGGTTTTGGTCTTGGTAAACCTTGTGAGTTCCATTTTTAGTCCGTTTGGTGGGAGTTTGATGCTATTAATGTATATATTGGTTCGGTTTAGCCTAAGAATCACTCACTTAGGGTGCGTTAGTTGCTCGTCTCGGGTCAGTCACTAAAACCGCAAGGGTGTTTGTTTGTGTAATCAGTCGAGTAGGAAGACTCATAGGAGTTTTAAAAATTTGATTCGGTTGGTTGTCTTAAACTGCTTTTGGACTTCGCAGGCTGCAAAAACTATTTGGGTTGGTTGTTAAATTTTGATGGGCTATAGACCCCATAATGGACTACCTTGGTGTTTGGGTTAGCTACGGGCCGAAGCCCAATGGGGTTAAGGTTTGTGTTGAATTTGTTAATCGGGTCAAAGCCCATGAGTTGAAAGTGATGTTTTAATACTAGTGACCAATTAGTACGTTATGGATTATATTTGAAATCGTGATTTGAATTTGATTACGGATTTGGATTATTATACTTGGACGTTTGGAAAATCTTGGATCGTTATCGGACTTACGATATTAGATATTGGATTCATTGAACATTTTGAGACTAGAGACGGTGTAATATATTAAACTCGAAAAGACTTTAATATATTAAACTCGGACCAGACACAAAATCTTCAATAAAACAAAAACTAATATTCATGCAAATGATAACGAAACATAAAACTTATAAAATATTGTAATTTCAGATTTGGTTAATCCAAGTCTCAACGATTTGAGAAAACTGATTTTATTATAAAATGTTTATGTTTTATGCAAATTATTTGGGGATAACGGGGTAAATGTTGAAACGTACAAACTGAGTTATTTTATTTGAGGTGTTGTTTGTCGTAAGCTTCTAGAGTTTTCTTCCTTGGTTTGAGGTCTCGTCAGTATTCTCTCGACTATGTCGATGTCTATTCTTTTCGGCGTGAGTTGCATGTCGAGTCTATGTCTTCTTACCACACCACACGAAACGTTGATACTAAGCTTTTTAATAAGTTTTGAAACCGAGTAATCCACGAAAACTACGACACTCTGTCTTTTATAGACTTTATTATTTTGCGAGACATATCTTGAGATAATTGTATACGTATTAGGTTGTGCCGATCCTAGACCGTTGTGTACCGCCGTGCTTGTACCTCCGTGTAACCTCGTGCCATATGTTTTGAGAACGTTGTGATATGCTCTAGATGCCAGTCGTGTCAGTTGTGATCTTGCATTGCTGTGGCTAAGGTGAGTTCATGGCCCCCTACTTTTACTGGTTTTTAAACTATTTTGGGGGAGAATACATGCTCGTTGTTTTTCACTAAACTCAATGCTTTTGAATGCTTAAATGCTGTGATCTACTGGTTTTTATGATTTTGGACAATATATGAGCTTCGATTGAAATATGTGCTTTATTGTGTGAACCTAATTTGTGTGACTTGGCTTGAACGTGTGAGAATGTTAGTGATGCATTGATAGTATACAATTGGGGAAGTGGCACCCAGTATATTATTTTGGGAAGTAGCACCCACTATGCATTTTGGGAAGTGGCACCCAATATATCATTTTGGGAAGTGGCACCCAAACTATGTGTGGATCATTTATGCGTGTATGTAGTTTGAGGTTCAGTGTTGCTAGTTGTTATGTGCTCACATTAGTATATCATGCTCACTGTTGTCCTACGCTTTATTATTCACAGCTTCGTGGTTTAATTAACAAACCTATGAACTCACCAACCTCGTGTTGACACTTTTAGCATGTATTTTCAGGTTTAAGGTTATAACTTGTTTCTGAAGGCGCTTGGCAAGGGGCATGGCCATAGACGACTCTGATATATTTATTTGGGACCGCTTTATTTATTTTTGGGCCTATTTCCGCACTACTCTTGAATTATGTAAATTTAACATTTTTGTAAATGAATTTCATTTTAAACGGTTAAGGTAAAACCGTTCTTTGTACCTTGTGTTGTGATACCAATTGAGTAGCACCCCAGTGACATGAATGCTTCCGCTGGACCCGATTTTCGGGGTGTGACAAGTGAGTCTAATGCGACTCCACGGTGCCCTAATGCTTCCATGTCAGCTATCATCACTCGGTTCTTCGCCATCACTCTCCTGAGATGCTTACAACAAGC
Organism: Artemisia tridentata subsp. tridentata; assembly: GCA_021014915.2. NCBI lineage: Eukaryota > Viridiplantae > Streptophyta > Magnoliopsida > Asterales > Asteraceae > Artemisia > Artemisia tridentata. Next base: position 236,650,430 of record CP139502.1, on the reverse strand, counting down.
GTGTATCAATTTTGCACAGAACGAGTCTTCATGTGACTGCTGCACAAACCACACGCGCATATAATCATGCAGTTTGGACGAGCCAGAAATTTTCATCAGGTCATCTAAAATTTGGAATTGTGCCATTGGAAACATTATGCCAGTTGATCGGCATCTTTCATTATATATTATTGTATTTAAATAGTAGAAGTATCTAAATATATTTAAACTTTGTCAATTATCTTATACCCTACATATATGATATGCTTAAATAATTTCCAGAGATAAGTTTATACTGAAAACAGATTGATAAAATTGCTACTTTATAGTAATAGATATATATGGCATATCAAACTTTGTTTAAATTTAAAAGATATTCATTATAGATTATATATTTTTTAACAAGTTAAATATTTTCAATATCTTTCCACAACCATTTGATACTGTGAACAGTTCAAACGAGTTTACAGTATAATTGATTTATTAGCATCATGGCAACTATATCAAATGATTTAGCAATTCGACCAAGAGGAAAACCAAAACGAAAGGCGCAACAAACAAATGTAAGCAGAGGACGGCCACCAATATATCCAATCGCAATGGGTAATTCAGTTAGTTACAACTACACATCATTATATTTATATACTCTGTCTATGTTCGATGACAAATATTTTATTGTGTTAACTCAACTTCAATTTACGACAGGTACCAATAGTTTCACCACACGGCCAACATGCGCGCCTTTTTCAAACAATGTCAACAACATCTTAACGCATATGCCAGTAACATGCGTACCAGATGTGAAAAATAAAAAGACAACGATACAAAATATTTGTTAATTATTTGTTGATGGAATAATAACTATGTTATATGTTTTGGTTCAGTCTTTGAATGGACCTCCCCTCGGTCTTTTTGTGGTTTATGTGCCTGATGTTGTTTTGGGCTGTGAAAGCGTGTGAGTTGGCCGTATGTTGATATCATAAGGATCTGCTGTAAATTGAATTTGCATTAACGTTATCAAATAATTATCATTGTAATATAATTCAGCATGTAAATATCATGTTTTGTAGTTTCAACTAACATTCATGATGCAATTTGACACATATACTAATGATCTCAGTCTACGGCCAACTCGCATGCCTTCTCAAATAAAAAAAATACCATCTGATCGATGCATAGGCCGACCACCGATATACCCAAACGAAACAGGTCATTTAATTAACTGAAACTATCCAACATGATATTTACACACTATATTTGCTTGCAATGAAAACTATTTGATCATGTTAATACAACTTCATTTTACAACAGCTCCTACCGATATCAGCATACGGCCAACTCGCACGATTTCACAACCCAAAACAACAACAGCCACAGAAACCACAAAAAGACCGAGGGGACGTCCATTAAAAGATCTAACCAAAACACGTAATAATGTTACAATTCCTTCAGCAAATAATTAACAGTTATTTCCGCTTCGTATTTTTATTTATTCATTTTTTTTACAGCCATGCCTAAAGAGCCTACCTATCTTGGAACTATTCAACCTGGTGTACACATTGCAAAACGCAAATCACAGAGACTACATGATAAAATGAAAGCACCCGTGCAAAAAATACCAAGACGGGAGGGTTTAAATACCACATCTTCTGCAAACAATCAAGAAGCACATAAAAACCAATTTAAAGGCATATCTAATGGTAAAGCCATTAGACAAATCCGTATAAAAAAACACCATTCAGTACCAAAAAATATATAAGTTTTATTTTATTTATTTTTTCATTTTTTTTTAAATAATAATTTATTTAATTCATTTTACATTTACAGATTATTTTGACCATGGAGATCCTATTTACACATGTCAATCGTGCGATGCATTACTATGGCATGCTGAGGCTATGGTAGGATCGACGTCTTCAAACGAAGATACTTACTCTATATGTTGTGGAAAAGGAAAAGTGAAATTAGGAAATGAAGTTAAGAATCCACCTGAATTGTTGAGACAGCTTATGGATGGTGAACATCCAAAAAGCAAGGATTTTGTTGATAATATCAGATGATATAATTCGATGTTTTCATTCACATCCATGGGTGCAAGACAGGACACATCTGTTAATCAAGGATATGGAGCATATTGTTACAGGATACAAGGTGAAAATTACCATAGAATGGGGAGTCTGTTACCAGAGGGCAACAAACCTCCTGTTTTTGCACAGTTATATATTTACGATTCAAAAAATGAAATACAGAATAGAATTAATTGTGTCAGGTATGATAACGTTGATTATTTTTTCATTTTGTACATGTTGTTTATATATTACTTGCATAAACAACAGCATACTAATATAACTATATTCATTTCATACAGTACCATCGACAGCACATCGAAATCAACCAACTATAACATAGACCACCAGCTGACTGTAGATTTACGGGACATGCTGGATACAATCAATCCATTAGTTGGTCAGTTCAGAATGGCTGGGGAATGATTAGTCAGGAAAAGTGATGAAAAAAAATTCAAATTACGCCTTATCGGTACACGAGAACGAGATGGTAGAAATTATAACCTACCCACAGCTGATGAAATTGGAGGACTCATAGTTGGGGACTTTGACGCTACAACACACAAAAGAGACATTATTTTGCACTTACAAGAAGGAGGGCTTAGAAGAATTAGTGAATTGCACCCGTCATATCTGGCATTACAGTACCCATTGTTGTTCCCATATGCAGAAGATGGTTACTGGACAGACATATATCATGTAGGCATTACTGATTACACACCAACAAACAAAAAAACTCGCGTAACAATGAGGGAGTATTTTGCATATCGGCTACAAGAAAGGGCAGGAGTTTTCTCGATGATACTCAATGCAAGGAGGCTATGCCAACAATTTATTGTTGACGCTTACACTATGATAGAATCTGAAAGGATGTCGTTTGTTAAAAATCAACAGAAGGATTTGAGGAGTGAAACATATTCTAAACTTGCAAAATTGGCAGAGCAAGAAGATTCTGGGGTGACATTACGTGGGAAAAAGGTTATATTACCATCGTCATTTACTGGGAGCCCAAGATATATGATGCAAAACTATTTAGATGCAATGACAATATGCAAGGTTTACGGATATCCTGACCTGTTTATCACATTCACATGCAATCCAAATTGGCCAAAAATTGAACGGTTTGTCGCAGATAAGGGGTTGAAGCCGGAGGACAGGCCTGATGCAATAGCCAGGGTATTTAAACAAAAGTTGGACAGGCTAATGAGAGATTTTAAAGACCGCCATTTTTTTGGACATTTAAAAGCAGGTATTATCATATTTCTATTATAAAAATGTAGAGTAACTGCGTCAATTATCATTGATTATATACATTACTTAACATTATCATCTTGATGCAGCTGTTTATACCGTTGAGTTCCAGAAAAGAGGTCTACCACATGCTCATATACTGCTTTTCTTGGAAGAAAAAGATAAAATCAAGACAATAAGCCAAATTGATCGATTTATTTCAGCGGAGATACCGGATAAAAATGAAGACCCGAAACTGTATGAAATTGTTACTGATCATATGATGCATGGGCCATGTGGCCCCCAACGGCCAACTTGCCCCTGTACCGTAAAAAACAAGTGCACAAAGAGATTCCCTAAGGAATTTAACGATTCGACAGTCATAGATGACAGTGGATACGCACTTTATAAAAGGAGGAACGATGGATGTACAGTAACAAAGAGCGGTTCAGAATTACACAACGGATACATGGTACCTTACAATCCAGCGTTGTTGAGACGCTACCAATCACATATTAATGTCGAGTGGTGCAATCAGGCGGCGTCCATAAAATATATTTTCTAGTATATAAACAAGGGTCCAGATAGGGCCACGGCGGCCGTAGAAGACCAAGATGTAGATGAAGTCAAGGACTATTACGATTGTCGCTATCTTTCAGCGTACGAGGCGGCATGGAGGATTTACAAATTTGACATCCACTACAGATTTCCTCCCGTTGAACGCTTGCCGTTTCATTTGGAAGGCGACCAGTCGGTTATATTTGATGCTTCAGAAAGCATTGACTGTACTTTGGATAAAGCATCCGTAAATGATACGAAATTTGTCCAATGGATGAAAACAAATAGGACGGATCAAGAAGCGAGAAGCCTACTTTACCACGAGTTTCCACAACACTATGTATGGAAACAAGAAGAGAAAATTTGGGTAAAAAGACAGAAAGGCACATGCATTGGACGCGTACATCACGTGTCGCCGTCAACTGGGGAGCTGTTCTATTTACGAGTCTTGATTAACAAAGTCACAGGCGCACAAGATTGGGTTGACTTTAGAAAATTCGAAAATGTTACGTACAATACCTACAAGGAGGCTTGCCAAGCGCGGGGTCTATTGGAAGATGACAAAGAATATATTGATGGGTTGTTAGAAGCCAGTCTATGGGGGTCCGGAAACTACCTGCGTAAGTTTTATGTCATACTAATCCTGACAGATTGCAGGTCTCGACCAGAGTTTGTTTATGAAAAAACATGGGAAGTAATGGCTACTGACGTGTTACATGCAGAACGAATAAAAAGGAATGATCCAGGTATGATTTTTGTTAATGTAAAACATTAAATTGGAAACAACATATCTCCATGATTTATAAAAAATATGCTCACTATTTGTTATCTAAAAACAATGTAATTCAACATAACTACTAATAAGCAGGACATTATATTAGACCACAAACTCTGTCTATAAGCCTACAGATTATATCCATAACCAAAGGAAACTACCACTACCGTGTCCACATTACGCAACAAATACTTATCATAACATATGGTCGCCATAACCAAATTAAAAGTTTATGTACCCAGAAAATCATACCAAAAGCAGCATCAGCAAACATGAAACACTAGAATCTTGGCTTCATTTTCCCCATATACAACATAGCTTTGTCGTCCATAACATTCTTGACATTCATGAAACCATTCAGGGAGTGTCTACAACATAACCATAATACAATTAGATTTATGTATTAACAAATATTGGAGAAACAAAGCACAGAATCAAATTAAGCATTCTACTATGTACACAATAACCACAAATTATTACACACCTGATTTTTCCGATAACAGTAATCAACCTTCATCAAAAACTGATAAGCCATGTCTCAGAAAATGAAAAAATCGTTAAAGATGATAGTCAAAACAATAAACTAAATAGCCACAATGATAACCTATAAAATACTTCTAAGATATTAAACATGCATTTGATATATATATGTTTTATAAAATGAAACTAAAAAAAATAAAATTTATTTTTGCAGATTTGGAACTTTCGGACGAACAAAGAAAGAATGTATGCCTTACATATATTGAGCACATGCTTCTTTGTAACAATAAAAGTTTAAGGAGTATCCCAAACATGCCTTTGCCAAACGAAATGTTTTCTATGGCGAATTACAACAGACTGATAGCAGACGAGTTGAGATACAACCCAGAAGAATTACAAGAACAACACAATAAACTCTTTGGTACGTTGACCGTCGAGCAAAAAAAAATATATAATACTTTAATGGATGCTGTTAATGGCCAAATGGGTGGTATGTTCTTTGTATATGGATATGGAGGCACGGGTAAAACTTATCTTTACAAAACATTATCCGCTGCAATCAGATCACAAGGCTATATAGTATTAAATGTCGCGTCAAGTGGTATAGCCGCACTTTTATTAGAAGGAGGGAGAACTGCGCATTCTCGATTTGCAATTCCCATCAATGTGGTCGATGATTCTATGTGCCATATCCCAGCAGATAGTGAACTGGCCAAGTTGATAAGGGAGTGCAAACTAATCATATGGGATGAAGCTCCAATGACACATAGACATTGCTACGAAGCGTTTGATAGGACACTGAGAGACATATGTAGGACACATCATTCAACCCCAATGGATCAAATATTCGGAGGAAAGGTAGTTTTGTTTGGGGGTGACTTTCGACAAATTCTTCTGGTCATCACAGGTGGTTCACGACACAATGTTGTACACTCGGCAATAAATTCTTCGTATCTATGGGACCATTGTACAGTGTTACGCTTGACTATCAACATGAGACTTGGAACAGGTACAAATCAATCCGAATGTAAAGAAATACAAGACTTTGCTGACTGGATATTATCAATTGGCAATGGAACGATCGGAGGTAAAAACGATGGAGAGGCAAACGTTGAATTCACGGACGATATGTTGATTCCTGACTCCGAAGATCATGTTGGTGCAATAATAGAAGAGACTTACCCGCATGTGGTCAAAAACCTCTATAACCCGACCTTTTTCCAGGAAAGGGCCATACTGGCGCCTACACATGAACTTGTGGATATGATCAATGACAGGATGCTTACGCTACTTGAAGGAGATCAAAAAACATACCTAAGTTCTGATTCAATTGGTATTGTTGATGAAGACTCCACTTTCAATCAGGACTTATACACATGTGACTTTCTCAACAGCATTAAAATATCTGGACTTCCACGTCATTCATTGACACTGAAAATAGGTACACCTGTTATGTGCATGCGAAACATTGATCAAATAGCTGGATTGTGCAATGGAACCAGGCTCCAAGTTTGAAGGCTTGGTACTAATATAATTGAGGCTAAAATAATATCGGGCGGAAGTGTTGGTACCACTTTCAATCAGGCTTGGTACTAATTTTATCGAAGACAATTCTCGGTATCACCGTGCTTCGCAATGACAATTAATAAAAGCCAAGGCCAAACGTTGACACATGTAGGACTATTTCTCCAGCGTCCTGTTTTCTCGCACGGCCAGCTTTATGTAGCAGTGTCTCGAGTGAAGAACAAGAAAGGTTTGAAAGTCCTTTGTTGTGACGAGGATGGGAAATACACAAAATCAACGACAAATGTTGTGTATAAAGAAGCATTGTTTCGAATTTAAAAGGTATTTCGACCTTTGAATCACATTAAATTTGTGTTTTTACTTACAGCTTATGAATTAGACATGTATAGTTCCACTCAAGTATCATAATAATATCAACACAAAATATAACAGTACATAACCTGTTTCAAAAAATGACGCATTCATTTTCCAGAACAAAATTTTCCATAATAAGCATGAGGAATGGTTGTTAAACCTACTACTACATTTAAGCAACATTAAACAACACAGTGCCATTTTTAAGCCATGATATAACTAAAACCCCCCAATTACCAACAATTAAGATGTTTCAAAACAAATAAAAATTACCTTCGTCCACAGTAACTCAAGACATACTTCAGTTACCTTCGTACTTTGTCTCGATTCCTTTACATTTCCTTGCTTCTGATCCACTCGGTTCTTCTTCACTACCATGCAAAATTGATAATAGCTTCGATTGGTCGCCATACATCCATCATCGTTACTACGTCTATTTATTTATATTTAGCTGAACCAAAAAAAATGGAATCAGTAGGTAATACAGTTCAAGGATGTAGTTAATTAATACATAAAGTGTATCAGTAACATCAAAATATCGTATCTGAGATGATAAGTTTAAACTCGCACTCAAATATTATTAGAATCCAAATCTATATTCTACTACATAAATCAAATATCAGCAAAACACTCCAACTAATCAACAAACAAATACAAACCAAACTAATAAAAAATCAAATCCATTTAAACTCTGGTAGGACAGAACATGGTACTGTCAGTGTCAATGATGTAATAAGACATGATACTGCCAGTGTTGAAGGTTAAAAATCAGATTCATTTAAACTCTGATGGGACAGAACATGGTACTGCCATTGTTACTGATGTAACGGAACATCATACTGCCAGTGTTCAAGGTGCTCTAATAAACGAGATTTCATCCCTAAAATTACACATAAAATAATTACTTAAGTTAATTATAACATACAATTAAACCCAAAAAATGAAACATGCGATTGCAAGATATTAGCTTAAATATACAGATAAATATAATACAATTAGTCAATCAAAATATTCAAGATTTCATCCTTTCAATACGAAAATCAGGTAACAGAGGTTAGCAAAACATGAACAAAACTATTAGATCAAGAATATGTAGTTCACCTTTTGTTGATCTGGGCAAAAATAATTTGACCATTGAGATGTTGGTGTTTTCGATAATGTGATGATACTTTGTGTGAATAGCAGTTATGAGTAATTATAACTGATAATATAATAATTTACAATCAGAATTTCACGTCATAAAATAATACTAATAAAAATAAAAATAAAATTCCATCATATTATTTAGATCAAAATATACTTGCATAATACAATACATGAATGCAATTGGTAACTCAAAATATAATATCAATAATGTAGACTCACGTTTTCTTTATCCAGACACACATTTATTAACAATAAAAAACAATCTAACGGCAGTGCGCGTTCTATTGCTTTTGTATAAAAGTAGTTATATTTTATTATGTTAAATGTAACGAAATTAAGGCATGATTTAAAATTAATTACAGCCATCCAGTCTAAAATTAAAAGTCATGCCCGCCCATTGGGCGGGCTTTGAAGTCTAGTATATATATATATATATATATATATTATATATATATATTATATATATATATATATATATATATAGTATATATATATATATATATATATATTAATCTAAAACTAACAACGATACTTAACTTAAAAAAAAATTAAAACTTTGGTCAACTTTCCAAAAGTACCATAATTAACTCAATGCCTGCAAGGAGTTAATTCATACACCAACCGAGCATTTAAGGGCCTTAAACCTTGATATTCTCTATAAAAGGCCCCTTATAGACAACACAAGATCATCTTATATCAAAGAGAAAACTTTTTCAACACAATGGATCCTACACCATCAAACATCTTGGAGATTTCATCCGACTCGTCTTCTGAGTCATCTGATGGAGGATGGGCAGGCTATTTTCCACCAGGCTACACCTCACGCCAAAGGAACAAGATATCAAAGAAGACAATGCTTAAACATTGACTAGCTTCTTATGATCTTACTGCAAAAGAACCAGAGGATGAAGCAGCAGAGACTTCAAAAAATGTGTCTTCTAAGAATAGCATTGTGTTGCCTGATTCAAAACCAAACAAGCAGGTTCTAGGACTCTTAAGCCCAAAAGTGAGAGATCTACTTGGGGAGAAAGGGACCAAGAAAACCATGCCTAACTTGAAGAACAAGGGAAAAAGAAAGATGTACGTGTTGGCGTTTGGCTTGTTTATGTTTAGGCTTTTATCTTATTTTGCGTTGTAGGCTGCATACTTGAATGTAACTTGTTGATTATGAGTAAAAACTCCATGGTCCTTTTGTTTCATTTTGCCATATATTAATTATTAGCAACAATAAAGAGTTGACAACTGCAAAACAAAGTTAAGCACAAAACACAAAGAAACAATCGTACTAGAAAAGTTGAAAACCATTAAACTACTAAAAATAAGAAGAACAAAAAAAAAAAAAAAAAACTACAAGACATAAAAATAATTCCAGGGACTGGAAGTATACAGACTATACAAAACATAAGAAGAGAAATCAATTTCTCTTAACAACCCAGGCCTGAGTAGGCCTGGTTCCGCCTTGTGGATCAACATATTTAAAGATCTTATATGAAACTGATCCACTGTTGCTTTGGGATTTATAGGTGTATTCATTCTTGAATGGATCCCAAGACCAACATGCTGAGGTCTTAACAGCAGAACCCCCATTACCCTTTACAGCATTAGAATTTGAAGGTTGTGTTGTATTCTTAGCAATTGGTCTCCTCACAGGTGAATAAGATTTATGAAAATGGTTTCTTTGATTATATGTATTCACCTGTGGTTTGTGGAAAGGCTGTCTGGGTCTCATTTGATTAGCATAACCAGAATTGACTTTAGGCCTCACAGAATTGAAATTTTGCCTACCCGAATTAAAGTTCCTTAAACCAGATTTAATATTTGGTCTACCAGAATTAACATTAAAGTTTGGTCAGGTAGAGTTAACATGTTGGGCTGGTCTGGGGACAAATTGGTTGGCATGATTGATTCTGTTAACCTTATTCCACACTGGTTTACTATTGACATTACCAGTATTCACATTCATCCTTTTAAGCTCAGCCTCTCTTTTCATTCTTTTCTCATGAAAGTCACAATCTCTACTCACTGGTTTTGTCATCTGAGGTGGTTGACTCAGGCATTTGAGGACCTCTTTTTCCATACACAAATAGAGAGTCATCTAACTCCTCTTTTTCAAGAGGAGTATAGTCTCCACTCAATGGATGTGGAACTCCCTTGAAATCATCAGCCTTAACAAACCGATTATATAAAGGTTTACCTTTATAGTCATCCTCTCTATGCTTAAATATAGCCTTTTTCTCATCCTCCTTATACCCTAAGCCATGTTTCTTATTTGACCTCACTTGAGAATCCCAACATTTAAACAGATTGTTATTAGAGTTATTCCACTGATCAACACGTTTTCTCAAATCATCCCTCTCTTTTTGTATTCTTAGGCCAAGTTGTCTATATCTTTTAATTTTTTCATCTTGTTCATATATTTTATTAGCCTGAAAGAATAGTTTTTCATTTAAGTCAGCATGTTGTCTCTGAAGGTTGCCTTTTTGTGCTTCTAATATTTTTAGAGCATTTTTATAAGCTAAAATTTGTGCTTCTTGGTCACCTATCAGTGTCAACTGATCATCACACAAAGCCTTAACATGATTATAGGAATCAAAACATAATTTGGAACATAATGGTACCTCATTACTATAACCAATGGCCATGAGTGCATGACTGGACTCTTCATTCTCCTTTGTGTGCTCATTCCAGTTAATAGCTCCAGCTTCCAATGTCACCATACTCATCTGGTTCCTTTCCAGCTTGTCATCCTGTTCATCTTTCTTTCTATACCCATCAGCAGACTTCTCCGTGCGGTCTCTAGCAAAGTGTCCATGCTTATGACAATTGTAGCATTCAACTGTCCTTCTAGTGTACCCAACTGGAGACTTGTTATTGAACTTAATAGACCTCCCATACTGCTTTTGAAACCTTTTTACCCTCAGAGCAATCATGGAAATGTGCCATTTGATGTCCATCTCTTCTACCTCAGCATCATTTATCTGCTCTAAATCTTCACTGATAAAGCCCTCATCTTCTTGTTGATTGGTGAAGAGTGAGTGAATCACCTCATCTGCAAAGCCTGTAGGAGCAGATCTTTCCCTTGTAGAAGCTTCATAAACACCAGACTTAACACTGCCAGACTTAATCTTGTGAGTGCTGCCTTTGTTTTGAGACACAAAAGCAACATTTGAAGAACTAGAAGTTGCCTGAGTGGTTTCATTGATGTCCCTCTCAAAAATCCTAAGATTGTTGTACAGGTCATCTGGGGTCTTTGAGTCAACTTCATCCTTCATCCTCATAGTCATTGACACATTTTCCCATTCTTGAGGTAGAGACCTAAGAAACTTGTGATTGGCATCCTCATCAGATACAGCAGCACCATGTGCCTCTAGCTGTGACAGAAGATGTTGAAATCTGTCATAACCCTTTTCCAATCCTTCAGCCTTTGACACACTGAATGTTTCAAATTGATGTTTAAGAACAGCCTTCTGCATCCTTTTAAAGTTTGCATTCCCTCCAAAACGTTTCTTAATGGCCTCCCAAATCTCCTTGGCATCTATCATACCATGAAACCTTTGTAGATGCTCCTTTGGAATAGCCATAAGCAGCAAGGTTCTGGCCTTCTTCTCCTTTTCCACAGCCCGTATCTCCTCAGCAGTCAATGGTGGTAATATTCTAATCTACCCATCTGTACCAACTGAAACCCTTTTCTTTGAATTTCCCTTCTGAATAACCTTCCAAACTTCACTGTCAATGTACTCCAAGTAATGTTCCATCTCCATGGCCCGTATATCATATTCTTCTCTCTTCAGTATTGGAAGCTTAATGTTGGATATGGTGGTGGTTGTAGGGATGGTTGGTTGTGATTTAGAGGTGCTGGTTTCAGGGTTTTCTTCTTCATGGTTTGATCTCTCATCCTCACTGTTATGGTTTGAAAAAGTTACAGTGTTGATATGCTGCTCAAGGCCAGACATTGTGTAGGGTGAATTGATTGAGAATTTGTTTGTGGTGTTGTATTCTTCGAATTCAGAGTCTCTCTAAAGGCTCTGATACCACTTGTAGGTCCACGTGTTGTATGGATCTCTAAGTAGCTTTTGATTACTTAGTAGATGACTTGAATAAATCCAAATCAATCTAAGTGAGAAACTCTTACACAATTGTTAATGCTAACACGGAAAATTAACAAGAACAATGAAGAACACAGAGTTATCAACTAACTTCGTATATTTCACTAACTCACACAATTCGTACGTACATAATAATGATCCTTAGGGTTCCTTTTATACTTGAAGGAAACCCTAATTACAAAACCGTGTGAAAAGATATTACGTATCTTCTATAAAGATACCTAACTCATACATATCTTTTCCTAACTTAATACTAACAAACTTTCCTAACTTTACTGACCCGACTTAACTATTAAGTCAACAAGACTTAACATAACTACCAGACTTAACTATTTACAAAACCAGATTTAACTAACAACCAGACTTAATATCATAGCTACCAGACTTAAGTCTGTTCTTCACTAAGTCTTCTTCGTACCTTGTGATAATTCCCAACACTGGATCAACATCTTCTTAAGTAGTTGTTGATGAACCGGATACGGGAAATGGTATGTCTTCTTGATGGTTAACTTTGATAATCGGAGTTACAACGGATATTGTAGACACCTTCATCTTATTTCCTCCACATGATTCATCATAGAAGTTCTCAAACAATTCATCTAACTCTTCCTTTTGAATATGTGTAGGTTTTGGTGTTGATGATGTTGGTTTTGGTACGAGTCCTGAACCGTTTTGTTTAGAAGTCATAGTCCTTTGCACGGGTTCTGAACTGACTTGATCAGAAGCCATTTCTTCTATTTCGTCGAAGTGAACATGGATTGTCTCTTGTATCAACTTTGTTCTCCGGTTGTAAATATGATATGCACTTGATTGTGTAGAATTTCCAAGGAAAATTCCTACATCCCCCTTTTCTTTTAGCTTTCCAATGTCTTCACCATCATTAAGAGTGTAGCAGCAACAACCAAAAGTTCATAAGTATTTTACATCGGGTTTGCGTTTGTGAAGGATGTGATATGGAGTTTTGTTGAATCATTTATGGATGTTAGCATTGTTCTTGCAGCTTCTACTAATGGAAGTGTGGAAAACTAGAAGGGGGGGGGGTTGAATAGTTTTACGTCTTTTTAATTTTATTATGAAAACTTTGTTTCTTTTTAAAACCTTAGATTTAAGTTTGTATGAAAAATGATACGTGAACAATATTATTAATTATATGTGTATCCTTTTAGATTTGTTATAAAAGTTTTCTTTTTATGAATGGAGTTTTAAATTGATCTTTATGTGAAATCAACTTCTAATTAATACTAATAGTTATATATGCCTATATGTATGAAAGTAATGACGATATAAAGAAATAAGTAAGAGATGGAAAGATCAAACAGAGACACGAGGGATTTATAGTGGTTCGGCTACAAGGACACCTTCCTTGCCCTACTCCACTCCCCGAGCACACCTTGCTCGAGAGTTTTCTTCACTACTTCAACAAGCTCCCTTATGGCAGAGAAAACCTTACACAACTTTCGCTTACACCGGTTTAACGACACAAAGCTAAATGTCGAGTTCTAATCGTAGCTAGAACCAATCTCACAACTTCACAACACAACTTCTTCACAACTTATTCACGACTTCTTCACGACTTCAACACAACGGCTTCACGACTTCTACACAACGGCTTCACGACTTTTTCACGACGACATCACAACTTCTAAGCTACGGCTTCACGACCACGACTTCACACCTTCTAAGCTACGGCTTCACGACCAAGACTTCACAACTTCTAAGCTACGGCTTCATGACTTCACCATGACGACTTCACAACTTCTAAGCTACGGCTTCATGACTTCAACATGACGACTTCACAACTTCTAAGCTAAGGCTTCATGACTTCACCATGACGACTTCACAACTTCTAAGCTACGGCTTCATGACTTCAACATGACGACTTCACAACTTCTAAGCTATGGCTTCACGACTTCTACACCATAACTTCACAACTTCTACATGACTTCTTTACACCACAACTACTTATGCACCTTCTTCACTACTTACACACTATACATATCTAGTCACTTATGTTTACACCTTATACACACACTTTACACAAATGAATGAATGATTTACAATTATGATACACCAACAACTTGGATGGAAGAGATACACCAAGGTGTAATACTTCTTGTCTTGAAGGATAGATGTATTCTTCTCTTGCACTTGAGAGGTTGAAGCTTTGGATCACTTGAAACAAAAGCTTATAATTACATGATCAAAGGGTTTTTGAAAATATGAAATGAGATCTAAACCATAAAGTTTTTAGTGCAAAAGGTGAGAAAAAATGCCAGAGAAAAACCAGTATTTATAGGAAAAATCTGGGACCTACTGGAGCGGGGGCGGTCCCCTTAATTTTAAGGGGACTACCTTCTATAATTAAGGGGGCCGCCCCTGCCGAACGTTGCCCAGTTTTGTCTTTTTGTGGGGAAGGTTTTTCTGAGACATTTTTGGTTGAAAATTTGAATTCATATATTTATATTAGATTAAACATATTTATTTAATACCAAAAATGTTTTTCAAAAATATATAAAATGTTTTTGACATTTTATAAAAAGTTTAGAGATTAAGAAAATGTTTCTTTGATCATATAATGCATTAAGCACTTGTTTATTCATACCTTAAGTGATTTAGTTGTAGAAATGAATATTTACAACTAAATACTTGTTCATTTGATAAGTTTATGTTTAATGAGTTTTGATTTTGTGATTATCAAAACATAGAGATATGAATAAGTATGAATAATGTTTTTAGGTATTACTTATGTCAACAATCTCCCCCTTTTTGATGATTACAAAACTAAAACTCATTAAATCCAAAAAGTTATTTTTGGACAAGTATTTAGTGAGTTTATATTCACTTCTCCCCCTTTTTGTAGAATCAAAAAGGTTATGCCGACAAGTTTTTGAGACAAAATTTGTCGGGATGAGAACTCCCCCTTGATGTGTGCTCCCCCTCGTTTGAGGGCACCAAGGAATCGATATATGGAATACTTGCAAGAAAAATATTAGAAGCACAAGCATATATATAGCAAAAAGAAGCATGCATATAAAGACATTCATTAAAAATGTTGTGTATAAATACACAACCATCCAAGATTATATTCAATCCTACATTAGCTAGTAAGTAATGCAATCTACATAATCATTCTAGGAGTACATGATCTTCCATGGGGCTTGCACACAAAATGGTTTGAAAAATTATATTTGATTAAGCATTGCATATGCTTAATTTGGTGAGAATGGAGGTGGTGGTGGTGTAGTGGGTGAATATGGTGGAGGTTGTGGTGGAGGTTGGGTGTTAAGCATGTGTTCAAGGGATGAAAACATGTAGTGTATCTCATCTCTAAGACCAAAGATGATTGTTCGGTTGTGGATGCAACAAAGGCAATTGTCTCCATGGGCTTCAAGTAAAGCCCAAGGGATGGGAAAGCATGGTGGTGGTATTGGTGATGATGAGAAATGTGCATCAAGAGGTGTTATTGGTGATATGGAAATGACAAGTTGGGTGAATGGAGGTTCTTGAGTAGGAGGTGGAGTTGATGCTCTTGATGGTGGTGATGATAGGTTGTGAGTTAATGTAGTTATTGATGGATGAAGTGAAAGGTATGGATGAAGATGATTTGCCATGAGTGGAGGGTGTTTTTGATGGTGCATTTGGTGCACTTGGGGATGAACATTGAGTTGGTGGTGATGGAGTTTTGGTGTCTTCTTGGGTTAAGTCAATGAAGAGTTGTTTTGGTGGTATGATGAGAATTTTGTGTTTCTTGGATGTCTTAGAGATGGATGATTTTGGTGATAGCATGGTGAATGAAAATGGGTGTTTGATGGAGGTGATGGTTGATTTAGGTAAGGTTTGGAGGTTTTGTGGTAAAATTCCAATACCAGTTCGTCCTTTAAGAGAAATGGTAGCTGGGGCTAGAGAAAAGGGGTCACAAGATGCAAAAGAAAACAGTAAATTTTACTGCCCAGATGGCCGGTCCCCTTAATTGTAGGCCGCCCCCCTTAAAATTAAGGGGACCGCCTAGGGAATTAAGGGGGCCGCCCATCTGGTGTTTTCCCAGGCGACCAAATTTGAAAAATTTCCAGAAAAGGGTCATTTTTAGGGTGTTTTTGCAGCAAGCTCCATTTGAATCATGTACATCAAGAATGATTAAATAGTGGCATAAACATGTTAAATATTCATGCATACATTTAAAACATATTATGGAATAAGCATGTTATTAATCATCAAGCATGTATATATATCATGATATCTAGTATACAAGCAATAATCATAACAATCATATATTAAAGACAAGAAATAAAGCATTCATTAGTTGAAAATAATTAGGTTAAAAACATAATTATTGATACAACACATATTTTGCTTATAGCATACAATAAGTAGAAAATTTTAAATTGCCTAAGAGATCCATTTGACTTGTTTGAGACATGAAAAACTTGAATTATTTTGGATGGATGATGGTAAAGAGGGGTTAAAAATGTTGGATTAATGGGGTTGTAAGTTTGGGTGTATGGATGTTGGAGAGAGTGTTGATGGAGGAATTGGAGGTGGAGAGCTTGGACTTGACCATGTTGAATGAGGGTTTTGATGTTGTTCAAGTGGTGGTGTTGGATTAGATCTAGTGAGAAGATACTCAATCCAAGTGAGACGCTCATTTAAGGTGATGGTTTGATTTTGGAGAAAGATGCAACAAGGACAATTATTGACATGTTTCTCAATTTGACTCAAGTGATGTGGTGATGATGGTAATGATGGTGAGATGGATGGTGATGGGTCTAAGTTGCTTTGAGCAAGGTGCAAAGCAAGGAGAGCATTAAGCTCATGGGCTTCCTTGAGCTCTTCAATGAACTTCAAGTGTTGAGTGGAAGGTGATGATGATGGAGAGTGGTTGTTATTTGGTGGAAGTGGTTGTGACACTCTTGGTGGTGGAGACATTTGTGAACTAGGGTAATTACGAGTGAATGAAGGTGAACATATGGATGATTGGTTAAGTGTGTGAAAGGGTTCATTAGGATGAGGTTTAGGTGTTGGTTGAGTTTGAACAACATCATTTATTAGGTTATGGCAAATGTCAAGCTTCCTCCTCTAAATGGGCCTCACTGAGATTTTAGCAACTCTTGAAGTCTTGGATCTTGGGTGGTTAGATGATGACATGTTTGGATGGATGATATGGATGAGCATTTATGATGGAGTTGGGTATTTATGGTGTAGTGATGATGTGATTGTGGAAGGTAAATTTTGGTGGGTGGTTTGTGACAAAATGTGTTTGTGAATTTTGGGAAGTATAGGATAAAATGGGCTAAAAAATAGAGAAAGGGAGTAGCACCTTCGACCATCAGATGACCGGTCCCCTTAATTAAGGGGCCCGTCCCCTTAAATATTAAAGGGGCCGCCTAATGAATTAAGGGGGCCGCCCATCTGCTGATTTCCAGGTTACTGAAAATGGGTTTTTGGCAGAAAATTGTTGAAAGGGTTGTGTTTTTGGGTTTAGTTTCAAGCAAGTCCAACTTCTTTTGAGGCAATTTAGGATTTAATAACTTATGTATGCTAAGCATATTCATTAGACATTATTATCTAGCATGCAAACAACTCATTTAGCATGTAACATATATATGTTAGACAAGAAAACACTACATAGCACCAAGTAATTCATAGTATCATATTTAGGAAGATTAATAAGCTAGTTAAATAATCCTAATGAATATCTATGTGCATGGGAATGTAGAGTTGTGATAGCATGGACTTCTAGACTTGTACCAAGTGAGGTCTTAGTGAATAAATTATGGTTATTCTCAAATTTAGTTCACTTATAAATGTCACATACATAAATATAGATGACAGATATGAGATCATCATGCATGATTTAAAGAAATGTTTTTAGACTTATTCAACAATGTTTGCGAGTAGGTTTTATGTGGATGTGAAAAATATATTAATGAAATAGTTTTGGCTTTATTTCAAAATGTTTTTATGAGGAAAGAAAACATATTTTTCCAATCTTTGGTTTTTGATAAACACGTAATTATGGACACAAGTTTGGAAGAAAGGTAGGATGGTGAAACATGTTTAATAGAAATGTGTCATAATCTTTTGAAAAATCATTTTTCCAAAATGTGAAGTTTTTGAAAATTTAAAAACAAGTCCCATTAATTATATGTTTAAAAATAGTGGTTTATAAAAGATCTCATGCTCAAGGGTATTGGTTAAGTCTATTGTCACATGCTACCTCTTTCTACATATCCTATAGCATTTAAGCATGTATTATGACTAAATACAAAAATACATCATATCAGAGTAGTTGGAGAAAAACAAAAGCTATTATAATGACAATGCATTCAACAACTAAACAAATAATTACGAAGGCATGCAGTCAAATCACATAGGAGCAAGTAAACATCTAGAAATTTTATATATGCAAGATGACATACATCTAGGAATGAAAAGCTCTAGTGAAAAACAAAGTTCATAACAGTAAACTATCGTTAGGTATATTTAGGAAGAATAATGTATTCAAGTTGGAGAATGAGTATGAGACTATTACTAGTGGTGCTCAATTCAGGCTAAACACGACCGTTTTTACGGGTTACACACACCCAACTTCTCACATAGAAGCAATTCAACCGTTAGGTCAAATTGAGTTTCTAGTCAATAGATTCTCCAGTAGTCATTCTCTTTTTAGAAGAAATTAAGTTCCTAAATTTACCTATCGAAGATTACCAAATATGAAAATTGCTTGGTTTACTAATACTTAGGGGGGCTAACTAAAGGGTTTCTAGTTCATTAAGCCACAGAACGAATATAACTAAAGTGTAAAGGCAAAGCAACTTATCAGACTAAGCGTATCCTAAGGCATTAATAAGATTATATGCATGAAGTAATTACTTATGAAATTTAAAAAGAAAACTTTCCTCACGTCCTAGCTTTTCTTTGTAATGTCTCAGATAATAATCGATGTGTGAATGATAGGTGAGTCTTATTTGGAGTTTTATCTAATTTGCATTCGTCACATACCGGATGGTGATCTTCTCCTTCGTCTGCGTCACTTCATGATTTTGGATTGAGTTCACTTTGGAGTTGATTCATGTAGTCCTCATCGTTAATTCCTTCATTAACAGCATTTGAACTAGTAGCACATGTATCTATTTTATCTAAATGTTTATCTATTAAATTTTCTAAGATAACTAATTCATGTACAAGATCAAAATCTTCATCTTTGGCTTGGCATTTTTCTTGATGAAAGTTTAAGAGATTTTTCCAAATATCATTTGCCGTTTTACAAAAGAATATTCTTTCATATTCAACTTTCGGCAAGGTTTTAGAAATAATTATTTTAGCTTTATTATTTATGTCATTCTTTGTTTTCAAATGCTCAATTTGACTTTCAAAATCCATTTTTTTTTACTTTCAAAATCCGTTTTTGTTTGACTCTCAAAATCCGTTTTTGTTTGACTTTCAAAATCACCAATCGAAATGACATGCCAAAGATCTAGATCAATTGATTTCACATAAGTTTCAAATTTATTTTTACATTCAAGAAAAGTATAGTTTTCAAATAGTGGTGGTTTTAGCAAAGATTCCCCTTCTAGATATTTTTCGAATTCCATAGATCGATTCAAGTTTTAAAATACAATATATTTTAAAGATCTTGATTGACGTGGCTCTTGATACCAATTGTGGAAAACTAGAAGGGGGGGGGGGTTGAATAGTTTTATGTCTTTTTAATTTTATTATGAAAACTTTGTTTCTTTTTAAAACCTTAGATTTGAGTTTGTATGAAAAATGATACTTGAACAATATTATTAATTATATGTGTATCCTTTTAGATTTGTTATAAAAGTTTTCTTTTTATGAATGGAGTTTTAAATTGATCTTTATGTGAAATCAACTTCTAATTAATACTAATAGTTATATATGCCTATATGTATGAAAGTAATGACGATATAAAGAAATAAGTAAGAGATGGAAAGATCAAACCGAGACACGAGGGATTTATAGTGGTTCGACACCTTCCTTGCCCTACTCCACTCCCCGAGCACACCTTGCCCGAGAGTTTTCTTCACTACTTCAACAAGCTCCCTTATGGCGGAGAAAACCTTACACAACTTTCGCTTACACCGGTTTAACGACACAAAGCTAAATGTCGAGTTCTAATCGTAGCTAGAATCAATCTCACAACTTCACAACACAACTTCTTCACAACTTATTCACTACTTCTTCACGACTTCAACACAACGGCTTCACAACTTCTACACAACGGCTTCACGACTTTTTCACGACGACATCACAACTTCTAAGCTACGGCTTCACGACCACGACTTCACACCTTCTAAGCTACGGCTTCACGACCAAGACTTCACAACTTCTAAGCTACGGCTTCATGACTTCACCATGACGACTTCACAACTTCTAAGCTACGGCTTCATGACTTCAACATGACGACTTCACAACTTCTAAGCTACGGCTTCATGACTTCACCATGACGACTTCACAACTTCTAAGCTATGGCTTCATGACTTCAACATGACGACTTCACAACTTCTAAGCTATGGCTTCACGACTTCTACACCATGACTTTACAACTTCTACATGACTTCTTTACACCACAACTACTTATACACCTTCTTCACTACTTACACACTATACATATCTAGTCACTTATGTTTACACCTTATACACACACTTTACACAAATGAATGAATGATTTACAATTATGATACACCAACAACTTGGATGGAAGAGATACACCAAGTTGTAATACTTCTTGTCTTGAAGGATAGAAGTATTCTTCTCTTGCACTTGAGAGGTTGAAGCTTTGGATCACTTGAAACAAAAGCTTATAATTACATGATCAAAGGGTTTTTGAAAATATGAAATGAGATCTAAACCAGAAAGTTTTTAGTGCAAAAGGTGAGAAAAAATGCCAGAGAAAAACCAGTATTTATAGGAAAAATCTGGGACCTACTGGAGCGGGGGCGGTCCCCCTAATTTTAAAGGGACCGCCTTTTATAATTAAGGGGGCCGCCCCTGTCGAACGTTGCCCAGTTTTGTCTTTTTGTGGGGATGTTTTTTCTGGGACATTTTTGCCATTTTTGGTTGAAAATTTGAATTCATATATTTATATTAGATGTTTATTTAATACCAAAAATGTTTTTCAAAAATATATAAAATGTTTTTGACATTTTATAAATAGTTTAGAGATTAAGAAAATGTTTCTTTGATCATATAATGCACTAAGCACTTGTTTATTTATACCTTAAGTGATTTAGTTGTAGAAATGAATATTTACAACTAAATACTTGTTTATTTGATAAGTTTATGTTTAATGAGTTTTCATTTTGTGATTATCAAAACATAGAGATATGAATAAGTATGAATAATGTTTTTAGGCATTACTTATGTCAACAAGAAGGTTTGCGGAGGTTAGCATTGTTCTTGCATCTTCTACTAATGTACGGTTTCATCTTTCAACTACACCATTTTGTTGAGGAGTGTAAGCTACAGATCTCTGATGAGTAATGCCAATAGAATCAAAAAAGTTCTGAAGAATCCGATTCGTGAACTCCGTTCCATTGTCTGTTCTTACGTATCGGACTTGAGCTAGTAGACCAACTTGTACTCTTTTGATGAACTTGATGATTACATTTGGAGTTTCAGCTTTAGAAGCAAGGAAATGAACCCAAGTGAACCGTGAGTAGTCATCTACAATAACCAAAATATATTTCTTTCCATTTCTGCTGACAACGCGCATTGGACCACACAAATCCATATACAATAAATGCAATGGAGTAACAGAACTAGGTTCGGATTTAGATTTGAGTGTTGCACATGTCATTTTCCCTAATTCACATGCTGAACAAAGATGATCTTTCTTGAATGATAGTTTTGGCAATCCTCTGACTAGGTTGTTTTGAGCAAGGTCATTTATAGTTCTGAAGTTCAAGTGAGAGAATCGATGATGCCATAGCCAAGCTTGTGATGATGTAGCTTTTGCAAGCAAACAAATCAGTTTTGGTAATGTAATTTCTTTTTGAGCAATTTGGTATAGATTCGAATCCCTTGAGCCTTTGAGAATATCAACGCCTTCAAGAGTGCGAACAATACATGAATGTTTTATGAATGCCAACTCTAAATCGCTATCACAGAATTGGACAATACTAAACAAGTTGTGACCTAGTCCTTCGACAAAGTAGACTATTTGAATTGTGACCTTATCATGAATGAGATCCCAATAGCCGGTGATTTTAGCAATGTGGTCATTCCCAAAATGCACTATACCCAAGAACATAGCCATGAAGTTCTTGAGAAGTGCTTTGTTCCAGGTCAGATGTCGGGTGCACCCCGAGTCGAGGTACCAGAGGTACACTTAGACAAGCTGCACATCAAAGCAAAAAACAAAAAATTGGGAATTCGCTGATAAAGTGGTTCCACGTAGTTAGACAGTATATAATGAAAACCTAGTGGGTTAAAATTTTCAGTTGTATTGGTGCTAGGCTCGGATTTCTTCTTTACTGGTTGCCACCTATAACCTACGTGTTTGAACACTCTTCCGGTGGGTTTCCATTTAAGTCATGATCTAGGGAATAATTCATGATATTCAAATATTCTACCCGTTGGGATCCATGCCCATTTTTCTTTATGCTTATGGTTTCTTCGATTTGAAGAATCTGTCCTAGTGGTGTTGGCATTTATTTTATCACAATTCAAATCAACATGCATACGATTAGAAGAAACAGAATTGTAAGTAACATAATTATAACAAGCATTCTTGCTAATAGAAGCAACAAATCCATGCACATTAAAGTTATTACAGTCATCCATTCGCTTAGAGCGTTTTTATTGAAAGCTTTAAAATGTCTAGGTTTTTCTACAACTTTAGGCTGGGAGGCGCTAGTTTTCAACGCACTTTTCTTAGTTGGTCTCTCCTTGCTACAAGTAGTGTCTAAACCTGGATCAAAAAGCAAATCTGCGTTAGGAGATTTTGTAATTTGATCATGTTGAGCTAATGTTTGTGTCTTATGATTCTTGTTCTTGTGATTCTTTAACTTTGTGGGTTTGTTTTCTATTGGGGGAGGAGTTAAAGAACACATTGGTGCATCTAGAGGCATATCCTTACTAAGTAATGCTTGCTTCCATGCTATTTCTAACTCTTTGTTATGAATCATGTCATTTGAACCATATGGTTCTCTAGTAGAAGTAGATCTAATTTGATACATACCGGGAGCAATTACTTTAGGATTAGATAAAACCTCTTTTTGTTTTGGCTCAAGAATATGAGTTTTTTGTTTTTGATTTGCCAAAAAGGTTGGTTGGTTTGAAAAATATGAAATTTTTTGATTATCCAACTGGCGTGAAGCAACAAACTCATGATTCTTTTTTTTCATCAAATCAAGCACTTTAGATTTGAGTTCCTCGTTCTCTTTTAAGATTATTTTCAAAGAATTCTCGTAGGAAAGCTTGTCGTATTTGTTTTCTTCAATTTTTCGCTGCCAGTTTGCTTCAAACATTAAAGATTGTTTTTCAAGTTTCGCACAAGAGTTTTCAAATTTGGCAGTACGACAAGACAATTCTTTGTTCAACTCAACATTCTATTGCAAACATTCTCTTAGACTCTCTATGAGGCGAAAAGTGTACCGCTTTTAAGGGGTCATTTAAGCCCGAAATCGTATTTATTTGATCAAATATTGCCCTAAATCGTTCCTTTTGTCATTTTAGGTACTTTTGAGGAGAAATCTGGAAAAGGAGGCATTTTGGACGTTTTTGGAGCATAAAAGTGAAGAAAACGGCAAAGTCTCAAAATTGTGCTGAAAGTCACCTTTGACGGCGTCAAAATTTACTCCAGACGGCGTCATGCTTTGGCAAGAAAAGTTGGATGTGAAATTTACTCATGACGGGCCAGTGAGTTTGCATGAGAATTCTGACGGCGTCACGCTTTAACTAAATCAAGGGCGTCACGGCTTAAATCATAAGGGGACGGCGTCACGTTATAGGTCCGACGGCGTCAAGCCTTGATAAGCCAGAATGGATTTTTGAAGAGCTAAAGAGGGACGGCGTCAAGAAGGTCACCTGGGAACCCTAAAAGCGGCGAGGTGACGGCGTCACAATACATAAGGTGACGCCGTCAGATGTCAAAGTCTATATATAGTTTTCTAATTTTTTGTCATTAGAGGAGAGCTTAGTGTGTGGAATTTTGGGATAAAACCCTAAGACGATTTTAGCTACTTTTTCAGGGCTTCTTGCCTTGAGATCTTCCATGTTTCATTGAAAGATAAGTTATCAATTAATCATTCAATATGTCTATGTGTTGTTTGATTCTATCTTATGCTTGTCTTTTGTTTAACATGTTAGGCTAATTTTATCTTGTGTTTGCTTAGATCTAATGAAACCTAGCTATTGATTATTGGTTGTTAGTGTGTTGTTAGTTGTATTGGATGATTGTTTATCTATGTTAGGCTTAAGAAAACTGGCTAACTTCCTATTCGGTAACCTGCTTGAACGTCTTAAGAAACATGAACCAAACGCGTACTAAAGGTTTTTATGGTTGTATTTAATGCACAAGCGAATTCTAGTGATCCCATGTTAGGAGCTTCCTAGCCGGCTCGACATAGGAGTGAAGTAGGAGCTTGTAGAGTTTGGGGAAGTAAGTACGCCACCCCACGAATGGTATTAAGGAATACACCCGTCATCCACGCGACTAATACACACTAATTAACCGGTAAAAGATAGTTAGGGAGTAAGGAAATCTAAGTAAACACATTTCTCCACACATAAGTTTCTCACCACTTTTCATTTTTGTTATTTTATTTTATTTGCATTTGTAGTAATTTGGGTTAGTTGACTAGCAACTAATTCCGCCCACTCCTTCAAAACCCGAGATTTTACTTGCTTTCATAAAAATATAAAAACATAAAAAGAATCTTCCTCAACCCTTAGACCTAATTAGAGTAGCCTTTCACACCTAACGAACACTATTCCCTGTGGAGAACGATCAATCCCCCGTACTTACCACTACACTATACTACATCGGTCAGGTACACTGCCTGGTGGGGTTGTAAGCCTCTTGAGATCCCTCGAGAGGTAAAACCTGTTGTAAGGTTGCGAAACCCACGCATCAAGTTTTTGGCGCCGCTGCCGGGGAATAGTTATTGTTTAGGTTGAATTTTTATTTCTATTAGGTCTACTCACTAGATTCCTTTCTAGTGAGATTTTTATTTTATTTTTCTAGGTTTTCTTTAGTCTATCTATTTTCTTTGTGCTTTTGTTCGTAACAAATTCTCATTGACTATTCAGTTTGCCATTATGGAAAACGCGAATCCACCCCTTACACCTGGCGAAGTAGCTTTGTTGCGTAGCCAACTTGAGAATGAGATTAGTGAGCTCAGGGAGCTCAGTAGAGCGATTGATATTGAGCTTGATTATGCCTTGAACAACTTAGGGACCGCCATATACTCAGATAATTACTTAGTACGTAATAATCTTACGGTTGATAAGTTGGTTGAGAAAATTGAGGAAGTAAAGGTAGATCCTAGGTTGGATGATTGTTTCAACGAATACCCCACTAAGGAGGAGATTGCTTACTATAACAACCTAGTTGATAACCCTCGACCACCTTTTGTTAGAATTGACCCAAAGATTAAGAGAGGTGATCCCGGGAATGTGAAGATACCATGTATGATTGGGTACCAATACGTTGAGCATGCTTACATTGACTGTGAATCCCCAATCAACGTTATGTCCTCAGGCCTTTATAGCCAAATCATAAATACACCACTTGAGCCTAGGATGGACCCCAAATGTCCAGGCGGAGTTTGCAACTTCGTTGGAAGGATTAAGGACATACATATCCTTGTTGGGAACTTTACCTTTATCACCAACTTCATGATTTTAGAAGATATGGCAAGTGTTGTTGACTGCCGCCTATCTCGCGTTGTGTTAGGTAAGCCATTTATCGAAGCATCCAATTTAAGGTATGACCGTTCGAAAGGCACGGTTCAGTTTTCTAATCACATAGATAGGATCACATATAGGATGCCTTATCGGGTTAAAGAATTTCGTTTTGTGCCTCGATTTGACATGGACAACATTGGTGCGATTGAGGACATCAATGAAGAGGATAAAGAAAAAGGCATGGACCATGTTTGGAATAAGAGAAGCCTTTATTATAAAGATTGCTTAAACCTTGGACCTAAATACAAAATTGATATGGAGGTTGTTAGGATGATTAGAGGGGCAATTGAGAAGCAAAACGGAAAAACGTAGACCCCGTGACTTTGAGTCTAGCTACAAGACTCGTTAATAAAGAAAAGCGCTTCTTGGGAGGCAACCCAAGCTTTATTTGTTTTATTTGCTTTGTGTGTTTATTTATTTGTTTGTTTGTTTTTATTTGTTTCCGTATGTGTGTTTAATTTTTATTAGTATTGATTCATGTTCAAAACTAATTTGTGAAAATGCTTTATTTTGTTTTTAACTTCGTCTTAACTACATATAAAGGTATTTTGCAAAAGATAAGTGTAAGGGAAATCTAAATCGGTTTATTAGAACACAAATTAACATGAATCGTAATAATAATAAATTAGCATACATATCCGTATTTGTTTGAGTCAAATGCTTGTATCGAGTCATAATGAGGTTTTGCAGGATTTCCAGGAAGTAAGGTAAAGGTTTTTCCAGAAATTTTCCGGAAACTTAAAATGAGAATTTTTGTCAGGTCATTTCTGACGGCGTCAGGGGTTATAACCTGACGGCGTCAGATTTAATTTTCAGAAATTTTTGAAAGTTTTGTTTTTAAAAAAGTTTTTATTAAAATCTCCAACTTATAATCTCCAGGAATCTGCAAAGTTATCATTCCACAAGCATTATATCCTTATATATAGATTTTATCCCGCCGATGTTATGCAGGTTTTCGTGTTTGTTTTCTCAGGTTCAACAGGTTATTTTGGACAAGGAAATGTTTTGAATCAAGCTTATGGCGATGCATTAGTCATGGAGCTTCAACATTCTCTTTGGAGGAAGATTTAACCGTGTAATTTCATTATCCAACGAGCGAATCAGGGGAGTATTTGATTTCATTCTTTTACTTTATGCTTTTACATTTGTCATTTGAACATTGGGGACAATGTTCATCTTAAGTGTAAGGGGAGGGTAAAAGTACGATTTTAGAGAATACAATTGCGCTTGATTTTTGTTTGTTTAATAGTAGATGTGTAATAAAACTGAGAGAAATACTTGTTAAGGTAATTTTAGTGCCAAATTTAAAATTTTTTACAACATATAGGAGTGAAACTTTGATCTTAATGAGCGTCTCACGGATAGGAGTTATATGACTAGCACAAAAACCGTACCACTAAAAAATTTTCCACCCCCAAATATGTGAGGTTCGCCCCTAGAATTGGTAGGAAAAGCATTTATGCTATGATGTGTGTACCGGTAGCACTTAGATTCTAGAACTTGCGTTAGGACCATTCCAAGGCCACAAGTGAGACTACATTCGTGTAGTTAGATTTACTACATGATAAGAGGCATTAGGATTAACCCATTGTTTTACACCTGTGTTTTTGTTATAATTACTTTGGCTACATTGGTCAAGTAATTCTCCCACACCCTTTGCGTTGTACTCATTTTTAGTACACGATACCCCTAGTACACCCCTCAGAGCCTATCTTTTCGTTTCGACCTTTAAGCATTTTACTTAAAGGAAGAATTTGTTACACCCCACTTAAATGTACACCCAAATCGCCTTAGCCTACCTTATATGCACTCATCTTTAGTGCATTATTGTTACAACATTTGTTTAAACCCAAGTTAATTATCTAATTGATTACATGGTTGCTAAGTCGAGTCATATCCTTGTACATATTGTTTTGGGACGATTGGGACTCATGGGTAAAGTACTAGTGTAATGGAGTAATGGGGAAGAACATCATTTATTACCCCCATATGTGCTAAATGTTTTAAAAGTACTCCAAGTTTTTCAATTATCTTAATTCGAGTCATTAGAATAGTTATTTGTAAAGTTATGTAAAAGTTCAAGTGTAAGGGGATGCAATGCCCCTATAATGTATTATTTTGGATGGTAGGGTAAAAGTGTATGCAAAAAAAAAAAAAAAAAAAAAAAAAAAAAAAAAAAAAAAAAAAAAAAAAAAAATCAAGAAAAATACAAAAAAAATGAGAAAAAGAAAAATAGAAAAAAACATACGGACTACCATCCCGTTTTATTTTATGTTTATTTTATGTTTATGTTATTTTGTTTCTAGCTTAAGATCGAATCTAGTCTTGGCTTAGCAACATTGTATAGTACATGTAATTGATCAAGATCTTTAACTCGCCACCAGTAAAATATCCCGTATCCAACAAAACCGTGTTTTCCTTTTCCCTACACCTAACGTTATAACCCATTTAAAAGCCCTCTTTGATAGTTTACCTTAGGTGCTTACGCCTAGTGGAGGAGGTTTTCGATCCTTTCCCAAGCCTATGGTAATCTATTTGCTATGACAGGTAGTGAGAGATATTATCCGTTTTCATTTATGAGATTTATTTTGATGACACTTGAGAGATGTGAGTATCTAAACACTACTTGTGAGGTGCTAGTATGTAATCTCCGTGCTTATTATGATTGAAGTGGAACGATTATTTGTTGTAATTACTTTTATGTTTGCATTAAATGACCCCTAACTTGTATTTTGATTAGAATAAAAGCGCATTTGCTTGAGGACAAGCAAATCTCAAGTGTAAGGGTATTTGATGAGGCGAAAAGTGTACCGCTTTTAAGGGGTCATTTAAGCCCGAAATCGTATTTATTTGATCAAATATTGCCCTAAATCGTTCCTTTTGTCATTTTAGGTACTTTTGAGGAGAAATCTGGAAAAGGAGGCATTTTGGACGTTTTTGGAGCATAAAAGTGAAGAAAACGGCAAAGTCTCAAAATTGTGCTGAAAGTCACCTTTGACGGCGTCAAAATTTACTCCAGACGGCGTCATGCTTTGGCAAGAAAAGTTGGATGTGAAATTTACTCATGACGGGCCAGTGAGTTTGCATGAGAATTCTGACGGCGTCACGCTTTAACTAAATCAAGGGCGTCACGGCTTAAATCATAAGGGGACGGCGTCACGTTATAGGTCCGACGGCGTCAAGCCTTGATAAGCCAGAATGGATTTTTGAAGAGCTAAAGAGGGACGGCGTCAAGAAGGTCACCCGGGAACCCTAAAAGCGGCGAGGTGACGGCGTCACAATACATAAGGTGACGCCGTCAGATGTCAAAGTCTATATATAGTTTTCTAATTTTTTGTCATTAGAGGAGAGCTTAGTGTGTGGAATTTTGGGATAAAACCCTAAGACGATTTTAGCTACTTTTTCAGGGCTTCTTGCCTTGAGATCTTCCATGTTTCATTGAAAGATAAGTTATCAATTAATCATTCAATATGTCTATGTGTTGTTTGATTCTATCTTATGCTTGTCTTTTGTTTAACATGTTAGGCTAATTTTATCTTGTGTTTGCTTAGATCTAATGAAACCTAGCTATTGATTATTGGTTGTTAGTGTGTTGTTAGTTGTATTGGATGATTGTTTATCTATGTTAGGCTTAAGAAAACTGGCTAACTTCCTATTCGGTAACCTGCTTGAACGTCTTAAGAAACATGAACCAAACGCGTACTAAAGGTTTTTATGGTTGTATTTAATGCACAAGCGAATTCTAGTGATCCCATGTTAGGAGCTTCCTAGCCGGCTCGACATAGGAGTGAAGTAGGAGCTTGTAGAGTTTGGGGAAGTAAGTACGCCACCCCACGAATGGTATTAAGGAATACACCCGTCATCCACGCGACTAATACACACTAATTAACCGGTAAAAGATAGTTAGGGAGTAAGGAAATCTAAGTAAACACATTTCTCCACACATAAGTTTCTCACCACTTTTCATTTTTGTTATTTTATTTTATTTGCATTTGTAGTAATTTGGGTTAGTTGACTAGCAACTAATTCCGCCCACTCCTTCAAAACCCGAGATTTTACTTGCTTTCATAAAAATATAAAAACATAAAAAGAATCTTCCTCAACCCTTAGACCTAATTAGAGTAGCCTTTCACACCTAACGAACACTATTCCCTGTGGAGAACGATCAATCCCCCGTACTTACCACTACACTATACTACATCGGTCAGGTACACTGCCTGGTGGGGTTGTAAGCCTCTTGAGATCCCTCGAGAGGTAAAACCTGTTGTAAGGTTGCGAAACCCACGCATCCTCTTAGACTCTCTATGAGTAAAAGGTTTTCCATTTCTAAAGACGTTTGTTTATTTTCCATGTCTTCAATTTTCTCCTCATTTAAAGCAAATTGTGGTTTGAGTGATTCCATTTGATTTAGAAAATATTCTTTTTGAATATCAGAGTTTAGACTGAGAAGGTCATATTCATCTTCAAGAGATGTGACGTAAGTTAAATCAGTTTGCATTTCAGACATCAATGCCTCTTCAAAGGCTTTCAATTTATCGTTAATTTTATTCACGAGAGGCTCGATAAATGTTTTTATCTGTTTCTTGACTTCCCTTAAGACGTCCACTTCATAAGAATTGGATGTCAAAAGTTCATCCGTTTGAAACTCTTGCTTTCCGCGAATAATAAATAACGATCCATTAATTTGATTTCTGAGACTCCAAAAGGATTTTCTCGCTAAACTCTCAAAATTTTTTAGAATCACATGGGTTGTCAGAAATCTGATCCATGTGATGTTTAACTTTTGGGAACACATTTCATTAATATCAAGTCTTGGTAATATTTATGTAATAGGTTGCTAAGTGTAATAGGCTTGTATGTTAGATAGAAGTCCACGGCCCTTGTAGCAAGCCCATGGGCCGTGTATGTTTATACTTAAGCTAGTATCCTAGGCTTTGCCCTAGGTAATGCCTATATATACTCATGTAATACTACTCTCTTATTGTTGGTAATTTCATTTATGGAAGCAACACTTTGTCATTCTATTGTATGAGATAATCCTACCACCTCTCTTTCTTTTTCTCATCTCTCGTTCTCTTATACTTGTGTTATATACTATTAAGGTGACCTAACAAGTGGTATCATTCGCCTAAAGATCATTGAGTTGTGTGATTAAGTGTAGTTCATAGCTTCTCTTTAGTTTACGAGTTGGTTTTGTAGTTATTTAGTGAAAAAATCTCATTTCTACACTTCTTCTTTGCGCTTGTAAAGTGTTAAGGTTTCTATAGTGTTTAGAAGTTTGATTTATAGTCAAAAGTTTAGTTATTTTTTATTTACACTAGTGTTTACATACGGTTTACTTATTTCCACTTCATCGAAATTGCTCAAATTTCGTTTAAAACGTTAAAGCTTGAAACTTTCTTATCATTTAAGTGTTTTTAAACGTTTTTATCCAAAGAGACTCAGTTTAAACATCGTTTTTGATTGAAAGAAAGTGTTTTGATCAAACTGTTTTTCTATCGAAATTGGAAAAGAGGGTTTATCAGAATTGGACAAAAGGGTTTATCGAAATTGGACAATAAGGGTTTATCGGAATTGAAGAACAAGGGTTTATCGGAATTGTATACTCAGTAGATTCCTTGCTTGTACAAG
Organism: Artemisia tridentata subsp. tridentata; assembly: GCA_021014915.2. NCBI lineage: Eukaryota > Viridiplantae > Streptophyta > Magnoliopsida > Asterales > Asteraceae > Artemisia > Artemisia tridentata. Next base: position 236,618,649 of record CP139502.1, on the reverse strand, counting down.
CTTGAGAAAATACTTCGACTTTGTGGAAATCTCATATCTTGTATAAGTTAGTGAGAAATCATCGGAATTGCCAAGTTCCATCGCAATTCAGATAATTTATCGAAATTGCAAAGTTCTATCGCAATTGCAAAGTCCATCGCAATTCCCAAGCTCCATCGAAATTGAATAGTCCATCCCAATTCAGCTAGCTTATCGAAATTGATGAAGTTCTGTCGGAATTCACTCTATTTTGTTGGAATTGGATAAATCCATCGCAATTGTAACTTTGTCGCAATTCAGTGAACTCGTCGCAATTGGTTGTAACACCCCAACCCGATCAGGGTAGAAGTATTACGTTATGGTGACATATCAAAGCAAACACAAGCATATGACTTAAATAATACAAAAGAATTTCAAAGGTTACAAAGGGAAAATCTGAAATACGAGGTTACAAATGAGAATTACAATAAGTACTAAGTCTAAAAATATAATCACTTCTAGTCATCTCTAATCTAGAATAGCTATCAAGGTATAGTCTTCTATGTCCAAAGTACTCTCCACTCATAACCCAGCTTCCAACTAAAACCTGCCGCAGGAAAAGAAATGCGGCTGAGCTTAAAAAGCCCAGTGAACAGATATATATAACATAACATAACAGTAAAATAAGCATAAGCAACGAAGGAATAAGAATACAAAACGAAAAGTATAATCATAAAAGTCATATAAATTTTAAAGAGAACTAAGAATCAAGAATGCATGAGAACTGAATAGGAAATGAATCAAGAGAATAATGAAATTAAGGAAAAGTTCATATAAAGATGTGCCATAAGAACTACATATCATAATCCGTCAAATCATATAATATCTTAAAAGTGCACGAAGAGGGGAGACCTCTAAGTACTAAAATTATGAGAAGGAGTGTAAGGCACACACCACCTGGTCACCATAATCATATAAACATAAAACCTAGGATGCATCCATACGCTCCCTAACATAAGTATGTATCTCAGTACTAGACTAAGCACACACAAGCATTAATGGCCAATAGTGATCACAATATAATACATAAACATAATGGGGGAACGCCGTAGATCTATCACACCTCTACGGGAGTGTCATGCCTAGGGTGCCATCAAAGACATGGTCATGGTACCTCCACAAATAGGTTAGCTCAGACACAGATCTATCATAGCATATAACAATATAAACATAGCATGGTAAGAGAAACAAGATAGTGACTCAATTAAGCATGGAAAAGCATAAGCATATCATGGCAGAGACAGTTATAATAAATGTCAGAAAGGATCATATAGGAATGACAATCATGCAATGAAAGTCAAGAATCAATAAAGGGAATCATATCAGGCAAAGGATCAAAAGAAATATCTCTACTGAAAAGGGAAATATTATCTGTACGATAACATAAGTGTCTCAAAGTAAGACAAAATATCTGTACCTTGGACCGCAAGTGAAAACACAACTAGAAACATAAAGATCGGAAGCAAACTCCATCTTCAGCAAATCTACACGAATTCATGATTGTCTTATTAATAACTTATTTTAAATCGGATTACTCATTTTATTCGGCTTTCCATTTTTAGTAACTTTCCTTTTATAGCAGCTTTCCAGAAATAGTAACTTTCCAAAAATAGTAAGTTTCCTCTTTAAGTAGTTTAACCATTTTAAGTAACTTTCTATTTTAGTAGGTTTTCCGAATTAGTAAGTTTCCATAATTAGTAGGTCTCCATACATAGTATCTTAGGGTTACTTATTTCTAATTAGGGTTAATAACGTAGGTTTCATAAGTTTTAGGGTTTATTAAGCAAATATAAAAAGTTTAGGGATTATAGTGCCATTATTGTAAGATTAGGGTATGAAGTGTAAATATCATAAAGTTACATGGTTTCACAAGTTAAACCCCTTTTAGTTTAGAAAATGATAAGTTCAACCCTTAATAATACACAAAAATCCTTACTTAGCCCTTTTTAACTTTTATCAGCTTTTAACTATGAACAGATCGCACTTGGTCGAATTTTTCTACCACATCAGAACTCAAGGATAAATTCCAAAAAAATTCGCACAGGTACTTTCATGTCTTTAGAACTCACACAAATTTTCCCAGAATTTATTAGTTAGTTTAACTATGGTCTAAAATTCCAACAAGTTAGCTCGTCCAGATTTCTGATCAGATTATACATACGAAAAATTTGTATTTATTTACCCCATCAAAACAATTCAGAAAAATCTACAAAAATTCCAGTAATTACTAAACATATGAAATATGAATCCGACCAATTTTTATCCTCTAATTCGACATGGTTTGAAAACTAAAAATTAAAAACACGGACTAATTTTCCAGACGCCCGAATTCAGTTTTGACACTTGAACTTGAAAAATCAAAAAGGACATTCTCTCGACCTCTAAAAATTATAAGGCTTATAAATTCAGAAAGCTTTTTTCCCGAACTTAATTTTAGACCCAAGAATCACTCAAAAATACGTTCATATCATCAAGATCTACCCCTTTCAATTCGACCTAAAATTCTGGACAGTAACTTAGGGTTTATAATTTCATGTGATCGGTTAGGTTTATTTATTCCAATGGTTAAACTCTTGATACAATCGATTATGAATGACATCAAAACAGATTTAGGTCGACTCTTATGTGGTGTTAACATGTATATACCAATCGAAACAAAACAATAACAATAGGCCGATTATATAAGGTTTCCAAGTCTTGATTTTATGTGACTTTATCTATGATTTTATGTGAATCCAATTTACTTTAGCCGATTCATATGAGCTTCATGGTGATAATTTTACATGTTAAGAACAAGATTAAAATGAAGGAAACAAGATAGAATGATTCGTGTTACCCTTGATGATCAACACGACGGATGAAGATCAAGAACACCAAAATCCGATCACTAAACCCTTGGCCTCTTACCACTCGGACCAAAAGGAAACACCACGATCACCACTCTAGCAATACACGAGCACAACCACGTACTAACACCACGGAATCCTTGCTAGCTTGCTCTTGATCGATCGGAAATAATGGAGGACAAGGGCGGCCGGATTTTTGATATGGAGATAGTTTAGGGTTTTTTTTTTTTTTTTTTTTTTTTTTTTTTTTTTTTTTTTTTTTTGTGTGTGTTTTGGTGTGGTATTTTTGAGAGAATAGAACCGGATCTTGTGAGGATAAAAAAAAAAAAAAAAAGGCCGGCCAATTTGGGGCTTGATTGGGAGAGATTTTCTCCCTTCCAAAATTAAAGGATATCATTCTCTATTTATTTTGTGGTGTAGTGTAAGTCGGGTACAGAAAATAAAAGAAACGGACCCAAACCAAAGCATGTTGGCGTGTAATTATTTTTTTAAATGTGTAACACTCATTTTAATCATAAGTCTTTTAGTAACGTATTATGTTTATTCGATCAGTTATTAACCGTTCGATACTTAGGTTATATTCGGGATGAAATGTCTGTTACAATTTTGAGATCAAAGGGTATTCCGGGTATTTTACGTATTCAGAAATTTTGGGTTTTACAACTCTTCCTCTCTAAAAGAAAAATTTTCGTCCACGAAAATTGAAGAGAAAACAAAATGGAAACACAACGGACTGTGCGTAGAAATGTGAATGACTTGTTTCTCATGACTCTATCTTGTTGATTAAAAAGCTTCGGTTTTACTCAGACAAAGCATACCATACTGAATCCAGATCAAAAGAATAATATACCAAACGTAACAGATGATAATCATCTTCTCTTTGAAGAGATACAGGGAATATGAAGGATTTGACGGATATATCGTCCGTGTAATTGATTAGACAAATCAGATGAGAACATACAGAAAACAGATTGTTTGATATCATCAAACGGCAGAAAGCTCTACAACAGAACCTAAGATTCTTATCAGAAGTATAGAGGTCAGCAAACGCGTGACGAGAATCCAAACGTATCAAATCGTATAACGGTGAAGGCAGATTAAGCGTATAGGTGGAATGAACCTAAAGTCTCACTAACGCAGATAATCTCAAACAGCTATAAAAAATTCTAAGGCTTCTAAGGTACTCCTCGAAATATCCTACGATCACAATAAGTGCACGTTATATGATGTAAGTATTATCACGTTGGCCAGACGTCATAATACTAGCATCATATAATTATGCCCTTATAATGACCATACTTTATCTCAAGTCGTGAAATACAACTTATCTTAACCACCTAACAGTCCTTCTATTCCCTAGGGTTGGTCCGAATCGATCATCATTACGAATTCAAAATTAGAGAAACAAAACGTACAAATAACGTAACGGAATTAGTAAGCATTAAATGAAGTACGTCGTCCAAAGCGTCAGGTCTTCCACAATACATCAAAATTTTCATGTCAAAACTGTCATCCCATACACGCAGAGTGAACACAGAACGGAATTTCTAACAGAGAACCTAAATTATTCAAAGGATCTTATCATCTGGTAACGGAAACTTAAGTAGGTTGAGAGGAAGTGAATTACGTCATCAATAGCTCCATCCTTCACGAAATCAACTCATCCAACCACCAATGTTTATTCCAAAATCGTCCACTCAAATACATGATTTCAAAATCTCTTCCAAGTCTGAGTAGTCTGTCTACGCTTGTCCATCCGATCATAGGGTGAAAAGGAATTATAATCTTGAGTCTGGTTCCTCAAGCCTTCGGCAACTCTTCTTGGAATTGTGGTGTAGTAACGCGAATCTCTGACATGATCGCTGTGCATCCTTCCATCCGTAAGTCTGCTTCTGCTCTCAATTCATCTTAGTACCACTAAAATGAATAGAGAAGCAAGACTGCGTGTCTTCGACAGGTCTTCTAGCATGGCTCAAAATTCGCCAACTCGATATCATTTTCCTTACATGTTCGCAACCATGTTTGTCTTGCAAGCAATGTCTTCCCATCTTCAAGGTAAACGCCGCTGCTGTCAACTCCAGGTTATGTGCTGAAAAGTTCGTCTCCTACGGTCTGATTATCCTGATGCCCAACTGAAAACTCTACCTGTTGCATGAAATACAATTGAATCCTTTCTCAGTTTCCCTCTTCTTCTCATATGCTTCTTCCACGGAAACGCCTGTCGCAAACATCTCCTACTACTCTTCTACAAGGTTTCTAGCTCCGATAACTGTCTTCAATTCTTGGTCCTTTTGTGGGAAAACTCTATCATCACAAGATACCTGGTAGTGCTGTCTGCTACAATCCCTGAACGCCAATCAAACCTACTCTTACAGAACAAAGGGTCATTCTACTTAATACGAAAATGATCTACATGTTCCTCTTTCGTCTCTCGACACAACACAACATCATACTATGACAATTTGTCCAAATACTCGCGAAAACATGATTCTATTAGCCAATACTTTTGGCATCATTAAAACTCACAATGATCACAATGAGTACGAAAGTAGCTTTAGGAATCGTCTTAGGGAAACTTCATATCTACTTCACATCACCTATCTTCCTCTTCTCTAATAAAACTGAAATGCTTCGCGGAGGTTACTCTCAGTTAGTCAACTCCCTTCTTAGAAGTTCATGTGGTTGTTTCTTCAGTCCTTCCAACCTAAATGAGACCGTCTGATACGGAGTTTCAAAGATAGACCAAATCAATCATTGATACGCGAAAATGGATAATGATTACGGATAGTGATACGGTTAAGTTCATGATAGTCGATACGCCGCCGCATACTTCCCTCTTTCTTCTTCATAAACCAACAGGGGCATCCTAAGATAAACACTAGGGTGAACAAAATCATATTCCATCTGCTCCTTCAACTTCGATGGCACAAAGGTTTCATCAACTAAGATCATTTCAATACCAACTCTACCTCTTAAGCAGGAGGGAATACCAAGAGGTTCATCAGAGAACATCAGAAGAAATACTTCCAATGTCAGAGCTTCCAACGGTGGATACTAATAGGTGTCGAGAGAAATTTGACAATCGAATGAGATCAGGGTATGTGCTTCCATAGCAACATTAATTTTAACAGATTTAAGCGGTTGAGAGTCATCATAACAAAATTAGGATGAAAATAGATTTCTAAAGGTCACATATCAGATATGGTAGTCTATGGTAGTTTACGAAGAGCCATCCAATCCATAACCAAAAGACCTCAAAGTTAATTATATCAAGAGTAAACAGATCCGTAGAACGGATACGGTCGTTAAAACAGACGGATAGTTCATATATCAAAGTCAAGTACAGGGTTCGTCGGAGTGTTGAGATAGATAAATGAACAGTTCAAGGTGTTGGAATTTTGTTTAGCTTTTTAGCATAAGGGGCAGGTAGGGTGTGTATCATTGGTAATACGAACATCGTATAACTGTCAAAAGTGAGATGTATGGAATATTAGTTATCAGCATCATCATGCTCAGTTAACAATTCCGTACTGAGATAGTATTTACATCATGTCCTTCCAAAGGAACTGGTTGTCAGATAAAGTTCGTCATTCGAAGGGAGGGAAACAAATCTTCCTATATCCGTGGTTAATAATTACCAGATTTCTCATAGGATTAGCAATGGATAATGCAGATTCAAGTAGTATCGGATGATACATTCTATATCCAGCATAAGTAATGAATTCACAGAATGTGTCAAACACATTACGGTTGAATGACCTTCGGGATGGTCGGAAAGGTATCAAACTGTTTTTCAAACAGATCATAATTGGGGATCAAAATTAGAAGGTGAATCTTAAATGGTGCAAGGTATCCATGTAGTTCTCGAGGAATTTCAAACTTACTTAGATACTAAGCTTAGGTTGCAAAACTTTCTAGCTTCTGAAACAAATGTTCTTATAAGGAAAAACTAAGGGCAGAGGCACGAATCAGAGTGATGCGGAAGCAATGCTACTTACATAGATGCCCTAGTCTACCCATTCCTCACCGGCAATAACTTATGTTTCTATGGGGAGATCCTAAGGTAAATGTTCAGAGGTTGACTTAAGAGCGCCTACAGTGGAAACTTAATGGTCCAAACTTCACAGGTCAAGGTTTAATGTACTACAAGTCGCAGCTGGTCTCTGATACCGTAATTGTAACACCCCAACCCGATAAGGGTAGAAGTATTACGTTATGGTGACATATTGTTGGGTTTAAAAGAAGCTGCTGCTACTTTGAAGATGCTACTACTAAGTATTTTATTCTGCTGCTTATGGTGTTAATAGAAATATTCTAAGTATGATTCTGCTGCTAGGCATAATCATTCTACTGCTAGTATATTTATTCTGCTGCTGATGATATCTGGCGAGCAGTGAAATAAGCTAAGTATCAAACTGCTGCTAGCCTCAGATGATTCTGCTGCTTATTAGATATGTATAGTTATGTTAAGATAATTATACTAAAGATATGAACAGATATTTTTCTTGTATAGAAAGTTTTGTAACCGACTAGGACTCCTTAGAGTATAAAAGGAGGATCTAGGGTTAGGGTTAGAGTACGATTGTTTAGCATACATATCTTTTGTAATTCGATCACTTCAAGGTTATCTTGTAACCCTGTTTCTTTTGAGCAGCCGTATTAAATATATTGAAGTGTTGTTTGAGAATTCTTTTGTGTTTAATTCTTCTTAAGATTAATTACTAGTTTCCGCATAGTAATTAATAGATCATTCAGGAGCAGTTTCTATACCTATTGCTTTAGGTTTATATCTAAAGTAATTAACAAGATCGTTAAGCTCATCTGGGATCAACAAGTGGTATCAGAGCTTGTGATCTAGAAACAGACACCGAGAAGAATTTTGAAAAGCTCAGATCTGTTCATCATCAAAAGCAATGGAGTCTGAATCTCATCATATGGTTACTGCGTCCAAGGTTCCAATGCTCAAGGTTGGAGAATATGAACTCTGGAAGATGATGATGGAGCAGTACATGAAGATGTGTGACTACACAATGTGGGAAATCATACAAACTGGAGATACTCTGCCTAAGACTGGTGCTGATGGGTCTTTATTGCCCATCAAAACCAATGAAGAAAAGGCTCAAAGGAAACTAGAGATTAGAACTCACACTATTATCTTAATGGGGATACCTAATGAGCACCAATTGAGCTTCAGCAACACCAAGTCTGCCAAGGAGTTGATGGCAGCAATTGAACTCAGGTTTGGTGGGAATGAAGCAACCAAAAAGTCAAGAAAGAATTTGCTAAAGCATGAATTTGAAACTTTCACTGCTTCAAACAATGAAAGTATTGATGGTACTTATGACAAACTGCAAAAGTTAGTGAGTCAGTTGGCGCTTCTGAGTGTCAATATTGCACAGGAAGATATTAATCTGAAGTTTCTAAGGAGTCTTGCACCAGAATGGAATACTCACACAGTTGTCTGGAGGAACAAGTCTGACTTTGAAACCATGAATTTGGATGATTTGTACAACAACTTGAAGGTCTATGAAACTGAAGTAAAGGGTTCAACCAGTTCTTCAAGTTCAAACAACCTTGCTTTTATGTCTTCTAATAACAAGGTTTCTGGGAATATTCAAGAAACTCATTCTGTTGTTGGTCATACTGGTGCTGCTGCTAGTTCTACAAATAGTGACACCATTAGTGATGCTGCTATTTGTGCCTACTTAGCTGAACTAACTACAAGTACTCAAGTAATGAGTCAGGATCTAGATCAAGTTGATCCTGATGATTTAGAAGAGATGGATTTGCATTGGCAATTTGCAATGTTGACTATGAGGGCAAGAAGATTCTTGAAGAGAACTGGAAGAGAGCTCAAGTTTAGAAGGCAGAACAATGTAGGGTTTGACAAATCAATGTTTGAATGTTATAACTGCCACAGAAAAGGGCACTTTGCAAGGGAGTGCAGAGCACCAAAGCAGATAAAGGAAAATTCAAGGCAGATTCCCATTGAAGATGCTAAACCTACTACTGCTATGGTCTCATGTGATGGTTTGGGAGATTTTGACTCGAGTGACCAAGCTGAGGATGGTCCCAACTATGCATTGATAGCTGATGAAGAACCCAAAGAAAAACACTTTGCTCTTATGGGTTACTCCTCCTCTGGATCAGACTCTGAGGTATCAAATGAATCTTCATGTTCATTTAAATCTTGTTCAGACACTATAGAGGAACTGAAATCTAGGTATGATGATTTAAGAGTTGAATTTGATAAAATCAAACTTGATAACTTAGGATATCAACATGGTTTAAAATCTTTAGAAAACAAGGTTGAGTTTCTTAATCAAATTGAGGGAGAATATGCTGATAAAATTCATACTCTTGAAACTGAGCTAATTAAGAAAGAATGTGAAATTAACATGCTTAATAAAAGAGTGGAAGAAGTTGAATTAGCTAGAGACTCAGCTTTAAATGAAAAAGAAAAACATGTTGTTAGGATAGATAAACAACAATATGCATCTATTCTAGCGAATAAAGTAGTTGAATCTCAGATGATTAAAAGAGGATGTGGCCTAGGATACAATGAAGTGGCTCCCCCACTTAAAAGTGCTTTTGCACCAACTAGGAAAGAATTGTCCTTTATATCTGAGTTAGCTGCACAATCTGTAGGTGAAACAAGTCAAGTAAACAATGAAACATCTGAAAAGACTAGTACACCTAAGATTGATGAAAAATTGTCTGATGCACCAATCATTGAAGATTGGGAATCAGATAGTGATGATGAACAGGTAGAAACAACATCAAAGGCTAAAAGGTTTGAGGATGTTAAACCAATTGAACCTAAAGTCAAACATACTGAGTTTATTAAACCTGTGCTAGGAAGTAGAATCTCTAGGAAAGTGGCTGAGTATGATGATAAACCTAGAGATTATCCTAGGAAGACTTGTGACTTGCCCAGAGGAAACCAGAGAAACTTGCACCAGGTGATCTCACACAAGTTAGGTAGTGACTTTGAACTGGTTAAGAAGGCATGTCACAGCTATGGTAGTTTTGAGCACTTGCAAGAAGATTGTTATTATTCAATACCTAAGAAAACCAGTGCTTCAAAACATGTATGGAACCATTATACTAGGGTGAACCATAGGAACTTTGCTAGAAAGACTCACCCACATCCCAAAAGAAACATGGTTCCTAGGGAGATTTTGTTAAGAAATGGTGTTTCTAGGACTATTTCTCCTGTTGCACCACCAAGGCCCATTCCAAAGAAAACAAAGTTTTCTACTGCTAAAGCTAGCAACAGTACTTCTCATTCTGCTGCTAAGACAAAAGTGGTTACTGATACTGTTGTGGGCACTCATTTCTATGCTGTTAAGGCCTCGGCTTGCTGGGTCTGGAAACCCAAAACCAGACACAGCAGTGCATCAATGGATTTCAAGAAATATGATTACTTTGATGCACAAGGCAGATCCATGTCAGTAATGGCTTGGGTCCCAAAGAGAAACTAATTCTCTTACTTTTTGTACAGGGCAATCTACAATTGGAGCTAAAGGATGAATGCATTTTTGATAGTAGATGCTCTGGACATATGACTGGAGACAAAAGCAACTTGGAAGATTTTAAGGCTTTTGATGGTGGTTATGTTGCTTTTGGCAATGATCCAAAAGGTGGCAAAATTGTTGGTAAAGGTACTATTAGAACAGGAAAATTGGATTTTGAAAATGTGTATTTTGTAGAGGGACTTAAGTTCAATCTTTTTAGTGTCTCACAAATGTGTGACAAAAAGAATTTTGTTCTTTTTACAGACACTGATTGTCTTGTTTTGTCTCCTGACTTTAAGTTGCCTCATGATTCAGAAGTACTAGTTAAAGTCCCTAGAACAAACAATATATACAGTGTGGACATTAAGAACATCATTCCTAAAAGAGATTTAACTTGTCTTTTTGCAAAGGCCACCATTGATGAATCCAAGCTTTGGCATAGAAGATTGGGTCACTTAAATTTCAAAACAATAAATAAATTGGTTAAAGGCAACCTTGTAAGAGGTTTACCTTCAAAAAATTTTGAAAATTCTGAAACCTGTGTTACTTGTCAGATGGGAAAGCAACACAGAGCTTCTTGTAAGTCCAAAGTGGTGAACTCTATTTCTGAACCCTTATATATGTTGCATATGGATTTGTTTGGACCAACTTTTGTGAAGAGCTTGAATAAGAAGATGTATTGCTTAGTTGTCACTGATGATTTTAGTAGGTTTACTTGGGTATTCTTCTTAGCAACTAAGGATGAGACTGTTGGCATTCTTAAGGCTTTCATTAATAGAGTAGAAAACCTAGTAAATCATAAGGTCAAAGTAATCAGATGTGACAATGGAACTGAATTTAAGAATCATGTAATGACAGTTCTGTGAGGAAAAAGGTATTTTAAGGCAGTTTAGTGTGGCTAGAACTCCTCAGCAAAATGGTGTAGCTAAAAGGAGGAATAAGACATTAATTGAGGCTGCTAGGACTATGTTGTCTGAGTCAAAATTTGTAATACCCAAAAATCTAAAACATGCAAAAAGACCAAATTGCCCCTATAACTTTAAAATTTGATTAATAAGTTTATAAAGCACCAAATTAATCCCGAACCTTTGGAAATAAACAAGATATGAAGCAAAGTAATTTTTATTGTCACATTTTGACATTTTGCAAAGTACACAAATTATAAAATCACACACAATATATATAAGAACCGATTATTATTATTATGAATTATTTTTATTATTATTAATTCTTTTAAAACCAAATAAATCAAGGATATGTACAAATAAATTATGAGATCTTCAAAAATTAGTATATTGATCCATTATACCTTTCTTGGGCCAAAATATTTGCATCCCTCCCCATAATATACATGGTTTTTATTTTTTTTCTTATTATCATTGCCGAAACCCTAAGAAACACACACAAAAACTCTCCCATCTCCATACAATTTTCTGTAACTCTTTGGGTATTTTTCTGGTTTTGTTCATCATCTAAGGAGGCTTGGAAAAATAGGCTAGAGTTCGTGGGTGCATTCGTTGGTCGCTCCAACTTTTGTTTGTCGATTTTAGTTGATTCGATAAGGTACAATTCCAAATAACCCTTTCACACGTTCGAATCTTCAAGTTGTATTTTTCTTATGTTCTCACTATCGTATAAGTTCTAAATAAAATATATAATACGAACCATGCTAGCTATAGTGATCGTAATAATTTTGAAGAGCAAAAACGTACATAAAATCCAAAACGAGCCATACGATTTTTATAGGTGTTGTGATTATTTTATTTGGACACTATATGAATGATATGGTCTAGAAAAAATGCTAGTTTGAATTATAGAAGCTTAGTTTGATCGAGGGTAAATTTTGTATTAATCGGGAAAAGAGAAAAACAAGAAAAGAAAAGAAAACCTAGGGAGCGAATTAGGGTTTAATGTTTTGGGAGTTGGATCTGGACATTAATGATGTTATGATGATGATTAAATGATTAGAACATGATTGGGAAGTTTAGGGTTAGGGTTTTGTATTTTAAAAGTGTTACCGATTGGGAAATAAAATAAAAAGGGGGTGTTTTGCCAACTTTGAAAATTAAGGGGTATTTTTTTAATTTTATTTAGATCTGTGGGAATGTATAAAAAATATAACATGAGGGTCTTATGTGTAAAATTTGCAAGAAAATATTTAAATGGTAATTTTAGGTGTCGAATTGAATTTAAATTAAATAGAGGGACTCAAAGTGTAAAATCTAGAAACTTGAAGGTGTTTCGTGTAAATAATGATATAAAGGGTGTAATGTGTAATTTTGAATAGTTAAGGGCTTAATATGTAATTATGGATAAATTATTAAATCGAATTGTATTTTGGAAATTATAAGGTTTATTTTGTAAATTAATAAACTAAAGGGTATAAAGCGTAAAATTGGCAAACTTGAAGTACTAAAATCGTATACATGGTTAAATAATGGATTTGAATGAATAATTTGAAATACTTTCACTTTAGACCTTTAACTTTGATATATTTACACTTAAAAACCTAAATTATGAAAAGATGTTATATTTAACCCTAAGCTACTAAAACATGTTAAAAGATACCCTATCTCCATAATATGCTTAATAAAGACTTAACCTAAGTTATGATACTAAAATCCTTCTAATTATGAGAACTTACTAAATTTGGAAACCTGCTTAAAATAGAAAGTTACTTAAAATGGAAGGATAACTGAAACCCCTTTATAATTCGGTTCTCTACTCCTTTAGGTTTGAAGAGGGAGTGATTTGATCCCTGTCAGTTTTGCTACTTTTGTGTTCTTGCATTCGTAATAAGGTACAGATATTCTGCCCTTTTAGTAAGGTGCCTTCGTTTCTTAGATTTAATTCGTATTAGGGTTTCCTATGCCATTGCTATGTTCCCTTTGTTGTGAATCTTTGATATGAACCCTTTGCCATGAACCTTTCATATTTGGACCTTGACGTTGATTCGATGACTTAGACTATTTGGACCTTTGTTATAATTTGGACCTTTAACCTTGACCCTTCAGTTTGATACCCGAGCCAAATCTGTTTCCTAGTGATGGGGGTTCCATGGCCGTGTCATTGATGCACCTTTCACATGACTCTAGTGTGTTTGAGTGATGTTACACACCGTCCCTTTTTGTATTTGATAAGAGCTCGATTACTATATATAATTGGCCACTAATTTATTTGCAGGGGCGTATGGATGCATCCTAGATTTGTTTTGTTCATGATTATTAATTGATTTGATTCGGTGATTGATGTTGTGTGCATACACGTCCTTCACATGTTCGGGTGCTAGCTACTCCATGGTTACTGTGATATTTGATTTGATTTGTTTTGGGCTCGTGGTGGATTTCTGTCCTACAGTTTATCTTTATCTTTCTTTACATTTCACTTACCTTATTCCTATACCTTTACTCTTAACAACATTTGCTACGTTTACATTCATTATCCTTTATTACTGCTTTGTTTTCCGTTATATCTGTTCACTGAGCTCTCGTAGCTCAGCCGCATTTCTTTTCCTGCGGCAGGTATCTAAGCTAGGAGCTGGGGATTTTGCTATGGGATGAGAGTAGAGATTAGATGGAGCTTTTGCCTTAGTTTACCACCTTTATTTATAACATTGTTTAGACTGGATTTCTTTCCATTGATCGTTTCCTTTGGATGATTCGTTATCTTTTGAACTTATGTATTTGTCTTAAGCCGTGTTGGCTTGACTTCTTTTATGAAATTTTGTTTAAGACTTCCACTGTGTATTATGTATGCTTTGATTTGTCACCATAATGTGATACTTCTACCCTTGCCGGGTTGGGGTGTTACAATTATGGTATCAGAGCCCAGGCTACGACCTGTAGTACATAAGCCATGGCCTGTGAGTCTTATGGACCCTAGGATTTGACCCTTAAGACTTAATTTTTGACTGGTAAGGATTTGGGTAGACATAGGTTTCTGTTTCGTCTTTCCATTCGTGCCTATTTCTTCCTATTTTGCTAATCGTTTTAATGATCGTTCAGATGGTGAATACGCGTTTTACCCAGTACACTGATGGACAGGATGCCCCTGATTTCGACGCCATGATAGCCGCTGCTTTGGCTAATGCTCTTCCTCAGTTGGTGACCCAAATCACCAATGACATCAGAAATGGTGCGGGTTCATCAGGAGGTAATGGTGCGGGTTCATCAGGTGGTGGTGGCGGCGGTGCTCCACCTACTGGTATTCATGTTTGGATCGAAAGGTTCAATAAGCTCAAACCTCTTTCTTTTCGGTCTGCTACCGCTCCCACAGAGGTAGAGAACTGGATCACTCATATTGAGAAACTATTCAGGGTCTTGGGTTGTGCCGATGAATTTAAGACACGTTTGGCCACATTCAAATTGGAGGGTGATGCGCTGAATTGGTGGACAGCGTATGTTCAGTCACAGGAAGGGGATTTCTCTGATACTTGTTCATGGGAGGATTTTTATTGTCATATTTTATAAGCAGTATATTCCGTTGTCTGAGAAGCAGAAGTACGAACGTGAGTATAGGTCTATTCGTCAGTCGGATTGAGAGTCGTCTGGGGAATTCATGCAGAGGTTCATGAGGCTGGCTAGTTTCGTTGGACCAGAGGTTACGGGTAATGCTCAACGTCAGGCTAGACACTTTAAATGGGCATTGAGAAAGTGGGTATTGGATCGTATTGTGAATGCTGAGTATGAGGATGTTGCTTCAGTTGCGGACGCGGCCCGTAACATTGAGTTGTTGCATGCTGATGGGGGATCGAATAAGAGAGACCGGGATGGTAATCGTGTGAACTCCAAGGAGCAGGGTCGTCAGGACCAAAGTCAGGATCATAGGGGTCGTCAGGACCGGGACTTTTATCAGAGGCGTCAGGATTCCAGGAGTCAGGATCAGCGGGTTTCTAGTAGGAGTGAGAATGACCGGCAGGGTCATGGTGGCAGCAATCAGCGTCATTATAGGGATCAGTTGACTCGAGATTCTTATCAGGGTCATTCTTCAGGTTCTTCGGGTCAGAGAAGGACTACGGAAACCTTACCTCCTCCTCCACTTTGTGCTACTTGTGGAAAGCCTCACCCGGGTGTGTGTTACAAGACCACGAGAGGATGTTTCCATTGTGGGTCTACTGGCCATAAGGTGAAGGATTTTCCAGAGCAGAAGCACATTGTACCGGTGGACCCTGAAAGGCTAACTCCTACTATGGGTCGTGTTTTTACTATGACTCGTGATCAGGCAACGAACTCACCAGGTACTATTACCGGTATTCTATATTTTGGCAATCGTATTGTTTTTGTATTATTTAATTCGGGTGCCTCACCTTCCTTTGTATCCATTCATTTTCTAAGAAATTTAGTATAACCCCCAACACTTTAACTAATCATATATCCATCTCAACACTTAGAAAACCCCTGTACTCATAACCCATTTCGTATTTTGATCTGGTATACCTTTGTTTTGTCTTCCGTGTTATTTCCTTTCTGCTTCCTTGCAAATTTCGAGGACGGAATTTTTCTTTTAGAGGGGAAGAAGTTGTAATACCCAAAAATCTAAAACATGCAAAAAGACCAAATTGCCCCTATAACTTTAAAATTTGATTAATAAGTTTATAAAGCACCAAATTAATCCTGAACCTTTGGAAGTAAACAAGATATGAAGCAAAGTAATTTTTATTGTCACATTTTGACATTTTGGAAAGTACAAAAATTATAAAATCACACACAATATATATAAGAACCGATTATTATTATTATGAATTATTTTTATTATTATTAATTCTTTTAAAACCAAATAAATCAAGGATATGTACAAATAAATTATGAGATCTTCAAAAATCAGTATATTGATCCATTATACCTTTCTTGGGCCGAAATATTTTCATCCCTCCACATAATATACACGGTTTTTATTTTTTTTCTTATTATCATTGCCGAAACCCTAAGAAACACACACAAAAACTCTCCCATCTCCATATGATTTTCTGGAACTCTTTGGGTATTTTTCTGGTTTTGTTCATCATCTAAGCAGGCTTGGAAAAATAGGCTAGAGGTCGTGGGTGCATTCGTTGGTCGCTCCAACTTTTGTTTGTCGATTTTAGTTGATTCGATAAGGTACAATTCCAAATAACCCTTTCACACCTTCAAATCTTCAAGTTGTATTTTTCTTATGTTCTCACTATTGTATAAGTTCTAAATAAAATGTATAATACGAACCATGCTAGCTATAGTGATCGTAATAATTTTGAAGAGCAAAAACGTACATAAAATCCAAAACGAGCCATACGATTTTTATGGGTGTTGTTATTATTTTATTTGGACACTATATGAATGATATGGTCTGGAAAAAATGCTAGTTCGAATTATAGAAGCTTAGTTTGATCGGGGGTAAATTTTGAATTAATCAGGAAAAGAGAAAAACATGAAAAGAAAAGAAAACCTAGCGAGCGAATTAGGGTTTAATGTTTTGGGAGTTGGATCTGGACATTAATGATGTTATGATGATGATTAAATGATTGGAACATGATTGGGAAATTTAGGGTTAGGGTTTTGTATTTTAAAAGTGTTACCGATTGGGAAATAAAATAAAAAAGGGTGTGTTTTGCCAACTTTGAAACTTAAGGGGCATTTTTTTAATGTTATTTAGATCTGTGGGAATGTATAAAAAATATAACATGAGGGTCTTATGTGTAAAATTTGTAAGAAAAGATTTAAATGGTAATTTTAGGTGTCGAATTGAATTTAAATTAAATAGAGGGACTCAAAGTGTAAAATCTGGAAACTTGAAGGTGTTTCGTGTAAATAATGATATAAAGGGTGTAATGTGTAATTTTGAATAGTTAAGGGCTTAATATGTAATTATGGATAAATTATTAAATCGAATTGTATTTTGGAAATTATAAGGTTTATTTTGTAAATTAATAAACTAAAGGGTATAAAGCGTAAAATTGGCAAACTTGAAGTACTAAAATCGTATACATGGTTAAATAATGGATTTGAATGAATAATTTGAAATACTTTCACTTTAGACCTTTAACTTTGATATATTTACACTTAAAACCCTAAATTATGAAAAGATGTTATATTTAACCCTAAGCTACTAAAACTTGCTAAAAGATACCCTATCTCCATAATATGCTTAATAAAGACTTAACCTAAGTTATGATACTAAAATCCTTCTAATTATGAGAACTTACAAAATTTGGAAGCCTGCTTAAAATAGAAAGTTACTTAAAATGGAAGGATAACTGAAACCCCTTTATAATTCTGTTCTCTACTCCTTTAGGTTTGAAGAGGGAGTGATTTGATCCCTGTCAGTTTTGCTACTTTTATGTTCTTGCATTCGTAATAAGGTACAGATATTCTGCCCTTTTAGTAAGGTGCCTTCGTTTCTTAGATTTAATTCGTATTAGGGTTTCCTATGCCATTGCTATGTTCCCTTTGTTGTGAATCTTTGATATGAACCCTTTGCCATGAACCTTTGATATTTGGACCTTGACGTTGATTCGATGACTTAGACTATTTGGACCTTTGTTATAATTTGGACCTTTGACCTTGACCCTTCAGTTTGATACCCGAGCCAAATCTGTTTCCTAGTCATGGGGGTTCCATGGCCGTGTCATTGATGCACCTTTGACATCACTCTAGTGTGTTTGAGTGATGTTACACACCGTCCCTTTTTGTATTTGATAAGAGCTTGATTACTATATATAATTGGCCACTAATTTGTTTGCAGGGGCGTATGGATGCATCCTAGATTTGTTTTGTTCATGATTATTAATTGATTTGATTCGGTGATTGATGTTGTGTGCATACACATCCTTCACATGTTCAGGAGCTAGCTACTCCATGGTTACTGTGATATTTGATTTGATTTGTTTTGGGCTCGTGGTGGATTTCTGTCCTACAGTTTACCTTTATCTTTCTTTACATTTCACTTACCTTATTCATATACCTTTACTCTTAACAACATTTGCTACGTTTACATTCATTATCCTTTATTACTGCTTTGTTTTCCGTTATATCTGTTCACTGAGCTCTCGTAGCTCAGCCGCATTTCTTTTCCTGCGGCAGGTATCTAAGCTAAGAGCTGGGGATTTTGCTATGGGATGAGAGTAGAGATTAGATGGAGCTTTTGCCTTAGTTTACCACCTTTATTTATTACATTGTTTAGACTGGATTTCTTTCCATTGATCGTTTCCTTTGGATGATTCGTTATCTTTTGAACTTATGTATTTGTCTTAAGCCGTGTTGGCTTGACTTCTTTTATGAAATTTTTTTAAGACTTTCGCTGTGTATTATGTATGCTTTGATTTGTCACCATAATGTGATACTTCTACCCTTGCCGGGTTGGGGTGTTACAAAATTACCCACTACTTTCTGGACTGAAGCAGTCAACACTGCTTGTTTTGTGCAAAATAGGAGTAAGGTAGTTAAGCCTCATAACAAGACCCCATATGAATTACTTCATGGTAGGAAACCTATGATAGATTTCTTGAAACCATTTGGGTGTCCTGTCACTATCTTAAATACCAATGACCAGCTAGGCAAGTTTGAAATACTTCATGAAGTAATTCATATGGGGTCTTCTTAAATACCAATGACCAGCTAGGCAAGTTTGATGAGAAAGCAGACAAAGGTTTCTTTGTAGGATATTCCACAAATAGCAAGGCATTTAGGGTTTTTAATAGCAGAACTAGACATGTGGAAGAAAATCTGCATGTTAGATTTAGTGAAAACACCCCAAATGTTGCTGTAACAGAACCTAAGTGGCTCTTTGACATTGATTCTTTGACTAAGACCATGAATTATGAGCCAGTGTTGGCAGGTTCTACTAACATGTCTGCAGGAACACAAACTAACCCCAATGCAGGTACACAAGCAAAGAAGGATGCATATGCAGAGGAGTTTGTTTTGATTGAGAAGTGGAAGTTTAATCAGTTCTTCACACCAACAGATAAAGAGGGAAAGAGTTCTGTAGATGATGTTGTTCATAAGGAAGTATCAAAGGATGATGCAGAAGGTGATGATGAACCTTCTAATGATGGCAAGAATGTTGAAAAGTCAGCAAAGCATGGAAGTTCAAGAAATAAAGCTAGCAGCAGTATCTCCGATTCTGCTGCTAAGCCTAGCAGTAGTACCTCTCATTCTGCTGCTAAGCCTAGTGGTTCTGCTGCCATGCCCAAGGATTTTGTTGCTGACTTTAATGAAAGTGTTAATGATGATGTTGACTTTCCTCATATGCCTGAATTGGAGGAAATCTACTATGACACAGATGATGATGTTGTGGATGTTTTTGAAGCAGAAGCTGATTTGACAAATATGGAGTCTGTTATTCAAGTCAGTCCTATTCCAACTACAAGGATACATAAGAACCATCCCAAGGAGCAGATAATTGGTGATGTACAATCTGCTGTACAAACCAGAAGTAAAACAAAAGGGTTGGGTGATCTACCACATCAAGGTTTATTTGCTCAATCATTGCATCAGAGAAATAGCCACAAGGACCTACAAAATTTCAAGTTTGCCTGTTTCTTATCACAAGAGGAACCCAAAAATATTCACAAAGCTATGCAAGATTCAAGTTGGGTTGAAACCATGCAAGAGGAGCTGTTGCAGTTCAAGCTTCAAGAAGTCTGGACACTAGTTGATTTGCCTAATAGGAAGAGGGCAATTGGTACAAAATGGGTATTCAGGTGCAAAAGGGATGAAAGTGGAATTGTGGTGAGAAACAAAGCAAGACTAGTGGCTCAAGGGTACACTCAGGAAGAAGGAATAGATTATGATGAGGTCTTTTCTCCTGTAGCAAGGATAGAGGCTATTAGACTATTCTAGGCTTATGCCTCATTCAAGAACTTTCCTGTGTACCAAATGGATGTGAAAAGTGCTTTCTTGTATGGAAAGATTGATGAAGAGGTTTATGTGATGCAACCTCCTGGTTTTGAAGATCCTGACTTTCCAGACATAGTATATAAAGTGGAGAAAGCACTGTATGGTTTACATCAAGCTCCTAGAGCTTGGTATGACACCTTGCCCAAGTTTTTGTTATCTAATGGGTTTACAAGGGGAACCATTGATAAAACTTTGTTCATCAAGAAAGATAAAAAGGATATCCTACTAGTTCAGGTTTATGTAGATGATATCATTTTTGGGTCTACAAACAAGGTGTTCTGTGAAGAATTTGAGAAGCTCATGCATAACAGATTTCAAATGAGTTCTATGGGAGAACTCACAATCTTTCTGGGTCTTCAGGTTAAGCAGACAGCCGATGGGATCTTCATCATTCAAGACATGTATGTGGCTGATATGTTAAAGAAATTTGGTTTTAATGATGTAAAGGCAGCTAAGACACCAATGGACAACAACAAACTTTGCTCAAGGATGAAGATGGGGAAGAGGTTGATGTACATCTTTATAGATCAATGATTGGCTCATTGATGTATCTGACTGCTTCAAGGCCAGACATCATGTTTTCTATGTGTGCTTGTGCCAGATTTCAAGTGTCCCCAAAAGTCTCACACTTGAATGCTGTCAAAAGAATTTTTAGGTATCTAAAGGGTCAACCAAAATTGGGCCTTTGGTATCCTAATAGTTCACCCTTTGATTTGGTAGCATACTCAGATAGTGACTATGCTGGAGCAAGTATGGATAGAAAATCAACCATTGGAGGATGTCAATACCTTGGACATAGGTTAATCTCATGGCAATGCAAGAAACAGACTGTGGTGGCAAACTCAACAACTGAGGCAGAGTATGTGGCTGCTTCTAGTTGCTGTAGACAAGTACTCTGGATTCAAAATCAACTCTTGGATTATGGGTACAATTTCATGAACACCAAAATTTATATTGATAATTACAACACAATGTGTATAATAAGAAATCCTGTTTTTCACTCTAAAACAAAGCATATAGAGATAAGACATCATTTTATTAGAGATTGTTATGAAAAAAAGTTAATTCAAGTGGTTAAAATACATACTGACAATAATGTTGCTGATCTACTTACAAAAAGTTTTGATGTAAGTAGGTTTCAATTTTTAGTTGCTAGTATAGGTATGATCAATCTTTAAAATCTTATCTCTGTATGATTTGTAAAAAGTTTTTGAGGATTTGTGCTGTTATTAATCAAATAAGTTGTTTCTAGTCTTTGCTATGTCTGTATGTTGTCTACTGCTAAGTTGGTTATTCTGTTGATTGTCTTGTGATTATTGTGAGATACTCTTGTTTGTGTTTTTGTGGTTTTTGGACTAATCTTTTGCAGGATAAGTAATAAGAGAATGGTTGATTGATGGGAAAAAGATGATTATGATATTCAGGGGAGGATATCAATTCAGAATCAGTGATAAGAGTGGATGTTTATCAACATAAAGATCATAAAAGTTTACTCATTAAGTGGTGCATTCATTACATAAGCAGAAGTTACTTCATCCTGGACTTAATGGTAACATAATCAACACAAAACAAAACCAAACACAAACCTAACACAAAACTACTACTTCAGCTTCCTTTTTCCTTTCCCTTGGACATCAGGCATGGTCTTGTGGATTCCTCTGCCACCAATGGCATCAGACACCTTCAGGCAAGGGAGTCCTAGCACTTGTAACAACTGAGAAATTTCCAAGTCATTATTTTACTAATTTTATTTGCTTATTATGCTATTTTAAGTAAATTGGCTTTTGCCGGGAAAGTTGCCCGCGTACGTCGTGACACGTACACTGAAATTTGTAATTTGAGTCAGGCTATGCTTAGACTACCCATTAATATGATTTATATATCCCCACATACTTGTTTTCATATGGAATAATGTAATTTTCAATTTCTACGCGAAGTGTGCACATTTTTCGTTTTACGCGTTTTCGGCTTGCGGTTTGAGCTTTAAAGACGTTATAACACTCCGAAAGGCTCGGGAAATTTATGAAACATCAAATTGGGTCATTTTAAGTTAAATTTAACATTTTTATGAAAATAGTATCTTCATGACATTCATTTCCATAAACTAGGCATAAAACGTTACCGGTTTAGCCCCGTTGGCCTTCAAACTCACTCTGTGACTTAAGATACTTGTGCAAAACATGTATATAATGTATTTTTGCAAAATAATAAAGAAAAGACACCTTGGAGCCCCCAAAAACCGGCCTCCCCCATAAGCCACTTAAAATCCATGCATTTGGTGTCTTTTCAAGACTTAAATTTTCTTATACACAACACACTTCTCATTTTTATCACCAAGAAAACTTCACCTCCCTCCCTTTCATGATGAGAACGACCCAAATACAGCCCCAATACCCTCATCATCATCAAGTTATTTGCAAGCTTCAAATCTAGTGCATCTCTTCTAGTTTCAAGTCCTAGTAAGTTTTCCATAATCATTTTCACTTCATTTTGTTCCATCTTATGATTTCTAGAGGTTGTTATAGATCTAAGCTAAACCACTCTTGCATGTATGTTGTGAGACATCTTGATTCAAGTTTTCATAGGAGTATTGGATTTAGATAGGTATTTAGGCTTGATTTGGTTAGTAGATGCAAGAGTTGGATTGATTTAAATGAGTTTTGATCTATTGTTAATGATTTCTTCATATTGTTTTGTTATAAAAATTGATTTAGATCCCCAAATAAATCTGGAACCTCCTGGAATTTTTGGGTCTTTAACTAATTAAGTGGTAGTGATGATAGAATATAGGCATGCATTGGTTTAAAAACCCATTTATTATACAAAAAGTAGATCATTGTCATTGGCCCAAATCTGTCCCAGATTTCATCCAACAAAACGACTTAACTATTTTGTCCTCAGGAAGTTTTATGCTTAAATAAAAATATTGGGAGTTAGCCACAGGTCTTAGTATCATTTCCTAGAAAACCTTACATCCTAATTCATCTTTGAGATTTTTAGAGAAAATCCACACTAAAACTGGTCCAGGAATGCATGTCAGATTTCATGGGCTATTTACTCTAAAATGTTGTAAAGAAAATTAGGTTCGTGTAAACATGAAAGTTGTAGCCAAGACCTGTATAAAAATTTTCCCATAGGCCATGTGTCCATTAGACCTGCAGTTAAAGAGATACACCTTTTTTTCTAAACTCATTTAGATGCTGAGTATAACTAATTAGAGACACAAGGGTAAATTGGTAATTTCATCCATGTTGTAAAGTTCTCAGTAATGTAAGGCCTTGATTTTCATATAGTAAAGAGTCATACCTTTCTAAGCATATAAAGTTCATAATTTTAGCCTTCACGGTTTAGAAATGGCGACCCGATTAGTGAGGTAATTTCATAAATTTTCCATCAGCTTTGCATTTTAAACCATTTAAGCTTTTATAAACGTCTTTTTGACCCATGACTTGCTACAAGACTTTTAAATAAATTACCATATGATATTTTGAGTTCAAGTACTGAGTTAAATCACAAATAAAAGTATTATACTTTAATCCCCGAGCCTAAGTCGTGTTATATTTTATCTAGGTCACTTGTGATCTTTGCGGTTTTTCTCGACGTGCACACTTCTCCGATTTCCGTTGCTACTTCATTATTGGTGAGTTCATAGCCCCAATTTTTACTTCAATTGTTTTACAAACTCCGTGGGGGAGATACATGCTATAAATATTTCTGATCACAATGCTTTGAAATTGTATGTTATCTGGTTATTATCCTTGCCTAAGTTTCCCATAGCCTGAAAGTCCCTTCCTTATCGTGAACCGTTAATCACTTGCGAGTGAACGCGAATACAGTAAATAGATCTATTGGGTACGACAGCCCTCATGCCGAAATTTGCCAGTTGGGCTATCACATGTATTGTATTCGTATTGTTGATTAGGTACGGCTATTACCTATGTTGAAGGGCAAATTTATATTCTGCTAGAATATCCCACCATAACGTTAATGTTCGGGGTCACGAGCTTAGTGCAATAATAACTTTTCCGACTTTGTATTCGTTGCTTAGTCGCTTTCATAAACTGAATTATATTGTGATCAACTGCTTATTACTAAAACTCTATGGATTCACTCAACCTTTGTGTTGACGTTTTAGGATGTTTTATCTCAGGTTTAAAGGCATGAAGGTCTTGGATGGAGTCGCATGGATATATTTTGAGGACTCGGCATATTTTCACATTTGAAGTGTCTATATTTTAAAGATTTATGTTATGTTTAAAACATTTGCAATCTTTTAAAAACATTGTGTTTTATGAAAACTGTTGGGACCTTTGCAAACTCTGAGAATTTAATGTATCAAATGTGAAACACTTTTAAAACGTCTCTTTTCAAGGGTCATTTTCCATGACTTGTACTTTGTGCTAGGAAGTAATACCCCAGTGATCTATCTTCCGCTGTTATAATTTTGGGGGTGTTACAGCACTTGTTGATGAAGCGAAAAGTGTACCGCTTTTAGGGGGTCATTTAAGCCCTAAATCGTATTTATTTGATCAAATATTGCCCTAAATCGTTCCTTTTGTCATTTTAGGTACTTTTGAGAAGAAATCTGGAAAAGGAGGCATTTTGGACATTTTTGGAGCATAAAAGTGAAGAAAACGACAAAGTCTCAAAATCATGCTAAAAGTTACCTTTGACGGCGTCAGGATCCTCTCCAGACGGCGTCACGGCTTGGCAATAAAATGGTGGATGTGAAAATTACTCATGATAAGCCAGTGAAAATTGCATGGGAATTCTGACGGCGTCACCCTTTAATTTGATCAAGGTCGTCACGTTATAATTTAAAGAGGGACGGCGTCACGTTCATAGTCTGAGGGCGTCAAGCCTTGATAGGCCAGAACGGATTTTGGAGAGCTAAAGAGGGACGGCGTCAAGAAGGTCATCCGGGAACCCTAAAAGCGGCGAGGTGACGGCGTCACACTCCATAAAGTGACGCCGTCAGATCTGAAAGTCTATATATAGTTTTCTAATTTTTTGTCATTAGTGTGGAACTTATTGGGGAACTTTGTGTGTGAAAACCCTAGGACGAATTTGGCAGCTCTTTCAAGGATTTTTGCCTTGAGATCTTCCATGTTACATTGAAGATAAGTTATCAATTAATCATTCAATATGTCTATGTGTTGTTTGATTCTATCTTGTTCTTGTCTTTTGTTTAACATGTTAGGCTAGATTTATCTTGTGTTTGCTTAGATCTAATGAAACCTAGCTATTGATTATTGGTTATTAGTGTGTTATTAGTTGTATTGGATGATTGTTTATCTATGTTAGGCTTAAGAAAACTGGCTAACTTCCTATTCGGTAACTTGCTTGAACGTCTTAAGAAACATGAACCAATGCGTACTAAAGGTTTTTATGGTTGTATTTAATGCACAAGCGAATTCTAGTGATCCCATGTTAGGAGCTTCCTAGCCGGCTCGACATAGGAGTGAAGTAGGAGCTTGTAGAGTTGGGGAAGTACGTACGCCACCCCACGAATGGTATTAAGGAATACACCCGTCATCCACGCGACTAATACACACTAATCAACCGGTAAAAGATAGTTAGGGAGTAAGGAAATCTAAGTAAACACATTTCCCTCCACATAAGTTTTCACCAACCTTTTTATTTTCTGTTATTTTATTTTATTTGCATTCGTAGTAATTTGGGTTAGTTGACTAGCGACTAATTCCGCCCACTCTTTCAAACCCGAGATTTTACTTGCTTTCATAAAAATTATAAAAACACAAAAAGAATCTTCTCTCACCCTTAGACCTATTAGAGTAATTTTTCATACCTAACGAACACTATTCCCTGTGGAGAACGATCAATCCCCCGTACTTACCACTACACTATATTACATCGGTCAGGTACACTGCCTGGTGGGGTTGTAAGCCTCTTGAGATCCCTCGAGAGGTAAAACCTGTTGTAAGGTTGCAAAACCACGCATCAAGTTTTTGGCGCCGTTGCCGGGGAATAGTTATTGTTTAGGTTGAATTTTTATTTTATAGGTCTACTCACTAGATTCCTTTCTAGTGAGATTTTTATTTTCTTTTTCTAGGTTTTCTTTAGTCTATCTATTTTCTTCGTTTCTTTGTTCGTAACCATTACCATTCGACATCATGGAAGATGGTAATATCCTTAATCCCAACAACCCACCACCACAACAACAACCACCACCTCCTAGAGCCCGTACTTTAGGAGAGTACTCCCGTCCTAGCCACCATGGCTATCGAAACACCATTGAGCTCACTCAAGGAGCCAATGTCACACCCTTGTGATCCGACACCATCCGGTTGGTGCAAAGCGGATGCGCATTCCATGGACTTCGTTCTGAAGATCCTAATCAACATCTCAAGGACTTTCTCAAAATTGTTGATTCTATAGACCTTGATGTTGCCACTCGAGAGACGACCCGATTGCGTCTCTTCCAATTCTCTTTGCGGGACCAAGCTAGTCAGTGGCTAGAACGTCAACCCGCAGGATCCATCACCTCTTGGGATGATCTCACCACTCGTTTTCTTGCTCAGTTTTTCCCACCGGGAAGAACTACCAAGCTAAGGAATGATATCTTGATGTTCCAACAACGTCAAGGCGAAACTCTCTACGAGGCATGGACTCGATTCAAGGACTTACTCCAAAAAGTCCCTCACCATGGCATAGAACTTTGGCTCCAAGTCCAAATCTTCTATGACCATATCAATCTCTCCACGAGGCAAACCATTGACCAATCGGCCGGTGGTAAGCTACGTGATCTAAGTGCGGAACAATCATGGGCTCTCCTAGAGGATCTTGCTCTTTATGACAACGAAAGTTGGAGTGATCCCCGTGATTTGAATAAAACGGTCAAGGCAATATCTTTGCCTTCGAACAATTCAAGCACTTTCGACCGTAGGATCATAGAACTTGAAGACCAAGTCAAGTTTCTCATGAAATCCTACGAGGCTCCTAAACCATCAAGCCAAGTGAACAAAATCACTTCTTCATGTGAGTTATGTAGTGGTCCCCACGACACTCGTGATTGCATGGAACTCCCCGAACAAGCTTTTGTGGACTACGCATCCTCGCGTACCGACGGAGCGGGAGACAAGTGGTACACTTTCAAACCCGAGCCAAAACCCTATGGTGATTCATACAACCCCTTATGGAAAAATCACCCGAACCTTAGGTGGAAACAAAGCCAAAACACACAATAAACCAATTCTTCCAACCCACCTAATCGTTTCCAATCAAGCGGTTCCAACTCGAACCGTACTTTCAACAACAATCCTTCCGGCAATGGTAGTACCGATAACTTTGAAGGATTGATGTCCCAATTTATGGCATCTCAAGAAGCTCGTTTAGCCAAGTTTGAAGCCGATTTCAAACAAAAACAAAGCGAGATGACCAATAAGATTGACACCTTGTTGAAAGCCCTCAATGACCGAGAAATGGGAGCACTCCCTAGCAACACGGTCAAGAACCCGAAACTAAACGTCAATGCTATTTCATCGGTTTCGTCCCCTAGTTCTTGTCCACTATATTATTCGGTCAATTCCATGAGCACATGTTTCAAACAAACCCAAGTCGTTCCAAATGACCAAGAAGTTATGACATCCAAGTTGGTCAACAACATAGTTGAAACACCTCCCACTCAAAACCTTGACGAAGAATTCAAGGAGCTCCACCTTGAAAGTCCGGTTGTTGATGTGTTGGATGAGAAGAAGCTCAAGTTAGGCGAAAAAGGGACCGCCTTCGTTCAAAACAAACTACCTAAGAAATTAGATGATCCGGGCTTATTTGTTCTACCTTGCAAGATCGGTAATTCGGAGGCTTATGACACATTAGCCGATCTTGGATCAAGCCTTAACCTACTTCCGTTACCTCTCTACACCTCTCTAAAACTAGGAAAACTTGAAGAAACCAAGGTGATAATAGGTTTAGCGGATGGGAGTGTTGCTTACCCGGTTGGAGTAGTTAAGGACGTGTTAGTGCACATTGGAAAACTAACCATTTTAGCCGATTTCCACGTCCTTGATATGGTTAGCGACCCTACATGCCCCTTGTTGATAGGTAGAGGATTTTTGGCGACCGCTAGTGCTATGATTGATTGTAAGGAATCCAAGATAGCGGTAGGAAAAGGAGATACTTGGTCAGTCTATGATGTTAAGAAACACGCCTATGATACTAGTGAGGAACCAACACCACATTGGTTAGAATCAAATAGGAGACCATCTAGATATGGACCTTGGATTGATAGAGACTTCATAGGACCCCAACGCCCATTTCACCTAGAAGAGGACTTTGTGAACCGAACACATACGGTAGAGCAATTCTTAGCTAGGGACACCGAATTGGATCCATTTGAAGACTCTCTAGTTTTTAGGAAGATGATTGATTTCCTAGGAGTTTTGCCAATTAACCTAGGAATGAATAAGTGGACTTGTGAGGAAGATGATCATAAGTGGAATTGGGACAAACCACCCAAAGATGGAGATGGGTCATGGCATATTAAGATGACATTGTATGACCCGGATGGAGAGAAGTTTGAAAAGATATATCGTACTAAGCGGACCAATAGGAAACTTCAATCCAAGCTTAACCCTAAAGACGTCCTCGATGACGAGCTCACTTATATAGGGTAGAGTGACTTTGAGTCTAGCTACAAGACTTGTTAATAAAGAAAAGCGCTTCTTGGGAGGCAACCCAAGCTTTATTTGTTTTGTGTGTTTATTTATTTGTTTGTTTGATTTTATTTGCTTCCGTATGTGTGTTTAATTTTTATTATTATTGATTCATGTTCAAAACTAATTTGTGAAAATGCTTTATCTTGTTTTTAACTTCGTCTTAACTACATATAAAGGTATTTTGCAAAAGTTAAGTGTAAGGGAAATCTAAATCGGTTTATTAGAACACAAATGAACATGAATCATAATAATAATAAATTAACATACATATTAGTATTTGTTTGAGTCAAATGCTTGTATCGAGTCATAATGATGTTTTGCAGGAATTCCAGGAAGTAAGGTATAGGTTTTTCCAAAAATTTTCCGGAAATGTAACATGAGAATTCTGTCAGATCATATCTGACGGCGTCAGGCTTTACAACCTGACGGCGTCAGGTTTAATTTTCTGAAAAATTTTTGAAAGTTTTGTTTTCATAAAAAGTTTTTATTAAATCTATAACTTATAATCTCCAGGAATCTGCAAAATTATCATCCCACAAGCATTATATCCTTATATATAGATTTTATCCCGCCGATGTTATGCAGGTTTTCGTGTTTGTTTTCTCAGGTTTAACAGGTTATTTTGGACAAGGAAATGTTTTGGATCAAGCTTATGGCGATGCATTAGTCATGAAGCTTTTACATTCTCTTTGGAAGAAGATCTTACCGTGTTACTTCATTATCCACCGAGCGAATCAGGGGAGTATTTGATTTCATTCTTTTACTTTATGCTTTTATATTTGTTATTTGAACATTGGGGACAATGTTCATCTTAAGTGTAAGGGGGGGGGGGTAAAAGTACGATTAAAAATGCTATTACGCTTGATTTTTGTTTGTTTAATAGTAGTTGTGTAATAAAACTGAGATAAATACCTGTTAGGGCAATTTTAGTGCCAAATTTAAAATTTTTTACAACATATAGGAGTGAAACTTTGATCTTAATGAGCGTCTCACGGATAGGAGTTATATGACTAGCACAAAAACCGTACCACTAAAAAAATTTTCCACCCCCAAATATGTGAGGTTCGCCCCTAGAATTGGTAGGAAAAGCATTTATGCTATGATGTGTGTACCGGTAGCACTTAGATTCTAGAACTTGCGTTAGGACCATTCCGAGGCCACAAGTGAGACTACATTCGTGTAGTTAGATTTACTACATGATAAGAGGCATTAGGATTAACCCATTGTTTTACACCTGTGTTTTTGTTATAATTACATTGGCTACATTGGTCAAGTAATTCTCCCACACCCTTTGCGTTGTACTCATTTTTAGTACACGATACCCCTAGTACACCCCTCAGAGCCTATCTTTTCGTTTCGACCTTTAAGCATTTTACTTAAAGGAAGAATTTTGTTACACCCCACTAAAATGTACACCCAAATCGCCTTAGCCTACCTTGTATGCACTCATCTTTAGTGCATTATTGTGACAACATTTGTTTAAACCCAAGTTAATTATCTAATTGATTACATGGTTGCTAAGTCGATTCATATCCTTGTACATATTGTTTTGGGACGATTGGGACTCATGGGTAAAGTACTAGTGTAATGGAGTAATGGGGAAGAACATCATTTATTACCCCCATATGTGCTAAATATTTTAAAAGTACTCCAAGTGTTTTAATTATCTTAATTCGAGTCATTAGAATAGTATTTGTAAAGTTATGTAAAAGTTCAAGTGTAAGGGGAATGCAACGCCCCTATGATGTATTATTTTGGATGGTAGGGCAAAAGTGTATGCAAAAAAAAAAAAAAAAAAAAAAAAAAAAAAAAAATCAAGAAAAATACAAAAAAATGAGAAAAAGAAAAATAGAAAAAAACATACGGACTACCATCCCGTTTCATTTTATGTTTATTTTATGTTTTTGTTATTTTGCTTTTAGCTTAAGATTGAGTCGAGTCTTGGCTTAGCAACATTGTATAGTACATGTAATTAATCAAGATCTTTAACTCGCTACCAGTAAAATATCCTTTATCCAACAAAACCGTGTTTTCCTTTTCCCTACACCTAACATTATAACCCATTTAAAAGCCCTCTTTGATAGTTTATCTTAGGTGCTTACGCCTAGTGGAGGAGGTTTTCGATCCTTTCCCAAGCCTATGGTAATCTATTTGCTATGACAGGTAGTGAGAGATATTATCCGTTTTCATTTATGAGATTTATTTTGATGACACTTGAGAGATGTGAGTATCTAAACACTACTTGTGAGGTGCTAGTTTGTAATCTCCGTGCTTATTATGATTAAAGTGGAACGAATATTTGTTGTAATTACTTTTATGTTAGCATTAAATGACCCCTAACTTGTATTTTGATTAGAATAAAAGCACATTTGCTTGAGAACAAGCAAATCTCAAGTGTAAGGGTATTTGATGAAGCGAAAAGTGTACCGCTTTTAGGGGGTCATTTAAGCCCTAAATCGTATTTATTTGATCAAATATTGCCCTAAATCGTTCCTTTTGTCATTTTAGGTACTTTTGAGAAGAAATCTGGAAAAGGAGGCATTTTGGACATTTTTGGAGCATAAAAGTGAAGAAAACGACAAAGTCTCAAAATCATGCTAAAAGTTACCTTTGACGGCGTCAGGATCCTCTCCAGACGGCGTCACGGCTTGGCAATAAAATGGTGGATGTGAAAATTACTCATGATAAGCCAGTGAAAATTGCATGGGAATTCTGACGGCGTCACCCTTTAATTTGATCAAGGTCGTCACGTTATAATTTAAAGAGGGACGGCGTCACGTTCATAGTCTGAGGGCGTCAAGCCTTGATAGGCCAGAACGGATTTTGGAGAGCTAAAGAGGGACGGCGTCAAGAAGGTCATCCGGGAACCCTAAAAGCGGCGAGGTGACGGCGTCACACTCCATAAAGTGACGCCGTCAGATCTGAAAGTCTATATATAGTTTTCTAATTTTTTGTCATTAGTGTGGAACTTATTGGGGAACTTTGTGTGTGAAAACCCTAGGACGAATTTGGCAGCTCTTTCAAGGCTTTTTGCCTTGAGATCTTCCATGTTACATTGAAGATAAGTTATCAATTAATCATTCAATATGTCTATGTGTTGTTTGATTCTATCTTGTTCTTGTCTTTTGTTTAACATGTTAGGCTAGATTTATCTTGTGTTTGCTTAGATCTAATGAAACCTAGCTATTGATTATTGGTTATTAGTGTGTTATTAGTTGTATTGGATGATTGTTTATCTATGTTAGGCTTAAGAAAACTGGCTAACTTCCTATTCGGTAACTTGCTTGAACGTCTTAAGAAACATGAACCAATGCGTACTAAAGGTTTTTATGGTTGTATTTAATGCACAAGTGAATTCTAGTGATCCCATGTTACGAGCTTCCTAGCCGGCTCGACATAGGAGTGAAGTAGGAGCTTGTAGAGTTGGGGAAGTACGTACGCCACCCCACGAATGGTATTAAGGAATACACCCGTCATCCACGCGACTAATACACACTAATCAACCGGTAAAAGATAGTTAGGGAGTAAGGAAATCTAAGTAAACACATTTCCCTCCACATAAGTTTTCACCAACCTTTTTATTTTCTGTTATTTTATTTTATTTGCATTCGTAGTAATTTGGGTTAGTTGACTAGCGACTAATTCCGCCCACTCTTTCAAACCTGAGATTTTACTTGCTTTCATAAAAATTATAAAAACACAAAAAGAATCTTCTCTCACCCTTAGACCTATTAGAGTAATTTTTCATACCTAACGAACACTATTCCCTGTGGAGAACGATCAATCCCCTGTACTTACCACTACACTATACTACATCGGTCAGGTACACTGCCTGGTGGGGTTGTAAGCCTCTTGAGATCCCTCGAGAGGTAAAACCTGTTGTAAGGTTGCAAAACCACGCATCACTTGTGTTCTTGGCTTTGGATTTTGCTTCTTCACAGGCACAGGGATCATACTCATTGATGATGCAGCCTTTTCAAATTCACTTGTTAGTAAGACTGATAGCACTTGGAGATCATCATCATCAGATGAGTCAGAAGAGGAGGGTGAATCATTCACATAGGATGGGGGAGTTGGTAGTTCATCTGTTGAAATTTCATAAGAGGAGGTTGTTTCAACCTTTTTCTTTGACATTTTGTTCTTTGAGCTTGAGGTGTAGTCTGGTGGAAAATAACCTTTCCATCCTCCGAAAACTGAGTCTGAAGACGAATCGTATGAAATCTCCACAACGTTTGATGGGGAAGGATTCATTGTTTTGCAATTTTTTTTTGGTATGTGATGGATTTGTGTTGAAGATTCGAGGTCTTTTATAGAATCAATGGAGCATTAAAGTCATTAAATGCAGGGTTGGTATTAGGAATTTATTCCTTGCTGGAATTAATTTAATTATGGTAATTTTTGGTGGAGTTGACCAAAAGTTGGGTATTTATTTTGGGTAATAGTATAAGTCTTTGAAAGAATCCATTCTGCTGCTAAAGATTATGCTGCTCAAAGTTGAAACTATAAGATTCTGCTGCTTGGTTTGAAAGTGAAGGGACTATTTTGTAAATTGGCGTGAATAAAGCCCTAAGTGGATCTAAACGGCATAAAAACCCAATTCGATCTGACTAATAACTTTGTGCGCCCAAAATTAAAACTAATTCAAACCCTAACACTTCTTTTCATCATTCGATCAAAAACCCCCAAATTCAAGACCCTAATTCACAATGTCGAGACGCACTTACTCCGCCGAGCACAATCAAATAGCTTTTCTTCAGAAGGTCCCAGAGGCAGATGGATTTACTGAAGTCATTGACTTTCTTAATGCTACTTCAATTAGGTATGCATTAACAGTTAATCCAACTACTAGGATTCGACACACGGTTAAGGTGGTTAAACCTTGTGACTTTATGTGTATGATATATTGAATTAATATGATTAAGTACGCGGAATTTACTTAACCACACTTAGAAGGTTATTTGTGTTATGGAAATGGAATGGTTATGTTTGTTCTATGACAATGAACAATGAAAGATTTTCACCAAAACGATTCAATATTATTCAAAATAATATGAGTGATCTTTCTATCACTAGGGTTACAACCTTGAATCTTATGTTCTTACAACTTGTGATATTCTTGTATTTGTTCTATGTCTTAACAGTTATATGTTTTTCAACTTATCTATTTTTTTTTCATACATAATATCGAGTCTAAGATCTTCTTTTATAGTCCAAGAAGATCTTTACAATATGTTAAAGTCTTATCAAGCTATAAGCTACTTGCTATAGCTTATAAGAGTCATGAAACAACTCATACACTTAAGAGTATACAATTTGTTTACTTCACTGATGACACAACAAAAGATATTTCTTATTCTATCTTTGACTTTTCCAAGCTTATCCACTCACCAGCAGCAACAGATTATACTAGCAGCAGGAACACGTTTAACTAGCAGCAGCATCAGCATCAACAATGTGTTTAATGCTAGCAGCAGGAACAACCAGCAGCAATAATAACACTACCAGCAGGAACAAATGCACTAGCAGCAGGAACGCACTTTGAGTATTTCCCGATACTTAAACTTCAGAATATTTAATTCCCAACAATCCTCCCCTAAACATGTGAATCCTTTTCAATACTTCATAGTCAGAACCTTAATATGAACTTTCTTCTATTCTGAACTTATCTACTTTGTTCTTCTTTGACTTTAACAATATCAAAACATTGCTCCAATCTTGGACTAAAAGATGGTGCAATTTCCTTGGATGGAGGAATTATAAGAGGCAATGATGTTGTGTATCTTGGATGCTTGTTTCAACAAGTGAAATCATCTATCAGCATGCCTTTGCAAGTGATGAACAAACGTGGTAAACTGAAATTGAAACTTTTCTTCGTTTGACCTAGATAGAACTTTCTCCTTTGGAATGTTCTTATCATTTTCAACCTCTATGTTATCATCTTGTATGCTCTTGTCTTCTCCTTCCTTTTATTGGATTATCTTCCTTTTATGGGCTATTATTTCCTCCCTTGAGATTGTTACCTCCCCTGAGATACAAATAACTTTTGTTTCCTCCCCTTGTTTGGAAGATCTCACTATGTACCAAAATATATCTTTCCTTATCATCTGATCCATCATTTAGAACTTGTTGTCAGATAATGTTGTACATGAAGCCATCAATTCCTTAAGAGTTTAAGTTATTGTCCTCATCACTTCTAGGTGTGTTAACTCCTATGAGAGGTGAATCAGTGGACATTTGATTCATGGTCCATCAATGGATGGTTTTGTGAATCTCTTGAAAATCCTTGTTTAAGAAATTATTTGACTTAGCAGTATGTTCATGATTTTAGAATTGAAAAATCATACTGCTTTCAACCATTTTGAAGGGATCAAGTGCATAACAGACACTTAATCAAAATTTTGGTTTAAAGTAACCTCTGGTTGTGTGAGAACCAATGTTTTTCAGTTATAAATAACTGCCTGTGTAAAGATAAACTCATTCAAAGAGTTTTCCTGACAGGGTTTCCAGCTCATAGTAATTGTTCCCTCTAACACAGGTGTTAGATTCACTTTTACTAGCTATTCTTTCTATCAGATGTCCTTAGACTTGCACATTATACTTGAAAGTATAAAATGATAGAAAGTGAGTTGCATCAGTTACTATCTGATCAACTAAATCATCAATTCAATGTGAAATATCATAACTAGGTTTCAAGAAAGTAGTTTTAAGGAGTTTTAAATTCCCAAACTCAGTCCATCATAAACCTATTATGGTAGCAGCCAATATCAGCATTGTGTTGCTTCCATTTCACTTGAAATTTCCTTTGTGTTCACATATTCATACCTGAAATTGTTAGTCTAAAACCAAAAGAACAATGTACAAAGTACTTGTCTTGCATTAGAAAAATCATAAGACCAACTATATGAACAACACATTTTAAATTTGTACTAGCAGCACAAACTTTTTGTAATAGCAGCAGTATTATATAAAGCCAGCAGCAGAAACAAAAATTTATTTACATAAACACATTAGATTGAAAATTCAAAGATTAAGCATTCCAATACTTGCTACCAAGTACTGAAACCTTGAAACATCAAAAGCTTTTGTTAGCAGATCTGCAAAGTTGTGTTCTGAAGCAACTTTAAGAACTTGAATTAACTTTTTCTCATTACAGTCTCTTATAAAGTGATGTCTAATTTCAATGTGTTTTGTTTTAGAATGTTGCACTGGATTTTTAATAATACAAATTGTACTACTATTATCAATATGAATAACAGTGTTTAAGAAATTGTACCCATAATCAAGAAGTTGGTTTTGAAGCCATAGAACTTGACTAGAGCAACTTGCAGCAGCTATATATTCAGCTTTAGTTGTTGAATTTGCCACACTTGTTTGCTTCTTACACTGCCATGAGACAAGTCTACATCCAAGGAATTGACATCCTCCAGTTGTTGACTTTCTGTCCAAGCTAGCACCAGCATAATCACTATCCGAATATGCTACCAAGTCAAAAGGAGATTCCCTAGAATACCATATACCCGACCTTGGTTGACCTTTGAGATATCTAAAAATTCTCTTGACTACAGTTAAATGAGAAACCTTTGGAGTTACTTGAAATCTTGCACAAACACAAACAGGGAACATGATATCAGGTCTAGATGATGTAAGGTACATCAAAGAGCCTATCATAGATCTGTAAGTGTGTACATCTACACTCTCTCCATCTTCATCTTTCAGAAGGTGCTTCTCAGAGTCCATTGGTGTGCTTGCCACTTTTGAATCAGCAAATTGAAATTTTCTAAGTATCTCTGCAACATATTTGTCTTGACTAATAAATATGCCTTCAGATGATTGCTTAACTTGCAAACCCAAAAAGAATGTAAGTTTTCCCATAGAACTCATCTGAAACTTATCATGCATAAGTTTCTCAAACTCTAAACACAACTCTTTCCTAGTAGATTCAAAGATAATGTCATCCATATACACCTGCACTAACAGAAGATCCTTCTTGTGCTGTTTGATGAAAAGTGTCTGATCAATCTTTCCTCTTTGAAATCCATTTTCTAATAAGTAGGAAGCTAGTGTTGCATACCAAGCTCTTGGTGCCTGATGATGGCCATATAGAGCTTTCACTACTCTGTACAATTTTTTTGGATGTAATGGGTCAATGAAGCCTGGAGGTTGTGAAACATACACCTCTTCTTCAATTGTTCCATATAAAAATGCACTCTTGACATCCATTTGGTAGACTGTGAAGACTAAAAATGAAGCATAAGCTAAGAAAAGCCTAATTTCCTCAATCCTTGCTACAGGAGCATAAACCTCATCATAGTCTATTCCTTCTTCTTGTGTGTACCCTTGGGCTACTAATCTAGCCTTATTCTTAATCACTATTCCCCTTTCATCCCTTTTGTTCTTAAAAACCCATCTAGTGCCAATTACCTTCACACCTGTAGGTAAATCAACTAGCACCCAAACCTTTTGAATCTTGAACTGAAGAAGCTCTTCTTGCATAGCCTCTAACCAGCTTGAATCATCTAGGGCTTTCAGAATGGTCTTTGGTTCAGCTTGTGAGAGAAAACATACAAACAAGCAAGAGTTTGAAAGCTCATGTTGTTTTGAAGCATAAAGGGCATCAAGAAGCCCTTGTTGGTCTGAAGACATCAATTGTTGTCTTGTCTTCACACCAGATTGTACATCTCCAATTACATGTTCCAGGGAGTGGACTTTGTGAATTCTTGTATGTGGTGTAGTAGGAACTTGATAAGATGATGGGAGATTACTCAAATCCACTTCATCTTCTTGGAATTCTGCTTCTCTTGAATGTGATGGGCCTGTATCAGAAGAAATTGACCCAGCAGCAGGAACATTAAGCCTGGCAGCAGAGTGCTCTGGCTCAGCAACAGTATTACCAGCAGAAACAGATACACTACCAGCAGCAACAGAAATGCTACCAGCAGAAATATTTTGTTGTTCCTGAGTTCCATCTTCTTTGCTTTCATCTTCAACACCTTCTTTAGCTTTGCCAGAAGAAGATTCATCAGTTGTTGAAGTTGATTCTACACTTGTACTTGACCCTATTGGCATTATCACATCATTTTGATATTTCTCTAACTCTGCCTCATTTGTTGTATTAGAACCTGCAAAATCAATAGTTTCTGCAACAAAAGGCACATAATTCATTGAATTGGTTAGATACTCTAGATCAAATAACCATTTTGGTCCTTGACCTTCTACATTGGATTTGTTTTCTAAAAACTCCACATGTAGGTTTTCCTCTACTATTTCTGTTCTTGTGTTGTAAACCCTAAATGCTTTGCTATTAAGAGAATATCCAACAAAGAATCGTTCATCTGCTTTACCATCAAATTTTCCTAAATGGTCTAAGGTATTGAGAATGGTCACATGACATCCAAAAGGTCTAAGAAATCCTATTGCAGGAGTTCTACCATTAAAAAGTTCATATGATGTCTTATTGTGAGGCTGCACAACTAAAAATCTATTTTGAACATAGCAAGCAGTGTTGACTTCTTCAGCTCAAAAGGTTATTGGTAGCTTAGAATCAGCTAACATTGTTCTAGCAGCTTCTATTAGTGTTCTATTCTTTCTTTCAGCTACACCATTCTGTTGTGGTGTTCTAGCAACACTAAATTCTCTCCTTATAACTTTTTCTTTGCAGAAATCATCCATAACTCTATTCTTAAATTCTGTCCCATTATCACATATAATGACTTTTACTTTCTTGCTTACTTGGTTTTCTATCTGTGTAATGAAATCCTTGAGGATGCTTGATGTCTCATCCTTAGTAGATAAAAAGAAAACCCATGTAAATCTGCTATAGTCATCAGTTATAACAAGACAATATCTCTTATGCATTATGCTCATTACTGAAACAGGTCCAAATAAGTCCATATGTAGCATAAACAAAGATTGATTTATAGAGTTAAAAATATTGGGCTTACAAGTGGCTTTGTGTTGTTTGCCTTTAAGACAAGCAATGAATGTTTGATCATTTTCAAATCTTTTCTGAGGTAAACCTCTTACCAAACCATTTTTGACAATCTTATTTATGGTTTTGAAATTAATATGACCAAGCCTTCTATGCCATTTCATTGATTCATCCAATGTGGCCTTTGCAACAAGACAAGTTAAATTCTTTTTAGGAATAATGTTCTTCATGTCTACACTGTACATATTGCCCTTTCTAGGAATTCTAAGAAGTACTTGACTTTCATCAGGCATCGTAAAATCAGGAGAAAGTACAAGACATCCAGTCTCACAGAAAAGAACATTGTTCTTTTTGTCACACATTTGTGAGATACTAAAAAGATTATAATTTAGCTCTTTTACATAGAACACATCTTCAAAATCTAAATTTTCGGTTTTGATTGTACCTTTACCAGAAATTTGGCCACGAACACCCCCTCCAAAGGTAACATATCTTCCATTGAATGATTGAAAATCTGAAAGATAAGACATGTTGCATGTCATGTGCCTTGAACATCCACTATCTGAGTATCCTTGATCTTCTTGTTTATCAGTTGAATGTCCCTGCACACAAATAAGAGTGTTAGTTTCTTTTGGGGACCCAAGCCATTACTGACTTGGATCTGCCTCTTGCATCAATGTAATTCAATCTTTTAAGGACAGTTGATGCAACATTGGATTTAAGAATCCAACATGCTGAGGCCTTAACAGCATTTGCCCTGTTTCCCTTAGCAGCAGGAACTGCTAACTTTTCAGTTCTACCCTTTGGTTTCCAAACTTGTTTTTGGACCACTGCTTTTGTTTGAATGGGCCTTAGAACAGTCTTTGGTGCATGTTTGAAAAGTGTTTTTGCACCCTTAGCTGTTGATTTTGGGTTAATAGTCATAAATGGTCGAGCAGCAGGAACAATTTGTCTAGCAGCAGGAACCATTAGTCTAGCAGCAGGATCTGAGTTTGAGCCAGACTTGTTTTTGACTACTCTGGGGTTTGTTCTCTTAGAACTAGAGTGAGAGTGAGACTTAGGAGTTTGCCTTTTGTAGTTCACTCTATTGTTTTCATACCCAGTTACCCATTGGTTGCAGAAAGCTGCAAGATGGTCAAAACTACCACATGTGTAACAAGCTTTATTATAAAAAGCAAAGTCATCACCTAATTGGTTAGACTTGAGGTTGTTCAAATTCCTTTGGTTACCTCTGGGCTTGTTAGTGGTTCTATATTGCTCACAATATCTAACTGGTTGCCTAACATGTTTAACATTGTTCTTAGGTCTGTTAGTATTATGATTGACTATCTTAGGAACCTTTGTTCCTACTTTCTTAACCACTTCAGGTTTAGACATAACCTGTTCTTCATCATCATCACTATCAGTTGTACAATCTTCAACAACTATAACATCTCCTTTATTAACAAAGGACACCTTGTCCTGATAAAGTAAAGTCTTATCTAAACTTTTACTTATCTTTTCTACCTTAAGGCTCTTGCTAGCCTTAGAACCATACTCCATGATTGGTTCTTGAAACTCAGCTAAACCTGTGTGTGCTAGGTCAATACCTGGAGGTGAATGAATACCTCTATATGGTGGAGGAACAGTGTTATAACCTACACCAGAATTAGCTTTATTGGTTACTTTAGCTTCAAAAAGCTTATTAACTCCTTCTGAGGCATGAGCTAAAGCATCTATAGTTATCTTAACATTTCCGTTTTCCTTTTTGTGTCTAGCTAATGAATCATTCTTCTCAACAATACACTCATCTTTGATCCTTATGTCATTTTTAAGTATATTAATGTCATTAACAAAACTAGATTCATTATTTTTAAAATGTAAGACTTGTTTTTCTAGAACACCTAGACCTCTTTTGTGATTAGTTAAATTAAAAAGAGCATTAAGTAGCTCTTCTCGATGAGCATCAAATCTCTTACTAAGGTCTTCATAAGCTTTAAGATTTGAGCATGATTCAGTACAATTTATGATAGAATTTACCTCTGAATCAGAAAAGGCCATTAGAGCAATCTCATTGGCAACAAGAGCAGCATTTGGTGGTGCATCCTCTTCATTAGCCATAGAGCTCCAATCATATCCAACACCATCAATAGCCAACATAGCCTTTGGCTCTTCAACTATTACTTCCTTTCTCTTATCTTGCTTATACCATGTGTTCCTATTATCCTGCTTCCTTGGGCTTCTACATTCTTTAGCAAAGTGTCCTAACCTATGACAGTTGAAACACTCCACTTTCTTCTTATCAAACCCAGCAGTTTCATTACCATTTATGGTAATTTGCTTCCCAGTTTTTTGCCAAAACTTCTTAGCCCTTATGCTAAGTAAAGCAACCTGCTACTTAATATCCATCTCTTCCAAATCATCACCATCTACCTGCTCAAGGTCTTCATGATTTAGAGGAGAACCACTAGATTGACTGGTTATAAAGGCATAAAATGTTGGATCTCCAAGTCCACCAACATCCTTTTGTAAACTAGTAGAAGGACCACCATAAGTAGCATTAGAAACACTTTCAACTTCATCTAACTCTTCAGTCTTACTAGTACCAGGAAATGATAAGAGTGCAGCATTTCCAGAACTAGTACCATAGTTTCCAGACTTCTTTAGACTTTGTTCAACAATTTTGAAGTTTTTGTGCAAATCATTAAGTTTCATGGTTTCAATGTCTGGCTTGTTCATCCAGACAATAACATGAGTATGGAACTCATCAGGTAGACTTCTCAAAAACTTCATGTTGAGATCTTCCTTCTCTATCTCAACACCCAACACAGCTAACTGACTGACAAGCGTGTGCAACCTTGAGAACAGCTTATCAAGAGTTTCATTGCTAAAAGCAGTAAAGTTTTCAAATTGTTGTTTCAGCAATGTCTTCTGTGTCTTTTTGGTAGTTTCATTACCACCAAACCATGCACAATATCTTCAAAAAGAGTTTTTGCATCAAGATACTTGTTAAAAGATAGCATCTGCTCACCAGGAATGGTCATAAGCAACAAATTTCTTGCTTTTTGATCATTTCTCTTCTGTATCTTTTCAACATTGGAAACTGGTCCAGTATTTCTTTTCCTAAGTGTTTTGCCTTCAAGGACAACATCTGAATAGCTTGGTGAAAAAGAATCACCATACATAATGATATCCCAAACACTACTAGAAAAAAGGCCTTTAATGACGCCGAAATTATGACACACGCATTTTATTGACAAGCAAAAGCGTGTGTCATAAAAAAACTGTCATAATTTGTACAATTTGAAAGACTTATGACACGCAATTATTAGAGTCATAAAAAAATTTATCCGAACACGGGATACACTTTGTTTGCGTGTCATCCCTAAGTGTCGTTCCCTGTGACTATATAATGCATTCATTTTAGGGTTTCACTCACAATTTCACATACACTTAAATACTCTCTCTCTCTATTATAACTTCCGGTGCCGTAACTTTTCCGGCTACAATTCCTGTCACTCCACCTTCTGCCGCCGTCGCCGTTCCACCACCATCACTGCTGTTGTACGCCGTGATGAAGAGGATTTGTTATTTAATTAGTTAATTTGTTAATTTGATAAGAAGGATGAAGATCTTGTAAGCTTTCTTTTATTTTTCTATTAAATTAATTAATTATGCTATTAAATTAATTAATTCTGATGATAGTTTGTTATTTAATTAGTTAATTTGATTGTTGCATAGTCTGAAGAGGATTTGGCGTTGAAGCAACAATTGGAGCTGTATGTTGAGAGAGCACAAGATGCTGATCCTGCTTTGTAGAAAGTTGCTCTTGGAAGCATGAGGTATCAAGATCTCTTTATGTTATTTTTTACTGAGATGATGTTTTAATAATGGAACTAGTTTTGTTACGCCTTTCGGTTACTATTATACTTTTGGCTGAACTGTGATTGCAAACTTTTGGCAACATGCTTATACATTTTGTTTCGAGATTATATCTACTTCAATGCATGGTAATGTTCTACTTCTACAAGGATTTAAACTTAATGTGTGTCTAAAGTTCTTCAACTTCAGTTTAGTTAACTATTAGTTAACAATTTATTTAACTTCAGTTTAGTTAACTATTGGTTAAGAATTGTAGATAGATGATGTCATCTTGGATGAGTTATATTTACAATCTGAAAGCGAATGGACTTATCCAATTTGCAACAATTTGTGCTACTGACAGTAAATGTTAAAATCCACTCTTCATTTGCAATTCTGGATTACACTTGTTTGATATGAAATGACCATAAGACCAATGATTCAGTGACAATCTTAGGACGACCAAGTTCTACTTAGTCTAAAAATATTAATTTATTTTGGAGCTGTGAAGTTGACAACCTAAGGTGGATGAGGACAGTTTTCGATTTGCAACTTGCAAAAAGAGGCTGTATTCATGCAAACCTATGACTTTTTGGCCCTCAAGACGTTGCTCTATGTATCAGAAAGTACCATCCCCAAGCTGCTTTTATCTTATACAATACCCTAAACATGTTTGGCACCCACTATATCTGCACAGTTGAAGTGCATGAGCGTTCCTGCTCTGCCTGGTGCCGAGGAAAGGTGTTTGGGTTAGATTATTTTTTAGGTTTCTGAATAATGGAACTAGTTTTGTTACGCCTTTCGGTTGTTATTATCTGATATTCTGATTACTTCATGTCATAAGTTATATGGAGTCAAGTGGTGCTATCAGTATCACTAAAATTTATTCCTTCATATATGTCACCAGGAAAGATGTCGTATATTGTTGCGTTTTGCTGATTTGCTTGAGAAGCATGCTGATGATATAACAGCTCTTGAAGTTTGGGATAATGGGAAGCCATATGAACAGGCGGCAGCAGATGAAATACCGCTGTTCATTCGTCTTTTTCGGTATTATGCTGGTAAGCAGTGGGGATGCAGAAATACT
The DNA here is from genome assembly GCA_021014915.2 of Artemisia tridentata subsp. tridentata. Classification (NCBI taxonomy): domain Eukaryota; kingdom Viridiplantae; phylum Streptophyta; class Magnoliopsida; order Asterales; family Asteraceae; genus Artemisia; species Artemisia tridentata. The sequence goes on along the minus strand of CP139502.1, from coordinate 236,574,863 downwards.
AGTTAAACTTACAGCATAAGTAAGAGAATAAAACTTTTTTATATAATGGATTATGTGAGTAACACAGTGAAGCCCATTGCGTATATACAATTATAGATTCATTAGAACACTAATCGGCACTCAGCTCACAGAGATTATGACTCTAATCGATCACCCTAATAACTGTGTTGGGTGAGAGGAATTAAAAATGGCACTTAGGTCATACATCTTTCTAAAAAATAAATATTCATCTTGGTGCTGTTGGTACTATTTTGTAGGTTGGGCCGATAAAATCCATGGCCTCACAATGCAGGCTGACGGGCCGTATCATGTCGAAACCCTGCATGAACCAATTGGCGTTGCAGGGCAAATTATACCATGGAACTTCCCTCTTCTAATGTATGCTTGGAAGGTTGGGCCTGCATTAGCATGTGGTAACACTATAGTGCTAAAAACTGCTGAACAACACCATTGTCTGCTCTATATGTGTCAAAGCTTTTACATGAGGTAATAAAAATATATTAGTAACATCGAGATTTGTCTCCTCTATATGTGTCAAAGCTTTTACATAAGGTCTGGTTTGTTATGCATTTGACAGGCCGGACTTCCTCCTGGTGTGTTGAATATTGTGTCTGGTTATGGTCCCACTGCTGGTGCCGCTATTGCCAGTCATATGGATGTGGATAAGGTTTGTATGATGATAGAAGATAGTATCCGTTGGATTATAAAGCTGTTTTCTTGGTTTTAGTTTATGTGTACCATTGGTCTTTGTTATATATTAAATGATATTTCGCAATAAAACAAGAAGTTGTATATTCACTACTTATTGTTGCATATTTTTGAGATAGTTCTTCTACTTGATTAGTTGTCCGGTCACTGATTTTGTCGTCTTTGTAGGAATTTGGCTGGTGAAATCGCACAAGATTATTCGAAAAGAGTGGTATACTTTTTGTCTTGACTTTCAGTTAGGAAGAGTGCACCAACTGCTAGGTTCGGACGACCATTTCAGAGCCTCTGTGGGTGATGTTACTGATTGTGGTTCACATTCGTCTGCATCATATACTCCCGAAGATTATGTACGTGTTTCACCAGCAAGTTTCTCACGCTCAGGTGTGTGTTGTGTATGCCACTTTTCATGTTTCTTAAACTATTGCGTCTGTTGGTTGATAGTTTTAGATTTTCAATTGCGTGCTGGTCACACGTTAATTACAGGGTATTTGGGCTGATGCTATTGTTGTTGTGTATGCTTGCCCCATGCACGATGTCGTTACTCAGTCTTTTATTGTTTACGTAGGCCCTTCTTTCAGCAGTAGACGATCAAATTTTTTCCATTCACAGATTGTCTGACATTTGTAGTAACTGCAGCTGAGAGAGGTTGTTGCCCAATGATTCTAGATTTTCAGTCGCATACTGTTCATTCTTTGCAAGGTATTTTCTATCGTTTGTCATTGTTGTGGTGTATGCTGCTTTGGTTCAAGTTGTACATTATTGTAGCTAGGAATCTGTCCCCTTTTACTCATAAGCTGCAAAATCGCCATTGCCTTCTTTTTCTCTCGTCTGGATGTTCTAATAGTAATAGAAGTACTGAAAGAGCCTCATAAATCATATCTAATTTGATTCGTAGCCATTTCACATATCTTAATTTGATTACCTTTTGCTTGTTTATTCATTTTGTTTTGTGATGCTTAATGGCAGTAAGACTTAGATCAAGGATGGCTTTGAGAAAATCGGGTTTGATTGCTTTGTTTGATGTGGATGGGAGTTATTTTTTGAGAATTTTTGGAACAGTGGGTTAAAAGATATGCATGCTACTGAAGCACTCCAGAATGCTTTGAAAGATACTTATACAGCCGATTGGAGTTTGCCTGACTACATGTCACCTCACAGCTTCATATATCTCTTGGATTATATGTAATTTAGCGGTTTTAATTACGGTTAATTTTAGATTTGGATGATTTAGCGGTTTATGACAATTTTAGAATTGTAGTTGTATGAAACGCATTGTATTGATATATATGAAATGCGTTTTTTTTTGCTATTTGTGTATTTTTTTGTGTTATGACATTACTTTTATTTAATATCTGGATATTAATAATTTTATAAAAATATTTTTTTTTAAATTTTGAACTTGACACGCAAAACAGGGGTCATGTTTGCTGTAAAATGAGCTGTCGTAAAAGAGGGTCATAGAATGTTTGTCGTAAAAGGGAGTCATAAACGCGTGTCATAAATTCATGACGCTCCAAAGGCGTGTCATATTGCTTTATGACGGGTCGATCAATGACACCAAAAAGCGCGTCATCTGACCCCTTTTATGACACGCAATGCGCGTCATTAAAGGCCTTTTTTCTAGTAGTGAAATCCCAAAAGAGTATAATCTTGAACCATAAAATATTGCTCAATTCTCATCCTCCATAACTCAAACTCATTCTGTTTGATCATGGGCAACTTTGCAGCAACATTTGAAACCTGAGCATCTTGTACATCCATTTCTATTTTAGCTTCTAAATCAACTATATCAGCCTTGCTCTGATACCACTTGCTAGGATTCGACACACGGTTAAGGTGGTTAAACCTTGTGACTTTATGTGTATGATATATTGAATTAATATGATTAAGTACGCGGAATTTACTTACCACACTTAGAAGGTTATTTGTGTTATGGAAATGGAAGGGTTATGTTTGTTCTATGACAATGAACAATTAAAGCTTTTCACCAAAACGATTCAATATTATTCAAAATAATACGAGTGATCTTTCTATCACTAGGGTTACAACCTTGAATCTTATGTTCTTACAACTTGTGATATTCTTGTGTTTGTTCTATGTCTTAACAGTTATATGTTTTTCAACTTATCTATTTATTTTGCACACATAATATCGAGTCTAAGATCTTCTTTTATAGTCCAAGAAGATCTTTACAATATGTTAAAGTCTTATCAAGCTATAAGCTACTTGCTATAGCTTATAAGAGTCATTGAAACAACTCATACACTTAAGAGTATACAATTTGTTTACTTCACTGATGACACAACAAAAGATATTTCTTATTCTATCTTTGACTTTTCCAAGCTTATCCACTCACCAGCAGCAACAAATTATACTAGCAGCAGGAACACGTTTAACTAGCAGCAGCATCAGCATCAACAATGTGTTTAACGCTAGCAGCAGGAACAACCAGCAGCAATAATAACACTACCAGCAGGAACAAATGCACTAGCAGCAGGAACACACTTTGAGTATTTCCCGATACTTAAACTTTAGAATATTTAATTCCCAACACCAACTATATATAGATCCCACATGAGACAGTTTTGGTCCACTGCTACGGCTGAAACTCAAAATGGGGAACAAATGTTAATTGCCACAGTAGATTGTAGGATCGATACATGTATTGATTATGTGGATTCAGGAGGTCTTGGATTATGGAAGAACAACTCCATATTTGAGTTAGAGAGAGAGACTAGAGAGAGTGGGAATCTTAAGAGAAAATATGGAAATATTAGATTGAGAAGTAACAAGAGTTCCAACCCTTCCCATGTGTGGGAAGGGGCTTATATACTTACTAATTAAGGTGCCCCTAGTAGGCTGTGGAGTGAGCTGACAGTGGGTAAAGACCCGACCCAACTCCACAAATATAAATATAACAAAACTAATACTAATAATACTAATAATCCTACGAGCTATATAAATGCTAAATAGATACTCGGGGTGACCGAGTCTTCATATGAATATTTATATTCCTAACAATCTCCCCCTATGGGACGTCACCCCGGAAATAATATTTCGAATTCTAGCATTCTATTCTCTGAACTTGACTTCATAGCTCGTAGACATTGATTCTTCAACAACATTGTACTTTGTGTCTTCAGCAGTGAACCTTTGATGACTGATCTTTTGTCTTGGATGATCTTCGAGTATTCTTTGAGGTTATCATCCAACATATGTCTTCAAGTCATCTTGCAACATCGTCTCCATGTAAAGTTGTGATCTTGGAGCCTTCTTTGAGATCATCAGCCACCGTAAATCTCTGAGCTCATCCATTGTAGTATTGCCTTCATGTGATATGTTGTGACCGTTGGACTCGCATGCACACACTTTTCTAGATCATGATAGCTATCATCAGAGTTGCAGAAGCTGTGTTGTAGGTCTTTCATCTATCATGATGTCTTTGATAATGAATTGGAAGTGTGAGCATGGAGTGTGGATTGACACGTTTCTGCTGGAATCAGGAACCACCATCGCCATCTTTATATGAATCTGAAATAAAACAGTTAGCAATAAAGTTGGAGAACGAATATGGCTTTGTCATTCGTTCGATGTGGTGGTTGGATTTAACCTTCGGTTCTGTGAAGACCGACCTGTGATCAGAAAAATCACTTGCGTGTCACTGGATAAACATTTTGTGCAACACGACAAGGGTTTTATAAATTGAATCACATTTCTGTCAAAAATACTTTTGTTTGAAAATTTTCACAATCAATGTGCTCGAAACTTTGTTGGTGAGCACATTGAAAGGTTTTCCAAAAGTATCCGTCAATCCATTTCCTGGAACAAGTTTGATTCAAATTTGAATCGCCCCATCGTTTCTTTCCAGTTGTCACAAGCATGATCCATGAAGGATCTCACATGTCACCCACCAAGAGCTTGTTTGATGTTGGCTCTAGAAGGATTTCCATCTTCATTGTGAATACTTTACGTATCACTCGGATGTTCTGGCAATACCACAAGGATAATGCGTAGGACTCTTCATATATATTTTCTTGCTTTTCACGGTGTATGAAACAGCAAGTATATTGGAAATGTGTCCTAATGAGATTAATGGATGATCTCTTAGCTCTAGACTCAATAGTGCATTTTGACTTAGTGATCGGAGGCTGGAGAGGACTGCCTCCTTTTCAATATCATCTAACTCGGAGTGAGAGAGACGATAACAATGTATTGATCTCCGTGACAAGTGAAACAAGAGTCCTTTGAGGGACCTTGAGTGGCTAGGGAGGGTTGTGCAGCGTATCACTGGGTCTATGATACTTTGTCTTCAATGTCAGCAATCAACTAAGTGATTCTGACAGCATACGTATTGACCCGGTTTCTGCCTAAAGTGTAAGGAGGGCTTCTTTCTTTTCACCCTTTATCTTTACAATTCTTTTTCATTCTTCAACCCCTTCAGCGCTTACCGAGACTTCATCACTAGCACCTTGTTGGGTTTGTTCTAGTACTAGCTCCATCTCAGTCGGCACTCTTCCCTTATTCACTTTTCTCCTTTTTAATCATTCGTAAGGACTTCTATTCTAACTAGAGGATTGTCCCTGGGAAGATCCCTCTGGTTCTGGCTGGATCGTGGGAACTAATACCTAACCTTACCATCTTTATAACTCCAGTGCATAAAGTAAAGTGGTCGGTCTTTGGTATTCTTTTACAATTGCCATCACAAATCATTTGCTCCCCCTCAATATGTGCATCGATATACGAAAGAGTTTTGCACATATGGGAGAGCCTACATTTGAGTCCAAAAGATCACATTTTATCAGATTTCATATTTAAATCACATTCTCTCCCCCGATCAAAAATTTCAAACCATTTGAGATTTGTGATCCCAATTGATTTAAATATGTTTAGAAAATTTGGGAGAAAATGTGGTCAGGTTTAACATATATTCTGATAATGGAATATGACGATGCTCCCCCTTAATCTATGATGGAGAATGTTAGTGTCAGGTATGATAGGTTTGAAAGATTTTGAATTAAAACAATCATACACTGACACATAACAACAAATGTATATTCACTGCTTTTGATGTACAAAGATAATCGTTATGACACAAATGATGTTGACCTTTTCGCTTCCCTGAGGGAGTCAGTAGTCAGCATCAATTATCCATCCACCAAAAAATCTTCCCAAGTATTGTAGATCCCCACTCAGCGAGACCAGAATAAGTAATGCTTTGTTGAAGTGAAGGTGGTGGAGGTGAAGACAGTGTTGTTGTTGCCGATGGTGTTGTTGTGGTGAATTCAGAGCCAGTCAATAGAGTTTGAACATCTGATCAAATGGTTAGAGCGGTGATGTGCGTGTCGTTGTGTTCAAGTTTTAAAATTTATAAACACGATTTATCCAATTATCTAATCACACATACGAGCAAGTATACTCATCCGTGGTAGTAAAGGTGGGTAAGTCGAGATCGTCCCAAGGGAATTAGGGTTGAGGTTTAGTAAATAAGTTTTAGCAAAATGGAGTGTCAATCCAATTTGAAGCAAATTAAAAACAAACAAGCAAGGTTCAATCAATCAAAAACTAATATACTTGTGTGTAGTTTCCATGACAATTGTTTAGAGTAACCAATCAAGTTGGGTGTTACTTGTAATGATGCACAACTTAATATGAATGATTCTCAATCTATGGTTTTTGTCATGAGAAATCATATCTAAGAATTCAATCTCCTAGTTAACTCCTTTCGGCCATTATTAACTATTACGATAATTCTATTAAGTCCTTTTTGTTGTTTGAAAGCATGTCTTATCTCAAGAATTCCTACGAATCCTTTCGGCCTTTTTCGTGATGAAATCATTTCCAAAACCATTTTAATGAGTAAAGGTGTTGCTTGTCACACACCACAATCCATACTAATTCGTGCACTAACTTTTTGGAATAAAAACATAAAGAAAACTCCTTTCGGCCTTGTGAATCTTTGAAAATGTTTTTACCAACCAATTAAGCAAGATTATATTTTATCTCAACAAACTCATAAAATAAGATATGTTTTCATGCATCACTATGATAAGATTACTCCAACAATTGTCACATCATCCACACACAAGTATAACTAAATTACTCCATAACAATCATAACCAAACACAAATAATTAACCAAACTTTCATTCATCATATAGTAAAAGTAAAAGTAGTTCATGATAACTCAACAAGAAATACCTATCAAGGAATTACAAGAACTAGAATTGTGGAACTATAGCAATCCACACTCCTCCAATCGCCTATTATCACAAGTAAATAACTCCACACACGGACGCAACTCTTGAGACTCGAACTCAAGATCTCCTGGACGTTTTCACAGCAACTACAAGCTTTTGGGCAATAATAATAATAGTGGTGTAGCTTTCTTAGGTTATGTCACTTCCCCAAAAGAACTCTCTTTGTAAACTAACCAAGGGTTCCTTAAATAAGTGAGGAAACCCTTCTTATCCAAGTAAAAACGTCCCATATGATTTAACAGCTGAGAAATGATAAGCCTCAATGATTATGGGGCTTAAATTCACCATTTAATGCAACTTTGTAACTTCAGTGTTGGCAAACCAATCGGTATTTGGCTCCTACCGATCGGTTGGAGCTCATGGTGTTTCCAACTTCACTCCATCCGAATCGGATGCGGGCAGCATCCGATCGGATGGATGATCCTGCAATGCACTTTTATTTTCTTTTATTCATTTCTCGTTATGTGCTTGATCCTTCTCTGTACCATTGATTTCCTTCATAGAACTTGATCTTTTCTTGATATATTAAGCATAGAAGTCTTGGTCTAATCAATTCTTTGAAGTATCATGTGGTTTCTTTCTCGTAATTCTCCTTATGTGCATAATCTCTTCATTTCTTCGTGTTTTCTTCCACTTTTCCTGTACTTGGCTATATTTACTTGCATACACACTTTTTCATCATTTAGCAACAAATACATGCAAATATAACCAAATATGATGCACAAAACTAGCAATAACGCACCTAAAAACATGTTAGATTTAAGCGTTATCAAATCCCCCACACTTGAGTTTTGCTCGCCCTCGAGCAAGTCTAATTTTTAGAAAAACTGAACTCAATGGTATTTTCATTATGTTCATGAAAAAAAAATCCTTGAAATTTATGCAAATTAAATTGAGCTTTGTTAACATCACCAAGTACCTCACAAAGGAAATTTTAGATTCACACAACTCTCGATAGTAGATTTGATTGTAGATCACTCAATTGCTCAGACGCGATTCATGTCTCTTACCATAAGGTTGTACTTGTATCAAAACAACAAAATAAAACATCAAAGAGGTCTTTTATTTGGGTTTAGGCTTCAAAAAGGGTTTTGATTACCTAGCTTATGTATAGATATTTCATACAAGTACATCATAATTCGCTAACAATAAATCCTTGTGTAGTCAAGCAACGGATGGTCACTAGATCGTGCCTTGGTTCGCTAACGACGTTACTTGCATAACGGATGGTCACCAATTTACTCACCAGATCGCTAACAACGCTTTTCAACTACCCAAAAACTCGGATGGTCACTAGAACATACATGTGCTACATATCTAAACAAAGCCATCACTAAATCCGAATGCTCGAATAAAGTAATTGGTAAGGGAAAGGGATAAGACATGGGAATTTGATTTGGTTCTATAAAAAAAATCAAGCCCAAATTCAATCCTAACTCTTTACATCACAAATGATTACTCACCAAACTTCTTCGATCATTATTCCGCATTTCATATAAACTCCATCTTCCATAATAACTCCTTTGAATATCTTTTTCACACATACATACCATTGGCTTTCCTCTCATTGTTTCTTTTTTTTTTTTTTTTTTTTTTTTTTCACCCCCACACTTTGGATGAGCACACGCTACAAAAAATATAAATAAGAGTAGCGACCTCCTTCTTCATTGGAACAACATATACACATACAAGGTGTGGTCAATCATGCAATCATCAAAAATAAATAGTTTCGAACTTCATTAGGATTTGATTCGGGAAAGTCTAAGGTGTATGGTGCAATAATTTTTTTGGGTTAAATCAAAAGAAAAGATAGGCTCAAAAGGGTGTAACTAAGGGTGTCTAGCATCTAATGCTAACAAATGGGTTCCAATTACTAAGGACAACTAACCAATGTGGTTAGCAAAAATGTATTGTAAACGGAAGGCCATTTGGTGAAAATCCTAATTTGCCTCTTATCATTTGAATATATTTTATTACTTGAAAGTAATTTTAACCGTAATGCATAACAAGTACAAGTTCTAGAATTGGCATAATCACCGGCACACTCATACGAAATATAAGGCATGAATCCTCACAATTTAAAGTGGTGGTAAAATGTACTTAGCAATAGTTACCAAAAACTCTCAAAACTTGACTACATTCCAAAAAAATTTCAAAATAACCTTATTATTTACCATTGAATCCATTTGTCTATCAACTAGAAAAATCAAAGGCGAATAAACTCACACATTCTAGTCCTTGAAATCCAAAAATCCAAAATTTTTTAAAAAAAACAAAAATAAAAATCTTTCCTATTTACTTCCCTCCCCCACACTTAAGTTTTGCATTGTCCTTAATGTAATAAAACGAACTTCAAAGTAAAGGAAATGGAAAGGAAAATAGAGAAAAAAAAAACTACCCGGAAAAAATTAGCATAAGCCTAGTTGATCACAAGTAATCTCATGAGTTCTTCCAACTTCAAAAATTGATCAACACTAAGCTTTCGTCAATTCTTCCCCTGCAAATACTGCAAACTATGCTCGAAACAAACAAACAAAATACCAAAAACAATAAACCAAACAAACATAATAATAAAAATAAAAGTAAAAATCCAAACAAATCAAAGTTAAAACAAATAAATCCTACAAGAGTTAAAGTTTAAAGTAGTAGAAAATAGAAAATAGAAATAGTTCAACCATCATTGTTTTGAAACCATAATCATAAACCATCATTGATTACTCATAATCCATATCCGGATCAATCCTCTCATCTTCACTCTCTTCATCTTCATAATTCTCATCACCCTCAAAAATTGTGTACCTTTGTCTTTTCTCTCCAGCACCCCTTGAAGAACCGCCCACATCAAAACTCGAACTCCCAACATTAGGAACTCTGCCATACACCGGCACTGGTTCAGGAAATGGTGCGTACCCAGGATATGGGTAAGGGTATTGGCCAGGATACGGGTCATACTCCAATGGGTAGGGTGGAACATTTGGTGGGTTGTAAGGAGGTACCTCATAATCAGGCTTGTTGAGCCACATGTTGAAGCATCGGCATTGAATAATCATAGTTGTAATTTTGCCTCATCATCATTGAATCTCTCCACACGTCCCTTTTCTCAATCTCATTTAGCTCACGGTTCCAATCTCCCCATCCCGAGTCAAAACTACCTGGGGCATGAATATTCCCAACAGGAGGTGGTGGTTGATATGGTTGTTGTTGGTAAGGCTGCTGTGGTGCTCCATGAGGTGCAACCATTTGAGGCTCAATCCAAACTCCCAACTCTCGTGTCTTCCTATTTAAGGCCGTATTAAAACTCCTCTCATCCCACGTCTCACAATTCAACATCTCTGAACACTTTGCTAACTCTATATCCACATAATAGCCCAATCTTTTCGCCAACTTGGTCACATAGTGACCACCACAGATTGCACTATTGTCCTTGATTCCTGGTGCTCTCCTTGAAAGATACTCGGCTATTATCCAAGCCGCATTTCCATTCTTCTCCTCTAACAACTTCATAACCCAAAGATCCGGTTGATTGCACTTGTCTCGGCTCCCTGTCCTATGCAAGACACTCCAAGCTATCAATTTTTGTAAAATTCTCAACAACGGATTCCTTAGTATTGATGGATTCCTTCTAGTACAACTTGGGTCACCAACACTGTTCCAATACTCAGCTAACCCGGCATAATCATTATGCCTCCTTACTAATCTCACAAAATGAGATGCAAACAAACGATCCTTGATATCATCTGGCTCGTATAAGCCAAGAACCACGGCAAACTCCGGTAAAGTAAACTCATGCTCTCTACCACAGAGCCTAAACCAAATGCATTTGTCATTTATAAGATCCACAATCTTCCTCTCAAAGTAAAATGTGGAGAAAAACTCCAAACACCATTCACGGTTAACATTCTCGTGAATGCTAAACGCATTCTCCCACGAATAATCCTTAAAACTAGAACCATCTCCTTCATATACATATGTCATTCTCATCAAATTCCTTAACTCCATCTCACATTCATACTCATGAAATAAACTCCAATCAACTAACCTAGGTTTGGCGATTTTCCTCCCTTGTAACTTCGATAGACGCTCACGAAAAGCGTGCCTCTCTTCGCTGCTTAAACCACTAAACTTCAAATTCTCGTTACGTTCTGAATTCACAGTATACTTAACCTTCTCTTCGCTGCACAATTGGATTACTAACTTCACGCGATGAACTCGATCCTCCTGCGATAAATCTTTGTTTTGGTGCCATTGATGATCCTTCAACTCTCCTGCAACTCTTAAAACTCTCCTAATGGTCGAATTAATGAACCCCAAGTGTGGTGGAATGAGTGTGTGTGTGTTTTTATGAATTTTGAAATCTTGGGTATATATACTTCACTCCATCCGATTAGTATTTCATCCAACCGATTCGGATTGAATTTTTGCAAAACTTCACTTTTTCTTTCTTTCTTCAATACTTTGACACTTGCAAGAACAAATAGAAAGTACTTTACTCCCTAAAAAGACTTCTCTTTAAGTAAAAATACCACCAACACACTTATTCTCCCAACTTGTTATCCAAACTATCTCTACAACTTCTAAAACAAAACTTAACTCCATAGATAAAAACTTAATAAAACCATAAAGTAACCAAAAGGTCTTAAACTTAATTCAAACTTAAATGCAAAACATTAAACTACTATTAAAAATGCATTCAAAAAAATAAACAAACAAACATTAGCACAAGCCTTGTGCTTTATTCTTCAACTTTTGCTCTTCAACCTTTATCCTTCGAAGTATTCAAGCTTCAAGATGTATTCACTTTGAAATTTGCTGGATAACTTTCGGTTAGTCACTTGTGTTTTAAACTTCCTTGCAAAATTTCTTCCATCCGGACAAACTATATCAAACTTCACATGCCACTCTCCATCACCTTCTTCTTTCTTGTAAACACTAGCTCCTTCGGGTCCCCATTCCAAATTCTTCAATTGAACCGGTAAAGATCCAAGAAAATCTGTCAATTTATGGAACACAAAAACATTCTTGAATGGGTTATAGAAAACCTCCATAGCTAATGCTCTTTCCAACTCATCTTCAATACCAAAGTAACTAGGAACAATCGGCCCATATTTAGGTCTTCCCTCCTCATCTCTACCAACTTCAAAACAACCTAAATGGTCTTCTTCTTCTTCTTCTTCTTCATACCCTTCCTTAATAATCTTGCCTCTATGTTTTGGATAATAGGTATGCTTCAAGATCCCATCACTAATAGTCATAGTACCTCTACCCATATCTATAATAGCTCCGCAAGTTCTCAAAAACGTTCTTCCTAACAAGAAAGGTAACTCCTTATCTTCTGGGATATTAAGTACAAGAAAATCGGCTAAGAAAGCTTGATATCCTACTTGCACTCTAACATTCTTCACTTCCCCCATTGCTTTTTCTCTTGAATTGTTAGCCATAGTAAGATTATATTGATTTGGTTGAGGATTACCAATTCCTATTCTTTTGTACAACGGGTATGGCATCACATTCACACTTGCTCCTGTATCGGCCAATGCATACATTGCATTGGTTCCATTCACCTTAATTGGTAACACAAAATTTCCCGGATCGCTCTCTTTCTTAGGCAACCCATTTTCAACTATCCTTTCCCTTGCAAACTCATCAAAATTCTTATCCTCTAGCCTAGCTGTTGCCATCATAACCGCATCTAACTTCTTACGATAAACCATGTAATTGTTCAACACTTCTATAACCGGCTTCTCTTCCATAAGCTCCTTAAATTTCATTTCCAAGTTCTCCAAAACAGCTTCTTTTTGTTTTTGAGTCAATGGTTTAACTACTTGAGGTGATTTGGGCGATGAACTAGATGAACTACTCTCATTTTTAGGGGTGGAGGGTTGGGTAAGTTTGTTAAGTGGTGTTTTCTTGCGATTAGCCTTTCCCATTTTAACAATCTCTCCTCTTCCTTCCTTCTTCTCTACCATATCATCATCAACATCAATTCTCATCTCTCCCATAGGAAAATCAACCCTACATTTAGTTTTCACCATGAAATTTCTACCAAACATAACTTCCGGTTCATCCACATTTCCATATTCCAACACAACAAAATCAATCTTGAAAACATGACCATGAATATTAACTTTCACATCTCTCACTATCTTCCTACCATAATTCTCATAATCAAGCCTAACAAAGCCAAGCTTACTAAGCATTCCTTCCGTAATGTAATTCTCACCATATTCCATATTAAGTTGAGCATCCCAAGCCTTAACTCCTTCCACACCACATGGTGTAGCATACCTCATAAATGGTACATCAAACTCTTTAGGTGGTGCTTGCGTGAACACAACCACTCTTTTCTCCTCAGGTAAACAAACACTGCTTTCGCCAACTTCTTCTTTCCTTTCTAAACCAATCTTAGCTTCATCCAAAATGCTTTCCAACTTCTCCAAAGAATCTCCTGAATCTCTCAACATCTCTTCCAAATGTCTCAAATATTCCGAAACATTGCTTAAACTCTCCATTCTACTTAAGCACTATCATAACATAACCACAAAACAAAAATTCCAAACTATTAGCGTGAGGGTTAGTTATAATCGAACCATATCAAAATATCAAACAAAAATAAGCTAACAAACAACTTCAAATCATCAAATCATCAAAACAACTAAAAATAAAAAATCATAAAAACTTTTACCGAGGCAACCATCCGATCGGTATCACCTTCCATCCGATCGGATGGGAAAACTGCAAAAGATGAAATCTCACCAACCGAATCGGATGCGGGCGGCCTCCGATCGGTTCGATCGAAAAAAATAATTTTTTTTTTTTTTTTTTTTTTTTTTTTTTTTATAATGATAATAATAATAATAAACTAACTAATGACAAAACTCTTTTTAACTTATTTTTGTGTTTTTTTTTTATAGAAAAACTAAAAAGAAGAAATAACTAATAACTAAAACTAATTAACATAACTCTACAAGTACTTATCAAGCATTAAATTATCTAATTAACTTTTAACTCTTTAACTAATGACCATAAAAACTAATTATAACTCATTCAATAAAAACTATAAAACTACCAAACATTAAAATTAATAAATTAACTAACATTAACTAATATTAAACATAATAAAACTTTCTAATACCCTAAATTAATTAATCTAATTACTCTACTAATTAAACATAACATTAATGAATCATAAAAACTGAAAAATAACAAAAATTACTAAACAAAAAATATTAACGAGACCACCAACCGATCGGATGGAAATCCATCCGATTCGGTTGGTCCGAACCAAACTTTTTTTTTTTTTTTACTTTTTCTTTTTAACTTTCTTTTAAAAAAAAACTTAAGACTTGATGTGCGTGTCGTTGTGTTCAAGTTTTAAAATTTATAAACACGATTTATCCAATTCTCTAATCACACATACGAGCAAGTATACTCGTCCGTGGTAGTAAAGGTGGGTAAGTCGAGATCGTCCCAAGGGAATTGGGGTTTAGGTTTAGTAAATAAGTTTTAGCAAAATGGAGTGTCAATCCAATTTGAAGCAAATTAAAAATAAACAAGCAAGGTTCAATCAATCAAAAACAAATATACTTGTGTGTAGGTTCCATGACAATTGTTTAGAGTAACCAATCAAGTTGGGTGTTACTTGTAATGATGCACAACTTAAAATGAATGATTCACAATCAATGGTTTTTATCATGAGAAATCATATCTAAGAATTCAATCTCCTAGTTAACTCCTTTCGGCCATTATTAACTATTACAATAATTCTATTAAGTCCTTTGTGTTGTTTGAAAGCATGTCTTATCTCAAGAATTCCTACGAATCCTTTCGGCCTTTTTCGTGATGAAATCGTTTCCAAATTCATTTTAATGAGTAAAGGTGTTGCTTGTCACACACCACAATCCATACTAATTCGTGCACTAACTTTTTGGAATAAAAACATAAAGAAAACTCCTTTCGGCCTTGTGAATCTTTGAAAATGTTTTTACCAACCAATTAAGCAAGATTAGATTTTATCTCAACAAACTCATAAAACAAGATATGTTTTCATGCATCACTATGATAAGATTACTCCAACAATTGTCACATCATCCACACACAAGTATAACTAAATTACTCCATAACAATCATAACCAAACACAAATAATCAACCAAACTTTCATTCATCATATAGTAAAAGTAAAAGTAGTTCATTATAATTCAACAAGAAATACCTATCAAGGAATTACAAGAACTAGAATTGTGGAACTATAGCATTCCACACTCCTCCAATCGCCTATTATCACAAGTAAACAACTCCACACACGGACGCAACTCTTGAGACTCGAACTCAAGATCTCCTGGACGTTTTCACAGCAACTCCAAGCTTTTGGGCAATAATAATAATAGTGGTGTAGCTTTCTTAGGTTATGTCACTTCCCCAAAAGAACTCTCTTTGTAAATTAGCCAAGGGTTCCTTAAATAAGTGAGGAAACCCTTCTTATCCAAGTAAAAACGTCCCATATGATTTAACAGCTGAGAAATGATAAGCCTTAATGATTATGGGGCTTAAATTCACCATTTAATGCAACTTTGTAACTTCAGTGTCGGCCAACCGATCGGTATTTGGCTCCTACCGATCGGTTGGAGCTCTCGGTGTTTCCAACTTCACTCCATCCGAATCGGATGCGGGCGGCATCCGATCGGATGGATGATCCTGCCATGCACTTTTGTTTTCTTTTATTCATTTCTCGTTACGTGCTTGATCCTTCGCTGAACCATTGATTTCCTTCATAAAACTTGATCTTTTCTTGATACACTAAGCATAGAAGTCTTGGTCTAATCAATTCTTTGAAGTATCAAGTGGTTTCTTTCTCGTAATTCTCCTTATGTGCATAATCTCTTCATTTCTTCGTGTTTTCCTTCATTTTTCCTGTACTTGGCTATATTTACTTGCATACACACTTTTTCATCATTTAGTAACAAATACATGCAAATATAACCAAATATAATGCACAAAACTAGCAATAACGCACCTAAAAACATGTTAGATTTAAGCGTTATCAAATCCCCCACACTTGAGTTTTGCTCGCCCTCGAGCAAGTCTAATTTTTAGAAAGACTGAACTCAATGGTATTTTCATTATATCCATAAAAAAATCCTTGAAATGTAAGCAAATTAAATTGAGTTTAGTTAACATCACCAAGTACCTCACAAAGGAAATTTTAAATTCACACAACTCTCGATAGTAGATTTGATTGTATATCACTCAATTGCCCAGGCGCGATTCATGTCTCTTACCATAAGCTTGTACTTGTATCAAAACAACAAAATAAAACATCAAAGAGGTCTTTTCTTTGGGTTTAAGTTTTAAAAAGGGTTTTGATTACCTAGCTAATGTATAGATATTTCATACAAGTACATCATAATTCGCTAACAACGAATCCTTGTATAGTCAAGCAACGGATGGTCACTAGATCGTGCCTTGGTTCGCTAACGACGTTACTTGCATAACGGATGGTCACCAATTTACTCACCAGATCGCTAACAACGCTTTTCAACTATCCAAAAACTCGGATGGTCACTAAAACATACATGTGCTACATATCTAAACAAAGCCATCACTGAATCTGAATCCTCGAATAAAGTAATTGGTAAGGGAAAGGGATAAGACATGGGAATTTGATTTGGTTCTAAAGAAAAACAAAAACAATCAAGCCCAAATTCAATCCTAACTCTTTACATCACAAATGATTACTCACCAAACTTCTTCGATCATTATTCCGTATTTCATATAAACTTCATCTTCCATAATAACTCTTTGAATATCTTATTTCCCACACATACATAGCTCATTGGCTTTTCTTTTTCTCTTTTTTTTTTTTTTTTTTTTTTTTTTTTTTTTTTTTTTTTTCAACACCCCCACACTTTGGATGAGCACACGCTACAAAAAATATAAATAAGAGTAGCGACCTCCTTCTTCATTGGAACAACATATACACATACAAGGTGTGGTCAATTATGCAATCATCAAAAATAAATAGTTTCGAACTTCATTTGGACTTGATTCGGGAAAGTCTAAGGTGTATGGTGTAATAATTTTCGGGTTAAATCAAAAGAAAAGATAGGCTCAAAAGGGTGTAACTAAGGGTATCTAGCATATAATGCTAACAAATGGGTTCCAATTACTAAGGAAAACTAACCGATGTGGTTAGCAAAAATGTATTGTAAACGGAAGGCCATTTGGTGAAAATCCTAATTTGCCTCTTATCATTTGAATATATTTTATTACTTGAAAGTAATTTTAACCGTAATGCATAACAAGTACAAGTTCTAGAATTGACATAATCACCGGCACACTCATACGAAATATAAGGCATGAATCCTCACAATTTAAAGTGGTGGTAAAATGTACTTAGCAATAGCTACCAAAAACTCTCAAAACTTGACTACATTCCAAAAATTTTCAAAATAACCTTATTATTTACCATTGAATCAATTTTGTCTATCAACTAGAAAAATCAAAGGCGAATAAACTCACAAATTCTAGTCCTTGAAATCCAAAAATCCAAAATTCAAAAATTTAAAAAAAAAAAAAAAAAAACTTTCCTATTTACTTCCCTCCCCCACACTTAAGTTTTGCATTGTCCTCAATGTAATAAAACGAACTTCAAAGTAAAGGAAATGGAAAGAAAAATAGAAAAAAAAAACTACCCGGAAAAAAAATTAGCATTAGCCTAGCTGTTCACAAGTAATCTCGTGAATTCTTCCAACTTCAAAAATTGATCAACACTAAGCTTCCGTCAATCCTTCCCCTGCAAATACTGCATACTATGCTCGAAACAAACAAACAAAATACCAAAAACAATAAACCAAACAAAAAATAGAAATAAACATAATCCAAACAAACCAAAATCAAAACAAATAAATCCTACAAGAGTTAAAGTTTTAAAGTAGTAGAAAATAGAAAATAGAAATAGTTCAACCATCATTGTTTTGAAACCATAATCATAAACCATCCTTGATCACTCATAATCCATGTCCGGATCAATCCTCTCATCTTTACTTTCTTCATCTTCATAATTCTCATCACCCTCAAAAATTGTATACCTTTGTCTCTTCTCTCCAACACCTCTTGAAGAACCTCCCACATCAAAGCTTGAACTCCCAACATTAGGAACTCTACCATACACCGGCACTGGTTCAGGAAATGGTGCGTACCCAGGATATGGATAAGGGTATTGGCCAGGATACGGGTCATACTCCAATGGGTAGGGTGGCACATTTGGTGGGTTGTAAGGAGGTACCTCATAAGCGGCTTGTTGAGCCACATGTTGAAGCATTGGCATTGAATAATCATAGTTGTAATTTTGCCTCAACATCATTGAATCTCTCCACACGTCCCTTTTCTCAATCTCATTCAGCTCACGGTTCCAATCTCCCCATCCCGAGTCAAAACTACCCGGGGTATGAATATTCCCAACAGGAGGTGGTGGTTGATATGGTTGTTGTTGGTAAGGCGGCTGTGGTGCTCCATGAGGTGCAACCATTTGTGGTTCAATCCAAACTCCCAACTCTCGTGTCTTCCTATTCAAGGCCGTGTTAAAACTTTTATCATCCCACGTCTCACAATTCAACATCTCTGAACACTTTG
The DNA here is from genome assembly GCA_021014915.2 of Artemisia tridentata subsp. tridentata. NCBI lineage: Eukaryota > Viridiplantae > Streptophyta > Magnoliopsida > Asterales > Asteraceae > Artemisia > Artemisia tridentata. The sequence goes on along the minus strand of CP139502.1, from coordinate 236,556,270 downwards.
CTAACTCTAAATCCACATAATAGCCCAATCTTCTTGCCAACTTGGTCATATAGTGACCTCCACATATTGCACTATTATCCTTTATTACCGGTGCTCTCCTTGAAAGATATTCGGCTATTATCCAAGCCGCATTCCCATTCTTCTCTTCTAACAGTTTCATAACCCAAAGATCCGGCTGATTACATTTATCACGGCTCCCTGTCCTATGCAAAACACTCCAAGCTATCAATTTTTGTAAAATTCTCAACAACGGATTCCTTAGCTTTGATGAGTTCCTTCTAGTACAAGTTGGGTCACCAACACTGTTCCAATACTCAGCTAACCCGGCATAATCATTATGCCTCCTTACTAATCTCACAAAATTAGATGCAAACAAACTATCCTTGATCTCATCTGGCTCGTACAAGCCAAGAACAACGGCAAACTCTGGCAAAGTAAACTCATGATCTCTACCACAGAGCCTAAACCAAATGCATTTGTCATTCATAAGATCCACCATCTTCCTCTCAAAGTAAAATGTGGAGAAAAACTCCAAACACCATTCACGGTTAACATTCTCGTGAATACTAAACGCATTCTCCCACGAATAATCATCAAAACTATCACCATCTCCTTCATATACATATGTCATTCTCATCAAATTCCTTAATTCCATCTCACATCCATAATCATGAAATAAACTCCAATCAACTAACCTTGGTTTAGCGATTTTTCTCCCTTGTAACTTCGATAGACGCTCACGAAAAGCGTGCCTCTCCTCGCTGCTTAAACCACTGAACTTCAAATTCTCGTTACGCTCTGGAATCAAAGTATACTTAACCTTCTCTTTGTTATTCCTATTCACAAACTTTTGCACAATTGGATTACTAACTTCACGCGATGAACTCGATCCTCCTGCAAGAAATCTCTGTAGAAATCATGATTATTTGTTAGTATAAGAGTATAAGGAACAAAGTTAGATGATTAAGAAGTCCAAAATATTCGATTTGAAAAATCTTCAAAAAGTTTTACCGAGGGCTCCATCCGATCGGTATCTCTCTCCATCCGATCGGATGGAGTTGTGACCTTGTCCAGCCGATCGGTAGCAATTCGCAACCGATTCGGTTGTACTCACTGTATTCAAAACAAAAAATTTCCGACTCCAAACTCAATCCTATCTAATTCCACTCTTCCTTATCCTGCATTTCATCAATCACTATGGTCTCTACACATCCCACTTATCTCCGAATCATATCCATAACATACTCGCATAATCAATCTTAGAACCTATGAACATATTCAAAATCAATCCTTATTGATGTTCTAATCCACAATGCATCATCCTAGGAACACTAATTAACATCTAAACAACATCTGGAAATCACTAATTTCTACCCAGAATCGATTCAAAGTTTTGACCCTTGTGTTTCAAAAAAATCAATTAATTCTTTCTTCCTCAAAACTTAATCAATCCATCTCATTCTTTTTGCAACGATCTCCTCAATCATTTACCCATCTATTCCAGAAAAATCATGCCTTAATTCGAACTATATCAAAAACGCCTAAATTTTGACCTAATTCAATCAACTCGAATTAAAACCTAATTGACACAAATTAATGATGTTACTTACTTGTTTTGGTGCCATTGATGATCCTTCAATTCTCCTGCAACTCTTAAAATTCTCCTAATGGTCGAATTAATGAACCCCAAGTATGGTGGAATGAGTGTGTGTGTGTTCTTATGATTTTTGAAATCTTGAGTATATATACTTCAATCCATCCGATCAGTATTTCATCCAACCGATTCGGATTGAATTTTTGCAAAGCTTCACTTTTTCTTTCTCTCTTCAATACTTTGACTTTTGTAAGAACAAATAAAAAGTATTTGACTCCCTTTAAGACTTCTCTTTAAGTAAAAATACCACCAACACACTTATTCTCCCAACTTGTTATCCAAACTATCTCTACAACTTCTAAAACAAAACTTAACTCCATAGATTAAAAACTTAATAAAACCATAAGATAACCAAAAGGTCTTAAACTTAAATCAAACTTAAATGCAAAACATTAAACTACCATTTAAAAATTGCATTAAAAATAAACAAAATAAACATTAGCACAAGCTTTGTGCTTTATTCTTCAACTCTTGCTCTTCAACCTTCAACCTTCAAAATATTCATGCTTCAAGATGTCTTCACTTTGAAATTTACCGGATAACATTCGATTAGTCACTTGAGTTTTAAACTTCCTTGCGAAATTTCTTCCATCCGGACAAACTACATCAAACTTCACATGCCATTCTCCATCACCTTCTTCTTTCTTGTAAACACTAGCTCCTTCGGGTACCCATTCCAAATTCTTCAATTGAACCGGTAAAGATCCAAGAAAATCTGTCAATTTATGGAACACAAAAACATTCTTGAATGGGTTATAGAAAACCTCCATAGCTAATGCTCTTTCCAACTCATCTTCAATACCAAAGTAACTAGGGACAATCGGCCCATATTTAGGTCTTCCCTCTTCATCTCTACCAACTTCAAAACAACCTAAATGACCTTCTTCTTCTTCTTCATCATGCACTTCCTTAATAATCTTGCCTCTAGGTTTTGGATAATAGGTATGCTTCAAGATCCCATCACTAATAGTCATAGTACCTCTACCCATATCTATAATAGCTCCGCAAGTTCTCAAAAACGTTCTTCCTAACAACAAAGGTAACTCCTTATCTTCCGGAAAATTAAGTACAAGAAAATCGGCTAAGAAAGCTTGATATCCTACTTGCACTCTAACATTCTTCACTTCTCCCATTGCTTTTGCTCTTGAATTGTCAGCCATAGTAAGATTATATTGATTTGGTTGAGGATTACCAAGTCCTAATCTTTTGTACAACGGGTATGGCATCACATTCACACTTGCTCCTGTGTCAGCCAATGCATACATCGCATCGGTTCCATTCACTTTAACTGGTAACACAAAATTTCCCGGATCACTCTCTTTCTTAGGCAACCCATTTTCAACTACCCTTTCCCTTGCAAACTCATCAAAATTCTTATCTTCTAGCATAGCTGTTGCCATCGTAACCGCATCTAACTTCTTACGATAAACCATGTAATTGTTCAACACTTCTATAACCGGCTTCTCTTCCATAAGCTCCTTAAATTTCATTTCCAAGTTTTCCAAAACAGCTTCCTTTTGTTCTTGAGTCAATGGTTTAACTTCTTGAGGTGATTTGGGCGATGAACTAGATGAACTAGCCTCATTTTTAGGGGTGGAGGGTTGGGTAAGTTTGTTAATTGGTGTTCTCTTGCGATTAGCCTTTCCCATTTTAACAATCTCTCCTTTTCCTTCCTTCTTTTCTACCATATCATCATCAACATCAATTCTCATCTCTCCCATAGCAAAATCAATCCTACATTTAGTTTTCACCATGAAATTTCTACCAAACATAACTTCCGGTTCATCCACATTTCCATATTCCAACACAACAAAATCAACCTTGAAAACATGACCATGAATATTAACTTTCACATCTCTCACTATCTTCCTACCATAACTTTCATAATCAAGCCTAACAAAGCCAAGCTTACCAAGCATTTCTTCCGTAATGTAATTCTCACCATACTCCATATTAAGTTGAGCATCCCAAGCCTTAACTCCTTCCACACCACATGGTGTAGCATACCTCATACATGGTACATCAAACTCTTTAGGTGGTGCTTGTGTAAACACAACTACTCTCTTCTCCTTAGGTAAACAAACACTGCTTTCGCCAACTTCTTCTTTCCTTTCTAAACCAATCTTAGCTTCATCCAAAATGCTTTCCAACTTCTCCAAAGAATTTCCTGAATCTCTCAACATCTCTTCCAAATTTCTCAAGTACTCCGAAACATTGCTTAAACTCTCCATTCTACTTAAACACTATCATAACATAACCACAAAACAAAAATTCCAAACTATTAGCGTGAGGGTTAGTTATAATCGAACCTTATCAAAATATCAAACAAACATAAGCTAACAAACAACCTCAAATCATCAAAACATGAAAACAACTAAAAATAAAAAATCATAAAAACTTTTACCGAGGCAACCATCCGATCGGTATCACCTTCCATCCGATCGGATGATAAAACTGCAAAAGAAGAAATCTCACCAACCGAATCGGATGCGGGCGGCAACCGATCGGTTAGATCGAGAATTTTTTTTTTTTTTTATATTTAATAATAAAACTAACTAATGACAACCTCTTTCTACTTTGTTTTGCTTTTTTTTTTTTTTTTTATTATTTTTATTAATTAAAACTAAAAAGAAGAAATAACTAGAAACCTAAAACTAATTAACATAATCCTACAATCACTTATCAAGCATTAAATTTTTCTAATTAGCTTCTAACTAATGAACTAATGACCATAAAAACTACTTATTACTCATTCAATAAAAACTTTAAAACTACCAAACATTAAAATTAATAAATTAACTAACATTAAATATAAAAACTTTCTAATACCCTAAATTAATTAATCTAATTACTATACTAATTAAACATAACATTAATAACTCATAAAAACTGAAAAATAACAAAAATGATTAAACAAAACAAAAAAAAAATTATTAACGAGACCACCAACCGATCGGATGGAAATCCATCCGATTCGGTTGGTCCGAACCAAACTTTTTTTTTTTAATTTTTTTTTTTTAACATTCTAAAAAACTTAAGACTACTAAGCCCAACTACCAAGAAAATCTTAACAATTCCCCGGCAGCGGCGCCAAAAACTTGATGTGCGTGTCGTTGTGTTCAAGTTTTAAAATTTATAAACACGATTTATCCAATTCTCTAATCACACATACGAGCAAGTATACTCGTCCGTGGTAGTAAAGGTGGGTAAGTCGAGATCGTCCCAAGGGAATTGGGGTTTAGGTTTAGTAAATAAGTTTTAGCAAAATGGAGTGTCAATCCAATTTGAAGCAAATTAAAAATAAACAAGCAAAGTTCAATCAATCAAAAACAAATATACTTGTGTGTAGGTTCCATGACAATTGTTTAGAAAAACCAATCAAGTTGGGTGTTACTTGTAATGATGCACAACTTAAAATGAATGATTCACAATCAATGGTTTTTATCATGAGAAATCATATCTAAGAATTCAATCTCCTAGTTAACTCCTTTCGGCCATTATTAACTATTACGATAATTCTATTAAGTCCTTTGTGTTGTTTGAAAGCATGTCTTATCTCAAGAATTCCTACGAATCCTTTCGGCCTTTTTCGTGATGAAATCGTTTCCAAATCCATTTTAATGAGTAAAGGTGTTGCTTGTCACACACCACAATCCATACTAATTCGTGCACTAACTTTTTGGAATAAAAACATAAAGAAAACTCCTTTCGGCCTTGTGAATCTTTGAAAATGTTTTTACCAACCAATTAAGCAAGATTAGATTTTATCTCAACAAACTCATAAAACAAGATATGTTTTCATGCATCACTATGATAAGATTACTCCAACAATTGTCACATCATCCACACACAAGTATAACTAAATTACTCCATAACAATCATAACCAAACACAAATAATCAACCAAACTTTCATTCATCATATAGTAAAAGTAAAAGTAGTTCATTATAATTCAAAAAGAAATACCAATCAAGGAATTACAAGAACTAGAATTGTGGAACTATAGCAATCCACACTCCTCCAATCGCCTATTATCACAAGTAAACAACTCCACACACGGACGCAACTCTTGAGACTCGAACTCAAGATCTCCTGGACGTTTTCACAGCAACTCCAAGCTTTTGGGCAATAATAATAATAGTGGTGTAGCTTTCTTAGGTTATGTCACTTCCCCAAAAGAACTCTCTTTGTAAATTAACCAAGGGTTCCTTAAATAAGTGAGGAAACCCTTCTTATCCAAGTAAAAACGTCCCATATGATTTAACAGCTGAGAAATGATAAGCCTTAATGATTATGGGGCTTAAATTCACCATTTAATGCAACTTTGTAACTTCAGTGTCGGCCAACCGATCGGTATTTGGCTCCTACCGATCGGTTGGAGCTCTCGGTGTTTCCAACTTCACTCCATCCGAATCGGATGTGGGCGGCATCCGATCGGATGGATGATCCTGCCATGCACTTTTGTTTTCTTTTATTCATTTCTCGTTACGTGCTTGATCCTTCGCTGAACCATTTATTTCCTTCATAAAACTTGATCTTTTCTTGATACACTAAGCATAGAAGTCTTGGTCTAATCAATTCTTTGAAGTATCAAGTGGTTTCTTTCTCGTAATTCTCCTTATGTGCATAATCTCTTCATTTCTTCGTGTTTTCCTTCATTTTTCCTGTACTTGGCTATATTTACTTGCATACACACTTTTTCATCATTTAGTAACAAATACATGCAAATATAACCAAATATAATGCACAAAACTAGCAATAACGCACCTAAAAACATGTTAGATTTAAGCGTTATCAAGACTACTAAGCCCAACTACCAAGAAAATCTTAACAATTCCCCGGCAACGGCGCCAAAAACTTGATGTGCGTATCTAATCACACATACGAGCAAGTATACTCGTCCGTGGTAGTAAAGGTGGGTAAGTCGAGATCGTCCCAAGGGAATTGGGGTTTAGGTTTAGTAAATAAGTTTTAGCAAAATGGAGTGTCAATCCAATTTGAAGCAAATTAAAAATAAACAAGCAAAGTTCAATCAATCAAAAACAAATATACTTGTGTGTAGGTTCCATGACAATTGTTTAGAAAAACCAATCAAGTTGGGTGTTACTTGTAATGATGCACAACTTAAAATGAATGATTCACAATCAATGGTTTTTATCATGAGAAATCATATCTAAGAATTCAATCTCCTAGTTAACTCCTTTCGGCCATTATTAACTATTACGATAATTCTATTAAGTCCTTTGTGTTGTTTGAAAGCATGTCTTATCTCAAGAATTCCTACGAATCCTTTCGGCCTTTTTCGTGATGAAATCGTTTCCAAATCCATTTTAATGAGTAAAGGTGTTGCTTGTCACACACCACAATCCATACTAATTCGTGCACTAACTTTTTGGAATAAAAACATAAAGAAAACTCCTTTCGGCCTTGTGAATCTTTGAAAATGTTTTTACCAACCAATTAAGCAAGATTAGATTTTATCTCAACAAACTCATAAAACAAGATATGTTTTCATGCATCACTATGATAAGATTACTCCAACAATTGTCACATCATCCACACACAAGTATAACTAAATTACTCCATAACAATCATAACCAAACACAAATAATCAACCAAACTTTCATTCATCATATAGTAAAAGTAAAAGTAGTTCATTATAATTCAAAAAGAAATACCAATCAAGGAATTACAAGAACTAGAATTGTGGAACTATAGCAATCCACACTCCTCCAATCGCCTATTATCACAAGTAAACAACTCCACACACGGACGCAACTCTTGAGACTCGAACTCAAGATCTCCTGGACGTTTTCACAGCAACTCCAAGCTTTTGGGCAATAATAATAATAGTGGTGTAGCTTTCTTAGGTTATGTCACTTCCCCAAAAGAACTCTCTTTGTAAATTAACCAAGGGTTCCTTAAATAAGTGAGGAAACCCTTCTTATCCAAGTAAAAACGTCCCATATGATTTAACAGCTGAGAAATGATAAGCCTTAATGATTATGGGGCTTAAATTCACCATTTAATGCAACTTTGTAACTTCAGTGTCGGCCAACCGATCGGTATTTGGCTCCTACCGATCGGTTGGAGCTCTCGGTGTTTCCAACTTCACTCCATCCGAATCGGATGTGGGCGGCATCCGATCGGATGGATGATCCTGCCATGCACTTTTGTTTTCTTTTATTCATTTCTCGTTACGTGCTTGATCCTTCGCTGAACCATTTATTTCCTTCATAAAACTTGATCTTTTCTTGATACACTAAGCATAGAAGTCTTGGTCTAATCAATTCTTTGAAGTATCAAGTGGTTTCTTTCTCGTAATTCTCCTTATGTGCATAATCTCTTCATTTCTTCGTGTTTTCCTTCATTTTTCCTGTACTTGGCTATATTTACTTGCATACACACTTTTTCATCATTTAGTAACAAATACATGCAAATATAACCAAATATAATGCACAAAACTAGCAATAACGCACCTAAAAACATGTTAGATTTAAGCGTTATCAAGACTACTAAGCCCAACTACCAAGAAAATCTTAACAATTCCCCGGCAACGGCGCCAAAAACTTGATGTGCGTATCTAATCATACATACGAGCAAGTATACTCGTCCGTGGTAGTAAAGGTGGGTAAGTCGAGATCGTCCCAAGGGAATTGGGGTTGAGGTTTAGTAAATAAGTTTTAGCAAAATGGAGTGTCAATCCAATTTGAAGCAAATTAAAAACAAACAAGCAAGGTTCAATCAATCAAAAACTAATATACTTGTGTGTAGTTTCCATGACAATTGTTTAGAGTAACCAATCAAGTTGGGTGTTACTTGTAATGATGCACAACTTAAAATGAATGATTCTCAATCTATGGTTTTTGTCATGAGAAATCATATCTAAGAATTCAATCTCCTAGTTAACTCCTTTCGGCCATTATTAACTATTACGATAATTCTATTAAGTCCTTTTTGTTGTTTGAAAGCATGTCTTATCTCAAGAATTCCTACGAATCCTTTCGGCCTTTTTCGTGATGAAATCGTTTCCAAATCCATTTTAATGAGTAAAGGTGTTGCTTGTCACACACCACAATCCATACTAATTCGTGCACTAACTTTTTGGAATAAAAACATAAAGAAAACTCCTTTCGGCCTTGTGAATCTTTGAAAATGTTTTTACCAACCAATTAAGCAAGATTAGATTTTATCTCAACAAACTCATAAAATAAGATATGTTTTCATGCATCACTATGATAAGATTACTCCAACAATTGTCACATCATCCACACACAAGTATAACTAAATTACTCCATAACAATCATAACCAAACACAAATAATTAACCAAACTTTCATTCATCATATAGTAAAAGTAAAAGTAGTTCATGATAACTCAACAAGAAATACCTATCAAGGAATTACAAGAACTAGAATTGTGGAACTATAGCAATCCACACTCCTCCAATCGCCTATTATCACAAGTAAATAACTCCACACACGGACGCAACTCTTGAGACTCGAACTCAAGATCTCCTGGACGTTTTCACAGCAACTACAAGCTTTTGGGCAATAATAATAATAGTGGTGTAGCTTTCTTAGGTTATGTCACTTCCCCAAAAGAACTCTCTTTGTAAACTAACCAAAGGTTCCTTAAATAAGTGAGGAAACCCTTCTTATCCAAGTAAAAACGTCCCATATGATTTAACAGCTGAGAAATGATAAGCCTCAATGATTATGGGGCTTAAATTCACCATTTAATGCAACTTTGTAACTTCAGTGTTGGCCAACCGATCGGTATTTGGCTCCTACCGATCGGTTGGAGCTCTCGATGTTTCCAACTTCACTCCTTCCGAATCGGATGCGGGCAGCATCCGATCGGATGGATGATCCTGCCATGCACTTTTATTTTCTTTTATTCATTTCTCGTTACGTGCTTGATCCTTCTCTGTACCATTGATTTCCTTCATAGAACTTGATCTTTTCTTGATATATTAAGCATAGAAGTCTTGGCCTAATCAATTCTTTGAAGTATCATGTGGTTTCTTTCTCGTAATTCTCCTTATGTGCATAATCTCTTCATTTCTTCGTGTTTTCTTCCACTTTTCCTGTACTTGGCTATATTTACTTGCATACACACTTTTTTCATCATTTAGCAACAAATACATGCAAATATAACCAAATATGATGCACAAAACTAGCAATAACGCACCTAAAAACATGTTAGATTTAAGCGTTATCAAGCGGGAACTGGCACATTCTTATTGGCCATGGAATCTGCATAAGATTATCAACATAGATATGCATACGTACAGATTCGCTTTTCATTATTTGCTACCACATAGCAGCTTCCCACATCTTAATACCAAGTTCATCTCATAGTCAAACCACAGTCAGGTAATACATCAAACTGCTATCTAGCATGAAGAGCAATCAGCAATCATGATCATGGCAATTCACACATATTTCAATATTCAACTCAGGATCTTAGGAACATGATTCTAACATGATTGCAATATACCTAAGCATATCCTGAGTGCACATCCACAAAATCAACAACAATTAATCAGCAATTGACTAACGACAGTCAAACAACAATTGAAATTCATTCATTCAGATCATACACATGCCATAGGAGTATTCAAGAACATCAAACACATTGGATTTTCTAACTTCTTTTAGATTTTGAGTTTTAAAGTATTTAGGGGATTAAGCGAGGATTCCAAAGTGACACAAATGAGCCTTCTAGTTACATAAAGCTAGGAAACTATACGCAAGTTGCACATAATGCCCTATTCTTTCTAACAACTAACACATTTGGCTATTTGATATAAAGTTTTAGCAATTTCCTCTTCAACTAATACCCCATTAACTACAAAACCTTTTCTAAGAATTATGAATTAATCAAGAAACCCGTTTGATGATATAAAATTTTAATTCACTCTCCCCCTCAATCAATGACCCGTATTCTAGTTAGAGATTTGTAGTCGTTGATTGAGTGACAAATTTTTATGCACAATCCAAGTCTAAAAGAATTTCAAGCAACACATAATCACCAAGTGTCTCACAAATAATTTTCAAAAGAATCATAGAATGAAAACTATTTTCATACAAAGAAGATTTCTCTTCTTTTTCAAGAAATGATGCACCGAAACGTACATCAGATCGAAGAAACATGGATATAAAGTAATCCATGCCCAGGTGAACATCACCCAGTTGGAGGAATAGCCGTCTTTTTGGTGACGTGCTTTCCCTATTTTGAAGCGCGGGTTGCTATCTGAAGTAATAGCAAGCCATTTAGATATGTTTTAACAATCCATTTTAACTTCTGCTCGAGCTTCATTTTAAGACCTGTGCCATTATTGAATGACATTTCTAAGTCCGTAAATGTTATCGATAAACAGAAGACATGCCTAGGTGAAACTATTTTTTATATTTTCTATTTTTCAATTTTTATGGTTTTTCTGGTTTTACGATTCTCTATTTACAATTTGCAGGTTTTCTATATATCTATTTACAAAATGGTGTAAGATATGAACAAAAATATATGAAGGAAATATATACATGCATACGAAGCAAAAACCATTACTCCTCAGCTTCCTGAATCTTCTCCGCTGCCATTACTTTACTTGCTGAAGAGCAATGTGAGCACATGTAATTAGGGATTAATTCTGGCTTTTCACTCTCCCCTAATTAGTACTCTCCCCCAATCCTGACCAACTTTCTGATGAACGCCCATAATAGGAAGAAGACTTTGGATGAACGCCCATACTATGAAGAAGTCTTTTGATAACCAAATGCATGTTGTCTTTAGTCTTCTAACCCACAGCGGAGAATGTACAATAGACTGAAGACTCGACCTTCTTCAAGATTGTCCATTTGGGGGAACAGAATACCAATCATCTTCATCTCACCAAATGCCTTCCAGTAACCTTTCATATAACCCATCAGTCCGCAACGTACACATGAGATGATAACACCAAAGTAACAAGTTGAACCACTGATCATCAATAATATGTATCCTAAGATATTAAGCCCGATCACGTGAACCTGTTGTGCGTCCTTGATGTACACATTCTCTCTCCCCTGATGGTTACGATTAATCAGCCCATGACGTACAAGTGAAATGATAATACCAAGGTAACAAGTTGAACTACTGATCATCTATAATTTGTATCGTGTGATATTAAGCCCGATCACATGAACCTGTTGTGCGTCCTTGGTGTACACATTTCTCTCCCCTGATGGTTACGATTAATCGGAATCATCATAATGATGTGTACATGAAGCAAAATGACGTGTACATGAAGCATTGACTAGAAACCCTTTGACACTGATTGTACCAGCCCGTGAGAAGATGTCGATTAGCATTCCATGACCATGTTCTTCAACACCTTGGTGAACGGAGGAAGATGTAGTGTTGAAGAAGCATGGTTTGCACGACTCCTGAATTGACGTATTCAGGAGTCGTATGACCATTTCTCAATCATCAATCAACATGTAGATTATTCACCCTTTCCCCTCCTCAAAAATTGCATATGCCTGTCAACTGCAATTTTTGATTGAGCGAGTGAATAAGAATACCATCAATGGTAAGTAGATCCACTTGATGGTTCTTGATAACTGACATGTAGATTATTCACCCTTTCCCCCCCTCAAAAATTGCGTATGCCTGTCAACTATAATTTTTGGTAGAACAAGTGAATAAGAGTATACTCCAATGTGCGTCGATCCACTTGAAGACTGAATAAGCAAGGAAAGAGCATGAAACTTGTTGATGAGAATGTCCATAAATAAGAAGATTTCTCTTCTTCCAAAGATAAAGCGCACTTAAGCGTACACCTTTCTTTTCTTTGAGGAACAGGGCCTGAAGTGTTATTTGCAGACGCCATTGTCGTTGAAGAGCGAGGCCTGAACTGATGTGAACAGACGTCATCTCTCTCTTTTCTACATCTCTCATCTAACTCGTTACCATCCCCATTATCATTCTGTCAGCTTGATGTCGTGACCACTGATGGAGAAAACCCAATATGATGAACTTGAGACTGAAGTAACATAACCTTAACTTGTGACTTAAACTTGTACTAATGCATGACAAAGAGCGGTGTAGAGACTTCATGCAATATTGAATCCCTAAGTACTCTATACTCTTCAACCAACCAACCATCAAGTATAAGACGTACATCACCTCTTGGATATCCACAACTTCGTGTGACACTGAGCACTACAACGTAACTCCTTAAAGTGATAGTTATTTTGTAATAGAGAGGAAGAAAAAATAACTAGATGTCCAAGTCCTTGTCATTGTAAAGGTTAAACGCTCGAACAAGGATCTCGAAGAATCTTCATCCAACCACCCCGATATCTTCAGATACTAAGTACACGCACCCATGAAATTTCACTTCAGCCTCAAATAAATAATAATGAATTAACGCCGTAGTCACATCTTGTCATTTAAATGCCCAGATCTAGCCCTTTATGATATTTCGACTGAACTTTGATAATGGTTTTATCTCGATCATTGTCAGAACCCCCTCACCCATCATCACGGGATTTTACAAATCTATGATTTAAACCAAGAAATAAGTTATTTCGCGGGATTTTACAAAACCAAGAAGAAACCGTGAGACATTAACAAGTTGAATGTGTTAGCCAAAATCTTGGTTTTGGTGAATATCAGCTTAGGGTAACATGCAAGAGATCAGCAACAATTCTTCTCCAATTATTCTGTCGGCTATTTGTGACCACTTGGTAAAGGAAACCCGATATACCCAACTTGAAAAATGAAATAGAAGTCCCCAAATTCGTTACTTAAGCTTGCACTAATGTTGGAAGAACGGTGTAGAGAATTAATGCTCCAAGCAAATCTCTAAGTACTCAATACCCAACCAAAGTATAAGACATTAACACCTCTTGCGATTATTGACAACGTCATTGACGTGTGACACTTAAGTGATAGTTACCACGACTGCTGGTAACTAGATAACCTAAGTCTTCAACTTAAATTTTAAGCACGTGCAAGTTATCATTGAAGGTCATGCATCCAACCAACCCCGACTTCAAGATAAAATAAGTAGACGCCTTCATGAAATTCAACTTCAATCTCAAATAAGGAATACCAAATGAACTTCGTGATCATCTTGTGCGGTTGATTGACCAAAAGGAGAAGAAACATGCGCCAATTCTCCCCCCTAAAAAATGACATGCAATGACATTTTTGCCAAAGCTGAGAGTCCGTGATGGTTGTGAATTTGTCAGGCACAACATAGATACATGGAAAGAGCCAAATAAAACTACTGCAAAGAAGATGGTGATTAAGACTCTCTTGTAGTAACCCCTCGTTTGTCTCCTCATCAATGGTTTAGCAGATTAAAAATTCACTAAAGCTCGTAATATGCCAAAACCGCTTGATGAAATGTGTTTAACTTTAGAATGAGTAAAATGTTAAAACACGTCTCTGAACAATCCACCTTGTGTCTTTAAGTCTGACCACCTCTTGAGAAGATCTTGTACAGCAATCCCATTAGAAACTTGAGAAACAACAATCTCTTGATGAAGCTTGATAAAATACAAATCCGCGACTTATACTTGCACTAAATTTGTGATTTAGAACCTATATTGAGCACAACAACGTAACTCCTTTAAATATAGGTAGTGGTATATACCCAACCTTCCATCCTTTATTGTATATATCCGCCTCTTGAACTATCCAAGTCTAATCACTAGGAATACGCTCGAACAAGGATCATCAAACATTGTGCATCCAACCAACCCCGAGATATTTGAGATCCTAAGTACACGAACCCGTGAATTAACAAACCAACCAAGCAACCATAACTTCCCAATTCCTACCGATCTCGTAGCACAAACTTATCCCCAAAAAAATAGTCAAACCCAGTAAGTTTTATTATGTCTAAATCCAAGTCCAGCCTACTTGTCCAAAATTGATTTGACGGGATTTTACAACTCTTGAGATTTAAACCGAGAAATCGAATCTTTCGCGGGATTTTCTAAAATCAACAAGAGAAACCGTGAAATCAACAAGAATAACCAAGAGTGAGGTGCAATACTAATCTTCAAAATTCAAGTCAAAGAAGTCAAATCTCAACTTGATCAAATCGCAATTAACCAAATCGCAATTTGTCAACTGTCACTCAAATCGCAAAGATCAAATCGCAGGCTCACTCAAATCGCAGGCACCAATAGGACAACGCAGTCAAATCCACAACTTTGTAATCACGTTGACATTCATATACCCAAATACAAGCCGTGACGTTTAAAACGAATCCGATAATGGTATCCCGTAGTTATATCCAGTAAACCTGAAAATATTTCAACCCAAACTAATTCACAATCCCGGATTATTGTAGCTCAATCAAAGCCGTTGTCCTAAATTTTACAACAAATATTTAAAAAAATATGTCCTTGTGAATAATCAGCTCAAACAACAACTTACAAAATTCAATCCCACAAGAATCCTAAACAATCGTCTTTGAGTTTACCAACAACAATCCAACTACACAACAGCCCAAGTGAAACTTTCGAATCCACACTAAAGCCCAATTGTAGTTTCGATCAGATAGCATAGATGTTAGGCTAGATTATACTTTGGTTAAGCCCAATATCAACCCAAAATCCTTAACCAACTCAAAACCTAACTACTCAGGTTATATAAAGAAGGGATTAAAAACCCTAATAACCATTTCACACTAATAATCCACCACCCTTAACACACTTCTGCCTTATCTCTCCACATCAAACAGTTATCTTCATCAAAACTCATCTCATCTCAGATTCATCATCATCATCAATCGACCACATAACAAGAAATAAAGTATCCTGACTCATATTCATGTGTCGAAGAGAAAACTTAACCCACCTTATAGCTCCATCACAATAAGCGCATCAGTCACACCCTACAGTCGAATTAAAACCGAACAACAACCCACATAATGAAGCAATTACGAAACCTCCGTTAACTTTCTTGATATTTGAAGAACACGAAGTCCATGGAACATGATCTTTCATAGCTCACGGGTAGGTTTGATTTTTTGTTAATTCATTGTAAGATTCGAAGGATTAATGATGGGTTTTAGTTCAAATCTATTAAAGATTTGGTATGAACATTAATAATAAAATAAACCTGAGATCCCGTTTACTATTTTATTTGAATCTTGTGAGTTGGTTGACGTTAGTGGTGAGTGGAACAGTGAGCTTTTGTTTGTTTAACTTTTGATGAAATTTGGAATTGGGTTTATGGTTATACAGGTTGATGACTGTTAGATATTTTGTTGTTTTAACTCATTGGTTTTGTGACTTGTGATGTATTTGACTGAAGTCAACGAGTATATGCTGTTGGTTTGTGGTTGCAGGTCATTTTCATCTTCTTTCTTTTTCCTTTAATTTTTGTTTAAGCTTTGAAACTTGGACTAATGATGGTTATTGAGTCTGTGATAGTTGGTTGTGTCGAGTCTGTTGAGGTCTTCTTGGACTGATGATGTTTAAAGACTGAGGTCATGAGATGGTTTTAAGGTCGTGGTCAATTGGTCAAAATGCAACACTCTTGAAATTTTGGCAGCACTTCACCTTAGCAAATCACAATATTTGGTCTTGAATTTGTTAAATCGCAACCATAGTCAAATCGCAGTTGACCAGTCAAACTGTAATGAGCTGTCATAATCGTACTTTTCCTAAAAAACCGGATCTAGGTTTCTCTTTCATCAAATCGCAAGCAAGAACAAAAAAATGTATTCAAACCCAGATTTGTCTTGGAAGTTTATGACTTTTTCCGACCAGATTCCGACCATCGATTCCAACTATTATTTAGACCACTGATTCTTCACAGTAAGGTGCAAAAGTCACTCAAGTATGAGATACAATAAGCTGCTATCTTGGGACTGAAAACCAAAATAAGCTGCTATCTTGGGACTGAAAAATAAGCTGCAATCTTGGGACTGAAAACCAAAATAAGCTGCTATCTTGGGACAATAAGCTGCTATCTTGGGACAATAAGCTGCTATCTTGGGACTGAAAACCAAAGTAAAAAGGACCATTTGACCATAGGATACAATAAACAGTTTCAAGACTGTTAACCACAAAAGATGGAAAGAAAAAAAAATTTCCAGATCTAAAAAAAACATGGTAAAAACAGCTTAAAAAACTGTACGAATCCACGAATAAATCAACATAAACAATAACCTTGGCTCTGGTACCAATTGTAGGATCGATACATGTATTGATTATGTGGATTCAGGAGGTCTTGGATTATGGAAGAACAACTCCATATTTGAGTTAGAGAGAGAGAGACTAGAGAGAGTGGGAATCTTGAGAGAAAATCTGGAAATATTAGATTGAGAAGTAACAAGAGTTCCAACCCTTCCCATGTGTGGGAAGGGGCTTATATACTTACTAGCTAAGGTGCCCCTAGTGGGCTGTGGAGTGAGCTGAAAATGGGTAAAGACCCGACCCAACTCCACAAATATAAATATAACTAAACTATTACTAATAATACTAATAATCCTACGAGCTATATAAATGCTAAATAGATACTCGGGGTGACCGAGTCTTCATACGAATATTTATATTCCTAACATAGATGAAGAAAGAATAGTTATTACTGAACAATCTGTAAGACGAATTCTTCATCTTGCAGATGATGAAGCAACAACTTGCCTTCCTACTTCTACTATTTTTTAGGAACTTGACAAAATTGGGTATGAGAGACCAAAAACTAAATTAAAAATTTTCAAATGTCTCCTCTGCCCACAATGGAAATTTCTTATTCATACCATTCTACATTGTCTTAGCCCTAAAGCAACTGGGTGGAATGAGTTCAGTACAACTCAAGCATCAGCCTTGATTTGTCTAGCTACATGACAACCATTTAACTTTTCGGCTATGATTTTTGAAGGGTTGAAAAAGAATATTTCTGGAAATTTTTATATTTATCCAAGGTTTTTGCAATTAATCATTGATAGTCAATTACAAGAACCTTTTGAACATGAAAAACCTTATAAAAGTTCTGTGCTTGTAACCAAAATTTTTAAACACTTGAGAAAGAATGGGACTGGATTTTCTGGAACTATCACACCTTTGTCCCAACATATTTTAAACATTGCTGCTGCTGTTGCTCAGGGTGAAGAAGCTGTAAACCCCACAGCTTCCCATCACACACCCACTCCTGAAAATGCAAGTGAATCATCTCAAAATGTACCCCAAAAGACCCAAACACCTAGGCATTCACAAGAAAAGAGCACTGAGTTACCTCAGACTAGTGCTAGTATGGAAGCAGATGAGGCTGCCATAGGTGATGGAGATGGCATGACGGAAGGGACTGACACTACTGTTTCCAACTTAGAAGTTGAACAGGCCAGTGTCAACATAGATAAGACCCCAACCTTGGAAACATCTACTACTGAGGGTTCTCATGAACCTGATGCACATGATGGTAATCCCAGCCAAATGGCTAAAAAGGGGGCTCAGCTGCTCAATCTAGGATTGAGACTGAGTTTCAGTCCAAAGATTCACCTCTCAGGGAAGTTAACACATCCCGAAGTGATGAGGACCGACATGAAACTAATGAGGAATTGATGGATCAATTTGTACAACATGAAATTGCCTATGATACACCTCTCAGACCAGGTAACACAGGTCAAAGTGGTGAGGCTAGACTTGAAACTGAAACTGAGACTTTGATGGAAAGTGTACAAAATGCCAAGTTTGGTGATCTACCTCTCGGGTCAGGTAACACAGACCCAATTGGTGAAGACATTCTTAAACTTTTAAATGATTTGACGGTCACTTGTACAAAATTGTCAAAAGAAGTTCTTGGTCTCAAAAGGCAACTACACATGGTGAAATCTTCTCAAGGTGCTCAGATCAGGAGGTTGAGGAAAAGGGTTCACAAACTTGAGGGGATGAAAAGATCAAAACCTTTACATTCACAGAAATCCAAACCAAGTTTGGGAGAGGATGCTCCCAAACAGGGGAGGAATGAAGAGGAGGAAAACAAGGGTCAAGGGGAGGTTGACATGGAAAAAGAGGAAAATGTTGGTGGTATTGCTGAGAATGAAGGTAATGTGGATATGGATGTTGGTAAGGATAGCTTTATTGGTGAAGAGAAGACATAGGATGATTCTGCTGCTGGTACAGGACATTCTGCTGCTGGACTGAAGAATACTGCTGCTGGTTCAGAAAAGGGTTCTGCTGCTGAATCAGATGATGATACCATTCCTATAGCCCAAGTCATGCTGAACCTTAAAACAACACAACAACAACAATCACCTCAAAAACCTAAACCTGCTGCTACAATGAAACTACCAACACCTTCAAAACCAAAAGCTAAAGGAGTTGACATTCAAGAACCTGTATCAATTCCAAAACCTGCACAACCAGTTATTGCATTATCAGACAAGGGAAAAGGAATTCTTGTTGAGGAGCCAAAGCAAAAAGTCAAGTTTCAATCCTTAGAAGAAAAGGAACTTCAAAAGCAGATGGATGAAGAAGTTGCCAGAAATTTGAAAGCAAAATGGGATGAAGAGGAACTTGCAAGACTCAAGCAAGAACAGGCTGACAGAGAAATAGCTATGAAAGCCCAAAGGGATGAAAGAGAGAAGTACACTCCTGAGGAACAACAAGATGCTAAAGCTGATATGCTTGGAGCATTTAGAAAGAAGCAAAATCAGAAAAAAGGGAGAGTACAAGAAGAAGAAACCTTCAAAAACTGATGAGTACAACTATATGAAGATGTATCTGAGAAACCAAGCTTATTGGAGGCCTAGTGCATTTAAAGGGATGAGTAGAGCTGCTGTTGCAAAGTCTTACTATGAGACTCATGCAAGACTCAACAGACCAATTGAGCCCATAACAGATGCTGAGATTAAGAAAATTACAAAAAGAGTGGATCCAAAGGCTTATCTTAATCCTGAATCTCAAGTTACAAAGTCTAAAGAAGTAAATGAAGCTGTGCAAAAAAAGATAGTGAAAGAGAAAGAGGTTGTAGCTGAAGCTGAGAAGGAAAAAGAAGTTGTTGAGGGGCAGAATGTTGAAGAGACAAAACCTGAATCACTTACCGGTGTCAAAAGAACAGGAAAAAGAAGGTTAAAGTCTATTGGAAGGAAAAAGAAAAGAGCTAAATCTGTTGTACTGAGTGATTCAAAAAGTAATTCTAAAGGTGAAAAGGAATCAAATGCTAATGTGTATGGAACTGAAGAGGTAACTGCAGATGACATGAAGAGGGTTATGGATGTTACAATTCATAAACCACATGAAGAACCTGAAGTAGGAAATGCAGTTCCCTTGGAATCAAAGTACCCAATCATTTCTTATACACATGATGTTCAAGATGGAAGTGAAGCATGGTGGGAAATCAAGAGATCAAATGGCTTATGTCAGAAGTTCATTAGATTTTCACAGATGCTACATTACATGGATAGAGATGATATAGTGCAACTCTGGAGGTTATATAAGGAAAATTATGGCGATAGAAGACCAGATGTGATTTATGAAAGGCTGCACTATTACTATTTGAGGAATATGTTTGAGCCAGATGAGAGGGATATTGAATGGCTGGATTTGTTAAGTTCTACCAAGGTTCATAAATGGTATCTATATCAGTCATGTGGAGTACATGAGTTGATTGGTAGAGGTATAGGTGCATACATGCTGGTTGAAAAAGACTACCCATTTACAAGAAAAACTGCTATTCTTACTCAGATGTTACAACATGGTAAGTTGAGGTTACAGAGAGCATTTCTGTCAGATCATCAAGCTTATGAGTTAGTAGAAAAGTATAGAAAGATTCTGAAATCAAATACTACAAAGCAGTAAGTGTTTGGAAGCATCCTCTTTGTGTATATCTGTGCTTAGAAGAAACTTGTATATTTTAGAGGAAAATATCAAGTTTAGGGGAGGATTCTTGGGTTTAAAAGAAGTTGCTGCTACTTTGAAGATGCTGCTACTAAGTATTTTATTCTGCTGCTTATGGTGTTAATAGAAATATACTAAGTATGATTCTGCTGCTAGGCATAATCATTCTACGGCTAGTATATTTATTCTGCTGCTGATGATATCTGACGAGTAGTGAAATAAGCTAAGTATCAAACTGCTGCTAGCCTAAGATGATTCTGCTGCTAGAGTTATGATTCTGCTGCTTATCAGATATGTATAGTTTTGTTAAGATAATTATAGTAATGATACGAATAGATATTGTTCTTGTATAGAAAGTTTTGTAACCGAGTAAGACTCCTTAGAGTATAAAAGGAGGATCTAGGGTTAGGGTTAGAGTACGATTGTTTAGCATACGTATCTTTTGTAATTCGATCACTTCAAGGTTATCTTGTAACCCTGTTGCTTTTGAGCAGCTGTATTAAATATATTGAAGTGTTGTTTGAGAATTCTTTTGTGTTTAATTCTTCTTAAGATTAATTACTAGTTTCCGCATAGTAATTAATAGATCATTCAAGAGCAGTTTCTATACCTATTGCTTTAGGTTTATATCTAAAGTAATTAACAAGATCGTTAAGCTCATCTGGGATCAACACATATCAAAGCAAACAAAAGCATATGACTTAAATAATACAAAAGAATTTCAAAGGTTACAAAGGGAAAATCTTAAATATGAGGTTACAAATGAGAATTACAATAAATACTAAGTCTAAAAATATAATCACTTCTAGTCATCTCTAATCCAGAATAGCTATCAAGGTATAGTCTTCTAAGTCCAAAGTACTCTCCACTCATAACCCAACTTCCAACTAAAACCTGCCGCAGGAAAAGAAATGCGGCTTAGCTTAAAAAGCCCAGTGAACAGATATATATAACATAACATAACGGTAAAATAAGCATAAGCAACGAAGGAATAAGAATACAAAACGAAAAGTATAATCATGAAAGTCATACAAATTTTAAAGAGAACTAAGAATCAAGAATGCATGAGAACTGAATAGGAAATGAATCAAGAGAATAATGAAATAAAGGAAAAGTTCATATAAGGATGTGCCATAAGAACTACATATCATAATCCGTCAAATCATATAATATCTTAAAAGTGCACGAAGAGGGGAGACCTCTAAGTACTAAAATTGTGAGAAGGAATGTAAGGCACACACCACCTGGTCACCATAATCATATAAACATAAAACCTAGGATGCATCCATACGCTCCCTAACATAAGTATGTATTTCAGTACTAGACTAAGCACACACACGCATTAATGGCCAATAGTGATCACAATATAATACATAAACATAAGGGGGGAACGCCGTAGATCTATTACACCTCTACGGGAGTGTCATGCCTAGGGTACCATCAAAGACATGGTCATGGCACCTGTAATACCTGAAAATTTAAAACATGCAAAATGACCAAATTACCCTTGAACATAAATGTTGTTCCCGTTACACTTATAGAAATAACTAGAAAGTTATCCTAATTGTGTACTAAGACTGATACAATGTATGATTAATTTTACCAAATAAGTTATAACGTAAATATAAAACAACAAAGGTTTTTCAACGTTTAAATTCTTATTAGAAATTAATCAAAGAATCTATTACCCAAAGTGTTTTGCGGAATAAACACTTTGGGATTGAATAGACAAGGTATGGTGTTCTCCTCTTCTAAACTCAAGCTTTTCTTGAGTGACAACTAAAAGACCCTACTGAGCTATCTCAGTGAGTAGGTTGTTCTTTGGAGGAGAAAAGTGGGTTGTGAAAGTCTAAGCTTTTAGTGCACAACCTTAACTCACTTTTCTCCTCATCTATCTATTTATACACAAGTATAAAAGAACGCCTATAACTAAAGTACAAGTTGACCTATGCTGGTCTGACAAAAGTACCACATTGTTTTGTCATTACCAAGAACCTACATCGGGAATAAGCTAAAAGTTCCTTTTGAGTGTCTGCCCAACCATTCCTTACCTTTAAGCCATTTTAAGGAAAGTTCGCTTTCGGCGTGATAAGACTTGTCCTTATCCTCTTCAAACTTTCCCGCTCGATCCCGCCTTTACTTCAGGTCTTAGATTCATTCTAAGTCTTCAGTCTTTAGTCTTCAGTCTTTAGGTTGTTCAGGAGACTGAGGAGTTCAGTGAGCTCTTGTCAGTACTCACTGAACCCATCATCTTCTTCTTTGGCTTAAGTCTCATTCAGGAAGTACCGCCTTCCTGAGGAGTGAATCCTTCGCCTTGAATTCGCCTTAAGCATCTTGAAGATGACTCCCTGAGTTACTGTTAACTCAGTGACTTGAATTGTTCTTGGTTGGTAAACACTTGGCTTAATTTGTGTTCAAGTCCTGTTTTAGATAATTAGGTATTTATGGACCCAACAATCTCCCCGTATTTGGATATAAATTATGCCTAAGTGTTATTGATCAGTATGAGTGAGCTAATGGCTTCTTTTCATACTGAATATAATAGAAGACAATAAGGACTACAATATAACATAAACATGGGAAAGCATTTTATTCATGTCATTACAAAGTCCTATCAGCTAAACAAAATACTTAAGGTTCCTGACGGAGACCCATTAGTTCAAGCTTTGCCTTCTTCGACACTAACACTTCTTTGTCAGGTTGTTCCTTCATCAACTGATCCATCAGCCTGACAAACTCCTCATTGTTAGAGCCCCTGATATTAAGTGCCATCAGTTTGTAGGCTAGGAGTGTTGTCGTTTCCACTTTGTCAATGTCAGAAACTCTCTGAAAGGCTTCCTGACCAAATTCATCCACGAAGAAGATGCCATACTCAGGTTCTTTGATGACAAGGTTAGTACGAAACTTTACTCCCTGAGGAGGAACTCTGTTGCAGTAGAGTGCAGCTATGTATTGTTCAGGCTCCATAGCTACAACTTTCCTTTTCTTCCCAACCTTCTGAGTATATTCAGGGATAGTTAGTCCCTGAGACGCAAGTGCCTCATCATGGTTAATTCCCAGACTTTTTGCCACTTTTGCGAGTTCCTCATACTTGGCACTCAGTGACTTGATGATGATTGGGGCATTCTTGCTTGTGGTTTTCTTCCTCAGGATGGGCATCATCATATCCCATTCTCTTAACCCATAGTCTGAAAATTTGACTGTTGGAAGATGTTCAGACTTTCTTGGACCTCTATGGATTGTTAAGCTCAGAGGTCTGGTGGGGTGAATGGTGATGTCAGTGATTTTGCCTTCACCTTTGGTTTTTGGGTCATGTGCCATACATACCTCTCATATGCCCTTTGCCTCTTTTCTTGCTTCAGTTTGGTTCCATGTTGTGTTTCTGAAGAAGTTGGGCTTGAAGCCTGATGAATTCATCTCCCTGAATCTCTTTCTCAGACTCCTTTATTTTTTTCCT
Organism: Artemisia tridentata subsp. tridentata; assembly: GCA_021014915.2. NCBI lineage: Eukaryota > Viridiplantae > Streptophyta > Magnoliopsida > Asterales > Asteraceae > Artemisia > Artemisia tridentata. The sequence continues at coordinate 236,532,313 of CP139502.1, read as the reverse complement.
TGGCAACCTCATAGATGGTAGATGTGGTGAAGTCATGGGCTTTCCTGCGATCTTCCTCATCTAAGATCTTAGCTAGTTCCTCCTGAGTCCCATAGACTCTTCTCCCATCTTCTAAGTCAACAAAAGACGGTGCTTCAGGATCTGGCTGTCTTATGTTTGAAGCCTAGACTAAGTGTGGTTTAGGAGAAGAGGTTTCAGTCATAATATCCTTCCCTTTTTCAGTGCGAGGAGGTTGACTGGTGGATGCATCAGGATTTGGGACAGTTACCAAGGCAGAGGAAGGATCAGGGATTTCATCATTGTTCTCCCCCTCAGCAGGTGTAGGAACTTCAATGGAAAGACCTGCTGACTGAGGAGGTGGTGGCACATGAGAGGCCTGAAGAATTGATAGGATATCAGAGACCATTGACTTTGTCTTAGAAGCATCATTCTTCACGGCACTGAGTTCGGTAGCCATGACTTGTTGGGTGGTGGAGAGTTCAGTAACACGGTTGGTGTAGTGGTTGATCAGCTCATTATGTGTTTGTGAGAGCTGATCAATGGCTGAGGAAAGCTTGGTGAGGTGCCCCTTAGATTCCATAGCAGCCTAAAGAATGGAATCCTGGTTTTCCCTGAGACCTTTGAGATCTACCCCCTGAAAAAGCTTAAGAAGCTCAGTCAGGTTGGTGGAGGTAGTCGTCAGAGTGGCCATATGGTCTATCATTGATTGAATCATTTTGGGATCATCAGTAAGTTGATCTTGGACTGATTCAATGGCCTTGAGGAGGTTTGCAAGGTCCTGATGTTGACCAGTGGCTATTTCATCAAAGGTTTTGGTCAGTTCCCCAAGTTGTTTGTCAGTGAGCCTGGAAGCCTGAAGAATCTTGTCCTGAGATTCTTCCACAGAGGCCCTGAAGTCAGCATAGGAGGCTGCCACTTCAGTATGCTGATCCATTAGCTCATCAGTAAGAGCATTGTAAAGACCTTCGTTGGCTTGGCGAAGGACTTTGGCCATACTTCTTTCAGAAGGCGGATTAACATTATCATACTTGGTTAACCACTCAGGGGTGGCTGAGGTACCTAATGAAGATGATGATGAAGATGATGGTGAACTGGGTTGTTGATCCTCAGGATGAGGAGAAGAGAGTTGTTGCTCAGACTGCGGAGGAGAGTTAATTAGATCCTCCATTTCCTCCTCAACTTCAGTAAGTGGTTCATCATCACCAAAATCAAAATCCATCTCCTCCTCTGACTCATCAGCCAACAAAATTTCATAGTCAGCCAGAGAAGGAGCCTTCAGGGAATCCAGCTCCCCCTCAAAAGAGGGCTCAGTTTTGTTGTGGCCAGGTCCTGATCTTTTAGCCATAATAACTGGTGGGGTTTGACCAGCCTGACTAGCCATTATAACTGGGGGGGTTTGCCCAGCCTGACTGTTCGGATCAGTTCCCGAGTGACTTGGACCGCCTGAGGGGGTGATGGGTTCCGTATCAGCGGGTGGTTTGTTTCCCCCTGAGTCTTTGTCCCCCTGAGCACCTTCATCTACTGACGGTGTTTTCCAGTAGAATCACTAGGTACTATTGGTGATTGTTGATGGCCTCCCTTCCCATCAGGATTGTGCTGTCCTTTTGGGGATTTAGAGGCCTGAACTCCCTGAGACTCTAAGTGTGATTGCTTAGAGACGTTAGCGGGATGTGAGTGGTTGTGGGTCCATTTCTCAGTGGAGTAGTGTTGCCCCACTGAGGATATAGAACTCTGAACTCCCTCAGGCTCTGATTGTGATTTATCAGTGCCTTCACTGGGATGTGAGTGGGTGGATGCTCCTGACCCACCTGACTTGTTTTTGTCAGTAGGGACATTTGGAAAGGGTGTGCCCGAGGATACTGAGGATGATTGCCCAGCACCCTCCATTGGCGGTTGTTTTGTGGCCAATGTGGTCTCTGTTATGGGCGTCTGAGAGGTCAAGGTCACAACAACTTTCTTGGTGCCTGAGGCAACAGTCTTAGTGACGAGTGGTTTAGGTCTAACCACCTTACTAGATTGTCCCCCTTTCCCTTTGGTCTTCTTCACCTTTTTGGTTGGTGAAGGAACTGGTGAGCATACATTTTCACACTGAATCACCATTAACATGTAGGTGGTCAGGGTGACTGGTTGTACCTCAGTAATGTCACTACTAAAGTTAGTCTTATGAAGAACGTCAGGTTTTGAGCCTTCGTCGTCAGACCTAAAGTAGTCAGAACCAAGGAGGTCCTGAAGCACACAGGAGATGAACCTAGGATAAGACATGTGTCTTTGCCTATGTTTCCCTGAGAGTTTTGACACGAGGTCACGGTAGATTATTCCATCGATATCAATTTTTCTACCCTCCAAGAGACTGAACATCATCAATTGTTGTGATGAGTTCAACTGCTCAGTGGAGGATTTGTTTCCTTTGAGTACCTGAATGACGAATGTCATCATAAGTCTCCAGACAGGGTGAAACCATGTCTTCACTAATGGAGCCTTTGCCAGCAAGGCTTCAGGGGACTCGGTAGGACGCCTAACATCATGAGGCCCTAGGAAAAGCATTTCAACTTTTATTTCCTGATCAGTAGGGTTTGCCTCAAAGTTCTCAACAAAGTTAAGACCAGTGGCTAAGATGAAGGTCTTGTAGTTGAAGGAGAGAGTCCTAGTCCCATTCATCACAGTGAAAGTGATGATAGACTCTTTGGTGTCCTTAGGGCTAGTAGCTATTGCGGTACACCAAAACTCCCTGAGATAGTCATTATAAATGACTTCTGGGGTAGTTGTAAAAGCTGTGGCAAGGAAGCAGTTTTGTAAATACTTAACTACATCCGTGTAACCCCCATATTGCTGGGGATAGTGGAAATTTCCAACCACATTGTTTTTGGTCTGGTCCACGCCCTCCGTTGTGAAGCTCACATTGGGGGCGGTGGTTATAGCATTAGAGGAAGCCATTTTATGATCGGGTTTAGGTCGGAAAATGGTCGGATGTTTCTCTATGCTAAGAACACACACACAATTTGTTTGAGAAAAAAAGGAGGCAGAGTTTGCTTATAATTTTCTAAAAACGTGTGTGTGTATTCTTTTGGATGGGTATTTATAGGGAAGTGGAAAGGTTGGGGGTATTTAGGGCATAAAGCAATTAACTTCAAAAAATTGAAAATTGTTTTATAAAAATTTGAAGTCCGCATTTAATGCCACGATTCCACTTCCCCATGTATTCGGCAACCATCATGGTGAACAGTTGAGCCGTCGGCAAAAAGTGTAGTTTGCAGAGATGAGTCATCACATTTCTCTAATGTGATTGGAGAGGCATTTAATGCCTAGTGGGAAAGTGGGGGCCCAAGATGTGTATGCCAGAGAGACATATATTCCTATATTAAATAGGAAATCAGTCACCAACCTAGGACAATTACTAACAAAATACTTAGAGCATTTAAGTTAGCATTGAATGACATCTTGAGGGCCCTGAATGACTTTTCATTCACTGAGGGTTTCAGGAAGGGGATTCAGTGATACTTTACACTGAGGGACACATTGATTCAGGGACCTGAGGTTTTAAGAATGTACACTTTAGTTGGATGGATTCAACAGTGAACTGAGTCTCAATATCCAACATCCCTAACTCAGCTTTCAGTCTAGTGAAAGTTGGTTCATCCAAAGGTTTGGTGAAAATATCAGCTAACTGATATTTAGTAGGGATGAAGTGTAATTCAATGTCACCATTCATGACATGATCCCTGATGAAATGATATCTGATATCAATGTGTTTTGTTCTCTGATGAAGAACAGGGTTGTTGGAAATTTGCAATTGCACTTGTGTTATCACAAAAGATGGGAACCATCTTATACTGAATGCCATAGTCACTGAGTTGACTTTTCATCCATAGTACATTTGCACAACAGCTGGCTGCTGCAACATATTCAGCTTCAGCTGAGGACATGGCAACTGATTGTTGCTTCTTAGCACTCCAACAGACTAATTTTCCACCAAGAAATTGGCAGGAGCCTGAGGTGCTTTTCCTATCCATGTTGCATCCAGCATAGTCAGAGTTAGAATATCCCTTGAGGTCAAACCCTGAGCACTTAGGATAATACAATCCAAGGCTTGGAGTACCTTTCAGGTACCTGAGGATCCTTTTCACAGCAGTGAGATGAGATTCTCTTGGGTCAGATTGATATCTGGCACACAAATATACTGAGAATTGGATATCAGGCCTTGATGCAAGGAGATACATCAGTGACTTAATCATTCCTCTGAATAGAGTCTGATTGACTGATTTACTAGTGAGGTCATAACCAAGGTTGTTTGGAGGGACCATGGGAATCTTGACTGAGGCACAGTCACTGAGATCATACTTTTTCAGTATGCTTCTGACATACTTCTCTTGACTGATAAAGGTTCCTTTATCAGTCTGCTTAATTTGTAAGCCAAGAAAGTAAGTCAGTTCTCCCATCATGCTCATTTCAAATTTCTTTGCCATCAGTTTTTCAAACTGTTTGCAAAGTTTATAACTTGTTGAGCCGAAGATGATGTCATTAACATATACTTGAACAAGTATAACATCATCATTTGTCATGTAGATAAACAAGGTATTGTCTATCTTGCCTCTGACAAATTTGTTTTGGATCTGGAAGGATGAGAGAGTTTCATACCATGCCCTGGGAGCTTGCTTCAGTCCATAAAGGGCTTTGTCAAGCTTACAGACATAGTCAGGAAACTCACTGCTCTCAAATCCAGGAGGCTGTTGGACATAAACTTCTTCTTTTAGTGAACCATTTAAGAATGCACTTTTAACATCCATTTGGTACACTTTGAAGTTCATGTAGGTTGCAAATGCAAGGAAGATCCTGATGGCTTCCATCCTTGCAACTGGTGCAAATGTTTCCTCATAGTCAATGCCTTCTTGCTGGTTGTAGCCTTTGGCAACCAGTCTGGCCTTGTTTTTGATGACTATGCCATTCTCATCAGATTTGTTTTTGAATACCCATTTCATGCCGATGACTGTAACTCCATCAGGACACTTGACTAAGGTCATCACCTTATTTTTGTCAAATTGTTCCAATTCATCATGCATGGCCTGAACCCAACTAGGATGAGTAAGTACTTCTTTGACACTTTTGGGTTCAATGGTGGAAATGAAGTCCATAAATAGGCATTCATTGGCTGAGGCTGCGAATAGTTTAGCAGCCATGCTTCTGGTGAGCATGCCTTCAGTAGGCTCTCCAATAATGTTGACAAGTTCTATATCCTGAGACCTAGTCCATCTGTCCTGAGGTCTTGGATACTGATTAGAACTTATGGAGGCCAGATTGGGTAGAGGTGAAGGGATTGGTTCAGACACTTGAGGGCTTTTAGGGTGTTGGGTGTCTGAATGATTTGTCTGATCACTGAGATTATTTGGTTCCTGAGTACTTTGAACAGACTGATTGTTAGAGTCAGTGTTTGTTTGTGCTTCAATAAACTCAGTGATGTTTGGGTGAGGGAGGTTATGAGGAAGGATGTGATAGGAGATATCAGCATCGGCTTGATATTGAGTGGCAGGATTGTTTTCAGGATCAAACTCATCAGGAGGATATCTTGATGAGTCATCGATTCCTATCTCTTCCACTGAGGAATTTGAGAACCTGATGGCTTCAGTGCTCTCATCAAAGGTAACATGAAATGTTTCCTCAGTTTGTTGTCTCCTTGTGTTGAACACCCTGAAGGCTTTTGAGACAAGGGAATATCCTAGGAAGTATCCATGATCAGCCTTTGCATCAAATTTCCATAGGTGATCCTTGTGATTATGAATAAACACAGGGCACCCAAAGACATGAAAGTAGCTGATGTCAGGGATTCTTCCCTTGAATAACTCATAAGGAGTCTTGCTATGTCTCTTGACAATGATGGATCTGTTTTGTGTCTAACAGGCAGTTTTGACTGCTTCAGTCCATAAATGTTTTGAGAGGACTGATCCATTTAGCATTGTTCTAGCAGCTTCAATGAGTGTTCTGTTTTTCCTTTCAACCACACCATTTTGTTCAGGTGTGTAAGGTGAGGAAAAGTTTTGATGGATACCTTTCTAATCACAGAAACTTTCAAGTTCATGGTTTTTGAACTCAGTCCCATTGTCAGTCCTAATCTGTTTGACTTTGATGTCATTTTGATTTTCAATGTTCCTGACAAAGGACATGATGGTTCCTGCTGCCTGACTCTTTTTGGTCCGGAAGTAAACCCACGTGTATCTTGATTATTCATCCACTATGACCAGAGTATACATCTCATGGTTAATAGATCTAGGACTGATGGGTCCAAAGAGATCCATATGAAGAAGGTGTAGGCAGTTCCTGATGGAAAAGTTGGTTTTGGTTTTAAAGGATGCTCTCTTGTGTTTACCTTTTTCACAAGCTGAGCAGGGTTTATCCTTTGAAAACAAAAGAGATGGTAAGCCAAGGACCTTGTTTTGTTTCACAAGATGATTTATGTTTTTGAAGTTCAGATGGGAGAGTCTCTTATGCCAAAGCCAATTGAGAGTTTCAGTGGCCTTAGCAAAGAGACAAGTACCATTCTGAGTCAGACTAGTCATGTCTAACACATAAACATCTTGTCTTCTAGGTGCAATAAGGACAACTTTCTTGTTTGCATTGAAGATGGTTCCTTGCTTATCATCAAACTGAACTATGTATTTTGCATCACATAGTTGACTGACACTGATCAAATTATACTTAAGGCCATTTACATAAGCTATCCTAGTGAAGACTATACCATTGCAGTTTACTGAACCATAACCTTCAGTGGGACATGATAAGTTATCAGCAAATACCACCTTGGGTCCTGATTCTTCCATATATTTGTGCAGATACTGCTTCACACCAGTCATGCTCCTTGAACATCCACTATCTAGATGCCAAATTGGCTCCCTGGCATGTCTCTGCACAAATAGTAAACTGGGTCAGTTCTTTCTAGGACCCCTCTTCTTAGAGGGCTTGGCTTTAATAGCCTGCTTAAAAGTAGATAATGATTCATGGTCAGTGGTTGAGTGGACTGAGCTCCCATAAATTTTGCATTTAATTGCAAGGGAAGACTCAGCAGACTGAGAGGATGATTTGTTCTTTCCTCTCCTTGCCTGAATGACCTCCTCATGTCCTGAGGTGTCATGAGTGGGATCACCACATAGGTTACAGCATGTGTCCATTAAGCAATCCTCAGGGAGGTGGTCATTGAATCCACAATGAGGGCAAGAGGCAAAAGGCTTTTCCTTTTTCATTTTCTGCTTAGCATCAGATGGATACTTAAGAGCAACTGCTTTAAAGTTTTCCATCTTAGCTGAGGCTGTGTATGACTGATGATCAGAGGTTCTGTGATCTTCCTTTTTGCATACCATGCAATAAAGGATTATGTAGCAATCATCAGCAACATGATTTCTAAAGTGACACAGCTCACATATCAGCAGAGGTTTGGTGGGCTTGGTTTTGGGTTTGGAGCTTGAGGAAGCTGATTTTGTTTCCTTAATCTTAGATTTAGGACTTTTCTCAGAAGATTCAATCTTCTCACTCAGCTTCCTGACCATTTCAGTCAACTAATCAATTCTTGGATCAGGACTTTAGGATTTTACCTCAGAAGGGACTGAAGCAGATGAGTCATCAGTGTTTACTGAGACTTTTACTTCAGAGGGGACTGAAGTTGTTGAGTCATCAGTATTTACTGAGACATCAGGGATTAGCCTTCTCAGGATTGTTTTTCCCGGTCCTAATTTCTCCTTTGAAGAATGTTCAGAGTAGACCAATGGAGTGAGGTCTGAGCTTGGAGAAGCTCCCTGAAGGACTTTCAGTGGTGGAAGAGGTATAGCTAATTCTGATTTTGACTCAGTGATTAACTCAGTACTACTGGGTTCTTCAGTGAGTCCTAGCATGCTTTTCAATGCCTGACTTTCAGGGAGCAAGATTTTCCCAGTCTCAAAGTTGGGTAACTTACTGACTGGGTTGTCCCTGACAATCCAGTCATTTGACTTGGGTTCCATGTCTTGCTCAAAAGCAATGCCAGCTGGAATAAAGACTCTTTCTTTGTCAGTCTCACTGAGGGTGTCAGTGAGTGGGTTAATTCCTATGACTTTGAAGTTCTCACTAGGATTCTTACTGACAGATTCATAGAATCTTGGATTCTTTTTAGTCTAGCTTTTTATGACAGCTCTTTCTTTGTCAAGTTCATTTTGAAGGGCTTGGTTCTTTTTCAAAATCTTAGTGTTTTGAATTTGTAGTGTGACTACTTCTAACTTGGCTTGTTTCAGTACAAGCAATTCATCTCTACATTTGTTCAATTCTAACACAAGATTATTATATTTTGAAAGTAGGTTAAGCCTTTGTTCTTCTACAAACTTGAGATCAACAAAAATATAATTTAAATAAGACTGCCAATCAGAATCATCATCCATTGAAAGTAAAATGTTTACCTTCTTCATTGTGATGTTGACCCATTCTCCATCTCTAGCATGGCTCTTTCCAACAGCCAGCTGATCACCATCTGAAAGTGCCATCAGTGTACTCACATGAATTTCTTCATCATCAGAGACCTCTTCATCATCCCAGTCATAAGCTTCAGCCATAAGGACCTTGTTCTTGGACTGAACAGGATTGGGAGATGGAGCCTGAGAGACTGAGGGAGTGGCCTCAAGAAGAGCAAGCTTGGCTTTTGCCATCCTATACTTAGTTTCATAATCTTTTTGACCACTTTGAGAATTTTGTGGAGACTGAAACATCTTAGGTTGAAATTTGCTAGCTCTAGAAGAAGAACTGTTTCCAGAAAATTTGTAAGAGGGTTCTGAGGTTGTTTTTGAATAGCAGTCTTTTGCAAAATGACCCTTTTTACCACATTTAAAGCATTCAGTGGTCTCATTTTCTTTAGCTTTTGAAAAGTTTGACTGATTTCTTTTGATAAAACGTTTTGAGTTTGCAAGAAGTGCCCTTTCTTGGAATTCCATGTGTGAGTCACTTAAGTACTCCTCACTGGTTCTATCATCAACCTCATCATCAGAATCCTCTTGAAAATCCTGCACAATACCATTAGAATAAAAGGCAGTTGATATGGGTGAGGAAGTCAGGGCCTTTTTGGTCTCAAGAACTTTCTTTGAGTCTGGGTATCTTCTTGATATTAGGTTGTCTTCATAGACAAACTTCCCATAGATCTCAGCAAGCTCAAGGGTCTAAATGTGGTTTGCATTCCTAAGGCCCTGAGAGAAATTTAGCCACTTCTCAGGGAGACTGTTGACAAAGCCAACATTGATCTCATGCTTAGACAAAACTACACCATCATTGGATAACTCATTCATCAGAGTCTTGTACCTAGTGTAGGTCTCAGAGAGACTTTCAGAGTCTTTGGCCCTGAAGGTATTATACTCAAGTTTAAGATCCATGATCCTATTTTCCTTGGTATCTGAGGGACCTTCGAAGCTATGAACCAAGTCAAGCCATGTTTGTTTGGCTGATATACAGTTAATGACTGATTCCATTATATCGTCAGGGAGACAAGATATAATTATGCTTCTCAGGCGTTTGTCTTGGTTGACCACCCTTCTCTCATCTATAGTCCACTGAGCTTCAGGTTTGTTTAAACCTTCAGCAGTTTTAGGGACATAGGGACCTTAATTGATACAAGTGATGTAGTATGGTTCCATACCAGTCAAGTAGCAAAGCATGCGCTTTTTCCACATGCTAAATTTTCCAGCTTCTAGTCTGGGAGCAACAGCTGAATAGCTACCTCCTTTTTTGTCGACTAGCTGGGGCACATTTATATCAGCCATAGTAGGATCTTGGTTTTAAAAACCTTGAGCACTCTTAGTTTTGGAAAGATTTTATAAACCTGGCTCTGATACCACTTGTTGTTCCCGTTACACTTATAGAAATAACTAGAAAGTTATCCTAATTGTGTACTAAGACTGATACAATGTATGATTAATTTTACCAAATAAGTTATAACGTAAATATAAAACAACAAAGGTTTTTCAACGTTTAAATTCTTATTAGAAATTAATCAAAGAATCTATTACCCAAAGTGTTTTGCGGAATAAACACTTTGGGATTGAATAGACAAGGTATGGTGTTCTCCTCTTCTAAACTTAAGATTTTCTTGAGTGACAACTAAAAGACCCTACTGAGCTATCTCAGTGAGTAGGTTGTTCTTTGGAGGAGAAAAGTGGGTTGTGAAAGTCTAAGCTTTTAGTGCACAACCTTACCTCACTTTTCTCCTCATCTATCTATTTATACACAAGTATAAAAGAACGCCTATAACTAAAGTACAAGTTGACCTATGCTGGTCTGACAAAAGTACAACAGTGTTTCGTCATTACCAAGAACCTACATCGGGAATAAACTAAAAGGTCCTTTTGAGTGTCTGCCCAACCACTCCTTACCTTTAAGCCGTTTAAGGAAAGTTTGCTTTCGGCGTGATAAGACTTGTCCTTATCCTCTTCAAACTTTCCCGCTCGATCCCGCCTTTACTTCAGGTCTTAGATTCATTCTAAGTCTTCGGTCTTTAGTCTTCAGTCTTTATGTTGTTCAGGAGACTGAGGGGTTCAGTGAGCTCTTGTCAGTACTCACTGAACCCATCATCTTCTTCTTTGGCTTAAGTCTCATTCAGGAAGTACCGCCTTCCTAAGGAGTGAATCCTTCGCCTTGAATTCGCCTTAAGCATCCTAAAGATGACTCACTGAGTTACTGTTAACTCAGTGACTTGAATTGTTCTCGGTTGGTAAACACTTGGCTTAATTTGTGTTTAAATCCTGTTTTAGATAATTGGCTATTTATGGACCCAACAATAAAATTTTACTTATTCATTAATTAAAATACCAAATAAATCCCAAACGCTTGGAAACGAATACCATATGAAGTAAATTAATTTTTACTTGAACATTTTAATGTTGTACATGTTATAAAAATATTTGTAATATTATTTAATTAATTATATAACCGAGTAATATTATTTCTTTGTATTATTTTCTTAATTAAGTTATTAAATCATATAAAAATAGGATAAATACTATAATTTGTAAAAGATAATTAGGAAAATAGATTTTTATTGTTATCTTGGGTCTTGGACCGGAAGATTTACCTCCCCCCTCCTCTCATATGTACGCTATATATATATAATTCCATAAATCCCTTTTAAACCGATCGACAAAAACAACCTAAAAATCCCTTCGACTCAAAAGATTTTCCTAGAGCTGGTTCACTATTTTTACTGGGTTCTAATAAGTCCAAAGAGGTCTGGAAAAATAGAGGATCGATTTGTAGAAGCTTGAGTTACTTGTTCTTGATTTTCTTTGCTCATATTCTTTTGTCGAGAGGTACAATTTTCTCCCTGCTCATCCGAATTGTTTTTAACTTTTCATGGTATTTTTGTAAGCTTGTTTAGATCTTATATGGTCTGAATAAAATTGCTAACACAACCCATGCATGATCTCTAGGTCGCTAGAAATTATTCGAACACAAGAACCCTAAATCGAACATAAAATCTTAAATCGATAAGCAGATTTTTCTGGGCAGTAAGAATAATTTTTCCTGGTCTTATATGAGTCTAACAACACTAGAAAAATACAACTTGGATTTATAGAAGCTTGTATTATCCTTGTCGAATTATTTTACAAACCGGATTTAAGAAAAAGTGGTTAAAAACTAAAAAGGGAAATCGTGCATGCTAGGGTTTGGATTTTAATGATGTACTTGAAGTAATTAATGTGTATTTGAGGGTAGTTAATGATTGCCAATGATTGGGTAGGTTAGGGTTAAGATTTGGGGTGATTTTATGTAATACCGATTGGTTTTTAAAACTTAAGGGGGTGTTTTGTAACTTTATAAACTTGAGGGATATTTTTGTAACATGTTTTGGGGCTGGGGTAAACTGTATAAATTATGGTAGAAGGGTCTTATGTGTAAGATTTGGGAATTAGAAGGTTTAAAAGGTAATTTACTTAAATATTAATTCGATTTGTAAATTTAATAATTAGAGGGACTAGTTTTGTAAATTATGTAAAGTAGGGGTTAGTTCGTATATATAACTATGTAAAGGGTGTCATGTGTAACTTTTGATAATGGGAGGCTTAATGTGTAAATATACATACTATAAGGTTTGAATTGTATGTTAACTAACTATAGGGTTTAAATTGTAAAATTATTATATTAAGGGTCTAATTTGTAAAATGGTTAACATTAAGGGACTAGAGTTGTAATTATGGGAAACTATTGGGTTAAAAAGAATAACTTAGAATATTACACTTTAAACCTTTGTCTTTTACATATTTACATTTAAAACCCTAAAATATTAGAAGTTGTCATGATTAACCCTAAAATATTATAAGTTGATATAATGAACTCTAATTCCATAATAATATAAAATGTATGACGTAACCTAAATTTATAATATGAAAATCTTTCTAATTATAGAAACCTGCTGGTTATAGAAAATTGCTAAATAAGGAAAGTTACTAAAATTGGAAACTTACTTAAAATGGAAAGATAACTAAGAAACCGTTTGTAATCTTGTCTTCTACTCCTTTAAGTTCGAGGAAGGAGTAACTTGGTTCTTGTCAGCTTCCTATTCTTGTTTTGCTGGCTAATAAGGTACAGATATTCTGCCCTTCTCAGTAAGGTGCCTTCGTTCTCTTGATCTCTTGTTTTGATTCGTTTAGGATTCCCAAAACCATTGCTATGTTTCCCCTTGTATTGTGAACCTTTGATTTGAACCTTTGTTTTGCACCCTTGCCTTGATCTTTTGTTTTGAACCTTGCCTTGAACTTTGCTATGAACCTTGATATGAACTTAGCCATCAACTTTGACTTGAACCTTAATACACTTGATATGGAACTTGAACTTGAATTTGAAACTTAAACTTGATATTTGACTTGGACCACTTGACACTTAATACTTGACACTTGATACTTGATACTTGGTCCACTTGATACTTGACACTTGATACTTGACCTTGACCCACAGTTTGAGACTACGAGCCACTACTAGGCATGAGGGTTTCATGTCCATGTCATTGATGCACCGATGGCATGACTCTAGGGTAGGAGAGTGATGTCCTATCCCGTCCCTGACTTGATATTTGACTTGTTATGTAGAGGAAGACATTATGGCCAACTGGGGCGTATGGATGCATCTTAGATTTGATTTGACTTGACTTGACTTGTTTGATTATATTACTTGTTATATTAGATGATTGATGGGTGTGTTCGATACACGTCTTTCATCTCTTGGGAGCTTGCAACTCCACCCCTTGGAGGTATCCCCTCATATTATACTTGGTATACCGAGGTCACCCCTCCGTATACATGTATACTTGTTTACTTGATTTGACTTGGTTCGTAGAGGATTACTGTTCTTAACCTTTTCTTTACTCTTGTCCTTTACTTATGCTTTAACTCTTATTGATTGTACTTCATTTACTTTTCATAATTTCTTATTACTGCTTTGTTACCGTTATATCTGTTCACTGAGCTTTCGTAGCTCAGCCGCATTTTCTTTTCCTGCGGCAGGTATTTAAGCTAGGAGCTGGGTTTTGCTTTGGGATGAGAGCAACTTTGAGTGAAGCATTGACCTTAGTCATCTTAGTTCTACCATTTGGATTTTAGACTTGTTTATGCCATTGTTGGCACTTGGTTTATTAAGTACTTCATTTATTTTCGTTTCATTGTCTTGATGAACTTGATATAAGTCTTGTTGGCTTATTATCCTTGGTTATTAATGTTAAGACTTCCGCTGTTTTGTTATTGATTGTTTCTGATATGAAGCCATATTTGTGACATCTTTACCCTTGTCGGGTTTGGGTGTTACAGTACCTCCACAACTAGGTTAGCTTAGGCACAGATCTATCATAGCATACAACAATATAGACATAGCATGGTAAGAGAAACAAGATAGTGACTCAATTAAGCATGGCAAAGCATAAGCATATCATGGCAGAGACATTTATAATAAATGTCAGAAAGGATCATATAGGAATGACAATCATGCAATGAAAGTCAAGAATCAATAAAGGGAATCATATCAGGCAAAGGATCATAAGAAATATCTCTACTGAAAAGGGAAATAATATATGTACGATAACATAAGTGTCTCAAAGTAAGACAGAATATCTGTACCTTGGACCGCAAGTGAAAACACAACTAGAAACATAAAGATCGGAAGCAAACTCCATCTTCAGCGAATCTACACGAATTCATGATTGTCTTATTAATAACTTATTTTAAATCGGATTACTCATTTTATTTGGCTTTCCATTTTTAGTAACTTTCCTTTTATAGCAGCTGTCCAAAAATAGTAACTTTCCAAAAATAGTAAGTTTCCTCTTTAAGTAGTTTAACCATTTTAAGTAACTTTCTATTTTAGTAGGTTTTCTGAATTAGTAAGTTTCCATAATTAGTAGGTTTCCATACATAGTATCTTAGGGTTACTTTATTCTAATTAGGGTTAATAACGTAGGTTTCATAAGTTTTAGGGTTTATTAAGCAAATATAAAAAGTTTAGGGATTATAGTGCCATTATTGTAAGATTAGGGTATGAAGTGTAAATATCATAAAGTTACATGGTTTCACAAGTTAAACCCCTTTCAGTTTAGAAAATTATAAGTTCAACCCTTAATAATACACAAAAATCCTTACTTAGCCCTTTTTAACTTTTAGCAGCTTTTAACTATGAACAGATCACACTTGGTCAAATTTTTCTACCACACCAGAACTCAAGGATAAATTCCACAAAAATTCACACAGGTACTTTCAGGTCTTTAGAATACACACGAATTTTCCCAGAATTTATTAGTTAGTTTAACTATGGTCTAAAATTCCAACAATTTAGCTCATTTAGATTTCTGATCAGATTATACATACGAAAAGTTTGTATTTATTTACCCCATCAAAACAATTAAGAAAAATCTACAAAAACTCCAGTAATTACTAAACATATGAAATAAGAATCCTATCAATTTTTATCTTCTAATTCAACATGGTTTGAAAATTAAAAATAAAAAACACGGACTGATTTTCCAGAGACCCGAATTCAGTTTTGACACTTGAACTTGAAAAATCAAAAAGGACATTCTCCCGAGCTCTAAAAATTATAAGGCTTATATATTCAGAAAGCTCTTTTCCCGAACTTGATTTTAGACCCAAGAATCACTCAAAAATACATTTATATCATCAAGATCTACCCCTTTCAATTCGACCTAAAATTCTGGACAGTAACTTAGGGTTTATAATTTCATGTGATCGGTTAGGTTTATTTATTCCAATGGTTAATCTCTTGATACAAACGATTATGAATGACATCAAAACAGATTTAGGTCGACTCTTATGTGGTGTTAACATTTATATACCAATCGAAACAAAACAATAACAATAGGCCGATTATATAAGGTTTCCAAGTCATGATTTTATGTGACTTTATCTATGATTTTATGTGAATACAATTTACTTTAGCCGATTCATATGAGCTTCATGGTGATAATTTTACATCTTAAGAACAAGATTAAAATGAAGAAAACAAGATAGAATGATTCATGTTACCCTTGATGATCAACACAACGGACGAAGATCAAGAACACCAAAAGCCGATCACTAAACCCTCGGCCTCTTACCACTCGGACCAAAAGGAAACACCACGATCACCACTCTAGCAACACATGAGCACAACCATGTACAAACACCGCAAAATCCTTGCTAGCTTTCTCTTGATCGATCGGAAATAATGGAGGACAAGGGCGGCCGGATTTTTGATATGGAGAGAGTTTAGGGTTTTTTTTTTTTTTTTTTTTTTTTTCTTTTTTTTGGTGTGGTTTTTTTGAGAGAATAGAAGAGGCCGTCCAATTTGGAGCTTGATTGGGAGAGATTTTCTCCCTTCCAAAATTAAAGGATATCATTCTCTATTTATTTTGTGGTGTAGTGTAAGTCGGGTACAAAAAAATAAAAGAAACGGACCCAAACCAAAGCATATAGGCGTGTAATTATTTTTTTAAATGTGTAGCACTCGTTTTAATCATAAGTATTTTAGTAACGTATTATTTTTATTCAATCAATTATTAACCGTTCGATACTTAGGTTATATTCGGGATAAAATGTCAGTTACAATTTTGAGATCAAAGGGTATTCCGGGTATTTTACGTATTCAGAAATTTTGGGTTTTACATTGGTAAACTGTGAACAGTGTTTGTCGAAATTGGATGTGAACAGTGTTTGTCGGAATTGAATGTGAACATTGCTCATCTTAACTCAAACTTAACCAAAACCAAACTTTATAACTCACAACACACTTCTCAATTGTCTACAAGATCCGTAACAACACAAGTTAACTAATCACAATCATGTCTCAACCACCTTATTTCAACTACTATCAACAGCAATATCCTCAGCAACAGCAGTATCCTCAGCAAACGCATTATCCTCAAAAACAACTATTCATGCAACAAAATCAATTCTTTCCACAACAACAACCATATCAACAACAACCAATGCAATCCTTCCCACTTCCTGCAAAACAACCACATTGGTTTGATCAAATATGTGAGGCCATCAGCAGTCAACAATCAAGACATGAAGCTGGATCACTTGATACACCTCCTATGCTCACTGCTGGTAACTATGTTCAATGGGCAAGTAGATTCTTAAGGTTCATAGAACTCAAGAAACCACATGGCAAATATATGAAAAGGCTGTAATTGAAGGTTTATTCCAAATGCCAACTACAACGGTTCCTGGAGATCCAACTGCTATTCCTCCAAGACCTGACACAGTGCTCCCTGTTACTGAAGCACAACTTACTGCAGAGCAAATACTTCATCGTGAAGCAAATGAACTTGCAATGTCATACATTCTTCAGGGAATACCAAATCCGATTTTCCGAAGCATTGATGCTCAGAAAACAGCTAAGGATATGTGGGAGCACGTTCATCTCTTAATGGAAGGCACTGAACTGAACCAAGAAGACATGGAATCCAAACTCAACATTGAATATACAATGTTCATGATTGAATCAGGAGAGTCACTTGAGTCTTATTACCATCGGTTCACAAACATCATCAATGACTTGGACAGACACAACATTAAGTTACCAAGGATTGCTATCAACACTAAGTTTCTCAGCTGTCTTGGTCTAGATTGGCAAAAATATGTCACGTTTGTTCGTCAAGCAAAAAATCTACAAAATGCATCTTATGGGTTGTTGTATGATTATCTAAAGCACCATCAATCTAAAGTTGACAAAGATCGAGCTCTTCGTGGTACTTACTCACCTTCTACAACTCCAAACTCATTGGCACTGGTAGCTCAATCTCACTTTGCTCCATAGTCAAACCATGCTTATGTCCAACAGCAACATCACTTTAACTATCCTCAACAAACCTCTTCCACCCAACTCATTCCATATGATTCAACACAACAATCAACTAAAAATCTAATAGTCCCCTACGACAACACTGACACCATGCTCTACACAAATACAAATAGTGACGAAGATGATGCATTCAACTCATTGAATGAAGGATTTGCACTTATTGCTCGTGCTTTCAGCAAATTCTCTAACAAATCCAACAATCGTCTCCACACTTCATCCAACACAAGGAATCAAGCTGTTGTACAAGATGGACGGGTTGAAATTTAGAATCGTACTTATGGAAGACCTGGAACAGTGGTTATATGGGAAATTCAGGAATGGGACAACAGTTTAATAGAGCTAGTGGAAGTAGGAACAATGCAGGTGCTCATCAGAAAAGGGTTGAAATTGTTGAAACTGGGAATACAGGGAATGGGAATACTATGGTCAAGTGTTATAACTGCAATGGTAGAGGTCATCTGGATAATGCATGCCCCAAACCTAGAGTCAGAGGCAGTGAGTTTCACAAGCAGGCACTACTTCTAGCTCTAAAGGATGAATCAGGGGGCACTCTAACTGAAAAAGAAAAAAGCTTCATGGCAAATGCATATTCAGATGATGACATGGAGGATTCGGAAGCAAATGCAGTTGTGATGCTAATGGCAAACATGCAGGAACTTCACATGAGTGATACAAGGCCAGTGTATGATAATGATGGTCTGTCTCAGATACCTGATCCAACAACATGTCTAATACATGAAATTGTATCACCATCTACATCTGCATCAAACGAGGAACATGTTGTTCAAAATGATTCATTATTATCTCCTCAAGAAGATGAATAAATGAACACAGTTGTTACATTTGATGAAGATCAAATTAACCCAGTTGTTACATTTGATGATCAAATTGATGACGATAACAATGATCAAATTGAACAAAATGAACCTTCGCTCTGTCCAGATCCAGAACTCATGACCTTACTATTGACCACCTACTCCCAATTGGACTCACAAAAATCTCATATTGAAAAATGCAATGAGATCAACAGAAACTTAAAAGCCAAAGTTGCATCATTAACTAAGGATATTGAGTGCTATAAAATACAACTCACAAATTTTGAAACAAAAGACAAACGAGAACAAAGTTTTGAAGTTGCATCCCAAAAAGCTTATGTCAAAGAACAAGATTTACAACATCAAATACGAGAATTAGCTGCTTCCAAACATAACTTGGTTTCTCAAATGGAACAAGAAAAATTAGAATTCAAACAACATGTTGAACACCTCAATTCTGAACTTTCAAAAACAAAAATAGAGTTGTCAACTTGTCAAGCTAGTTTTTCTGAACATAAACAAGTGTCTAGGAAACGAATTGATTCTTATCTTGATAAAATCGTAGATTTGGAAAGAAAATTAAAAGAGTTTCAAAAAGTTGTTTATAAAACTGGAGAGTCGGTAACAACAATTAAAAAGTTTACTCTAATGCAAAATCCCTAAGGTTATGGTTTTGCTATTGGCGATGACAAACCATGTTTTCTACACAAAGAAATCAAGGAAAATTCAAAGTTGTATAGTGCAGATGTAACACCCCCAAAACGGGTCCAGCGGAAGCATACATGTCACTGGGGTGCTACTCAATTGGTATCACAACACAAGTACAAAGAACGGTTTTTACCACAATTATTTAGAATAAAATTCATTAACGAAAGTATTATATTGACATTATTAAACTTTAGTGCGGAATTAGGCCCATAAAATATGTAAAACGGTCCCTAATGAATATCAGAGTGACTTGATCCTATAACCATGCCATGCCATGCCAAAAGCCGCCAAGTGTAAGCTAACACTTTGAGAACCTGAAAATACATGCTAAAACGGGTCAACACGAGGTTGGTGAGTTCATAGGTTTGGTTTAAATGTAAAGCATTGAAATAAAGATTTCCCAGCAAAGGCATTGTAAATCCACTCAGTCCCAAGTCCCGCCCATACAAGACTTGCAACCTGTGTGTTTACGATCCACTGCCAAATAAGTTTAGGTTCTGGTAAACAAAAGTAATATATGGACCACAAAGAATTCAAAGACCAATATATTCCAAATATAGAAAAGGTTATCGTCGTATTAAGTTCGTGACACCAAAGCCTTAATAGTTATAGTTTGGGCATACTTTTGACATAACAGTCAAGTGGGGAAACCACAGTCCGTTTGACATATCAGTCAAGTGGGGAAACCACCCGGACACCCAAAGTTTCTGGTAGATGTCCACCTGGGACGTCCAAGGTTCCACAAATGATTATGCGTCTGTTTGACATCATAGTCAGGTAGGGAAGACCACCCGAACGGGGAGTTCAATCCCAATAGATCTATTCACAACATTCGCGCTTAACGGTTCATAACATAGGCAATATGAAATAGTTTAATGCACTTGTGTCCATAATAAAATAATCAAGTGTGTAACAGATAAACACATAATACTTTCGAGTAATCGATCAAGTGTTTCAACCAATCAGTAATGTTTGAGAAAACGATTCACGTTTCAAGTAAAATGAGCATAGAGTTTAAATATAAATGAGCATGTATTCTCCCCCAAAACGGTTATAAAACAAGTAAAAGTAGGGGCCATGAACTCACCTGGAACAACTGATACGATAATGAAAAGACAGTGTACGGAATTGAGGCTCGGAAAACTACCCGCAACCTAATATGAATGATATGCCTTAGGTTCGAAAACATGGTCATGCACGCAAGTTCATACTCTACTTTATCACTTGTACATGTTGTTGTAATATTTGTTGTCAAAATACAATTGCGTCATTTTGATCCTTTATTAGAATTCACCACCTTTTTAGAAAACATAACTTGTTTATCTGATGACCAAGTTTTAATCGTCATGTTAATATGTATTTCAAAGTTCTCTAATGTGTCTAATAAGTATATATATCGTTCTACCATTTTCGTTTATGCCATTTTAACCAAAATGTACACTAAAAGGTCCAAAATCCACTTTTAAAAGTCCTAACAACTTCCGATTAGGCTGTCAAAATTATATGTCGTCGCAAACATTCGTTAGGCCATAACTTTTGCGTCGTGGCTCGGTTTCTTAAGTTTGAACTATCCCCGCGAAGGTATTTAAGTATACTCTAGGATTTTCAAGGTCTCAGCTAGTTTAAATATTATTTAACCTCAGTTTTTCACTTCTCAAAATTCTGGACATAATGTATTTTTCAGGGTTTTCAGAAAATGTAGTTTTTGTCATCCAATTTGAAAATAGCGTATCTTTTTCGTTATAAGCCCGTTTTAACACATTCAAGCGGCTATATTTTCGTTATTAAGTCTATTTTCTATATTTCTAGCCTAATGATGCCCCTGAGCTACTGATTTTTCCAGATTATTCAAAATGAGACAGATTGTTTATTGAAGTGTCAAAACCATATTTTCTACTCTTCTAGTTAACATATCCACTTAACCACCACTTCAATGCTAGTCCTAGTTTCTCCATCAACTTCCCAACATAACCATAGTGATCTAAACATAAACTTAACCATATTCAATGTCCAAGTAAATGATTATCAAGAGCATATAAATCTACATGTTTACTAGTATACACATTTATAAGGTTTATTTGTAATAAAAACTTGTTAAGACATAAACTTTTGTTGAAGGATCATAGTAAATGTAAATTTCATCAACATGTACCAAGTGATAATAAGTATAGATACTTGACAAGCATGTAAAACATGAAAAACATGAAGTGTTAGTAAGATCACTTACAAGAGTGATTTGTGAGATGGAAGTTGTAAAATATTAGCTTAACCACAAGACTTATGCTCCAAAACCTTTGGTAATATGCCCTAATGTACTTGATCTTTGCCACAACAACTCTTCTCCTCTCCTTGGCTCCAAAGTGGGTCGATTTGGTGTGTTTGTATGGAAGGGTTATTTTTGTTTTTCACTTGAACTAACTAGTGCAAATGACAATACTTGAACCTATTTATACTAGGAAGTTGTCAAAGGTTTAATAGTTAGTCAATTGTCATGATTTGGCCTAGTTGGTTAGGTTGGGCCGAATGGGGGCTATGGGGGGGGACAAGGGAGACAACTTTGGTGGCTTAGCCTCCAAAAGTGGTAACTTTGTGTGCTAATTAATGTATAAGTACGTTTGTCTAATAATATCTATATTTCAAGTAGGGGGCGGCAATGGGTTAGTTTTAGGATAAAATGAGTAGTTTTGATGCAAAAATGTATATATTGTAGGTATTGGGTGTTAAAAGTAAGTATTGGTTGTTGTTTCGGTGATTAACGAAAAGTATACGTAATTAAACATAAGTTACAAAGAAATTACTTTAGGCGTCAGGAAATATTTGTGAAACTTTTGTAATAATTTTGGAAGTATAAAAATATGTTAGAAATAATCGTTGAAAGAATCGGGTATGTCGAGTGTTAAATATTGAATAACAAATAACGTTTGTTGAATTCAAAACCGTAAGTAGTTAAAGAATAGAAAATTGGTCTATGATTCAAAACTGTGAAATGGAGCAGGAGCAAGGTACTGGAGTATTGTGGAGTAGATATAACCTAAATTCATAGTCTAAGAAATGATGAATAATAGCTATGAATAGTGATTTCCCTCTAGGGAGTGAATAGTGTTTTGTGAATAGTAAAATTTTTGATAATGTCTCAAAGTCGCAAACTGACTTCAAAAATGATGAATAGTAATCTGTAAATAGTAAATTTCGAAGTTTGGAAAATAAATGCTGACGTGGAAAATTACGGGTTGCTACAGTCTCCACCCGTTTAAGGAATTCAGTCCCTGAATTCGGCTCGTTCGCTCTACATATATATGTTCTCGCTTTAAGTGATCTCATGATTTCCTTGAGAATTCCAGCGAACCTCAATGATAGGAATTCGACTTCGTTGGCTTGGAACGTGATATGAAATGGGATTAACTTTTCAAGACACGGTTGAGTTAAAGGTATTGAAATAGAAAGAGTAATGAACGAGGCTTGTCTCATTGCGGCGATAAAAGATAAAACATTCATTAAATAGGAATTCGTAATAGTACATGAAGCTTATACGATAGAACTTAAAGTGAAACGCAAAAGGAATACAACAATAGAGAGTTTAGGCTTTGGTTTTCTTGTTCCTTAGCTCCGAGCAGTCCTTTCTGAGGTGTCCTAAGTTTCCACATTTGAAGCAACTCCCCGGGATCCTCTGATTTGCGGGCTTCCTACAGTCCTTGGTTTGGTGACCACGTTTCTCGCACAACCCACACGGTTTGCTGCAGTGACCTAGGTGATGGAGATTGCATGTGTTGCAGTAGGGTAAATCCCCAGCATATCTTTTCTTGGTGGTCCTGCAGTATAGACTCTGACCACTTTTTGTCATTTGTTTGGCTGTCGAACTTGATCGTTTCCTCGATTTTCATCATTTTTCCTCTTGTTTTCGTTGTTGCTGTGGTTGTCGTTATTATCTTCTCGAGTATTCCTTGCTCGAACAATTTGGTCCATCAGACTGTGAGACATTCGAATTGTCTCTTCGAGAGTGTTGGGTTTTGATGAGGTAACATTACCCTGGATACTGGGTGGAAGTCCCCAGATGTACCTTTTGATTCTCTTACGGGTAGTAGAAACCATTTTTGGGCAAAGAGTAGCCAGTTCATGGTATCGCTCATTATAAGCTGCAATGTCGACTCCCTTCACTGTTAAGTTCCAAACTCGACTTCCATCTTTTGAACCTCATTTCTTGGACATTACTCCGCTCTTACCATTTCCTTGAAATCAGCACAAGGTATTTCGAAAGCAGCATCCAGTCCTACTGAATGAGCATAAGCATTCCACCAAGATAAGGCACCATCCAGCAAGGTACCCGTAGCATACTTCACCTTATAGTCCTCCGCGCAGTTACACCTGCAGAAAACCGACTCCAACTTCTCTAACCATCTAACTAAACTGATAGCCCCTTCGTTGCCTCTGAAATGCTGAGGCTGGCGGTACATAAATTCCTTGTAAGTACAACCACGAGCCACTGTTTTAGCCCTGGTATCCGTTCCACTGGCTTCTCTGTCACTACTACTGTTGCGGAGGGTCTCGTATTCAGCCATAGCAACGGCAACTTGCTGAGCAACGAGTCTATTGATAGCAGCTGCACTCATACTTTGTTTCTTTGGCGGCATTCTCTTCAAAACAAGAAAAGAAGAGTGAGGCGTAATAAAGACGTTTCCTAAAAGTATGTGCTCTAAAGTGGCTTGTCGTAAAATAAAAACTTGAGGTCGTGTTATGATTAGCTGGCGTGCTTCTAGTCGGTGGTTCACAAGGTTATGTAGACGTTCTAATTTTATGGGACGAGTGTTCAAACTAGCCGTCAGAAATGGTGAGTAAGGTAATCGGGAATTTGGTAGACTGTCACGTAAAACGATATTACGTATGATCGTGAAAATTTTCAGATATCGTTTGTATTAATCAAGATATCCTGGAAATATTTGAAAGGACTTTTAAGAGGTACAAGGGAAAGAAAAAGTACCGTGACGAGAACTATTGTAGTGCTAATGTGTTGGATGTAGGTGCGAATGTTCATGCAATGATTTTATATACGTACAGAAGTTTTGAAACCTTTAGGAATTGAGTTGAGAATCAATCTGGACATAATTCTATTATAACTATTCCTAGTATTGCAAAATTCACCTCTGAGTCGGACATAGGTGGTCAGGCTATGTCCCACTGTCCCTAGTCGAATATAGATGACCAGTCTATATTCCACCGAGGTTTAATGAATTTTGAAATACTCAGCTCAGTTATACTAATAATATGTCTCTCACATTTGAAAACCGTTTTGAAAGACTAAGGCAAGTGACCAAACTCGAGGTCGAATGATGAGATTACGTAAGGAAAAGGCGTAACGCTGTGACGTGTACGATACGTAAGCATACTCATATGGAAAATAATTATAGTAATCAACGAAAATAAGTGAGTATAATTAATCTGATAATAAGATACAAATCTCATCAAATATGTCAGCAAACAAATCACAATTGAGGCATCAGCTTGGCAGGCAGGTACGCGGTGGTCATAAATGTAAATTTCATCAACATGTACCAAGTGATAATAAGTATAGATACTTGACAAGCATGTAAAACATGAAAAACATGAAGTGTTAGTAAGATCACTTACAAGAGTGATTTGTGAGATGGAAGTTGTAAAATATTAGCTTAACCACAAGACTTATGCTCCAAAACCTTTGGTAATATGCCCTAATGTACTTGATCTTTGCCACAACAACTCTTCTCCTCTCCTTGGCTCCAAAGTGGGTCGATTTTGTGTGTTTGTATGGAAGGGTTACTTTTGTTTTTCACTTGAACTAACTAGTGCAAATGACAATACTTGAACCTATTTATACTAGGAAGTTGTCAAAGGTTTAATAGTTAGTCAATTGTCATGATTTGGCCTAGTTGGTTAGGTTGGGCCGAATGGGGGCTAGGGGGGGGGACAAGGAGACAACTTTGGTGGCTTAGCCTCCAAAAGTGGTAACTTTGTGTGCTAATTAATGTATATGTATGTTTGTCTAATAATATCTATATTTCAAGGAGGGGGGGGCGGCAATGGGTTAGTTTTAGGATAAAATGAGTAGTTTTGATGCAAAAATGTATATATTGTAGGTATTGGGTGTTAAAAGTAAGTATTGGTTGTTGTTTCGGTGATTAACGAAAAATATACTTAATTAAACGTAAGTAATAAAGAAATTACTTTAAGCGTCAGGAAATATTTGAGGAACTTTTGTAATAATTTTGGAAGTATAAAAATATGATAGAAATAATCGTTGAAAGAATCGGGTATGTCGGGTGTTAAATATCGAATAACAAATAACGTTTGTTGAATTCAAAATTGTAAGTAGCTAAAGAATAGAAAATTGTTTTATGATTCAAAACTGTGAAATGGAGTAGGAGCAAGGTACTAGAGCGTTGTGGACTAGATATAACCTAAATTCATAGTCTAAGAAATGATGAATAATAGCTATGAATAGTGATTTCCCTCCGTGGAGTGAATAGTGTTTTGTGAATAGTAAAATTTTTGATAACGTCTCAAAGTCGCAAACTGACTTCAAAAATGATGAATAGTGAAATGATGAATAGTAATATGTGAATAGTAAATTTTGAAGTTTGGAAAATAAATGCTGACGTGGAAAATTAAGGGTTGCTACAACAGACCACCTCTTTGATGATTCAATTATGCGTGTTGTTGTACATAACTATGAGGAAGAACAGGAACAGGAAGAAGAGAGTCGATAAAAAATGAGCAATGTTAAGTTCAATAAACCATTTGATTACTCAAAAGTGTCTCATATTTCTGACACCTTTGTTCCTCAAAAAGATAAAACTAAACAACCATGGTTTGCAATGCAAATTAATGAATCTTCTTCTGATGTTGGTCCTGTTAAACCAGTGGCACAAATAAATGGTCCTTTACCAACTTCTGGAGTAATTGCACCACTACCTAAACGATGTCTTGTACTTCGATATTTGGATACGTTTATGGAAGACATCAATTTTTTAGAACAAGCAATTGAACGTAACTCTCAGATAACAGTTTCCAATTTTCTATCTCCTTACGAAAAAGAAAAGAGAGTGTGAAAACGTAAAGGGGGGGGTGAATACGTTCCCGTTTTAAAAACTTAAAACTTGTTGTATCAAATTTCCAATTTGGCTTGTTCTAATATGAAAGCTGTCTGTTGTAGTTTATGTCTAGCATAAACTAAAGCATGTTGTCACACAAGTATTATCAACTAATCACAACACAAGCAATCACATAATGCAAACATAAAAGTAAAGAGATAAATAAAAGAAAGCGCAAACCGAACACGATGATTTATAGTGGTTCGGTAACGGAGCTCCTCTCCGCCCTACTCCACTCCCCGAGTACCCAACTCGAGAGTTACTTCACTAGATCAACAAGCTCCCTTCTCGGCGGAGAAAACCTTACACACGTCGCTTACACTTTTTCCGGTACAAAGCTAAATACCGGGTTCTAGTTCGAGGTAGAACCAACCTAACGTCGCATATACAATTTCCGACACTAAGCTAGATGTCAAGTTCTTTACAAGGGTACAACCACTCCCATTGGTTCTTTGACAAGGGTACAACCACACCCGCTATGTTTTATGGCCCAACATAGAAACCTTGTGTTTTATGGCACAAAAACATAAACCATCTAATCTAGTATGAATAGATTACATTGATGATCCATGACATAAATGGGTCGTGGATATGAATGGCTAATCTAAATGAACTTCCGTTAATAGGAAGCCTTCAATGGATGAAGATCACAAGCTCCCTAAACTTGTTGTGATGGATCTTCATTTATGCATATGGAATCTACATGAACTTCTTGAATAAGAAGTCTTCAATCATTGAGGATGTCAAGTGCTCTTGAATCTTCATATGTTGGAATGCTATGATGGATAATGACTTCAAGATCTTCTAACCTTCATGGTGGATCAGGAAGTATGCTATGGATGATGTCTCATGATCTTGAGCT
This sequence comes from Artemisia tridentata subsp. tridentata, assembly GCA_021014915.2. Lineage (NCBI taxonomy): Eukaryota > Viridiplantae > Streptophyta > Magnoliopsida > Asterales > Asteraceae > Artemisia > Artemisia tridentata. The sequence goes on along the minus strand of CP139502.1, from coordinate 236,505,470 downwards.
TGCTTCATAGAATCAATAATAGTGTATGCTTACAACATAATGAAAGTTAGTAACATTATGATCATTATGCAAAGGGTGATCAATGTATGATTCTACATGGTTTGCTACTGATCTAAGTGTATGAAATGATAAAGGGAATGTGTGTTCTAGTTACTTTAAACTATGGGTAAAACAATGGGCTTCTATTTATAGTAAAACTATTTGTACATACCACAGATTTGGCGGATCCAAATAAAGGGATCCGCCCTTTATGCAGTTTGGTTCCGCCAGGACTGACAGCTAATATTTTAACAAATCTTTCCATATCATTCGATATCATGTTAAGTCATGTCAAGATCTTGCAAAGTCAACTTTGTAACTTAAAGATCTTTCCAAAATATCACCTAAATCAAATCTTACATGAAATCTATCCAAGATCTTTCCAAAATCAAATCTTACATAAAATCTATCCAAGATCTTTCCTAAGATTTATTGAGTGAAGATCTAAGTAATATATTCATATGATCTTCAAAATCTTCTAAGATATCTAAAGATCTCTAAATGATGTATGCCATGATGTCATGAACATATTTACATTTTAAGAATTAAAATGTAAATAATGTAAATGTATATATGTATGTCCTAGCTTAACTAATATATGTTTACCAATATGTATCATGTGAGTTTGACACCTAAAGTGTACTTATCCTATTAATCTTAGAAAACATGATGTACAAGTAAAAGTACTTGTATATGCAAAGTGTAAAATGACATTCTAAGTAGAATGGTTAACCTTTTAAAATACTTAATGACCTAACCGTATTTTAAACATTCTAAATGGTTTGTTAAGGGTTTGATCATAATGCCACATAACAAACATGTACGAACCTGTGTTGTATCATACGAAGACTCGAGAAGTCGAGAGGTGTTGGATGTATGTTGAGACAAAATAAGATTACAAGTAACTTGTACATTTTACGTTATGTATCAAGTTACATGTTTGTCATCAATCAAAACAAACGAGCTTGCTTGCACTAACAATCTCCCCAACGAGACTGCTTGCACTAACAGAGAGAAATTTTTCAAAATCAATTTTAAAAACTGAAGCTGATCGACTATTGGAAGATGTTCTAAGTTCTGATATTATCTCTGTGATTATGAATTCGATTTATGAGTCTTGCAATTCTATGCTTGTTGATGATCACACTGCTAACACTGAAATGTTGAGACACAAAATTGAGACTTTAAAAAGAGTAAATGAGAGAATCATTATACACAATGATGATGTGCAAAGTAAACTTTCAACAAAAAATTTTCAACTCAATCAGAAGTTATAATTGTGTCAAACTCAGAGTCTTGATTTTGAGTTAAAATTGTAAAGTCAAAAAGAAACAATGTCCTTTCAGAACAGTCACACATCAAAGTTCAGAATCTTGAAATGAAAATGCTGTTTTAAGACGTCAAATTTTCAAATATGAAAAGGACATTGATGAATTTTGTCAAAATCGTAATGACACCGTTCGTTTAAATAGAGAACTTGATTCCAAAATTCAACAAAAGAATCACATCATCACTGAACTCAAAGAGAAAATGCAGTTACTAAAAAAAGGAAAGTTTGTTAACACAAATGTGATTGCACCAGGAATGTACAAAATGGACACAACACCTAGGCAAACATCCCCTCAGACTACTAATTTGAATCCTTCCACTTCTATCACTAGAACAAAAAGTGGAATTGGTTACACCAAATATGTGTGACGATATACATATAGTCACACATGGTTTTTTTTGTGTGTGTGACTAAAGGTGGTGTGACCATAGGGTACCTACGGTCACATGTTTTGGTTCTTTTTAGTCTCAGTTACAAAAGAGTAACCAAAACGTTAAAATGTGTGACTAAATAGGTACAATTTTAGTTGGATTAATCAGCTTTGTGTGATCAAAAACTCTAATAGTCACACGAAGCATTTTCTTTTTGTATATTTAGTCACATACAATTAACCATAAAGTGGCCAAAAGTGTTAATAAGTGTGACCATATGGTGTTGAAAGTGAAGAAATGTATGGTTTGTGTGACTATAGATAATCCAATTGCCACTTAAATTTGGTTTTTGTGTGGCCTTTTGTACCATTTAGTCACACAAATCATGTTTCTTTTGGGTATTTAGTCACATAAAATTAATCATAAAGTGGCCAAAAATGTGAATAAGTGTGACCATATGTTCTTGAAAGTGAAGAAATGTGTGGTTTGTGTGACTATTGATCATCCAATGACCACATGAATTGTATGTTTGTGTGGCCTTTTGTTACATTTAGTCACACAAAGCATTTTTCTTTTGGGTATTTAGTCACATACAATAAATCATAAAGTGGCCAAAAGTGTGAATAAGTGTGACCATATGGTGTTTAAAGTGAAGAAATGTGTGTTTTGTGTGACTATTGATCATCCAATGGCCACATGAATTTTATTTTTGTGTGTCCTTTTGTTACATTTTGTCACTGATGCGTGGTTTTGCGACCTTACAACAGGTTTTACCTCTCGAGGGATCTCAAGAGGCTTGCAATCCCCACCAGGCAGTGTACCTGACCGATGTAGTATAGTGTAGTGGCAAGTACCGGGGGATTGATCGTTCTCTAGGGGAATAGTGTCGTTAGGATTGAAAAACTACTCTAATAGGTCTAAGGGTGAGGGAAGATTCTTTTTGTATTTTTATATTTTTTATAAAAGCAAGTAAAATCTCGGGTTTGAAGGAGTGGGCGGAATTAGTTGCTAGTCAACTAACCCAAATAACTACAATTGCAAATAAAATAAAATAACTGAAAATGAAAAGGTTTTGGAACTTATATGGAGAGAAATGTGTTTACTTAGATTTCCTTACTCCCTAACTATCTTTTACCGGTTGATTAGTGTGTATTAATTGTGTGGATGACGGGTGTATTCCTTAATACCAATCGTGGGGTGGCGTACGTACTTCCCCAACTCTACAAGCTCCTACTTCACTCCTATGTCGAGCCGGCTAAGAAGCTCCTAACATGGGATCACTAGAATTTGCTCATGCATTAAATACAACCATAAAAACCTTAGTACGCATTGGTTCATGTTTCTTAAGACGTTCAAGCAAGTTACCGTATAGGAGGTTAGCCAGTTTTCTTAAGCCTAACATCGATAAACAATCATCCAATACAATTAATAACACACCAACAACCAATAATCAATAGTTAAGTTTCATTAGATCTAAGCAAACACAAGATAAATCTAGCCTAGCATGTTAATTAAAAGACAAGAACAAGATATAATCAAACAACACATAGACATATTGAATGATTAATTGATTACTTATCTTCAATTAAACATGGGAGATCCAAGGGTATAAAACCCTTAAAAATGGCAGAAAATTCGTCTTAGGGTTTCTCCTCACAAAGTTGCACACTAATGACTAAATATTGCAAAACTATATATAGAATTTAGGGGCTGACGGCGTCACGTTGTAGGAGGTGACGCCGTCACCTCGCCGCGGCTAGGGTTCCCGGATGGCCTTCTTGACGCCGTCCCCTTTTAATCCTCCAAAATCCTCTCTAGCGCGTCAAGGGTTGACGCCGTCACAATTGTGCTTGACGCCGTCTCTCTTTAACTTAAACCGTGACAGCCTTGATCACCTTAAAGGATGACGCCGTCAGACTTCCTTTGTAAAACTTTCTGGCGCGTCACGTGTATTTGTCATATCCACCTCTTTTGCCAAGCCGTGACGCCGTCAGGAGCAATCCTTGACGCCGTCACGTGTACTTTTCCAGCAGCTTTGGAGACTTTGTCGTTTTCTTCACTTTTATGCTCCAAAAATGTCCAAAATGCTTCCTTTTCCAGATTTCTTCTCCAAAGTACCTAAAATGACAAAAGGAACGATTTAGGGCAATATTTGATCAAATAAATACGATTTAGGGCTTAAATGACCCCCTAAAAGCGGTACACTTTTCGCTTCATCAAATACCCTTACACTTGAGATTTGCTTGTCCTCAAGCAAATGCGCTTTTATTCTAATCAAAATACAAGTTATGGGTCATTTAACGCTAATATAAAAGTAATTACAACAAATAGTCGTTCCACTTTAATCATAATAAGCACGGAGATTACAGACTAGCACCTCACAAGTAGTGTTTAGATACTCACATCTCTCAGGTGTCATAAAAGTATATCTTATAAATGAAAATGGATAATATCTCTCACTACCTGTCATAGCAAATAGATTACCATAGGCTTGGGAAAGGGTCAAAAACCTCCTCCACTAGGCGTAAGCACCTAAGATAAACTATCAAAGAGGGCTTTTAAACGGGTTATAACGTTAGGTGTAGGGATATGATAAACACGGTTTTGTTGGATAAGGGATATTTTAATGGTGGCGAGTTAAAGATCTTGATTAATTACATGTACAATATGGCGTTGCTAAGCCAAGACTCGACTCGACTTAAGCTAAAAACAAAATAACAAAAACATAAAATAAACATAAAATGAAACGGGATGGTAGTCCGTATGTTTTTTTCTACTTTTCTTTTTCTCATTTTTTTGTATTTTTGTTTATTTTTTCGATTTTTTTTTTTTTTTTTTTTCATACGCTCTTGCCCTACCATCCAAAATAATACATCGTAGGGGCGTTGCATTCCCCTTACACTTGAACTTTTACATAACTTCACAAATAACTATTCTAATGACTCGAATTAAGATAATCGACACACTTGGAGTACTTTTAAAATATTTAGCACATATGGGGGTAATAATGTTGTTCTTCCCCATTACTCCATTACACTAGTACTTTACCCATGAGTCCTAATCATCCCAAAACAATATGTGCAAGGATATGACTCGACTTAGCAACCATGTAATCAATTAGATAATTAACTTAGGGTTTAAACAAATGTTGTCACAATAATGCACTAAAAATGAGTGCATACAAGGTAGGCTAAGGCGATTTTGGTGTACATTTAAGTGGGGTGTAAACAAATTCTTACTTTAAGTAAAATGCTTAAAGTTAGAAACGAAAAGATAGGCTCTGAGGGGTGTACTAGGGGTATCGTGTACTAAAAATTAGTACAACGCAAATGGTGTGGGAGAATTACTTGACCAATGTAGCCAATGTAATTATAACAAAAACACAGGTGTAAAACAATGGGTTAATCCTAATGCCTCTTATCATGTAGTAAATCTAACTACACGAATGTAGTCTCACTTGTGGCCTCGGAATGGTCCGAACGCAAGTTCTAGAATCTAAGTGCTACCGGTACACACATCATAGCATAAATGCTTTTCCTACCAATTCTAGGGTCGAACCTCACATATTTGGGGGTGAAAAATTTTTTAGTGGTACGGTTTTGTGCTAGTCATATAACTCCTATCCGTGAGACGCTCATTAAGACCAAAGTTTCACTCCTATATGTTGTAAAATTTTTTAAATTTGGCACTAAAATTGTCTTAACAGGTATTTCTCTCAGTTTTATTACACATCTACCATCAAACAAACAAAAATCAAGCGTAAAAGCATTTTCTAAAGTATCGTACTTTTACCCCCCCTTACACTTAAGATGAGCATTGTCCCCAATGTTCAAATAAGAAGATGTAAAACTAAATAAGGTAAAAGAATGAAATCAAATACTCCCCTGATTCGCTCGGTGGATAAAGGGGTAACATGGTTAGATCTTCTTCCAAGAGAATGTAGAAGCTCCAAGACTAAAGCATCGCCAAAAGCTTGATTCCACATACATCTCCTTGTCCAAAATAACCTGTTAAACCTGAGAAAACAAACACGAAAACCTGCATAACATCGGCGGGATAAATCTGTATAAGGATATAATGCTTGTGGAATGATAATTTTTGCAGATTCCTGGAGTTTATAAGTTAAGATTTAATAAAAAAAAATTATGAAAACAAAACTTTCAAAAATTTCAGAAAATTAAAACCTGACGCCGTCAGGTTGTAAGGCCTGACGCCGTCAGAAATGATCTGACAGAATTCTCATGTTAAGTTTCCGGAAAATTTCTGGAAAAACCTATACCTTACTTCCTAGAATTCCTGCAAAACATCATTATGACTCGATACAAGCATTTGACTCAAACAATTACTAATATGTATGTTAATTTAATATTGTTATGATTCATGTTCATTTGTTCTAATAAACCGATTTAGATTTCCCTTACACTTAACTTTTGCAAAATACCTTTATATGTAGTTAAGACGAAGTTAAAAACAAGATAAAGCATTTTCACAATTTAGTTTTGAACATGAATCAATAATAATAAAAATTAAACATACATACGGAAGAAAATAAAATCAAACAAACAAACAAATTAACACACAAAGCAAATAAATCCTACATGCAATAAAGAAAACCAAGTGTCACAAGTGTTTAAAGGCCAAAAGATGCCTAATCCTAAACTATTACAGACCAAATTGTTCTGAAACATACAACCATAGATTAAATTGTTTAAACATCATAACATCAAATCAAATGATCACTGGGGTGGGGGACCGTGGCGATAGTCATAGTTTAGAGGGAGGTGCCCGTAGTACCCATACGGTGGGTAGTCCTGCTCACGTCCAGGGAAAGGGTCAATCTGCAGGTGTGGGTCCAACTGATCACGCGTAGATAAATGCTGCATCTGTCGAATAGTGTGATCATACATCCAGTCGAACCTCTCGTTAACCCGGGTTCTCCAAGTATCAACCTGGCCAATCCAGGCCCCCTGTTGAGCCTGCCAATCCCCTCTGCTCATGTGCCGGTAGTAATCTGCCGTACCAGCCTCATAACCCCCATGTTGCTGCTGCTGATGCTCCTCTTCCTCATCATCCCCACCACCAACATTCTCAGCTCCATCTAGATTATACCACATAAAGGTCCCATCATCCATCTCCATAACAACCTCCATCTGCTTCAGGGACCTAACCTTCACTGTCCTGCATGCATCACCACCGCTCAAATACCTCGTGATCTCGGGCCTGAGGACTCCATAGGATCGGGCCAGCTGGGTGACAAACATCCCACCATAAATCCTATCTCCTTCCTTTTCCCCAACTCCACCATTCAGAAAGCTAGCTACCCAAAATGGGATGTTGCAGTAAACCTCATTTGAGTAAATGGTGTACAAATAGAAGAGGTCTGAAGCAGTAACGCGGTGGTGAGAGCTGTGGCGCCCTGTCAAGCTGTAGGTGAGACATCTATGGGTCAACCTAACCCTAGGTTCCCTGATTTGAGATGCCACAGTAGTCGAGGTGTACACACCATTTCCAATAGTCGGCCAGAACATGGAACATCTAAAATCATTCCTCATTGTCTCTCCATGCAACAACCTAGTCATGAACCCTGCTTGAGTGGTTTCATGCTGACTGTACAACCCTAGTCTCCATCCAAACTCTGTAACCGAGCATGTCCTAAGCTCACCCCCCAGCCTAAAATAGAATGTGGTTCTGGCCACATCGGTCCTTGCCTCGGCCATGTCAAAGTGAAAAGTGGCAAAGAATTCACGTACCAATTCGTCATAGACCGGCTCTTGAATTCTAAACAGGTTTTCCCACTGAGGGCCGGTGAATTCATCAGTTTGAAAGCTTTGGAGAAAGGTTTGCTCAAGACCTTCCTTCCTCAAAAAGCTCCAATCTACCACGGCCCCATTTTCAACTTTGTGTTGTAGCAATTGGGTGTATTTGGTCGTGGCAGCATCGTTATTGAAGACACCCCAACTGAGGACCGTGTCGCCACAGTTCCCTTGTTGGGATCTAGAGGAACTCCCTCTGCTAGGTCGTTGACGCTTACTCATTTTCTGGAACAAAGCAAGGAGGAACAAAAAGGGTTAATTTGTGAATCAAAGAATTGGTTGAGCATCAGACAAGTCCGACGCCGTCACCATTTGCTAGGTGACGCCGTCAGGTTCGACCAAATTCAAATCCAAAATTACGAGGGAAAAATCAATATCCAAACTTCAAGTTCATAAACCAAACGCCCCTTTTTACAGCAAAATGGGTGATTGGTTCATAGGTTATGGTTCAAATTCGTGGCCACCCAATTAGTGAATAGACCCATTTGATTGCCAATCATCAAATGCTTTAATCATTGCTAAATAACACTAATTAAAGGGCATTATGAGTTCTAGGCATGAATCAATCCTAGGGTTTCATGAGTTGGGGGGTTTCGAAATTGAAGAATCCTATGAGTAATTGAAGCGAAAAGAATGAATAAAATTTACTTACCACGTAGATATTGGTAACAGAAGTTGGTGAATTGGACCTTGGAGATTCGTAGGTGGGGTCGGAGTGGATATGGTTTGTGGGGTTTGTGATGAAAGTGATGGAAATAAGGTTATTATTGTTGTGCAGACGGGGTGACGGCGTCACGTTCATAGTCTGACGCCGTCAGACAAGCGTGATTTACCACTTTGTGCCAGTTTACAGATGAACCCCTTGTATTTTTAGTGAGCAGCTTGTCACGGTCAATAACCCTGATAGCTAGTCTCGTTAACAAGTTCCTCCTGGGTCAAATGTTTTGTTACTGTCACGGGATGTAGTAAAATGTTGGAAAGGGTCGGTTGACGTCTCATTTAGGTTCCAATCTCCGTCACGGCAGGTATTCAGGGAGTGAGGGGAACTATTCCAGGGGGTATTCGAAATGAGGGTGCGCTTGAATTGAATTCTTTTCACACCTGGCTTAAAGCCAAATGATCGTTTCCTTACTTCGTGAAAGTCAGGGAGTGTGACCACCATGCTCCCCACGAATATACCATATACATGAGAATTCTTATTCTCGCAAGGGAGCCCAAAGGGATAAGAGAGTTTTAAAGGTGAAGGCTTTGGGAAAGGAATTTCGTTATCCCATTCGTTGTACGGTTTATTAGGGACTGGAAGTTCAAAGATCTTCTCGATCTTCTTGGGTAAAGCTTCATCCCTAATTTTCTCCTTTATTCTCGAGATAAACTTTTCTGCTAGTTCCATGAACACATCTTGGGTGTTTTTCAAGTGAGTCTCTAATTCCTGGATCCGTCTCTCTTGGTTGTTCACGAAAGTTAGCATTATCCCTTCAAATTCATCTTGTCGTGAGAATTGATGAAATGTATGTTTACCAATTGTGTTCACACACTCATCGGGATTTTCATCAGCCGTAGGTGTCTCGGCTTTCATTAATTTCTCAACCTGCCTTTTTATGTTTTCGAACAGCTGTTCTTGGGTTGCACTCATGCAATTTAAAATCCCTTCTTCCGAGAACGTTGAGTCTTTCCATTCTTCTTCTTCGTACTGTGCTAAGTCCTCAATGACTTCCCAGCACTTATCGACATTGAGCCTGCTCAATCTTACGTTGGCAGCGTAATCTATGGCTCTTCTAGTTTGATGATTAACACCATCATAAAAGATTTGGATTTGTAGCCAAGGATCCATGCCATGGTGAGGGACTTTTTGGAGTAAGTCCTTGAATCGAGTCCATGCCTCGTAGAGGGTTTTGCCTTGACGTTGTTGGAACATCAAGATATCATTCCTTAGCTTGGTAGTTCTTCCTGGTGGGAAAAACTGAGCGAGGAAACGAGTGGTGAGATCATCCCAAGAGGTGATGGATCCTGCGGGTAGACGCTCTAGCCATTGACTAACTTGGTCCCGCAGAGAGAATTGAAAGAGATGCAGTCGGGTCGTCTCTCGAGTGGCAACATCAAGGTCTATGGAATCAAAGATTTTGAGAAAGTCCTTGAGATGTTGATTAGGATCTTCGGAACGAAGTCCATGGAATGCGCATCCGCTTTGCACCAACCGGATGGTGTCGGATCGCAAGGGAGTGACATTGGCTCCTTGAGTGAGCTCAATGGTGTTTCGATAGCCATGGTGGCTAGGACGAGAGTAGTCTCCTAAGGTACGGGCTCTAGGAGGTGGGTGTTGTTGTGGTGGTGGGTTGTTGGGATCAAGGATATTACCACCTTCCATGATGTCGGATGGTAATGGTTACGAACAAAGAAACGAAGAAAAAAAATAGACTAAAGAAAACCTAGAAAAATAAAATAAAAATCTCACTAGAAAGGAATCTAGTGAGTAGACCTAATAAAATAAAAATTCAACCTAAACAATAACTATTCCCCGTCAGCGGCGCCAAAAACTTGATGCGTGGTTTTGCGACCTTACAACAGGTTTTACCTCTCGAGGGATCTCAAGAGGCTTGCAATCCCCACCAGGCAGTGTACCTGACCGATGTAGTATAGTGTAGTGGCAAGTACCGGGGGATTGATCGTTCTCTAGGGGAATAGTGTCGTTAGGATTGAAAAACTACTCTAATAGGTCTAAGGGTGAGGGAAGATTCTTTTTGTATTTTTATATTTTTTATAAAAGCAAGTAAAATCTCGGGTTTGAAGGAGTGGGCGGAATTAGTTTCTAGTCAACTAACCCAAATAACTACAATTGCAAATAAAATAAAATAACTGAAAATGAAAAGGTTGTGGAACTTATATGGAGAGGACCAAACAAAGGACCGAGTTTGATCCGTCCGCGCATGGTTGGGTATTGGTGGAGGTATTCACAGCATCAACTTTGTGGGTGGTGACGAGTACCATTTGGACCAGGGTTGAGGTGTCCTGCCATCTACACTTTTACCAACCAGAAATGTGTTTACTTAGATTTCTTACTCCCTAACTATCTTTAACCGGTTGATTAGTGTGTATTAATTGCGTGGATGACGGGTGTATTCCTTAATACCAATCGTGGGGTGGCGTACGTACTTCCCCAACTCTACAAGCTCCTACTTCACTCCTATGTCGAGCCGGCTAAGAAGCTCCTAACATGGGATTACTAGAATTCGCTCATGCATTAAATACAACCATAAAAACCTTAGTACGCATTGGTTCATGTTTCTTAAGACGTTCAAGCAAGTTACCGTATAGGAGGTTAGCCAGTTTTCTTAAGCCTAATATCGATAAACAATCATCCAATACAATTAATAACACACCAACAACCAATAATCAATAGTTAAGTTTCATTAGATCTAAGCAAACACAAGATAAATCTAGCCTAGCATGTTAATTAAAAGACAAGAACAAGATATAATCAAACAACACATAGACATATTGAATGATTAATTGATTACTTATCTTCAATTAAACATGGGAGATCCAAGGGTATAAAACCCTTAAAAATGGCAGAAAATTCGTCTTAGGGTTTCTCCTCCCAAAGTTGCACACTAATGACTAAATATTGCAAAACTATATATAGAATTTAGGGGCTGACGGCGTCACGTTGTAGGAGGTGACGCCGTCACCTCGCCGCGGCTAGGGTTCCCGGATGGCCTTCTTGACGCCGTCCCCTTTTAATCCTCCAAAATCCTCTCTGGCGCGTCAAGGGTTGACGCCGTCACAATTGTGCTTGACGCCGTCTCTCTTTAACTTAAACCGTGACAGCCTTGATCACCTTAAAGGATGACGCCGTCAGACTTCCTTTGTAAAACTTTCTGGCGCGTCACGTGTATTTGTCATATCCACCTCTTTTGCCAAGCCGTGACGCCGTCAGGAGCAATCCTTGACGCCGTCACGTGTACTTTTCCAGCAGCTTTGGAGACTTTGTCGTTTTCTTCACTTTTATGCTCCAAAAACGTCCAAAATGCTTCCTTTTCCAGATTTCTTCTCCAAAGTACCTAAAATGACAAAAGGAACGATTTAGGGCAATATTTGATCAAATAAATACGATTTAGGGCTTAAATGACCCCCTAAAAGCGGTACACTTTTCGCTTCATCAAATATCCTTACACTTGAGATTTGCTTGTCCTCAAGCAAATGCGCTTTTATTCTAATCAAAATACAAGTTATGGGTCGTTTAGGTGGAACTTTGTTATGCTCACTAATCATTTGTATGGTACTTGGTGGTGTTGCCTGTAGGAAACAAAAAGCCGGGTGTATCAAATACTGAATTAAATATGAGAAATTATATATATATGTAGGTTGATAAAACACATGCATGTATGTACCTGATCTTCCAAAATCACTTGCTCCTTTGGCCATGCATAAAAACCACCTACTGCCTGCATAACTGTTTTGAAACCGTTACCTCCTACATCCGGTATGCAAGCTGCATCCTGTAAGGATTTATCAATAGACACTTTGTAGCAATCCTTGGGGAGTGGTTTGTTATGAAGCATTTGTTTTGCATCACTCTTGTATACGCGGCCCAAAGCAATAATAGTTGTTCTCTTTGAGTGCCACAGTTTGCACTTACTTGCCTAAAAAAATGATTTGTTGCATGTATGTATCAGAAATTAGTTAAACAAAATAATATATGAACATGTTTAAATACATACTTGTGGTAGTACTAGTAATGAAGACTCATCTTCTTGTGATTGGGAAGCTTGACGTGCATCCTTTCATTTTCCTCTAGTCGTTTTCTTAGATGCGACAGATTTAACAGTTACCTATACATATAAAACACAGTAAATAAGACATGCATGTAGATTTCAAAAATCACATGTGGAAGTTTTATTACTTACACTTGTTTCCTTTTCCTTTTCCAAAGTTGATAGTCCGTTAGACTTCTGAATGCTCGCAACTTTCTCACATCCAGAAACACGTGTTCCGGCATCCGCATCGGCACTGCTGTTTATATGATTAATGTTCACCGGAGACACCTGCAATATAAAGTGTTTAAGAAGACTGCAGCAGTTTTTAAAATGGTCAATAAAAGATGGAATGTTACTTCTGGTGATGTCAATGGACTTGGCATCAATGGAGTTGACGTCAATGGAGTTGTTGCCAATGGAGTTGACGTCAATGGAGTTGATGCCAATGGAGTTGACGTTGAGTACGACTACCCCTTTTGTGCAGCCAATTGCTTCATCAAATCCTGGATTACCGCATCTTTTTATAGGAAAACTATTTGTACATGCCACGGATTTGGCGGATCCAAATAAAGGGATCCGGCCTTTATGCAGTTTGGTTCCGCCAGGACTGACAGCTAATATTTTAACAAATCTTTTCATATCATTCGATATCATGATAAGTCATGTCAAGATCTTGCAAAGTCAACTTTGTAACTTAAAGATCTTTCCAAAATATCACCTAAATCAAATCTTACATGAAATCTATCCAAGATCTTTCCAAAATCAAATCTTACATAAAATCTATCCAAGATCTTTCCTAAGATTTATTGAGTGAAGATCTAAGTAATATATTCATATGATCTTCAAAATCTTCTAAGATATCTAAAGATCTCTAAATGATGTATGCCATGATGTCATGAACATATTTACATTTTAAGAATTAAAATGTAAATAATGTAAATGTATATATGTATGTCCTAGCTTAACTAATATATGTTTACCAATATGTATCATGTGAGTTTGACACCTAAAGTGTACTTATCCTATTAATCTTAGAAAACATGATGTACAAGTAAAAGTACTTGTATATGCAAAGTGTAAAATGACATTCTAAGTAGAATGGTTAACCTTTTAAAATACTTAATGACCTAACCGTATTTTAAACATTCTAAATGGTTTGTTAAGGGTTTGATCATAATGCCACATAACAAACATGTACGAACCTGTGTTGTATCATACGAAGACTCGAGAAGTCGAGAGGTGTTGGATGTATGTTGAGACAAAATAAGATTACAAGTAACTTGTACATTTTACGTTATGTATCAAGTTACATGTTTGTCATCAATCAAAACAAACGAGCTTGCTTGCACTAACAATCTCCCCAACGAGACTGCTTGCACTAACAGAGAGAAATTTTTCAAAATCAATTTTAAAAACTGAAGCTGATCGACTATTGGAAGATGTTCTATGTTCTGATATTATCTCTGTGATTATGAATTCGATTTATGAGTCTTGCAATTCTATGCTTGTTGATGATCACACTGCTAACACTGAAATGTTGAGACACAAAATTGAGACTTTAAAAAGAGTAAATGAGAGAATCATTATACACAATGATGATGTGCAACGTAAACTTTCAACAAAAATTTTTCAACTCAATCAGAAGTTATAATTGTGTCAAACTCAGAGTCTTGATTTTGAGTTAAAATTGTAAAGTCAAAAAGAAACAATGTCCTTTCAGAACAGTCACACATCAAAGTTCAGAATCTTGAAATGAAAATGCTGTTTTAAGACGTCAAATTTTCAAATATGAAAAGGACATTGATGAATTTTGTCAAAATCGTAATGACACCGTTCATTTAAATAGAGAACTTGATTCCAAAATTCAACAAAAGAATCACATCATCACTAAACTCAAAGAGAAAATGCAGTTACTAAAAAAAGGAAAGTTTGTTAACACAAATGTGATTGCACCAGGAACGTACAAAATGGACACAACACCTAGGCAAACATCCCCTCAGACTACTAATTTGAATCCTTCCACTTCTATCACTAGAACAAAAAGTGGAATTGGTCACACCAAATTTGTGTGACGATATACATATAGTCACACATGGTTTTTTTCGTGTGTGTGACTAAAGGTGGTGTGACCATAGGGTACCTACGGTCACATGTTTTGGTTCTTTTTTGTCTCACTTACAAAAGAGTAACCAAAACGTTAAAATGTGTGACTAAATAGGTACAATTTTAGTTGGATTAATCAGCTTTGTGTGACCAAAAACTCTTATAGTCACACGAAGCATTTTCTTTTTGTATATTTAGTCACATACAATTAACCATAAAGTGGCCAAAAGTGATAATAAGTGTGACCATATGGTGTTGAAAGTGAAGAAATGTATGGTTTGTGTGACTATAGATCATCCAATTGCCATATAAATTTGGTTTTTGTGTGGCCTTTTGTACCATTTAGTCACACAAATCATGTTTCTTTTGGGTATTTAGTCACATACAATTAATCATAAAGTGGCCAAAAATGTGACTAAGTGTGACCATATGTTCTTTAAAGTGAAGAAATTGGGATGGTTTGTGTGACTATTGATCATCCAATGGCCACATGAATTGTATGTTTGTGTGGTCTTTTGTTACATTTAGTCACACAAAGCATTTTTCTTTTGGGTATTTAGTCACATACCATAAATCATAAAGTGGCCAAAAGTGTGAATAAGTGTGACCATATGGTGTTTAAAGTGAAGAAATGTGTGTTTTGTGTGACTATTGATCATCCAATGGCCACATGAATTTTATTTTTGTGTGGCCTTTTGTTACATTTAGTCACACAAAGCATTTTTCTTTTGGGTATTTAGTCACATACAATAAATCATAAAGTGGCCAAAAGTGTGAATAAGTGTGACCATATGGTGTTTAAAGTGAAGAAATGTGTGTTTTGTGTGACTATTGATCATCCAATGGCCACATGAATTTTATTTTTGTGCGGCCTTTTGTTACATTTAGTCACACAAAGCATTTTTATTTTGGGTATTTAGTCACATAAAATAAATCATAAAGTGGCCAAAAGTGTGAATAAGTGTGATCATATTGTGTTTAAAGTGAAGAAATGTGTGTTTTGTGTGACTATTGATCATCCAATGGTCACATGAATTTTATTTTTGTGTGGCCTTTTGTTACATTTAGTCACACAAAGCATTTTTCTTTTGGGTATTTAGTCATATACAATAAATCATAAAGTGGCCAAAAGTGTGAATAAGTGTGACCATATGGTGTTTAAAGTGAAGAAATTTGTGGTTTGTGTGACTATTGATCATCCAATGGTCACATGAATTGTATGTTTGTGTGGCCTTTTGTACCATTTAGTCACACTTATCATGTTTCTTTTGGGTATTTAGTCACATACAATTAAGCATAAAGTGGTCAAAAGTGCGAATAAGTGTGACCATATGCTGTTTAAAGTGAAGAAATTTGTGGTTTGTGTGACTATTGATCATCCAATGGCCACATGAATTGTATGTTTGTGTGGCCTTTTGTACCATTTAGTCACACATATCATGTTTCTTTTAGGTATTTAGTCACATACAATTAAGCATAAAGTGGCCAAAAGTGTGAATAAGTGTGACCATATGGTGTTTAAAGTGAAGAAATTTGTGGTTTGTGTGACTATTGATCATCCAATGGCCACATGAATTGTATGTTTGTGTGGCCTTTTGTACCATTTAGTCACACAAATCATGTTTCTTTTGGGTATTTAGTCACATACAATTAATCATAAAGTGGCCAAAAGTGTTAATAAGTGTGACCATATGCCGTTTAAATTGAAGAAATTTGTATTTTGTGTGACTATTGATCATCAAATGGCCACATGAATTGTATGCGTGTGTGGCCTTTTGTAACATTTACTCACACAAGGAATTAATTAAACAGTGACCAACAGTGTTAATAATAGTGACTATATGCATCTTTTAGTCACATTTAAGAAATCAATATATATATATAAAATTCAAATAAATTCAAATACAATAAAATTGGCGTAAAATTGGAATGTATATAAAATTGTAATTCCGTAATACCAACAATGTTTTGATATATCAAAACAAATTCAAATACAATAAAATTGGAATGTATATAAAATTGTAATGCCGTAAATAATAAAATTCTCAATAATTTAACGACTTCTTAGTCTTGATCTTCTGAGCAGCTTCACTTTTCATGGCTTCAATAGAGACGTAGTTGCGCTTCCCTGTTAATTTAGGTGGAACTTTGTTATGCTCACTAATCATTTGTATGGTACTTGGTGGTGTTGCCTGTAGGAAACAAAAAGCCGGGTGTATCAAATACTGAATTAAATATGAGAAATTATATATATATGTAGGTTGATAAAACACATGCATGTATGTACCTGATCTTCCAAAATCACTTGCTCCTTTGGCCATGCATAAAAACCACCTACTGCCTGCATAACTGTTTTGAAACCGTTACCTCCTACATCCAGTATGCAAGCTGCATCCTGTAAGGATTTATCAATAGACACTTTGTAGCAATCCTTGGGGAGTGGTTTGTTATGAAGCATTTGTTTTCCATCACTCTTGTATACGCGGCCCAAAGCAATAATAGTTGTTCTCTTTGAGTGCCACAGTTTGCACTTAATTACCTAAAAAAATGATTTGTTGCATGTATGTATCAGAAATTAGTTAAACAAAATAATATATGAACATGTTTAAATACATACTTGTGGTAGTACTAGTAATGAAGACTCATCTTCTTGAGATTGGGAAGCTTGACGTGCATCCTTTCGTTTTCCTCTAGTCGTTTTCTTAGATGCGACAGATTTAACAGTTACCTATACATATAAAACACAGTAAATAAGTGAGCATGTAGATTTCAAAAATCACATGTGGAAGTTTTATTACTTACACTTGTTTCCTTTTCCTTTTCCAACGTTGATAGTCCGTTAGACTTCTGAATGCTCGCAACTTTCTCACATCCAGAAACACGTGTTCCGGCATCCGCATCAGCACTGCTGTTTATATGATTAATGTTCACCGGAGACACCTGCAATATAAAGTGTTTAAGAAGACTGCAGCAGTTTTTAAAAGGGTCAATAAAAGATGGAATGTTACTTCTGGTGGTGTCAATGGACTTGGCGTCAATGGAGTTGACGTCAATGGAGTTGTTGCCAATGGAGTTGACGTCAATGGAGTTGATGCCAATGGAGTTGACGTTGAGTTCGACTGCCCCTTTTGTGCAGCCAATTGCTTCATCAAATCCTGGATTACCGCATCTTTTTCTTGACGTTGGCGTCTCTCATTCTCAAGTTCACTTTGAAGTAACACCACTCTTTCATCAGATGATTGTTTGTTTCGAGGCAGATCAAAATACCTCCTGTAGGTTACTCCACCTCCCACTCCTCTCGTATATCCTCCCTTTTCCTTACCTAATACAACTGTCATGGCATCACTGCCATGATCAACCTTCAAGGTTCCTTGTTTGATCTTGTCCTCCATTTCTTTCTGCACACACAATATGGGAAATAGGTTATTATATGTTGATCCCACTTTAATATAAGCAAGAAGACTTTTTAGCCCCACTATGAACATTATAATAAAATATGCAGTAAAACTTACAATTTTTTCTCCCACGGCTCTAGTATCATCATCGTAAAAATCTCCGTCTTTGTTCTTCCTTCCTGTCAACCACAGCGTGGTACGCGGTGGTTCTTCATCTGGTTCAATTTCTTTACGATCGTTCTTATAAACATCAAATGCATACACACGTAAGATAAACCAATATAAACGCAAGTATGATGCTATTAAGTGCAAATGTTTCAAGTTACCATTTGATCTCTCACATGGGCGTATCCACCTCGTCCCATTCTATGCTGATAAAGAGACTTGGAACGCGCCACTTTTGTTGCAGCTGATTTCACCTTGCAACACAAAATCATAAGGCGTTTAGATGTAGTAATGCTGATATACTATAGAACTAATATATATGGAAACAGCAAATGCTTGAACTTGAATAAAAAATTACTAATTAACACCTTGTATTCATCGCTTTGTGTATAATTTACAAAATTGACCCAATCATCGGCTTTTAAAATTGCATCATAGTTAGTCGGGACTTCATTTAGCTTAGAAGGTGTTTCTAGGTTGGGCAATATGTAGTTTTGTGTCAATTTCCTTCTGAAATTGCGTAGAAGTTGACCAAGACGATTCATTAACATCCTTCTGGCTGTCAAGTCAACATCAAAAAATCGCTGCAAAGATTAACACAATGTTCCTAATTAGTTGCACATAATGTAAATGCTACGTATATATTTCATGCTATATTACTGGGTTAAAAAATAGTATAGGTTTACCGTGATTTCGTCCCACATTTTGTCTCTTGCTTCTGAATCAACCTTCTTCCAGGATAGAATCCTGACACCTACATGCTCACGAACCAAGTCTCCAAAAAACTAGAAAACAATGCTCGGTGTTTTCCTGATATCCTATTCATAGCATCGAAGGTTACACTGAGCTTCTCTCCACCTGCTTTTCCATATTCCCTTCGAAACTTTGCTAACCTGGTTATGCCCCTCTTTTTGACATAACCATTTGATTGGTTGTTATCACCTTCACCATCATCAGAAAACTGCTCCAATTCATATCCCAAAGTGTGGTCAGGATTTTCATTATCAGAAAAATCAATATTATCATGATCAATCTCTTGGATTTCCATGCTTCGTCTGAAGCAATGTGTAAAAGAAAAATAGTAAACTAAATTGGTGAATAATGGTTTAAAAAGTTATTGTTTTAATGTTTTGAATGAAGGCTGATTTTTTGGAGAAAAAATAGGGCATATGATGGGGCAGTTTTTCATTTAAGGAAATCACAATTTCCAGAGTTAATTTTAAATTTTTTTTTTGAGAATTTAAACATTTCACAAAAAAATTTGGCTCCAAAATTTTTAATTAAGAATTTAAACATTTCATTAAAATTTTGGCTCCAAAACACCCATATAACTTTTCATGACAGAAATTGTGCTTACACATAGTCCCAAACACCCATATAACTTCAAACCCGCTGTCCCAAACACACATATAACTGCATAAACACAAAAATCACCACATGGCGCATACAAATAAACAAACACGAGCTAATAGAAACAATCAATGAGCCTAAACAACTTTGAACAAGAATCAAACAATATGAGTAGTGATCACTTAGCTTAATCAGCTGTGATGCTATGGGGGCAAGAAAAAGGTCAAAATAAGTTTAGTAAATAAGCTATACAGTCCACAACAAGCTTGGATCAAACAAGACAGCCAAAGACGCTTTCTAAAATACCAAATTACAAACTATGAGCTCAAGGTATGATCAAAATATGGGCTTATGAATCTAGGGTAAAAAAACCACTTGTCAAGTGCAGGGTAGCACAGGCTCAAGTTTGTAAGTTTGAGGCCATGAAAAGTGGTAAAATAAAATTCACAAAAATAAAATAAAAATACAGGATGAAAGATTAGCTAGCAAATAGTTTGCGCACCAAACTTCAGATCATGAGGTCAATAAACTGGCAAATGAAAATTCATCAAATATCAGCTGTTTGGACAAGTTATGGGTTGCACAGGACATTCAAATGCCCCAACAGGCCACTTTGAGATTGATTCTAAGCAAGCACAGACAAAAACAGAGCAACACATACCAATTGAACACCTCAATTCACTTTCTTTACTATAACCAAATTCATATAATGAATTTCTTAGCTAACTACCATAGTTGCATAGGAATATATACAAGACAAGAATTAAAAACACAACATAGACAAGAACCTTAACCATAATTTTCATTAATAATAATTCCATACATTGTGATTAAACGATACTACATTTTTCATCACTACTTCAGATACCATTTGATACAAACCATGACACTTAACATTGTTCAAAGAATTCACAGATATACAAAACCAACACAAATTGACATAAAACTAAAACAGATGAAACTTAGCAAAAGAAACCACCACATCCATAGCCAGCCAACCCTTCAACCAGACAACTGATAAACCTCCTGCTCCTTGATCTCTATTTACTCCCCAGCATCCGTAATGAGTTCTTCCAGCCCCTCCAGCTTCCTCCTCGTAGCCTCCCAGTTAGCCCTGATATCAATCAAGTGGTCATGATACACATCATCCTCATGTCTTAGGGCTTCCATCTCAGCAATGAGAGCAGTGATCTGGGAAATCTCATTCCTGGCTGTGGCGGCCTCTTCGTGCAGCCTATTGATAAAGCCACGGAGGTTGGATATTTGTTGTTGCTTGAAGAACACCATATACTTGTCCACTTCAGTCTCCCCACTAAAATCGATGAGGTCGTCAATCACACGCCTTGCAAGTTGGTTGGGACCGTTTGGTGCTGCCATTGATAAAGATATTTGGTGTTATAGGATAGTGATCGGATTTTTGATAAAACTTGTTGAAGAAGAGTGATATGGAAGGAGAATGGGGAAGAGTGATTTATATAGGGGACGTTTGTGGTGGAGATTAGAGGTGTGAACAGGGGCGTGATTAAAGCTAGTGGTATGGGAACCATCATGACGTTTGGTTTTCAGACGGCGGTTATTTGATTGAGGAGAGACGTTACTTACTAGTTAGAGTATAAAGATGATGATGAAACACTATGGAAACCGTGTTTAAAGTCAACGAATGTGTATTTTTTATAACTATTGATCATCCAATTGCCACATGAATTAGGTTTTTGTGTGGCCTTTGGTAACATTTAGTCACACAAATCATGTTTTGGCTACACTTAAATAATGTGTGACAAACTGTTTAGTGTGACTATATGTACTGGATTTTGGCTACACTTAAATAATGTGTGACAAACTATTTTGTGTGACCGTATATGGCATTTGGTCATACTATTAGAAGCAAATGTGACTATAAGTTTAGTGTGACCATATATGGCATCAAGGTTACTTGTATTTGTCACACGTTCCAAATGCATATGTGACTAAATGATCTGGAACAAAATCACTAGTTAGGTTTAGTCACATAAGGGTCGATTGTGTGGTAATAGAGTTCTTATGGTCACACAATCGAAATGCTCATGTGTGACTAATTCGTAAATGCTGTCAATTTACCTACCTTCAGCCACATAAATATTTGAATGTGAGGCTGTTCCAAATCGACCATGTGTGACCATAGGTCGTTTTTGTACTAGTGTATAGGAATAGTCTCCACTACTAACGTTATTAGATCAAAGCGTAAGAGCAACAAACAAAAGAGTAGGATCTGGTAACGTAGAAGCAGGAAACTAGAAGCCCAAGAAGTAGAAGATCAATTTAGGAATTTGAATAAAACGCATGTTGCGTCTGATTTAGATTCAAACTTAAAAGCTTGTAATTCTAAAAGCGATGTAACGAATGCTAAGACTTTGAATATTTTGAATGTTAATGCATCTTGTGTGTTTTGTTGTAAAAGCATGTTATCAGGTGATCATAAGAAATGTGTTGCAAAATCTCTTTTATCTCGTAACAAGAAACGTACATTTGGCATTCCCTCTAGGCCCACTATTGCTTCTAAGTCTGTGCTAGGAAAACCGCCAAGTGTAGTTTCTAAAGATGCCTTAGACATACCCATAGTTGCAAAAACAATTCCTAAGACAATCCCATCACCTAGCGAATTCACTAAGAAGAAAGCTAAAATTAGTTGGACATGGCAACGTTGGTTACAAAGGAAACCAAGTTTTACATGGCTACGTAAAGTGATTAATAACTGTATTACTAACCTAACGGGTTCTACCGTTACCATCACTCCATCTTCGTCGTCTTCGTGTGATGCAGGTGGTTCAAATTGTTCTATGAATTGTTGATAGCGGTTGTTCCCAACATATGACAGACAATCTCAAACTTTTAATAAACTTTGTTGCAAAGTTCATCGGCACTGTCAGATTCGGGAATGATCATTTCGTTGCTATCATGGGCTATGGAGATTACGTCAATGGCAACATCAAAATTAGTCGTGTCTATTATGTCGAAGGCCTTGGTCACAACATTTTTTCAGTCGGTCAATGTTGTGATGGGGATTTGGAAGTAGCATTTCGGGAGAAAACTTGTTTCGTTCGTGATTTACAAGGAAATGATCTCATGTCAGGCAAACGTGGAACTTGTCTTTACACCATTTCAATGTCTGATATGACTGATTCTTCTCCTATATGTCTGCTCTCCAAAGCACATTCGACAAAATCCTGGTTATGGCACAAACGACTATCTCATCTGAATTTCAAAACTATGACTGAACTTGCACGTCACAAACTAGTCGATGGTCTTCCACGATTTCGGTATGCAAAAGATCACTTATGTCCAGGTTGTGAACAAGGAAAAAGTACTCGTACACATTTCCCTTCAAAAACAGAACACAGTACAGATCACGTTCTTCAACTACTTCATATAGATTTGTGTGGCCCTATGCGTGTTCAAACGATAAATGGTAAACGCTACATTTTGGTAATTGTTGATGACTACTCCAGATGGACTTGGGTCTACTTTCTCCAAAGCAAAGATCAAGCTCCTTCAATGATCATCACCTTTCTCACAAAAATTCAAGTTTAGCTTCGTAATATGGTTAGAAAAGTTAGAATAGACAATGGAACTGAATTCAAAAATCAAACTCTTTGAGATTATTTTGAGAATGTGGGAATTGAACATCAAACATCCATTGCAAGAAGTCCAGAACAGAATGGGGTTGTCGAAAGACGTGACAGAACGTTAGTGGAAGCTGAAAGGACGATGCTAATCAACGCTCAATTACCAGATTACCTTTGGGCAGAAGTTGTATCAACTGCATGTTATACCCATAACCGTTGCATGATCACCAAAAGGCATCACAAAACTCCTTATGAGATTGTTCACAATCGAAAACCGAATATAAATTACTTTCAAGTATTTGGTACCCTTTGTTACCCAAATAATGATCGTGATGATTTTGGAAAACTGAAAGCCAAAGCTGACATTGGTATCTTCATTGGATATTGTGAGAACTCCAAAGGTTTTCGAATCTGGAATCGTCGTACTAGAGAAATTCAGGAGACTATTCATGCTAATTTCGATCAGCTTACAGAAATGGCTTCTGAGCAAAACAGCTTAGGACCCGCAACCAACCGTCTAAATTTTCCAGATCAATCAGCTGCACCTCTTTCACTTAACTGTAAAGAATTGGAAACCTTGTTTGCTCCATTGTTTGATGATTCATTTGAATGTCGTGCACAAGATGTATCACCAATTTCCGCTGCACAATCTGATCAAAATTCCATACCTGATACACCTGCCACTACAACAACAACCATTGCTACAGATGCACCTCCAATTGAATCTCCATCAACACTAGAACAAACCGCTTCCAACAATGAAAATGCAGCTGAAGATCTACAACAACAAGAAGTACCCACACCTGCAAATTATGACAGAAACGCCTTCTTTAATCCATTTGCTCCGGCTCCAACCATTCCCGATATTGTAGAGTCGTCTTCATGCAACTTGGATCCGTCTAATATGCACACTCTTTCTCAACATTACCCTTCAACACACAAATGGACAAGAGATCATCCCTTAGTAAATGTGATTGGTCATCACACGATAAAGATTTCACACAGATGGTGAAACGTGCATTTATACTCTTACCGTCTGTCAAGAAGAACCAAAGAAAATTAAAGAAGCAATGACTTATGACAATTGGATTGAATCAATACAAGAAGAACTCGATCAATTCAAACGTCTTGACATCTGGGAATTGGTAGAAAGACCAGATGGGGTCTATGTCATTGGACTAAAGTGGATTTGGAAAAACAAGTTAGAGACTGAAGGCACAGTGATTTGTAACAAATCGCGTCTGGTAGCTAAAGGTTTCACTCAGCAAGAAGGAATTGATTTTGAAGAGTCCTTTGCTCCAGTTGCTAGGCTTGAGGCTGTCTGTATCTTTCTGGCATACGTTGCTCACAAGAATATAGTCGTTTATCAAGGGGGTGTATTAAAATTGTTCTTGTCAAAACAATGTCAAGTCTTGTTAATGTTTTTGAGTAAGGGACTTTGATTGAAAAGTTATGTGGTTAAGGGACTTATTGTGACAAGATTAGAAACTAAAATTTTTAATAAAACCAAAAAATCCTTTGCAGTCATTATTATTCACCAAAAATAGTTATTACTTCAACCATCAAGATCAACGACCCACATCAAATTCTCTAATCCGTTCGTGCTTTTAAAAATCTGTAAGTGGGAACATGTTTAACATACAAATATAAGAAATGGATTTTGATTTCACAAAGATCCAAAGGCTAAATTTTTCTAAAACGAATTATTTAGGTTTAGGGTTTTAGTCGAATTTGGGTTTAAATAATTTTGAGTGTTTGAGGTTAATTTCTATGGTGGGATATGATCTTAAACAAGTTCTTAACAAGATTCTATAACCTAATTATACCCAGAAACTCGAATTGATGAATCTTCAAATTAGGGTTCATGCGTATGAATTGGGGGATTTCGAATGATCATGTTTTGGACTAATTAATTGGTTGGGATAGTGTTCGAATATGTCGTATAACAGGAATTGACCATCAAATTGTAACACCCCAACCCGAAAAGGGTCAAAATGCCACATTATGGTGTCCATCAGAACATACAAACGCAAGCGGAAGACTTATAAACATAATGATTACAAAGGTATTCTTAGATAACAATAAAATACTAACTCTAGACATGACGAGTTCCAAAACTGAAATACAAATCCAAACTCAATCTAACTGAAGCTAAATCCAAGTCTAATCCAGAAGCAAATGGGTATCTATCATCAGGGTAGTCCACTAAGAGCTCCTATGCACTCTTCACTCAATCCCAGCTTCCAAACTAAACCTGCCGCAGGAAAAGAAATGCGGCTTAGCTTAAAAAGCCCAGCGAACAGATATATATAACAAACAAATAATCAAACATATATAAGTATAGGGAAAAGGAACATAAGCTCCTGCTGAATGAATATCATCTGTCAAACGAATAAGAGATCAAGGATCAACTGAACAAAATATCATATATCATAGGAAGCAAATCATAGCAAAACATAAGGAGATCATAATGAAGTCAAAGGAATCAATCAGAGAATCATAATCATATAATAGAACAAAAATGCCCATCGAGCTTAGAAAGCATGCCACATGCTTAGTCACATAATCATCTCATATCATATCCATATATCCGTCAAATCATAAGTTGTACAAGGAGGGGAGACCTCTCAAGTACCAAATGGAGTAGCTAGCTCCCAGAAGTGAAATGGGATGCATGGCACGCACCAACCAATCAGTAATCATATCCAGAACAGAATAGAACAGAATCTAGGATGCATCCATACGCCCCCTGCAAAACAAATCATATATATACACCTGCTCATGACATGTATATACACATATCATAATGGCCAATGTGCACAAATATCATAACAGAACAGAAGGGGACTCCATGGATCAATTGCACCTCCATAGAAAGTGTCATGCCATTGGTGCCTCAATGACATGGCCATGGTACCTCCATGGCTAGGAATATAGATAGCTCGGGCAACAGAACAGAACATAACATATCATATCAATTCATCATATCATATCTAATAAGTGCATATTAAAAACTGAACGAAATCATATTATAGCAAATGGATAGCAACCGAATATCATATCAATGAATAGTAAAATAAATATCAAGCCAAGGATCATATCAAGGGAATCATAGCAAAGGCTCATATCAAACGGATCATATCAAACGGAATCATATCAAACAGAATCATATCAAACGAAATCATAATAGAGCAAATGATCAAAGTCAAGGATCGAGAAGTCATGAGAGAAAACACCCTTGTTGGGAATTATAATTTGATGATTACAAAACTATATATGCCGAAATGAAGAAACATGAAATAATAGGGACTTAATGTAATAATTAGTTGTCTTCCTATGAAAGTTAGGTCATCTTGTAAAACCCTATTTATAAAGGGTTTAGACGGCAGTACTAGAGCATATAGAAAAACATAGATCTCTCCAATGAGAGTCTAATAGTAACATGTGTGTGTACACGTTTGTAGTAGTATAGTCATTAGTTTATGTTTGAATAAAATGAAGCGCGCTTGAATAAATAACACCTTGTTTAACATTATTGTTCTTGTTTGATTCCGCTGTGCACAACAATGATGTTTGTAAAACATATCCTAGATGGGCTAAACGATCTTCAACAAGTGGTGTCAGAGAGGGTTGCTCTCGATATTTAGGATCTACAAGGTTGTTACTGTTGGTGATGGAGCAGATTCGAAGAAAAAGAGCAGATCTGGTACGAATTGGTCTTCATAAGCCGCTGCTGTTGACTCGTACAGATCAGTGTAGGGTCGTCATCAGTTACGAGTAAATTAATGCTGGTTGACAAAAGAGTTAATTCTGGTCTGATTGTTTATACTGCTCTCATTCAGAATTAATACTGGTCAGTTAATACTGGTCGGTGGTGGTTAATACTGGTCAGTTAATTATGGTCCGTGGTTAATTCTGGTGATTAATTCTGCTCTCATAAGTTTGTACTGCTGGCTCAAAATGGATCGCGGACAGAATTTTAATTTTATGGCTTGTTTTGGTAATTATTTGAAGAAGACGATTGAATATTTCTTATTTGATGTTGTAGTTGAGTTTCACAGGTGCGTGTTCTTATCATACCTTTTAGCAGGAGGTAACTTGTTTGTGCGTTAATGCGGTGACAAAGACTTGATGAATCTAGCAAAAGTGTGTGATCTACAATCTAGGGTGCTTAATGCTCACATTTTCTATCACTTTAAGGAGTTACATTGTAGTGCTCAGTGTCTCATATAGTTGAGGATTTGTCAAGAGGTTGCGACCTACTTCTAGTATGAGTTTGGAGTCACATGGATAGTACAAGATATAAGACGCAAGTTTGGGAAATTCAACTTCTTCATCAAATTCGTTATACTCGGTTTTCTTCATCAGTGATCATTTCATAAAGCCTACAGAGTTCGTGATTCAAGAGATGGTAAACATATTGGCTTCAGGGGAAGCTTGTTGGTTCGATGTTTAACCATCTACATGCACCACTTAAGGGGAAGCGTTTTGATTCAAGTTGCATGGAAGACCCCAATTCGATGATTACAAAAAGGGGAAGATGATTGATATGCAGCTTATCGTATGTGGTGACATGTTCATGAAGACCTTAAGGAAGCATTGAAGATTGTTTCATGGAGATAGTTTTGTAATATCAAATAGGGGAAGATTGTTGGGAATTATAATTTGATGATTACAAAACTATATATGCCGAAATGAAGAAACATGAAACAATAGGGACTTAATGTAATAATTAGTTATCTTCCTATGAAAGTTAGGTCATCTTGTAAAACCCTATTTATAAAGGGTTTAGACGGCAGTACTAGAGCATATAGAAAAACATAGATCTCTCCAATGAGAGTCTAATAATAATGTGTGTGTGTACACGTTTGTAGTAGTATAGTCATTAGTTTATTATTGAATAAAATGAAACGCGCTTGAATAAATAACACCTTGTTTAACATTATTGTTCTTGTTTGATTCCGCTGTGCACAACAATGATGATTGTAAAACATATCCTAGATGGGCTAAACGATCTTCAACACTTACTGAGAAAGGGTAGAATATTTGTACCTCAAACCGCAATGAAACCATATCCGAAAACTCAAGGATCGGAAGTTACTCCTTCTTCAGCGAATCTTTTGGTCGGATTTAACGAGTGGAAAAAGAGCACCTGAACCAAAACTAAAACTTCTTTCTTGAATCCAGAAGCCACCAATGATCACTTGCATTTTCCAGACACCAACTGATCACCACTTTCATTCTTCTTAGTTTTTCTCGGAGAGAATTAAGCAGCCGATTCTGATGTTATATTTCTTAGGCTTTAGTGTGTTTAGAAAATATAATATCCGGTTTTTGTGATAATAAACGAATGTGTGGTGAAACAAATAAGGGAATGCCGAGATTTTAGGGGGGTAGGGGAGACTTATTCTTCCAACATGATCATATCTTTAAGGTAATTTGTGGTGTACATAAATAAGAAAATTCATGGACATATATAACGTGTGACATGAACTTATATTTATCTGTTGTGTTTTTTTTTTTTTTTTTTTTTTTTTTTTTTTTTTTTTTTTTTTTTATATATATAATCTTGGTTTAGGAACTTATATGTTGTAGTTTATCTCATAATATAATTGCTTAACTTAGTCGACTCCTCAAAGACCTTAGATTTTGTTTGTATTAAAAATTCAAATGTCATAACGGAATTTAGGTTGTTATACGAATCATATCCAGAAACATGTTTGAATTAATTTTGATGTGTAGGGTTTAAGAAGAACTCAACCAGGTTCAATCTTAATGATTCATGGCCAAAAGATGTTAAAATACGGACCAATGAACTTAGAAACATCATAGGAATCTATTGGAATCAAGCAATCAAACATCTAACATGATAAAATCAATTTCGATGAATCAGAGTTTAGGGTTTGTTGGAATTGCGAAGATACGCATTCAATTTAGATAAACGGTGTTTAGATGTCTTTTAATGAGCTTAATGATCATATTGTGACTCATGATTTGATTTAAATTTGGACAGGAAACCAATTTCGATAAAGAATTCACAAAATATACGTCTACAATGTTTATCGGAATTTCTTGTATAAGAAATTGTTGAAATTGCAATATCCGTCGGAATTGGATAAACCTTGTCGGAAATGCGAAATTGTCGGAATTGCATAAATTTGTCGCAATTGCACAAAATTTATCGAAATTCAGATTTTTATCGCAATTGGGCAAAGTTTATCGCAATTCAGATTTTTCATCGCAATTGACCAATTTTCATCGTAATTCAAAATCCATCGGAATTGGGTAAAACCTGTCGGAATTCAAAAAATCATCAGAATTGATAAAAACTGTCACAATTATACAAATACGCCGCAATTCATTATAACTGTCACAATTGGGTCTAACTTTGTCGAAATTTAAATGAATCGCATGTTGTCGTAATTGAACAATGGTTAACAAAATAGAATCTGTTTCAATTATGTCCAAAGATAAAAATTGCAATACTCATAATCTTAAGACATGTAAAATCAATAATATAACAAAATGGTCATGAATGATAACAAGATTAACAATTTGCTAACCTTCATGTATCCTGCAAATTTGTTTTGATTGATGTTTCAGATATCTCAAATGGCTGCAGAACAACCACTCCCAATGCTCACCAAAGAAAACACTTTCCACAAGACTATGATGTGAGAATTGGCAAGAACAAGGCATGAGTTGAATTTCACATGATCAAATGTGCAGAACCAACATGTCAAATAGCCATTGAAATCCTCAAAGTACACAAGTGTGGGAGCATGCTGGACAAGTCTGCTTCCATTCCCGAATTCTATATTCGCCAAATGTGGCACACCATCAATCTAGGCATAGGAGAAGACTCTTTCACTTGCACACTGGATAGAAAGGAAGTAACTGTTGATGTTAACTATCTCCGCAAAGCCATACTTCTGCCAGAAGCTCCTGCACCTGCCAAGAAATTTCATCCTACACCTACAGAAGAAGACGTTCTCAACTTCCTAATGGAGATTAGCTATGATGTACCAACCATGGAAAACCATTTATTATATCTTAGCTCGATCAGTTTCCGGAAGAGACAGTGGTCATGAGAACCCTCGTCTTTCTCACCTGCAAATCTTTTGGGGAATAGTGAACCAGAAGCAAATAGACTATGCTCAACTCATTTGGGATGCCATAGTCTTTCATATTCAGAGTCACTACCTTAAGCCCCTCACCAAAATCCCTTTTATAAGATATACCAAGCTAATCATCTACCATCTACTTGATGACAACGAAGACATCCCTCGATGTCTAGAAGACCAAGAGAAACATTTATTTGCTATGGACAAAACCGTTAGTCAAGTCTACATCCCAAAAGGATGCACACAAAAACAAGGGATGAGACTTCCTGAATCTCTTCTGACTGACAAGATAAAGAAAACGCAAGCATACATTAAATGTGATAAAGCGTTCAATGAGGGACATGTCGGCTTCGGCAAGTATGATGATGAGCCTGCTCCAGCTAAAACTTGAGCCAAAGAAGGTAGCAAGACAGGCAGCACATCTAGCACTTCAAAGAAGATTAAACCAGGGCCTCCTAAATACACCAATAGGAGAGTTCTAGTCAAGATTGCTAAGCCTGAGCCTGAAGAAGAAAAGATTGTTGAAGAAGAGGGATCCAGTTCTGATACGAAAACCGATGAAGAACCAACAATCTACAAGGATGAAATAGCTACCAAGATTGCTCTAGATGAAAGTCGTGAGTCATTTAAAGCTGATGAAGAGAGGCGGAAGAAGAAGATGCTTGAGGAACAAATGAGAATAGATGAGGAAATTGCCAAAGATTTTGATGAAGACCGGACCCTCTTCAATCCGGTTATTCAACCCGGTGGGTCTAGAGGTGCAGGAGGAGTTAGTCTACCTCGCTTAGATCTGGTTAATCAACCCGTTAATGACGAGGAACAGGATGAAGATGAACAGGCCAAAGATTTTGACATGGATGAGGATAATGATACAGAGAATGTGTTTATTGATGATGAAGTGATCAGAAAAGCTACTGAAGAGTTGGAATTGGAAAAGAAGACAATAGAGGAGGAAGAAAGGTTGGAAAGGA
Organism: Artemisia tridentata subsp. tridentata; assembly: GCA_021014915.2. NCBI lineage: Eukaryota > Viridiplantae > Streptophyta > Magnoliopsida > Asterales > Asteraceae > Artemisia > Artemisia tridentata. The sequence goes on along the minus strand of CP139502.1, from coordinate 236,474,453 downwards.
TAACAACTGAGGAGAAGGAAGCCGAAGATTACATTCAAACACCTCCAACCACTCCTCCACACTCTCCTCTAATTACCCGTGACACACCTCCAGTCTCTAAGCAAGCATCTCCACCAAAAGACCAAAAACACCCTGAATCATCAACACATTCTTCACCACCACCAAGACAAACAAAAACAAGCAAGTATATAAAGAAACCCATCTCTCAAGCTTCAAAAAGGGTGAAGTAGGCCGTGAAGCTTGCAAGAGCAAATAAAAATGACAAGCTTCTTGTCCAAATCGAAACTTTAACAAATATGGTCACCGGCCTTGCTAGACAAGTGAACGAGCTTCAAAACACCAAAACTCGAGATGATGAATTTTTTTCAGATGACATTCAAGAAAACATGCTCACTGCGATCAAGGGCAACACTGAAGAATACTTGAAAAATTATTTGCCTAGGATCACATCAAAGAAAGTGAAAGAATATCTTGAGCCAAACATCGAAGGTCTTCTCAAGAATATTGTGGCTATAGTTCCACTTGTCCTTCAAACCCAACCAACGAAGCCAAAAGAACCAACTATGGAAGAGCTTCAACTTCAACTGTTTGAAAGCTTAACAAGTCTTACATCACCAACTCCTGAGCAAATTGCCATCTCTGAGGCTATAAAGGCTAACATATTGAAGGAGTCATGCAAAGCTAAGGCTGACAAAGGTAAACGTCCAAGAGAAGATGAAGACCCAGACCCGAACTCACAAGTCAAGAAATCAAAGAGTGTCGGCGGCTCTTCTTTTTAACACCAAGAACCTGTCAGACCTTCAACAACCACAACAACCAACCAACCACCAAAGGCTTCTGGCTCCAGACCAACAACAATAGAGCATCATTTTGAGTTTACTACAGACGAAGAATTCTAACAACAGCAAGATCAACCAGCCTCTCCACCGAAGTCAAAAGCAACAACGTCTAAGCATACAAAGAAGTCAACAACCAAAAGGACAACTGCTGTCTCATGGCTGGATGAAGGCACGACTGATGGGAATGCGTGGTTTGATCAACTCGTCAGTGCTCAACCACGTGTAGACGATGAATCCATGATCGAAGGCCACATGCTTGAGTTCACGCAAAAACTCAAACGTGACCAACGAATCAAAAAGCTTACAAAAGAAGAACTTCGTCGAATCAAGAATGATGCTTTCAACCTGCTGAAAGATAGGTCTTCTAGTGCAACTGAGCTTGAATATCACTTGGAAAACATTGCACGAGCAATGTCTACTGATTTCAGCTGGACAAATCCGGACACGTATGTGATTGACAGTTCTTCTCAACACAAACGACCATACGTTACTGATGCGGTGCGTTGTGTCGTTGCGGTTTAGCAGTATTAATGCCTACTCAAGTTTTAAATTTATATTTAGCTGACTTATCAATAACACACACACTTAACGAGCAGTGTACCCGGTCAGTATGAATATAATGGTAAGTAGAGTGTCGATCACTAAGAGTGGAACGTATTATCTAGTTATTCTAATCAGTATTTTAATATATTAAGTTAGCTATACAACCTATTCTAACGCAAGGGGGTTCAGTCTGAGAGACTGGCACGATTTGGTTGCAATTAAATAATAAACTAAACCAATAGGCATGAATCAGCGAATAGCACACACGTACACAGATAAATACTTGAGACAATAAGAAGGCTGTCCTGATAGATAAGTAGTTTGTCACTTGTTTTATTGCTAGTTTTATATGAAGTGTATAGTTCGATGCAACGCACCGAGATTAAGTCCTTTCTCGTTGGTTCTAATCTTATCGGCGAGTAAACCCTTAATGATTACTTATGACTATCCTATTTATCTTTCTTCCTACTTTTCTACAGACCATAGAATGCATAGGCGATCTAATAAATAGGCAAGGGCAGAGGCATGGCGACCCGATCAACGCTCAGCTAGACACAGAGGTTATCAATGCACTAATAAAAGTCACCAAAGACATCAACATATAAACTTTAATTAATGAGAAAGCAGTTTTAAGGGAGTGCAATCTTTCCGTTGTCACATTACACAAGCCACCAATCTTGATGAATTAAAGTTTACTAACACAATAAAACAAAACTACTTAATGAATTAAACACATGCAGCACCTTCTTACAGCTCTTGTATCTTCGTTTGGGTGTGTCTTGTGCTGCCTATTCGTCTGAATTCGTCCTAGGTTTTTGTACTTCGGCCTTCTGTGTGTTGACTAAAAGCTTCGGAATTCGTCTGGTCTTGGGGTATTTATAGTTTCTGTCTGATGGTAAGATGCGGCGCATCTAGTAAGTAGATGCGGCGCATTGACTTAACTTCGCGTGGGGTCCAAGATTATAATATTCAGGAATATTCGTACACCGCCAGAAGATGCGGCGTAACTCCATTTATAGATGCGGCGCATGTCCTCTTGTATCTTGGATCGTATCTGGTGAAATATTGATAGTGATGCGCCGTATGTAATGAGTGAGATGCGGCGCATCTGGAGCAGATTCGTCTTGATCTTGTCCATTTCAGTAGACTCTTAACTTCTTGCATGTTTTGCTCCATAATTAGTCCAAAATCGCCAAGTTTCACCAAATGCTTGTTTTCAACTGAGAATTACAAAAGTAAACGATTAAGTATCAATCCTCATACATAATATAATAAAACAAGTCAAATTATTAGGATAAATGATAGTAATAAAATGTACTTATTTGAGTTCATCAGTTACGGATTGGACAAAGCCTCTTTCAGTAATAAGATCTTCAGATCAACCTGCTGTCCCATACAGCTTCTTCTTCAACAACGACCTGGAGCTTCTTGTGCACAGCAACAAGTGTCAACCCAAGTATGCAACTTCCATAACCCTAATTCCTGCTGCAAGCTATCCACAACCTGCTATCGAAGAAATAGCTACAAGACTCTTCGTTACAAACAGAGTGCTGTACTATCAAGATGCGCAACTGGGAATATATCACTGGAATGAGAAAAGGAGAAGATGCTACAAAAAAAAACTCACGAAGAAGTCTCCAACTCCAGTGATGAGTGATCTCAGGATAATTGCTGTGGTTAGCATTGAAGTGGAAAAAAGGTATGATTATACCTTTCTACATAAAATCAGGGTTAGAAGACAAAATCAGAAGATGTATTCATTCTCAGAAGTAGACTTCCCAGACTTGAACCTCAACGATCTGGAAGATATGTATCTCATCAAGGTTCAAGGGAAGAGGCATCATTTCTCCACTGATCTTACATACGCATTCAACACTTCTTTATTATACTTCATCAGAAGGAAGATCATTCAAGAACGTGTCGAAGACTTGCAACTAGGGGTCGAGAGCTATTAAAGGAAGATTAACTTAACCACATCACTTCTACATCTTCCTGAGATCAACCAAGAACCCCAGTATACCATGAAGAAAGATCCGACCTTCGGGTTTGTCTACAAGAGTGATCTCTCCATCAACTGCTTCATGGGATACAAAGAGGTTCACAAGTTCTGCGACCACACGCTCAAGAAAGTTCGTGATGGGTTAGTGATTCGGGTGAGAGATCGGGAGCTATACAGGACTAGCAGGTGGACAGCTTCTCAACTACGAGAAGTTCGTCAATTTATTCTGAAGATAGAGAAAAGGCTTGTTCATAGAGACCAGATGAGGAGACTTGAAAGCTACGTTGAAGGAAGACCATCTTTCCCGATCAGGAATTTTCAAAGACCTGATCCAGTTTTCACTGTCTTCAGAAGTATGGATTGGTGTAAGAGATGGATTTTCTTATAGTAATACTTGCTTGTGATATATTATGGTTTGTGTACATATAACAGTGCACAACTCGTACCTGTAAAGAAAGGATCCTGAGGTACACTTCAGTGCCTCAATCCTAATATAAGGAGCGAAAGCTTCTTACTTTTGAGTAGAATTAATCAAAATTTTGATAAGTTTTTTAAAATTCTGCTCAAAAGAACAAGTATTCTCTCTCGTGTTTATAAACTCAAAAAGTGATTTCACTTGTTGAGGGGGAGTACTTGAAACAAATTTTTGTTTAAAACCAAAAGTTCTTGTTGGATTCTTCCCATAAACCTCAAAAAGCATATTTTAATCAAAATGTTTTCCAAAAACAACATCAGTATGCTATTTTTGAGGGGGAGAATAATAATGTGATTAAAATATGGTAACAAAAGTATGGAATCTCGCATGAGCTCGACTCAGATATAACCAATGAATTGACAAAACATAACTGTTAGTAATCGAAAGGACTTGTCCTGGATGGGTAATAATTTCAAGCTGGTTTATCTAGTGATGTAAGCGTGTATCGAATAGGACTTATCTGAGTAGAGTGTACCATTTCGATAGATTTTCTTTGAATATGACCAGGACGGGTAATAACTTCAAGCTAGTCTAACTAGTGATGTAAGCATGTCTCGCATCGGTCATATTCACTGAAAATCAATCAATTCAAAAAGTGCTAACTCCACCCGACATGTGCAAATTTATCTTAAAAACTTATGAGCACATGTGAAGGGGGAGTATTTCTGAAAAAGCAAAACTCTCAAAGTGTTAACAAAATATGTTTTATAATCATAAACACTTTGAGAGATTTTCAAATAAATGGTTTATGGCAACATAGGATAGTCATGGAGTTATAAGGTGACTAAGGTTTGGAAAAACGTCCTATGATCTGCCAGAACCGGAGGGATCTACCCATGGACAATACCAATAGTTTAGTACTAGAAGTCCTTAGGTATGATTGAAAAAATGAGTAAAGAAATGAAAGGATAAAGAAGGGGTTGAAGAATTAAAAAGAAATGTTAATGAAAGGGTGAAAAGAAACAGCCCTCCAAATGTTCAACCTTAGGGTAGAAACCGGGTTCAATTCATATGCTACTGGATGTCACTACGGTGACACCAGTATTGAAGACAAGCCGTCATGGACCCAGTGAAGCATTGCACTAAACCTTCTAGACACTGAAGTCTCTCTCAAAAGATAATTGTTTCATTTCTCATGGAGAACCCTTCATAATCTATCAAACTCTCACTCCGAGATGAGTTGATATTGAAAAGGAGGCACTCTGCTCCATGCCTCCGACGACGAAAACCAAAATGCACTAAATCGAGTCTAGAGCTGCGAGATACATCAAAAGATCTCTTAGGAACACTTAATATATCTACATTGGTTGTTCAACAATAAGGACACTAGTTGTAAATAACAAGAGTCCTATGCAAATCTTAGCAATCTGCGAAGAACATTCATGAGGGAACTCACAATTGTGATTCTCAGTGATTGAGTGGAAATTCCTGCCAGGGTCAACATCAAACAACCCTGACAGTAGGTCACTTCGGTAATCCCTTGTGGGTTACGCTTAGTGTTCACGATGGTTCCAAACGGTCTACAGTCGTGGAGTGATACTTTGGTATACTTCAGCGACTCACCCTGAATAGTTGAGACACTTTGATGTATCTGTGTAAGCTCTCTTAGGGGCATCCGATTCAGGAACGGCCTTGGCAAGGATTAGAGAAAGTTTTCACACTATGCTGTTAACGATCTCGAAGTCCGAACCTGTAAGTGCCGGATGCTTTATTGCTAACTATTTTCATGCAGGTATTTATGGAAACCAGGAGTTCCACCACCACCATCACCATCATGCTCATACTAACATCACAAAGAAAGTTCTCACAAAGATCAAAGCAAAGCAAACGTTCAAAAGTCAAAGATCGAAGCTAACGAATGAGAATTACTTGAAGCATAAAGATCAAAGTCAAAAGAAGTATGAGCATTGTGGGAAAGACGTAAAGACACCGGAATATAAAGACGTTGATGAAAGGCAGATCATGACATTATCATATCACACATAACAAGAACAAAGAACAAGGATACGAAGGACGTCAAAGCCTAAGAAACAAAGGAGACGTCAAGCAACCTTGTTGACCAATCCTTAGGGGGAGATTATTGGGAACACATTTCATTAATATCAAGTCTTGGTCATATTTATGTAATAGGTTGCTAAGTGTAATAGGCTTGTATGTTAGATAGAAGTCCACGGCCCTTGTAGCAAGCCCATGGGCCGTGTATGTTTATGCTTAAGCTAGTATCCTAGGCGTTGCCCTAGGTAATGCCTATATATACTCATGTAATACTACTCTCTTACTGTTGGTTATTTTATTTATGCAAGCAGCACTTTGTCATTCTATTATGTGAGATAATCCGACCACCTCTCTCTCTTTCTCTCATCTCTCGTTCTCTTATACTTGTGTTATATACTATTAAGGTGACCTAACATTAACATTTGTTGGTTTTCTTGAAAGAGGATTTTCCTTATTAATCAAGCCATAATCAGCACTAAAGTAGGAGAAATTGGCTTTCTTTTGATTAACTTTTAAACATTTTTAGATTTCTCTTGAGAGATGTCATTAGGAACAAACATGTAATCTTTGAATGTATCACGTCTCATGTAATCAGCATTATACAAACTTGGTGTTTGAAGTTTAACAATATCAAGATAAGATGGTTTAGTATAACCAAGACCTTGTTTTAGATCCATAACTGAATCTGGTTTGGGAGCTAACATGTACATAGTATGAGGAGTCTGATTGGTAGTGCAAAGTTTAGTTTCAGCTTTAGTTAATCTTTAAATAAAATTAGCTTTTACTTCTTTAAGTTTAGAAACTTCTTCTTCAAAATTCTTTTTGATGTTTTCAAAATGTGAAATATTTCTTTTGGAAAGAAAAATCTCATTTTGTAAATCTAGAATTTGACGTTTAAGCAATAGTGGTCTTTCAAACTGCTCTTCATATAACATGTCCTTGATTTTCTTTTCTAAAGAAGCACTTTTATCTTGTTCTATTTTTATCAAGTTAGCTTAATTTTGAATTTGAGATTGAATAGTGGCATTGTTTTGAAGCATATCAACATGATCTTGACTTGTTGATGCATGACTGCAATCGGTACTATTAGTAGATAACCGAGGAGTAGCACTTGTAGACGTTTCACTGCGTCTGTAAACTTCAGTTGGCTTACTAATGGTACGAATGTGACCATGTATGAATTCATCAAGATCATCATTATCACAAGCATCTAATGTATGTACCTTGTCGACACGAGTGTCATCTTCTTCAACATCAGTTTCATAGCTTGGAGTTGCATCCTCTTCTTGAGCTTCAAAAACATCTTCCATTGTTGTGTCCATACCTTCCACGTCTTCAACGTGGGCCATAAGTGCCATGCTTGATCCTAAGGTCTATGCTTCATCATTTGTATCCTCAATGAAATTGAGTGACTCATCGTCAAGCTCACATTTATAATCTATCTCTGGGGCCATTGTCTAGCTTTTGTTGTTATGTCTTGAATAATCAGAAATATCAACCATTTTGTTTTTTCCTTCAAGAGAATAGTCCTTAGTGAGTTCATTGCCAAACTTAGCCATGTTGTTCATAAGTGATTTCTCATAATTATGAATGCTTACGGGATGGTATCTTGGAACGATGACCGGCTCATTTGGAGGAGTGTAGTAGAATCCATCCAGGGTGTAAGTCGTAGAACCATGGTCAACAACTTGTGATGGAGTCTCATGATTGTGTGATGGTGAGGCAGGGATAATGGTTTGCAAAGGATCCATATGAAAGTAATTTTCATTTAGGATTTCTTGTCTGATGAGTTGAAGTTCTTCTTCACGATGCATAGAGGCAAGATTTGTCCACATCTCATGAGCACTGTCTCGATAATCCATATTCATGTAAATTTCATTTGGAAGAGCTAATGTGATGAAGAATTTTTCTTTAATGTCAGCAGTGTATTGAGCACGTTCAATGTTATTCAAACCTTCATCGATTTGTAGTCTTATTATCCCTGGTGTGCTTTGATCAATAAGAAATTTCCTTTCATATGGACCATGTTGGATTGATTTAAGCAAGAGTGTTAGTTCCCGGGAGTAGCATGGGTGGTCTTAATTCATTGCTATAGAGTAATACATCATGAATAGTAGACATTGTGATGGTGGATCTTTGATATGAGATGTTGTTTGTGTTTGAAAGTGGTGTTTTAGTTTGTTTTAAGTTGAGATGGTTGAGTGTTTGGAATTTATATTGTGATATTTAAATGATTAAATTTTCTTAATATTTTAATCTTTGTAAGGGATTTAAAATTGGATAAAAGTCTTTAAGTCAAGGTATCTCAAAAAAGTCTTGTGAATAATAACTATCGCAACTTTTTGGTGAAAATTGGGCAGAGTTTTCTTTCGTAAAACGTGGATAACAGTAAGTCTCAGAAGATCAGGTGTCGCAAAAACTTGTGCTATCACAACAATACAAGAGTTATCGCAACAATTTCTTGCGACTTGGACAGAGTTTTCTTTCGTAAAGAGTGGGTAACCAAAAGCTTCGCAAAGCAAGTATCACAACAATTTCTATCGCAACCCAAACTACTGCTCTCGCAACTCAAACCAACTGCTATCGCAGTCACCTATCGCAACCAAAGACAGCTATCACAACTATTTCTAAGCCAAGTATTGCAACAAAACCCTCAATTTTGCGAACAAAATTTTATGAGCAAAATGCTAAACCCTATTTATACAAGAAAAAAGTACACTTTTTTAAAAACCCTTAAACCAGGATTTCAGCCTAAATCTTAACCAAATTCACAAAATTTTTGTATTGAAGGACAAAAGCTCTTTCTTTTTCCACAAATATGTTATCCTAACACAAGTTTTATACGATTAAACACGTTTAAGAGTAATCTTTATAATACGTATGAGAGTAAAGATATTCTAGAGAGAGAAAGTTCTTTAATTCTATAAAACCAAAACTTTTACTACTAATGAAGATTAAAACAACACTAAAACACAACTACGTGAAACAACGAATCATATTTGGCTCTGATACCAATTTTTGTTCCAATAATATCACGTCTACTCTAATAATCTTATTGAGATAAAGTGGGTGTGGACACTTTAGTTTAGAGAGAGAAACGAGAGAAGAGAAGGAAAGTCTCGCATTGATATTAGAAAGAACGCACACCTCATAACCCATGAGGTAGGGGGTATTTATACCCATACTTAAGTCTTGCATCCCTTCGCAGCTATACAAGTGCCGCGAGGGTATGATGCTATCGCAAGCTTACTACAACATATTACAACGTTTCCTAATCAATATTACATGGAAGACCCTATATCATGATTTACACTTTTTGTTGTTGGACCACAGAAATACAAGTAGTTTACTAGATTAGATATCCCACCCCCACGACACTTGTATAGTCGTGGGGGGAATAAGAATGTTGTGTAGGTATCACAACATATGCTAGGAAAGGTTGTGAAACCCTTGTACTAGTATAAATACCTCCACTAGTCTCACTAGTGGAGTGTGTGTTCTAATAATAATATTATCCTTTGTGTCACCACTATCTCTTTCTCTCTCTAGACTCTCTCTCTCTACACCACCACAATGGGTGTGTTTGGCTACTCAGGCCGACCACTCGACACCACATAATACCAATCTAAACTAGATATATTCGATCCTACAATTGGTATCAATAGCTAACCAGGGGTTTGGGTCGATAATTTTATTGGTGTTTTCGTGTCTACGGTTTGTTTTATCAGTCCAAAAGGTCCAAAAGTTGTTACAGTTTTTCTGGTCTCAAAACTGTCCAAATCTGTGTCTTTTTGTTATACAAATCTGGTGTTTAAATCCTAAAGTTATTGTGTCAAGTAATACACTGATTTATAACAAGATTTATATGGTTTTATCTTTATTTTTTGGTCATATTCAAGTTCTTTTGTGGTCAGAAGTAAGTTATAAAAAAATTTCAGATCCAAAAAAATCTGATAGTTTTTTTTGCTCGCAAAAATGAGGGTTTTGCTGCAACTATAGCTTGTGATAGCTGTTGCGACAGCAACTGTTCCAACAATTATTGCGACAGCAACTGTAGTGACAGCAGTTGTGATGTTAAGAGTTGCAATAAGTGAGATTGTGAGACTTTAGTTACCCACGTTTTTAAGGAAAGAAACTATGGCAAAATTTAGACTTGGGTTGCGAGACTTAAGGTCGCAATAACTTGTCTCTATTTCTCTAAAACAAATCTGAGTCTCATATTAATTACAAACCCATATCTGTTTGTGAGAGCTACCACTTAATCCTTGAGATACCACAAGATACTCAAAGACCAAGGTTTGACCTATGACTGTTTGACCAAGACATATATACAACAATCACAGTCCATATAACCGAATGGAAAGTCAAAGTAAGAAATGAAAAAATTAAATCAACAGCCTAAATATTAACTATAATCCCCAAACAACTCAATACCAACGACCACAAACCCATCTCACTATCAAACAACCATATACAACCTCAACAATCACTAATCCCAACCCGTAATAAGAAATAAACGAAAAAAACAATCTCAGTGTGTCTTTCTTTCATGAGTTATCGATCTTTGAAGATCTAAGAACACCCATCACAGATCTTTAACAGAAAACAAAAACAAAAACAAAAAAAAAAACAAAAAAAAAAAAAAAAAAAAAAAAAAAAAAAAAAAACCCTACCCGAGACCTCATCTTGGAGATCTTGAAGTCGCACCTTGTTTGTGGGGTGAATGTGCTTCGGTTTGTGTTTATCATTCAGATTTGAGCATAATGGATATCAAAGGGTTTAAGTTTAGGTATTCATGTAACACAAAGAAAAAGGTTCAAACTGAAGTTTGTTGTTTTTTTTTATTTGTATGGAGATGCGTCTGGTTCAATGGAGATATAAGGCTGATATGTTATGAACTGATTTGTGTTTGAACATGGAGAGATAAGGAGGTTCGTTATCACATGGGAGATATAAGGATGTAGTGTGTTGTGTTTAACTGAGTTTGTTTATTTGGAGTTATAAGGTTGGAAGGGAAGTACTTGTCTGCGTTTCTTGTTGGAGATATAAGGTGGTGTTTGATAAGTGTGTGAAGATTTAGGGTTAATGATGTTAAGGAGTGTTTTATACCCTAAAAATTAGGGTTAGGCAATTAACTACTGGGCCTTTATTTGAAATTTTGTGTAAAACCCTAAAATTTCCATAATCTGATGTGACCAAAATACCCCTCTAATTTTGAAATTTTAAGAATATATAAAATCATACAATGGAATATTATTTGAACCTAGCCTAAAGTAATTAAAACCCTAAGTACCTAATAAAATTAAGCTAATAAAAACTTTACATTATAATTTAAAATCACAAAACAAATAATTCTCTATATCTAGTCTAAAACTTGCGACATGTTAATGTGACCAGAAACCAAATTTTCGGCTAAGGAGAAAAAGGATAAAGATAAGCATTAACTTTGATTGATATCATAATCCCTCAAAATTAGGTCCTTCCTTTTATACCCTAATCACAATACACGGTTTCCCCATTTTTTTATATACCGAACATATTTTTTCCTCACTTTGAAAACCATAAAAACTCCACCTCAAACCACTCGGCTGCTACTTCTTCCTGTTCGATCCACAAAGGCAGCAAAAGGAGGCTTTTATGTGGCATCTTCTTGGTGATTTGGTGTAGTGATCGATTGCATTGTTTTCTAGTTTGAGGTGGTGGTTTTGATCGTGGGATTGGAGGCTATACGAAGAGAATTTTTGGCTAGGGTTCGGCTGGGAATTTTGTTGGTGATTCGATTGTGTTCTCCTCTTCTTTTGATCACGCATCAAGGGTAACTAGTATCATCCTTGTTCAATACGACTTTACTTGTCTTGATTCTTGATATGTTTTGTGTCTTGCTTGTTGTTCTTGTCAATTTAATACACACAAAATAATAGAAGAAAGCTACATAAAATCATAACAAGTATTCACATAAAATAACGATTTGAAAAACCCTATATAATCGACCTATTTAAACCATTCTTGTTTTGATTGTTATGTTCATGTTAACACCATATATAAGTCGACCTAGGTCTGTTTTAACTCATACATAATTGCTTTGTATCGATAGATAAGTCGTTGGAATGATAAACATAAAATTATGAACCCTATTTTACTGTCCAGGAATTTAGGTCAAATTGATTTGAATGGATCTTAATGATAGTAACGTTTTTTTAGTGATATTTGGGTCTAAAATTAATTTTGGGAAAAGAGCTTTCTGAATATATAAGCCTTGTAATTTTTAGAGGTCGGGAGAATGCCCTTTTTGATTTTACAATTTCAAGTGTTAAAACTATTTTTGGGAGTCCGAAAATCAGTCCACTTTGCCCATTTTTCATTTATAAACTATGAAGATTTGGGTCATGAAACTTTCCAGTATTTAACATCTATATGCCTAGTAATGTCTTGAATTTTTGAGGATTTTTCCTGGGTGTATTGGTGGGTAAACCAAGTGGATACTTTTTGGGTACTGCAGCAGATACGTTTTCTGAGTAGTCTGAGTTGGAGTATTTTTCGTATGGGGTTAAACTAACTAATAAATTCTGAGAAAATTCGTGTGAGTTCTAAAGACATTGAAACACCTGTGAGAATTTTTGTGGAATTTATCTTTGAGTTCTTGTGTGGTAGAAAAATTCGTATAATTGTTACCTGATTAAATATAAAAGCTGAAATTGAAATAATAAGCTAATGTATGGTGTAACTTAACTATAAAAGATGTATTTTGACCCTAGGCTATACTTACTCATTAATATGACATTTAAGGATATAATTAAGATATCTAAATACCTCTCATAACCTAATTTGATATAAAACATGATTAGTGTGTTTATGAATGTTAAATGATGCATAAAATCCTAAACTTACTATTTTGGTCATGAAACTCTAATTTTACATTAATAGCCATAATAAGTAAGTAAACGGAATTGCGATCATTTGTAAACCCTAAGTTATTAAAAGTGTCATATTAAACTCTAAACTATAACATTAATTGTATTAGATCTAAAAGTTATTAAATTGACATTAATAACCCTAAAAGTCACTAAATCGGGAAACTACTAATTATGGAAACTTTACTAATTCAGGAGACCTACTAAAAATTGAAAGTTACTTAAAATGGTTAAACTACTTAAAGAGGAAACTTACTATTTTTGAAAAGTTACTATTTTTGGAAAGCTGCTATAAACGCGAAGTTACTAAAAATCGAAAGCCGACTAAAATGAGTAATCTGACTTAAAATAAATTATTAATAAGACGATCATGAATTCGTGTAGATTCGCTGAAGATGGAGTTGCTTTCGATCTTATGTTTCTATTGTGTTTTCACTTGCGGTCTAAGGTATAGATATTTTGACCTTATCTCTTAAGGTTTCTCATGATTCGTACACATCTTTTAGATATTAGCTTTGACTATGGTGCCATTGATCTGAGCCTTCTTATTATGGCTTTCTCATTTGATCTATGCCTTTGCTATGCTCCCTTAGATTGTAAACCATTGATATTGTAACTGGATGTGAAAACCTTTCTAAATTATATCATGGGAATGTTTTGAGAAAAACTATTTAAAAATGATGTTTATGAGCACGATGCGTTACCACTTTTATATGGAACTTTACTAACTTTTATGAAAACTACTTTTACGAACTACCTTTATGAAAACCGTTATTAAAGATCATTTTTATGAAAACAATTATTAAGAGATTTCTTTAAATAAACATTTGATAGAAAACGTTGATTATGAACCTTTGCTACGAACTTATGAACCTTTGATATGTGATGACTTTTTAAACCCTACAGTTTGATACCCGAGCCACTTTGTTTCCTAGTCATGGGGGTTCCATGGTCATTTCATTGATGCACTTCTGACATGACTCTAGGGCGGTGGAGTGATGTTCCGTCCCGTCCCTTTTTGTTATTTATTATGAGCTCAATTATTATATATGTTTGGCCACTAATATCTTTGCAGGGGCGTATGGATGCATCCTAGATATGATCTGTATCTGTTATGTTATGTGATATAATTCTGGTGATTGATGCTGTGTGCAATACACGTCCTTCACATATTTGAGAGGTCGCACCTCTATGGTTACTATGATATTTGATTTGATTTATTTGGGCTCGTGGTAGATTACTGACCTTTTCTTACTCTTGATACTCAGTTGTTTATACCTTATGTTTTTTCCCAATGCACTATATCCTATTATCCTTTAATTCTTCTTGTTCTTTATTCAATTGACTCACTGTATTGTTCAGTTGACTGCTTATTCATTTGACAGATGACATTCGTTTCAGCAGGAACTTACGTTTCTTTTCCTATACTTAAATACGTTTTGTTTTTATTTACTTTATATGTTTGTGCCTTATCTATTGGTTTTGTTTATATATATCTGTTCACCGGGCTTTTAAGCTCAGCCGCATTTCTTTTCCTGCGGCAGGTTTTAGTTGGAAGCTGGGTTAGGAGTGGAGAGTACATTGGACTTAGAAGAATATACCTTGATAGCTATTCTGGAATAGAGATGACTGGAAGTGTTTACATTTTAGACTTAGAAGTTATGGTTGTTCTCATTTGTAGCCTTGTATTTCAGATTTTCCCTTTGTAACCTTTGAAATCCATTTGTATTATTTAAGTCATATGCTTGTGTTTGCTTTGATATGTCACCATAACGTAGCATTTCTACCCTTATCGGGTTGGGGTGTTACAATTATGGTATCTGTTAGGATTTATAAAAAGTGATGGTCATTAACGTTGTAATATTTTTAATTAAGAGTTTCGTTGTGTAGTTAGTTAATTTAAACAAGGGGCTTGGACTTAAGTTTGTAATATAATGTAATCCATGAAAAAGCCCAACCCAAGTCCAAGCTCATCCATCTCCAAATAGTATAAATACCACCTTCCTTCTCATTTGGAAGGTTGGTGTTCTCAGGTCCTCATAGTCATTTAGGTTTGTATTGAAGAACAAGTGTGTGATTAATATAAAGCTAATATTACATGTTCCACTCTTCTTATTTAATCTAATCTAGTGATTGTTTTATTGGTTAGGATAGATTACTAGTTATAACAAGTGGTATCAAGAGCAAAATAAATATATTAAAGAAACTAGGGCTCGGTACTGTTCATAAAATCGCTACTGTTCTAGGGTTTAGTTTCTGATCGAGCAATACTTTCATCTAGGAACTTTTTGATCGAGCTTCATTTTAGTTAGTCGAGTAACTAGCGAGTTAGCTAGGTTACTCGAGGTTCAATCTTCATCGAGCATCTGCTTCTTAGTAGAGTAACTTTAGTCGAGTAACTTTAGTCGAGTAACTTTAGTCGAGTAACTTTAGTCGAGGAACTTTAGTCGAGTAACTTTAGTCGAGTAACCTTAGTCGAGTAACTCAATATAGTAGAGTAACTTAGTCGAGTAACCATCCTAGTCGAGTAATTTGGTTCATCGAGAAACTTCATTTAGTCGAGAAACTATTTTTGATCGAGAAACTACACTTAGTTGAGCAACTATTATTGATCGAGTAACTGTTAGTAGAGGAACTAGTGTGATCGAGTAACTCATTTGATATAGTAACTCCATTTGATCGAGTAACTCATTTGATCTAGTATTTAATTTCATCGAGTAACTTTGTGATCTAGTAACTCATATCATCAAGTAACTTTTTGATCTAGAAACTCCAATTGATCGAGTAACTTAGTCGAGTAAGTTTGATCGAGAAAGTGTGACCTCATCGAGTTTCTTGTGCACCTCATCTAGTTTCTAAACCAAGTTTCTTAATCAAGTTTCTTCATCAAGTTTCTCATATTTGACCAAGTTTCTGAAATTTGCTCAAGTCTCTCAAGTTAGATCAAGTTTCTGAAGTTTGCTCAAGTTTATCAAATTTGTGAACCGTAACCAACCTTATCCTAGTTCTTTAACCGATCCAATACCATCTTAACCATACAACAAAAACAATGACTACTCAACAAGACATCCATGCAGCTGGTGCTGAAAACCGTCCTCCAATGCTAGAAAAAGGTAGTTATCTTCCATGGACAAGCTGCATGCTTCGATACTTGAAAACTAAACCTAATGGATAAGGCAAACTCTTGATTAACTCCATCAAGAATGATCCATTCAAGCCTCGTCAGATTCAAGTAGCTGGTGATCCAAATCAAACACCTCCCATTCCACCATCCTTTCGTGATCAAAAGGAAGAAGAATACACTGCAGATGATTGGAAGCAAATAGAAGCAGATGACTTAGCTATGCACTTAATTCAACTCGGTTTACCACAAGAAATATTTTGTGCTGTTGACAGTTGTGAAACTGCTTATGCTATGTGGGAACGAGTTCGAAGGCTTTGTCATGGTACCGAAATTAGTCAACAAGACATTGAAAACAAGCTTCTAACTGAAAGGGAGAAATTCACATCCACTCCAGCTGAACCAATTGAATCCTACTACACAAGGTTTTGCACTATCATAAATGATCTCATCAGGAACAAATTGGCTCCAAGTCGAATTGTTCAAAACAACAAGTTCATCAACAACCTACCAGAGGAATGGGGACGATATGTCACAATCGTTAACCAAACAAAGAATCTTCATGCGGTAAACTATGATCAACTATATGACTTTTTAAAGCAAAACCAGAAAGAGGCTGATGAAGTAAGGAAAGAGAAGCTAGCCAAACAACATGATCCTCTACCATTGATTGCTCAAGCACCAACACCAACAACATTGAATACACAACCATCATCATCATCTCCCACACAGAACTTCCCGCAACAACAATTTGTTCCACAACAACCATTCTACCCACAACAACAAGAAGAAGTCATTCCACAACAACAATACCCAGAACCAGAATACAATCCTAATGATGACATGTCTGCTTTGTCTCAAGCATTCACCCTACTATCAAGAGTTGTCCAAGGGCGCTATTCCACACCAACTAACAACAACCAAAGGATTTCATCGAGCACTCGCAACAGGCAGATTGCACAGCCGAGTTTCAACATGGGTAATCAAGGACAAATGGTTGGAGTTTATGGGAATCAGCAAGGGCAGTATGCAGGCAATCAGATGGGTCAGTATATGGGTAATCAGAATCAGTTGGGTCAAGTTGCTGGAAATAGAAGGGGTCAGAATATAGGGAATCAGTATGGAAATGTTGCTGCTCCAGTAGCTGGAAATGTTGGGAATATGAATCAAGGGAATGTGTTGAAGTGTTTTAACTGTAATGGAATTGGTCACATGGCAAGGAACTGTCCTACCAAGCCAAAGAAGAAAGATCTGGAAAATCTTCAGAAAGCAGTGCTTCTAGCTCAGAAGGAAAAGGCAGGGTTTCAGTAGAATGTAGAGGAGAATGATTTCATGGCATTGATGGATGATATGGAAGACTTGGAAGATATAGATGCCAATTGCATTTTCATGGCCAATCTTCAGGAGGTTAAATATGATACAGATTCTGAAGCACCTCCAGCTTATGATATCAATGAAATCTCTGAGGTACCACCATATGCTACATGTCATAATAATGAAATGTTTGAAATGTCACCTCAGAATGAACAACATCTTGCGACTCCTACACCAACTTACGATACATATATGGACACCCCAAGTTGTAGCAATACTAATTTGGCTACTCCAAATATGGATCATAATGGAGGCTTCGAGTCACAGCATACTGAGACTGAAGAGGAAACACGTGCTTTATTTGAATCATTATTGAACAACTGTAGTATTGAAATTGAAAAGGTCAAACAAGTCAATCGCGATGTCAAGGCCGCGAATGAAAAATTGACCGCTGAGCTTGAGAGATACAAGGTGAACGAAAAAGCTTTTGAATTTAACCACAAACGACAGTCAGAACTTTAGAAAAGAAACGTACAT
This sequence comes from Artemisia tridentata subsp. tridentata, assembly GCA_021014915.2. Lineage (NCBI taxonomy): Eukaryota > Viridiplantae > Streptophyta > Magnoliopsida > Asterales > Asteraceae > Artemisia > Artemisia tridentata. The sequence goes on along the minus strand of CP139502.1, from coordinate 236,456,719 downwards.
TCGATAAAATGTTTATGATGTTAATAATTAAGTAATTAGAAGAGTTTATGATATTTACGAATCGTAATGGTTTAAGTTATAAAATGGTTTTCATAAAATTTGGACATGATGCGTCCGTTTATATAACATTTCCAAGTCGTTATGACTTTTGAATAACAAGTTTTATTTATTATATTTAACCAATTTGATACAAATTTATACAAGTTTATACATATTTTACAAGTTATAATTGTTTATTTGTCGTTATCATTCGCGTGAATATTAGTGTCGGGTTTATCGACCATTTTGTATCCGAAGTACAAAATTGTCCATAAGTCCATCGGCTAATACCATAAATCCAATAACGATCAATCCAATATCATCCAAGCATAGTTTTATCTTACAATGTCTAATATCCAAATCAATACCCAATGTACTCCCAAGTAGCATCCGAAACACCATCGAAAAAACAAAAAAATAATTTGTTTGAAAGTGAAATAAAATGTAAAAACAATAAAACTTATAAATAAAATTCAATCGTATCAAATTACTACATTGGGCTTCGACCCAATGCATACCAACCGCACCCTCTATAATACCTTGGGCTTACAAGCCTCATACCAAAACCAATCCAAACTAAACACACGCAACACACGCACAAACATAATCACTTACAGTTTTGGTTTCACAATGAAAATGACAAGATTTTGACAAAACGCGAGTAGTGTGGCTCGACCTCGAAACCACACGTATAAACAAAAATATGACACCTTGTGGCGGGCAAGACTATCCCAATACGGGTTTGTCTACCCACGCCTAAGCCGAAACGAGTGCACCTACGGGGTACCTCGATAACACTTAATTCACACGACTAGATCATCTACATATGAGGCCACCACACCTCGCTAACGACTCAAATGCCAAGCTAAAACAAGTCTATTATCGAATCCAAATCAAGTCCACCCATGATACGACTTGTATCGTGGGTACACATCACGAGCACACCCCTTGGTGTGTCACTTTAATCCACAATCAAACCACAAAGATCCTGGTGGTCGTTTGTTACCAATAACCCATCAAACGCAACCCTTACAAGGATGCTACTCACCCAATCGTACCATGACCAAACTGAAGGAAAAATAACAGTACGACTACCATGACAACATCGAGACTACAAATCCAATATAACCAGTTAACTCAATATGTCGTGACTCGTAACGCGTCACGACTCACCCTATACGGTTGAAAACTCCACACGGTACAATAGAAATTAACCAAATGAGATACTAGGACAATCAAAAGCATACACAAGCATAAGCATAAATACACAAAACACAATCAGAACCGGTCAAATCAACTCAGTGAGTTGACTCCGTCAAGTTGACCCAACTCGTTCAGTTGAGTCGACTCACCCACGAGTCGAACGATTACCATTTTAAAATCATAGATCCACACAAGTCTTATTTATAAAAAAAATATATATATTTGATTTGGCCACGAAAACCTTAAAACCCATTTAAATTCGTATGGTTTCAAATAAAAAGAAAGGAAATAAAGAAGATGTGGTGGTGTAAGCTTACCCTACGCACGGAATAGGGAAGAAGAGGGTGGGGAACGGCGGTGGTACGACGAAAACGAACAAAACCAAAACCCTAGCTTCAAAAACCTTCTAAATAGCCTTCGGATACTCCCTTTAGTATGGTAATGGTGGCAGCGTACGGTGGTAGCTTTATCGGAGTTTCGCCGAAAAAGAGATGACGGCGCCGGAATTCTTAAAACCCGGTGAGGGTGAGTCTCAAATGAGGGACAAACCCTAATTCGGGCCTTTTATATCCCCACTAAGGACCAAACATGTACAAATGAAATGAGAGGGGGCGGTGGTGTAATATTAGAAAGATGGTGGATTGTGTAATTTTTGAAATCTTTTGTAAATAAGCCTTGTGGCCCCGGTTTGACTTAGCAAGCATGCGTTTTAAATTACGGGACTTGCGCCATTGAGTCCGAAATAATTTTTCCAATGAAAACGAGTATTAATACGTATAACTTACTCGGAGTTAATATATTTAGTAAATCGATTTGTTTTGAGTATCTTAGGTTGTGCCGGCTCAATAAATAAATAACGGTCACGTTTTAACAAGATATCCTCTGTTTTTCAAACTCAAACAGGTTCAGAGAAGTTTATAAGCTAAGGGATTGCAAAAGTAAATATTTTAGCTAGTAAAAAAATAAGTTTGGAAAATTAGCGGGTGTTACAGCACATACCCCTAAAAAGAAATCGCGTCCTCGCGATTTAGTCCAAGTTATAGGTCGGAATAATGTCGGTGAAAAGGTGATGGTACTAGTAGCATATTTGGGTCTCACTAGGCTGTTTTAAGAGTTTCTCCTAGCCTGTGTAAGGGTACCTAGGTGGTCTGCCATAAGTTGTCTACCCTTTAATGACTTGGTGAGGTACAATGATTCTGGGAGTAAGCTTAATAGGGGGAAACAGTTTAAGTCTTAACTACACGATGTTTCACAATTTTGTTAGTGTGGGCTCCTCTAAATTCTCTCGGTCTAATTCCAATGTATGGTCTATACTCTAGTGACACAAATCCAAATCTGATACATGTAAGGTGGTAAAAATGGCGGGGTGACTGATCTTCAAGATTTGTTTTGAAATTGTGTGTTTTCCTCCTCAGAGGAATGGATAAAATTTTGTTTGAAAATTTTATTTGGGTAAACGTTTGTACGAATTTGACCAAAATCACTCTCCAAGTATTACGCATTTCTTTGTTGGGAATTAATAGTTACGTAAGATGACACATTTTTAAAAGATTGAAAATTTTGTAAGACGGGTTTTTAATCATGGTATGGGTAAGGTAATTTTCACAGAAATTGACGTTTGACATTTCTCAACAAAAGTTTGATAAATTTTAACCAGAAGAATTTAATCCTCAAAATAGGTATTTTAGAAAAATATCACTACGAGTTTCAAAGTTGATATAAAAGCATTTTAAGAAAAGTCCTCAAAAGTAAGAATATCAAGGAAGAAGGGGTAGTCGAGCATGTACGTCCACCTATGTTTCTAAATATCCAAGGAAAAGGATCTAGTTGGCAATGCTTAGCAAGGTTCAATGTTTAATATCAGGCGAAGCTCATAGATGTAAATATCCAACTTGTTTAAACAGTACTAAAAGGTATCTAGATCAAAATTGTCGTATGGCGGTCTGAAAGGGATAACTTGGTGCTAAGAGGTAACATGACTTAGACGGTTGCACTAGTGATCTGAGGGCATAAATTAGCCCGACACTCTGTTGAGAAAAGTCCTTCTTGTTTACAAGGTGAGATCGGGTATCTATAACTGCTAGGTAAGCAAAGATCTCTTGTCATCCTGGTGTTGAAGTCAGGTCACATAAAAGAAATGGGTTTTGAGTCTGTGTTGTCTAGACTCCTAGAGGGTACAGTATCTTAAGAGAAATGGTATATTGACAACCTAGTTCAACGCATGCACTACTAATCAGGGAATCTAATCGCATGGAACGAATGAGGTAACTTATTTAGTGATGAAACCGTATCAAGGCTTGGTAGGTTGTTATCTATAGTCTCAGGCGAAAGTGTGGAATCCACTTCTAAGGTTTGGTTTATTTTCAAAGGGGAAATATTGGTTATTCTGTTTATGATGTAATAATATAAAAACATTTTTCATGAAGGTAAATGGTTCACATGGTGATTGTAAAATACTTTATAAAATAGTTTGTAGAACAGTTTATAGAGTGATAGAGAACGATTTATTATTTATAAAATAATGAAAAAACCATAGTTAAATTTGTGATATGTTAGAAAGACAGCAACTTGGTTTATACAATAACTTGTGAGATGATTTTGTAAAACGGTTCATAGAGTAATAAGAGAATCATTTGTCATTTGTAAAATGTTAGCAAAGCTGTAATTTACTTATTGATGTAGTAGTAAAACGGTTCATCGGGTGACAGTAGAATAGTTTTGGAAAGTAATGGTGAAATAATTTGTAAGGTAATAGTAACACAGTTTTATTGTTTTTAAATCAAACAGTGGCTAATTCAGCTCACAGTAGAGTAAAATGGTCCATAAGGCTGTAGTAAAACTTGTAAGGTAATTATAACATAGTTTGCAAAAAATTTGTGAAACTGTTCATTGATTTATGAAATAGTAGTAAAGGGGCGAATCGGCTTATTACTTAACAATAGGGTAGCCTGTACAATGAGTTGTAAAACAATTTATAGGGTAGTAGGAAAACAATTTGTTATTTACAAAATAGCAATAAAACCGTAGTTTGTGATATATTAGTAAGACAGTAAATTGGTTTATAAAATAACTGGTGGAATGATGTTAAGAAATCAATTCACTGTTTATAAAATAGTGGTAAGGTAAAAAAAATTGTTTTTATGATATAGTAGTAAAACATTTTGTAGGATGAACGCAAAATGGTCGGCAAAATAATTGAAAACAATTTGTATGTTAGATAGCGACACAGTCCTCTATGGACTCGATTTGTAATTACTAAATATTCAAAATTAGTGAAAGTATAGAACGTAATTGAAGTATGATGGTATGTAGAAGTTGAAATAATGTATTGCTTAAATGCGTAAATAACCAAAATGAGACGAGTCAAAATATGAGAGTAAAAATGCGGTAAGTTACGAATGTAAGTAAGAATGAGATAAGTATGTACGAAGTTAAGGTAATGATTTGAAACTATTTATATCGCGGCTAATATGCCCCATCAGTGGTGACTATTAAAAAGAAAGTGTTTGAAAAGTAAAACATGTTTAAGATGTGTAAAAAGGATGAACGAACGCTAATGAGTGTGCTATAGTTGAACACCCGTGTAACGTTTAAATGTGGAAAGAGTTGAGTAGACAAAAAGGGGTAAAAGTAAAAGTGTTAAAAATGGTTAACGAGGATTAATGAATGCCAGCTATAGTGAAAGTGTATTCACATAGAAAATGTGTAAATATATAGGTAGGTTTCATATATCTTATGACGCTTGTTTAACTAAATAAAAATGAGTGTAATAGAGTGGGTGTTAAAAGATAAATGGCTTGGATCCATGGTTAAAGTGTAAAGGGTTGGAATGGTTAGTGATCCTTCAGAATAAATGGTTAATGATCCATGGGTTATACCAAATCCTGACCATACAGATATGAGTTATCTAATTCAGTACCATCTTCGGGACACAACCACTGGTGTGTACATCGCTATCATGGTCAACACAAACAACTTAGTTAGTAATCTTAAGGTTACTGCTTTCTCATATGTGCTATTATCTCATTTATAGTCTTCAAGGTCCAATTCATACGACTAAACCATTAAGGTGTCCATTTCAATTGACGGGTTACTTCCTAAGGCAACTAATGATGTCGTCCGACTCATCGGCTTATAATGCGGTGTACTCGAGCTTTCTCACAAATTGAGGGGCAGGGGAAAATGTGATATGTGACCTAATGGCCTTGGGAAATACCAGAGCGGTAATGTTTTCATAATATCTTTCGAATAGTATTCCAGAATAGTGTTTCCAAAATAATATGTCCAAAATAGTGTAATTCAAAATAGTGTGCCCACAATAGTGTATCCAAAAACAATTCTCAAAATAGTACATCAATATAATACTTCTTTAAAATAGTGAAACCAGTGTTGACCTTCCAAGACAGTATTTAAAATAGTGTGTCGAAATAGCGTACCCAAAATAACGTATACAAAAATAGTTTTCCCGAAATAATTTTCAAATATCGTATCATTTATATATATATATAGATATAATTTTCTATATTTATATATATATATATATATATATAATAAACGTAAAATAATGTATCTCAGTTCATTGTTTTATAAAGGGGTAGTAAGGTAGGCATCTGGTATTCCCGAGCGATAAGTCAAGGGTTAGGTATCTTTCCAAAAATAGTGGTTCGGTTTGCTACATAAGTTCCTAAGGCTTCTGATGGATTACAAATCAACCTATCGTATGTTTTCTAGGTCTTGTCAAAGATTCATTGGGTATTTCATTGTTTTACTTTCATCAAGAGATCCTTCTTATAGGTTTTATGGGAGGGTCGTTCCTAGACGACTGGTGATCCAACTCGGTCCATCCATTGAGTGTAAGGTTTGGGGTAGCGGTGACCGTAACATAACCAAAAACAAAACAAGACTAAAGAAACAAATTCAAACGAGACTCAAAATCACGGAATCAAGCAATCCTAATACAAATAAAGCCAAAATCAAACACTCCAATAAACTCAAACGTGCTTATTACAATATCGTATGAGTTAAAATAAACAGCTCGAATTCAAAACGGTGACCAATCGGTTCTAACCCGACCCGATGCGAACATAACCAAACGGCGACGAAAAAAATACCACATAGGCCGAGAAGTATGGCGATTCAAAAAGTATTACGATTCATGAAGTGTTGCGATGTCGGTGCATCGTGTGTAGGGGTAAACCTTCATGATCTTCAATGCTCGATTCATGATCTTCAATGATCTTCAGTCTATCCTCAACCGAGGTTCAATGAATTTTGAGATACTCCGCTTAGTTACACTAGTACTATGTCCCTTACGTTTAAAACCCCGATGAGTGTCCAAACTCGGAATCAAATAACGTGTTTACGCAAGGAAATAGCGTAACTCTGTGACAGATTCGGTGCATAGGCGTAATTATAAGGAAATACTTATAGTGGAAAGCGAAAATAAGGGAAATATAAACCATCAAATAGCAAGGCACACATCTCATCGAATATATCATTAAATATCTTAACAATTATGTTATCCAAACAAAATTACATGCGAGGCATCGGCTTAGCAGGCAGGCACATGACGGTCATAGGATTTAGTTTTCGTAAAAATGGTTATAGTCTCGGTTTTCAAAAATACTCAGTTCTCTATAACCTGTGTCTCTGATACCAACTGAAACACCCCTAAATCGGTACAGCGGAAGCATACAGGTCGTGGGGTGCTACTCAGCTGTTATCAAAACACAAGGTACAAAGAACGGTTTTACTGCAACCATTTTAAAAGAGATTTCATAATTTAAGAACATTCAATTTACATCTTTTAAAAGTAGTACGGAAAATACAGGTCCATAAAAGAATAAAAGCAGTCCCAATTAATTTTCAAAGTCATCTATGACCATGCCATGCCCTTCGCCAATGTAAAACCCGAAAATCTAAAACGTATTAAAAGACCAAAATGCCCTCATAACTTTGAAATTTAATTAAAACATATATAACTTACAAATAAAGCACAAAACCTATGAAAACGAAACATATATGACATGAAATGATTATGAGGCCCCATAAGATAATTATACGAGCTACCAATAATATTTATAACACATTACTTAGTTACTTGAACCGAAAACTCAATAAGTATATATTTAATTTTGTACTAAAAATCGTTGCGTGTAAGAAATATTCAAGAAATAAGGGAATTGATGGAATTTAACATAGATGTTGTGGGTTGGGCCTAGGGGCCGATCCAAGCCCTCCCTCCCCTCTCTAAATGTCGGCCAAAGCTTCTACAAAATAGCCTAATCCCTTTTTGATCACCACATACTAACCGAACATCACAAACACACAAGAGAAAACCCTAAAACAAAAAGTTCTGCTGTCATTTTTGAGGGCTGCTGTCGAGCCATAGGAGAGACCAAAGGAAGGCTAATTTTGTTCCATTCTTGTGTCAATCATCATAAGGTAACATGTTCTTCAAGCCTCAAGTCCCTATGAATTGTTTTATTAGCAAGAAACCCTAATTGTTCCTTGTCTTGTCCCCATTCGATCGACAAGGGAAGAAGGAGGAAGGAAAGATTTTCGTGTGGTGTTTTGATCCTTGTGTTCGTGTTCTTCGTGGTCTACGAGGGTATAGTATCGCTTTTTCTATCATTTATTCACATATTAATGTTCTATTCGAATCATAGATCAAAACTTTGTCACATAAAATCATAAAACTAAAGAAAAACCTAAAACTTAAAACATGGATCGATCAAACTGTTTTGGTGAGGATTAATTCGGTTTGAATGTGTAATAAACTGATATGAATTGACCATAATGTGTTTTGGACTCACCCAAAGTCGTTTGGTATAAAGAACTAATGAACGGGATGACCAAAACCTAAGTTATATATGAATCTGTGACAATCTGCTACTGGCCTGGAATTTTACTCTACTTTAACCGGCTATAACTCAATGATGTGAACGGGTATTGGGATGGTTTTTGAGTCTAAAACTAAGTTCAATGAAGTGGCTACCTAGGAAAATTTAGTTTGTAATTTTTGGAGGCCTGGAAGGTTACTTTTTGATTTTTGGAAATTTATGTGTCTGGTCGGATTCATGAAGTTTGGAAAAACAGTTCGGGTTTTTCATTTTTCATTTTAAAACCATAACGATTTAGAACATGTCCTTTGAACTGGGTAATATAACACATGTTAGCTAATTACTGGAATTTTTGTAGAATTTTATAAATTTTATAGACTGGGTTAGTAGATGGATAATGGTCGGGTGTTTTTAAGTGATCCGGTTCTGGAATAGGTTGGGGAAAAGGATTTTTAATTCGTACTTAGGTCACTTAATAAAATCTGGAAAAATTATCTAAAATACTCAAAACCATGAGGAACGTCTGTGAATGTTTATAGATTTTATTTCGAAGGTTTGATATGGTTTATAAATTATTTAAAACGGGTCTAGATAATACTTAAAGGCTGTCAAGATATGTAAAAAGGTTGTAAATTGTTAATTTTCCAAAACTAAGGGTTATAAATGGTAAATCATGAAACTTGAGGGTAAGTCGTGTAATAAATCATATTTAAAGGGGTTTTGTGTCATTGTGATAATTAAAGGACCTAATGTATAATTATTAATAAATAAAGGATAGAAACATAAATAAATGAACCAAATAAGTAAAAGCATTAATTTGAGGGACTTGTTTTGTAATCTTGTATTTTAGAGGTCCTAATCGTACAACGTAATAAACTAAGGGTACATTGTGTAATTTGGAAAACTAAGGGGCTAAAAGTGTAAAGTATGAAATCTTCAAAGGTGAAAATGTAACTTTGGATAATTTGATTATAACTTAACCTAAATGAGAATATGGAAACTTTCTAATTATGGAAACTTTCTAAAAATAGAAACTTACTAAATATGGAAACCTACTAAAAATGGAAAGTTACTTAAAATGGAAAGGTTTGTAATTCTTTTCTACCCCTCTAGGTGTGAAGAAGGAGAGGACTTGATCTATCTTATTCATTTTGGTTTGTGCTTTGCTTTTGGAATAAGGTACAGATATTCTGCCCTTTTAATAAGGTGCCTTCAGTCTCTTGAACACTGATTTGATTTGACCTTGACCTTTGCTATGAACCTTTGACATTTGAACCTTTGGCATATGAACCTTTTGATATGAATCCTGTGATATGAACCTTGACATTTGGACTATGATTATGACTATATGAACCTTTGTTTTGATATGACCCCCTTAACCTTTGACCCCAGTTTGATACTACGAGCCAAATATGTTTCCTAGCCATGAAGGTAACATGGCCGTGTCATTGATGCACCAATGGCATGACTCTTGTGTGGTCAGAGTGATTAACCACACCGTCCCCATTTTGATTTGATATGAGCTCACTATGATTTGTTATGGCCAATATGATTTGTTTGGGGGGCGTATGGATGCATCCTAGATTTGTTGTCCGTATTTGTGGACAGATTTGATTTGATATATTTGTATTTGGTGACTGATGATGGGTGCAATCCACATCTTTCACAAAATTTGGGAGCTGATCACTCCAACTGGTACATGAGGACACCCCTCATATTATCGGCTTATTTGAGAGGCATCCCCTCTATATGATTATGACGAAGACAGGACTATGATATATGATTTGTTTTGGGCTCGTGGTAGATGACTGTCCTTTACCTTACTCTTGTACCTTATTACTTCTTATTCTTTTGTCTTATATATTCGTTTGTTCATTACCGTTTATATTATATCTGTTCACTGGGCTTTTTAAGCTCAGCCGCGTTTCTTTTCCCGCGGCAGGTTTTAGTTGGAAGCTGGGTTAAGAGTGGAGTGCTTTGGGCTTAGATTGCTACCCTGGACTTAGTGATGACTAGAATAGATATGCATTTTGGACTTAGTATTTTATTTTGTTCTCATTGTAACCTTGTAGTTTTAGTATTTCATTTGTAACCTTTGAAATTCTATTGTATTATGTAAGTCGTATGTTTATGCTTGCTTTGATATGTCACCATTTACGTGACACTTCTACCCTTGCCGGGTTGGGGTGTTACAAAGTGGTATCAGAGCCAGGTTTGCGACTTGTAGTACATCTACCCTTGGCCTGTGTAAGTTATGGACCAGTAAGTTTCCCTATAGGCGCTCGTAAGCCAACCTTTGAAAATTGCTTTAAGATTTCCCCATAGGTACCTAAGTTTTGACCGGTGAGGAATGGGTAGACTAAAGCATTTATTTAAGTATCTTTGCTTCCGCATCACTCTGATTCGTACCTTGCTTTTGGTTTAACCCTGTTGATATCACTTTTAGAAATTAGAAGCTTACACTTTGCACCGCTTGAAAATTTGAACCTGATTAAATCTGGAAGACATTGAGAATTGCAATGAAATTGTCTGACACTAATTGATATATTGACTCTGACCTCTGCTCCTTTCGTTACTCAATTCGATGCCTCTTCGATCATTCTGAGAATCCCCATGGCAATGACGTACTTGATGTATTCTCTTATTGTCTTTTGCTCTTGAAAAGTATTTATGAATCTTCCGACACCAATTGATTTTGTTTCACCCATCTCTGGCCCTATGAGAAGTCTTATGGTTGTTACCATGAATATGAAAATGTTCCCTCTCTTTGTTGAACAAAAAGATTTGATTTGTGAACCGTCTTTCTTTGGATAATTAACTTCGATTTTAATTCTGACAAGGAATTGGTTGATTGAGCATTCAAGTATTGACAATTACCCTTCTATGTCTCACCTTTAACGTTTGCAGCAATGTTGAACTCCCTACTACGACTACCGATTGTTAAACCCTTTGCTATCACCATTACTCTGGAGACTCGTGTGTTACTTTCGCGGCTATGAAGTTTTTTCCTGGAACCCAATAAATAAATCTTACCTTGAGTGGTATTTGGCACCCTGCATTTTTGAATATGACTCGTGACTGAACCCCATGTTTTTCCACCGAAGTGTGAAGTAGGAATTGACATGATACCGAGAGATTGTCTAGTCTCTAAGCGAAGGTGTCTTTCAAATGTTTTCGGGATCATATAAATTGATTTGAACAACCGGGAAGAGCAGCAACCGAAGATCAAGAATAGAGTTTGTTTAAGAGTATCTTCTGGACGTGTTTTAGTTTCGATCGCGATAGAGAAGGAAGGCGACCGGAGATGGCTGAAGTGTCATACTGTTAGGAGCCAATGTTCCTCCACCCTGAAACGACTATATAGTTGTTTAATTTCAAAGCGCGAAGTTTCCTTCTGATGAATTGAATTCTATTCTTGGAATCGTCTTCCTTATTCGTAAACGACTGCTATGACGATTTGTGATGCCAATAGTATTGGCTAAAGCTCTGATTGTTTTGCGAATTTGATAAATGATGTTTACTCGAGAGTACTTGGACAAATGGTCATTGTATGACTTAATAGTACGTTCAGAGACGAGGAAGAACATAAAAATCATCTTTGCACTTCGATAGAAATTCGACGGTCATCGGTACATTCTGAGAGATTGACATTATTACGACAGCGATGTTCTTAATCGAGGGTATCTCTTTCAGCCACGCGAGTTTTGAAAACTATCATCATGGAGTCAAGACCGATAACAGAATGGAGAACTGAAACCTTTTGAACCTTGCAGAGGAATTCTGGAAGATGTTTGCAACTTAAGATACCATTTGGAAATTTCGTGAACCAAGAGAAACAGCTTAGTTGATCGGAGAATGGAGTTTTGAGAAAAGCTGAAATAGAAGTTAGTTTCCTTACCCTCGGCGAAACAAGTTTGGGATAAATCAGGAAGAGACTCGGAGATACCCCTGGCAGCACAGAAAATTTTTGTATGCAGCAGGACAACTAGAAACATGTCAGAAGAGTTGCGGCACTACTTGAATTGGAGTTGACAATAACGGCGGCTACCCTGAAGAGTGAAGACGTCCTCTACAAGACAGAAGGTTGGAGATGCAGAAGAAGACAATCCAGTCAAGACGGCGAACCCGGAGCTAATGGAGAAGTACAGTCTCACTTCCCTATTCATTTTGGTTGTACTAAGATGAATTGAGAGCGGAAGTAGACTGAATGATGAAGAGCATGCTAGGAATTCGCATTCCTCCATCACATTCCAGGAGAACTACAGGAGACTCGACAAACCAGACACAAGTTTCCGAGTTTGGAGTTCACTTCCGGGTTGATGGGCAGACGAAGATAGATTAACCGGACTTGAAGAGATTGACGTGTGAAAGGAGTAGATTTTTGAAACGAACCTGTTACGTTCGGAAAGACTAGTTTTATGAAGGCTGAAATTCGTGGCAATTAACTCTCATTCCGTTGACCCTCTTAAGTTTTGCTATATAGTGATAAGATCCTTTTGTGATTCAATTTCCCTAGAAGCATTTCAGTTCCGTGACCATTTTGTCACATATATTCGATGATGGCTTTGTTTTGGGAGATTTTGGACGAATTGTAGAAGATATGATGCTTGTGACGGCATAACTCACTTTTGCTAGACAATTTGGGATTTTGATACTCTCACGGAAAATTTTGCTTCCTCTCTTGTCTATGACATCCAATTTTGTTGGCCTTGAGACCGTAGAAGTACTAGGTGGATTAAGATAGGCGGTTTGATTTCGACTTGAGATAAAGTATGACCATCATGATGGTATACTCATCTGATGTTGGTATTATGACGAGTAGCTAACGTGATAATACCTACGTCACATGACGTACCCTCATTGTGATCATAGGATATTTCGAGAAGTACCTTAGAAGCCTTAGAAATGTGATAGTTGTTTGAGATTGTCTGTGTTAGTAAGATTTTAGGTTCATTCTACCGATACGTTCAATCTATTGTCACCATTATATGATTTGATACGTTTGGAGACTCGACACGCGATGTTGACCTTTGTACATCCGATAATGATCTTAAGTTTCGTTGTAGAACTTTCTACCGGTTGATGTCACCGAACGGTATGTTCCCATCAATATGAATTCGATCTATTTCTATGAAGGAGTACACCTATATTCTGCTATATATACGTTTCGCATTCGTTGAATCTGTTCATTTGATCTGACATGAGTTAAAATATGAGATTGAGAATTCTGAGGAAACAAGATTTGTTTATTTGTGAGAATACCTTGGAAAGGTTATTTTGAGGCTGAGACTATTTGAAAATCTGAAGAGTTGAACGTGTATATTACTCTCATGTTGCTATAATCCAATACGATCTCATTTGATTTGTCTATCTCTATCCTACAGATGAATATCCGTCAAACCAACAATTTCCTTATATCTCTCCTGATGAGATGCGATTATCACCTGTTAAGTCTGGCATATTACTCTTTTGATGAGAATCCTGAAACAACAAGTCTTTCTGAGGAAGCAAGGACTATTCGATCGACAAGTTCGAGTTATGAGAAACAAAGTAATTCTGTTTGTAAAGATTCTTTGGAAGAATCACCCAGAGCGAGAAGCCACCTGGGAAACCGACGAGTCGATACGAGCTAACTACCCTCATTTTGTATTCTGATCTGATATGCCTCTATTTGAATTCAGTTCCATTTCATTTCTACTTCCTTGCAAATTTCGAGGACGAAATTTTTCTTTTAGAGGGGAAGAGTTGTAAAACCCAAAAATCTAAAACGTATTAAAAGACCAAAATGCCCTCATAACTTTGAAATTTAATTAAAACATATATAACTTACAAATAAAGCACAAAACCTATGAAAACGAAACAAATATGACATGAAATGATTATGAGGCCCCATAAGATAATTATACGAGCTACCAATAATATTTATAACACATTACTTAGTTACTTGAACCGAAAACTCAATAAGTATATATTTAATTTTGTACTAAAAATCGTTGCGTGTAAGAAATATTCAAGAAATAAGGGAATTGATGGAATTTAACATAGATGTTGTGGGTTGGGCCTAGGGGCCGATCCAAGCCCTCCCTCCCCTCTCTAAATGTCGGCCAAAGCTTCTACAAAATAGCCTAATCCCTTTTTGATCACCACATACTAACCGAACATCACAAACACATAAGAGAAAACCCTAAAACAAAAAGTTCTGCTGTCATTTTTGAGGGCTGCTGTCGAGCCATAGGAGAGACCAAAGGAAGGCTAATTTTGTTCCATTCTTGTGTCAATCATCATAAGGGTAACATGTTCTTCAAGCCTCAAGTCCCTATGAATTGTTTTATTAGCAAGAAACCCTAATTGTTCCTTGTCTTGTCCCCATTCGATCGACAAGGGAAGAAGGAGGAAGGAAAGATTTTCGTGTGGTGTTTTGATCCTTGTGTTCGTGTTCTTCGTGGTCTACGAGGGTATAGTATCGCTTTTTCTATCATTTATTCACATATTAATGTTCTATTCGAATCATAGATCAAAACTTTGTCACATAAAATCATAAAACTAAAGAAAAACCTAAAACTTAAAACATGGATCGATCAAACTGTTTTGGTGAGGATTAATTCGGTTTGAATGTGTAATAAACTGATATGAATTGACCATAATGTGTTTTGGACTCACCCAAAGTCGTTTGGTATAAAGAACTAATGAACGGGATGACCAAAACCTAAGTTATATATGAATCTGTGACAATCTGCTACTGGCCTGGAATTTTACTCGACTTTAACCGGCTATAACTCAATGATGTGAACGGGTATTGGGATGGTTTTTGAGTCTAAAACTAAGTTCAATGAAGTGGCTACCTGAGAAAATTTTAGTTTGTAATTTTTGGAGGCATGGAAGGTTACTTTTTGATTTTTGGAAATTTATGTGTCTGGTCGGATTCATGAAGTCTGGAAAAACAGGTCGGGTTTTTCATTTTTCATTTTAAAACCATAACGATTTAGAACATGTCCTTTTAACTGGGGAATATAACACATGTTAGCTAATTACTGGAATGTTTGTAGAATTTTATAAATTTTATAGACTGGGTTAGTAGATGGATAATTGTCGGGTGTTTTTAAGTGATCCGGTTCTGGAACAGGTTGGGGAAAAGGATTTTTAATTCGTACCTAGATCACTTAATAAAATCTGGAAAAATTATCTAAAATACTCAAAACCATGAGGAACGTCTGTGAATTTTTATAGATTTTATTTCAAAGGTTTGATATGGTTTATAAATTATTTAAAACGGGTCTAGATAATACTTAAAGGCTGTCAAGATATGTAAAAAGGTTGTAAATTGTTAATTTTCCAAAACTAAGGGTTATAAATGGTAAATCATGAAACTTGAGGGTAAGTCGTGTAATAAATCATATTTAAAGGGGTTTTGTGTCATTATGATAATTAAAGGACCTAATGTATAATTATTAATAAATAAAGGATAGAAACATAAATAAAGGAACCAAATAAGTAAAAGCATTAATTTGAGGGACTTGTTTTGTAATCTTGTATTTTAGAGGTCCTAATCGTACAACGTAATAAACTAAGGGTACATTGTGTAATTTGGAAAACTAAGGGGCTAAAAGTGTAAAGTATGAAATCTTCAAAGGTGAAAATGTAACTTTGGATAATTTGATTATAACTTAACCTAAATGAGAATATGGAAACTTTCTAATTATGGAAACTTTCTAAAAATAGAAACTTACTAAATATGGAAACCTACTAAAAATGGAAAGTTACTTAAAATGGAAAGGTTTGTAATTCTTTTCTACCCCTCTAGGTGTGAAGAAGGAGAGGACTTGATCTATCTTATTCATTTTGGTTTGTGCTTTGCTTTTGGAATAAGGTACAGATATTCTGCCCTTTTAATAAGGTGCCTTCAGTCTCTTGAACACTGATTTGATTTGACCTTGACCTTTGCTATGAACCTTTGACATTTGAACATTTGGCATATGAACCTTTTGATATGAATCCTGTGATATGAACCTTGACATTTGGACTATGATTATGACTATATGAACCTTTGTTTTGATATGACCCCCTTAACCTTTGACCCCAGTTTGATACTACGAGCCAAATATGTTTCCTAGCCATGAAGGTAACATGGTCGTGTCATTGATGCACCAATGGCATGACTCTTGTGTGGTCAGAGTGATTAACCACACCGTCCCCATTTTGATTTGATATGAGCTCACTATGATTTGTTATGGCCTATATGATTTGTTTGGGGGGCGTATGGATGCATTCTAGATTTGTTGTCCGTATTTGTGGACAGATTCGATTTGATATATTTGTATTTGGTGACTGATGATGGGTGCAATCCACGTCTTTCACGAAATTTGGGAGCTGATCACTCCAACTGGTACATGAGGCCACCCCTTATATTATCAGCTTATTTGAGAGGCATCCCCTCTATATGATTATGACGAAGACAGGACTATGATATATGATTTGTTTTGGGCTCGTGGTAGATGACTGTCCTTTACCTTACTCTTGTACCTTATTACTTCTTATTCTTTTGTCTTATATATTCGTTTGTTCATTACCGTTTATATTATATCTGTTCACTGGGCTTTTTAAGCTCAGCCGCGTTTCTTTTCCCGCGGCAGGTTTTAGTTAGAAGCTGGGTTAAGAGTGGAGTGCTTTGGGCTTAGATTGCTACCCTGGACTTAGTGATGACTAGAAGAGATATGCATTTTGGACTTAGTATTTTATTTTGTTCTCATTGTAACCTTGTAGTTTTAGTATTTCATTTGTAACCTTTGAAATTCTATTGTATTATGTAAGTCGTATGTTTATGCTTGCTTTGATATGTCACCATTTACGTGACACTTCTACCCTTGCCGGGTTGGGGTGTTACAGCCAAGCTCCTCCAAAAGTAAGTTACGCAGCTGTAAAGATCTAACACCTGAGATAAAAGATGCTAAAAGTCAACACAAAGGTTGAGTGAATTCATAGGTTTAAAAGTAAAGTTGTTGATCACAAGATATCAAGTTTAAGATAAAGTGGATTACGTTGTTATACACCCGTAAGTTCAGTAATTACCATTGCACTAAGCTCATGACACGCAAAACGTTAACCGAAATCAATAACCTTGATGTAAGTCGACAGTAACCGCGGAATTATAATAACGTATGCCCTTAAGTAGGTATTTTGCCAAATACCTAGGTAACTCGAATATAGCACATCACATGTTGACGTCCTTGGTCAACATGGCGGGTTAGTCATTCCTATAGGCCTATAAACTATATTCGCGCTCACTCGCAAGTGATTAATGGTGCATGATCAAGGGACCTATTTGTGGCAATAGTGGTACTTAGTGCTCATAAAATGTTCAGAAAAGATTTCAGTTCAAAGTACAGTTTTCAAACAATTGTGATCATAGTAAAAACGGTAGCATGTATCTCACCCCAAGTAGTTTACAAAACAGTTAAGATAAATAAGAGTGGGGCTATGAACGCACCTCAGTATGCAGCAATGCAAGATATCACAACTAGCATCATGTAGTAAAACACAACGGCATTCAAGAATTATATGCACAATGGTACTAGATCGGCACAACCTAATAAGTAACATGTTTCAGAAAGAAATCCTCAAAGTGTTTTATTAACGTAGGTTTGTAATGGTAGTTTTCGTGGAATACTCGAGTTGTTGATTGAAAAGATTTAGTTTCAATGAAGACGAAAAGAAGTACTTGTTTGTAATCTTGTGTGGTTTTTGGAAAATATAGCTTCAAGATTAAATCATGTTAAGACGATAGGAATCAGCGAAACAAAATTAAACAAATCGGAAAAGAATAAGGAAAAGAAAATGAGAAATAAGAAATAAGAAGTAGGAAATAAGAAAGAAATCTTCAATAAGTTGTTTCGGTGTTTTACCCCATAACCCAAATAGTTGATAAAGCGTTATACTTTAGAAAAGAAATGTACATTTGATAAAATGTTTATGATGTTAATAATTAAGTAATTAGAAGAGTTTATAATATTTACGAATCGTAATGGTTTAATTTATAAAATGGTTTTCACAAAATTTGGACATGATGCGTCCGTTTATATAACATTTCCAAGTCGTTACAACCTTTGAATAACAAGTTTTATTTATTATATTTCACCAATTTGATACAAATTTATTTACAAGTTATAATTGTTTATTTGTCGTTAACATTCGCGTGAATATTGGTGTCGGGTTTATCGACCATTTTGTGTCCGAAATACAAAATTGTCCATAAATCCATCGGCTAATACCATAAATCCAATAACGATCAATCCAATATCATCCAAACATAGGTTTATTTTACAATGTCTAGCATCCAAATCCATACCCAATGTACTTCCAAATAGCGTCTGAAACACCATCGACAAAACAAAAATATAATTTAAGTTAGTATGTGAAATAAAATGTAAAAACAATAAAATTTATAAATAAAACTCAATCGTATCAAATTACTACATTGGGCTTCGGCCCAATGCATACCAAACGTACCCTCTATAATACCTTGGGCTTACAAGCCCAATACCAAAACCAATCCAAACTAAACACACGCAACACACGCGCAAACATAATCACTTACAGTTTTGGTTTCTCAATGAAAATGACAAGATTTTGACAAAACGCGAGTAGTGTGGCTCGACCTTGAAACCACACGTATAACCAAAAATATGACACCTCGTGGCGGGCAAGACTCTCCCAATATGGGTTTGTCTAACTACGCCTATGCCAAAACGAGTGCACCTACAGGGTGCCTCGGTAGCTCTTAATTCCCACGACTATATCATCTACACATGAGGCCACCACACCTCGTTAACGACTCAAATGCCAAGTTATAACAAGTCTAACAAGTCTATTCTCGAATCCAAATTAAGTCCCCCATGATACGACTTGTATCGTGGGTACACATCACGAGCACACCCCTTGGTGTGTCACTTTAATCCACAATCAAACCACAAAGATCCTGGTGGTCGTTTGTTACCAATAACCCATCAAACGCAACCCTTACAAGGATGCTACTCACCCAATCGTACCATGACCAAACTGAAGGAAAAATAACAGTACGACTACCATGACAACATCGAGACTACAAATCCAATATAACCAGTTAACTCAATATGTCGTGACTCGTAATGAGTCAAGACTCGCCCTATACGGTTCAAAACTCCACACGGTACAACAGAAATTAACCAAATGAGATACTAGGACATTCAAAAGCATACACAAGCATAAGCATAAATACACAAAACACAATCAAAACCTGTCAACTTAACTCAGTGAGTTGACTCGGTCAAGTTGACCCAACTCACTGAGTTGAGTCGACTCAACCACAAGTCAAACGATTACCGTTTTAAAATCATAGATCCACACAAGTCTTATTTATAAAAATGTTTATATATTTGATTTGGCCACGAAAACCTTAAAACACATTTAAATTCGTACGGTTTCAAATAAAAAGAAAGGAAATAAAGAAGAGGTGGTTGTGTAAGCTTACCCTATGCAAGGAATAGGGAAGAAGACAGTGGGGACCGGCGGTGGAACGACGGTGGTACGACAGCAACGAAAAAAACCAAAACCCTAGCTTCAAAAACCTTCCTAATAGCCTTCGGATACTCCCTTTAGCACTGTAATGGTGGCGGCGTACGGTGGTAGCTTTGCCGGAGTTTCGCCGGAAAAGAGATGACGGCGCCGGAATTCTTAAAAACCGGTGAGGGTGAGTCTCAAATGAGGGACAAACCCTAATTCGGGTCTTTTATAGCCCCACTAGGGACCAAACGTGCATAAATGAAATGAGAGGGGGCGATGGTGAAATATCAGAAAGAGGATGGATTGTGTAATTTTTGAAATCTCTTGTAAATAAGCCTTGTGGGCCCCGTTTGACTTAGCAAGCATGCGTTTTAAATTACCGGACTTGCGCCATTGAGTCCGAAATAATTTTCCAATGAAAACGAGTATTAATACGTATAACTTTCTCGGAGTTAATTTATTTTGTAAATCTATTTGTTTTGAGTATCTTAGGTTGTGTCGGCTCAATAAATGAATAACTCTCACGTTTGAACAAGATATCCTCTGTTTTTCAAACTCAAACAGGTTCTGAGAAGTTTAGAAGCTAAGGGATTGCAAAAGTAAATATTTTAGCTAGTAAAAAAATAAGTTTAGAAAATTGCCAGGTGTTACAAACTTAGCAGAGTTAATGCAAGAGGTCAAGCTGACAATTTGGGATGAGGCACCGATGACTCAAAGATTTGCTTTTGAGGCATTAGACAAGATGTTGATGGATATATTGGGATACCATTGTTCGGAAAGTAGGAACCGCATCTTTGGGGGAATGACTATGCTACTTGGTGGAGTCTTTAGGCAAATTCTATCCGTCATTCCGAAAGGCAAAAGGGCTGACGTGCTTGATGCTTGCATTAACCGATCCAAATTATGGAAATCTTGCAAAGTTTTCACACTTACTCGAAGCATGAGAGTCAATGAATACACAGCGGACGGTCGCATTGATACTCAAAAACAGGATTTCAATAAATGGGTTTTAGATGTGGGGGATGGGAATCTGCCAGCCAAGAGTAAAGAAGGTGAGGACGAGCCTACTTGGATAAGCATACCTGATGTAACACCCCCAACTCGGAATATAGCAGCAGAACGGAGCTTGGGGTGCTACGTGAGGGGTAAGACAGTCACATCCACAGAAAACGATCTCATAACGAGACGTTTTAGCAAAAACATATAATTCGAATACAAAATTAAACATTTAGAGTTTAAAACACTCTCAAACATAAGTTGCAGTGGAAATAAAACATAGTTTGCAGCGGAAATAAGAGACATAGTTCAATAGGTTTTTCGAATGATAAAATAGTAAAAGACGGTAAAGATAGATAGTAAAAGCCAAAGATAGCCATCAAAAGTCTTCAGCCACACCCAGTGCCCACAAGTATGCATCAATTACCTGAGATAAAACATGCTAAAAAGTCAACACAAAGGTTGCGTGTAATCCATAGGTTTAATAAATAAAGCAGTTGAGCACAAGATTTTAAGTCTGGAAGATATAAGTAACAAATAAAGATATCGGGCAAGCTTTAAATAATTTTGCTAAGCTCATGACACACAAAGAATTAACCAGCACCAATAACCTTGGCGTAAGTCGACAGTAACCGCGGAATTTCATAATATAATAGTTGCCCCCAAAGCTAGGTACTTTTCTAGATACCTAGTGAAAATCGAATATAGTACATCACATGCGGACCGACCTTAGTCAACATGGCTGGAGGGTCAATTCCCTTAGGCCTATAAACTATAATCGCGCTCACTCGCAAGTGATTAATGGTTCATGACCGAGGGACTTGCTTTTGGCAAGGACGGTACTTAGCATTATCATTTCAGTCAGGAATAGCATACCAATAAACAATTGTAATCATAAAAATAAGTAAATAGCATGTATCTCCCCCATGGGTATATAAACAATTTAAAAGTAAAAGTGGGGCTACGAATCACACCTTAGTAGTAGTAGAGAAACAATATTTCACAAATGATCAGATGGTACATGTGACAAGTTAGGGAAACTTTGGAAATATTTATCGCCGGACCCATTTAATGTAACACCCCAACCCGACAAGGGTAGAAGCATCACATTATGGTGACAAATCAAAGCATACATAATAGCACAGCGGAAGTCTTAAACAAATACATAAGAGAAAGTCAAGTCAACACGACTTGAATAATACATAAGTTCAAGGAAAAGAAATAATCCAAAGGTACGAATACAAAGGAAATCATGTCCAAACAAAGTCATAAAATAAAGGTGGTCATCTAAGGTCAAAGCTTCATCTATCTCTCATCCCATCCAAAGCATAATCCAAAAGCTCTTAGCTTAGATACCTGCCGCACACGAAAAGAAAACGTGCGGCTGAGCTTAAAAAGCCCAGTGAACAGATATATAATAAACGGAAACGAAACAAACGAAGCATAATGAAAGAGATATAAATAAGGTACAAGAGTAAAGGTTAGGACAGTTATCCACCACGAGCCCATATCATAACATATCATATCATAGCATATCATAATCATATAGAGGGGATGCCTCTCGAATAAGCCGATAATATGAGGGGTGTCCTCATGTACCAGTTGGAGTGATCAGCTCCCATATTTTGTGAAAGGAGTGGATTGCACCCAGCCCCAGTCACCATATCATATCATATCAAAGCATATCATAACATATCTAGGATGCATCCATTCGCCCCCCAAACAAATCATATTGGCCATATCAAATCATATCATAGTGAGCTCATATCATATCATAATGGGGACGGTGTAACCAAATCACTAGGGCTACACACTAGTCATGCCATTGGTGCATCAATGACACGGCCATGTTACCTTCATGGCTAGGAAACATATTTTGGCTCGTAGTATCAAACTGGGGTCAAGGTCAAAGGTTCATATCAAAGCAAAGGTTCATATGTCATAATCATAGTCCAAATCTCAAGGTCCAAATCATAGGGTTCATATAAGAGGTTCAGAAGTCAAAGGTTCATATCAAAGGTTCATATCATAGGTTCAAATCAAAATTCAAGAGGTCGAAGGCACCTTATTAAAAAGGCAGAATATCTGTACCTTATTCCAACAGCAAACACAACCAGAAATGAATAAGATGAAAAGATCAGGTCCTCTCCTTCTTCACACCTAGAGGGGTAGAAAAGAATTACAAACTTTCCCATTTTAAGTAACTTTCCATTTTTAGCAGGTTTTCATATTTAGAAAGTTTCCATAATTAGTAAGATTTTCCATATTCTCATTTAGGTTAAGTCGTTATTGAATCATATTATGGTTTTAGAGTGGATTTTAACAAGTCACAAAAGTTTAGGGTTAATCATGACAACTTTACATAAATTAGGGTTTTAAGTGCAATTATATCAAAGTTAAGATTAAATTATGAAAATATCCCAAGTAATCTGTTTTGAATCCATATTTATCAAGTTCACAAATTCAGCCCTTCAAGTTTCCCAATTTTACACTTTACACCCTTAAGTTATATAATTTACATTTTAAACCTTATAATATCCATAATTACACAATAGACCCTTAGTTTATCAAAATTACACAATGGACACTTATTTCAATATGTTATACGAATTTACCCTTAAGTATTCAATATTTACACATCAAGTCCCTCAAGTTATTAAAGTTACATATTTAACCCTTATTTTACATTTTCAATCTTTAATTATCAATAATTACATATTAAGCCATTAAATTACCAAAATGACACATAACCCCCTGAATATAATTTATTACTCAAATCAACCCTAAGTTTCCAGAATTTACATATTTAGTCCCTCTATTTAATTTATTTACAAATCGAATTACTTTTTATTAACTAAACATTTTAATCCTTTTAAATATAAAAATTACACATGACACCCCCAACTTATATTTTATTCGAATAATATGCAGTCCAAAAGAAGTTCTAAAAATAACCTTTGAGTTTCAAAAGTTACAAAAACACCCCCTAGCATTTTAAATCAAATCGCATAACATTTTTATTAACCAAAACTCTAGCCCTAAAAATACCAATCATTACTAAATCATCATATAATCATTATAACATCATTTATCATCCAACATCAAGCCCTAATTTATAAACCCTAATTCGAATTACATTTTATTTTCTTTTTCTTTTTAATTTCCTTTAAATCGGTAAACTAAATAAATCCAAAAATAATTCGATTAGGCCCCAATAATTCGAAGTAGCATTTTTCTCAGATGATTATGATCATGTAGAGTCCAAATAAAATAAATAAGAAGCCCCAAAAATTCGGATTCAATTATTTTGGATTTAAGCACGCTTTTAACATTTAATTCACAAATAATTTGTAGATCATGCATGGTATGTTTTAATCATTTTATTTGATGTTCTTAGATCATAAAGGATTCAGGAAAAATGGCAAACCGAATTTAGAATGAGTTGAACGGCTGAATGGAATTTCTTCTTCTTGGTCCTATACGCGACACACAATAATTTCCCACGAGCTCACGAACGATCCCACAACCTTGTAGCCATTTTTCACAGAGTATATACGAGGTAAGGATCATGAGAAAAATGAGAAACGAATATTATATGGATCGGATGAATTATAGACGATTATACTTACTTTTTGTTCTAGCGATATGAAATAATTCACCACGTACGAACTGAGCAACACGCAGCTTCGAATGTATTTTTCTAGGCTTCTTGTGATGATGAAGATCACAGGAAAATTGGTCTTTTATCTCCAGGAAATCGGATGAATTTTTGGTGGCTAATTCTAGGGTTTTTGATTTAATCGGTTTTGCTTTAGGGAGAGAAAAATGATTTGGTTGCTTAAGGGTGATAATGCCGAATATTAGGAGGAGGGGGAAATCAAAAAGGAGCGGCCTAATTAATGGGATTGATCAATCACCATTTATTTGTAATTATTCCCATTTATTTTGTAATTTAATACACTTAAATAACTTTTAAAATTAGGTAAATGTATACTTAATTATTTTTGAACTTGTTTATGTGTAGTAATAATTTTTATAGCTTGCACAAATATTTTATGATGCTCTCTAATTATTTCATGTCATACTTGGTTCATTTCATAATTTTTGGAATTAATTTATAAGTTATATAAGCCTTTATTTAATTTTCAAAGTTGTAGGGGCATTTTGGTCTTTTGCACATTTTAGATTTTTAGGGTTTTACAACTCTTCCCCTCTAAACGAAAAATTTCGTCCTCGAAATTTGCAAAGAAGTAGGACTGAAATGGAACGGAAACAAAATAGAGACATACCAGATCAGAATACAAAATGAGGATAACTAGCTCGAATAGACTCCTCGGTCTCCCAGGTAGCTTCCCGCTCTGGGTGGTTCCGCCAAAGAATCTTAACGAATGGAATGACTTTACGTCTCATAACTCGCTCTTGGCGATCCAGAACCGCTTCCGGCTCCTCCGGAAGAGACATATCCAGCTGAATCTGATCGAAAGGATAAGATACCACATGAAGAGGATGATAGTTGTATCCCCGTAGAAGAGATACATGGAATACATCATGCACATGCGAAAGCGGGGGAGGTAGAGCTAAACGGTAGGAAACCTCTCCAATACGTTCCAGGATCTCGAATGGTCCGATGAATCGAGGACTCAGCTAGCCCTTGATTCCGAAACGTTTAACTCCTCGAAACGGTGAAACCTTAAGGAAAACCCGATCGCCAACCTGAAACTCCAAATCACGACGGTGCTTATCCGCATAACTTTTCTGGCGTGCCCGAGCTTCTTTTAACTTCTCCCTAGCAACATCTACCTTCTCATTCGTGATCTGAACCAACTCCGGACCCTCAATAGCACGCTCTCCAACTTCGTTTCAACAAATGGGTGCTCTACATTTCCGCCCATACAACATCTCGAAAAGAGCCATCCGAATACTAGCATGCCAGCTGTTGTTATAAGCGAACTCTACCAAACAAAGATACTCGTCCCAACTACCCGTCCACTCTAACGCACACGCCCTCAGCATGTCCTCCAATGTCTGAATGGTCCGCTCCGACTGACCATCTGTCTGAGGGTGAAAAGCCATACTGAACTTAAGCTGTGTACCCCAAGCTCTATGCAGTCCTTTCCAAAACCGGGAAGTAAAACGTGGATCCCTATCTAAAATAATAGCAGTAGGCATACCGTGCAGTCTAACTATCTCCTGCTCAAAAATCTCTGCCAGTTTGCTGACACTATAATCCATACGAATGGGTAGAAAGTGAGCCGACTTGGTTAGTCGATCGACGACCACCCAAATCGCATCATGTTTCTTTCTGGTAAGTGGCAAACCCGATACGAAATCCATAGAAATTTCCTCCCACTTCCAGGTCGGAATATCTAGCGGCTGTAATAATCCACTGGCTCTCTGGTGCTCGATCTTGACCTGCTGACAAGTCAAACACCTAGCTACATAAGACGCCACATCATGTTTCATGCCGCTCCACCAAAAGTGCTGCTTCAAATCTCGGTACATTTTGGTGGAACCCGGGTGTATGGTAAAGGGAGAACTATGCGCCTCTGACAAAACAGCCTCTCGCAAATCAGGATCGTTAGGAACACAAAGACGATCCTCGAGCCATACTACACCAAACTCATCAACTCGAAACTCAGATTGTTTCCCATCTTCCACATTCTGCACAATGGCCCAGAGTTCACCGTCATCTTTCTGGGCTTCTTTAATCCGCAGGATGAGATTAGACTCAACCTTTAGGCTAGCCCAGTAACCGTCACAACCCCGAACACAAAACTCAACATCTAGAATCTCCAAATCATTTAGAATCCGAGGCTCAAAATTCAGACTAGCAATCATACCCGACTTCCGGCTCAGAGCGTCGGCAACAACATTTGCCTTGCCGGGGTGATATTGGATGTTGGTGTCGTAATCTTTCAGGAGCTCCAACCATCGCCTCTGTCTCATATTTAGCTCCTTCTGCGTGAAAATATATTTAAGGCTTTTGTGGTCGGTGAAAATGTCACATGACTCGCCGTAAAGATAATGCCGCCATATTTTAAGAGCGAAAACCACTGCAGCCAATTCCAAATCGTGCGTCGGATAATTTTCTTCGTACGGTTTCAGTTGCCTCGAAGCATAGGCGATGACTTTCCCATGCTGCATTAAAACGCAACCCAAACCCTTTTTAGATGCGTCACTATAGATCTGGTAACCACCCGAACCAGACGGAAGAGTCAGAATAGGTGCCGACACTAATCTCTGCTTAAGCTCCTCAAAACTGTTCTCCCTCTCCTCAGTCCATACAAATTTCTCCCCTTTTCTCATCAACTGTGTCAACGGCAAAGCCAGCCGCGAGAAACCCTCAACAAAACGACGATAATAACCAGCGAGTCCCAGAAAACTTCTCACCTCCGTCACATTTGTAGGCCTAGGCCATTTAGTGATAGCCTCGACCTTCGCTGGGTCCATAGTGATACCCTCCGCAGAAACAACGTGACCTAGAAACGCGACCTGACTTAACCAGAATTCACACTTAGAAAACTTCGCGTACAACTTCTTCTGTCTAAGAATTTCCAACACAGTCCGAAGATGCTGTTCGTGCTCCTCCTTAGATTTCGAATAGACAAGAATATCATCGATGAAGACAATGACAAATTTATCGAGGAACTCATGGAATACCCGGTTCATAAGGTCCATAAAAACGGCCGGAGCATTGGTCAAGCCAAAAGGCATAACCAGGAATTCGTAATGACCATAGCGGGTGCGAAAGGCAGTCTTGGGAACATCTTGTTCCCTCACACGAAGCTGATGGTATCCCGATCTCAAATCAATCTTAGAGAAGTGCTTTGCCCCTTGCAATTGGTCAAACAAATCGTCGATGCGCGGAAGGGGATAGCGGTTACGGATAGTAATGCGGTTGAGCTCCCGGTAATCAATACAAAGGCGCATACTACCATCCTTCTTTTTCACAAATAACACAGGAGCGCCCCAGGGAGAAACACTCGGACGAATAAAACCGTTCTCCAATAACTCCTCTAATTGTACTTTCAATTCTTTGAGTTCAATGGGAGCCATTCGGTACGGGGCCTTAGAAATAGGCTCAGCACCGGGGACTAGATCAATATTGAATTCAACTTCTCTGGTGGGAGGAATACCAGGAAGTTCTTCGGGAAAGACATCAGCGAACTCCCGAACAATGGGAACACTACTAACATCAGGTCCCTGAGAAGACGTATCTTTAACAGAGGCCAAAAACCCTTGGCAACCATGAGAGATTAGAGTCCGCGCTTTCATAGCAGAAATGAGTTTAACAGATTTCAAAGGCTGAGAACCGTGATAAACGAAATCCGGATGATGGATATCACCAAATCTTACACTTCTGGCATGACAGTCGATGGAGGCCTTATGGGAAGACAACCAGTCCATACCCAAAATTATATCAAAATCAATCATATCGAGGGGAAGCAGATTAGCCGGACGAATACAATCATCAAATCTTAGCGGACAGTTTACATATTCACAATCGATGGTGACTTGGGTTTTCATAGGAGTAGAGATAGATATAAGATTATTCAATGGTGTTGGAGTTACTTTTATTTTCTTGGCAAGCGTATTAGATATTATAGAATGTGTAGCACCGGTGTCAAATAAAACAAAAACAATATGATCTCCAACATAAAGATAACCGGTAATGGTACCTGACGTGCTTGCCGCCTGATCACGTGTGAGAGAATAAACCCGACCAGTAGTAGGAGCTGGCCTACCCGAACCTGATGGACAACCTGCTTTCCCTGTGGGCAGTCCTTCACCCGATGAGCAGTAGACCCACAAGCAAAGCAACCCCCGGTAGCCTTGTGGCATGGCCCCGGATGAGGCTTTCCTTAAGTAGGACACAGCGGTGGAGGAGGTAACACTTCATTAGTCCTCCCCTGTCCAGAAGAACCTGACTGATAACCCGACTGAGCACCCCGGGTAGTCTGATCACGATACTGACGTGGGTTGTTATTGTTGTTGTTGTAGCCACTCCTCCCAGAAACCTGCCTATCATAACCCTGAGAATCCTGTCGCCTCTGACTGTAGTCCCGGTCCTGGCGACCACGCTGATCATATCTATGGTCCTGTCGACCTCTCTGCTCGGATGCCTGGTCCTGTCGACCTCTGTCCTTGCTGACTCTGTCCCCTGGAATGCACCCGGTTACCATCCCTATCACGCTTATTATAACCACTACCATCACTATGCAACATCTCAATGTTGCGAGCGTCGTTCGCAACCGCCGCCACATCATCATAATGCGTATTCACGATACGGTCCAATATCCATTTCTTTAACGCCCACTTAAATGTCTTAGCTTGACGGTAAGCATCTCCCGTAATCTCTGGCCCAACGAAACTGGCCAGCCTCAGAAATCGCTGCATAAACTCCACAGTCGTCTCTCGGTCCCCCTGACGGATGTTACCATACTCCCGCTCATATCGCTGCTGTTCCGCCACTGGAATGTACTGCTTATAAAAGATACCTATAAAATCCTCCCAAGTACAAGTCTCCTCAAAACCCTGCTCCTGAGCCTGGACATAAGCTGTCCACCAGCTCTGTGCATCGCCTTCAAACTTAAATGCAGCCAATCTAGTCTTAAACTCATCTGGACAACCCAAAACCTTAAATATCTTTTCCATGTGGATAATCCAGTCTTCTGCCTCAGTGGGGACGGCAGCTGACCGGAAAGAGAGGGGTTTCAGCTTTATAAACCTCTCAATCCAGACATGGATACCAACTGGTGGAGCACCTCCACCACCACCACCTGGACCTGAACCTGCACCACCACCTCCGGAAGAACCTGCCCCATTCTGAATATTGTTGGTGACTTGAGTCACCAAGTTAGGAAGAGCGTTGGCCAAAGCTTCTGCTATCATGGCCTTAAAGTCAGGGGTCCCTCCATTATATTCCTGATGTCGAGTATTCACCATCTGAATGATTTCGAAAACGATTAGCAACACTATAAGAGAATAAGCACGAAATGGAAGACGAAACGGAACCTATGACTACCCAAAACCTCACCAGTCAAAACTTAAGCCTTAAGGGTCAAATCCTAGGGTCCATAAGACTCACAGGCCATGACTTATGTACTACAGGTCGAAACCTGGCTTTGATACCATAATTGTAACACCCCAACCCGACAAGGGTAGAAGCATCACATTATGGTGACAAATCAAAGCATACATAATAGCACAGCGGAAGTCTTAAACAAATACATAAGAGAAAGTCAAGTCAACACGACTTGAATAATACATAAGTTCAAGGAAAAGAAATAATCCAAAGGTACGAATACAAAGGAAATCATGTCCAAACAAAGTCATAAAATAAAGGTGGTCATCTAAGGTCAAAGCTTCATCTATCTCTCATCCCATCCAAAGCATAATCCAAAAGCTCTTAGCTTAGATACCTGCCGCACACGAAAAGAAAACGTGCAGCTGAGCTTAAAAAGCCCAGTGAACAGATATATAATAAACGGAAACGAAACAAACGAAGCATAATGAAAGAGATATAAATAAGGTACAAGAGTAAAGGTTAGGACAGTTATCCACCACGAGCCCATATCATAACATATCATATCATAGCATATCATAATCATATAGAGGGGATGCCTCTCGAATAAGCCGATAATATGAGGGGTGTCCTCATGTACCAGTTGGAGTGATCAGCTCCCATATTTTGTGAAAGGAGTGGATTGCACCCAGCCCCAGTCACCATATCATATCATATCAAAGCATATCATAACATATCTAGGATGCATCCATTCGCCCCCCAAACAAATCATATTGGCCATATCAAATCATATCATAGTGAGCTCATATCATATCATAATGGGGACGGTGTAACCAAATCACTAGGGCTACACACTAGTCATGCCATTGGTGCATCAATGACACGGCCATGTTACCTTCATGGCTAGGAAACATATTTTGGCTCGTAGTATCAAATTGGGGTCAAGGTCAAAGGTTCATATCAAAGCAAAGGTTCATATGTCATAATCATAGTCCAAATCTCAAGGTCCAAATCATAGGGTTCATATAAGAGGTTCAGAAGTCAAAGGTTCATATCAAAGGTTCATATCATAGGTTCAAATCAAAATTCAAGAGGTCGAAGGCACCTTATTAAAAAGGCAGAATATCTGTACCTTATTCCAACAGCAAACACAACCAGAAATGAATAAGATGAAAAGATTAGGTCCTCTCCTTCTTCACACCTAGAGGGGTAGAAAAGAATTACAAACTTTCCCATTTTAAGTATGATGTGTTTTTTTAGGTCTATAATAAACTACCAAGTTTTAAATTTATATTTTGCCGAACTAACCTATAGACTCTAAACACTAACGAGCAGTGTACCCGGTCAATGTAGATAGTTTTTAGGTAAGCAAGGGTCGTTCACTAGGAGCGAAGCTAAAGTGATCTAATGGTATTCTAATTACTAATCTAACTAAACTAAACTAGAAAGCAATTAAAGATAAGGGGGGTTTAGCCTGAGAGGCTATCACGAGTTTGTGTGTATAATTAAACTAAATACAGGAAAGTAAATAACTAAACTAAAGATAGATCGATATATAGAAGAACGGGTTAGCCAAGCCTAATCCATCTAATAGTTATACATGCTTATGTGTACTTGTTTTAATTCATTCAATTGTTTTGCCATCAATCCGATTATTAATCCTGTCACAATTGAATAACCTACCATCGTGGTGGGAAAGAGGACATGATCATAGTGACCTATCTAGCATCAATACTAACTTATCGCTTTAAACCGTCTAACCTAGTTTGGCATTACGCGCTACTAGTCCTAATAGTGGCATAAGGCACGGTTCCGGTGTGTTCCCTCTAAGCCGTCTAATAGGATTCGGATTACTACACTTTATGATCAATTAAAGTAACCACAATTACAGATAGTTAAGTTACCACATTAAACCAATAAGTTCATAATCTAGTTACATAGACTTTTACTAGTTATAAGCAATAAACGAGTTTTTATCGATAAGCACCCAATCCAATAACAAAGTAAACACATCAACACAAGCATAAAAACTAATAAAACTTCATAAACGTGGCTAACACCTAAGGGTGTTAGCCCATAATCTCAGTAACAATACATAAAGTTGTAATCAAAGCAAACGAATAAGAATTCATAATGAAAACGATACGCTAACCAAACGATTAAACTTAATATAAGGTTCTTGAGATGATCTTCTACGATGATTGGATCTTCAAGGAGGTCTTCTGCTGTTTTGAGGGGCTTTTGGTCTTCTGGGAACGACCCCAAGGGTCCCCAATGATACCCTAATTCGTTAATGAGCTCGGTATTTATAGATTCTGAAATCTGGGTCGATACGGCGCATCTAGAGAGTTAGATGCGCCGCATCTATAAGTAAACGTAGCCTCCAAGTCTGAAACTGACCCAATACGGCGCATCTAAAGACCAGATGCGCCTCATCTCCCAATACGGCGCATCTAAGGACCAGATGCGCCGCATCTCCTTCAGATTCAGATAGATTTTCTTTTTCTCTTCGCGTGGCCGCTTGAATCAACTAAATCGGAGTCCGGATGAAGATTTTATGGCCAAAATACGAAAGCATCTTCAAGTGTCGACTTGTAATCTTGACTTCTTCATTAAGCTTCTAATCTCCACTTGATTTCTTTGGTAAGGATTGTGTATGGCCAATACGGCGCATCGTATTGGTCCGATGCGGCGTATCTGGAGTAGAACAAGTTGGTTCTTCTTCGTTGACCAAAGTTTCATATGCGACGCATGATAAAATCAGATGCGGCGCATGCTTCAAAGTCAGGCAATGGTCTTTAATCTCTTCAATTCAGCAGACTTTTCCAACTTGATTCATTTTGCTCCAATTTCCGTCCGAAATCATTAACTTTCACCAAATGCTTGTTTATAACTGAGAATTACAAAAGTAAACGATTAAGTATCAATTCTCATATAAAGTGATATAAAACAAGTCAATAACATAGGATAAATGATGCTAATAATATGTCGTTATTTGATGTCATCAAATATCCCCCCACTTGAACTTTACTTGTCCTCAAGTAAACCTTAGATTAAACTTATGAAAATGTATCCTAAATAGGATGTATTTTTACAATTAAGCATTTATTCGTTTTATCATAATTGCACAACCAAACACTTAACGAATTAGAAACAAAATAAAATATTTCGATAAAAGCAAATCTAATCGTTTAACTGTCCAGTCGTGACGAATATTCTATCATAAGCTTGGCAAGTATACGCATCTCCCCCACTAAAGCCAAGGAATAACAAGTCTAAAGCGGTAAAAAGGGTTTGTTGGTTAAGGGTTAATCATTCTTCTTAATCTCTATCGATCTCACATTCCAGAAAAGGCGACAAAATCACAAATACATGATCGAATCCACGAACACGATACTTGCAATTGCTCAAATCCTTAACTCGAATGGGCTAAAGATAGGACCAAGTAATCTTCACCAATAATATTATATCAAAAAGGGCGACAAAATCATAAATACATAGCCGAATCCACGACTACGATACTTAAGATTGCTCAAATCCCTAATCTCAATAAATCAAAGGTTTGGATAAAGAATAATATAGGGTATGGATAATATTTGGGATACAAATTGGTGTAAAATGAAAAATAAACAAAACAAATAGATTAAAATCCTAAGTGTGGTTAATCACTATCCCAACCATCCCATGAATAAGACTCATATCATTGAATAACTCACGCTTTAACACTTGAAACACACGCTTTAGGTAGACACGAATTATACTCAACAAGATCTCAATCAAAGAATATCCTTAGTTGGCGTTCCCATAACGGCCAACTCCCATTCAATCCATAACTATAATATACAACAACAAATAGTGGTGATATCTCCCACTTAATACAAAACTTTACATAAGTTGGTTAAAACAAACTTCCAACTTTTCTTCTTTTTTTTTTTCTTTTCTTATTTTTCTCTCTTTTTTTTTCTTTTTCTCTTTTTTCTTTTTCTCTTTTTTTTTCTTTTTTTTTTTTTTTTTTTTTTTTTTTTTTCTTTTTCTCTTTCAATCAATAAAAACATTAATGGTGTAAAATTTCACCACTTCACCATCACAAAAAATCTTCATAACTTAAGATATAAAAATAATAGTGAAAGTAGTAAACACACGAAAATAAACTAAAAGTTATACAATATCTACTTTCACTCCAATTGCATTGTGCAATTTCCCGACCTAACCATAGATAATGAATTACGCACGCGAACACAGTTAATTGTAAGGAAACACACTTTGCCTAAAGTAACTAACCACAGACTTTAATCTACAGGGTAGGCTAAGGTGTAAGGGTGTAACGAAACATTTTAAACATTGGTGTAAGAAACGAAAGGAATGGCTCTGAGGGTTTTTCTAGGGGTATCTTACTCTAAAAATGAGAGTAAACAAAGGGTTTATACGGGGGTTAACTAACCAGTGTAGTTAGTTAATAACACAAAACATATAATAGGCTTTTTGGGTGAAATCCTAGAAATTTACCAAGTTAGACAAGTCACTCCAATTATATAAATAATACTTATTATGGTGGTCTCGAATAGTATACAAGCCAAGTTCTAAAGTTTACAAGTCACCGGCACACTCATAGATTTGTGAGTTTTGATAAATTCACAATTTTTGAAAATAACGTCATGTGTGCAGCTATGCAACTTAGATTAAACAAAAACATGCTAAAAAAAATTAAATTTTGATAATTAAGCATAGATTAAAGCATATTTTTGAAAATTTAGGACAAGTAACGTTCTAATTCTCCATCCCCCCACTTAAGTTAAACAACGTCCTCGTTGTTTGTATTTAAAATTAAAAACAAGAGATAGAAAGAATTAGAACGGAGAACTCCCCTGAGATTTGCTCGGTATGATCCACCATGTAAGAATGCGAGCATATAAAATGTGGGAGTTCATCAACATCTTCATTCGTCCAGACCTGTAAATATATAGAGACCACAGAAAAAGAATCTCGAGAACATCTCGTTAATCATTGGTTAGGAAAATAAAACTACGGGAAATTACAGGCCAGAGTGTCGATGCGCCGTATCCATGGAATATTGGATACGCCGCATCAACAACCTGTAGGAAATATTAAACTGCATGCAATGGGATAATACGCCGTATCGATAGAAATTGATGCGTCGCTTCTTATTTTATTAATTCGAAGACTGTTTTTAATAAATAATTAGATACGCCGTATCTGTACAACAGATGCGTCGTATGTCGGTTATGGTTTAAATTTTTTCTGATTAAAAACAGAATACGGCGTATCTAGGGGATAGATGCGCCGTACTCGAATTATTAAATGCGCTGTATATAAAATGAAAACGCCATACGCCGCATCTAGAATACAGATGCTCCGTATCGTTTGTATCAGCAGAATACAGCGACAGCAGTCATGCAGAAAAAACAAATAAAAATAAACACAAGAAAATAAAATAAACTGAAAAGAAAATAAAAGATAAGCATGGGTTGCCTCCCACGAAGCGCTTGTTTTTGTTCGAGTCACGAGCCTGACTCCACCCTTATTTACTGTGTAATAGGGTGTCATTCCCCCCACTTGGAATCAAGTGCGGGTGATAATAGCAATAAACACTATAGGAGTGTAAATTTGCTAGTAAAGATGGAAGAAATAAATAAAAATCATACCTTGGCAATATATGTACATCGTTCCTATCCTTACCCGGTTTGGTTGATAAATTGGATGACTTGACCATTCCTTCTGAAAGAGTAGTGTGTTGAGGAAAAATGAGTCTCCTTTCTTCTTGGTTATTCTCTTCGGTAGTAAGGCGTCCCTTGACTTCCGCAGAAGATGAGAAAGGGTCTTTAGCAAGTAAAAGTTCGAGTTCCTCTATAACCTTCATAGGGTCGAAATCATCATCTTCATCAATCATAGCAATGTTTAAGAGCTCGTCACCAAACTCTTCTTCGAGCTCCACCAAATACGGGTTGATCACAGGTGCTTCAATAGGTAGTGTAATGAATTTGAACTCATCATTCTTTTGTCCTGCAACCTGTTTAGGAAAACTAGCAAGATTATTAGTAACGGGATTAATAATATTAAATATATTTGTACCACTTTGTGTTGTAAGTGACTCCAATTCGTCTTCTGAATCTCCATCTTCAACTAGTGGTCTTGCAATTTCATAATCGTCCCGAATTCCATCCTTAAATAAGT
The DNA here is from genome assembly GCA_021014915.2 of Artemisia tridentata subsp. tridentata. Lineage (NCBI taxonomy): Eukaryota > Viridiplantae > Streptophyta > Magnoliopsida > Asterales > Asteraceae > Artemisia > Artemisia tridentata. Next base: position 236,420,887 of record CP139502.1, on the reverse strand, counting down.
CATTCCAGATTTCTTCAAAAACTTGAGTTGGATCAAAATCTGGTTGAGGAATCTCATCATAAACTATGGCGTCAAATGGTTCAAACTCAAAATCAGAATACTTTTCATCTTCATCCGTTGGATTGTCTAATGGCGGTAACACGATTGCAGAATATTCTTCAATGTAAGGTTCCGTATACACATCATCTTGTTCAATCTCCGGAGAAAAAGTACTATCAATAACAATCGCCGGAATTGGTTTTACGGTGTATGACTCCTCCTCATCATCATTTGACATACACCAAGTGTGTTGAAACGGCAACCCATTTCTTTCTTTCTTTGACTTAACCTTTTCCTGCAACAAGTATTCTTCCATAGTAATTTCATTCGTCTCGATGACTTGTGCACAATATCTTGCTCTTTCCCAACTATACATCTGATTATTGCTCAAGGCTTTTTCCTCTTCAAACCTAATATATTCTTCCATTGTTATGTCCGGATTGTCCATCATCTTTATTACCTGAAAGATAAACAACCAAGAACAGCAGTAGACGAAACAAAAATAAAAACTAAACTAATAAAAATTAAATAAACACAGAAAATAAAAAAAAAATAAAAACAAAAAACAAAAAAAAATATATATATTTTTGGGTCACAGAAGGTCGATACGCCGTATCTAACAGACAATAGATACGCCGTATGCGATACAAGTTAATACGCCGTATCCAACAGACAATGGATACGCCGTATTAGCTTCCTGTAACAAATTTTTTATTTATTTTTTTATTAAATTTAAACACTAAATCACACAAACTAAAAAAATTTTGCCCACAGAACGTCAATACGCCGTATTCACAGATAAGAATACGCCGTATTGAAAACAGACAGATGCGCCGTATTCACAGACAAGAATACGCCGTATCTGTCTTTCTGAGACAGAAACACAGAAACAAAAAAAAAATAACACACAAAAACAAATAAAACTAACTAAAATACCAATAAATCAAATTAAAACAATCACTCCCCGGCAACGGCGCCAAAAACTTGATGTGTTTTTTTAGGTCTATAATAAACTACCAAGTTTTAAATTTATATTTTGCCGAACTAACCTATAGACTCTAAACACTAACGAGCAGTGTACCCGGTCAATGTAGATAGTTTTTAGGTAAGCAAGGGTCGTTCACTAGGAGCGAAGCTAAAGTGATCTAATGGTATTCTAATTACTAATCTAACTAAACTAAACTAGAAAGCAATTAAAGATAAGGGGGGTTTAGCCTGAGAGGCTATCACGAGTTTGTGTGTATAATTAAACTAAATACAGGAAAGTAAATAACTAAACTAAAGATAGATCGATATATAGAAGAACGGGTTAGCCAAGCCTAATCCATCTAATAGTTATACATGCTTATGTGTACTTGTTTTAATTCATTCAATTGTTTTGCCATCAATCCGATTATTAATCCTGTCACAATTGAATAACCTACCATCGTGGTGGGAAAGAGGACATGATCATAGTGACCTATCTAGCATCAATACTAACTTATCGCTTTAAACCGTCTAACCTAGTTTGGCATTACGCGCTACTAGTTCTAATAGTGGCATAAGGCACGGTTCCGGTGTGTTCCCTCTAAGCCGTCTAATAGGATTCGGATTACTACACTTTATGATCAATTAAAGTAACCACAATTACAGATAGTTAAGTTACCACATTAAACCAATAAGTTCATAATCTAGTTACATAGACTTTTACTAGTTATAAGCAATAAACGAGTTTTTATCGATAAGCACCCAATCCAATAACAAAGTAAACACATCAACACAAGCATAAAAACTAATAAAACTTCATAAACGTGGCTAACACCTAAGGGTGTTAGCCCATAATCTCAGTAACAATACATAAAGTTGTAATCAAAGCAAACGAATAAGAATTCATAATGAAAACGATACGCTAACCAAACGATTAAACTTAATATAAGGTTCTTGAGATGATCTTCTACGATGATTGGATCTTCAAGGAGGTCTTCTGCTGTTTTGAGGGGTTTTTGGTCTTCTGGGAACGACCCCAAGGGTCCCCAATGATACCCTAATTCGTTAATGAGCTCGGTATTTATAGATTCTGAAATCTGGGTCGATACGGCACATCTAGAGAGTTAGATGCGCCGCATCTATAAGTAAACGTAGCCTCCAAGTCTGAAACTGACCCAATACGGCGCATCTAAAGACCAGATGCGCCTCATCTCCCAATACGGCGCATCTAAGGACCAGATGCGCCGCATCTCCTTCAGATTCAGATAGATTTTCTTTTTCTCTTCGCGTGGCCGCTTGAATCAACTAAATCGGAGTCCGGATGAAGATTTTATGGCCAAAATACGAAAGCATCTTCAAGTGTCGACTTGTAATCTTGACTTCTTCATTAAGCTTCTAATCTCCACTTGATTTCTTTGGTAAGGATTGTGTATGGCCAATACGGCGCATCGTATTGGTCCGATGCGGCGTATCTGGAGTAGAACAAGTTGGTTCTTCTTCGTTGACCAAAGTTTCATATGCGACGCATGATAAAATCAGATGCGGCGCATGCTTCAAAGTCAGGCAATGGTCTTTAATCTCTTCAATTCAGCAGACTTTTCCAACTTGATTCATTTTGCTCCAATTTCCGTCCGAAATCATTAACTTTCACCAAATGCTCGTTTATAACTGAGAATTACAAAAGTAAACGATTAAGTATCAATTCTCATATAAAGTGATATAAAACAAGTCAATAACATAGGATAAATGATGCTAATAATATGTCGTTATTTGATGTCATCAAAGAATTACAAACTTTCCCATTTTAAGTAACTTTCCATTTTTAGCAGGTTTCCATATTTAGAAAGTTTCCATAATTAGTAAGATTTTCCATATTCTCATTTAGGTTAAGTCGTTATTGAATCATATTATGGTTTTAGAGTGGATTTTAACAAGTCACAAAAGTTTAGGGTTAATCATGACAACTTTACATAAATTAGGGTTTTAAATGCAATTATATCAAAGTTAAGATTCAATTATGAAAATATCCCAAGTAATCTGTTTTGAATCCATATTTATCAAGTTCACAAATTCAGCCCTTCAAGTTTCCCAATTTTACACTTTACACCCTTAAGTTATATAATTTACATTTTAAACCTTATAATATCCATAATTACACAATAGACCATTAGTTTATCAAAATTACACAATGGACACTTATTTCAATATGTTATACGAATTTACCCTTAAGTATTCAATATTTACACATCAAGTCCCTCAAGTTATTAAAGTTACATATTTAACCCTTATTTTACATTTTCAATCTTTAATTATCAATAATTACATATTAAGCCATTAAATTACCAAAATGACACATAACCCCCTGAATATAATTTATTACTCAAATCAACCCTAAGTTTCCAGAATTTACATATTTAGTCCCTCTATTTAATTTATTTACAAATCGAATTACTTTTTATTAACTAAACATTTTAATCCTTTTAAATATAAAAATTACACATGACACCCCCAACTTATATTTTATTCGAATAATATGCAGTCCAAAAGAAGTTCTAAAAATAACCTTTGAGTTTCAAAAGTTACAAAAACACCCCCTAGCATTTTAAATCAAATCGCATAACATTTTTATTAACCAAAACTCTAGCCCTAAAAATACCAATCATTACTAAATCATCATATAATCATTATAACATCATTTATCATCCAACATCAAGCCCTAATTTATAAACCCTAATTCGAATTACATTTTATTTTCTTTTTCTTTTTAATTTCCTTTAAATCAGTAAACTAAATAAATCCAAAAATAATTCGATTAGGCCCCAATAATTCGAAGTAGCATTTTTCTCAGATGATTATGATCATGTAGAGTCCAAATAAAATAAATAAGAAGCCCCAAAAATTCAGATTCAATTATTTTGGATTTAAGCACGCTTTTAACATTTAATTCACAAATAATTTGTAGATCATGCATGGTATGTTTTAATCATTTTATTTGATGTTCTTAGATCATAAAGGATTCAGGAAAAATGGCAAACCGAATTTAGAATGAGTTGAACGGCTGAATGGAATTTCTTCTTCTTGGTCCTATACGCGACACACAATAATTTCCCACGAGCTCACGAACGATCCCACAACCTTGTAGCCATTTTTCACAGAGTATATACGAGGTAAGGATCATGAGAAAAATGAGAAACGAATATTATATGGATCGGATGAATTATAGACGATTATACTTACTTTTTGTTCTAGCGATATGAAATAATTCACCACGTACGAACTGAGCAACACGCAGCTTCGAATGTATTTTTCTAGGCTTCTTGTGATGATGAAGATCACAGGAAAATTGGTCTTTTATCTCCAGGAAATCGGATGAATTTTTGGTGGCTAATTCTAGGGTTTTTGATTTAATCGGTTTTGCTTTAGGGAGAGAAAAATGATTTGGTTGCTTAAGGGTGACAATGCCGAATATTAGGAGGAGGGGGAAATCAAAAAGGAGTGGCCTAATTAATGGGATTGATCAATCACCATTTATTTGTAATTATTCCCATTTATTTTGTAATTTAATACACTTAAATAACTTTTAAAATTAGGTAAATGTATACTTAATTATTTTTGAACTTGTTTATGTGTAGTAATAATTTTTATAGCTTGCACAAATATTTTATGATGCTCTCTAATTATTTCATGTCATACTTGGTTCATTTCATAATTTTTGGAATTAATTTATAAGTTATATAAGCCTTTATTTAATTTTCAAAGTTGTAGGGGCATTTTGGTCTTTTGCACATTTTAGATTTTTAGGGTTTTACATTTAACGTACCAAACGGACTCGAAAAATTACGAAACTTGCGCCATTATTTCCGAAATGATTTTTCTAATAAAAGCAAGTATAAATACGCATAACTTTCTCGAAGTTAATTTATTTGGAAAATTTGATTCGATTCGTGCTTTCTAGGTTGTGATGGCTCAATAAAGGGATAACTTTCAAGTTTCTTAAGATATATCATATTTCTCAAGTTCAAATAAGTTCAAGGAAATGTTTAAATACAAAGGTAATGCAAAAATAAATATTTGGCTAGTGAAGAGGGTTTGAAAAATTACCGGATGTTACAGCATGTACATCATATTGGGAAATCCGTCCCGGATTTTAGTTAAATTTATCAGTCCTGGTTTCAAAAAAGGTGAGGGTACTTGCGCTTGAACTCGTCTTCGCGTTCCCAGGTAAACTCGGGTCCTCTCTTGGAATTCCAACGGACTTTCACAATGGGAATACGGCTCCTCTTTAGTCGTTTGACCTCACGTTCCACAATCTCGACGGGCTCCTCAATAAAGTTCAATTGCTCATCAATCTGAATTTCATTGAGTGGAATTACGTCTGTCTCATCGGATAAACACTTCTTTAAATTTGACATGTGGAAAGTGGGGTGTACTCTACTAAGCTCGGGAGGTAGTTCCAACCTGTAGGCTATAGGACCAACCCTGTTCAAAATTTGAACGGTCCAATGTACCTCGGGTTCAACTTTCCTTGCTTACTAAACCATATCATGTCTTTCCATTGCGAGACTTTCAACATAACCTTATCTCCAACTTGAAACTCTAGTGGTTTACGCCTCACATCTGCGTAACTCTTCTGTCGGTCTCTTGCGGATTGTAATTGGTTCTTAATTTGTACGATCTTCTCGGTCGTCTCACGAATAATATTCGGCCCAATGAGCTGAGCTTCTCCTACTTCAGCCTAACAAATAGGTGATCATCATTTTCGACCATACAATGTTTCAAACGGTGCAGCCTTAATGCTTGCGTGATAACTGTTGTTGTATGAAAACTCAATCAAAGGAAAATGGGTGTTCCACCCATTTCCAAAATCAATTACAAATGCTCGAAGCATATCTTCTAAAGTGTGAATTATCCTTTCACTTTGGCCATCGGTTTGCGGGCGGTATGCAGTACTCATGTCGAGGTTCATGCCAAAGGCATCCTGAAGTGATTGCCAAAAGTTAGAAGTGAATTTGCTGTCTCGGTCAGAGATGATAGATATTGGTGCTCCATGTCTCGATACTATTTCCTTCACATAAAGTCTAGTCAACTTGTCCATACTTTAATTCTCTTTGATGGGTAGAAAATGTGCTGATTTCGTTAGTCGATCGACTATAACCCAAATAGCATCGAAACCAGTTGAAGTCCTTGGAAGTTTGGTGATGAAGTCCATAGTAATCCGTTCCCATTTCCATTCGGGAATCTCAGGTTGTGGTAGAAGACTAGACGGTTTCTGATGTTCGGCTTTAACTTTCGCGCACGTAAGACACCTGCGAACATAATCGGCAATGTCGGCTTTCATGTTTGGCCACCAATATAACTCCTTTATATCGTGACACATCTTGTCGGATCCTGGGTGTATAGAGTACTTTGACTTATGAGACTCGAGCATGATTAAATCTCGCAGTCCTCCAAAACGCGGTACCCAACTTCTTCCCTTAAACCCAAAGTTCCATTGGAATGCTTCTCAAACTTCTTCTGTATCATACCATAAAGATTCTCACTCTTGAGGTCTTCTTGTTTCACGGCATGTTCTTGAGCATGGAGAATCTGGGCGGGAAGGTTTGAATTGATAGTCAAAACCAAAGCTCGAACTCGTAGCGGCTTCAACCGTTCCTTCCGGCTCAAGGCATCTGCCACGACGTTCGCTTTTCCCGGGTGGTATCGAATTTCACAATCATAGTTGCTTAAGGTCTCCAACCATCTTCGTTGCCTCATATTCAACTCCTTCTTATCCAAAATATGTTGAAGACTCTTGTAATCGGTAAAGACAATAGTGCCTCCACATTTTGAGTGCAAAAATCACTGCTCCTAAATCTAAATCATGTGTGCTATACTCCTCCTCATAAGTCTTAAGTTTTCGGGAAGCATATGACATGACTTTCCCTCGTTGCATCAAACCTGCTCCTAACCCTTGATATGATGCATCACAATAAACTACGAAATCTTCAACTCCATCTGGTAATGCCAAAATCGGTGCACTACAAAGTTTTTGCTTCAAGGTTTGAAATACTTCTTCTTCGTCCTTTCCCCATACATACTTCTTATCCTTCTGAGTCAACGTAGTTAACGGTTTAGATATTTTGGAGAATCCCTCGATGAATCTCCTGTAATATCCAGCCAATCCCAAAAATTGACGAATTTCTGTGGCGTTAGAATGCGTTGGCCGGTTCTCAATAGCTTCGATCTTCGTGGGATCCACATGTAACCCATTGTTGTCAATCACATGACCCAGAAATTGTACCTTGCGAATCTAAAATTCACACTTAGAGAACTTTGCGTACAATTGCTCTTCCTTGAGCAACTCATGAATTATCGTCAGGTGTTTCTTGTGTTCTTCTTCACTCTTGGAGTAGATCAAAATGTCATCAATGAAAACCATAACAAACTTGCCCAAATATGGTTTACAAACTCGGTTCATGAGGTCCATGAATACAACAGGTGCGTTTGTCAAACCAAAGGGCATCACTTGAAACTCATAGTGGCCATATCGAGACCTGAATGTTTTCTTCGGAATATCCTCTTCCCAGACTCTGAGTTGATGATAACCTGACCGTAAATCTATCTTGGAGTAGTAACCTGATCCTTGCAGCTAGTCGAACAAATCGTCGATTCTAGGTAACGGGTAGCGGTTCTACACTGTTAGCTTGTTCAGTTCATGGTAGTCAATACACATTCTAAATGATCCGTTCTTCTTCTTCACGAATAACACTGGTGCTCCCCAGGGTGAGGAACTAGGTCGAATAAACCCTTTATCCAACAACTCTTGCAACTGCTTAGACAACTCTTGCATCTCCATCGGAGCTAGTCGATACGGTGCATGTGCTACGGGTGCAGCTCCCGGGACTAGGTCAATCAGAAATTCCACTTGTCGAACCGGTGGAAGTCCAGGCAGATCTTCAGGAAATACTTTAGGAAAGTCACGCTCAATCGGAACATCCTCGAGTCGCTTCTCTCCCAACTCCTTCTTGGACACATGTGCTAGGAATGCATGACATCCTTTCTCGATGTATTTCAAGGTCTCAATACAAGATATGATATTCAAACGGGTTTCGCTACGGTCTCCGCGGACAACCAGGGTTCCGCCATTGAGAGGGATATGAACAACTCGTTCACCACAAACAATACTCGCTTGATGTTTGGATAGCCAATCCATACCAACCACTACGTCGAAGCTTCTGAGTTCAATGGGCATGAGATCGATACTAAACGGGTGATCTAGAAGGTTTAGGGTACAGCCTAGGATTACGGTACAAGTGTTAACTAAGTTGCCATTAGCTAGCTCAATGCTATAACTAGTGTCTAGAGGGGTAGGGGTGATATCAAGTAGTGGTGAAATCGTAGAAGATACAAAACTCATATAGGCACCAGAATCAAATAAAACTTTAACACGATGATTTTTTAGTAGAAACGTACCGGTGACTACATTCGGATCCTGCTGCTGCTCCCCATTGCCCATCACATATTCTCTACCACTAGCGCCTTCAGTTCTCCGACCAGTGTTATTTGGGCAATGACTCTTGTAGTGACCACGCTCTCCACATCTAAAACAAGTTACCACTGGCTGGGTGGCATTCCCATTAGTCACAACTTTGTTCTTACAATTCTTAGCAATATGACCAGTCTTTTGACATTTCTGACACTTAGCTATGCATGGTCCAGCGTGATGCTGATTACACTTATCACAAAATGGATGCGGCCCAGCATACCCCCCAACTTGTGCTGGTGCAGCCACATAAGCCTTAACAGTCTCTTGTCTTCTGTTCTGGTGGTGGTGATGATTGTTGTTACGGTACTGGTTGTTGTTGTTGTTGTGGTGATGGTTATAGTGAGGGTGACTATTGTTGTTGCGGTTGTTGAAGTTGTTGTAGTTGTTGTTTCTCCTGTTGTCCTCCCACTTTCGTTTGTTGTCATAGTTGTTACCCTTCTGAATAGTGCCATGCTTAACCACTTGATCCATAAGTCGTTTAGATATGTGAATAGCATTATCCAGAGTCTGAGAGTTGTAAGATGTTGCGTGTCCTTCAATACTGGAAGGTAAACCACCAATGAACTTCTCCAGTAATTTCTCATTATTTGCACCATGTGAGCACAGAAAACCTTCAATTCTTGAAAACGACGCACATAAGTAGCAAGATCAACACCCTTTACAGCCAAATTGTAGAACTCAGTATCCAACTTCCTCATGTCACTACGAGAACAATACTTCTTGACCATCTCCTTCTTAAACTCTTCCCATGAAGTATTATAAGCATTCTCTAACCCCACATCCTGAGCATAAGCGTTCCACCAAGACAATGCATGCTCCACCAAGGTACCTGTCGCATACTTCACCTTGTAATCCTTCGAACAGTTACTCCTTAGAAATACTGACTCCATTTTCTTAAACCACTGAGTTAAACCAACAGCTCCTTTAGTTCCTTTAAAGGTAGTAGGCTTACAATTCAAGACATCCTTATAAGTACAGAAACGGTTATCATTGACAGCTTGCACTCCTGCTTGTCCAACATTCGGGTTGCCAGCACCCGCTTGACCGGCAAGCACCACGGCAATGCCATCAGTAATCAACTTCTGGATCGCAGCTGGAGTCATCTTCCTAGGCGGCATAATTCTATCAATCATCACAAATGTACAACACTATAAGTATTTGATTAACGTAACAGAATCACATCACAGGATAAACAACACCATGATATCATCAAAATATAGCACGCATTCAACACCACTAATAGTACATCACCAAAATACATCATAGATTTAACACTTGCTATAAGTCTTACAAGATATGCAAAATGATTACAAGTTTCTGATAAAATCTACTAACTGAAACTATTCAGTTTAGTACGTACAAAGGTAAACCACTATCATGATACTAAACTACCATAAATAAGATGATCACTACACTCTCACTGACGATCTCCCCCATACATAGCCAAAACATCAATATTGTCATCAAAAGAAAACGCGCCATCCTATCATAGTATGCCTGCCACTGCATGGCATGTAACTCATCCCTCAACTCCTAAATACTACACTGGTAATGACGACAATTAATATCAATGAACACCGCTCCAAGGTCCAACTTCTCCACAATCTTCTCGGCCTCTGTCATCCTCTTATCTAATGACGCCAAACGCTCCCGAATCTCTGTATCTGCCTTCTCTGTAGAACTCAACCTCGCAGCCTGCTCATACAACTCCACATACAAATCAACAGTAGCTTTCCTATCTCCCTTAATCTCCTTCCTCAACTCTAAAACATCAGACTGTCGCGCACACAATCGTCTAGACATCGACATATAACGGCCCTGGCACCAAGAGGTGTCCTGCCTCAAACGATTCAACTCGGCTCTGAGCTCGGTAGGGGCAACTCGATGTGCAGTCGAAGACTCGCCAATCTCAAACGTAGACGGTGGTCCAGACGTCACCTCGGTAGCTAGAGTATAACCCAATGCATCTGAAGTATTGGACTAATAAGTAATGCCCGACATTGCTGGTGAAGGTGGCATGGGGAGAGCCTCTTGCTCCTCCTCCAATGGCTCCTCGTCATCATCGTAATCATCATCCATCTCCTCATCATCATCCATCTCCTCATCATCATCCATCTCATCATCATCATCCATCTCATCATCCTCTGGGTGAGGTACATCAATAGGGTGTGGGTCCTCCTTTGGACTCGGTGGTGCAAGTGGGTGATCAACGGGTGCAACGGATAACTGACCGGTAGGGACTGATGTAGACATAATACTCAACAAGGAGTATCGGAAAAGTATAAAAATTCTAGCCAAATTTTTATAAAAATAGTTTTATATGAAGTGAGATAGCAGCGGAAAATCTAAGCATATAATAGTGCAAAAGCATGCACACATAAAAGTTTAAGTAAAGCAATTAAAGAGCAAAGTGGCACGGAGGGCTGATGGCTATCGATTTCAAAAACGATTTGACACACACAAAAATGTTTATAGTCGAGTATGACCTCGTTCTCTATAAACATGGCTCTGATACCATTCTGTAACACCCCCAACTCGGAATATGGCAGTGGAACAGAGCTTGGGGTGCGACGTGAGGGGTAAGACAGTCGCATCCATAGAAAATGATCTCATAACGAGACGTTTTAGCAAAAACATATCATTCAAATACAAAATTAAACATTTAGAGTTTAAAATACTCTCAAACATAAGTTGCAGCGAAAATAAAACATAGTTTGCAGCAAAAATAAGAGTAATAGTTCAATAGGTTTTTCGAATGATAAAATAGTAAAAGATGGTAAAGATAGATAGTAAAAGCCAAAAATAGCCATCAAAAGTCTTCAGCCACTCCCAGTGCCCACAAGTATGCATCAATTACCTGAGATAAAACATGCTAAAAAGTCAACACAAAGGTTGAGTGTAATCCATAGGTTTAATAAATAAAGTAGTTGAGCACAAGATTTTAAGTCTGGAAGATATAAGTAACAAATACAGATATCAGGTAAGCGTCAAATAATTTTGCTAAGCTCATGACACACAAAGCGTTAACCGGCACCAATAACCTTGGCGTAAGTCGACAGTAACCGTGGAATTTCATAATATAATAGTTGCCCCCAAAGCTAGGTACTTTGCCAGATACCTAGTGAAAATCGAATATAGTACATCACATGCGGACCGACCTTAGTCAACATGGCGGGAGGGTCAATTCCTATAGGCCTATAAACTATAATCGCGCTCACTCGCAAGTGATTAATGGTTCATGATCAGAGGGACTTGCTTTTGGCAAGGATGGTACTTAGCATTATCATATCAGTCAGGAATAGCATACCCATAAACAATTGTGCTCATAAAAATAAGTAAATAGCATGTATCTTCCCCATGGGTTTATAAACAATTTAAAAGTAAAAGTGGGGCTACGAATCACACATTAGTAGTAGTAGAGAAACAAGATTTCACAAATGATCAGATGGCACAGCACATCAAATGAACCTTAGCACAACCTAGTAAGTGAGTAGTATGTCTCAGCAATAAACTCAAAGTGATTTATAAAGTAATACTCGTATTTGAACTGAAAAGGATTAATTTCAATGGCGTTTGAGAGGAATTAACGTTTAAGACTCGTGTGGATACGAGAAGTTAAGTAATAAAAGTCGGCAAACACAAACGGATGCGAAGAAAAGAATAACGAAAGAGAGAAGAACTCAGATTAAGAAAAGATATAAAATAAGAAAAACAAGAAAGAAAAAATCAATAGGTTGTTTCGATGTTTTACCCATAGCCCAAATAGTTGGTAAAACGTTATGATTTAGGAAGAAAACGTATAAGTTTCGAAAAGGTTTTTAGGATATTAAGTAATTATAAACGATTAAGTTACAAAAGATTTTATCGAAATTTGAACATGATGCGTCCGTTTATAAAGCATTTCCAAGTCGTTACAACTCTTGAATATAAGTTTTATCGTCACATTTACAAGTTAAATATATAATTAGACATTATCATTCGCGTGTATATTAGTTTTCAAGTTTATCGACCATTTTGTGTATGTTCGGGTCCAAATATGTTAAGCTCTTATGAGTCTAACATACTCTTCCATCTCAAGTACCAAAATAGTCCAATAACATCCAATCTCATCCAAGCATGGGTTATTATAATATTCAAGTCAAATGTCAAAATCATATCCCATATTGTCAAATATTATACCGTAACACCTTATCGATAAACAAATAAATAAGTAAGTAACAGAAAATAAAATAACGACAAAATTAATAAAGTTGACTCGAGGTTTTCTAACCTCGAGTACGACACGGCCAAGACTCCTATGAGTCTCAACTAAATACGATTCGATGCAACCAAACATAACGACCATTGTCGTGACTCCCGTGAGTCACGACTCGACCCTATCCGAACCTTCATTGTTCTCGGCTAACTCAAACACATCCAAATCCAAACCTTAATGCAAACAAACACTGATCTAGGCCATGACTCACCTTGAGTCACGACTCAATCCTTACTCGAGCCGAGTGGCTCTCGGCCTAAACAAACCAAATCTAAAACAAAACAATATCCAAACAATCATAAATATCTAACTAATATAAATCTATGCCGGGACTCGCCTCGAGTCATGGCTCACTCCCTAAACCAAACCACTCCTAATCCAAAACACTCCTAATCCAAACCACTCCTAATCTAAAACACAACCACAAAAAAATAACTACAAACCAATCTCCCTATGTCGTGACTCACCACGAGTCACGGCTCGACTCACATGAGTCAAAACCCTCGGCTAAGACCAAGCCGAGACCAAATCCACCAAACTTCAACATAACCAAACCCAAATCTACACTAAGCTTTGCCGTTACTCACCTCGAGTCACGGCTCGACTCTACGTGAGCCTCAGCTCTTGGCCGAATCCAAACATCACCAAAACAAATCCAAAAATCCAAACCGAGCTACAAACCAAGGAAACAAGTCAAACTAAATCAAAAATAACACAACTCGGACCGAGTCCGAACAATTTCCATGGCCAAAACTTAGATCCACACGGTTTTTAAGCAAAACAAAAGGTTTTAAAACGAGTTTTAAAATAAAAACGTTTTTATTAAATATTTAGGGTTAGGGTTTTCGGTATACATCAAAATAAAAGGGGTGGGGGCGCGTGAGTGTCATACCGAGAGAGAGAAAGGTAAGGTGAAATAGTGGTGGTGGTGATGGACTGTGGCGACGGTGTGGTGACGTACGGGTATCAAACGAGTTCTACTCGAGCTCAAAAGCTCCAGAAATGATGTGAGGGTCGGGATCTACACGGTGGTGAAGTATGGGTTTTGGCCAGAAAATTTTCCGGCGACGGTGTTGGGCTTTTCCTGGGCGGATTCCGGCGAAGTGGATGAGGGAGAGAGAGAGAGAGGAATGTGTATGTGTGTGTGTGTGTGTGTGTATGTGTGTGTGTGTGTTATTATGGGGAAGAAAGAGGAAAAAAATATGTTTTTATATTAGGTGGGGGCGAAGGTGGACAAAACAAAGTGGAGGGGCGTGGTGTAAACATTCGGGCGGAGGGGGTATATGTGACAAGTTAGGGAAACTTTTGAAATATTTATAGCGGGACCCATTTAACGTACCAAACGGACTCGAAAAATTACGAAACTTGGGCCATTGTTTCCGAAATGATTTTTCTAATAAAAACGAGTATAAGTACGCATAACTTTCTCAAAGTTAATTTATTTGGCAAATTTGATTCGTTTCATACTTTCTAGGTTGTGTTGGCTCAATAAAGGGATAACGTTCACGTTTCTCAAGATATCTCGCGTTTCTCAAGTTCAAATAAGTGCAGGGAAAAGTTTAAATACTAAGGTAATGCAAAAATAAATATTTGGCTACTGAAAAGGGTTTGGAAAATTACCGGATGTTACACCCGATGAATTCAATGTTAAATCCGAGAATTCCCTTGTTGATGAGATAGTCAACCAAACTTTCCCTGATTTTACAGCAAAGCAGAACGAGAACGACTATCTAAAAGAAAGAGCCATTTTGACTCCCAAAAATGAAGATGCCGATATAATCAACGCTTACATGTTTGAAAACTTGCAAGGCAACCCTGTGATCTACAATATTGCAGATGAGATATGTAAGGCTTCGACTAATTCTGCTGGGCAGGAAAACCTATACCCCACTGAGTTCATAAATTCGTTAAATTTTCAAGGGATGCCCCTGCATGCTCTGTCCTTAAAAACAGAACTCCCAGTGATGCTTTTACGAAACGTAAATCCAACACAGGGACTGTGCAATGGTACTCGACTACTCATTACTGATCTAGGTCAGTTTGTTATTCGTGCCAAAATTCTCACAGGCTCACATATAGGAAACATTATGCTTATACCTAGGATCACACTGACTTCCACATAATCAAACTGGCCATTCATAATGAAACGGAGGCAGTTCCCTATAAAACCATGCTATGCAATGAGCATCAACAAAAGCCAAGGGCAGTCACTTAAATATGTAGGTATATATTTTCCAACCCCCGTACTCAGTCATAGGCAACTTTATGTCGCACTATCTAGGGTCACAAGCCCTGATGGCCTAAAAATTCTCATGATTGAAGATATAAACATTGAACTACAGGGCCATATACAAAATATTGTCTTCAAAGAGACTTTCAGTAACATATGTTAACACCCACAGGTACTCTTCTAATAGTGAAACACTAATACTATTCTAAATAATTAATACCTTTCTCACACACTATATATTGTACAATACTCTGCAATATACATAGTCGGCTCACAGAACACCGGGCTATCGAATAATAAAAAGATGTATGGGACACAGGAGGAGCTTCAAAACAAAGAAAGTGAACTAAAAGAACGTAACCTGATTTAATAATCCGTTGTACTATTCTAATAATGAATCAATGATACAATGTATAAGTTATTTTTCAAATAATTGATATCTTTCTCAATGATTCCTGATGAAATGCAACAATGTCTAAAATTATAAATAGCTTTTGTTTTACAGGATTATAAGTATCTGAAATAATTTAACTTCAATCTAATGTACATGTACAGCTCTAAAGCCACCTAGAAAACTAACAATGAAGTTACGGCTATTCCTAAAAACAACATGTTCAGCTCATAAACATTTCTATTGCTATTGCGTGTTTAGGATTTACAAACTTAGCATATTTGAGAATAGTTTTGTGGTTAACATCATAGAGAAAGTCACGTTCATTTTGGATTCTGTTAGGAATATGAATATTCTGTTGAAGACTCGGTCACCCCGAGTACTTAGTAGGACATCATAGCTCGTAGGATAATTAGTAATATTATTAGTAGTTTAGTTATTCTTAATATTGTGGAGTGGGTCGGGTCTTTACCCACTGTCAGCTCGCTCCACAGTCCACTAGGGACATATTATGTAGTACTATAAATACTCCCTTCCCACCCATGGGAAGGGTTGGACCTTTCAAGCTAATCTAATCTCATCTTATTTCTCTCTCTACAAAGGCTCCCAAACTCTCCTACCTCTCTCTAGAATCTTATTCATTCGATCCATATTAAGGCCTCATACAAGTGTTTCTTGCATTGTGAATACCCTACAATTGGTATCAAGAGCCATGGTTAGGTCCATGAGAGTTGGTATTCACGGATTTATGTAGTTTTTGAGGCTTTTTGGTTCGATTTGATAAGTAGCATAAATTTCATTTTGTGCCTTGTTTAGTGATTAGAAGTTGTTATACCTTGTACTTTCTAGCTTAGGAATAGTATAAGAGTAGTATTTGGTGCTTGGATTCACAGATCTAAGTATTGTGTGGTGATTTTGGGGTAATTCGTGGGTGTTTGTTGTAGTGTTCTTCGCAGCGGTTTGTGTGCTTGGGACAAGTTCTTGGACTCGGTTTGTGTAAATTCGAAGATACGGTTTGTCTTATTACTAGTTTAGGCAAAAAGACAAAAGGCAGTGAAAGCGACGTGCTTGGGAGTTTGTGTCTACACGGTTTGTCCCTGCAGCGTGTACTCGGTTTGTGTCTACTCGATTTTTCCCTCCAGCGTGTACTCGGTTTGTGTAGACGCGGTTTGTCTCTGAGGAGTTTACTCGGTTTGTCTCTACTTGATTTGTCCCTCCAGCGTGTACTCGGTTTGTGTAGACGCGGTTTGTCTCTGAGGAGTTTACTCGGTTTGTGTCTACTCGATTTGTCTCTGCAGCATGAACTCGGTTTGTATCTACTCGGTTTGTTCCAGCAGCGTGCACTCGGTTTGTGTCTACTCGATTTGTCTCTGCAGCGTGAACTCGGTTTGTATCTACTCGGTTTGTTCCAGCAGCGTGCACTCGGTTTGTGTCTACTTGAGTTGTCTCTGCAGCGTGTAGTCGGTTTATGTATACGCGGTTTGTCTCTCAGACGTGTATGCGGTTTGTGTCTTGGTGATTTTAGAAATTCTCGCGAAAGATTCAATTTCTCGGTTAAATCACAAGATCTGTAAAATCCCGTAGTTACTATGGCTACCACATCAAGCACATCATCAGAAGATATTCAAGCAGCAGGATCTGACACTCGTCCACCTATGCTAGATAGGACGGATTATGAGTCTTGGGCACAACGAATAAGACTTTACTGCTTGGGAAAAGATAATGGTGTTAACATTCTTAATTCAATTGACGAAGGACCTTATCAGATGGGTACCACCAGAGACGTTGTTACAACTGGTGAAGATGGGACTGTAACTTGGGGCATCGACAGACCTAGAAACTACAATGATCTTAATGAAGAAGAAAAGAAGAGGTATGATGCTGATATTAGAGCCTCAAACATAGTCATTCAAGGTTTTCCAAAGGATGTATACAAGCTCATCAATTTTAACACTGAAGCCAAAGCTGTGTGGGACAACGTTAAAATGTTGTTGGCAGGGTCAGAACTCACAAAGGAAGATCGTGAGTCACAGCTGTATGATGAGTTCGAGCATTTCAAAATGAACCCAGGAGAGAATGTCACAGACTACTATGTGAGATTTCATAATTGGTGAATGATATGAGGATGATCAGAATGACTATGCCCAATATCCAACTAAACTCAAAGTTTGTGAAGAATATGACTCCTGAATGGGACAGATTTGTGACTGCTGTCAAACTCAACAAAGGTTTAAGGGATACCAACTATGAACAGCTGTATGCATACCTGCAACAACATGAGAAGCATGCTGTCTATGATCGGGTGCTGAGAGAAAAGTTAAGTCCTTCAACTACAAATGATCCACTGGCGTTCATAACAAATGTTCAACCAACAATCCAATCATCATCCAACCCAAGCTATCATCAACTTCATTCACAAGTACCTGCCATGAGCTCTCAACTTGACTCAGGCTACTCTCAGACCAACAAAATGATTGACAATCTCACCAATCAAGTTTCATTACTGGTTCAACAGTTTCAAGCATCACTCCCTCAGACCAACAATCAGTTAAGGAATTCATCCAACCCACACAATCTAGCAATGGTGGAGGATGGGAAGATTGTGGTTCAGAATGTGCAAGGGAGAGCTGGTAGAAACATGGGTCGAGGTTATGGGCAGAATAGAGCAGGGAATGCCAATCAGGGGCAAGGGAAACAGATCAAGTGTTATAATTGTGGGGGGCTTGGACCATTGCTAGAAACTGCAATCAACCTAAACGTCCTCAGAACTCAGATTACTTCAAAGACAAGATGCTGTTAATGCAAGCTCAAGAGAATGGTGCTGTATTGGATGAGGAAGAGTTATTGTTCTTGGCAGGAGATGGAGGAAATACTTTTGATGAAGATGTGGATGAGAAACCTGTTCAGGATCTAGCACTTAATGATCCTAACATCTTCAAGGCAGATGACTGTGATGCATATGACTCTGATGTAGATGATGAACCTACGGCTCAAACAATCTTCATGGCTAACTTGTCTTCCCTGGTCTCATCTCCCCGTCAAACTGGTCCTTCTAATGCATCCGTGATATCTGAGGTACTCAAAATTTATGACACATATAATATTGTCGAGGGACAAAAGAATCCCGAAGAAGTACATCAGGCAGATGTTTCTGACTCAAGTAATGTTGACATGGAAAATAGCAATATTATTTCATATGAACAGTATTTGAATCACAACAACTCGCCTGATGTACCAAATGGTGAATCTTTTGTCAATAATGATGTTTGTGTTATGAGTAATGTATGTGCCTTAGATAATGCGGGTAATATAGATAATGCATGTGAGTGCCATGAGAACAAAGTGCCTGTCCCTGATGATAACTTGATCACTAGACTAAACATCTATAAAGAACAAGTGGCTATGTATGAACAGCGTGCTAAGTTTGAGCTTAATGATCGTGAGCAGAAATTAGAAGGTCAAATGAGTACACTTATTAAAGAGTCTAGAGTGAGAGAAGAAACATTAAAATTAGAGTTGAGTTCTTTGAAAAGTCAGCTAGAACAGTCTGTCAAACAGAAACAGGAAGCACAAAAGTGTGTAACTACACTTAAGCAAGAATTCAAACAAAAAGAAACAACTCTTTTAAATGATTTCTCTAGACTCAAGACGTTAAAAAATAAGCTTGAAGATAAGTTGTACACACAAAATCAAACCATACAAACTGCTCAAATGATTCATAAGCACAGAAAGTTGAGTGATAAGCATAGTAAAATCATGATAGGTGAACCTAAGTCAACCATCCTTAGGGACATGAAAGTACTTCAACCAGCCCTATATGATGGTAATGTGATGCTTATGCCTATTCATGACCAACCTGAGCATATCTACACTAATGAAGAGGATGAGATAAGTGATAGAACGAGGGAAAAAATGAATGAGAAAATGAGGGATCCCGAGTGCATAGCCAGACGAATAATAATCAAACCCCATGATTATTATGAGGAGAATCGTTTGACTGTGTTTGCTCCTCAAAAGAAGTTAACACCTGAACAGATATTTTGGAAACAAGATAATGAAAAACTTAAGGTAGAAAAACTTAAGGCCAACACCCCCCTCATTAGAAAAGTTGCGTCCATAACGGTGTATCCTCCCAATACACCTAGGAATTTGGTGCCTTTGTCTCTTCCCACTGAATGCAAAACCTTTATTAGCTTATATGTGCTTTGGCAACTGTTTGTTGATTTCGATAAAACATGTAAGAAGAGAATCACACCCACTGGCATTACTGAGGGGGAAAGGTGTTTTGAACATGCAAAAAGGTGTTACTTAACTGAGGTCATGCCATTCTTTAAACTACTTAAAGAACACTTTGAAGGGTTGCAAACTGCCCTTAAAGCCGAAATAAAAGAAATGGAAGTAGTGTTTAAAGATATGGAAAATGAGGTGAATGAACATGCAATAGAACTTAAGAGTCGAGAGATTGAAAGAAAAAACATACTCATTACTAACGACAACTTGATTTCTAAATGTATTGCACAAGATGTATTTTACACTGTCACTGATTCTGCATTGTCTGCTTGTCAATTTAATGAGTATGCTATTGCGTTAAGTGTCACCCAGAATCGTGTTGTTGAGCTTGAGGGGGAGAACTTAAAATTGCTTGAAAAAATTCAAAATGATGACCATGATAATATGGTTAAACGTTTTTCAAAATTGGAAGTTGAATATCTTAATTTGCAATTGAAATATCAACATTTAAATGAAAAACATAAAATATCAAATGACAAGACATCCTTGGATGCTCCTGAATTTGATACTTATTTTGAATTAAGCAAACGGGATGAGACAATTCAAGCTCACACGAACACGATTCGACTGCTGAGGGCCCAAATTGCCCAATTGAAATCCAACAAGTGTGAAGTATACGGCACCAATAAACCTTCGTCTTCAGATTCTCAGAATTTTCAATATCAAAACACCATAAATAAGTTACATTATGAAAATGAGTGTTATCGAGAAGAAAATTCAAAGGTTAAACAACATTTCAAAGAGTTATATGATTCTATTAAAGTTACAAGAAGCAATCACAATGATCAAATAACCTCTTTGACAAATGAAATTGAGAATCTGAAGGCACGGGTGAAAGGTAAAATGCCATGCACCACTTGTAATTGTGATGCACCAAAGGCTACTGATAGTAAAAAGTATGATGTTGATGTTGGGCGTATTCCGTTTAAGCTTAGAAATAACAGCTTTGCCCATCAAACATATCTCGATCATCTTAGAGAGGGCCTTGACACACTTCGTGAGGTAGTTGAAGAGGATAGGACTGATAAGCCACTTGATAGGGCAGTTGTCTATGCATGCAAACTCACGAAAAGGATTCAGGAAAACTTAGAATATGCCATAGGCTCAATTCCTAAGTTTAGCTGCCATAGAGATAGATTTGTTGCATCATCATCCAATGTTGAGAACAAGCATGTAGCCTTTGATCTACCACCTAAAACATCAGAACCCAACACATCATTATCAGGAAGGCATGTGACAGAAAAACAAACTAATGTTACCTTCGATGCTTCTACAGGAGTAAAAAGTGACACCCAAGCTAGCGGGTCAAGGTCTAGAGAAAATGCAAGAAAGGATAGGACTGCGCCAGCTAAGAATGATCACTTGAAGAATGTAGAAGCCCAACCTAGGAACAATAAGTTTACAATGAGTAGGATGAATCGTGTTGATTCTAGTATCAAAAGTACTGTAATTAATTCGAATTCTAATGCCATCTGTAAAACATGCGACAATTGTTTAATTTCTGCTAATCATGATGAATGTGTTGTGTCTTTCTTGATGTCTTCTGCATCATCCCATGTTAAGAATGGTAGTATAACTGAAGCATGCAAAAAGGTTTGGAAAGCAACAGGAAAAACATTTGCTAGCATAGGCTATCAATGGAGACCCACTGGAAGGAAATTCAATTTAGGAAAACAGTACACGTTACCTAAAATGAATAAGCATAAAATTGTGAATGTTAAGGAATGGAGACCCACTGGAAGGAAATTCAATTTAGGAAAACAGAGATCATTACCCAAAATGAATATGCATAAAATTGTGATGTATAAGGAATGGAGACAAACTGGTAGAATCCTGTCTTTAGAGTCACAATGCCTTCCATCTAGGTCTTGTCCTGCCTCTAGTTCTGTCTCCTCAGTAAAGACAATAGCATCTATGAAATCTGTGGTTCCAGAATATGTGTGTGCTGACCAAACGGACCCCAATTGCACTTGGGGATCCACATTTTTCAGTTATCCATTGTTGTCTGGTTTCAAATGCAGGTCGTACAAATCGTCCTGTGGTATTTGGACTCAGGCTGCTCAAAACATATGACTGGGGATCGCTCGCGGCTCAAGAACTTCGTGAAAAAGTTTATCGGGACAGTTAGATTTGGGAACGACCACTTTGGTGCTATTATGGGTTATGGAGATTATGTGTTTGGTGACAGTGTAATCTCAAGGGTATATTATGTGGAAGGACTAGGGCACAATCTGTTTTCTGTGGGTCAATTTTGTGATTCAGATCTGGAAGTGGCTTTCAGAAAGCATACATGTTTCGTCAGAGAATTGGATGGTATAGATCTCCTCAAGGGCAGTCGGGGCACCAATCTATACACCATATCGATTGAAGAAATGTTGAAGTCCTCTCCCATATGCTTGCTTTCTAAAGCCTCTAAAACAAAATCATGGCTGTGGCATCGTCGTTTGAACCACTTGAAATTCGGTACCATAAATAATCTTTACCGTAAAGATCTTGTTAGAGGGATGCCCAGACTGAAATATGAGAAAGATCATCTCTGCTCTGCATGTCAACTGGGTAAAAGCAAGAAACAAACCCACAAGCCTAAAACCATCAACACCAACTTGGAAGTTCTTCATACCCTCCACATGGACTTGTGCGGTCCAATGAGAATACAAACCATAAATGGAAAGAAGTACATTCTGGTGATAGTAGATGATTATTCTCGGTTCACATGGGTAAAGTTTTTGAGAACCAAGGATGAAACTCCAGAGGTTATCATTAAACTGATAAAACAGCTGCAAGTAAGGCTCGATAAAACTGTCAGAATCATCCGCACTGATAATGGTACTGAGTTTGTTAACCAACAACTCCGTAATTTCTATGAAAGTATTGGCATTACGCATCAGAAAAGTATCCCTCGCACTCCTCAACAGAACGGAGTGGTAGAGCGAAGGAACCGTACTCTGGTGGAGGCTGCAAGAACTATGCTTATATTTTCAAAGACACCGATGTTTCTCTGGGCAGAGGCTATTGCAACAGCTTGTTACACTCAAAACCGATCCCTAATTCATCCGGTTCATGAGAAGACTCCCTTCGAGTTAATTCATAACAAGAAACCAGATCTTTCCTTTCTCCGTGTGTTTGGTGCACTTTGCTACCCAACTAACGATAGTCAAGACTTGGGAAAGTTAAGAGCTAAAGTAGATGTAGGTATTTTTGTTGGATACGCACCAGACAGTAAAGGGTATCGAATCTACAATAAGAGAACCCGTAAAATTATGGAAACCATTCATGTTACGTTCGATGAGCTGAGTGAGCAACCTGCTTCAGGACAAATTAGTTCTGGACCCGATCTTAACCTTTTGTCTCCTGGACCCATTAGTTCAGGACTTGTACAGAATTCCACGCCTGTAGATTCTTATGTGCCACCTACATGCGAGGAGTTAAAGAAGTTATTTGATCCTATGTTTGATGAATACTTTGAGCCAACAAATGGAACCATCCCAAGTGAACCTGCTGTACTTCCTATGGCTAAGGTTCAAGCCCCACAAGGTTCAGAAGGCCCTACAGCTTCAGTATCAGTCAGTCACAATGCTCCAGCTGCCAGTCAATCGCCTTCGTCATCAAACGCTCAAACTTCTCCGGTAATACAAGAATCTTCAGATAATAATTCATTGGAAGTTAATCCTTTTGCTCCTGTTGATGAGGTTCCTTTTGAAAACATATTTGCTCCTGAACATTCATCAGACACATCCTCACTTGAAGGACACAGCACTGCTACGTCTGTTCATAACCCTCAACCTCACGACCATCTCAGGAAATGGACCAGTGATCATCCAATCGACAACATCATAGGCAATCCTTCACGACCAGTATCCACACGTAATCAACTAGCCACTGATGCACTATGGTGCTTCTTCAATTCCGTACTGTCCAAAGTCGAACCAAAAGATGCCAAAGAAGCAATGACTAAAGATTGCTGGTTCCAGGCTATGCAGGATGAAATCCATGAATTTGATCGACTTGAAGTATGGGAATTAGTGCCTCCTCCAGAGCTTGCAATGATCATTGCTTTAAAGTGGATCTTCAAAGTGAAGCTTGATGAGTATGGTGATGTGTTAAAGAACAAGGCACGGCTAGTTGCTAAAGGGTTCAGACAAGAAGAGGGCATTGATTTTGAAGAATCGTTTGCTCCGGTTGCTAGAATTGAAGCTATAAGAATCTTCCTGGCAAATGCTGCTAGTCGAAATATGATAGTTTACCAGATGGATGTCAAAACGGCATTCTTGAATGGTGACTTAAAGGAAGAAGTTTATGTGAGTCAACCAGAAGGATTCGTGGATACTGAACATCCTACTCATGTTTACCGCCTGAAGAAGGCTCTTTATGGGTTAAAACAGGCGCCAAGGGCATGGTACGATACAATGTCCAAGTTCCTCCTAGTGAATGGATTCTCCAAGGGTGTTGTTGATCCTACACTATTCACCAGGAAGTCAAGAAACCATCTACTACTAGTTCAGATCTATGTAGATGATATCATCTTTGCTTCAACAGATCCTAGTGAATGTGATAGTTTTTCAAAAGAGATGAATTCCAAGTTCCAAATGTCTATGATGGGACAAATGTCATTCTTCTTAGGATTACAAGTTTCTCAAAGTCCCGGTGGTATATTCATTAATCAATCCAAATACGCCAATGAGATCTTGAAAAAGTTTGGATTTTATTCAAGTGAACCTGTTGACACTCCTATGGTTGATAGAACGAAGCTGGATGAAGATCCTTCAGGGATTCCAGTGGATATAACGAAATATCGAAGCATGATTGGATCTTTGATGTACATCACGGCTAGCAGACCAGATCTTCTGTTTGCTGTGTGTATGTGTGCTCGGTATCAATCTAGACCAACCAAGAAGCATGTTGAAGAAGTGAAAAGGATCTTTCGATATCTTCAAGGCACGGTTCATATGGGCCTCTGGTATCCTAAGGACACTGCAATGGAGTTAACGGCTTATGCGGATGCTGATCATGCGGGATGTCAAGACACTCGTCGAAGTACTTCAGGAGGAGCTCAGTTTTTAGGGGAAAAGTTAGTTAGTTGGTCTTCTAAGAAGCAGATGAGTACTTCCATATCATCTACTGAAGCTGAGTACATTGCCATGTCTGCTTGTTGTGCACAAATCCTTTGGATGCGATCACAACTTTCGGACTATGGATTCTCATACAACAAAATTCCCCTATATTGCGACAACAAAAGCGCCATTGCTCTTTGTTGTAACAATGTTCAGCACTCCAGGTCAAAACACATCGACATCAGGCATCACTTCATCAGGGAACAGGTGGAAAAAGGAATTGTGGAACTATACTTTGTGAGGACAGAGTTTCAGTTAGCTGACATCTTCACCAAGGCCCTCCCAAGAGAAAGGTTTCAGTTTATTCTCCCACGCCTTGGCATGAAAAGCATGACTCCTGAAACCCTCAAGTGTCTTCAGGAAGAAAAGGAGGAGTAAAGGATTGTCTTCTTATATCCTTGTACATAGTTGTATATATCTTAAATCAAAAAGAAAAATACAAAAATATAAAACCTATAAAAACCATAAAAATCGAAAAAAATCAAAAAATACCAAAAATAGTCCTACCTAGGCATGTCTTCTGTTTATCGATATCATTTACGGATCTAGAAATGTCATTCAACAATGGCACAGATTCTTAAATGAAGCTCGAGCAGAAGTTATACTAATCAGTTAAAACATGTCTTAATGGCTTGCAGTTAATTCATACTGCAACCCGCGTTGTACAATGGGGAAAGTATGTCGCCAAAAAGACAGCTGTTCCTCCAACCGGGTGATGTTCACCTGGGCATGGATTACTTTACATCCATGTTTCCCCGACTTGATGTATGTTTTAGTGCATCTTGTCGTATATAAGAAGAGAAGTCTTCTTTTCATCAAGACTCTTTATCTTGCTTGATTCTTCTAGAGAGTCTTGATGTTACACAAGGTGGTAAATTGAAGTAAAATTTTCACAAATACTTATCGCTTAATTGAATGACTACAGCTCTTTTAATAGAATATGGGTCATTAATTAAGGGGGAGAGTACTTGTTCAAATTTTTGACACCTTGCCAAATTTGTGCAACATCAGCTGTGACACTCTCTCGTGGTTTAAAGGGGGAGCATAGTATGCTCCTAAATCAGAATACATTTAAACCTGACCACATTTTCTCCCAAATTTTCTAAACTTATTTAAATCACTTGGGATCACAAATCTCAAATGGTTTGAAATTTTTGATCGGGGGAGAGAATGTGATTTAAATAGGAAATTCTGATAAAATGTGATGATTTGGATGTTAATGTAAGCTCTCCCGTATGTGCTAAAATCTTTCTTATATCGATGCACATATTGAGGGGGAGCAAATGGTTTTTACAAAACAAAGGATTTGGCATCTCACGTGAGCAAGGCTCAGACTTCACCAATGAATTGACGAAACTTGAACTGTCATCAATCGAAAGGATACGTCTTGGCCGGGTAATAATTTCAAGCTGGTCTAACCAGTGATGTAAGCGTGTCTCGAAAAAGATGTATTTGAGTAGAGTGTACCACTTCGAGAAGCTTTCTGTGGACTTGACCAGGCCGGGTAATAATTTCAAGCTAGTCTAACTAGTAATGTAAGCGTGTCTCGAATCGGTCACATTCACTGAAAGTGGATCAATTCAAAAAGTGCGAGCTCTACCTAACATGTGCAAATTTATAAAAAACAATCAACCGAGCACATGTTGAGGGGGAGCATTTGAAAAATATAAAACTCTCAAGTGTTTGAAAAAATGTGTTTCAGAATCATGAACACTTTGAGAGATTTTTCAAGGATTTGGTTTTATGGCAATCGTGGAAGAATACCAAAACCTGACCATTTTAATTAATGTATGGAGTTATAAGGATGGTTAGGTTAGGCTCAAGTTCCCACGATCCCGCCAGAGCCGGAGGGATCTACCCAGGGACAATCCACTAGTTAGTGTAGAAGTCCTTAGGTATGATTAAAAAGGAGAAAAGTGAATGAGGGAAGAGTGCCGACTGAGATGGAGCTAACACTGGAACATACCCAACAAGGTGTTAGTTATGAAGTCTCAGTAAGCACTGAAGGGGTTGAAGAATGAAAAAGAATTGTAAAGATAAAGGGTGAAAAGAAAGAAGCCCTCCTTAAAACTTAGGCAGAAACCGGGTCAATACATATGCTGTCAGAATCACTTAGTTGATTGCTGGCATTGAAGACAAAGTATCATGGACCCAGTGATACGCTGCACAACCCTCCCTAGCCACTCAAGGTCCCTCAAAGGATTCTTGTTTCATTTGTCACGGAGTTCAATACATTCCTATCGTCTTTCTCACTCTGAGTTAGATGATATTGAAAAGGTGGCAGTTCTCTCCAGCCTCCGATCACCAAATCAAAACGCACAATTGAGTCTAGAGCCACGAGATTCACAATAAGATCTCATAAGAACACGGATTATTTCTACTCTGGTTGTTCATCATTAAGGACACCAGTTGTAAACTTAAGAGTCCTACGCAGATCTTAGCAATCTGCCAGAACATTTATGAGAGAATTTACAAATGTAATTATCAATGATTGAATGGAAATTCCTGCCAGGGTCAACATCAAGCAGCCCTGAAAGCAGGTCACTTTGGTAATTCCTCGTGGATTACGCTTAGTGGTCGTGACGGTTTCAACCGGTCTACAGTCGTGGAGTGATCTCCAGCGACTCACCTAATCGTTGATTTACTACGGTAAAATCTTAAAAAGCCCTCTGTGGGTTTTCGATTAGGAACGGTCTTGGTAAGGATTAGAGAGAGTTTTTCACAATATGCTGTTGACTATCTCGAAGTCCAAACTTGTAAGTACCGGTCGAATTATTGCTAACTGTCGTATGCAGGAACTTCTGGCGATTGTAGCTGTGGAATGCTGTAGCTGGTTGCTGTGGTAGCTGGCTGCAAAAAAGATGCCAATCCATCACCACATGCTCACACCACATCATCATCAAAGAAGTCATGATCAACCTAAAAGACCTTCAACACAGCTTCTGCTAACTCTGATGATGAAGATCATGACACTACATCGTGTGAGCATGTCGGCTCTAAGTATATTTCATCACATTGAAACATACCACAGAAAGATCACATGGAAACACATGGTGGATGACAACTCCAAAAGAATCATCAAAGATCATCCAAGACAGAAGAAAACGTCATCTGAAGATTTGCTGCTGCACAATGATCAAGGAAATTGAAGAATCAATGGGTACGAGCTATGAAGTCAAGATCCAAGAATGAAGTGCTAGAATTCAGAACATTACTTCCGGGGTGACCTCCCTTAGGGGGAGATTGTTAGGAATATGAATATTCTGTTGAAGACTCGGTCACCCCGAGTACTTAGTAGGACATCATAGCTCGTAGGATAATTAGTAATATTATTAGTAGTTTAGTTATTATTAATATTGTGGAGTGGGTCGGGTCTTTACCCACTGTCAGCTCGCTCCACAGTCCACTAGGGACATATTATGTAGTACTATAAATACTCCCTTCCCACCCATGGGAAGGGTTGGACCTTTCAAGCTAATCTAATCTCATCTTATTTCTCTCTCTACAAAGGCTCCCAAACTCTCCTACCTCTCTCTAGAATCTTATTCATTCGATCCATATTAAGGCCTCATACAAGTGTTTCTTGCATTGTGAATACCCTACAGATTCAAAATGTCACTTTTGAACATGAGACTATCAACTAGAAACTGTAGCTTTAGAAACAACCTGAAAACTGTTTTATTTAAGAAAATGACAAGACATTATATCACAGTAAATAGCAGCAGCAATAACAAAACTTATTATTAATTTCTAATAAATAGACTTTATGAGTAAGCAGAAGTTACAATACCTTTTTGTAACTGCTGGAAAAATCAAAGGCTTGATAAGGCTTTTAAAAGCCCACTGATCCAGTTGTTTCTTCATACCCACATATCAGCTATCTATATTACAAAATCATGGCACTCGGCAGGGAAGAGATTTCCCAGTACTATCACATCCCGATAGCGCAAGCTGCAAAAAAGTTTATTATTGGTTTAACTCTTTTCAAAAGACTGTAGGGGTGTGGGTATTAACCGTTGGCCCTGTCGTAAGCTTATCAGTTTACAAGAACTAATTAACCATTTTATGGTTAGAAATCAATTGATGCAAACCTTTTATTCTCAAATTCATAGGGCAGAACCTATTTTATGTGACAGACATTGAGCATCGGATGTAAATATTGACAAATAAAGAATGTTGTGAACTTTGTCCACCTCATTTTTCATTTGTTAATATTGACATACGATGCTGAATGTAGTTGCGCTAAGCAAACTTTTTATTCTCAAATATATAGGGCAGAGCGTGTTTTTTGTCACAGACAAGGAACATAAGATGTAAATATTGACAAACAAATAATGTTGTGAACTTTATAGTCTAAAGAGTCCAGCCTAAAGTCTACAACATTTTTCGTTTCTTAATATTGACAAACGATGTTCAACATAGTTGTGCACTCTGATCTTCCTCAGTGATTCCTTTTGTTATCTCAACAGTCTGGCAATAAGTCTGTTGCAGACGTTTGCACAATACCAGTTTAAATAGCAAAAGGAATTTGTGAGGGAGCTCGGAGTTCCTAACTATGTTAATATTTTTCTGTTACAACTGTCTAACTAAACTAAATTATGAATAGATATGTTTGATGAATTGTAAGTTTATTGATTGCCTATACTACTCACAAAGTTTATTTGCATTATAGCCTGAAAATGGAGATGCAAAACCTGAAGAGAGCAAGCAAGAAATAATTAGAAGACTGATGGAAGAAAATAATCAGGTTAAAGAAAACTCTGATTACCAACTTCCCAAAAGCATCAAAAAGTTGAGACAAAGGTATTTCAAAGCTAGGTACAAAAAAGGGAAATCAATGAGTTTGGAACTGGAGTTAACAGATCCAGGAGAAGAAAATGAACCAATACCGTTGCAGACTATATATCCTACCAATGAGACAGATTATGAAGAGATGGATGATAGTTATGATGGTGACTGTGATGAGCAAGAGTAGGTCAAAATTGATCTTGATATCTTACAGTTTTAAGAAAATGTTGAAAACTAAAATATTAATGTTTCTAATTAATAAGCAGATAAGCATTTTTGTGTCTTTTAATGAATGTGTATTAGCTTATTCATAAGCAGATAAGGAGTTTTGTATGTTTCAATGAATGTGTGTCAGCTTATTTCAGAATAAATACGCATTTAAAATATGCCATCTTCAAATAAACATATTAACATTTACAATTTGCTTTTATCCAAACACTCAAAACAATTTAAGTGTTGTATACAGATACAATACGCAACTAAGCGATGCTAACCAAATAGTCAAAAATTCAAACTAACACTCGAAGACAATAAGTAAACAAAAAAAAGTATGCTTACCATTGCTACTATTCATGAGAAAATCAGCATCCGATAACTGATAATGACTCCATCTTCATCCAAATTGAATACACAGCTAAGGTTTTGGCACTATCACGTAAGCTTAATAATGAGTACATTTTCCTGATTACTATGCAAATGTGATAGTGCAAAACCTTATTCTGCTTTAATGATGCTTTTCAGCTTTAATATTGCTAAGGCAGTTACAATATGCCTATAAAAACATGGTTATGTCTCAGATTATTTCAAATACCAAAGATATCGAGACTTAGCTATTTTAACTACTTAATCAGCTAATATATGTAAGAATTCGCATTTCAGGTTAATTTCTATTCCCGAAATTTTTACTATTCATTTTACTATTCATTCCTGAAATTTTTATTTCATATTCTCGTAAGATAAACTATTTTCATGACAAAATAAAAGTTTGACGCTCATCGGATCATTTTCGCAAAAGTTATTAAGAATTTATACGTTTGGTTTAAAACGTCGTTTAAACATCCTGCGCATAACGAAAACCAACCGCGCCAATTTTTCTCGCATCAAATTAATGTTTAGTACACTCACAGTCAATTAGGGAATTTTTGATAATTAAGTTAAAATGTTACCAAATAGACCCTGTGTCTTACAAAGCTAAACTTGCGTTTTAAGCACTTTTACTTATCCGCAACCTTAGCCTATACCTGCACCACATTTTCTAAGACGATTAGAAGCTTTTATATTATTGGAAAAGTCAACATATTTTTCCCTCCTCCTTTGACCAAAAATCATTCCTTGATTATATAAATCATTCCTTGATTTTTAACACTTACGGTTTTATGTCTAAAGGACATTTAGCACCAACCGACACTAGACTAAGCCCAGTCTAGACATTATAGGTCATTTTAATTCATTATCTTCATATCAGAAAAGTTACTTTTTTCTTTTCTCTGTTTTACGCAACTTTCGTACTTTTTACGTATAACGCGTTTTAAACCTACGTTTCCAGCGTTATCAGCGTTTTCGCGACCCATTAAACTTATCACTCATTTTTATAAGATAATAATGAGTATATTGACAAGTTTAATCATTCCTACAAGTTTCGTATTTTTACGATACCTGGTTTTACGTTTCGTGATTTAAATACTTAAAATTAGCTATTAACGGGACCAAAACTCACTCCGTAAAAGCAAGATAATGCAAGAAACTTATCAAGATTCTCATGAAAGCTTCATGAAGCTTATCAAGAAAGGAACCAATGGCATGTGGCTTGATCTTGGCAATTGATCTCTAGGATCTTTACAAGTATACAATTTAACCATGCTTAGTTTTTAACCCGATATATAGTTAACTAGATTTTCTAGCCTATAAATACCAAGCTAAACACATAGAAAAACTTGCACCACACCTTCTTATAACCTTAAAGTCCTCAAACTAAAGGCACTTCTCTTATATTTTGTAAGAAAGTTCATGTGTTCTTGAGAAAAGCTAGCATTTGATCTTATTTTCTCCGAGTTTTCAAGAAAGAGTCGTTATAATCTTCAAATAACTTCAAGTCTCCAAAAAAGACTTTGTTATTATCTTCAAATAGCTTTGTGTTTTCAAGAAGGCGATGTTATAATCTTCAAGTAGCCTCAGGTTTACGAAGATTACAAATTTCACGTCGAAGCTCCGCTTATATTCCCTTTTTCTATAATACTCAAGCATTCTAAACAAAGGTAAGTAATTATAAGACTCAAAATTATTTAAATACGTATAAACTTTGTTAGTTTATTTATTGTATTTATAAACTCTTAATATGTCATATAATCGAGTAAGCAAAATATATGTTTCACATATTAAATACTATGTTAGAAGGGAACTTCATGTGAGGGGTTTCATTTGGGTAAACGGATCGACGAGTTGCTGGATATACAAATTAAAGTGTCCTAGCTCCTCGAACGTTTACTGCATGACCTCTGGATTATGATGGCCTGAACAGTAGTACGAGATATATAAACTACATATGGCATGTTTAAATGTTCACTTCGTTTTTTTAGAACCTAAGACACGATAACATATTTCTAGGTTGCTCGTAGAGATTCTCCCGGCTTATCCAGCGATTTCATAATATCCATAACATCAATTACTCTGAGGTGAGTTCCATAGCCCCTACTTTTAAACGTTTTGAATTACTTTTGGGGGAGATACATGCCTAACTACTTTTATAACAGTCACAATTACTTGAAAACTATGCTATATGCTTGAAACTATGTGTTATATCAATCTTTATTGATATTTGGAATTATGTACTTAAGCGTTATGTGCAATATCAATTATTATTGATACCTTATGTGCTATGTCAAAACCCACCTTGTTAAATCCTAATATCATGAACCGTTTAAGTACCTATTTGTAAGCAAGACATTTGTGTTAAGCCGGGTAGGTAACCAAATGCACTATACTTGAAGAGGTTTGTGTTAAGCCGGTTAGTAACCAAGCGCTCTATATTTAAAGATGTTTGTATTAAGCCGGTTAGGTAACCAAACACACTATATGTGAAAACGTTTATGTTAATCCGGGTAGGTAACAAAACGTATTAAATTGATGTTGTGTTAAGATGTTAGTAACATGAGCTTAGTGAAATAACAACTGTTTTGTTTCCGAACTATGAGTGCGAGGCTATACAGCTCACACTACAAATATTGTATTCAACAATTTAACTAATCTCTATGAACTCACCAACCTTTGTGTTGACACTTTAGCATGTCTATCTCAGGTCAATAATGAACGAGGCTGGCACGGAGGAGCACGGATACTCAAGAAGGCTATAAATTTTATTATCATTCGAAAACTCATTTGATGTATTTTGTAAACATGGAACCATCTGGGACCTCATTTAGTAAACTCTGATATTTATATAATTCGAATGATAAATCTTTTAAAACGACTCCATTAGAGTTTGTTTTCTTTTATTATGACTGTTGTGCCGTCGAGTGACACCCAGTTTGAATTCCGCTGCGTATCACGAAATTGGGGGTGTTACAGATTGGTATCAGAGCTATAGTTATAGAGAAACGGGTCTAACTGAGACCTAAACTATAACTGCTTTTCCACAAAAACGTTTTATAGCCTTTCGCTCTCTGTGCCTTCCATCCTCGAGACAATTATGTGACTTTTAGACATTTTATTCTACACGAACATACTATCACATTAATATATAACACACACTGAATTCCGGTACGGAATTCCCTTAAGGAGTGGAGACTGTAACAATTCGCATTTCAGGTTAATTTCAATTCCCAAAAATTTTACTATTCATTCCCGAAATTTTTATTTCATATTCTCGTAAGATAAATTATTTCCATGACAAAATAAAAGTTTGACGCTCATCGGATCATTTTCGCAAAAGTTATTAAGAATTTATACGTTTGGTTTAAGACGTCGTTTAAACATCCTGCGCATAACGAAAACCAATTGCGCCAATTTTCCTGGCTTCAGATTAATGTTTAGTACATTCACAATCAATTTTACTTGCATCAGATTAATGTTTATTACACTCACAATCAATTAGGGAATTTTTGATAATTAAGTTAAAATGTTACCAAATAGACCCTGTGTCTTACAAAACTAAACTTGCGTTTTAAGCACTTTTACTTATCCGCAACCTTAGCCTATACCTGCACCATGTTTTCTAAGTCGATTAGAAGCTTTTATATTATTGGAAAGTCAACATATTTTTCCCTCCTCCTTTGACCAAAAATCATTCCTTGATTATATAAATCATTCCTTGATTTTTAACACTAACGATTTTATGTCTAAAGGACATTTAGCACCAACCGACACTAGACTAAGCCCAGTCTAGACATTATAGGTCATTTTAATTCATTATCGTCATATCAGAAAAGTTACTTTTTTCTTTTCTCAGTTTTACGCAACTTTCGTACGTTTTACGTTTAACGCGTTTTAAACCTACGTTTCCAGCGTTATCAGCGTTTTCGCGACCCATTAAACTTATCACTCATTTTTATAAGATAATAATGAGTATATTGACAAGTTCAATCATTCCTACAAGTTTCGTATCTTTACGATACCCGGTTTTACGTTTCGTGATTTAAATACTTAAAGTTAGCGATTTACGGGACCAAAACTCACTCCGTAAAAGCAAGATAATGCAAGAAACTTATCAAGCTTCTCATGAAAACTTCATGAAACTTATCAAGAAAGGAACCAATGGCATGTGGCTTGATCTTGACCATTGATCTCTAGGATCTTTACAAGTATACAATTTAACCATGGTTAGTTTTTAACCCGATATATAGTTAACTAGATTTTCTAGCCTATAAATACCAAGCTAAACACATAGAAAAACTTGCACCACACCTTCTTATAACCTTAAAGTCCTCAAACTAAAGGCACTTCTCTTATGTTTTGTAAGAAAGTTCATGTGTTCTTGAGAAAAGCTAGCATTTGATCTTATTTTCTCCGAGTTTTCAAGAAAGAGTCGTTATAATCTTCAAATAAATTCAAGTCTCCAAAAAGACTTTGTTATTATCTTCAAATAGCTTCGGGTTTTCAAGAAGGCGATGTTATAATCTTCAAGTAGCCTCGGGTTTACGAAGATTACAAATTTCACGTCGAAGCTCCGCCTATATTCCCTTTTTCTATAATACTCAAGCATTCTAAACAAAGGTAAGTAATTATAAGACTCAAAATTATTTAAATACGTATAAACTTTGTTAGTTTATTTATTGTATTTATAAACTCTTAATATGTCATATAATCAAGTAAGCAAAATATATGTTTCACATATTAAATACTATGTTAGTAGGGAACTTCATGTGAGGGGTTTCATTTGGGTAAACGGATCGACGAGTTGCTGGATTTACGAATTAAAGTGTCCTAGCTCCTCGAACGTTTACAACATGACCTCTGGATTATGATGGCCTGAACAGTAGTACGAGATATATAAACTATATATGGCATGTTTAAATGTTCACTTCGTTGTTTTAGAACCTAAGACACGATAACATATTTCTAGGTTGCTCGTAGAGATTCTCCAGGCTTATCCAGCGATTTCATTATATCCTTAACATCAATTACTCTAAGGTGAGTTCCATAGCCCCTACTTTTAAACGTTTTGAATTACTTTTGGGGGAGATACATGCTTAACTACTTTTATAACAATCACAATTACTTGAAAACTATGCTATATGCTTGAAACTATGTGTTATATCAATCTTTATTGATATTTGGAATTATGTACTTAAGCGTTATGTGCTATATCAATTATTATTGATACCTTATGTGCTATGTCAAAACCCACCTTGTTAAATCCTAATATCATGAACCGTTTAAGTACCTATTTGTAAGCAAGACATTTATGTTAAGCAGGGTAGGTAACCAAATGCACTATACTTGAAGAGGTTTGTGTTAAGCCGGTTAGGTAACCAAGCGCTCTATATTTAAAGATGTTTGTGTTAAGCCGGTTAGGTAACCAAACACACTATATGTGAAAACGTTTATGTTAAGCCGGGTAGGTAACAAAACGTATTAAATTGATGTTGTGTTAAGATGTTAGTAACACGAGCTTAGTGAAATAACAACTGTTTTGTTTCCGAACTATGAGTGCGAGGCTATACAGCTCACACTACAAATATTGTATTCAACAATTTAACTAAACTCTATGAACTCACCAACCTTTGTGTTGACACTTTAGCATGTTTATCTCAGGTCAATTATGAACGAGGCTGGCACGGAGGAGCACGGATACTCAAGAAGGCTATAAATTTTATTATCATTCGAAAACTCATTTGATGTATTTTGTAAACATAGAACCATCTGGGACCTCATTTTGTAAACTCTGATATTTATATAATTCGAATGATAAATCTTTTAAAACGACTCCATTAGAGTTCATTTTCTATTATTATGACTGTTGTGCCGTCGAGTAACACCCAGTTTGAATTCTGCTTCGTATCACGAAATTGGGGGTGTTACAGATTGGTGTCAGAGCTATAGTTATAGAAAAACGGGTCTAATTGAGACCTAAACTAGAACTGCTTTTCCACAAAAACGTTTTATAGCCTTTCGCTCTCCGTGCCTTCCATCCTGTAGAAAATTATGTGACTTTTAGACATTTTATTCTACACGAACATACTATCACATTAATATATAACACACACTGAATTCCAGGACGGAATTCCCATAAGGAGTGGAGACTGTAACAATTCGCATTTCAGGTTAATTTCTATTCTCGAAATTTTTACTATTCATTTTACTATTCATTTTTACTATTCATTCCTGAAATCTTTATTTCATATTCTCGTAAGATAAATTATTTCCATGACAAAATAAAAGTTTGAAGCTCATCGGATCATTTTCGCAAAAGTTATTAAGAATTTATACGTTTGGTTTAAAACGTCGCTTAAACATCCTGCGCATAACGAAAACCAACCGCGCCAATTTTCCTCGCATCAAATTAATGTTTAGTACACTCACATTCAAATAGGGAATTTTTGATAATTAAGTTAAAATGTTACCAAATAGACCATGTGTCTTACAGAACTAAACTTGCGTTTTAAGCACTTTTACTTATCCGCAACCTTAGCCGATACCTGCACCATGTTTTCTAAGACAATTAGAATCTTTTATATTATTGGAAAAGTCAACATATTTTTCCCTCCTCCTTTGACCAAAAATCATTCCTTGATTATATAAATCATTCCTTGATTTTTAACACTTACGGTTTTATGTCTAAAGGACATTTAGCACCAACCGACACTAGACTAAGCCCAGTCTAGACATTATAGGTCATTTTAATTCATTATCGTCATATCAAAAAAGTTACTTTTTTCTTTTCTCAGTTTTACGCAACTTTCATACGTTTTACGTTTAACGCGTTTTAAACCTACGTTTCAAGCGTTATCAGCGTTTTCGCGACCCATTAAACTTATCACTCATTTTTATAAGATAATAATGAGTATATTGACAAGTTCAATCATTCCTACAAGTTTCGTATTTTTACGATACCCGGTTTTACGTTTCGTGATTTAAATACTTTTAGACATTTTATTCTACACGAACATACTATCACATTAATATATAACACTCACATTCAAATAGGGAATTTTTGATAATTAAGTTAAAATGTTACCAAATAGACCCTGTGTCTTACAGAACTAAACTTGCGTTTTAAGCACTTTTACTTATCCTCAACCTTAGCCTATACCTGCACCATGTTTTCTAAGACGATTAGAAGCTTTTATATTATTGGAAAAGTCAACATTTTTTTCCCTCCTCCTTTGACCAAAAATCATTCCTTGATTATATAAATCATTCCTTGATTTTTAACACTTACGGTTTTATGTCTAAAAGACATTTAGCACCAACCGACACTAGACTAAGCCCAGTCTAGACATTATAGTTCATTTTAATTCTTTATCGTCATATCAGAAAAGTTACTTTTTTCTTTTCTCAGTTTTACGCAACTTTCGTACGTTTTACGTTTAACACGTTTTAAACCTACGTTTCCAGCGTTATCAGCGTTTTCGCGACCCATTAAACTTATCACTCATTTTTATAAGATAATAATGAGTATATTGACAAGTTCAATCATTCCTACAAGTTTCGTATTTTTACGATACCCGGTTTTACGTTTCGTGATTTAAATACTTAAAGTTAGCGATTCACGGGACCAAAACTCACTCCGTAAAAGCAAGATAATGCAAGAAACTTATCAATCTTCTCATGAAAGCTTCATGAAGCTTATCAAGGAATGAACCAATGGCATGTGGCTTGATCTTGACCATTGATCTCTAGGATCTTTACAAGTATACAATTTAACCATGGTTAGTTTTTAACCCGATATATAGTTAACTAGATTTTCTAGCCTATAAATACCAAGCTAAACACATAGAAAAACTTGCACCACACATTCTTATAACCTTAAAGTCCTCAAACTAAAGGCACTTCTCTTATGTTTTGTAAGAAAGTTCATGTGTTCTTGAGAAAAGCTAGCATTTGATCTTATTTTCTCCGAGTTTTCAAGAAAGAGTCGTTATAATCTTCAAATAACTTCAAGTCTCCAAAAAAGACTTTGTTATTATCTTCAAATAGCTTCGGGTTTTCAAGAAGGCGATGTTATAATCTTCAAGTAGCCTCGGGTTTACGAAGATTACAAATTTCACGTCGAAGCTCCGCCTATATTCCCTTTTTCTATAATACTCAAGCATTCTAAACAAAGGTAAGTAATTATAAGACTCAAAATTATTTAAATACGTATAAACTTTGTTAGTTTATTTATTGTATTTATAAACTCTTAATATGTCATATAATCAAGTAAGCAAAATATATGTTTCACATATTAAATACTATGTTAGTAGGGAACTTCATGTGAGGGGTTTCATTTGGGTAAACGGATCGACGAGTTGCTGGATTTACGAATTAAAGTGTCCTAGCTCCTCGAACGTTTACAACATGACCTCTGGATTATGATGGCCTGAACAGTAGTACGAGATATATAAACTATATATGGCATGTTTAAATGTTCACTTCTTTTTTTTAGAACCTAAGACACGATAACATATTTCTAGGTTGCTCGTAGAGATTCTCCAGGCTTATCCAGCGATTTCATTATATCCTTAACATCAATTACTCTAAGGTGAGTTCCATAGCCCCTACTTTTAAACGTTTTGAATTACTTTTGGGGGAGATACATGCTTAACAACTTTTATAACAATCACAATTACTTGAAAACTATGCTATATGCTTGAAACTATGTGTTATATCAATCTTTATTGATATTTGGAATTATGTACTTAAGCGTTATGTGCTATATCAATTATTATTGATACCTTATGTGCTATGTCAAAACCCACCTTGTTAAATCCTAATATCATGAACCGTTTAAGTACCTATTTGTAAGCAAGACATTTATGTTAAGCAGGGTAGGTAACCAAATGCACTATACTTGAAGAGGTTTGTGTTAAGCCGGTTAGGTAACCAAGCGCTCTATATTTAAAGATGTTTGTGTTAAGCCGGTTAGGTAACCAAACACACTATATGTGAAAACGTTTATGTTAAGCCGGGTAGGTAACAAAACGTATTAAATTGATGTTGTGTTAAGATGTTAGTAACACGAGCTTAGTGAAATAACAACTGTTTTGTTTCCGAACTATGAGTGCGAGGCTATACAGCTCACACTACAAATATTGTATTCAACAATTTAACTAAACTCTATGAACTCACCAACCTTTGTGTTGACACTTTAGCATGTTTATCTCAGGTCAATTATGAACGAGGCTGGCACGGAGGAGCACGGATACTCAAGAAGGCTATAAATTTTATTATCATTCGAAAACTCATTTGATGTATTTTGTAAACATGGAACCATCTGGGACCTCATTTTGTAAACTCTGATATTTATATAATTCGAATGATAAATCTTTTAAAATGACTCCATTAGAGTTCATTTTCTATTATTATGACTGTTGTGCCGTCGAGTAACACCCAGTTTGAATTCCGCTTCGTATCACGAAATTGGGGGTGTTACAGATTTTTGTCAGAGCTATAGTTATAGAAAAACGGGTCTAATTGAGACCTAAACTAGAACTGCTTTTCCACAAAAACGTTTTATAGCCTTTCGCTCTCCGTACCTTCCATCCTCTAGAAAATTATGTGACTTTTAGACATTTTATTCTACACGAACATACTATCACATTAATATATAACACACACTGAATTCCAGGACGGAATTCCCTTAAGGAGTGGAGACTGTAACAATTCGCATTTCAGGTTAATTTCTATTCTCGAAATTTTTACTATTCATTTTAATATTCATTTTTACTATTCATTCCTGAAATCTTTATTTCATATTCTCGTAAGATAAATTATTTCCATGACAAAATAAAAGTTTGAAGCTCATCGGATCATTTTCGCAAAAGTTATTAAGAATTTATACGTTTGGTTTAAAACGTCGCTTAAACATCCTGCGCATAACGAAAACCAACCACGCCAATTTTCCTCGCATCAGATTAATGTTTAGTACACTCACATTCAAATAGGGAATTTTTGATAATTAAGTTAAAATGTTACCAAATAGACCATGTGTCTTACAGAACTAAACTTGCGTTTTAAGCACTTTTACTTATCCGCAACCTTAGCCGATACCTGCACCATGTTTTCTAAGACAATTAGAATCTTTTATATTATTGGAAAAGTCAACATATTTTTCCCTCCTCCTTTGACCAAAAATCATTCCTTGATTATATAAATCATTCCTTGATTTTTAACACTTACGGTTTTATGTCTAAAGGACATTTAGCACCAACCGACACTAGACTAAGCCCAGTCTAGACATTATAGGTCATTTTAATTCATTATCGTCATATCAAAAAAGTTACTTTTTTCTTTTCTCAGTTTTACGCAACTTTCGTACGTTTTACGTTTAACGCGTTTTAAACCTACGTTTCAAGCGTTATCAGCGTTTTCGCGACCCATTAAACTTATCACTCATTTTTATAAGATAATAATGAGTATATTGACAAGTTCAATCATTCCTACAAGTTTCGTATTTTTACGATACCCGGTTTTACGTTTCGTGATTTAAATACTTTTAGACATTTTATTCTACACGAACATACTATCACATTAATATATAACACTTACATTCAAATAGGGAATTTTTGATAATTAAGTTAAAATGTTACCAAATAGACCCTGTGTCTTACAGAACTAAACTTGCGTTTTAAGCACTTTTACTTATCCGCAACCTTAGCCTATACCTGCACCATGTTTTCTAAGACGATTAGAAGCTTTTATATTATTGGAAAAGTCAACATTTTTTTCCCTCCTCCTTTGACCAAAAATCATTCCTTGATTATATAAATCATTCCTTGATTTTTAACACTTACGGTTTTATGTCTAAAAGACATTTAGCACCAACCGACACTAGACTAAGCCCAGTCTAGACATTATAGTTCATTTTAATTCTTTATCGTCATATCAGAAAAGTTACTTTTTTCTTTTCTCAGTTTTACGCAACTTTCGTACGTTTTACGTTTAACGCGTTTTAAACCTACGTTTCCAGCGTTATCAGCGTTTTCGCGACCCATTAAACTTATCACTCATTTTTATAAGATAATAATGAGTATATTGACAAGTTCAATCATTCCTACAAGTTTCGTATTTTTACGATACCCGGTTTTACGTTTCGTGATTTAAATACTTAAAGTTAGCGATTAACGGGACCAAAACTCACTCCGTAAAAGCAAGATAATGCAAGAAACTTATCAATCTTCTCATGAAAGCTTCATGAAGCTTATCAAGGAATGAACCAATGGCATGTGGATTGATCTTAACCATTGATCTCAAGGATCTTTATGAGTATACAATTTAACCATGGTTAGTTTTTAACCCGATATATAGTTAACTAGATTTTCTAGCCTATAAATTTCAAGCTAAACACATAAAAAACTTGCACCACATCTTCTTATAACCTTAAATTCCTCAAACCAAAGGCACTTCTCTTATATTTTGTAAGAAAGTTCATGTGTTCTTGAGAAAAGCCAGCATTTGATCTTATTTTCTCCGAGTTTTCAAGAAAGAGTCGTTATAATCTTCAAATAACTTCAAGTCTCCAAAAAGACTTTGTTATTATCTTCAAATAGCTTCGGGTTTTTAAGAAGGCGATGTTATAATCTTCAAGTAGCCTCGGGTTTACCAAGATTACAAATTTCACGTCGAAGCTCCGCTTATATTCCCTTTTTCTATAATACTCAAGTATTCTAAACAAAGGTAAGTAATTATAAGACTCAAAATTATTTAAATACGTATAAACTTTGTTAGTTTATTTATTGTATTTATAAACTCTTAACATGTCATATAATCAAGTAAGCAAAATATATGTTTCACATATCAAATACTATGTTAGTAGGGAACTTCATGTGAGGGGTTTCATTTTGGGTAAACGGATCGACGAGTTGCTGGATTTACGAATTAGAGTGTCCTAGCTCCTCGAACGTTTACTGCATGACCTCTGGATTATGATGGCCTGAACAGTAGTAAGAGATATATAAACTATATATGGCATGT
This sequence comes from Artemisia tridentata subsp. tridentata, assembly GCA_021014915.2. NCBI lineage: Eukaryota > Viridiplantae > Streptophyta > Magnoliopsida > Asterales > Asteraceae > Artemisia > Artemisia tridentata. The sequence continues at coordinate 236,378,683 of CP139502.1, read as the reverse complement.
TTAAATGTTCACTTCGTTGTTTTAGAACCTAAGACACGATAACATATTTCTAGGTTGCTCGTAGAGATTCTCCCGGCTTATCTAGCGATTTCATTATATCCTTAACATCAATTACTCTGAGGTGAGTTCCATAGCCCCTACTTTTAAACATTTTGAATTACTTTTGGGGGAGATACATGCTTATCTACTTTTATAACAATCACAATTACTTGAAAACTATGCTATATGCTTGAAACTATGTGTTATATCAATCTTTATTGATATTTGGAATTATGTACTTAAGCGTTATGTGCTTGATGTGCTGCGTGTGTCGTTGCGGTTTAGCAGTATTAATGCCTACTCAAGTTTTAAATTTATATTTAGCCGACTTATCAATAACACACACACTTAACGAGCAGTGTACCCGGTCAGTATGAATATAATGGTATTTAGAGTGTCGATCACTAAGAGTGGAACGCATTATCTAGTTATTCTAATCAGTATTTTAATATCTTAAGTTAGCTGTACAACCTAATCTAATGCAAGGGGGTTCAGCCTGAGAGACTGGCACGGTTTGATTATAATTAAATAGAAAACTAAACTAATGAGCACGAATCAGTGATTAGCACACACGTACACAGATAGATACTTGAGACAATAAGAAGACCTGTCCTGATAATTAAGTAGCTTGTCACTTGTTTTATTGCTAGTTTTATATGAAGTGTATATAATTAACCCTTTCTCGTTGGCTCTAATCTTATCGGCGAGTAAACCCTTAATGATCACTAATGTCTATCCTACTATCCTAGAAACGATAGAATAAATAGGCGAGGTAGGGGCATGGCGACCCAAGCAATGCTCAGCTAGACACAGAGGTTATCAATGCACTAATAAAAGTCACCAAAGACATCAACATATAAACTTTAATTAATGGGAAAGCAATTTTAAGGGGTGGACATGATATTCCGTAGTCACATGACATCAGCCCATCAATCCTGATGAATTAAAGTGTACTAATACAATAAAACAAAACTACTTAATGAATTGAATACATGCAGGACCTTCTTACAGCTCTTGTATCTTCGTTCAGGGTGTGTCTTGTACTGCTAATACGTCTGAATTCGGCTTTAGGGTTTCTGTCTCTTTCTTCTGAGTTAAGCTCTATATGTCTCTCGAAATTCGTCTGGCCTTGGGGTATTTATAGTTTCTATCTGAGGATTAGATGCGGCGCATAGGATAAGTAGATGCCGCGCATTGACTTAACTTCGCGTGGGGTCCAAGATTAATATATTCAGGAATATTCGTACACCGCCTTAAGATGCGGCGTAACTCCATTTCTCTATGGGGGCGCATGTCCTTTGCTGTATTGGATTGTAACTTGTGAAATCTTGATAGTGATACGCCGTATGTAAGAAGTATGTTCCGGCGTATCTGGAGTAGAATGATCTTGATCTTGTACATTTCAGTAGACTCTTAACATCTTGCTTGTTTTGCTCCATAATTAGTCCAAAATCGCCAAGTTTCACATAATACTTGTTTTTACCTGAGAATTACAAAAGTAAACATTAACGTATCAATTCTCATATATAATATAATAAAACAAGTCAAATAAATAGGATAAATGATGATAATAAAATGTACTTATTTGAGTTCATCAAATATCCCCCTACTTGAACTTTACTTGTCCCCAAGTAAACCTTAGAATTAATCTTATGAAAATGTATCCTAAAAGATATTAGGATTTATTTTTATATTTAAGCATGTATTCGTTTTGTCATAATTGCACAACCAAACACTTAACGAATTAGAAATAAAATAAAATATTTTGATAAAAGCAAATCTAATCGTTTAACTATCCAGTCGTGACGAATATTCTATCATAAGCTTGGCAAGTATACGCATCTCCCCCACTAAAGCCAAGGAATAACAAGTTTAAAGCGGTAAAAAGGGTTTGTTGGTTAAGGGTTAATCATTCTTCTTAATCTTTATCGATCTCACATTCCAGAAAAGGCGACAAAATCACAAATACATGATCGAATCCACGACCACGATACTTGCAATTACTCAAATCCTTAACTCGAATGGGCTAAAGATAGGACCAAGTAATCTTCACCAATAATATTATATCAAAAAGGGCGACAAAATCATAAATACATAGCCGAATCCACGACTACGATACTTAAGATTGCTCAAATCCCTAATCTCAATAAATCAAAGGTTTGAATAAAGAATGATGTAGGGTATGGATAATATTTGGGATACAAATTGGTGTAAAATGAAAAATAAACAAAACAGATAAATTAAAATCCTAAGTGTGGTAAATTACTTTCCCAACCATCCCATGAATAAGACTCATATCATTGAATAACTCACGCTTTAGCACTTGAAACACACGCTTTAGGTAGACACGAATTATACTCAACAAAATCTCAATCAAAGAATAACCTTAGTTGGCGTTCCCATAACGGCCAACTCCCATTCAATCCATAAATATAATATACAACAAATAGTGGTGATATTGACCACTTAATACAAAACTTTACATAAGTTGGTTAAAGCAAACTTCCAACTTTTCCTTTTTCTGTTTCTTTTCTATTTTTTTGATTTTTTTTTTTTTTTTTTTTTTTTGACATCAACATATGTGTAAAATTTCACAACTTTTCTATCACTATCTTTCCGGATAATTTTTCCATACTTTTCATACTTTCAGAAATAATTGTAATAGTGAAAGTAACAAACACACGAAAAATAAACTCAAAGTTATACAATATTTACTTTCATACCAATTGCATTGTGCAATTTCCTGACTCAATCAAAGATAATGAATTACGCACGCGAACACAGGTAATGTAAGGAAACACACTTTGCCTAAAGCAATTAACCACGGATTTTAATCTACAGGGTAGGCTTAGGTGTAAGGGTGCAACGAAACATTATAACAAAGGTGTAAGAAACGAAAGGAATGGCTCTGAGTGTTTTTCTAGGGGTATCTTACTCTAAAAGTGAGAGTAACAAAAGGGTTTTACGGGGGTTAACTAACTAGTGTAGTTAGTTAATATCACATAACATATAAAGGCTATTTGGGTGTAATCCTAGAAATTTACCAATTTAGACAAGTCATTCCAATTATATAGATAATACATATTATGGTGGTCTCGAATAGTATACAAGCCAAGTTCTAAAGTTTACAAGTCACCGGCACACTCATAGATTTGTGAATTTTGATAAGTTCACAATTTTTGAAAATAATGTTATGTGTGCAGCTATGTAATTTAGACTTTAAACAAAAACATGCTATAAAAATTTTAAATTTAAGCATATTAAGTATATTTTAAGCATATTTTGAAAAAGTTTAGGACAAGTAAGTGTTCTAATTCTCCAATCCCCCCCCCCCCCACTTAAGTTAAACAACGTCCTCGTTGTTTGTGTCAAAGATTAAAAACTGGAAAATAAAAGAATTAGAATAGAAAAACTCCCCTGAGATTTGCTCGGTATGATCCTCCATTATTCGTTTAAGAGCAAAAATCAACTTTCTTGTGGATGAGAACGTTTAAGCTTCAAAAATGATGTATCCACAAGAATGCAGGAATCTATAATACCATTCAGACTTTAACACACCTGAGTTAAGAAGGTTCAAACTTGCATAATACATTAGTAATTAGTAAAAATAAAACTTAAAAAATTAAAATGAAAATCATCAGGTCAGTCGATACGCCGTATCTTATGGAAAAAGATACGCCGTATCGAGCCTGGAATAAATACGAATCATAATAAAAGATGCATCGCATCCTTAACCAGGGATGCGCCGCATTAAAATACTGACAGAAAGTTTTAAAGTCTAAAATAAAAATGCATAAAATTAAATAAGATATGACCAGTGCAGGCGATGCGTCGCATCTTAGGATGGAGATGCGCCGCATCTTCTGCAGGTCTGACAGACTCGACACAGAACAGAATATAAAAAAATTTCGGGTTGTCTCCCGGTCAACACTTGTCTTTATTCCAGAGTCTTCAAGTTAGACTCACGTTCAGCTCCTTATTTCGTTCATGTTACGTGCCATCCTTCTTCTTTCATCCGAAAGATGTTCCCGTATAGCTCCACAACATTTTCTTCCGTTAGACTTAATCTAATATATTTTTTGGTCTTCGTCGCAACATATTCCTCATCAGGTCCCAAAGAGTATTTGATGACTTTAAATTTTTCAGAAATTATCATGGGTGGGTCATTATAAGGGATCCCAAGTAGTCGACACTTTCTCTTGATGAATTCTTCTTCGTCTTTATCAACAAACTTGAAATAAGGATCCTCATTCAAATAGTCATCAAGTTCATCAATCAATTCTCCATGCGACTCATCGTTATGATTATAGGGATCATAACTAACCACGTTAAAGGATTGATAATAATCTTGAATCTCATCCCACTCTCTTTTCAATTCCCATTGTAAGCGTCGACTAAGCTTTCTGTAATCATCAAATTGTCCATGCACCCATTCCCAGAAAGTAGTGTCCGACGCTCCCTTAAGTTCTTTTAAGTAATTGATTCTACCTTTTTCTTGCAAAGCCTCTGCTTTACGTGGGCAGTCTTCAACTTTTTCATACCAATCGTCGTCTTCAAAGTATACATCGTTTCCAACCCGTTTCATTCTAATTATACTTCCCCCATTACAGGCTCCATCATTCTTCCAATCACAGGTTGGCCATTCACTACTTCCATCCTTGAAGCGGAAAGGTTTACAAGTGTGATTAATATGCTCAAATTCCCATGGTTTATCCCAAACCCATGGTATTTGGTCATTCCATTCGTGGTACCAGGTGTTTTTGAACTCATCATAAGTTTTGAACCCCGGTAGATCTCCAGTTAGCACATCAGCGTCGACTTGAAGAAGGTAATTAAATTCTTTGAACTGTTCGCACAAGGGTGTCTCATAATTGAACACATCAATGTCTATGCTGAATAATTCTTCAATCCCTTCCTCGATTGTTGAATTGTCATCTGACGATCCATTGTTGCTCTCTACTTCCTCTTCTTCCCCTCTCATCCAATATACCCATAACACATCTTTAGTAGCTCGGTCCATGCTCTTATGGTTATTGAACTTACTAGCTAACCAATTTGAAAAATCAACATTGTTAGGATCGTGGTTAACGTCAAAGCTAGTATTATCAATCATGTTCCTCCTTATCTCCATGAACTCATTAAATTGTTCTTTAAAACTCTGTGTCAACCATGAAGTCACAATCCGTTTGACTTCATTTGTAGGAGCAAATTTGGGATCACCGTATTTAAGTTCAAGCCACTCTTCTAAAGAGATATCCATTAACCTTAACAACTTTCCATGAAATAGTATCTCCGATTCAGCATACATTCTTTCGTTATCCAGATAGCTTTTATCTAATCCCCAATACTATTCGGAATAAGGCATATAAGAAGTTTGTATAGGTTGGACTTCATAGCTTTTGTTGCTCGATTTGTTGACTGCATTTGCTGAGTTCATGTATTCAATTTGGAATTTCCCATCTTTTTCTTCGATAGTAGTCCAAGTTAATCCTTTAGATTCAATGATAGGCCATAAGAGTAACGATTCATCTTCAGTGTAGCTCATTAGTAAATCATAAGAGAATATCCCATCTTCAATATTGCATAAGCGTTTGAATTCCATATAAGTAGCTTCAAGAGGGGTTTCCCAATAAAATAAATCGGCATCAATCATGAGCACATTAAAGTTGACATCTTCAAAAACTTCCACTTCGAATGAATCCGAAAGCAAGAGTTCCTTTTCCAATTCTGAGCTTTTAGTAATGCTTAATGCTGGGAACTTGCTCAAGCTAACTTCATTATCACACTCCTCATCACTTTCCAGAATTAACGGCTTTTTGGTGCGGGACTTTTCATTGTGCTTATCATCCATAAGTTCCTTAGCAAGATATCCGTTCACTGACATGTCTTCCATAGCAAATCCTGTCATCATAGGTAAAATCGTCAGTAGGATTTGTTCGCTAGAAGAGAAATTAATGAATTTAGAAACGCATATAAAAATAACTGATATCTGCAGATGATGCGCCGTATCCGGAAAGTTGGATACGCCGTATCTTATTTCGTTAAAGTTTAATCAGACTTTTATTCAGAAAACAGATACGCCGCTTATGAATTAGAATGCGCCGTATCAGTTTAATTGATCAAAAATCGATTATACTATTAAAATTAAAAGCGTCGTATTAACAAAAGCTAATGCGCCGTATTTTCGTTACGTTTCAAAATACAAGATTTTTGATTCAGAAGATGCGCCGTATCGATAGAGATCGATGTGTCGTATCTGTTTAATAATTCAAAAACTGTTTTTAATTTAAATCGAAAATACGCCGTATCTGTTAAAACAGATGCGTCGTATGGCGTTATCGTTTAGAAAAATTTCTTATTAAAAACAGAATACGCCGTATCTTGGGGAAAGATGCGTCGTATTCGAATTTAGTAAACGCGTTGTATTTTATAAAAATTAAACGCAATACGCCGTATCTGTGAAAACAGATGCGCCGTATCGTTTAAGCACCTTCAAATCGTGTTTTACCAAAAGAATCTTGTTAAGCACCGTTGACAATTGGTGTACTTCAATTGCCAATCCATTAATCATGTTGTTTTGTTCCTTTAGTAACAGCTCATGACTGCCTTTGAATTCATTAATAAAGTTTCTTGCTTCATGATGTTCTTTTTCATTTGCTTGAGCGATTTGTAGTGCAAACTCCTCCATGGTAAGGTTTCTTTGGGGTCTTCCGAACCAGTTGGGGAAAATATCGAACATTGTTCCTGAAAATTAAAGACAGGTAGATTTCAAAGTAAAAACTTCCAAGTGTAAGGGTAAGTTAGAATATTTTCCGTTTGGGAATAGGAAAAATAAAAGTTGCTGATATCTGCAACCGATGCGCCGTATCCAGAAAGTTGGATACGCCGTATCTTATAATCGTTAAAATTTAATCAGACTTTTATTCAGAAAGCAGATACGCCGCTTATAATTTTAGAATGCGCCATATCAGTTTAATTTATCAAAAATCGATTATATTTATTAAAATTAAATGCGTCGTATTAACAGAAGCTAATGCGCCGTATTTTCTTTACGTTTCAAAATACAAGATTTTTGATTCAGAAGATGCGCCGTATCGATAGAAATCGATGCGTCGTATCTGTTTAATAATTCGAAAACTGTTTTTAATTTAAATCGAAAATACGCCGTATCTGTTAAAACAGATGCGTCGTATGGCGTTGGGGTTTAGAAAAATTTCTTATTAAAAACAGAATACGCCGTATCTTAGGGAAAGATGCGTCGTACTCGAATTTATTAAACGCGTTGTATTTATAAAAAAAATTAAACGCAATACGCCGTATCTGTGAAAACAGATGCGCCGTATCGTTTGTATCAGCTCAGTACAATGATAGCAGAATACAGAAAAATAGAAAAAAAGAAAAACAAAAAAATAAAAACAAACAAAAAGAAACAAAAATTACAGAAAATAAAAACACACAAAACAGAAAATATGCAAATAATACAATGAATGCAATTTAACTAATATACAACGGGGTTAGCGGTTAGAATCTAAAAATTAAAATGAAAAACCAAATTAAAATAATAATCAAATTAACAGATAATAACAATTCACTCCCCGGCAACGGCGCCAAAAACTTGATGTGCTGCGTGTGTCGTTGCGGTTTAGCAGTATTAATGCATACTCAAGTTTTAAATTTATATTTAGCCGACTTATAAATAACACACACACTTAACGAGCAGTGTACCCGGTCAGTATGAATATAATGGTAAGTAGAGTGTCGATCACTAAGAGTGGAACGCATTATCTAGTTATTCTAATCAGTATTTTAATATTTTAGTTAGGTGTACAACCTAATCTAATGCAAGGGGGTTCAGCCTGAGAGACTGGCACGGTTTGGTTATAATTAAATAGAAAACTAAACTAATGAGCACGAATCAGCGATTAGCACACACGTACACAGATAGATACTTGAGACAATAAGAAGACCTGTCCTGATAATTAAGTAGCTTGTCACTTGTTTTATTGCTAGTTTTATATGAAGTGTATATAATTAACCCTTTCTCGTTGGCTCTAATCTTATCAGCGAGTAAACCCTTAATGATCACTTATGTCTATCCCACTATCTTAGAAACGATAGAATAAATAGGTGAGGAAGGGGCATGGCGACCCAAGCAATGCTCAGCTAGACACAGAGGTTATCAATGCACTAATAAAAGTCACCAAAGACATCAACATATAAACTTTAATTAATGGGAAAGCAATTTTAAGGGGTGGACATGATATTCCGTAGTCACATGACATCAGCCCATCAATCCTGATGAATTAAAGTGTACTAATACAATAAAACAAAACTACTTAATGAATTGAATACATGCAGGACCTTCTTACAGCTCTTGTATCTTCGTTCAGGGTGTGTCTTGTGCTGCTAATACGTCTGAATTCGGCTTTAGGGTTTCTGTCTCTTTCTTCTGAGTTAAGCTCTATATGTCTCTCGAAATTCGTCTGGCCTTGGGGTATTTATAGTTTCTGTCTAAGGGTTAGATGCGGCGCATAGGATAAGTAGATGCGGCGCATTGACTTAACTTCGCGTGGGGTCGAAGATTAATATATTCAGGAATATTCGTACACCGCCTTAAGATGCGGCGTAATTCCATTTCTCTATGCGGCGCATGTCCTTTGCTGTCTTGGATTGTAACTTGTGAAATCTTGATAGTGATACGCCGTATGTAAGAAGTATGTTGCGGCGTATCTGGAGCAAAATGATCTTGATCTTGTATATTTCAGTAGACTCTTAACATCTTGCTTGTTTTGCTCCATAATTAGTCCAAAATCGCCAAGTTTCACATAATACTTGTTTTTACCTGAGAATTACATAAGTAAACATTAACGTATCAATTCTCATATATAATATAATAAAACAAGTCAAATAAATAGGATAAATGATGATAATAAAATGTACTTATTTGAGTTCATCAGTGCTATATCAATTATTATTGATATCTTATGTGCTATGTCAAAACCCACCTTGTTAAATCCTAATATCATGAACCTTTTAAGTACCTATTTGTAAGCAAGACATTTGTGTTAAGCCGGGTAGGTAACCAAATGCACTATACTTGAAGAGGTTTGTGTTAAGCCGGTTAGGTAACCAAGCGCTCTATATTTAAAGATGTTTGTGTTAAGCCGGTTAGGTAACAAAACACACATTATGTGAAAACGTTTATGTTAAGCCGGGTAGGTAACAAAACGTATTAAATTGATGTTGTGTTAAGATGTTAGTAACTCGAGCTTAGTGAAATAACAACTGTTTTGTTTCCGAACTATGAGTGCGAGGCTATATAGCTCACACTACAAATATTGTATTCAACAATTTAACTAAACTCTATGAACTCACCAACCTTTGTGTTGACACTTTAGCATGTTTATCTCAGGTCCATAATGAACGAGGCTGGCACGGAGGAGCATGGATACTCAAGAAGGCTATAAACTTTATTATCATTCGAAAACTCATTTGATGTATTTTGTAAACATGGAACCATCTGGGACCTCATTTTGTAAACTCTGATATTTATATAATTCGAATGATAAATCTTTTAAAACGACTCCATTAGAGTTCGTTTTCTATTATTATGACTGTTGTGCCGTCGAGTAACACCCAGTTTGAATTTCACTGCGTCTCACGAAATTGGGGGTGTTACAATATAATCTTTGATTTCAGATCTAGAAATCAAATCCATATCACACCATCAACAGAAATTAATAACACGTATCAATATGTTTTCATTTCACTATATGGATTTTTAGTGTGGCCGTGTGGGGTATATAATCATATTGGTACAGCAAAGACATGCAAGGCTTATTGCTTATATAGTAAGAAAGTATGAAAGCCAACAATTAAGTATATGACCAAATTAATAGCTATGGCAACAAACATGCACTTTCATAACACGTTCCAAAAACCAAAGTGACTGCTGCAATAGGCTATTCAAACAACACTTATTAACATGTCAATACACCCAAAGGGCTTCTGAAAATAAGCTATCCAAACAGCCTTTATTAACGTGCCAACACACCTAAAGGGATGATGAAAATAAGCTATCCAAACAACACTTAATATGTTTAGGATGCTAAATGACTGTTGATCTGCAATTCAAGAAACAAAAGCCTCTTATTCCAAGAACATGGGTAGTCATATTGTCTAAAACTAAGCATATATACACGCTAACGTCAACACTCTAACCAAGATCTATAACCCCCAAATCAAATCATGGCCTATAAATGCATTATCTATTTTCCAAAAATAAATTACGTCATCAATCATTTATGTTATCTAAAGTAACAAATACGTGATGAACTCAAATAAGTACATTTTATTACTATCATTTATCCTATTAATTTGACTTGTTTTACTATATTATGTATGAGGATTGATACTTAATCGTTTACTTTTGTAATTCTCAGGTAAAAACAAGCATTTGGTGAAACTTGGCGATTTTGGACTGATTATGGAGCAAAACATGCATAAAGTGAAGAGTCTACCGAAATGGACAAGATCAAGTTAAATCTGCTCCAGATGCGCCGCATCTCACTCATGACATGCGCCGCATCGCTATCAAGATTCCACCAGATACGATCCAAGATACAAGAGGACATGCGCCGCATCTAATCATGGAGTTACGCCGCATCTTCTGGCGGTGTACGAATATTCCTGAATATTATAATCTTGGACCCCACGCGAAGTTAAGTCAATGCGCCGCATCTACTCCCTAGATGCGCCGCATCTCACCTCAGACAGAAACTATAAATACCCCAAGACCAGACGAATTCCAGAGCCTTTGTCAACGTACCATATAATACCGAAGACCGAAGCAGAAAAACCCTAGGACGAATTCAGTCAAGAAGGCAGCACAAGACACACCAAACGAAGATACAAGAGCTGTAAGAAGGTGCTGCATGTGTTTAATTCATTAAGTAGTTTTGTTTTATTGTGTTAGCAAACTTTAATTCATCAGGATTGATGGGCTTGTGTTATGTTATCATTCACTTCAACTCCCCTTAAAATTGCTTTCCCATCGATTAAAGTTTATATGTTGATGTCTTTGGTTACTACTTATTAGTGCATTGATCACCTCTGTGTTTATTAGTGGCTTGTGTAATGTGGCAACGGAAAGGTTGCACTCCCACGGTTATTACTAAATTGATCACTTAGAAATAACTTTTAGACATAAGTCATCATTAAGGGTTTACTCGCCGATAAGCTTAGGACCAACGAGAAAGGATTAACTACATACACTTCATATAAAGCTATCAATAAAACAAGTGACAAACTACTTAATTATAAGGACAGCCCTCTTATTGTCTCGAGTATTTATCTGTGTACGTGTGTGCTACTTGCTGATTCGTGCCTATTAGTTTAGTTTATTATTTAATTGCAAACAAAATCGTGCCAGTCTCTCAGGCTGAAACCCCCTTGCGTTAGGATATTAAAATACTGATTAGAATAACGAGATAATGTCACACCCCCAAAATCGGATCCAGCGGAAGCATACATGTAGCTGGGGTGCAACTCAATTGGTATCATAACACAAGTGCAAAGAACGGTTTTCATCTCATTCATTTAGAATAAAATAGTTTAACAAAAATGTTGATTTACATTGTAAAAAGTAGTGCGGAATTAGGCCCTTGAAAATATCATTTAAAACGGTCCCTTATGAATATCAGAGTCTTCTATGACCATGCCGTGCCCTGCCAAAACCTCCAGTAGCGTGCCTTTGCTTAATACCTGAGAATACATGCTAAAGTGTCAACACGAGGTTGGTGAGTTCATAGAGTTTGTATTAAAATAGTTGAAAAAGCCTTCAAAGAATGTTTCCACAGCAAAGGCATTGTAAATCCACTCAGTTCCAAGCCCCGGCCATACAAGACTCGCAACCTGTGTGTTTACAACCCACTGCTAACATATAGTATGATTAAGTCAAATGTGTATACGATATATGCACGCTTAATGTAAAGTTTAATAGCCTACTGAACCTCACGACAAGAATAAGCAAGAATGCTTCATAGCTGGATTATATTCACCCAAGGCCATGAATCGCGGGCCAAGGGTGGGGGTGTCAACCCGATAGTACTATCAATACCTCTCCGTCGGCTCCATCCAGGAGTTAAACAGTGGTGAATGAATATAGCGTATAGAATAGTTTTCCACATTAAGTCACATATCGTAATAAAACTACACATCATGAGTAAGTGTATAAAAGCGTAGCATAGTATATGAGTAAAATCGTCTTGAGTAATAGCAAACAGTTTAAGCATGTATCTCCCCCAAAGAGTTTAAAACAAGTATTAAAGAGTAAAAGTGGGGCTATGAACTCACCTGGTATGATGATACAACAATGCGATGAATATGAGATGAACGGAACAACAAGGCGCGAACACTAGCCGCAACCTATCATGAATGAATATGTTCTACTTAGATGATGTAGTGAATGCTCATGCATATGTAACCTATACCACTCGTACTATGAAAATAATAGTTATCGTTGATATGTTATATCTTCCAAAACTTGGTAAAAATGTGTTCCACTTGTTACGTCAAAACTAGTCGTGTAATAATGTGTATAAAATGTTTGTGTTAGTCTCGGCGTTTTGAAAACCTTGGTATGTCTTATAATAGTCGCGTTAATAACCCTTTGATCGTACGTGTTCTAACGGGTAAGAGATACGGCTCTCCATGGTTATTACTTGAAAAATATAGTTTCTAGTACGTAATTATATTTCCATTAAAAGCTGTCAAAAACTAATAGTATTTATCGAAGTTTAAACGCGTGTATCTTGTTCGTTATTAGCTTGTTTTCGATGTTCTTTATATCCGTGGCTTCGTATTAACATATACTAACACATTTTCAGTAGCTCGGTTCATCTAGGTCGCGTTAAACGCCTCAGTTTGCCCGTCGAAAATCGTCCAACAGCACGCTATTTTCAGAAAAATTAGTTTTCGTCGTTAAACTTTGAAAAATCATATCTCCTTCGTTATAAGCTCGTTTTTATCCCCGTTTTCGGCTACGGCTTCGTCTCGGAATGTATTTTCTAAATATTTGTCCAAAAATTAACCAACACTTACTGAGTTGGCCACGTTTTTAAAATGGAGACAGTAGGTATTTTAACACTTCAAAAACCACTTTCCTAGTTAGTAACTTGTCCAAAAACCTCACAAACAACAACCAATCATCCCATAGCCTACCATACACCTTCTTAGGGTGTCATGGGTTCCTAAACATCATCCATTAAGTTAATCTACCAAGGATTTACCTATAACCCATCTCTATGGCTCAAAAGTTAAATAAATGTAAATGGAGTGGTATAGCTTGCATATGCATGTAGATCTAGTATGGAAATCATATAATCATGAAGACAACTTGAAGAAATTATGAAAAAGAGTTTGACAACTTACTTTGAAAGATTAGGAGATTAGATGATGAGAAATCTTGTGATTCTTGAGTTTGTATTACAAAACCCTTAATAAGAATGATGAAATGAGCAACTTTGATACTTTGATCTTGGAAAAATAATGGATCTTGATCCATGGTGTTTCTTGGTCGTGAGTCTCCAAGGAGAAAAGAGAGAAATGAGTTTTTGATCTTGAAAAATGAACTAGTGATTGTTTTAGTTGGTTTTCTTGCAAAATATCTAACCTTGAATGGCATAATTGTAATTAAAGGATCAAGTTGAAGTAACATGGGATGGGGGCTGCACATGGTGTGAAATGTGTGTAGGAAGCTTGGTAATATCTAGCTCACTGAGTCAGTTTTGGTTCCGTTAATCACTAAACGTAAATAGTTAAGTCGCGAAACGTAATTCCGGGTATCGTAAAAATATGAAACTTGAAATAATGACTAAACTTGTCAAAATACTCCATAAGAAAATGTGAAATGAATGGTAAGTTTCATCGGGTTGCTTAAACGCAGTTAAAACTGGAAACGCGGGTTTAAAACGCGTAATTCGCGTAAAACGCTGAACTGGAAAACGTAAACTTCCAAAATACCAAGTAAATGAATTTTATAATCTTTATGATGTTATAAGAGGTGTAAAAGCATGTCGGGACCTTCGTGGGGATTGTCGGACGTGTTAGTCACATTTATTGATCGCGCGTTAACGTTTTAATTAAATTTAATTATACGTAAAACGTCAAATGTAATAAAAGTGTTAATTTAATAACCCTACGAGTGGAATAGTATGAAAATGTCATTATGATGATATGTAGACTATTCCTAGTCCGTATGCAGTGTCCCTACTAATGACGCATGAATTCGCAGCTAAACCCATCCGGTTACGCGAATATGAATACCCGTAAACTACGTTTACGATGAAATGAATGAATGAACATGAATAGTAAGTTTTCTCCGGGAATGAATAGTGTCACGTGAATAGTAAAATTTCCGAACGCTTCTCAAATTCTCAAACTGACTCCGAAAATGATGAATAGTGAAATGATGAATAGTGATCGGTGAATAGTAAATGATGAATAGTAACTGGTGAATAGTGAATCGTCGAGGTTCGGAAAAATGACCTAAAATTTCAGGTTGTGACAGTCTCCCTCCCTAAAAGGAACTTCGTCCCGAAGTTCAGCTCGTTCGTTCTGCGCACACACGTTCTCCTGGTCGGATTTGATGAGGCAAACTTTCCCATCCTCGAGCGTAGCCCTCAAAAGACCTTTCGGTAACCGATTTTTACTTAATCCCACAACTCATCAAACAAGAACTGTCATGGGATTAGGCTAAATCGGTTTAGGTTGTCGATTCAAATTTAATCTCACAACTCATCAAACAAGAACTGTCATGAGATTAAACTGAGTCGGCTGGGGTAACAACTTGGCTCTTAGCTTGATTTTCGCAACTCATCAAACAAGAACTGTCACTAGATCAAGCTAGGAAACAAGTTGCCAAAAATAATGGATTCAACATCCTGAAATGAGGTCTTTTGAAAGATTGGCTCGATTTTGGAATTGCTTACATCAATCAAATCAATCTGGACATAATTCTATTATAAATACTCTCAGTATTGCAAAATTCATCTCTGAGTCAGACATAGGTGGTCAGGCTATGTCTCACTATCCCGGGTCGAATATAGATGACCAGTCTATATTCCACCGAGGTTCAATGAATTCTGAAATACTCAGCTTAGTTATACTAATACTATGTCCTTCACATCTAAAGGACGTTTCAAAAGACTAAGGCAAGTGACCAAACTCGAGGTCGAATGATGAAACTACGTAAAGAAAAAGGTGTAACGCTATGACGTGTATGATATGTGAGCATGCTTATGTTATAGTAATCAATGAAAATAAGAAGGTATAGTTAATCTGATAATACGACACAAATCTCAGCAAATGTGTCAGCAAACAAACCACATGTGAGGCATCAGCTTGGCAGGCAGGCACGTGGCGGTCATAGGGTTAAGTTTTCATGAAAGTAGCTATAGTCTAGGTTTTAAAATCACCCAGTTCTCTATAGCCAAGGCTCTGATACCAATCTGTCACACCCCCAAAATCGGATCCAGCGGAAGCATACATGTAGCTGGGGTGCAACTCAATTGGTATCATAACACAAGTGCAAAGAACGGTTTTCATCTCATTCATTTAGAATAAAATAGTTTAACAAAAATGTTGATTTACATTGTAAAAAGTAGTGCGGAATTAGGCCCTTGAAAATATCATTTAAAACGGTCCCTTATGAATATCAGAGTCTTCTATGACCATGCCGTGCCCTTCCAAAACCTCCAGTAGCGTGCCTTTGCTTAATACCTGAGAATACATGCTAAAGTGTCAACACGAGGTTGGTGAGTTCATAGAGTTTGTATTAAAATAGTTGAAAAAGCCTTCAAAGAATGTTTCCACAGCAAAGGCATTGTAAATCCACTCAGTTCCAAGCCCCGGCCATACAAGACTCGCAACCTGTGTGTTTACAACCCACTGCTAACATATAGTATGATTAAGTCAAATGTGTATACGATATATGCACGCTTAATGTAAAGTTTAATAGCCTACTGAACCTCACGACAAGAATAAGCAAGAATGCTTCATAGCTGGATTATATTCACCCAAGGCCATGAATCGCGGGCCAAGGGTGGGGGTGTCAACCCAATAGTACTATCAATACCTCTCCGTCGGCTCCATCCAGGAGTTAAACAGTGGTGAATGAATATAGCGTATAGAATAGTTTTCCACATTAAGTCACATATCGTAATAAAACTACACATCATGAGTAAGTGTATAAAAGCGTAGCATAGTATATGAGTAAAATCGTCTTGAGTAATAGCAAACAGTTTAAGCATGTATCTCCCCCAAAGAGTTTAAAACAAGTATTAAAGAGTAAAAGTGGGGCTATGAACTCACCTGGTATGATGATACAACAATGCGATGAATATGAGATGAACGGAACAACAAGGCGCGAACACTAGCCGCAACCTATCATGAATGAATATGTTCTACTTAGATGATGTAGTGAATGCTCATGCATATGTAACCTATACCACTCGTACTATGAAAATAATAGTTATCGTTGATATGTTATATCTTCCAAAACTTGGTAAAAATGTGTTCCACTTGTTACGTCAAAACTAGTCGTGTAATAATGTGTATAAAATGTTTGTGTTAGTCTCGGCGTTTTGAAAACCTTGGTATGTCTTATAATAGTCGCGTTAATAACCCTTTGATCGTACGTGTTCTAACGGGTAAGAGATACGGCTCTCCATGGTTATTACTTGAAAAATATAGTTTCTAGTACGTAATTATATTTCCATTAAAAGCTGTCAAAAACTAATAGTATTTATCGAAGTTTAAACGCGTGTATCTTGTTCGTTATTAGCTTGTTTTCGACGTTCTTTATATCCGTGGCTTCGTATTAACATATACTAACACATTTTCAGTAGCTCGGTTCATCTAGGTCGCGTTAAACGCCTCAGTTTTCCCGTCGAAAATCGTCCAACAGCACGCTATTTTCAGAAAAATTAGTTTTCGTCGTTAAACTTTGAAAAATCATATCTCCTTCGTTATAAGCTCGTTTTTATCCCCGTTTTCGGCTACGGCTTCGTCTCGGAATGTATTTTCTAAATATTTGGCCAAAAATTAACCAACACTTACTGAGTTGGCCACGTTTTTTAAAATGGAGACAGTAGGTATTTTAACACTTCAAAAACCACTTTCCTAGTTAGTAACTTGTCCAAAAACCTCACAAACAACAACCAATCATCCCATAGCCTACCATACACCTTCTTAGGGTGTCATGGGTTCCTAAACATCATCCATTAAGTTAATCTACCAAGGATTTACCTATAACCCATCTCTATGGCTCAAAAGTTAAATAAATGTAAATGGAGTGGTATAGCTTGCATATGCATGTAGATCTAGTATGGAAATCATATAATCATGAAGACAACTTGAAGAAATTATGAAAAAGAGTTTGACAACTTACTTTGAAAGATTAGGTGATTAGATGATGAGAAATCTTGTGATTCTTGAGTTTGTATTACAAAACCCTTAATAAGAATGATGAAATGAGCAACTTTGATACTTTGATCTTGGAAAAATAATGGATCTTGATCCATGGTGTTTCTTGGTCGTGAGTCTCCAAGGAGAAAAGAGAGAAATGAGTTTTTGATCTTGAAAAATGAACTAGTGATTGTTTTAGTTGGTTTTCTTGCAAAATATCTAACCTTGAATGGCATAATTGTAATTAAAGGATCAAGTTGAAGTAACATGGGATGGGGGCTGCACATGGTGTGAAATGTGTGTAGGAAGCTTGGTAATATCTAGCTCACTGAGTCAGTTTTGGTTCCGTTAATCACTAAACGTAAATAGTTAAGTCGCGAAACGTAATTCCGGGTATCGTAAAAATATGAAACTTGAAATAATGACTAAACTTGTCAAAATACTCCATAAGAAAATGTGAAATGAATGGTAAGTTTCATCGGGTTGCTTAAACGCAGTTAAAACTGGAAACGCGGGTTTAAAACGCGTAATTCGCGTAAAACGCTGAACTGGAAAACGTAAACTTCCAAAATACCAAGTAAATGAATTTTATAATCTTTATGATGTTATAAGAGGTGTAAAAGCATGTCGGGACCTTCGTGGGGATTGTCGGACGTGTTAGTCACATTTATTGATCGCGCGTTAACGTTTTAATTAAATTTAATTATACGTAAAACGTCAAATGTAATAAAAGTGTTAATTTTATAACCCTACGAGTGGAATAGTATGAAAATGTCATTATGATGATATGTAGACTATTCCTAGTCCGTATGCAGTGTCCCTACTAATGACGCATGAATTCGCAGCTAAACCCATCCGGTTACGCGAATATGAATACCCGTAAACTACGTTTACGATGAAATGAATGAATGAACATGAATAGTAAGTTTTCTCCGGGAATGAATAGTGTCACGTGAATAGTAAAATTTCCGAACGCTTCTCAAATTCTCAAACTGACTCCGAAAATGATGAATAGTGAAATGATGAATAGTGATCGGTGAATAGTAAATGATGAATAGTAACTGGTGAATAGTGAATCGTCGAGGTTCGGAAAAATGACCTAAAATTTCAGGTTGTGACAGATAATACGTTCCACTCTTAGTGATCGACACTCTACTTACCATTATATTCATACTGACCGGGTACACTGCTCGTTAAGTGTGTGTGTTATTGATAAGTCGGCTAAATATAAATTTAAAACTTGAGTAGGCATTAAAACTGCTAAACCGCAACGACACATCACGCGCATCAAGTTTTTGGC
The DNA here is from genome assembly GCA_021014915.2 of Artemisia tridentata subsp. tridentata. Taxonomy (NCBI): domain Eukaryota; kingdom Viridiplantae; phylum Streptophyta; class Magnoliopsida; order Asterales; family Asteraceae; genus Artemisia; species Artemisia tridentata. Next base: position 236,359,878 of record CP139502.1, on the reverse strand, counting down.
GCCGCTGCCGGGGAGTGAATTGTTATTATCTATTAATTTGATTAGTATTTTAATTAGGTTTTTCTTTTTATTAGATTAATTGCATCATTGTATTATTTTGCATATTTGTTGTATTGTGTGTTAATTGTTTTCTTTTATTTTTGTGTGTTTATTTTTGTTTGTGTGTTTAATTTTTGTTTTTATTTTTCGTATTTTTTCTGTTCTGCTATCGTTGTACTGTGCTAAATCAAACGATACGGCGCATCTGATTTATCAGATACGGCGTATTGCGTTTAATTTTTATAAAATACAACGCGTTTAATTAATTCGATACGACGCATCTTTTCCCCAAGATACGGCATATCTGTTTTTAATAAGAAATTTTTTCTAAGCGATAAAGTAATACGACGCATCTGCTTTAGCAGATACGGCGTATCTGTTTTTGTTAAAAAAAAAATTTCTAAACGTTAACGCCATACGACGCATCTGCTTTCGCAGATACGGCGTATCTAATATTTTAATTAAAAACAGTTTGCGAATTATTAAACAGATACGGCGTATCGATCTCTGTCGATACGGCGCATTTTCTGAATCAAAAATCTTGTATTTTTAAACGTAACGAAAATACGGCGCATTAACTTTCGTTAATACGACGTATTTAATTTTAAATAAATATCGATTTTTGATTAATTAATTCGATACGGCGCATTCATAAATTCTAAGCGGCGTATCTATTTTCTGAATAAAGTCTGATTAAATTTTAACGATTATAAGATACGGCGTATCCAACTATTTGGATACGGCGCATTGTCTGCAGATATCTGCTATTTGTATTCATATATCCGTTTCTATATTCATTAATTTCTCTTCTAGCGAACAAATCCTACTGATGATTTTACCTTGGATGACAGATTTTGCTATGGAAGACATGTCAGTTAACGGATATCTTACTATGGAATGCTTGTTTTCAGATTCATTCAATGTACTCATGATCGATGCAGATTTATTCTCTTGGGAGACTCCTCTTGAAGCTGCTTTTAAGGAATTCATGCGTTTATGCAACATTGACAAAGAGGTATTCTCTTATGATGTATTTGTGAGGTATACTGGAGAAGAATTGTCGCTCTTATGGCCTATCATTGAAGCCGAAGGATTGAACTGGACTACTATCGAAGAAGATGATGGGAAATTCTATCTTGCATACATGGATTCAAGCAACGAAAGCTGTGGTGGAGGCAATACCCAAAACTCTTACATGCCTTATTCCGAACAGTACTGGGGATTAAATGAGAACTATCTGGATAATGACATGAATTATGCTTTGGCGGAGTTACTATTTCATGGCAGATTGGTAAGATTGATAGACCTCTCCCTCAATGATTGGCTAGAACTCAAATATGGTAGTCCGGGATTTGCCCCTACAAATGAAGTCAAGGAGATTATGACTTCATGGTTGACTCGGAGTTTTAAGAAGCAATTTAACGAGTTCATGGAGATAAAAAAGAATATGATTGGAAAGGCTTGCTTTGACGTTAACCACGATCCTAACGATGTTGATTTTTCAGAATGGTTGGCTAGTAAGTTTAATAACCATAAGAGCATGGATCGTGCTACTAAGGATGCATTATGGGTATATTGGATGAGAGGAGAAGACGAAGAAGTAGAAAGCGATTATGGGTCGTCACTTCATGATTCAACAATCAATGAGGGCATTGAAGAACTTTTCAGAATTGACATTGATGTGTTCGATTATGAGACACCCTTGTGCAAGCAGTTCAAGGAATTTAACTACCTTCTTCAAGTCGACGATGATGTGCTTACTGGAGATCTACCAGGATTTAAGACTTATGACGATTTCAAAAACACCTGGTACTATGAATGGAATGATCAAGTACCATGGGTTTGGGATAAACCATGGGAATTTGAGCACATTAATCACACCTGTACACCCTTCGTTTTCAAGGACGGGAGTAGTGTTTGGCCGACCTGTGATTATATAAATGACGGAACCTGTAATGGGGGAAGTATAATTGGGATGAAACGGGTTGGAAACGATGTAACCTTTGAAGATTATGAGTGGTACGATAATGTTGAAGACTGCCCACAAAAGGCGGAGGCTTTACAAGAAAAGGGCAGAATTGAACGCTTGAAAGGACTTAAGGGGACATCGGATACTACTTTCTGGGAATGGGTGCATAAACAATTTGATGATTTCACGAAGCTTAGTCGACGGTTACAATATGATTTGGAAAGAGAGTGGGAGGCGATTCAAGACAATAAGTCATTAATTGAAGAACTAGATGATTATTTGGTTAAGGATCCTTATTTTAAGTTTGTTGATAAAGACGAGGAAGAGTTCACCAAAAGAAAGTGTCAACTACTTGGGATTCCTTACAATGAGCCACCCATGATTATTTCTGAAAAATTTAAAATCATCAAATACTCTTTGGGTCCTGATGAAGAATATACTGCGGTGAAGACAAAGAGTTATACTAGATTAAGTCGAACGGAAGAAAACGTCGCAGAGATATACGGGAAAATCTTTCGGATGAAGGAAGAAGGATGGACCGTGACAAGGACTGAATAATGAGCTGAACGTGAGTCTAACTTGAAGACTCTGGAATAAAGACAAGTGCTGGCCGGGAGACAACCCGGAGAACTTTTATTATTCTGTTTGTGTCGAGTCAGTCAGGCCCGCATGAAGATACGGCGCATCTCCATCCTGAGATGCGACGCATCTCTTGCAATGGTCATATCTTATTTTAATTTTCTGCAATTTTTATTTCCGACTTTAAAACTATTTATCAGTTTATTTTCAATGCGGCGCATCCCTGGTTAAGGATGCGGCGCATCTTTATTCTGATCCGTATTTATTCCAGGCTCGATACGGCGTATCTTCTTCAATAAGATACGGCGCATCGACTGACCTGATGATTTTCTGTTTTAATTTTTAAGTTTTATTTTTATCTAACTACTAATGTATTATGCAAGCTTGAACCTTTCTTATCTTAGGTGTGTTTTAAAGTGTTGGTGGTATTATAGTTTCCTGGATTTCCTGTGGATACATCAAGTATGAAGCTTTAACGTTCTAATCCACAAGAAAGATGATTTTTGCTCTAATACAAATGGAGGATCATACCGAGCAAATCTCAGGGGAGTTTTTCTGTTCTAATTCTTTTATTTTCCAGTTTTTAACCTTTTATACAAACAACGAGGACGTTGTTTAACTTAAGTGGGGGGATTGGAGAATTAGAACACTTAACAATTACTTGTCCTAAACTTTTTCAAAAATTATGCTTAAAATGTGCTTAATATATCAAACTTAAAAATTTTAGCATGTTTTTGTTTAAGACCTAAGTTGCATAGCTGCACACATGACGTTATTTTCAAAAAAATTGTGATTTTTCAAAATTCACAAATCTATGAGTGTGCCGGTGACTTGTAAACTTTAGAACTTGGCTTGTATACTATTCGAGACCACCATAATAAGTATTATTTATATAATTGGAATGACTTGTCTAAATTGGTAAAATTCTAGGATTACACCCAAATAGCCTTTATATGTTATGTGTTATTAGCTAACTACACTGGTTAGTTAACCCCCGTATAAACCCTTTTGTTACTCTCATTTTTAGAGTAAGATACCCCTAGAAAAACACTCAGAGCCATTCCTTTCGTTTCTTACACCTATGTTTAAAATGTTTCGTTACACCCTTACACCTTAGCCTACCCTGTAGATTAGAATCCGTGGTTGGTTAATTGCTATAGGCAAAGTGTGTTTCCTTACATTACCTGTGTTCGCGTGCGTAATTCATTATCTTTGGTTAGGTCGGGAAATTGCACAATGCAATTGGAGTGAAAGTAAATATTGTATATTTTTGAGTTTATTTTTCGTGTGTTTACTACTTTCACTATTACCGTTATTTCTGAAGTATGAAAAGTATGGAAAAATTATCCAGAATTATCATTATAGTGATGTGGTAAAATTTTACACATCTTTATTAAAAAAAAAAAAAAAAAAAAAAAAAAAAAAAAAAAAAAAAAAAAAAAGAAAAAAGAAAAAGAAAAAGAAAAAGAAAAAGAGTTGGATGTTTGTTTTTTAACCAACGATGTAAAGTTATGTAAGTGGTTCATATGGCCACTATTTGTTGTACTATATCTATGGATTGAATGGGAATTGGCAGTTATGGAACGCCAATTAAGGTTTATTCTTTGATTAAGATCTTGTTGATTATAATTCGTGTCTACCTAAAGCGTGTGTTTCAAGTGTTAAAGCGTGAGTTATTCGATGATATGAGTCTTATTCATGGGATGGTTGGGATAGTGATTAACCACACTTAGGATTTTAATTTATTTGTTTTGTTTATTTTTATTTTTACACCAATTTATATCCCAAATGTTACCATGCCCTTCATTATTCTTTATCCAACCAAACCTTTGATTTATTGAGATTAGGGATTTGAGCAATCTTAAGTATCGTAGTCGTGGATTCGGCTATGTATTTATGATTTTGTCGCCCTTTTTGATATATTATTATTGGTGAAGTTTGGACCTATCTTTAGCCTATTCGAGTTAAGGATTTGAGCAATTGCAAGTATCGTGTTCGTGGATTCGATCATGTATTTGTGATTTTGTCGCCTTTTCTGGAATTTGAGATCGATAGTGAAAAGAGAATAATTAACCCTTAAGCCTAAAAACCCTTTTTACCGCTTTAGACTTGTTATTTCTTGGCTTTAGTGGTGGAGATGTGTATACTTGCCAAGCTTATGATAGAATATTCGTCGCGACTGGACAGTTAAACGATTAGATTTGCTTTTATCAAATTATTTTATTATACTTCTAATTCGTTAAAGTGTTTAGTTGTGTGATTATGAATTAAACGAATACATGCTTGATATAAAAATAAATCCTAACATCTTTTAGGATACATTTTCATAAGAGAAATTCTAAGGTTTACTTGGGGACAAGTAAAGTTCAAGTGGGGGGATATTTGATGAACTCAAATAAGTACATTTTATTACTATCATTTATCCTATTAATTTGACTTGTTTTACTATATTATGTATGAGGATTGATACATAATCGTTTACTTTTGTAATTCTCAGGTAAAAACAAGCATTTGGTGAAACTTGGCGATTTTGGACTGATTATGGAGCAAAACATGCATAAAGTGAAGAGTCTACCGAAATGGACAAGATCAAGTTAAATCTGCTCCAGATGCGCCGCATCTCACTCATGACATGCGCCGCATCGCTATCAAGATTCCACCAGATACGATCCAAGATACAAGAGGACATGCGCCGCATCTAATCATGGAGTTACGCCGCATCTTCTGGCGGTGTACGAATATTCCTGAATATTATAATCTTGGACCCCACGCGAAGTTAAGTCAATGCGCCGCATCTACTCCCTAGATGCACCGCATCTCACCTCAGACAGAAACTATAAATACCCCAAGACCAGACGAATTCCAGAGCCTTTGTCAACGTACCATATAATACCGAAGACCGAAGCAGAAAAACCCTAGGACGAATTCAGTCAAGAAGGCAGCACAAGACACACCAAACGAAGATACAAGAGCTGTAAGAAGGTGCTGCATGTGTTTAATTCATTAAGTAGTTTTGTTTTATTGTGTTAGCAAACTTTAATTCATCAGGATTGATGGGCTTGTGTTATGTTATCATTCACTTCAACTCCCCTTAAAATTGCTTTCCCATCGATTAAAGTTTATATGTTGATGTCTTTGGTTACTACTTATTAGTGCATTGATCACCTCTGTGTTTATTAGTGGCTTGTGTAATGTGGCAACGGAAAGGTTGCACTCCCACGGTTATTACTAAATTGATCACTTAGAAATAACTTTTAGACATAAGTCATCATTAAGGGTTTACTCGCCGATAAGCTTAGGACCAACGAGAAAGGATTAACTACATACACTTCATATAAAGCTATCAATAAAACAAGTGACAAACTACTTAATTATAAGGACAACCCTCTTATTGTCTCGAGTATTTATTTGTGTACGTGTGTGCTACTTGCTGATTCGTGCCTATTAGTTTAGTTTATTATTTAATTGCAAACAAAATTGTGCCAGTCTCTCAGGCTGAAACCCCCTTGCGTTAGGATATTAAAATACTGATTAGAATAACGAGATAATACGTTCCACTCTTAGTGATCGACACTCTACTTACCATTATATTCATACTGACCGGGTACACTGCTCGTTAAGTGTGTGTGTTATTGATAAGTCGGCTAAATATAAATTTAAAACTTGAGTAGGCATTAAAACTGCTAAACCGCAACGACACATCACGCGCATCAATACGTAACTTAACTTCTAACATAATTCACCGAAACATAATCATGACCAAATAATAATCTAACAGCCTAAACCAATCGACTGCCAGAAACACAAAATTGATTGCTACATCAATAACATGTATAAAATCTCATCTTTTTAACATTATCAACACAAAAAAATCAAACCCACAACAAAACAACCTAATACCTTCATTTAACCACTAAGTCACATAAGCCATAAAAAAAATGCAATCTACAAACAAACAACAATATTAATCATATATACCTTGAGATCAGTTGATTGAAAGTAGATGAAGAGAGTAAACCCCAACAAAGTACTAATTATACGAATCTCAAATCTTTTTATAATACCAAACCCTTACAAAGCCATACGATTATCAGCCCATGTTTAATTTGAATAAAATGTTGTGTAATTGAAAAACCCTAATTCCAGCTGAAAACCCTAATTTCATTTCGCCAGATCTACTAAGTCTGTGTGTTTGACTCTTGTGTGTGTGTGAGAGAAAATCCCCCACCAATTTTTGATAAAATTAAAAATGGGAAAAAAAACAATAATAATAAATAATAACACTAAATATAAGTAAACATAAACATAAATCCTAAAATTATTATTCATTAAACATGTTGATTACAGTTACAGCTTAACCATCACTTCATCATGCTTACAGCCAAAAGCCCTACCAAAAGACTACCACAAAAGAGACCCAACAACTGAACATCCTACTCTATTCATCAACAGACAGCTCCTCATCATACTACATCAGCCTCACATGGCGCTCCATCTCCACAATGCCATCACGGGCCTCGGAAAGGATAGCAATCAACGCAAGAAGACCTCGCGTTCCCTCTCCTGGGTCTCAAGAAGATAACGAATAGAGTCAACACCTCTTTCATTGAAAGGGCCTAAAGATCGAGCCTCCATTATGGTCACTTCACGCTTATCTATCCTGGCACGGAGTTGGTAAGCCTCCTCCCCTATATGAATCAAAAAACCTTCGTCTTCAGTCTGCTCATTGTTGAACAAGAATTTGAAGCATGTTGCTATATTATCGGAACCACAGGCTTCCTTCAACTCATCAATGTTGGGTGTAGGTAAGGGAGCCATGGATGAAAGAGTTAAGTGAGAGAGATTATAATTAGGGTAATAATTATCACACATAATAAACCTAAACCGGTATATATAACAAAAAAAAAGGAGTTATGAAAAAACAAATAGTTAAAAAGAAAACAAAGAGGTAATGAGAATGAATGATTGCAAACAATAACTGAAGTATAATTTATTCATCTTTCCATGCAGAACAATCCTATCAGTATTTAAAATTATGTTTCCAAATATGACAAAAAAACCCTCACACTTTACCTTTTACATAAAAACCCCATCACAAGCACAATGCATACCACTACCATCCTAAAACATTAGAATAATAAGTAAATAAATATATCAAAACATAAATTAACCTCACCTGCATCTAAAAACCGAAACTTATTAACCAACAAAGTCCGTCCATGATGAAAAAATGGGAGTTTCAAACATTACAAAAATTAATGCCGAAAATTACGTTATGAGAAGGCTATAAAACCTGAAAATCATTTAGAGTTTTTTACTTGAACTCAATTAAAGGTAACGAAATAACGGCATTGACAAACAAAAATAGACTATCAGTAAAAAATGAGTTTCAAACATGACGAGAATTAGTTCCAAAAATTACGCTATGAGCACTTAGATAACTGAATAAATGATCAACATAATGATGTTCCCTGTTCGACTGATAAAATCATTTTGAGTATTTGTGATAACAAAATTACAATTGATGAACCTATTGAACAAAAAAATAACGAAAATTAGTGCTCAGCAATAAGCTACGAACAATTAGAATGAGACTGAGTGCATCGCACGGGTCGGAATGACTCGTACGTATAAATACAGAGTACTAAATTTTGTTTTATAACCAACATCAAACTACTTCCACATCCTTACGAATCTCCCTAAACGCAAAATCGATACTTCCCTCACCCATTGAATATTGTTTTATATAACAACTACCAATACCTGTATCTAAACTTAGCTACTCCCCTTGTATTGTGGGGCCTCATCTTGGTCGCAATCAAAGGCAAACTATTAAAAAGTCTCTTTATGTGTGTGTTATGTATTTTGTGCGATTTGGTTAATAAGGAATTCAGTTCGCTTATGGATGAAATTTTGATTTGTTTAGTGATTTTAGTTAAATCAGACTCTGCTGACTCCATTATTGTCTCTGTAATATGATTTTGACCATTTGAATGATAGCCTATGTTCAGTTTTCTATTTCTAATTTGAATTCAGCGATGTGCTTATTTGTGTTTTTCTAGGATGTCACAACTTGATATACAATCACATTATTTATTATTTTAGTTTTAACATTGATGAGGGAATTTGTAAAATGGGTTGGTTGTTCAACAAATTGTAGAATCAGGCTTTGAACATGCTAAATACAATTTACTTTTGTACTCGCATTAAACTTGTTTGAGTTCTATTTTCAATTCAGATACATTTCACTATTTCAAAGGTTAAAGTTTCATTTTTTTTTGTTTCTGATTTGATTAGTTAATTGTCATAGTTACCTGATTTATAATTAACGTTCATACTATGAAAACCAATTAACTAATGTTCTGGTTGACTTGCAACATGTTAGTTATGGGAAGCAAAAGCAATCAAGACCAAAGTGCACCAACACATATGACTGATTATGAGATGAGTAAATTGTTGAGGGTTCAAAAAAACCAAGAGCGATTTAGACAATTAGAAATTTAAAAGATTGCTAATTCTTTGACAAGTTTAGTACATAGCCGAAAAACAACAACCAATACTGAGAGAGATGCCAAACATTTTCATGATTTTTATGGTGAAACTAAGGAAGATTACCATGAAGAAGTTTCTACAAGTGTTGGAGCGGCCAAAAAGGTAACTAGTTTGGAGAAACATTTCATTGTTATATTTGTATACATTTTTTTCTCTAATAAATATTTATCTTGATACAGTAACATCGTCCACAGTTTATTGAACCATCGTCCATGAACAAATATGCCAACTTTGCAAAGAAACGCATTGTTGCTTCTGATGTCTCCCGCATCTTATCATATGAGGAAGGTTGTGAAGGACATGAAACTTTGCTAATTCTAATGCAGCAAAAAACAGTAGGTTACAACAATGTGAGGAAGCGAATGAACGAAATAGACAATTTGTCGATGCAAGTGCAACGAAAAAGAATCAATCCATAGCAAAAGTCACCATGGGTGAAAACTTATTACACACAAAAGGGTCACAAATACAAACGGGTGTGTTGAAACAGAAATCAACAAAGCCCAATTTTTCTACAACAAGCATCTCAAGTGGATCAAGGAGACAACTCATTGACGAAAAATGAAGATCCAAACAAGGAACTACCCAATTTTGGTACGTCCATCTTATTATGTTTCCATTAAAAGAAACTCGTTATTCTTCTCTTTCACTACACCTTGTGTTTTCTTAAAACTAGTACTCTTCTGGCACTTATTCAGGCTGAAATTCTAGCTTTGTCTGACTTTTGCATGATTTAGTTCAAACTTCATTTTGCAATTCCGTGTTTCCTGTTATTTTCTGTGCGGGACAAGCTTTTGTCATTTCTCTTTCTTTTTGACAACCTTCGGACAATACCGATTACTCATGGGATTTCTAAACATTTAATCTCATTGTTAAGTGTCACGCTATATTATGCCGTATGGCAGTAGATAAAAGGAGCATTTGATATGATATTAAGGCACACCAATAAGTAAACCTTAAGAAGAAGATTATACACCATCTCAGAACCAAGAACATGCAATCTTGCAATAATTTCTGTGGCGTTCTCTCCAGCTATAGTACCCATTTTTTTTTTTGGTTTTTTTTTTGTTGATATAACAGGTTGATATGGTGATAGTACCAGCAAAAACAGGCCAAATGGGTAGTTTACCAGGACACGTACAAACAATTGCAGAGCTCGATCCGGGCCTACTCTCAGTCCATGAAGGTAATGATGTACACTCCAACTCTTATGCAGACATATTGGCTGTGGAGCCTATTCCCCTTGACTAAATTTACCCAGCTCAAGTACAAAAAGGTTTATGTGAGTTCACACAAGAGCTGAGCTCAGCATCAACCGACTTGGACAAAGCTGAATCCCAAATTGGAGTTGATGTTCATAGCGCTCTCAACTCTGCTCTTACAGGCTGATGACTGTGTAAATACTCATCATTTTTGTCGTATCTGAACTGCCAAAACATCCAAAAACACTCAGAAATGCATCAAAATACTAAAAATATCCCAGGGATTGTGTTTTATATGTTTCAAATGCAAAATGTTTGAAAACAATTGAAAAATGAACAAAGTTTGCAAAATTGGGAGTTTCAATCCCTCAACTTTCAAAACTTGTCAAATTTAGTCCCTAGGCATTTGTTTTGTAAGAAAAGTCACCAAAGGTCCTTTTGAAATCATAGGTTGTCATATTTAGTCCTTTGGTGAAAAGTTTCAATAATTTACAAGTTTGGTCCCTGCACTTTTAGAATTTGCAAAAATGGTCCCTGGGAAAATTTTATTATTGGAAATTTCATGAATGGTCCCTGGATTATTGGAACATGGCAGGAATCACCCTTGGTTTATTTTGGAAGATGTACAACTTTGGTCCTCCAATTTTCAGAATCTACAAGTTTGGTCCCTAGCTTATATAATTCTACAAACCAAACCGGACCAAGTTATTTACCAAAAACCCAAAATAAAACCAACCCAAAATCCTAATTATTAAACCCAGTTACAACCCAATCCAAAACATAACCCGGCCCAATCCTTTTTTACTAAACCCAGTATTTAAAACCAGGTTTGACCTCAGTCAAACCCGTCTCCCTCACACAACCCCGCCAAAACCATCACTGCTCCAAAACCACCATCACCTTTACACCTCAACCCCCCACCTCATCACCACAGCTGTCTAACCTCTCCCCTCCACCTCCACATCCTCCCAAAATTCTTTAATTGAAAAAACCTGCTATTGATACTTTTGGCGCCAAAAGTATTTTGAGTGATTGGGATTAATTGGAAGCAATCCAAGGGTGTAGAAGTGATCAGAGATGTCGACAAGGGATTTCCCAGTTGTTTTTAGTATTAATAGGACTGTGTAATATACTAAAAAAATAAGTAGTTAATTAGCAGTAGTCGTATTTTTTACTCAGTCTTTGTAATATTGTAATTTCAAGTTCCATTTGTTAATACAAGTTAAATTCAGTTTAAGCAATCCAATTTCTAGTCATATTGTTCTAAATTTCTGTTATGCTAAGTTTCAAGTTCAACTGTTAAGCTAATTAAGTTCAAGATCCATCCATAAGCTCTCAAAAGCTCCCATACCTTTACTATAAGCTTATACAAGCTTGATATAGCTTTCTGTAAGCTTATATAGAAAATACTAGTTCTAAAATTCAAGCAATGGAAAAAGTCAACAAAAGTCAACCTGAGGTCAAATAAGCTATCTGGGGTGAAATAAGCTATAAAGGAAGGCTTATATTGGTTTTCTAGCTTGTGTGAACAAGCTAGAAGTGTTCTAGTCCTTGGTTCTTTGTTCACAGTCCAAAATAGTTGTAAGCCATTTTTCAAGTTTTTCTTAATTTTCTATAGTTACTGTACAATAGCTTTTTATTAGCTTATTTCTGTTATTTTAAGCTTATTAGTAGTTTTTGAGTATATTTCATTCAGTTCATTAGTTTTAATTAGCTATTGTCTTTATTTCACTTTAAAAACTTATAAAAGTCAAAAATAGCTAATATTAGTATTGCTTATTAATCTGCTTATTTATAAGTTTAAAGTTGTTATTTATAGTCAAAATAAGTTAGTTAACTCATAATAATCAGAAAATATAAGTTTAATTAGACTGTGTTAGTTAAAAATTCCAAAACAGTCCCACACAAGGGTGTTTGGCATAACTAGTAAAAAAGGTTATACTTGCTTGTACTGTACATTTGCCATTTCACCAACTTCAAACTAGCTTAATTCATCATATATAAGCTGTTTTTAAGTCCTAGTAAGCCAGGTCAGTTGATTATACTAAGTTACATAGGTAGTGGAATTTTTGGACTCCAATACAGTCACATAAGCCATGAGCAGCCATAAGCTCTTTTGGCCCTTGTTCTTGGCACTTCTGAGTTTCATTTGAGCCATTTAGAGCATTTGAAAAGTTTGGTTAAGTCTTGTTTATCCTACACTCTTCTGCACACAAAACACAGCAACTCAGTATATACTGATTGCTGAGGCTGCTGAACTCACCTCATTTGTGGCTTAATTACATAAGCTCATGCCTTTCTTTTTGGTTTTCTAAATAGCTCATAGTACTAGCTCACTTTTGCCCCCATAAAGTTCAACTTATCTGCTTATTTGAACTGCTTATTCTGCCCTGCAATTTGGCCAATTTCCTGAGTTTTTGTGAAAACTTTGCAACTGTTTTAGTGCTCATTTGCTTAATCTGTGGGATAATGTTGGTCCCTTTACACGATTAGAATTAACTAGAAAGTTAATCTATTGGTGTTAATGACTAATACAATGTTTAAGGATTATTCTAACAGTTATAAAACGTGAATGTAAAAACAACAATATTTTTCAACGTTTAAATTCTTATTAGAAATAATTCCAAGAATCTATACCCAAGTGTTTTGCGGAACAAACACTTGGGATTGAATAGACAAGGGTATGGGGTGTCTCCTATCGAAACTCAAGTTTTGCTTGAGTGGTAACAATATACCCACTGAGCTATCTCAGTGAGTTGTATACTCTTTGTAGGAGAGAAGTTCCTTTGTAAAAGTTCAAGACTTTAATTATACAAAAGCACACTTTAACTTCTCTCACAGTTGCTCTATTTATACACAAGTATTCTAAGTATAAGTGATTAAATATAATACAAGTTGTTGAGGTTGCGTGTCTGACAATTACAAATAGTAATTGTCATTTCCAAGAACCAATAGGAAAGGGCTAAATAAGTCTTTGGGAGTTGTTGGCTGACACTCCATGACTTTTAGCCGCAATAGGGAAGGTTGAGTCTGACAAGAGAAGAGTGTTGGGTTTACACTCTTATCTTCTCAGATCTTTTCCCTATTGTTCCCGCCTTTTCTTCAGGCGTTGGTTCCTCAGTCATTCAATCACTTTGTTGGTTGAGGAGACTGGGGTTCAGTGAGCTCTTATCCAATACTCACTGAATCCATCATCTTCTTCTTTGGCTTAAGTCCTACTCAGGGAGTACCGCCTTCCTGAGTAGTGAATCCTTCTTCTTGAATTCGCCTTAAGCATCCTGAAGATGACTCACTGAGAGGCTGTTCTCTCAGTGACTTGAATTGTTCTCGGTTTAAGTTAACACTTAGTTAATTTGTGTCCAAATCATGTTCGAAGCATTCTTGGGTTTTACATGACCCAACAATCTCCCCCTATTTGGATATAAATTATTCCTAAGTGTTTTGATCAGATATGAGTGAGCTAACGACTTCTGCTCATACTGAATGTACTAGAATGTAAATAAGGACACTGAAATAATAAAAACATCATCTTATTAATATCATTTACAAGTCCTAACAAAACTAAGTACAAAAAGGGATAGTGTTGGGTATTCAGGCAGGTCATCAGTTCAACTTGATTCCAAGGGCTTCAAGCTTGGGCTTCTTCGACTGCAGCTCATGTTGGTCAGGATGTTCATTGATTTTTCTTTTCAGGTCATGACAAAACCTCACATTCTCAGAACTCTTGAGTGGAGAGGCCATCATTAGAAAGCCTAGCATTGCTTTGATCCCTGATAGATCTATATCACTCCACCTCTGGAAGGCTTTGTCACCAAACTCATCAATGAAGAACAACCCTCTTTCAGGCTGTTCAATGACCATATTGTTTCTGAAAGGAACACCTTCAGGGAGAGCCCTATTGCAGTCAAGACCAGGAATCTTGATCTCAGGCTCAGCTTCTATCTTCTTTCTTTTCCTTGAAGAAGACTGAGAGGAAGCAGGTTGTGCAGATTCAGGGAGAAGAGATTGAATGCCAAGTTCCTGAGGTGCTGCTGCCAATCTTTCATACCTCAGACTCAATGACTTCATCAGATTAGGGACCACAACATTTGATTTATTTGCTATTAATGGACCCAACTCGTCCAATTCAGTGATCCCAAAGTCAGCGAATCTGAAAGGTGAATGAACATCAAAGTTTCTCTTGTCAGCGCCTCTGTAGACAGTGACAACGGCAGGATTGGTGTTTCTTTGAATATGAACATCAGTGATTGGTTCTGGCTTCATCCTTTCAGTCATATACCACTGATATTTCTTAATCCTATTCTGCCTGATCTCTTCAGCCCGTTTGGCTCTTTCCTCCCTTTTCTGCCTGAGAGTGGTCATCTCCTCAGACTGAGCTTTCACAAAGGTCATACCACCTTTTCTTCCTGAGAGATCCTTAGCCTCAAGACCAATTTTCTCAGCCTCTTCATGAACAACCTTGATTAAGGCAGACTTGCTTGCCTTCTCCTCTTCCTTCAACTTCTTCTTTGCCTCCTCTTCCTGAAGATAAGTACTGAGTTCATCAGCTGAGAAGTGGTAAAGAACTCCATCAATTTCATATGGGATCCTGAGTGGTGATTCAGGATCCTTTGCAACCGTGATAGGTGCTGGTTGAGGCTCAGGCTCAGTGAGAATGCCTTTACCTTTATCTTGATGGGAGGAAGAGGCTTCAGGAATGTCTTCCTTAGTGTGAGAAGGAATCTCCCCCTCAGTGTGAGAAGGAGGTTGTTGACTTTGGCTTGAGACTCCAGTGTCTTTCTCCCCCTCAACTGTTGCTTGAGCGATTGTGATAGCAAGAGTTGGAGTCACTGGAGCAGTAGGACCTTTGAAGGCCTGATAGATCTCAGTCATCATTGATTTGATGTCCGAGGTGTCTTTTTGAAGACATGAGATCTGATCTGCCAGAGAAGCCTGAGAAGCCTCGATGCCTGACATCCTTGACCCAAGAGACCATGCCAAGGATGTTGAAGATTGTGCCCAAGTACCAAGATGTTTTTCCTGAAGACCCATGGAAGTCCTGATTGAGTCCAAGGAGGTAGTAAGACCCTGAAGTTTAGAATCCTTCAGTAAGCTGAGGAGATCATGGATTTCAGCTGACTGCTTCTGATAAGTCTCAGCAGCTTGAAGGATCTTTTCAGTGAGTATGGGGTCATCCTTAACAGCTGACTGAATAGTACCAAGGCTTTTGGTGATGCCTTCAAGAGAAAGATTGAACTTCTGGAAATGAAGATCAATAGCTGTCAGGGAATGTTTGGTGTCTGATTGGATTTCGATCACATCTTCATGAAAACTTTCAACATCTGCCTTCAGGTTGGCATAGTGAACAGCTGCTTCAGTGTGTTGATCAAACATCTCATCAGTGAGACCAGTGAAAAGAGCATTGTTGGTCTTCAGTAGGAATTTGACCAACTTTCTTTCAGTGAGGGGAAGAGAGTTATCATACTTCTGGAGAATGTCAGTAGATGAATCAGAAGATTGAGAGCCTGACTCTTCACTTTGGCTTGGAGAGGACTGATGTGATGGTTCAGGTTGTTCAGGTTGTACATCAGTTTCCATATCCTCTCCTGCCTCAAAAATTTCTTCTTCACTCTCTTCCCTGAGCTCTTCATCAGACTCCATAAAAGCCTGATAGTCCCCCATGGACTCAATACCCAAAAAATCAACCGGCTCCTCTTTATAAAAAGATTTGCCTTCGGTTTGGTCAGGTCCTGACCCCTTTGTCATAATAACTGAGTGGGTTGTCTCAGCCTGACTAGCCATAATAACTGGGGTAACACCAGCCTGGCTTTTGGGGGCAGTTCCTGAAAGACTGGATCCGCCTGAGGGGTTGATGGGTTCCATATCAGCGGGTTGTTTCTTTCCCTCTGAGTCTTTGTCCCCCTTAGCACCTTCAACTACTGATGGGTGCTTTTCAGTAGTATCACTAGGTACTGATTGTGAGAGTTTGTGGACCCCCTTCCCATCAGGATTGTACTGTCCTTCAGGGGATTTAGGATCCTTTTCTCCCTGAGATCCTGAGGGTGATTGCTCAGGAACGTTAGCGGGATGTGAGTGTTTGTGGGTCCCCTTCTCAGTAAGGTAGTGCTGCCTTACCGAGGATTTAGAACCCTTTCCTCCCTTGGGAACTGATTGTTTTTTGACAGCTCTTTCATCGGGATGTGAGGGGGTGTGGGTCCTCTTCCCAGTAGGGTGGTGCTGCCCTACCGAGGGTTCAGGACCCTTTCCTCCCTTGGGCACTGATTGTGATTTATCAGTACCTTCATCGGGATGTGAGGGGGGAATGCTTCCTGATCCCTTTGACTTGTTTATGTCAGTTGGACCATGTGGAATGGGTGTGCCCGAGGTCACTGAGGATGATTGCTCAGTGACTTCCGTTGGCCTTTGTTTTGAGGTCAGAGGGTCTCAGAAATGGGTGTCTCAGAGGTCTCGGCCTTTTTCAACCTCTTTTTAAGGTTGAGTTGGTTTTGAGGATCAGTCTCAGTGGCGAGTGGCTTGGGTCTAACCACCTGGCTGGACTGACCCTTCTTTGTCTTCTTCACCTTTTTGGTCGGTGAAGGAACTGGAGAGATAGCGTCATTACCCTGAATGACTGATTGCATGTATTCAGTCAGGGCAATATGTGTAACCTCACTGATGCTACTAGTGAAGTTTGACTTGTGCAGTACCTCAGGCTTCGTACCTTCTGCATCAGTCCTCACATAGTCAGAACCGAGTAGGTCCTGAAGCACACAGGAAACAAATCTAGGATAGGACATGTGCCTTTGCCTATGTTTTCCTGAGAGCTTAGCAACGAGGTCTCGGAAGATTATTCCTCCGATGTCTATTTTTGTACCCTCAAGGAGACTGAACAACATCAATTGTTGTGATGAGTTTAACTGTTCCGTAGAGGATTTATTTCCACCCAGGACCTGAATGACAAATGTCATCAGTATCCTCCAAATAGGGTGGAACCATGTTTTGACTACTGGAGCCTTTTCCAGTAAGCCTCCCACAGACATTCCTGGACATCTGGGGTCATGGGGTGCAAGAAAGATCAGTTCATTCTTTATGTCCTGATCAGTAGGGTTGGGAGAAAAGGCTTCAGCAAAGTCAAGGCCTGTGGCTTTGATGAATGCTGAGTAGTCAATGGAGAGGGTTCTACTCCCATTCATCACCGTGAAGGTGATGATTGACTCTTTGGTGTCTTTGGGGCTGGTTGCCACAGCCGTACACCAGAATTCCCTCAAATAGTCATGGTAGATGACTGAGGGGGTATGGTGAAAGCCTTTGCAAGAAAACAATTACGAAGATATTTCATAACGTCCTTGTAGGCTGGGTAGATTTGTGGATATGAGAAATTTCCCACCACATTATTTTTGGTTAGGTCTACACCCTCCATTGTGAAATCCACGTTGGGGGCATATTTCACAGCTTTAGAAGAAGCCATTTATGGGTAAGTCTGGGTTTGACTAAGGTTAAAGGGGTTCTAAAGCTTAAGAATGCACACACAATTTGTTTTTGAGAATAAAAAATGGCAGAGTTTTGCTTAAAATTCTATAAAAACGTGTGTATGTATTCTTCTGGTTGGGGTATTTATAGGAAAGAGGAGATGGGGGTGTTTTGGTCATTTGAGCAAATCTTTATTTATTCAAAAAATTATTTGGAAATTGGTTTGAATAATAAGTTTTGGGATCCGCATTTAATGCCAACACTCCACTTTCCTGGTTTGGCGCAACAGTCGAGGTGAACAGTTGAGCAGTTCTGCAAAAGTGCAACTTGCAGAGATGAGTCATCACATATTTGAAATGTGATTGGAGAGGCATTTAATGCCAAGTGGGAATGTGGTGGCCCATAGGTGGAAGCCAGAAAGGCTAAAAAAGAACAAATATTCTTGAATTAAATATGTGTTCAGTTACCAACCTCGGACATTTACTAACTAGATACTTAGAGCATTTAAGTTAGTATTTAATGTCCTTTTCAGGGTCCTGAATGACTTTTCATTCAGTGATTGGTTTTCAGGGACTTGGGATTAGTCACTGATGACTCAGGAATGAGGAATGATTCCTGAGACAAGGATTCAGGAACTTGGGTTTAGTTCCTGAGGAAGAGGATTCAGTGAGATGTTTTCACTGATATACATATTCAGTCAGGGACCGGAGATGTTACACTTTTAGTTGGAAGAGAGAAAAAAAATTAGTCAGTGGACTGATTCTCTATATCCAACATTCCTAATTCAGCTTTCAGTCTTGTGAAAGTTGGTTCATCCAAAGGTTTGGTGAAGATATCAGCTAACTGATATTCAGTAGGAATGAAGTGTAATTCAATGTCACCATTTATGACATGGTCCCTGATGAAGTGATATCTGATATCAATATGTTTTGTTCTCTGATGAAGAACAGGGTTATTAGAGATTGCAATTGCACT
Organism: Artemisia tridentata subsp. tridentata; assembly: GCA_021014915.2. Lineage (NCBI taxonomy): Eukaryota > Viridiplantae > Streptophyta > Magnoliopsida > Asterales > Asteraceae > Artemisia > Artemisia tridentata. The sequence continues at coordinate 236,341,113 of CP139502.1, read as the reverse complement.
TGTGTTATCACAAAAGATGGGTACCATCTTGTACTGAATTCCATAGTCACTGAGTTGACTTTTCATCCAGAGTACATTTGCACAACAACTAGCTGCAGCAACATATTCAGCCTCAGCTGAGGATAGGGCAACTGACTGTTGCTTCTTAGCACTCCAACAGACTAATTTCCCACCAAGAATTTGGCAAGAGCCTGATGTGCTTTTTCTATCCATGTTGCATCCAGCATAGTCAGAGTCTGAGTATCCTTTGAGATCAAGTCCTGAGCACTTTGGATAGTATAATCCAAGGTTAGGAGTGCCCTTCAGGTACCTGAATATCCTTTTCACAGCAGTGATATGAGATTCTCTTGGGTCAGATTGATATCTGGCACATAGACATACTGAGAATTGGATATCAGGCCTTGATGCAAGTAGATACATCAGTGATCCTATCATTCCTCTAAAGAGAGTTTGATTGACTGGTTTACCAGTTAGATCAGGACCAAGGTTGTTTGGGGGAGCCATGGGAGTTTTGACTGAGGCACAGTCACTGAGATCATACTTCTTCAGTAGATTCTTTACATACTTCTCTTGACTGATAGTGGTTCCTCTATCAGTCTGCTTGATCTGAAGACCAAGAAAGTATGTCAGTTCTCCCATCATGCTCATTTCAAACTTCTTTGCCATTAGTTTTTCAAATTGTTTGCAAAGTTTGAAACTTGTTGAGCCAAAGATGATGTCATCAACATACACTTGTACTAGTATGACATCAATATTTGTCTTATAGATAAACAATGTGTTGTCTATCTTGCCTCTGACAAATTTGTTTTGGATTAAGAAGGCTGAGAGAGTCTCATACCATGCCCTGGGAGCTTGCTTCAGTCCATAAAGGGCTTTGTTAAGCTTATAGACATGATCAGGAGACTCATGGCTTTCAAATCCAGGAGGTTGCTCAACATAAACTTCTTCTTTCAGTGAACCATTTAAGAATGCACTTTTAACATCCATTTGGTATACCTTGAAGTTCATGTATGTAGCAAAAGCAAGGAAGATCCTGATGGCTTCCATCCTTGCTACTGGTGCAAATGTTTCTTCATAGTCAATGCCTTCTAGTTGATTATAGCCTTTGGCTACAAGTCTGGCTTTGTTTTTAATGACTATGCCATTTTCATCAGTTTTGTTTTTGAATACCCATTTCATGCCAATGACTGAGACATTCTCAGGACATTTGACCAAGGTCATTACCTTGTTTCTGTCAAATTGTTCTAGTTCATCATGCATGGCCTGAACCCAACTTGGATGTTTAAGTGCTTCTTTAACACTTTTGGGTTCAATTGTGGAAATGAAGTCCACAAATAGGCATTCATTGGATGAGGCTGCTCTCAGTTCAGCAGCCATGCTTCTTGTAAGCATGCCTTCAGAAGGCTCACCAATGATATTGACAAGTTCTATATCCTGAGATCTGGTCCAACTATCCTGAGGTCTTGGGAGTGGGTTAGAACTTGTAGAAGCCTGATGGGTATGATCAGGATTAGACACAAGATTTCCATTTCCTTGTGTGTCTAAGTGGGTTGAGTCATCACTGAGATTGTTTGGGTCCTGAGTATTTTGTTCAGACTGAGGGATATCATCAGTACTTGTATGTGCTTCAACAAACTCAGTGATGGTTGGGTTTGGTAGGTTGTGAGGGATAATGTAGTAGGAGAGGTTAGCATCTTCTTGATACTGAGTAGAAGAGTTGTTTTCAGACAGATATTCATCAGGAGGATATCTAGAAGAATTATCAATTCCTATCTCTTCTACTGAGGCAGTTGAGAACCTAATTGTATCAGTGCTCTCATCAAAGGTAACATGAAATGTTTCCTCAGTCTGCTGTCTCCTTGTGTTGAACACTTTGAAGGCTTTTGAGACAAGTGAGTATCCCAGGAAGTATCCATCATCAGCTTTTGCATCAAATTTTCCTAGGTGATCCTTGTGATTATGAATAAACACAGGACACCCAAAGACATGAAAGTAGCTGATGTCAGGGATTCTTCCTTTGAATAACTCATATGGGGTTTTCCCATGTCTCTTGACAATTATGGATCTGTTTTGTGTATAACAGGCAGTTTTGACTGCTTCAGTCCAAAAATGGTTGGAAAGGACTGATCCACATAGCATTGTCCTGGCAGCTTCAATGAGTGTTCTGTTTTTCCTTTCAGCAACACCATTTTGTTCAGGTGTGTATGGAGAGGAAAAGTTTTGGGAAATACCTTTCTCATCACAGAAACATTCAAGTTCATTATTTTTGAACTCAGTCCCATTGTCAGTTCTAATTTGTTTGACCTTAATGTCATTTTGATTTTCAATGTTCCTGACAAAGGACATGATTGTTTCAGCTGCCTGACTCTTTTTGCTCAGGAAAAATACCCAGGTGTATCTTGAGTATTCATCCACTATGACCAGAGTATACTTCTCATGGTTAATAGACCTTGGACTGACAGGTCCAAATAGATCCATATGAAGAAGATGTAGGCAGTTCCTGATGGAAAAGTTGGTTTTGGTTTTAAAGGATGCTCTGTGATGTTTACCTTTTTCACAAGCTGAGCATGGTTTATCCTTAGAAAACACAAGTGATGGTAAGCCAAGGACCTTGTTTTGTTTTACAAGATTGTTAATGTTCTTAAAGTTCAGGTGGGTTAGTCTCTTATGCCAAAGCCAGTTGAGTGCATCAGTGGCCTTAGCAAAGAGACATGTTCCATCCTGAGTTAGACTTGACATGTCTAATACATAAACATCTTGTCTCCTTGGTGCAATGAGGACAATTTCCTTATTTGCATTGAAGATGGTTCCTTGCTTATCATCGAACTGAACTATGTACTTTGCATCACATAGTTGACTGACACTGATCAGATTGTACTTAAGACCATTTACATATGCTATCCTAGTAAAGACAATACCATTGCAGTTAACTGAACCATAACCTTCAGTGAGACATGATGAGTTATCAGCAAATATCACTTTGGGTCCTGGTTCTTCCACATATTTGTGCAGACACTCCTTAACACCAGTCATGCTCCTTGAACATCCACTATCTAGATGCCAAATAGGGTCCCTAGCATGTTTCTGCACAAATAGTAAACTAGGTCAGTTCTTTCTAGGACTCCATTTCATGGAGGGTTTGGTATTGTAGGTCCTTATGAAGGTATTAATTGATTCATGGTCAGTGGTTGAGTGGACTGAGCTACCACATGTTTTGCATTTGGTAGTAGGGGTAGCCTCAGTAGTCTGAGAGGATTGCTTCATTCCTCTTCTTGACTGAATGACCTTGTCTTTACCTGAGGATTTCTGAGTGGAGCTTCCACTAGATTCACCATGTTTTTCATATTGACAATCGTCAGGATGGTGGTCATTAAACCCACACAAAGGGCAGGGAGGAAAAGGCTTGGCCTTTGCTTCTGTTTCTGCTTAGAATCAGAAGGGTAGTTCAGGCACTGAGCCTTGAGTCCTGAAAAGTTTGACATGACTGAGAATTGTTTATGATCAGAGGTCCTGTGATCTTCCTTTTTGCAAATCATGCAATAAAGGACTCTATAGCAATCATCAGTGAGATGATTTGTATAGTTGCATAGCTCACATCTTTTCAGGGGTTTGGTGGGTTTGGGTTTGGTCTTTGAGGAAGTTGGTTTTTGTTCCTTCTTGGATTGAGAAGATTTCTCAGAAGATTCAATCTTCTCTCCTAGCTTCCTGACCATTTCAGCCAACTGATCAATTTTTGAGTCAGGGCTTTGGGTTGTTTCTTCAGAAGGGACTGAAGTTGATGAGTCATCAGTATTTACTGAGACATCAAGGTTTGCTCTCTTCAGGATGGTTGTTCCCCTTCCTGATCTCTCCTTAGGAGAGTGTGGTGAGAAGACCATAGGTGGGAGGCCTAGGTTAGGTGTAGCACCCTGAAGGGTATTCAGTGGAGGAAGTGGAGGGTATGATTCTGATTCAGACTCATCCAAGGACTCAGTGAGTGGTTCAGTGAGTTCAAGCTTACTGAGTTTTTCAGTGAGTCCTAGCATATTTTTCAAGGCCTGACTTTCAGGAAGCAAGATCTTTCCAGTCTCAAAGTTTGGTAACTTACTGACTGGGTTGTCCCTGACAATCCAGTCATTTGACTTGGGAAGCATTTCTTGCTCAAAAGATATGCCAGCTGGAACAAAGTTTAATTCATTTTGACACATAATTGGATCAACCATAAGAGGGTCAATGCCAATGGTTTTCTGAGAGATTAATCCCATAGTGTCAAAAACCTTAGGGTTCTTCTTGGTCCAGCTTTGAATGATAGCCTTTTCTTTGTTAAGTTCAGTTTGAAGGACTTGGTTTTGTTTCAAAATCTCAGTGTTCTGAATTTGTAGAGTTATTGTTTCTAGTTTGGCTTGCTTAAGTACAAGCAGTTCATCTCTACATTTGTTCAATTCTGACACAATATTGTTATATTTTGAAAGCAAGTTAAGTCTTTGTTCTTCAACAAACTTTAAATCAACACAAATATAATTCATGTAAGACTGCCAATCAGAATCATCATCCATAGAAAGTAAGGTATTTACCTTTTTCATGGTGATGTTGACCCATTCCCATTTCTAGCATGGCCTTTTCCCACAGCCACCTGATCCTCTTCTGAAAGTGCCATCAGTGCACTAACTCTTATTTCCTCATCTGAGGAAACCTCTTCATCATCCCAATCATATGCTTCAGCTATTAAAACCTTGTTCTTTGTCTGAATAGGTTTAGGTGTTTGAGCAGCCTGAGACAATATGGGGTTGGCTTCAAGAAGTGCAAGTTTAGCTTTGATATTCCTATATTTTGTTTCAAAATCCTTTAGACCCTTGTTTTGGTATTGTTGGGTGGACTGAAACATTTTAGGTTGAAACTTGCTAGTTCCTGAAAATTTGTAAGAGGGTTCTGAGATAGTTTTAGAATAACAGTCCTTAGCAAAATGACCCTTTTTACCACATTTAAAGCATTCTGTGATTTCATTTGCTTTTGATTTTGTAAAGTTGGACTGATTTCTTTTGATGAAACGTTTTGAACTAGCAAGGAGTGCCCTCTCTTGGAATTCCAAGTTCAGGTCATTCAGGTATTCCTCATCAGTCCTTTCATCAATTTCTTCTTCAGAAACCTCTTGAGTATCCTGCACAACACCATTAGAATAGAAAGCAGTTGATATGGGTGTTGAGGTTAAGGCCTTTTTGGACTCATGTGTTTTTGAGTCAGGGTATCTCCTTGAGATCAAGTTGTCTTCATAGACAAACTTCCCATAAATTTCAGGGAGCTCAAGGGTCTGAATGTGGTTAGCATTCCTCAGGCCTTGTGAGAAGTTGAGCCACTTCTCAGGGAGACTGTTGACAAAGCCAACATTTGTCTCATGTTTGGTCAGTACAACACCATCATTTGATAATTCATTTATCAAAGTTTTGTATCTGGTGTAGGTCTGTGAGAGACTTTCAGAGTCCTTTGCCCTGAAAGTATTATACTCAAGTTTAAGGTCCATGACCCTATTTTCCTTGGTATCTGAGGGACCCTCAAAGCTGTTTACCAAGTCATCCCAAGTTTGCTTGGCTGTTAGACAGTTGATGACTGATTCCATTATATCGTCAGGAAGACATGATATAAGGATGCTTTTCAGGCGTTCGTCTTGATTGACCACCCTCCTCTCATCTATGGTCCATTGGGCTTCAGGCTTGTTTAGCCCTGTGCCAGTCTTAGGGACAAATGGGCCATCCCTGATACAGGTGATGTAGTAGGGTTCCATACCAGTAAGATAGCAAATCATACGCTTCTTCCATTTGCTAAATTTCCCAGTTTCAAGTCTGGGTGCAACAGCTGAGTAGCTGCCACCCTTTTTGTCGACTAGCTGGGGTACATTGATATCAGCCATAGTAGGATCTTGGTTTTAAAAACCTAGAGCACTCTTGGTTAGTTTAAAAGATTTTATAAACCAGAGGCTCTGATACCACTTGTTGGTCCCTTTACACGATTAGAATTAACTAGAAAGTTAATCTATTGGTGTTAATGACTAATACAATGTTTAAGGATTATTCTAACAGTTATAAAACGTGAATGTAAAAACAACAATATTTTTCAACGTTTAAATTCTTATTAGAAATAATTCCAAGAATCTATACCCAAGTGTTTTGCGGAACAAACACTTGGGATTGAATAGACAAGGGTATGGGGTGTCTCCTATCGAAACTCAAGTTTTGCTTGAGTGGTAACAATATACCCACTGAGCTATCTCAGTGAGTTGTATACTCTTTGTAGGAGAGAAGTTCCTTTGTAAAAGTTCAAGACTTTAATTATACAAAAGCACACTTTAACTTCTCTCACAGTTGCTCTATTTATACACAAGTATTCTAAGTATAAGTGATTAAATATAATACAAGTTGTTGAGGTTGCGTGTCTGACAATTACAAATAGTAATTGTCATTTCCAAGAACCAATAGGAAAGGGCTAAATAAGTCTTTGGGAGTTGTTGGCTGACACTCCATGACTTTTAGCCGCAATAGGGAAGGTTGAGTCTGACAAGAGAAGAGTGTTGGGTTTACACTCTTATCTTCTCAGAGCTTTTCCCTATTGTTCCCGCCTTTTCTTCAGGCGTTGGTTCCTCAGTCATTCAATCACTTTGTTGGTTGAGGAGACTGGGGTTCAGTGAGCTCTTATCCAATACTCACTGAATCCATCATCTTCTTCTTTGGCTTAAGTCCTACTCAGGGAGTACCGCCTTCCTGAGTAGTGAATCCTTCTTCTTGAATTCGCCTTAAGCATCCTGAAGATGACTCACTGAGAGGCTGTTCTCTCAGTGACTTGAATTGTTCTCGGTTTAAGTTAACACTTATTTAATTTGTGTCCAAATCATGTTCGAAGCATTCTTGGGTTTTACATGACCCAACAGATAAGCTCTTTTATTTAAGTTGTTTTGTGCTTATATAAGTTGGTTAAACTTGTTCTGAGCCTTTGCTAGAGTTTTGAGCTTATTAGCTTATTTTTAGCTTATTTGTTCAACTGCTTATCTGTCCAACTGCTTATCTGGGTTTAGTGAACTTTTGATTTTAATTTTCCTAGCTTTTAAATTATATTTTAGACTTATCCTGAATTTTTCAGATTTTTCCTAAGTCATTTGATATTTTTAATCTTTTTAATTAGTTTAAAATAGTAATTAAATCATAATAAATAGAATTTTAATCAGAAAAATATAAATCTTTTTTACATAATTTTCTTTTGTCATTTATAATCTAGGAAAAATATAATTATATTATTAGACCTTAAGAAAAACAAAAACAGAAAAATAGTGATAGCTTCTATTTAATAGAATTTATCTTTTTAAATTTTAATTAAGCATTTTTCATTTTTATAATTTTCTTAGCTTCTTTTCACTTAATAATATTTATAGAAAAAGGTTTAGATTTTTCTTTGTTTATTTAGTATTTATTATAATTTAAATTAGTTTTAAATAATTATTAAATAATTGATAATTAATAATAATTAGGTAAAAAGTGTAAAAAAATATATTTTCAGTTTTAAAATAAGTTTTAGGTTATTTTAGATTTATCTAAGTTAAAATTTTAATTTTCTAGCTTAATTTCCTATTTTCTATTAATTTAGTGCTTTTTAAATAATAAATAAATAGTTATTAATTAATTAAATAGTTAAATAAATAATTTTATTTTTCTAATAATTTTCTTTTATCTTTAGGTTTATAAAAAAGTTATTTTCATATTTTTAGGATTAATATTTCTTCATTTTGATTTTTTTTATTTTGTACGTTTACGTTTATTTAAATTTAAACGTACGTTTCTAGGTTTCTAAACGTTTTTAAGTAATTTGGTTTCCTGTATTTATTTCCATAGCTTGTTTAAAGCTATTTCCTTTTATTTCCTTAATCCAATAATTCAAAACCCCTTTTCCATTCAATAGCACTTGATCACAATTCGTCTTTAAACACAATTTCACGCTTCGCTGGGATATAACGACCCGGGAAAACACTATACTCCTTGGTTAGTTGTCTTCAAGTGGTTTGACTCTATTTGACCACATCTGTGGTTGATTTAAGTTGACTGTTTGAGGCCAATCAAATTTTGGCGCCGCTGCCGGGGAGGTGTGTTGCGTGTTTTAAACGTTTTGCAGTATCGTGTTTTTGAAACCCAATCTGTGTATATCTTCTATCTCTTGTATATTCATCATATATAAAGCAAAACGCTCGTGAAGTTAATTCGTTTAACGGATCGAGTACCAAAAATATCGTATTTCAATCTTCTATAAACATATAAAACACAAAAATATTTTCTTTTGTTTCTATATATATATATATATATATATAAAAGATAAAAATACAATAAGAATTTTTGTTTAATAATAACAACAATAAAATTTACCATCGAGAACCAAGACAGAGTACTACCTAACTGGGGGTACCATCATAATAAGTTCCCAAACTAAAGATTAAAACTTGCCTTTGTATCCTTGTGAGTGGTGTACCTTTTTCAAAGAAGCCATTTATCTTGTGATTATTGGTTTAAGTTCACTGTCGTTTTGTCTCGATCTTGTTTTGATTGGATTTGTTTTCATCTTTACTTTAAAATATATATATATATATATAATATATATATATTTATATATATATATATATATATATATATATATATATATATAATAAAACCCAAAAAGAATCTTCTTCCCCTTTTCTAAGTTTCCTCCACTATAAAGGATTCTTAGACTCGTCTTAGTGCGTGCGCACTCGTTCTTCTAGGTCTTCAAGCCCTTTCCGTGAGCTTGGAAACATACCTCGAAGACGTCGTAGACGTTCTGCCCCATCAGTCGTATCTGAGGTACGTACTGACCCTGTCATCATGGCAGATTTGCTGATGAATGAGCTTCTCCAAGCACCCATCGAGGGTTATGGAGATGCCATTGTTGTTCCAGCCATCGTGGCTGAGAGTTTTGAGCTCAAAACCGGGTTACTGAATCTTGTAACCTCAAGCCAATTCTACGGTTTTGAGAGGGATGATCCTCATGCTCACATTCGATGGTTTAACAAGATTACATCTACCATCAAATACAAGAACATCCCTTCTGACTCAATCAAACTTCTTCTATTCCCATTTTCTCTCGAGGGACAAGCCCGGATATGGCTTGAAAAACAACCCCCTCGTTCAATTGAGACATGGGAGGACTTAGTTACAAAGTTTGTAAACGAATTCTTTCCACCGTCTAGAACGACAAGTCTTAAAAATGAAATCATCAAATTCACACAAAGATTTGATGAATCGTTTAGTGACGCGTGGGATCGTTTCAAAGAATTGCTTCGTAAATGTCCTCATCATGGTTTCACCGAGTTGATGCAAATCAACACTTTCTATAATGGTGTGAGCCAATCTGACCAAGATTCTCTCAATGCCTCCTCTGGAGGTAACTTTTTGAGCAAAACCATCAAAGAAGCTTTAGCGATTATTGAAAATAAGTCTAAGGTCCGTACTGCACGAACAAAGCCATATCATTCTCAGGCTAGTGCTGGTCCTTCTACTTCATCTCCCGTGAGTACTTCTAGCACCGATGCTAAGATTGACAAACTCACGAACGCTATTCAAGCTTTGGTTCTCTCAAACCAAAAGAAAGTCACTTTCACACAAAATCCTTCACATGCTGAAGTGAAGAAAGTGGAAGTCTGTGTTACTTGTGGTGGCCCTCATGCATACTACAACTGTACTGCCACCGATGGTAGTCCTTTTGAAGTTAATTTTATAGCCGGTACTTCAAATCAGGGAGGTAATCAATACCGTCCTCAAATGGAACCAAGTTACCGAGCTAACACCTACCAAGGACCACCCGGTTTTAATCAGAACCAGAATTGGCAAAACCGCAACCAAAACCAACCTCGAATGAACCAAGGTTATCAAAACCAAGGGAATTTCAATTCTGGACAGAATCAAGGTTTCCAACACCAAGGAAACTTTAACCGAAACAATTACAACCAGGGAAATCATTTTCAGGGAAATGGTAATCCAAATCAAGGGAATTTTCAACATCAAGGTTATAATCAAAATAACCGAATCCAAAATTTCCCTAATCAACCTCAAGCCATTCCAGCCCCACAACCATCATCTGATGAGTTATTGAGGCAATTCATGAAAGCTCAAGAGGACACAAACAGGTTGTTGGTCAGCCAGATCTCTGAGATTAAAAAATCTTTAAATGATCAACCTTCGGGCTCAGGAAAACTTCCGAGCAACACGATCGCTAACCCGAAGGGCGATGTTAAGGCGATCACAACCCGAAGTGGTGTTTCATATGATGGACCCACTATTCCTACTACCACTTCTTCTTCTTCCCCCAAGGTAGTGGAAAGTGAGCCTGAGGTGACTAAGGACCAGGTACTTCCTACTAATAACGGAGGTACCAACAACGTCCAACCTCAAGTTGTCCCGAAACCCAAGACTAAACCTCGAGTTGTCTTTGAACATCCTGAAACCCCGGTTGAAAACCCTAAATCCAAACCTTCTATTCCCTACCCATCACGTTTAAATGAGCAAAAGCTCCGCGAAAAGGCTAGTCAACAAATGGATAAATTCTTCCAAATTTTTCAAGAATTACACTTTGACATAAGCTTTGCGGATGCTATCATTCTGATGCCCAAGTTTGTATCCACAATCAAACACTTGTTAAGCAACAAGGAAAAACTGTTTGAAATGGCAAAGACTCCATTAAATGAGAACTGCTCAGCAGTTATCTTGAAAAAGCTTCCTGAGAAGCTTGGAGATCCTGGAAGATTTCTAATACCTTGTGTCTTTCCAGGAATGGTTGAATGCTATGCCTTGGCCGATCTTGGTGCAAGCATCAACCTGATGCCTAAATCAGTATGGAAGAAACTTTCTCTTCCTGAACTTACTCCTACCTGCATGACTCTGGAGCTTGCAGATCGTTCAATATCTCGTCCATTTGGCATTGCTGAGGACGTATTTGTGAAAGTAGGAAAGTTCCATTTTCCAGCTGACTTTGTGGTTGTTGATTTCGATGTTGATCCTAGGGTTCCTCTCATTCTTGGAAGAGGATTCCTAAGAACGGGCCGTGCTCTCATAGATGTATTTGAGCATGAAATCACATTATGTGTGGGTAATGAAGCTGTTACCTTTAACCTCGATCAAACTTCGAGGTACTCCTCAAATTATGATTCTGAATCGGTTAACCGAATCGATGTCATTGATATTGTTTCAGAGGAGTACTCTCAAGAGTTTCTTGGTTATTCTCATAATTCTGTGAGTGGGGATCCCACCACATCTTCTCTACCTATCATTTTCGACTCTTCCCCTTCTCTCACTCCGTTTGAGAGAAGTGATTTCATTTTGGAAGAGATCGAGGCTTTTCTCAAGTGTGATTCATTTCTAGAAGGGATTGATAACGCTGAGATTGATCTGGAGGGAGATATTCTTCTTCTTGAGAAATTGTTGAATCAGGACAATTCTCCTCCACTCCCTCCCGTTGAACTTCATAATGAGGAAATCAAATCAGTTGAGAAAACTGATGAATTTCCTGAGGTCGAACTCAAAGACTTACCGCCTCATCTTGAGTACGCATTTTTGGAGGATGATGATAAATTACCCGTCATTATTGCTAAAGATTTAAGTGATGAGGAAAAGACTGCTCTAATAAAGGTCTTGAAGTCACACAAGCAAGCAATTGCTTGGAAACTCTCCGACATAAAGGGTATCGACCCTGAATTTTGTACTCACAAGATTTTAATGGAGGATGACTTTAAACCAGCAGTCCAACATCAAAGAAGGGTGAATCCTAAAATCCACGATGTTATCAAACAAGAGGTTCTCAAACTTCTTGATGCAGGATTGATTTATCCCATCTCTGATAGTCCTTGGGTTAGTCCCATTCACTGTGTTCCAAAAAAGGGTGGCATAACTGTTGTCACAAATGATGAAAATGAGTTGATTCCAACTCGATTGGTTACGGGGTGGCGTGTTTGCATTGACTATCGTAAGTTAAATGATGCCACCCGTAAAGACCATTTTCCTCTACCTTTTATGGATCAGATGCTTGAGAGATTAGCAGGGAACGAGTACTATTGTTTCCTTGATGGTTTCTCGGGTTACTTTCAAATTCTCATTGATCCACAAGATCAAGAAAAGACTACCTTCACGTGCCCTTATGGAACCTTTGCTTATAAACGTATGCCTTTCGGCTTATGTAATGCTCCAGGCACGTTCCAAAGGTGTATGATGGCCATATTCACCGACATGATCGGTAAAACAATAGAGGTCTTTATGGATGACTTCTCGGTCATTGGGGATTCGTTCCAAGCATGTCTCTCCAATTTAGAAAACATGTTGAAATGGTGTAAAGACACCAATCTTTGTCTAAATTGGGAGAAGAGTCATTTTATGGTCAAAGAGGGCATTGTCCTCGGCCATAAGATATCAAAGAATGGGATTGAGGTTGACAGAGCTAAAGTTGATGTCATTGCTAAATTACCTCATCCCGCTACCGTCAAAGGTATTAGGAGTTTTCTGGGTCATGCCGGTTTCTATCGTAGATTCATACAAGATTTTTCTAAAATCGCCCGGCCTATGACTCATCTCCTTGAAAAGGATGCTCCATTTATTTTCTCACCCGAGTGCATCAAAGCTTTTGAAATATTAAAGAAAAAGCTTACTGAGGCACCCATTCTAGTTGCCCCCGACTGGGATTATCCCTTTGAGCTGATGTGCGATGCAAGTGATTTTGCTATCGGTGCAGTCCTGGGGCAACGAAAAGCCAAACACTTTCAGCCTATCCACTACGCAAGTAAAACCATGACTGAAGCTCAAACTCATTACACCACTACAGAAAAAGAATTATTAGCTGTGGTGTATGCCTTTGAGAAGTTTCGGCCATATTTGATCTTGACGAAATGTGTAGTGTATACGGATCACTCAGCTCTCAAATATCTCTTTGCAAAACAAGATGCAAAGCCGAGATTGCTCCGTTGGGTTCTCCTCCTGCAAGAATTTGATATCATTATACGTGATAAAAAAGGAGCTGAGAACCTAGCTGCTGATCATTTATCCCGATTAGAGAACCCACACCAAGATGTTTTCGAGAAAAAGGAAATAAATGAAACATTTCCTCTCGAGACACTCAATGCGGTTACTTTTCGAGGAGATTCTACTACCCCATGGTTTGCCGACTTCGCAAATTACCATGCGGGTAACTTCATAGTGAAAGGGATGTCGACCCAACAGAAGAATAAATTCTTCAAGGATGTTAAACATTACTTTTGGGACGACCCCTACTTATTCAAAATCTGTGCGGATCAAGTCATTCGACGGTGTGTTTACGGACAGGAAGCTATTGAAATTCTCAAAGCTTGCCATGCTGGACCCACTGGGGGCCATCATAGTCCAAACTACACCGCCAAAAAGGTGTTTGATTCCGGGTTTTATTGGCCCACAATCTATAAGGATGCCCAAGATCTCATCAAAACTTGTGAAGCTTGTCAGCGTCACGGAAATATTTCACAACGAAATGAAATGCCACAAAATGCTATTCAAGTTTGTGAAATCTTTGATGTCTGGGGCATTGACTTTATGGGGCCATTTCCATCATCTCGAGGAAATAAATACATTCTCGTGGCTGTTGACTATTTGTCAAAATGGGTTGAATCAAAAGCTTTACCCACCAATGATGCCCGAGTTGTTGTAAAATTCCTGAAAGCTCTTTTTGCCCGTTTTGGAACTCCACGTGCTATAATCAGTGATCGTGGTACGCATTTTTTGCAATGACAAATTTGATAAAGTCATGCAAAAGTATGGTGTAACTCACCGTCTTTCTACTGCGTATCACCCACAAACAAGTGGGCAAGTAGAAGTTTCAAATCGGGGTATTAAAAGAATCTTGGAAAAGACTGTAGGAGAAAATCGTGCATCCTGGTCGGATAAATTGGATGATGCACTATGGGCATTTCGTACAGCTTACAAAACACCCATAGGGTGTACACCTTACAAGCTTGTGTACGGAAAGGCATGTCATCTTCCGATCGAATTAGAGCACAAATCCTACTGGGCCTTGAAACATGCCAACTTTGACCTCCAAACTACGGGTGATCACCGTAAAGTTCAAATTAATGAATTAAATGAACTGCGTGATCAAGCTTACGAGAACTCTTTGATCTATAAAGAAAAGACAAAGAAGATTCATGACTCTAAAATCAAGAACCGCGTTTTCAACGTTGGTGATCGAGTCCTTCTTTTCAATTCAAGATTAAAGATTTTCTCGGGCAAACTCAAATCCCGTTGGTCTGGTCCATTCACTATTACAAAGGTTTATCCATATGGTACCGTTGAGTTATCTCAAAATGACGGTCCAAATTTCAAAGTGAATGGTCATCGTTTGAAACACTACTTTGGAGAGGATATACCACCAATGGTTATCCCGGATCTCCAAACTTTCCCCATGAACCAATGAATGCGGGGTCGAGTCAAGCTAGTGACTCGGTGAACAAAAACATTAGCCCACAACATGGGTTTTCACCCATGTCTCTGACTTCTTTCTCTTTTCTAACACCCAAGTGTGGGGGAGACGCCCCACATGTTGTATATATGTAAATTAAGCAAAAAAAAAATTATATAAAAAAAAAAAAAAAAAAAAAAAAAAATGTGTATGTATATAAAATAATGGCTATACAGTATTTCCCTTTCACGTTCTAAGTGTTGGTTTAACAGCCGGTACTTTGAATATTGAGGGCAATATTCAGTTCTAAGTGTGGGGGGGGGGGGGATTCTAGCGAATTTGATCAAATGTACCATCTAGTACCCCCAATTTTGGCCAAAATTTTAAAATTTTTTCTCACTTAGAACGCAATAAATGGTTATCAGTCCGCCATGTCTAACCCACATAAGGATTGGCTAATCCAGGAGCAAACGGCTCTTGGTAAAGATATCTCAAATCCGTTTATGGCTTGCAATTTGCCAAAAATTGTATAGTTTTCGACTCACCATATCTTTATAAGTGAAGAGTTGGCTAGCCCGCAAGGTTATAGCTTGTGGTAAAGGCATTGGAAAGCCATAATTGGTAATCAGCTCACCAAAGATAATAATTATTTTATCTAAGAGTTGGCTAGTCCAGAAGCAAACAGCTTCTGGTAAAGACAAATCAAACCCGTTTACAGCTGATGATTTGCTCAAAATCATTTGGTTATCATTGTACCAAAGTATCACATACTAAAACAGTGGCTACTCCAGAAGTAATGGCTATCTGGTAAAGAGTAAAATCCATTAAACTTTCAAAAAAGATTGCTAGGGACTAGCAATAGTTTAGTGTGGGGGATTGATGAGTGTGTAAATACTCATCATTTTTGTCGTATCTGAACTGCCAAAACATCCAAAAACACTCAGAAATGCATCAAAATACTGAAAATATCCCAGGGATTGTGTTTTATATGTTTCAAATGCAAAATGTTTGAAAACAATTGAAAAACGAACAAAGTTTGCAAAATTGGCAGTTTCAGTCCCTCAACTTTCAAAACTTGTCAAATTTAGTCCCTAGGCATTTGTTCTGTAAGAAAAGTCACCAAAGGTCCTTTTGAAATCATAGGTTGTCATATTTAGTCCTTTGGTGAAAAGTTTCAATAATTTACAAGTTTGGTCCCTGCACTTTCAGAAAAAAATTTCATTTTTATAATTTTCTTAGCTTCTTTTCACTTAATAATATTTATAGAAAAAGTTTTAGATTTTTCTTTTGTTTATTTAGTATTTATTATAATTTAAATTAGTTTTAAATAATTATTAAATAATAGATAATTAATAATAATTAGATAAAAAAGTGTAAAAAAAATATATTTTCAGTTTTAAAATAAGTTTTAGGTTATTTTAGATTTATCTAAGTTAAAATTTTAATTTTCTAGGTTAATTTACTATTTTCTTTTAATTTAGTGCATTTTAAATAATAAATAAATAGTTATTAATTAATTAAATAGTTAAATAAATAATTTTCTTTTTCTAATAATTTTCTTTTATCTTTAGGTTTATAAAAAAGTTATTTTCATATTTTTAGGATTAATATTTCTTCATTTTCATTTTTTTTATTTTGTACGTTTACGTTTATTTAAATTTAAACGTACGTTTCTAGGTTTCTAAACGTTTTTAAGTAATTTGGTTTCCTGTATTTATTTCCATAGCTTGTTTTAAGCTATTTCCTTTTATTTCCTTAATCCAATAATTCAAAACCCCTTTTCCATTCAATAGCACTTGATCACAATTCGTCTTTAAACACAATTTCACGCTTCGCTGGGATATAACGACCCGGGAAAACACTATACTCCTTGGTTAGTTGTCTTCAAGTGGTTTGACTTTATTTGACCACATCCGTGGTTGATTTAAGTTGACTGTTTGAGGCCAATCACAGGCTAGAGCGCAGTGAGTACTTTTGTAATCCTTTTTTAACTCTGCCCATTTTGACCCAAACAAGCTTCAAATTATTTCATGACCAAACTTAATATTCTTGTTCAACGTATAATCTTCTTAAAAACAAATTGGTCTTAGGTATTTTATTTACCAAGCATAGGTGCGTATCTTGTTTTAGTATAAATATGCTTTATGTAGTTGCATATAGGAAATTAAATATATGCACTGTCACGTTGACTAATCTCTATGCATGTTTGAATTGTGTAACTAGAGGATATATATACCAAGGTGCTGATTTGTGGTTTATTGAGCTGCTTTGTTAATTGCTGCATATGTTTCCATAAAACCTTCATGTTTATATTCATGTAAATTATGACTATCCAAAATTAGAGGCGGACTGTTGTATTACTTTGATTGAATGAGCATGTCTTCTAGTAACCAGATATCGAAGGGTATATACATATGTTAGGAGAAACATGTGATGTATTAGGACTTGATAAGGCATAATGATACATATGTGTAATTCGAGTTGGCCTATGTGTTAGGTCACCAAAATAGATATAACACAAGTATAAATAAGAGAGAAATAAGAGATAGAAAGATAATGGTGGTCGATTATATCACAAGATAGAATAACAAATGTTTAGTAGCTTATATGAATAACCAACACTCTCCAAAGGAGAGGATACATAGTATTTATAGTGTTTCTAAGCTAGGACAACGCCTAGCTTTTCTATCAAATACTTAAGGCTCGGCCCATGGGCCTTCTACAAGGGCCGGCCTTCTTAACTAACTTAAATGCCTAATATTTAAGCAACCTATTACATATAATATGACCAACACTTACATAAAACGTATTCCCAACAATCTCCCCCTAAGGGTTGGTCATCAAAGGTTGCTTGACGTCTTCTTTGCTTTATTGGCTTCGACGTCTTTTGTATATTTGTTCTTTGTTCTTGTTCTGTGTGATGTGATAATGTTGTGATCTGCCTTTCATCAACGTCTTTGTCTTTGATGTCTTTACATCTTTTCCACCATGCTCATACTTCTTTTGACTTTGATCTTTGTACTTCAAGTGATTCTCATTCTTTAGCTTTGATCTTTGACTTATGAACTTTTGCTTCGATCTTTGATGAGAAGTGTCTTTGAACTTTGAATGACATTCTGATGCTGGTATGAGCATGTGGAAATGGAATGTTGTTGATGATAGTGGTGGTAATTATGGTCACGAGCTAGCTAGAACTCCTAGTCTCCATGAGTACCTGCATGAAAACAGTTAGCAATAAATTTTTCAACACTTACAAGTTCGGACATCGAGATAATTAACAGCATAGTGTGAAAACTCTCTCTAATCCTTACAAAGGTTGTTCCTGAATCGGATACCCCCAAGAGGGCTTACGCATATATACTGAAGTATATCAACGATTCAGGGTGAGCCGCTGAAGTATACCGAAGTATCACTCCACGACTGTAGACCGTGTGAAACCACCACGAACACTAAGCGTAACCCACAAGGGATTACCGAAGTGACATGATGTCAGGGCTGTTTGATGTTGGCCCTAGCAGGGATTTCCATTCAATCACTGAGAATTACATTTGTAAATTCTCTCACAAATGTTCATGGCAGATTGCTAGAATCTGCGTAGGACTCTTAAATTTACAACTTGTATTCTTAATGTTGAATAACAAGTGTAGAAAAGTTTAAGTGTTCCTAAGATATCTTTTGAAGAATCTCGTGGCTCTAGACTCAATTAGTGCGCTTTAATTTTAGTAGTCGGAGGCATGGAGCAGAGTGCCTCCTTTTCAATATCAACACATCTCAGAGTGAGAGGTCGATAGATTATGCGAGGTTCTCCGTGAGAAATGAAACAAGTACCTTTTGAGAGATACTTGAGTGGCTAGAAGGTTAAGTGCAGTGCGTCACTAGGTCCATGACGTCTTGTCTTCAATACCAGCATCACCTTGATGATAACCAATAGCATGTGAATTGAACCATGTTTCTGCCCTAAGGTTGAACATTTGGAGGGCTATTTATTTACACCCTTTCATTAACTTTTCTTTTTAATTCTTCAACCCCTTCTTTCTCCTTTCATTTTTTACCCCTTTTTTTTCAATATACCTAAGGACTTCTAGTTCTAAACTATTGGTGTTGTCCTTGGGTAGATCCCTCCGGCTCTGGCAGATCATAGGACATAAACCTAATATTAATCACCTTATTACTCCATGATTATCCTAGATTTA
This sequence comes from Artemisia tridentata subsp. tridentata, assembly GCA_021014915.2. Taxonomy (NCBI): domain Eukaryota; kingdom Viridiplantae; phylum Streptophyta; class Magnoliopsida; order Asterales; family Asteraceae; genus Artemisia; species Artemisia tridentata. Next base: position 236,322,484 of record CP139502.1, on the reverse strand, counting down.
TTGATCACATGCCGTAAAACCTTTTGTAAAATCTCTCAAAGTGTTTATGATTATAAAACATATTTTGTTAACACTTGGACGGTTTTCCATTTTCAGAAATATTCCCCCTTCACATGTGCTCATAGGATTTTAAGTTAAATTTGCACATGTTGGATGGAGTTTTCACTTTTGAATTGATTGATTCTCAGTGAACATGACCTCTCTGAGACACGCTTACATTACTGGTTAGACCAGCTTAAAATTATTACCCGTCCTGGTCATATTCAAGGAGAATCTCTCGAAACGGTACACTCTACTTAGACAAGTCCTATTCGAGACACGCTTACATCACTGGTTAGACCAGCTTGAAATTATTACCCGTCTAGGACAAGTCCTTTCGAATACTGACAGTTTAAGTTTCGTCAATTCGTTGATTAAATCTGAGTCGAGCTCATACGAGATTCCACACATCTGTTACCATATTTTAATCACATTTTATTCGCCCCCTCAAAAATAGCATATTGATGCTGTTTTCGAAAAACATGTTGATTAAAATATGCTTTTTGAGGTTTGTGGGAAGATTCCAACAAGAACTTTTTGTTATAAACAAAGATTTTTCAAGTACTCCCCCTCAATAAGTGAAATAACTTTTTGAGGTTTTGATTACGAGAGTGAATACTTGTTCTTTTGACCAGAATTATGAGAATAACGTAGAAATTTGATTAATTCTACTCAAAAGTAAGAAACTTTCGCTCTTTATATTAGGATTGAGGCACTAAAGCGTACCTCAGGGTTCTTTCTTTACAAAGAACGGGTTGTGCACTGTTATGTGTGCACAAGCCATAATGTTTTAATACAAAATTTGTTTTCTTTAAAAAAATACTCCCCCTCAAATAATGATGTTTATTCGAGAGATAGTCTTCTTGAACAGAATTTTGGATCGTATTTAAAAAAATACTTTTTGAAAATTCGTGAGATGATTATGCTCAAGGTTTTAGAAAACACAATCAAGTATTATACAACAAAGAATGCTTTTATATCAGATTAGAAAACAAACTCGGAAACCCATTTAAGCATGGTACCAACGGGTTTACAAAAATTTGAAATCCATTAGTAGGTTGTATCAATCCGATTAAAAGATGTTGAATTCCAACGAGGACTGAAAACCTTTGTTTCATTTTGAAATGACACTTGTAGAATCAATGGAAATTTAAAACTCCTTTTCTGTTGAAAATTGTTTGAGAAACCCACTTTGAGTTTTAAAATCTGAAGAAGAAGATTTCCATCTAGATTTGAACCTCTTGGGTTCTTTTTGAAGAGTTGTTTTTGTGATGAATGGAAATCTTTTGGTATTTGGGATGTTCAAAGTAGAGTCATTCTTATATTGCATCGAAAGCATTCCAGATTTTGAACATTTGAAAGGTTTAGAACGACCTTGCTTTGGTATCTACACTTACTTTACCGGTGTAAAACGATAGTGTAGAGTTTGAAAAACTTGTTTCTCATCATTTGAATCCTTTTTCAAGTTTGTCCGTTTGACACATTTAGCCCTTTGACCTCTTCTCCTTAGTTACTTTTATACTTTGAAAAACACTCACGAGAGATTGGTGCAGCAGAGATCATGAGCCTCACAAGTTTTCAATGATTTGAAAATATGCAACTACATGAACGAAATAGTTTTGTAAAAGTTGACCATTTTTCTCCCCCTCAAAATATGTTTCATAAGATACATTTTTTATAATAGTTGAAATTTTGACGAAACATATTTTGACTTTAAATGGGATGACATGTACTTGCACACAGAAAAATGCATCAGGCACAAACAAGCATACAGATGAATCAAAAACTCATTCTAAATCTTCCTAAGTGCTCAGAATTCTCAAATTAACACACAAGATCACAGATTAGTTCATTCTTTCACTCAAAAATTTTCGATTATTATCATGGTTTGGGGTTATGATTTGAGACTTTGCACGCATATAGCATCATAATGCATGAATATTATACAAACAAATGCCCTAGTAGTAGCAGCAAAGACATCGACATCTTAAACACTAAATCACTTGATTTCAAACCTATGCTGTTTCGAATCGTGCAAACACACCAATCGAGCATTCTTTAGTGTTCTCTAAAGCTACATGAATTGATTAATTAGACTAAAAACACATCAAAAAGAAATGCCCAAATCGATTATTACATAAACCCTAGTTTCTGATTATGCCTTTTTGACCGTTGAAATCATTTGAAAATTTAGGGAACGATTAGACAAGAACCATGAAGAAATTAGAAACACAAGCTAATCATGAAAAAAAAATGAGGATCAAAAAATCGTTAGTCTGAATCGTTGAGGTTTTCGATCATGTGTGATACTTTTGAGAACATTTGTGGAAATATTTATTAGTGTCACTAAGTGTAGAGTAAAATTTGACTGTTTGACACTTGCAATCCCTGAGCCCGTTTTATTTTCCATGCAAGGTCCTTTTACCTAAGTTTAAGACTTTTGTGTACTTCTCCATCACCTAAATTTATTTTCTCCCCCTCGAACTAGCATTTATTTTGTGAAACCTTTTTGCACATTTTAATTCGAGAGATCATAGAACTTATGAAAATGAGTTTATAATACGAATGATGAAGAAACAATTTTTCTTGAAGACTTATGATAAGGTGTGCAAACTTCATGATGTTGTGAAAATTTTCTCCCCCTCAAAACATGTTCCATTTTGACAATGCAAAGCAAAATTTGTTTTAATGGAGGGACATAGTTTTGAAGATAAGAAGTTTGCACATGGAGAAAGAAGTTTTTTTTTTTTTTTTTTTTTTTTTTTTTTTTTTTTTTTTTTTTTTTTTTTATGTATTTACAAAGTGTTTAGTGTTTGACTTGGTCATTTTAGTTTAAGAAAAAATTTCAGATCAGCTGGAGTCAAACACCGCATACCAATCTGATTGACTAACTCAGCAAATCTTGCCGGAGGCAAGGCTATGGTAAATAAGTCCGTCAATTGGTATTGAGTACTCACAAAGTAAAGTTCAATTGTACCCTTTTCGACATGCTCCTTGATGAAATGATATCTTAGAGCAATATGCTTCGACTAGGAGTGTTGAACAGTGTTGCGCGAGATTGCAATTGCACTCTTGGAGTCGCAATACATTGGCATCTTGTCTAATATGTAACCATAGTCCATTAGTTGTGTTCTCATCTAGATGTCTTGAGCACAGTAGACGGACATAGCTACATATTCTTCTTTTATGGAAAACAATGATGTACAATCCCGTTTCTTTGACTGCCAAGATACCAATTTATCACCTTGAAACTGAATACCACCAGAAGTACTTTTGCGAGTATCTAAGCAACCATGCCCGTAGGGCTTGTTTGAGACCATAAAGAGCTTTCCTTAGTCGGTAGGCATGATTAGGACGCTCTTGATGAACGAATCCTTCCAGCTGGCTGACATACACTTCCTAACTTGATTGACCGTTGAGAAATGATGTCTTTACATCCATTTGATAGACAGTGATGTTCTTGTGAGCCGCATGTGCCAGAAAAATTCGAAATGCCTCAAGTCTAGCCACTGGAGCGAATGATTCTTCAAATTCGATACCTTCTTCCTGACAAAATCCCTTAGCCACCAATCGATACTTTTTGCGAATTATCGTACCTTCAGCGTCTACTTTGTTTTTCCAAATCCATTTTAGTCCAATAATATAGACTCCATCTGGTCGTTCAACTAATTCCCATACCTCAATACGTTTTAACTAATTCAATTCCTCTTGCATTGATTCGATCAAGATGTCATATGTCATTGCTTCTTTAATGTTTTTGGGTTCATTATGACTAACTGTGAGAGAATAAATGCAGGTTTCACCGTCGGTATGAAGTCTTTGTCTTGTCATCACTGGTGCTGATGGATTGCCAATAATATTCACCAAAGGATGATCTTTTGTCCATTGATGAGTCGAAGGGTGATGTTTATAAAACGTATGCATATTAGACGGATCCAAATTGCGTGAAGACGACTCTGCAATATCTAGAACAGTTGGAGCCGGAGAAAATGGATTGAAGAAAGCATTTCCGTCATAAATTGCAGGTGCGGGTACTTGTTGGTTTTGTTGATCATCAGCTGTATCATTGTTGTTGGAAGCTGTTTGTTTTTCTATTGTCAGAGAGCCAATTGGAGGTGCATCAGTAGCAACAGTTGTTGTTGTTGGTTCAGATGTATTGAGAATTAGAATATTATCAGGTTGTGCAGCGGAAACATTTGATACGTCTGGAGCACGACTTTTAAGAGACTCATTAAACAAGTATAAATAAGAGAGAAATAACCCACAGGTCCCAGGATCGTAACCTGGCTCTGATACCACTTGTTAGGTCACCATAATAGATATAACACAAGTATAAATAAGAGAGAAATAAGAGATAGAAATATAATGGTGGTCGATTATATCACAAGATAGAATAACAAAGGTTTAGTAGCTTATATGAATAACCAACACTCCCCAAAGGAGAGGATACATAGTACTTATAGTGTTTCTATGCAAGGGCAACGCCTAGCTTTTCTATCAAATACTTAAGGCTCGGCCCATGGGCCTTCTACAAGGGTCGGCCTTCTTAACTAACTTAAAGGCCTAATATTTAAGCAACCTATTACATATAATATGACCAACTGATCTGATGGAATCAATGCATAAATATTTTTCCCAAGGAAACACAAGTAAAGTATGTGTAACCCGGGTCGTTATCCCAATGAAGGAAGAATGGAATTTCGTGTTCTCGAATCGTGAAACGTGCTTGAATAATGAAAAGAGAGATTTTGGGTTTTTAATCTAAGATAAGTAAACATGAACTAAAAACGATTTAATAAACAAGAAAAACGATAATCTAAAGTGCTCGTAATTAAAAACGTAAATGAAAACTGAAAACGTACGTTTAAACTGGGAAAACCGAGCATAAACGTCAAAACGATGGAATTCTAACTCTACGGGTACAAATCTATTTTCCTACATCCTAAATGATAAAAGAAAATTTTAAAAAAAAGAAATATAATTTTTTTGACTTTTTAATTATTTATTATGAATTAAAAACTAAATTAAACTATTTAAATTATTAAAAATACCAAAACAATTTAGAAAAATCTGAAAATTTTCACAAAAATACTTTAAACTAATCTGAAGCTAGGAAAAATGAAAAGAGAACTTTGTTCACCCCAAATAAGCAGAATGGGCTAATAAGCAGTTTGCAAATAAGCTAAAAATAAGCACTAAAGCACTAACAGCTACCACAAGTTCAGAAACAGTTTAAACAACTAATTTAAGCATAAAACAACTGAAAAAGATCAAATAAGCACTAGGAATAAGCAGTTAAGCTGCTGCACAGGTTCAATTAAGGGCAGAAATGAGAGGGTGAGAAGCAGTTTTGCAGCTGTCCTATAAGCTAAGCAAAAGCTTATTTGGGAAATCCAAAAGCAGGAACTAAAAGCTCATATAACAAGCTACTAGAAAACTTAAAACGCCTGAAATTCATCAACAATTGCTACCTTAATTGGGGCCTAGATCAGATGGTGTAGAACATAAAAACTGAGTGCAGACTTAAAACAGGCCAAATGAGGGAACTTGCAGACAAAAATTAAGCTACCTAATAAGCTAGAAATTCAGAATAAAGCTAAAACAGATAAAGATTAACTAGTAAGCTATTGATAAAAACAAAAATCAGAAGCTAAAACCTACTTAAGCTAGCTTAAAACTGATATTGAAAAAGGCTGAAAAGGCGAAAAATGTGCAGTCTGCTTATAGGCTAAGTGGACTGATAAAGGCAAAAACAAAACAAGGCTAAAGGAAACTTGATCACTACTTATTATGGACTATAATAAACACAAAGGTATGTAAAAAAAAAAGAATACAAACTAGCTTATGGCTGCTATTGGCTTATTTGACAATGAACATACCTTATTTCAAAGGCAATGTGCTTAAACCTTCAATTCCTTCAAAAAGAACTTAGCACAATCCAACACAGGCTCATCCAAGTCAGAATAATCCTTCTCAACCTTGACCCATTGGCACATGAACAGTGAGACTGGTTTTTACCCTTTTTGACTATTAAACCAAACACCCCCTTAAATACTACTTTTGAACTTTTACACTAGAAAATACTAATTTAACTTATGATTATGACTTGCCAAAGGTTAAATAACTTTATAAAGCTGAGAAAAGCATATTACAGATTTAAAATAAGCACTTAATAATCTAAGTCCTAAATTAAGCTAATTGACTGTTTTTTAGTTTTTGAGTAAAATTATACTTAAGCTTATACTAATTAGAAAAATAACTTACATTAACCTCAAATTAAGTAAACAAACACAGAAAAAGGAAATAAGACTAAAATAAGCTAATGAATAGTGACTGTTGACTTTTGTTGACTAAATGAACTTGAAACTGAATGAAAATTAAACTAGGATTGCAATAAAACCAAACGAGTACAATTCTTGTAAAAGTTAACCAATACTAAAAATTAAATTACAATAATTTTAGAAAACAGATTTAAACTAAATTTTACACTACGAATGGTCTAAAACTGGTGACAACTATCTCTCTGTGTCTTCCTTTCTTTAAATAACACTCCAAAAGCATCTCTGAACCTTCTTGAGCAAATCCCACCCGTTGGATTAGATTAAGTCCATCTCAGTCGTCCAAATTGGTTTTGGCGGGAAAAGTTACCAAGTGGGTTTTTAGCTAGATTGGTAGACACGTGAACAAGGTGTACTGTGTCTGGAGCTAAGTGGGGAGGGGGAGGCGTGTGTAAGAGAAAAGGGATGGGGGGACATGATTGTCTGGCCTGGGGAATTGGAATGGTGGTTTTGGCGCGTTGTTAGTTTAGAAGAAGGGTGGAATGGTTTTGACTTTGAGTTTGACTCTGGTATTGGCTAACTCAAAAAGAAAGGCCGGGTTGGGTTTTTTAAATTGGGATTTGGAGTTTAATTTGGGCTGGGTTAAGGGGTAAAGGGTTTAGTTTTAGGATAAGGGTTAATTGGGTTAGGGTTTAGTTTTGGAATAAGTTTTGATGTTTAGGGACTAAAATTGCCAAATCCTGAAACTGAGGGACCAATTATGCTACATTATGAAAATATGTCCAAGGGCCAATTCTGCAATATTGAATTTCTTTGAAGGTTGACTTTGACACTTGAGCAATATCCCGGTCCAAACTCGTAAATTTCTTCCCCGTCCTCGGCTTTTCACGACTTTCCAATCTTGTGCTCGGTTTTTGCCTGTTTTTGCCCTGTTTTCGATCCTTTTGTACCTGAAACACATAAAAACACAAACCAAGGATATCTGCAGTATAATTTGGTGTATTTGGTTGTTTTCAGTATTTTTATGGTCTAAAATGGGCATAAAATGATGAGTATTTACACACTCATCAATCCCCCACACTAAGCTATTGCTAGTCCCTAGCAATCCGATCATGTGAAGTAATGAAAGGACCAAGTATACCCCGTTTCGACTTTTTATTAAATACGAGAAATTTAAACTAGAACTAAAATAAATAAAATGCTTGATTTTCAAAAATGGTATCATGGAACGGGATTCACACAAAATGGGTGTCTCCAGGGAATTGTAATCGTCATTCTCTTTTTATACTCCCAACTAAGCTTAAACTCAATGTGCAAATGTTTTGGTAAAATGCTAACGATACTTATACTAATAATCTATGTAAGCCGAAACTTAACTTTTCACTCCCACAATTTATTCAAGTTAAGTGAATGTGCTTGATTTTCAAAATTTTGATCACAAAAATCGACGTTTTTATAAGGTTTTGACTAATACTAGTTGAAAGATAGATTTAAAATTCACAACAAGCAAGTTTCAAAACACATCCAAACTTATTGCATTTTGCAATATCATTCCATTTTTGCATTTTGCAATATCATTCCATTTTATTTTTATTTTTTTCTTTTCATTTTTTCATCTTTTTTTTTTTTTTTTTTTTTTTTTTTTTTTTTTTTTTTTTACTTGTGCAACATAAACTAACGGAGTTTCACGGGAACCAAGACCTTACACCTTCCTGGAATAAAGGATCCAAGGGTCGTTACAACGGAGAGTTCCAAGACCTTAACACCTTTCAGAATTAAGGGTCCAAGGGCCGGTGTAAGAGGGTAGCCAAGACCTAAACGCCTTCTGGAAATAAGGATCCAAGGGCCGATCTTAAACCTTAGCTTAATTAGCACATACATTTATTACTTAACTTTTACATTACTATGACATATGCTTGTTCCGAAGTTTAAATAAATCTTTGAACTAGTATTTTTCAAAATCGTATGAAAAAATGATTTTGTGTGTTCAAATGTTTGAAAATAAGCACTAATTAAGTCAGATTAGGAGCTACTGGGAGGAAAAGCCATAGATTAGTTATATAAGCTCTAAAGAGAACCAACTACTCTACGCTTAGCATTTTCATTTGCACAAATCGTAAAACCTTAGTCTAACCGTTAAGGAAGCAGCCAGATCAACACTCTGGCAGAGTCGGGATTCCCTTTGTTCTAACCTAATCAAGACTAAACACTACTTTTTATTGCAATTTCTTATCTAAAAACAACAAAAATTTTAAAATTTTTGGCCAAAATGGGGGTACTAGGGACTAGAAGGTACACATGTGACAAAATTCACGAGAATTCCCCCCCACACTTACAATTGAATATTGCCCTCAATATTCAAAGTACCGGCTATTATGCCGACACTTAGAACGTAAAAAGGTAATACTAATAGCCAAGTGTGGAACAGAAATCTCCATTTTCACAAACAGGATTAAAAAGATATCCCTAGATAAACGTTAGCAACAAGATCGGATATTGGGCGGCTGGATGGAAAACAGGCGCATCAATTATCACGATCTAAGGGAAACCTGCAAACAAGGGCAAACAACACCAAAACAAAGCACAGTAGAGGAATCCCCCCACACTTAGTGTCAGAAAATAGAAAGAAGTCAGAAACATGGGTTGTCACCCATGTGGTGCTAATGTTTTTGTTGACCGAGTCACTAGCTTGACTCGACCCCAAATTCATTGGTTCTTGGGGAAGCATGTGGAAAAGAAAATCTCCATCGGACTTTCATTCGAAATGTTTGGAAAAACATTGAAGTTCTTGAAAGTTCCACTCCGATGAGATACATCCGGCTCAAAAGAATGATAAATTGAGATGCCGGGGTCAAAAATGGTGTCTTCACTCCCGAACGAGTGAAGGAAAGGACAAGCTACCTTATATGTGAAGAAAGGTAGAAAGATCCCGATAACAATTATGATATAATCGTCATCATTATCAGATTTGTCATTTAAGCTTTTAAAGTCATGAATGAGTTCATCGGTGAACTCCTCGAGAAGATAATCACTTTTATGAAGAACGTCTTTGAGCTTGGGCTCTGGAAGGATATACGGAGGTGGGACATGTGCAGTACTTCGTGTGCTAGAAATTTGCACCTCGTCCATTATTGTCTCCGTATTTGACTCATCACTTTCAAAAATTTGATTGTCTGAAATTAGAGTAAATTCATAATCAAAATCAAATAAGGAATTTGTGATAGTCATATCGAATGTGTGAGAAGTAGAATCAGGAAGATCACAAGGTTCCTCGGACACCACTGGGATTGGAACAAGGTCATCAATTTCCTCAAGAGGATTGATTTCGACTTCCTTGTCCCCCATTAAAAAGGTATCTGAAGGGTCCTCATCTGATTTCTCTTCATCAAAAGGATCATCCTCATCACTTTCATCGGAGTATGAAAGGTGGATAGTGTTAGGATGACCTGGTCCTTGCTGACAATCCTGATTTATATAACTTTTGTGATTGCCAAGGACCCCAATTTGTGCAATCTCAACGGGAATGTGATCGGAATAATGATCACTCAAAACAGTGGTAGAGTCATAGAGGGCTCCAGTATCCCACTGATAGTGATGTTGTGTCATATTCTTGATCAAATCATAAGCTTCTTGAGGAGTCTTCCTCATGAGATTGCCTCCGGCAGCCAACATGATTTTGTCTCGATCAATCGGAGTTATACCACTATAAAATGTTAGGATTTGATCAAGAAGAAAAATTTTGTAATCAGGACATTTCCGTAACAAAGATTTGAATCGTTCCCAAGCTTCAAATATTGACTCAATGGGCAATTGCTGGAAATTCAGAATGTCTTTCCTAAGTTGCACCGTTTTAGAATGAGGAAAGTATTTTGAAAGAAACTTGACGAACATCTCTTCCCAAGTATGAATTGAGTGGGTTCTAAGAGTATAAAACCAAGATTCAGCGTGGTGGGATAAAGAGAATGGGAAAAGATTCAAACGAATTCTATCTTGAGAAACTCCTTTTTGTTTCATGGATTGAGTGATAGATATGAACTTGTCTAGGTGCTCGTTTGCATCTTCATCTCGAAATCCGTAGAATTGGCAATTTTGACGGATCAGTTGAACCATATGATTTTTTAATTTGAAATCGGTTCCCGAAACTGATGTAGGAGTGATCGGTCCTCCTCTACCGATTAGTGTTGGACGATAGAAATCCTCAATGGTCCGAGGATCATGGGGATTATATGGTGGGAAATCAATCATTGTGGAGAATTAAACAATGAGAGGGTAAGGAGATAAGAATTAAACATTTAAGAGGATAGCAAAGAATATTTTTGATTATTAAAATTTAGAAACATTGAAAAACACAAAAGAAAAAGGAAAAATAAATTTGAAAAGAAAATCTTTTTGGCCTTTTTTTATAAGAAAATATTTACGAGAGAAAACGATAACTTCAAAGGGAAGGATCTTCAAAACACGAATCGACGAACGAGAATCAAAAACTCACTTCAAACCTTCCCCGGAAGCGGCGCCAAAAATTGATCTGATGGAATCAATGCATAAATATTTTTCCCAAGGAAACACAAGTGAAGTATGTGTAACCCGGGTCGTTATCCCAACGAAGGATGAATGGAATTTCGTGTTCTCGAATCGTGAAACGTGCTTGAATAATGAAAAGAGAGATTTTGGGTTTTTAATCTAAGATAAGTGAACATGAACTAAAAACGATTTAATAAACAAGAAAAACGATAATCTAAAGTGCTCGTAATTAAAAACGTAAATGAAAACTGAAAACGTACGTTTAAACCGGGAAAACCGAGCATAAACGTCAAAATGATGGAATTCTAACTCTACGGGTACAAATCTATTTTCCTACATCCTAAATGATAAAAGAAAATTTTACAAAAAAGAAATATAATTTTTTTGACTTTTTAATTATTTATTATGAATTAAAAACTAAATTAAACTATTTAAATTATTAAAAATACCAAAACAGTTTAGAAAAATATGAAAATTTTCATAAAAATACGTTAAACTAATCTGAAGCTAGGAAAAATGAAAAGAGAACTTTGTTCACCCCAAATAAGCAGAATGGGCTAATAAGCAGTTTGCAAATAAGCTAAAAATAAGCACTAAAGCACTAACAGCTACCACAAGTTCAGAAACAGTTTAAACAACTAATTTAAGCATAAAACAACTGAAAAAGATCAAATAAGCACTAGGAATAAGCAGTTAAGCTGCTGCACAGGTTCAATTAAGGGCAGAAATGAGAGGGTGAGAAGCAGTTTTGCAGCTGTCCTATAAGCTAAGCAAAAGCTTATTTGGGAAATCCAAAAGCAGGAACTAAAAGCTCATATAACAAGCTACTAGAAAACTTAAAACGCCTAAAATTCATCAACAATTGCTACTTTATTGGGGCCTAGATCAGATGGTGTAGAACATAAAAACTGAGTGCAGACTTAAAACAGGCCAAATGAGGGAACTTGCAAACAGAAATTAAGCTACCTAATAAGCTAGAAATTCATAATAAAGCTAAAACAGATAAAGATTAACTAGTAAGCTATTGATAAAAACAAAAATCAGAAGCTAAAACCTACTTAAGCTAGCTTAAAACTGATATTGAAAAAGGCTGAAAAGGCAAAAAATGTGCAGTCTGCTTATAGGCTAAGTGGACTGATAAAGGCAAAAACTAAACAAGGCTAAAGGAAACTTGATCGCTACTCATTATGGACTATAATGAACACAAAGGTATGTAAAAAAAAGAATACAAACTAGCTAATGGCTGCTATTGACTTATTTGACAATGAACATACCTTATTTCAAAGGCAATGTGCTTAAACCTTCAATTCCTTCAAAAATAACTTAGCACAATCCAACACAGGCTCATCCAAGTCAGAATAATCCTTCTCAACCTTGACCCATTGGCACATGAACAGTGAGACTGGTTTTTACCCTTTTTGACTATTAAACCAAACACCCCCTTAAATACTACTTTTGAACTTTTACACTAGAAAATACTAATGTAACTTATGATTATGACTTGCCAAAGGTTAAATAACTTTATAAAACTGAGAAAAGCATATTACAGATTTAAAATAAGCACTTAATAATCTAAGTCCTAAATTAAGCTAATTGACTGTTTTTTAGTTTTTGAGTAAAATTATACTTAAGCTTATACTAATTAGAAAAATAACTTACATTAACCTCAAATTAAGTAAACAAACACAGAAAAAGGAAATAAGACTAAAATAAGCTAATGAATAGTGACTGTTGACTTTTGTTGACTAAATGAACTTGAAACTGAATGAAAATTAAACTAGGATTGCAATAAAACCAAACGAGTACAATTCTTGTAAAAGTTAACCAATACTGAAAATTAAATTACAATAATTTTAGAAAACAGATTTAAACTAAATTTTACACTATGAATGGTCTAAAACTGGTGACAACTATCTCTTTGTGTCTTCCTTTCTTTAAATAACACTCCAAAAGCATCTTTGAACCTTCTTGAGCAAATCCCACCCATTGGATTAGATTAAGTCCATCACAGTCGTCCAAATTGGTTTTGGCGGGAAAAGTTACCAAGTGGGTTTTTAGCTAGATTGGTAGACACGTGAACAAGGTGTACTGTGTCTGGAGCTAAGTGAGGAGGGGGGAGGCGTGTGTAAGTGAAAAGGGATGGGGGGACATGATTGTCTGGCCTGGGGAATTGGAATGGTGGTTTTGGCGCGTTGTTAGTTTAGAAGAAGGGTGGAACGGTTTTGACTTTGAGTTTGACTCTGGTATTGGTAACTCAAAAAGAAAGGCCGAGTTGGGTTTTTTAAATTGGGCTTTGGAGTTTAATTTGGGCTGGGTTTAGGGGTAAAGGGTTTAGTTTTAGGATAAGGGTTAATTGGGTTAGGGTTTAGTTTTGGAATAAGTTTTGATGTTTAGGGACTAAAATTGCCAAATCCTGAAACTGAGGGACCAATTATGCTACATTATGAAAATATGTCCAAGGGCCAATTCTGCAATATTGAATTTCTTTGAAGGTTGACTTTGACACTTGAGCAATATCCCGGTCCAAACTCGTAAATTTCTTCCCCGTCCTCTGCTTTTCACGACTTTCCAATCTTGTGCTCGGTTTTTGCCTGTTTTTGCCCTGTTTTCGATCCTTTTGTACCTGAAACACATAAAAACACAAACCAGGGATATCTGCAGCATAATTTGGTGTATTTGGTTGTTTTCAGTATTTTTATGGTCTAAAATGGGCATAAAATGATGAGTATTTACACACTCATCACCAACACTTTACATAAAACGTATTCCCAACACTATGTGCTATAGCATGGCCAGGATTTGGTTTTAGAGTGGTCAAAGCATTCAACAAACTTTAGATACAGACCATAAAGTATTCTAAGTTCTGATATTTGTACAATTTGATACCTCTTGCAATAAATTTTGTTTGTGATAGCTATGACCCTTTTTATGTGTTTGTAGCAAGTCTGTCTCTTTGTAACCTTGTACCATAAGCTACCTATTTATATCTTTGTAAATCCATCAACGGATGTAAAAATCCACAATTTGTACTCTTCTCGATATTACAAGATATTGAATTTTTACTTATATTGTCGATATGTGGTCTAGTGATCTATTTTTTGGCTGATAGTGTTATCCTGAATGTTGTTGTAATGTACTTTAATTAGTTTATTGTAGAGATTTGATCATCTTTCTGTTTTGATATATATCACGAGTGTAACCTAACAATATTTTTTATCATTTTCATTTGGACCAGGCAACGTCGTTGTATAGTACTTCAAGCTGTATGTGGAGATTTGCAATGGTGAACTCAAGATGTCTAGCGTTAGAGTTGGACTGCTTTTTCTTTTTTCACTAGAAGTTTTTTGTTGGTTATCTTACATTGGAAAATTTTGTCAAAGTACAATGTGATATAATCAATGGTATTTTATTATTCCTATGGTTGAACAAATATTTATTATTAATGTATTATTAGACCTTTTTAAAGAATGTGAATGATACAAATATCACATATTTAGCATTGTATTGTTTGAAACAAAAGTGTTACTAATCATTTATAAAAGCGTCGCCTTATATGATTGAAAACAACTAGAAGTGTTGTGTTTCAGACAATAAAGTGTATCATACTTAGTTGTAATAATGAGAAAGTGTTGCACTTGAATCTATGAGTGTTGTGGTTGTGCCAAAAAATATTGCATTTCATTTTGAAAAGTGTTGCATTTAATGTTGGGTCTAAAAGTTGAGTTGATAAAGACAAAACATGTGAAACATGAGGGACTTATGGAGACAAAGAATGAAACTTCACAAAAGGAAAAGATTTATATGTATCTTTTATTATTCTAGAATATTCTTTATGTAACCCTAATCCTCTATTATATAAAGAGGATTAGAGGCGTAGGAAAAGTGTGTATGTGTGTCAATATGTAGACGTCTAATGGTGTAGGATTGTGTCTAGGCATCGAGTTCCTACAACGGATGCCTAGGTTTTGTATATTGTTAGTGTTAGTGATGATGACGAAGAACCTTGATAATAATAATGAATCTTTTGTTATTCCGCTGTGCATCTTGTGTTGATCATTACTGTAAAACCCTAAAATCTGAAACATGGTAAAAAGACCAAATTGCCCCTATGATCTTAAAACTTTGATATATGAGCTATAAAATACCAAATAAATTCTAGACTTTGGGAGATAATTAAGATACGAAGTAAAATTTATTCCGCGATCACATTTGACATTTTGTGAAGTACCAAATTATGTTTACACAATGTATATATACCGAAAATTTACTTATGTATATTAATTTTATTATTTATACTTTATAATAAAAACTAAAAACATTTAAAACACAAAGGAAAATATGGAAACTATTATAATAGATTTGGGCCATGATTTCTGCGATT
The DNA here is from genome assembly GCA_021014915.2 of Artemisia tridentata subsp. tridentata. NCBI lineage: Eukaryota > Viridiplantae > Streptophyta > Magnoliopsida > Asterales > Asteraceae > Artemisia > Artemisia tridentata. The sequence goes on along the minus strand of CP139502.1, from coordinate 236,307,265 downwards.
TGGCCAGCCTTATCCCCCCCCCCCTATTCGGTTCTATCCTCTTTTATTAATAACAAACTAATCAAAACCCTAAAAAGTAATACCGATTAGAACTAAACACACACAAAAATTCACTTTTCATTCATCCGATTTTCTGGGACTGTGGAAGTATTTTTTTGGTGTTCATTAGCATCAAAGGAAGGCTATAAAAATTCATTTAGGGCTGTCCATTACCGGATTCGATCTTGGTGCATTTTCTTTGTCGCAAATTCAATCCACAAGGTATAAATCCCTAATAATCCTTACGATCCTTGTAAAATTCGTTTTCCATTTTTCCTGTGTTCCTTATATCATATATGATCTGTGAAAAATGATTCCAAGGTTTGTTGGTCGCGTTTGTGCTCGTGGAGAATTATTGGGTCGTAAATATTTGAACCGAGATACACAAATTCACAACGTGTGATTCGTTCGTCCTAAAATTTTTTTGGTATTTTTCTAACACTCTTCTAATCATATATAACGTGGGAAAAATGGTGGAAACATGTCATGCATGCTAGATCGATCATATGAAAAATAATGAGTTAATAAACCCTAAAAACGAAAATGGATCTTATAAAATACACAAGATTTTTCTGAGCTTGTTATATAATTTTCCTGGGTTCTATATGCTTCGTATAACATGAGAAAAATAGCCATTCGAATTGTTTGAGTCTAATTCGTGATTTGTGGATTTATTTGTTATATCGGGTTTTTGGAAATAAAAGGAAATCGTGGGAAAATTAGGGAACCAATTCGAATTAGGGTTTGCTTAGTTAGATCTGGATTTTAATGTATAATAATGATGTGGTAATGATTACTAAATGATTTGAATTTGATTTTGATTATAAAATATGTTTACCGAATTGAATTTTAAAAGTTAAGGGTGTGTTTTGTAATTATTCAAACTATGAGAATATTTTTGTAAGGTGATATAAGATCTGGGAAAAATGTGTAAAATATGCTTGAAGGGTAATTTGTGTTAATTTGGTAATTATAGGGTTTATTTGATAAATATATATAATTATATAATCCGAGTGCAATTTAATAAAATAAAGGGACCAATTGTGTAAATTCTAAAATTCTGAGGGTCTGATCCGTAACATACATAATTCTGAGGTAACATTCTGTAAATTTGTAAAATAAGATGTTTGGTTGGTAAATATGGATATCATAAGGATTAAATCATGAATTAGGTAATTAAAGGGTTTGTTTTGTAAATATTGTAACTAGAGGGGTATAATCTGTAAATTATGAAACTAAAGGGATTATGATGTCATTCTGAATAAAATATGTATTTAAATCAGTACTTGAAGTCTGTTTCATTTTAGACCTTTGAAATTGAGGAAGTTACAATTAAAACCCTAAACTTTGTGAAATTGTCATAATTAACCTTAGACTTCTGTAACCTATTAAAATATACCTTTATTCCATAATAATCTCTGAGTAAGGACTTAATCTAATCTGAAATGATTCTGGAAAACTGCTAAATCTAGAAAGTTGCTATTTCTGGAAAGTTACCTAAAAAGGAAAAGTTACTAAAACTGGAAAGCCGACTAAAATAAGTAATCTGAAATTAAATAAGCTTTTAATAAGTTAGTCATGAATTCATGTAGATCCGCTGAAGACGGAGTTGCTTCCGACCTTGTTGTTCTGTTGTGTTTTCATTTGCGGTATGAGGTACAGATATTCTGAACCTTCTCACAGGTTTCTCATGATCTCTTTCATTTTCTGATCTGTCAGTTTCTGTATTGATGCCATTGCTATGATCCCCTTTACTTTGAACCTTTCATATGATTCCCTTTGTTATAAATCCTGATATGAACTTTGTTATGAACTTGATTCTGAGCCATCTGTTATAAACCCTTTGAAATATGAACCTGTTTTAACACTCTGATTCTGACATGGTATCTGACTCTGAATTTTCCATTGATACTTGACTCATTACCTTGTGACCTGAATATGCAAACATCTGATTACCCTGAAGATTCATTTTGACATTTTAACTGAAATTGGAAACTTTCCTTAATGATATGAAAATGTCTTTGAAAAGCTTTTGAGTACAATGTTATAAACGGCACTAAAGGTTTTATGAAAATTTCCTTTAAAGACTATATGTATAAGAAGGTTTTACTAAGTGTCATTTTATGAAAGTCACTGAAAGATTATTCTAAATACAAGTTTAATATGAAACCTTTGAATTAAAAATCTTCTCTATGAACCTATAAACCATTTTGATTATGAACTTTTAATATGACCTATTGAACCTTGATTTGAACCTTATTCTAAACCTGGCTATAAACTCTTGTTTTGAAACTTAATTTGAACTTTGATATAAGCATTAATCTGATATACTATTTCTGGACCTGGACTTGAACATGTTTATAAACTCTGATATAAACCTGATTTATTTCTGAATTACTCCTGAAATATTTGACATGAACCTTATGACATGAACCTTTATTCATGATCCTCTGATATGATATCTGACTCTGACCACGGTTTGATACCCGAGCCAACTCACTAGGCATGAGGTGTTCATGTCCTTGTCATTGATGCACCGATGACTTGACTCTAGGGTAGGAGAGAGATGACCTATCCCGTCCCTGACTTTATTTTATCTGGTGTATATTGGTAGACTCTGGCCGCCTGGGGCGTATGGATGCATCCTAGATTTGTTCTGTTTCTGTTATCTGTTTATGTTATCTGTTATATCTCTGGTGACTGATGGTGTGTGCGATACACGTCTTTCACAACCTCTGGGAGCTAGCTACTCCATATATATTTGATACATGAGGACACCCCTCATATTATCTGGTTACTTGAGAGGCATCCCCTCTAGATTACTGATATGGTTACATGGTTATGATACTTCTGTTTCTGGGCTCGTGGTGGATTACTGTTTACCTTTACCATATACATTTCTTACCTTTGACCATTATTATACCTTGCACTATTTCCTTTTACCTTTACCTACTTATTATTCCCTATCCTTTATCCTTACTCCTTTATTTATCCTTTGATTCTGATTATATATGCATGACATATATTTCTGATACTCTGTACTATTCTTTATTACTGCTTGTTACCGTTATATCTGTTCACTGAGCTCTCGTAGCTCAGCCGCATTTCTTTTCCTGCGGCAGGTTTTAGTAGGAAGTTGGGTATGAGTGAAGAGTACCATTGGACTTAGAAGACTACACTGTGATAGCCATTTGATATAGATGACTAGAAGAATTTATATTTCCAGACTTAGTATTTGTTCCTTTGTAAATTTGTATTTCCTTGTAATTTCTTGTAACCTTTGGATTCCTTTGTATTATTGAAGTTGTATGCTTGCGTATGTTTCTGATATGTCACCATTGTTGTGACATCTCTACCCATGTCGGGTCGGGGTGTTACAATTTATGGTATCAGAGAGACAGGCTGCGACTCGTAATACATTTACCCTTGACCTGTGAGTTCTGAACCATTAGGCTTCCACTATAAGAACATAGGAGAACACCTTGAGAACTTGCTTAAGGATTTCCTGATATGAACTTAAGTTTTGACCAGTGAGGAATGGGTAGACTATAAGGCGTTTGTTTAAGCATCTTTGCTTCCGCATCACTCTGATTCGTGCCTTGCTTTTGATTAAAGTCTGTTAAGACCACTTTTGGAAATTGAAAGCTTATGCTCTGCACTACCTAAGATTTGAACCTAAATAAATCTTGAAGGCATTAAGAACTGCATAGTAATTTCCTGACACTATTTGATCCTTGTCTGCAGAGTCTGACTCTGACCTCTGATCTTTCTGTTAATCATTTTGATGCCTTTTCGGGCATTCTGAAAATCAACTTGGCGATGACGTACTTGACGCCTTCTGTTATTTGTCTTCTGCTTTTGATAAGCATTTGATACCTTCTGTTAATTGTCTCTTGTCTCTTGATAAGCATCTATAAATTTTCTAACACTATTTGATTTCGTCTTACCCATCTCTGTCCTTATGAAAAGCCTTGTGGTGTTTAACCACGAGTGTAAGAATGTTTCCCTCTCATTTTGGACGATAAGATTTGCTTTGTTGATCTGTCTTTCTGTAGACTGTTAACTCCGATTTTATTCTGATAAAGGATTGGTTGGTTGACAACTATCCTCCTATGCCTCACCTTTGGCGTTTGAAACAATTTGAACTCCCTACCACGATTACCGATTGTTAAACTTTCTACTATCGCTATCACTCTGGAGACTCGTGTGTTACTTTCGCGGTTATGAAGTTTTCCTTGAACCCATTTCGTACACCCATGAATGAACCTCATCTTGAGAAATACTTGGCACCCTGAATTCTCTGAAACACGATTTCTGATTGAACCACCAAATTTTCCACCGGAGTGAGAAGTAAGTTCGCTTAAGTGTATTTTCTTGGCGTATTTCAGTTTTGTTCGCGATAAAGAAGAATGATGACAGGAGACATGTATTGATTCTGGAAGCTGAACTGTATTGCTATTTGGAACCCTTATTTCTCCACCCTGAAACGACTTGTATCTATTTAATTTCAGAGCGCGAAGTTTCCTTCAGATGGAAATATGAATTGAGGTTATTCTTGAGATCGCTTTCCGTATTTGTAACGACTGATATAAAGATTTGTGACGCTAATCGTATTAGCTAAAGCTCTGACTATTCTGTAAATTTGATAAATGAATGTGTTCTCGTGAGTACTTGGGCAAATGGTCATTGTATGACTTAATAGTACATTCAGAGACGAAGAAGAACATGAAAATCATTTTTGCACTTTGTAAGAAATTTGACGATCACTTGTGCATTCTGAGAGATTGATATCTGTTCAGGCAACGGTTTTTCTTGATTAAGAATATCCCCTTTTAAATCCCGCAAATTTTGAAACTATCACCGAATGGTCAAGACCGATAACAAAATGGCAAACTGAAATCTTTTGAACTTTGCATCAGAATTCTGAAGACGTTTACAACTTGCGTTACCCTTGATAAATTTCGTGACCAGAGAGAAACAACTTAGTCCGATTGAGAACGGAGTTTTGGAAAGCTGAAATAGAAATTTGTTTCCATACCCTCAGACGGAATAAATTTTGAGACATTTCAGAAAGAGACTCGGTTATCCTCCCTTGCAACACAGAAGGTCTTGCGTATGCATCAAGACAACTAGAAACGCATCAGAAGAATTACTTCGCTACCTGACCTGGAGTTGACAACAGCGGTGACTACCCTGAAGAGTGAAGACATTCCTTACAAGACAGAAGGGTTGGCGATGCAGAAGAAAGACGGCGAACCTGGAGCTGATGAAGACGTACAGTCTCACTTCCCTATTCATCTGGGTAGTACTAAGATGAATTGAGGGCGGAAGCAGACTGGATGATGAAGAAACTTAAAGATCGTGCCAGAAATTCACATTACTCCATCACATTCCAAGAAGAACTGCAGGAGGCGTGATGAACCAGACGATTTTGTTTCACTTCCAGATTGATGGACAAACGAGGACAGATTAACCGGACCTGAAGAGATTGAATGTTTGAAATGAACGGATTTCCGAAACAGACCTTTTATGTTTGGAAGAATTGATTCTGTGAAGACCAAAGTTATTGACGATTAGTTTTCATTTCCGTTGACTCCCTTAAGCTTCGTTATATCATGATAAGATCCGCTAATGATTTATGTTTCCTAGAAGCATTTCAGCCCCGTGCTTATTTTCGTATGTTCGATGATGGTTTTGTTCTGAGGAATTTTGGCGAACTGTGGAAAATTTGATGCTTGTGACGGCGTGCCTTACTCTGCTTGGCAATCTGAAATTCCGATACTCTTGCGAATAGTTTTTTTGCCCTCTTACTTATGTCTTTGATATTATTGGCTCTGAGATTGTAGAAGTACTAGGTGGATTAAGATAGGTTGTTATACTCACGACTTGGGATAAAGTATGATCATCATGAAGGCATATTTATGTGGTGCTAGTATTATGACGCCTGATCAACGTGATAATACTTACACCATATAACGTGCACTCATTGTGGCCATAGGATATCTTGGGGGAGTACCTAAGAAGTTTAGAATCTGATCTCCATTGGTTATCCGTGATTAGTGAACCATTAGGTTCATTCTACCTATGCGTATACTCTGATTTCGTTCAATAAATATCTGGATGAGTTTGAACTCTTGTAATGCATTCTGTTGACCTCAGTTATATATCTTAAGCTCTTTGTAGAACTCTCCACTGATGATACAGTTAATCTGATTTGAAATTCTGTTCGTATTTCATATAAGCTTTTCGGAAGACTCACCTATCATCCATTTTGTTGAATGGTCCTTTTGATCAAAATCAAACAAATTTTGTCTCCTTCTGAGGAATCTGAAGCCATCTTGTTTCGATCGAGTCATGAGAAACCATTTATTCTGAAGAGCCTTTTGGAAGAACCTCCCCGGGCGTGAGGATTGTGCGTGACGATCTTTTACGAGTTACTACGACTCTGTTTAACTTTGCGACTTCAAATTTCGAGGACGAAATTTTTCTGTTAGAGGGGAAGAGTTGTAAAACCCTAAAATCTGAAACATGGTAAAAAGACCAAATTGCCCCTATGATCTTAAAACTTTGATATATGAGCTATAAAATACCAAATAAATTCTAGACTTCGGGAGATAATTAAGATACGAAGTAAAATTTATTCCGCGATCACATTTGACATTTTGTGAAGTACCAAATTATGTTTACACAATGTATATATACCGAAAATTTACTTATGTATATTAATTTTATTATTTATACTTTATAATAAAAACTAAAAACATTTAAAACACAAAGGAAAATATGGAAACTATTATAATTGATTTGGGCCATGATTTCTGTGATTTGGCCAGCCTTATCCCCCCCCCCCCCTATTCAGTTCTATCCTCTTTTATTAATAACAAACTAATCAAAACCCTAAAAAGTAATACCGATTAGAACTAAACACACACAAAAATTCACTTTTCATTCATCCGATTTTCTGGGACTGTGGAAGTATTTTTCTGGTGTTCATTAGCATCAAAGGAAGGCTAGAAAAATTCGTTTAGGGCTGTCCATTACCGGATTCGATCTTGGTGCATTTTCTTTGTCGCAAATTCAATCCACAAGGTATAAATCCCTAATAATCCTTACGATCCTTGTAAAATTTGTTTTCCATTTTTCCTGTGTTCCTTATATCATATATGATCTGTGAAAAATGATTCCAAGGTTTGTTGGTCGCGTTTGTGCTCGTGGAGAATTATTGGGTCGTAAATATTGGAACCGAGATACACAAATTCACAACGTGTGATTCGTTCGTCCTAAAAATTTTCTGGTATTTTTCTAACACTCTTCTAATCATATATAACATGGGAAAAATGGTGGAAACATGTCATGCACGCTAGATCGATCATATGAAAAATAATGAGTTAATAAACCCTAAAAACGAAAATGGATCTTATAAAATACACACGATTTTTCTGAGCTTGTTATATAATTTTCTTGGGTTCTATATGCTTCGTATAACATGAGAAAAATAGCCATTCGAATTGTTTGAGTCTAATTCGTGATTTGTGGATTTATTTGTTATATCGGGTTTTTGGAAATAAAAGGAAATCATGGGAAAATTAGGGAACCAATTCGAATTAGGGTTTGCTTAGTTAGATCTGGATTTTAATGTATAATAATGATGTGGTAATGATTACTAAATGATTTGAATTTGATTTTGATTATAAAATATGTTTACCGAATTGAATTTTAAAAGTTAAGGGTGTGTTTTGTAATTATTCAAACTATGGGAATATTTTTGTAAGGTGATATAAGATCTAAGAAAAATGTGTAAAATATGCTTGAAGGGTAATTTATGTTAATTTGGTAATTATAGGGTTTATTTGATAAATATATATAATTATATGATCCGAATGCAATTTAATAAAATAAAGGGACCAATTGTGTAAATTCTGAAATTCTGAGGGTCTGATCCGTAACATACATAATTCTGAGGTAACATTCTGTAAATTTGTAAAATGAGATGTTTGGTTGGTAAATATGGATATCATAAGGATTAAATCATGAATTAGGTAATTAAAGGGTTTGTTTTGTAAATATTGTAACTAGAGGGGTATAATCTGTAAATTATGAAACTAAAGGGATTATGATGTCATTTTGAATAAAATATGTATTTAAATCAATACTTGAAGTCTGTTTCATTTTAGACCTTTGAAATTGAGGAAGTTACAATTAAAACCCTAAACTTTGTGAAATTGTCATAATTAACCTTAGACTTCTGTAACCTGTTAAAATATACCTTTATTCCATAATAATCTCTGAGTAAGGACTTAATCTAATCTGAAATGATTCTGGAAAACTGCTAAATCTAGAAAGTTGCTATTTCTGGAAAGTTACCTAAAAAGGAAAAGTTACTAAAACTGGAAAGCCGACTAAAATAAGTAATCTGAAATTAAATAAGCTTTTAATAAGTTAGTCATGAATTCATGTAGATCCGCTGAAGACGGAGTTGCTTCCGACCTTGTTGTTCTGTTGTGTTTTCATTTGCAGTATGAGGTACAGATATTCTGAACCTTCTCACAGGTTTCTCATGATCTCTTTCATTTTCTGATCTTTCAGTTTCTGTATTGATGCCATTGCTATGATCCCCTTTACTTTGAACCTTTCATATGATTCCCTTTGTTATAAATCCTGATATGAACTTTGTTATGAACTTGATTCTGAGCCATCTGTTATAAACCCTTTGAAATATGAACCTGTTTTAACACTCTGATTCTGACATGATATCTGACTCTGAATTTTCCATTGATACTTGACTCATTACCTTGTGACCTGAATATGCAAACCTCTGATTACCCTGAAGATTCATTTTGACATTTTAACTGAAATTGGAAACTTTCCTTAATGGTATGAAAATGTCTTTGAAAAGCTTTTGAGTACGATGTTATAAACGGCACTAAAGGTTTTATGAAAATTTCCTTTAAAGACTATATGTATAAGAAGGTTTTACTAAGCGTCATTTTATGAAAGTCACTGAAAGATTATTCTAAATACAAGTTTAATATGAAACCTTTGAATTAAAAATCTTCTCTATGAACCTATAAACCATTTTGATTATGAACTTTTAATATGACCTATTGAACCTTGATTTGAACCTTATTCTAAACCTGGCTATAAACTCTTGTTTTGAAACTTAATTTGAACTTTGATATAAGCATTAATCTGATATACTATTTCTGGACCTGGACTTGAACATGTTTATAAACTCTGATATAAACCTGATTTATTTCTGAACCTCTGATATTACTCCTAAAATATTTGACATGAACCTTATGACATGAACCTTTATTCATGATCCTCTGATATGATATCTGACTCTGACCATGGTTTGATACCCGAGCCAACTCACTAGGCATGAGGTGTTCATGTCCTTGTCATTGATGCACCGATGACTTGACTCTAGGGTAGGAGAGAGATGACCTATCCCGTCCCTGACTTTATTTTATCTGGTGTATATTGGTAGACTCTGGCCGCCTGGGGCGTATGGATGCATCCTAGATTTGTTCTGTTTCTGTTATCTGTTTATGTTATCTGTTATATCTCTAGTGACTGATGGTGTGTGCGATACACATCTTTCACAACCTCTGGGAGCTAGCTACTCCATATATATTTGATACATGAGGACACCCCTCATATTATCTGGTTACTTGAGAGGCATCCCCTCTAGATTACTGATATGGTTACATGGTTATGATACTTCTGTTTCTGGGCTCGTGGTGGATTACTGTTTACCTTTACCATATACATTTCTTACCTTTGACCATTATTATACCTTGCACTATTTCTTTTTACCTTTACCTACTTATTATTCCCTATCCTTTATCCTTACTCCTTTATTTATCCTTTGATTCTGATTATATCTGCATGACATATATTTCTGATACTCTGTACTATTCTTTATTACTGCTTGTTACCGTTATATCTGTTCACTGAGCTCTCGTAGCTCAGCCGCATTTCTTTTCCTGCGGCAGGTTTTAGTAGGAAGCTGGGTATGAGTGAAGAGTACCATTGGACTTAGAAGACTACACTGTGATAGCCATTTGATATAGATGACTAGAAGAATTTATATTTCCAGACTTAGTATTTGTTCCTTTGTAAATTTGTATTTCCTTGTAATTTCTTGTAACCTTTGGATTCCTCTGTATTATTTAAGATGTATGCTTGTGTATATTTCTGATATGTCACCATTGTTGTGACATCTCTACCCATGTCGGGTCGGGGTGTTACAATTATTATTGTGTTTATTGATTATCCTAGATCAAGGTCTAAACAACCTAGAGTCCAAAATCGTCCAAGAACTTATTTGATGATGGCGTGCTTAAGTTCTATCATTTAAGTAAATAAAAATTGTTGCATTTTAATGTAAAAAGTGTTGCACTTTGGTGTAGAGAGTAGCATTTTAATGTAATAAGTGTTGCAATTAAGAGTGAAAGTGTTACTGTTGAGTATAAAAAGTGTTGTGTTTGAGTGTAAAAAGTGTTTCACTTTGAAGTATCGCATTTGGTAAACATAAGCAACACATTAAAAATATGTTGCATATTCTAATTGAAAGTGTCACTTATACCTTAGGCAACGTTACATAATGTAGCACTTGATAAAGTGTCACATAAAGCATAATGCAACATTTTAAACACATAATACAACACTTTATCAGTGTCGTTTTAACTTCATTTTGTAATAGTGATTGCACTTGTTGAAGCTTCATTTAGGTTAAATCCTAAACCAACTTTATCATTAGGATTTTTACCTTCGGCTATTATATTTTTTAGTGTGAGCGTACTCTTTTCAAATTGTACAAATTTTGACGCGTTCTTTTCTAGCTTAGATTGTGACTCTTTTAGTTTTACGTTCTCGAGCTGTAAAGCTAGACATGACTCACATTCTAAGGCTTTGTTTCATTCTAGCATTTTTATTTTCTCTTTAAGCTCAACTATTTTGTTTTCTAGTCATTTTCTAATTACTTTCATACCTTTGTTTTTAAGTATGATTTGTACACTAGTTTCACACATTTTATCGTATTGTTTTTGCATAACATCATCTATAGAAGACGCTTCATCACTATAGTAAGATAGATCGGAACATACCTCGTTAGATGATTGAGCCATGAGAGCAGTTTCCTCCTTGGTCTTTTCAACGTCCTCTTCACCACTATCACTCCAAGAACTTCCAACAAAAGCCTTTTGGTCCTTGTTTCTAGGTTGTTTTGGATAATCACCAATAAGATGATTCAGGTCTCCGCATCTATAACATTTCTGATCGTTCCTGCTTTTCTTGTCATCCCGGCTTTCTCGGGTTGACTTCTTTTCTTCTCGAGGTTGTATAACAAATCTACCTCTTCTTTTGAAGAACTTCTTGAAGTCCCTCACGGCCATTGCATAGTCCTCATCATCATTGCTATCCGATGACGACTCTTCTTCATCCTTTGACTCTTCCTTAGCTTTCAAGGCAATAGATCTTACCTTGTCCCTTTTACCTCTAATCACTTCCAAGTCTTTCTCTATGATCAACTCATAGAATTTTAAGTTGCCAATGAGCTCATCTAGTGAAAGTGTCGTCACGTCTTTTGATTCTTCAATAGCGGTGACTTTCGGTCTCCACTTTAGATGAAGTGCCCTAAGAAACTTACGAGCATAGTTTTTGCTCGAAAAACTTTGGTCAAGAGCTTTTAAACTATTAATGATATTATTAAACCTAGCAAATCCACTATCAATAGATTCATCCTCGGCAATCGAGAATTTCTCATATTGTTACACAAGTAAATCAATCTTGTTATCTTTGACTTGGCTATTACCTTGGTGAGTGATCAACAAAGTTTGCCAAATTTCTTTTGCCGTTTCACACATGAAAATTCTTTCATATTCTTTCTTAGGTAAATCGTTGTAAAGAAACATTTTAGCTTCATTGTTTTTGGCAAGTTTTCTTTTAAGTTCATCCGATTGTTTTTCAAAAAGTACAACTTTATCTTTGTTAGTAGTTTCGTTTCCTATAGTAGGTTGAAAATCACCCATGGTAATAACATGCCAAAGATCAAGATCTTTCGATTTCACATAGGTCTCGAATCAATTTTTCCGATATATAAAACCATCGCTTTCAAAAAGTGGTGGTCGTTGCATAGATTTACCCTCATTGTAGTTTTCGAAATCCATATATCGATTCAAGTTTTAAAATCCAATAAATTTTAAAAATCTTGGTTAACGTGGCTCTGATACCAATTGTGGAAAACTAGAAGGGGGTTGAATAGTGTTTACCGTTTTTAGATTGTTTACAAAACTTTAGATTCGGTGACTTGATGTGAAATCAACAGAACATACAATATATGAATATAAACAAGATGCAATAAGTAAATGCGGAAATATAAAGGAAAGATCAAACCAATACACATGGTCATTTATAGTGGTTCAGCACGAAGCTCTCTTCCTCGCCCTACTCCACTCCCCGAGTACACAACTCGAGAGTTTGCAAGCACTATATCAACAAGCTGCCATATGGCGGAGAAAACCTTACAACGTCGCTTAACTTCTTTACTAATACTAAGCTAGATATCGAGTCTTTCACAAGGCAAGACCAACCTTATCACTCAACGTATTTTAAGGACTAAAATACTAACCGGACTCTCTAGGTTGTTGTATGATGATCACTACCTAAGTTGGTAGTAGATGGTGAGACACAAAGACACAAAATTGATATACTATGTTATACAACAAAGTATACGATAAGACACAACTAACTACAACACTTGAAGGCTTGGAAAGCTTCTTGTGTTCTTCACTTGAATTCAAAGTAGAATCGTTAGATCACTTTGAATGTATTATAGGTCAAGTGGAATGATCAAAGAGTGTTATTAAGATGTTATGTGATGAGGGAAATGGTAGTAATAAGCTTAGAATGACTAAGAATCATTAGTTGGAAAGTTTGGACTAAAGTCCTATTTATACTAACATTTCTGTCTCAAATTCGCCCTTCGGTGGATCCACGGATCCACAAATTGTGGATCCGTCCGTTATAAAAATGGATCCGTGGAGCGTCTCTGGACAGCTTATTATCCTTTGATCTTTGAGATGTTTTGTACTAAAATCATTTTTAAATCTAATGTTTCTAGAATTACTTGGGCTCAAAGGGTCTAATTAAATTTATTTTTCATTTAATTAAATCACTTAAATAAAATGTCTAGTTATTTTAATTAAGTGAACTTTGTGTTACTGTTAAGTAAAAATGTGTTTAATAAATATTTAAAGTGTGTTAGAAAATATTTAATAGTTGGGCTCTTTGATCATTCGACGTGAGGTATAATCACATTATTCATACCTGAAGTGATATACATCAGAATGTAAACTTGTAGCTTAAAACTTGGTTACGTAGACGTTTACTTTGTATTAGTTTATAATTGTCATTATCAAAACCTTAGGAGACCGTAATATATAAATAACGTTTTTAAGCGATATTTGTATTAACAAACTCCCCCTTTTTGACGATCGCAAAACATAAACTCATCTTTAGTAAAAGTTTACATTCACAAGGTTTTAATTGTGAGTTTACACATTTCTCCTCTTTTTTGCCGAAACAAAAAGTGTAGAGTGGCGTAGCGGAAGCTAAGAAGCCATGCAAATACTCCCCCTCGGTGTATACTCCCCCTTGTTTGGGGCACCGAGGAATCAAGTTATGGAGTCGTGCTACAAAACAAAGTTAACGTGCAAGCACGAATATGGCAATAATAAATTTATCACAACCACGATATGTAAAACAGCCACAAGTAATCATAAATCACAACCACACATAGCAAGCAACAAATGGGATCACCGCAAAGCATAAGAATGCACCAACTAAGTAACCTCATTTTTTTATAAGAAAAAAAGGTAAAATTTGACTCTTATGTCATACATCCTAAAAAGTTACAAAAATAACCAAGAAAGAAAAAGAAAAGTTCCTAAGAAAAGTTTCAAAAATAACTAAGAAAGAAAAATATATGATTTTCCTAAGATATGCTATGGCTTGACAATAAGCCGACACTTAGGTTGGTGGGAATGCATGTGAAGCTTGGAGGTGGTGTTGGATGTAGGCGAACATCACATTAACTCTTTCCGTAAGAGTGGCTATGTGCTCACGGTTGTGGTGACAACACATGCAATGATAGTCATGTAGTTGTCTTTGGTAGTTGTAGGTTTGGTTTTGGAGATCAAATGGACCTCTTGGTGATGATGGATAGGAGGGTTCATGAGGTGTTGGATTCAACCACTCGGAAAATCCCAGTGGTAAGTCTTGTGTATTGTTGAAGGAGGGTAGAAGATTTCTACCGATGACAAGTGATGGTGATGGTTGTGGTGGTGGATGTGAAGGTCTTGGTGGGACATTTTCCTTGTCATCAAGGAATGGATTTGGAGGTTTAGTGATGTCTTTGGTAAGCTCAAAGGTTTGCAAATTGTTGGTGGAAGGTGTCTTGAGTGCACCAAGGTTGAGTGGTGTGGGAGAGTTCAAGGATGGAGTTTCCTTGGGTGAGTACAAGTGAGAGTATGAGGTGGTTCTTGATGAGGTACTCTTGGATGGAGTTTTGGGTGGACTTGGTGATTTTTGTGATGAAGTTTGAGATAGAGTTGAGAAGTTATCACTTGAGGAGCTTTCAAGATTGATAATCTTTGGTTTTCCTACTCTAATCCTAGCGGTTTGTCTTTTCTTGATGGAGGTGGATGAAGAATTGGATGAGCAAGTCATGGTGTTGATGAAGAAGGTGAACTAGATCTTGCAAATGTGCAAGAAACTTGGAGTGGAAGTGTTGGATTTAAGGGAAATGAGATGAAATGAATTATCTTAAGGTTCTTGGATTATATGGGTTTAGTGTTTTATCCTATAGTAATCTATAAGGGTTTATGGAAAATTGTGGGAAAGTGCTAAAAGTTAAAATAGAAAATTTGAAATCTGGAAAAGCCACAGATCTTCTTTTTATATGGGTGGACCTGCAAATTGTTGATCCGCGAATCCGTCCGTTTGATATATCTGGGTCAGACTTTTGACCTATGGAGGATCCGTATTTTATACGGGCGGATCCACATTTTGTGGATCATGCGGATCCGCAGATCCGCCAGACTCAACAAATTGGACAGAACTGTTGTGCAGTTTGGGATAGTCCATGACTTCTATCCTACTTTTCCTAAGTGCATTCTAACGCTATTGGAGATCTCAAGAGCAAATAAAATCAAGCAAATAGCAAGTAGAGATTACGAAAGCATAATAAAGTCAATTAATCCTACCATAAAAACGTTTAACAAATGTCAATGATTCATAATCACACATAATCCTAATAATTAAAAGTTAAGACAACTCATACCAACAGCTAATCCTAATAAGGCGTTGAACCACTTTAATTAAGACACTTAGGTACCACCATGTATTTGCTCTAAGTGAGAGATTGCATGTAAGGACGGATCATCGAATGGTTGATAATCATATGTTGACTCCGGAATCTCATATGCTGAAATCTGAGCTTCATTTAATGGTTCCGTCACTTTGTGAACATAGTATAGAGAGGACTACGGAGATGTGGGTTAGAATGCATGATGTGATGATAAAGATGGGTTAGGAACATTCCATAAGGAATTAGTTTGCTTTTGTGACCTTTAAGGTTAATAATCCTCTTTGCAAAGAAGTAAGCGAGATTATAGTATTGTTCAGTTAGAACACAATATAACATGTAAGCCACACATGCAGGTACAATCTCACGATCCCCTTTGAGACTGAGAACATTTTCTTTAAAAATAATTGCCCACGGACGATATTCCTCACGAATTTCTTTTAAAAGGATTTGGTATGGATCAAGATAGTGTTTGCGTTGTGGAGTTCGTACGAAATGAATTATTTCTTTTGGAGGGGGTATGTAGGAACGATATGGACTGTTTTCTTCTCGATAGTTGAAAAGAGACTTTAATAACCAATCTTCCGTATAGGCACATTGACCATAATTTGGAATCCTAAGGATTTGAGCAAACTGTTGAAGGGGCATGACAAATTTATGATTTTGTATCCAGAACCAAAGAGAGAAGGATTGATCTTCGTTTCGCACAAGCTCTACTTGATGGAGGAATTCTAGTACAAACCTATGACAAATATGCTCATTTATAGTGAGTAAGGGGTCAAATCCTATGGTGCGAACGGGGTGAAGATATGTTCTTGATTAAGGAGTGGGACATCTACGGTTCTTCCTTCATGAAAGCTGCATGTTTCAAGGTTGATAAACGCACGAATTTGACTCCCGGGAGTTGTTGGTTCACGGGAAATTTGAGGAATATAGTTTTTGGTATCTTGGTAGTTAAAGTCATACTCATCAGACATGATTAACACCTAAGAAATATATAGTTCAAAGTAAGTATATAGATGTTTTTAACGCACAATTCAATTCTAGTGTGGCCTATATGCAAACTATGCGAAGATGCGATTATCTCGACTCGATTTTTGAAAGTAAAGTTTAGTTAAATAGATTTTGAGATAATCCAAAGTTCATCTTCTAGATTTGATATTGCTTACTGAAATGTGGTGAACATACATATTAATTATGTACATTCTATGACATTAGCAAGATCATCGTACATGAATGAAAACATTTTTAGTTTGTATTAACAATGCAATGAAAATGATTACATGATTTTCCTATTCGTGAGAAGATTTTTTTAAAAACAATTTGAGGGTTTTCTAAAAATCAATTTCTTATAATGTTGATTAGGTTTATGTGCAGCAACCCGTAATTTTCCACGTCAGCATTTATTTTCCAAACTTCAAAATTTACTATTCATAGATTACTATTCATCATTTCACTATTCATCATTTTTGAAGTCAGTTTGCGACTTTGAGACGTTATCAAAAATTTTACTATTTACGAAACACTATTCACTCCCCGGAGGGAAATCACTATTCATAGCTATTATTCATCATTTCTTAGACTATGAATTTAGGTTATATCTAGTCCACAACGCTCCAGTACCTTGCTCCTGCTCCATTTCACAGTTTTGAATCATAAAACAATTTTCTATTCTTTACCTACTACGGTTTTGAATTCAACAAACGTTATTTGTTATTCAATATTTAACACCCGACATACCCGATTCTATCAACGATTATTTCTATCATATTTTTATACTTCCAAAATTATTACAAAAGTTCCACAAATATTTCCTGACGCTTAAAGTAATTTCTTTATAACTTACGTTTATTACGTATACTGTTCGTTAATCAACAAAACAACAACCAATACTTACTTTTAACACCCAATACCTACAATATATACATTTTTGCATCAAAACTACTCATTTTATCCTAAAACTAACCCATTTCCGCCCCCCCCCCCTTGAAATATAGATATTATTAGACAAACATACATATACATTAATTAGCACACAAAGTTACCACTCTTCGAGGCTAAGCCACCAAAGTTGTCTCCCTTGTCCCCCCCATAGCCCCCATTCGGCCCAACCTAACCAACTAGGCCAAATCATGACAATTGACTAACTATTAAACCTTTGACAACTTCCTAGTATAAATAGGTTCAAGTATTGTCATTTGCACTAGTTAGTTCAAGTGAAAAACAAAAATAACCCTTTCATACAAACACACCAAATCGACCCACTTTGGAGCCAAGGAGAGGAGAAGAGTTGTTGTGGCAAAGATCAAGTACATTAGGGCATATTACCAAAGGTTTTGGAGCATAAGTCTTGTGGTTAAGCTAATATTTTACAACTTCCATCTCACAAATCACTCTTGTAAGTGATCTTACTAACACTTCATGTTTTTCATGTTTTACATGCTTTTCAAGTATCTATACTTATTATCACTTGGTATATGTTGATGAAATTTACATTTACTATGATCCTTCAACAAAATTTTATGTCTTAACAAGTTTTATTACAAATAAACCTTATAAATGTGTATACTAGTAAACATGTAGATTTATATGCTCTTGATAATCATTTACTTGGACATTGAATATGGTTAAGTTTATGTTTAGATCACTATGGTTATGTTGGGAAGTTGATGGAGAAACTATGACTAGCATTGAAGTGGTGGTTAAGTGGATATGTTAACTAGAAGAGTAGAAAATGTGGTTTTGACACTTTAATAAACAATCTGCTTCATTTTGAATTAACTGGAAAAATCAGTAGCTCAGGGGCATCATTAGGCTAGAAATATAGAAAATAGACTTAATAACGAAAATATAGTCGCTTGAATGAGTTAAAACGGGCTTATAACGAAAAAGATACGCTATTTTAAAATTAGACGACAAAAACTACATTTTCTGAAAAACCTGAAAAATACATTATGTCCAGAATTTTGAGAAGTGAAAAACTGAGGTTAAATGATATTTAGACTAGCCGAGACCTTGAAAATCCTAGAGTATACTTAAATACCTTCGCGGGGATAGTTCAAACTTAAGAAACCGAACTACGACGCAAAAGTTATGGCCTAACGAATGTTTGCGACGACATATAATTTTGACAGCCTAATCGGAAGCTGTTAGGATTTTTAAAAGTGGATTTTGGACCTTTTAGTGTACATTTTGGTTAAAATGGCGTAAACGGAAATGGTAGAACGATATATATACTTATTAGACGCGTTAGAGAACTTTGAAATACATATTAACACGACGATTAAAACTTGGTCATGAGATAAACAAGTTATGTTATCTAAAAAGGTGGTGAATTCTAATAAAGGATCAAAATGACGCAATTGTATTTTGACAACAAATATTACAACAACATGTACAATTGATAAAGTAGAGTATGAACTTGCGTGCATGACCATGTTTTCGAACCTAAGGCATATCATTCATATTAGGTTGCGGGTAGTTTTCCGAGCCTCAATTCCGTACACTGTCTTTTCATTATCGTATCAGTTGTTCCAGGTGAGTTCATGGCCCCTACTTTTACTTGTTTTATAACCGTTTTGGGGGAGAATACATGCTCGTTTATATTTAAACTCTATGCTCATTTTACTTGAAACGTGAATCATTTTCTCAAACATTACTGATTGGTTGAAACACTTGATCGATTACTCGAAAGTATTATGTGTTTATCTGTTACACACTTGATTATTTTATTATGGACACAAGTGCATTAAACTATTTCATATTGCCTATGTTATGAACCGTTAAGCGCGAATGTTGTGAATAGATCTATTGGGATTGAACTCCCTGTCCGGGTGGTGTTCCCCACCTGACTGTGATGTCAAACGGACGCATAATCATTTGTGGAACCTTGGATGTCCCAGGTGGACATCTACCAGAAACTTTGGGTGTCCGGGTGGTTTCCCCACTTGACTGATATGTCAAACGGACTGTGGTTTCCCCACTTGACTGTTATGTCAAAAGTATGCCCAAACTATAACTATTAAGGCTTCGGTGTCACGAACTTAATACGACGATAACCTTTTCTATATTTGGAATATATTGGTCTTTGAATTCTTGTGGTCCATATATTACTTTTGTTTACCAGAACCTAAACTTATTTGGCAGTGGATCGTAAACACACAGGTTGCAAGTCTTGTATGGGCGGGACTTGGGACTGAGTGGATTTACAATGCCTTTGCTGGGAAATCTTTATTTCAATGCTTTACATTTAAACTAAACCTATGAACTCACCAACCTTGTGTTGACCCGTTTTAGCAAGTATTTTCAGGTTCTCAAAGTGTTAGCTTACACTTAGCGGCTTTTGGCATGGCATGGCATGGTTATAGGATCAAATCACTCTGATATTCATTGGGGACCGTTTTACATATTTTATGGGCCTAATTCCGCACTAAAGTTTAATAATTTCAATATAATACTTTTGTTAATGAATTTTATTCTAAATAATTGTGGTAAAAACCGTTCTTTGTACTTATGTTGTGATACCAATTGAGTAGCACCCCAGCGACATGTATGCTTCCGCTGGACCCGTTTTGGGGGTGTTACAAATTGGTACCAGAGCCTAGGTTATAAAGAACTGGGTATTTTTAAAACCTAGACTATAACTACTTTTACGGAAACTTAACCCTATGACCGCCACGTGCCTGCCTGCCAAGCTGATGCCTCAATTGTGATTTGTTTGCTGACATATTTGATGAGATTTGTATCTTATTATAAGATTAATTATACTCACTTATTTTCGTTGATTACTATAATTATCTTCCATATGAGTATGCTTGCGTATCGTACACGTCACAGCATTACGCCTTTTCCTTACGTAATCTCATCATTCGACCTCGAGTTTGGTCACTTGCCTTAGTCTTTCAAAACGGTTTTCAAATGTGAGAGACATATTATTAGTATAACTGAGCTGAGTATTTCAAAATTCATTGAACCTCGGTGGAATATAGACTGGTCATCTATATTCGACCAGGGACAGTGGGACATAGCCTGACCACCTATGTCTGACTCATAGGTGAATTTTGCAATACTGGGAATAGTTATAATAGAATTATGTCTAGATTGATTCTCTACTCGATTCCTAAGGGTTTCAAAACTTCTGTACGTATATACAATCGTTGCATGACCATTCACACCTACATCCAACACATTAGCACTACAATAGTTCTCGTCACGGTACTTTTTCTTTCCCTCGTACCTCTTAAAAGTCCTTTCAAATATTTCCAGGATATCTTGATTAATACAAACGATCTCTGAAAATTTTCATGATCATACGTAATATCGTTTTACGTGACAGTCTACCAAATTCCCGATTACCTTACTCACCATTTTTTACGGCTAGTTTGAACACTCGTCCCATAAAATTAGAACGTTTACATCACCTTGTGAACCACCGACTAGAAGCACGCCAGCTAATCATGACACGACCTCAAGTTTTCATTTTACGACAAGCCACTTTAGAGCACATACTTTTAGCAAACGTCTTTATTACGCCTCACTCTTCTTTTCTTGTTTTGAAGAGAATGCCGCCAAAGAAACAAAGTATGAGTGCAGCTGCTATCAATAGACTCATTGCTCAGCAAGTTGCCGTTGCTATGGCTGAATACGATACCCTCCACAACAGTAGCAGTGGCAGAGAAGCCAGTAGAACAGATACCAGGGCTAAAACAGTGGCTCGTGGTTGTACTTACAAGGAATTTATGTACTGCCAGCCTCAGCATTTCAGAGGCAACGAAGGGGCTGTCAGTTTAGTTAGATGATTAGAGAAGTTGGAGTCGGTTTTCTGCAGGTGTAACTACGCGGAGGACTATAAGGTGAAGTATGCTACGGGTACCTTGCTGGTTGGTGCCTTATCTTGGTGGAATGCGTATGCTCATTCAGTAGGACTGGATGCTGCTTTCGAAATACCTTGGGCTGATTTCAAGGAAATGGTAAGAGCGGAGTGTTGTCCAAGAAATGAGGTTCAAAAGATGGAAGTCGAGTTTTGGAACTTAACAGTGAAGGAAGTCGACATTGCAGCTTATACTGAGCGATACCATGAACTGGCTACTCTTTGCCCGGAAATGGTTTCTACTACCCGTAAGAGAATCGAAAGGTACATCTGGGGACTTCCACCCAGTATCCAGGGTAATGTTACCTCATCAAAACCCAACACTCTCGAAGAGACAATTCGAATGTCTCACAGTCTGATGGACCAAATTGTTCGAGCAAGGAATACTTGAGAAGATAATAACGACAACCACAGCAACAACGAAAACAAGAGGAAAAAGGATGACAACCGAGGAAATGATCAAGTTCGACAGCCAAACAAAGGACAAAAAGTGGTCAGAGTCTATACTGCAGGACCACGCACCAAGAAAAGATATGCTGGAGATTTACCCTACTGCAACACATGCAATCTCCATCACCTAGGTCACTGCAGCGAACCGTGTGGGTTGTGTGAGAAACGTGGTCACCAAACCAAGGACTGTAGGAAGCCCGCAAATCAGAGGATCCCGGGGAGTTGCTTCAAATGTGGAAACTTAGGACACCTCAGAAAGGACTGCTCGGAGCTAAGGAACAAGAAAACCAAAGCCTAAACTCTCTAGTGTTGTATTCCTTTTGCGTTTCACTTTAAGTTCTATCGTATAAGCTTCATGTACTATTATGAATTCCTATTTAATGAATGTTTTATCTTTTATTGCCGCAATGCGACAAGCCTCGTTCATTACACTTTCTATTTCAATACCTTTAACTCAACCGTCTTGAAAAGCTAATCCCATTTCATATCACGTTCCAAGCCAACGAAGTCGAATTCCTATCATTGAGGTTCGCCGGAATTCTCAAGGAAATCATGAGATCACTTAAAGCGAGAACATATATCTGTAGAGCGAACGAGCCGAATTCAGGGACTGAATACCTTAAACGGGTGGAGACTGTAGCAACCCGTAATTTTCTACGTCAGCATTTATTTTTCAAACTTCGAAATTTACTATTCACATATTACTATTCATCATTTCACTATTTATCATTTTTGAAGTCAGTTTGCGACTTTGAGACGTTATCAAAAAATTTACTATTCACGAAATACTAATCACTCCCCGGAGGGAAATCACTATTCATAGCTATTATTCATCATTTCTTAGACTATGAATTTAGGTTATATCTAGTCCACAACGCTCCAGTACCTTGCTCCTGCTCCATTTCACAGTTTTGAATCATAAAACAATTTTCTATTCTTTAACTACTTAAGGTTTTGAATTCAACAAACGTTATTTGTTATTCAATATTTAACACCCGACATACCCGATTCTTTCAACGATTATTTCTATCATATTTTTATACTTCCAAAATTAATACAAAAGTTCCACAAATATTTCCTGATGCCTAAAGTAATTTCTTTATAACTTACGTTTAATTACGTATACTTATACTTACTTTTAACACCTAATACCTACAATATATACATTTTTGCATCAAAACTACTCATTTTATCCTAAAACTAACCCATTGCCGCCCCCCCCCCCCCTTGAAATATAGATATTATTAGACAAACATACATATACATTAATTAGCACACAAAGTTACTACTTTTGGAGGCTAAGCCCCCAAAGTTGTCTCCCTTGTCCCCCCCCATAGCCCCCATTCGGCCCAACCTAACCAACTAGGCCAAATCATGACAATTGACTAACTATTAAACCTTTGACAACTTCCTAGTATAAATAGGTTCAAGTATTGTCATTTGCACTAGTTAGTTTAAGTGAAAAACAAAAATAACCCTTTCATACAAACACACCAAATCGACCCACTTTGGAGCCAAGGAGAGGAGAAGAGTTGTTGTGGCAAAGATCAAGTACATTAGGGCATATTACCAAAGGTTTTGGAGCATAAGTCTTGTGGTTAAGCTAATATTTTACAACTTCCATCTCACAAATCACTCTTGTAAGTGATCTTACTAACACTTCATGTTTTTCATGTTTTACATGCTTTTCAAGTATCTATACTTATTATCACTTGGTATATGTTGATGAAATTTACATTTACTATGATCCTTCAACAAAAGTTTATGTCTTAACAAGTTTTATTACAAATAAACCTTATAAATATGTATACTAGTAAACATGTAGATTTATATGCTCATGATAATCATTTACTTGGACATTGAATATGGTTAAGTTTATGTTTAGATCACTATGGTTATGTTGGGAAGTTGATGGAGAAACTATGACTAGCATTGAAGTGGTGGTTAAGTGGATATGTTAACTAGAAGAGTAGAAAATGTGGTTTTGACACTTCAATAAACAATCTGTCTCATTTTGAATAAACTGGAAAAATAAGTAGCTCAGGGGCATCATTAGGCTAGAAATATAGAAAATAGATTTAATAACGAAAATATAGCCGCTTGAATGAGTTAAAACGGGCTTATAACAAAAAAGATACGCTATTTTCAAATTAGACGACAAAAACTACATTTTCTGAAAAACCTGAAAAATACATTCTGTCCAGAATTTTGGGAAGTGAAAAACTGAGGTTAAATGATATTTAGACTATCTGAGACCTTGAAAAGCCTAGAGTCTACTTAAATACCTTCGCGGGGATAGTTCAAACTTAAGAAACCGAGCTACGACGCAAAAGTTATGGCCTGACGAATGTTTGCGACGACATATAATTTTGACAGCCTAATCGGAAGCTGTTAGGATTTTTAAAAGTGGATTTTGGACCTTTTAGTGTACATTTTGGTTAAAATGGCGTAAACGGAAATGGTAGAACGATATATATACTTATTAGACGCGTTGGAGAACTTTGAAATACATATTAACACGACGATTAAAACTTAGTCATGAGATAAACAAGTTATGTTTTCTAAAAAGGTGGTGAATTCTAATAAAGGATCAAAATGACGCAATTGTATTTTGACAACAAATATTACAATAACATGTACAAGTGATAAAGTAGAGTATGAACTTGCGTGCATGACCATGTTTTCGAACCTAAGGCATATCATTCATATTAGGTTGCGGGTAGTTTTCCGAGCCTCAATTCCGTACACTGTCTTTTCATTATCGTATCAGTTGTTCCAGGTGAGTTCATGGCCCCTACTTTTACTTGTTTTATAACCGTTTTGGGGGAGAATACGTGCTCGTTTATATTTAAACTCTATGCTCATTTTACTTGAAACGTAAATCATTTTCTCAAACATTACTGATTGGTTGAAACACTTGATCGATTACTCGAAAGTATTATGTGTTTATCTGTTACACACTTGATTATTTTATTATGGACACAAGTGCATTAAACTATTTCATATTGCCTATGTTATGAACCGTTAAGCGCGAATGTTGTGAATAGATCTATTGGGATTGAACTCCCCGTCCGGGTGGTGTTCCCCACCTGACTGTGATGTCAAACGGACGCATAATCATTTGTGGAACCTTGGATGTCCCAGGTGGACATCTACCAGAAACTTTGGGCGTGGTTTCCCCACTTGACTGTTATGTCAAAAGTATGCCCAAACTATAACTATTAAGGCTTCGGTGTCACGAACTTAATACAACGATAACCTTTTCTATATTTGGAATATATTGGTCTTTGAATTCTTGTGGTCCATATATTACTTTTGTTTACCAGAACCTAAACTTATTTGGCAGTGGATCGTAAACACACAGGTTGCAAGTCTTGTATGGGCGGGACTTGGGACTGAGTGGATTTACAATGCCTTTGCTGGGAAATCTTTATTTCAATGCTTTACATTTAAACTAAACCTATGAACTCACCAACCTCGTGTTGACCCGTTTTAGCAAGTATTTTCAGGTTCTCAAAGTGTTAGCTTACACTTGGCGGCTTTTGGCATGGCATGGCATGGTTATAGGATCAAGTCACTCTGGTATTCATTGGGGACCGTTTTACATATTTTATGGGCCTAATTCCGCACTAAAGTTTAATAATGTCAATATAATACTTTTGTTAATGAATTTTATTCTAAACAATTGTGGTAAAAACCGTTCTTTGTACTTGTGTTGTGATACCAATTGAGTAGCACCCCAGCGACATGTATGCTTCCGCTGGACCCGTTTTGGGGGTGTTACATTATGCATAATTGATAATTGGGAAAGCATAATAGTTATAAACTATACTAATCTAGTCTAATTAGCACATGATTCATGAATTATAACGAATTATATAGCAAATCCCTCAAATTAGGTTTTGATGAATAAAATTAGAATCCTAGACTCAGATTAAGGATAATGAAGTAGTAATTACTTACAGTAGTTGTTCAGATTGATGAAATATACTTTTTTTGACGACCGAAAGCTCCTAATTTTGTTGAAGAGGTTAATTTGTGTGAGTGGGTCGTAGTTTATGTTTTTATTATTATGAAACTATGTTTTATAAAAGGGGTTTTTATGCAGACATCGGACCC
The DNA here is from genome assembly GCA_021014915.2 of Artemisia tridentata subsp. tridentata. NCBI lineage: Eukaryota > Viridiplantae > Streptophyta > Magnoliopsida > Asterales > Asteraceae > Artemisia > Artemisia tridentata. The sequence continues at coordinate 236,281,418 of CP139502.1, read as the reverse complement.
GCGGATCCACAATTTTTGGCGGACGGGTCCGTATATTGTGGATCCATGAAAGTGTCAAATCGAGACAAAACTTGATTTGTGAGTTTTGGATCCTTGATTTTGACTAAGACTTATCATGAGACTCTTACATATGTTGTAAGGAGTCTTGTGATGAATTTTTAGGTTATGACATTTCTTCGTTGAACTTCAACGATGAGTTGTATACGACTTTTCGGATGAAAAATCTCAACACGTCAATCCTAATTCGATTTGGATTTATGGAATATGTTCCATCATTCCTAGACCTAAATGAAGGAAGTTCAAAAGGTTCACGCTTGAGTGGTTTCGTTAGAATGTCGGCGATGTTGTGTTATGAGGAAACTTTTTCGATAGAGATATTTCCTTTTTGAACGTTGTCGCATAGGAAATGGTGATGGATTTCTATGTGTTTTGTCCTAGAGTGTTGTACGGGATTTTTACTTAAATCTATGGCGTCTTTGTTGTCGCACATTATGGTGATGCCTTTAAGATGTATGTCGTAGTCGATTAGAGTTTGTTTCATCCATAGTGCTTGCTGGCACACCTTGCCTGCGGATACATACTCGGCTTCGGTTGTGGGGATAGCAAGAGCGGTTTGTTTCTTAGAGAACCATGATGTCAAGCAACATCCAAGGAACGTACAAACGCAACTAGTGCTTTTCCTATCTACATAACCTCCCGCGTGATCGGAATCGGCGTAGATGATCGTTTCAACACCCGTATCTTTTGGATACTGATGTGTCGCGTCGTGTGCAAGTTTTATAAATTTATAAACACGATTTATCCAATTCTCTAATTAACATATACGGGCAAGTATACTCGTCCGTGATAGTAAAGGTGGGTAAGTCGAGTTCGTCCCAAGGGAGTTGGTATTAGAACTTAGTAAAACAAGTTTTTACAAAAAGGGGTGTCAATCCAATTTGGTGAAAAAAAGCAAATAAAATCCAATCAATCAAAAACACATATACTTGTGTGTAATTCCTTAACTAATTGCATAGAGTATTCTACAAAGTTTGGTGTAACTTGTAGTGATGCACAACTTTATATGAATGATTCACAATCAATGGTTTATCTTTTGAAAATCATTTCTAAGAATTCAATCTCCTTGTTAATTCCTTTCGGCCTTTTCAACTATTACGACAATTCTATTAAACTCTTTGTTGTTTGAAAAGCATTTCTTATCTTAAGAATTCTTACAAATCCTTTCGGCCCTTTCTCGTGATGAAATCGTTTCAGATCCATTTTAATGAGTAAATATCGGGCTTGGCACACACCATATCCCATACTAATTCGTGCACTAACGTTTTGGAATAAAAACATAAAGAAAATCATTTCGGCCCTTTTTATTCTTTAACATTGTTTTTACGAACTAATTAAGCAAGATTAGATTGTATTTCAACAAACTCATAAAACAAGACATGTTTTCATGCATCACTATAAAATAAGAATACTCCAACAATTGTCACATCATACACACAAGTATACCAAAAATCACTCCATATCAAACATTATCAAACACAAGTAACAAACCATACTTTCATTCAACTTAAAGTAAAAGTAGTTCATAGTAATTTAAACAAGAGATACCTAGTTTTGAGATTACAAGAACTAGAATTGTGGAACTATAGCAACCACACTCCTCCAATCGCCTATTACTACACGTAAACAACTCCATGCTCGAACCAAACTATTGAGACTTTAACTCAAAGTTCCTGGACATTTTTCACAGCAATTACAAGCTTCCGGGCAATGATAATAAGTTAGCAAGGACTTGGTGTAAGCCTTTACTAGGTTTGGGGTGTCACACCTTTTCAATCTAACCTAGGATCCTATAAATAAGTAAAGGAACCCTTCTCTATCAAGTAAAAACACCCACTATTAGTTAATAAGCAGGAAATGATAAGCCACCATGATTATGGGGCTTAAATTCGTCATTAAATGGAACTTTGTAACAGCATCTTCATCCAACCGATTGGTTTTAGGCTCCAACCGATCGGTTGGAACTCTCGGTAAATCCCAACTCTCCTCATCCGAATCGGATGCGGGCTCCATCCGATCGGATGGGGCCTTCTGCCACACACAACTTTGATTTTTCTTTTCTTTACTTGTCGCTTGCTTTATCTTTTGTTGTGGTACTAATTTCTTCCATAGAACTTGATCTTTTCTTGATATTTAAACATAGAAATCTTGACATAATCAAATCCTCGAGTTCTTGTGTGGTTTCTCTCTAGTTTCCATCTCGGGAATCTTCCAATGTGCATAATCACTTCAATTCTTCATCTTTTTGTCATCTTTTCCTGTACTTGGCTACATTCACTTACATATACACTTTTTCATGATTTAGTAACAAATACACACAAATATAACCAAATATGATGCACAAAACCACTGATAACGCAAATAAAAACATGCTCATTCTGAACGTTATCAAATTCCCCCACACTTGAGTTTTTCTCGTCCTCGAGCAAGTCTAGCATTTAGAAAACTGAATTCAATGGCATCGTCATCATGATTCCAAAAATCTAACAACTAACCCGAAGGAATAATTGTTAATTTTAATTTAAATGTGAAAAGTTCTTGAAACATAAACAAGTTAAATTGAGCTTGATAACATAACTAAGCACCTCACGAAGAATTTTTGAATTCACTCAACACTCTAAGGGTAGATTTGTTGGTAAATCACTCATTGCTCAGTCATGATTCATGTGTCTTACCATAAACTTGTACAAGTATCAAAACAACAAAATAAAACATCAAAGAGGTCTTTTATTCGGGTTTAAGGTTTACCTGGCTAATGTTCAAATATTTCATACAAGAATATAATAGCTCGCTGGCAACGAATTCTTGACTAGCTAAGCAACGGATGGTCACTAGATTGTACCTTGGTTCGCTGGCAACGTTACTTACATAACGGATGGTCACCAAAATACGCACTAGCTCGCTAGCAACGTTTTTCAACTATTCAAAAACCCGGATGGTCACTACACATCCATGCACTACATATCTAAACAAAGCCATCACTAAATCCGGATGCTCGAAAGCTAACAACGAATAAAGTAATTGGTAAAAGGTAGGGGTAAGACATGAGAATTGTTTATGATTGGTTTCTACAAAATGAAAAATAAATAAGAATCAAGTCCAAATTCCGTTCCCAACTCTTTATACCTCAAATGATCACTTCCCAAACTTCTTCGATTGTTATTCCGCATCTCATACTTACTTATTTCCTTCTTAGCTCATTGGCTAATTTATACTCATACATTATAGCTCATTCGCTATTCACTTTTCTCTTTTCGTCTTTTCACATTTTTTTTACTACAACTTTCTTTCTCGTCACCCCCACACTTTGGATGAACACACGCTAAAAAAAATACAAATAAGAGTAGCGACCTTCTTCTTCATTGAAACAACACATACACATATCAAGGTGTGGCCAACGCGTAATCATCAAAAAATAAATAGTTTCGAACTTCAATTGAACTTGATTCAGGTAAGGCTAAGGTGTAAAGTGTAAAATATTTTTGTAATTTTTTTGGATTTAATCAAAAGAAAAGATAGGCTCAGAAGGTGTAACTAAGGGTATCTAGCAAAAGAGATTAACGCTAAAAAATGGGTTCCAAATACTAGAATAACTAACCAATGTGGTTAGCAAAAAATATTTTGTAAACGGATGGCCATTTGGTGTAAATCATATATCCTAAGTTGCCTGTTATCATTTGAATAGATTTTATCACTCGAAAGTAATTTTAACCGTAATGCATAACAAGTACAAGTTCTAGAATCAACATAATCACCGGCACACTCATAACGAAATATATAGCATAAGAAATGCTTTATACAAAAAGGCTTAAATCCTCACAATTTAAGGTGGGTTATAACATGTACTAGTAACTGTTATCGATTCCAAAAATGAAATAGCTTTCATAACATGATTAAATTCCAAAAAAATTTCAAATAGCCTCATTTTTACCATTGAATCAATCTAGTTCTTTAAACTATATATATTATATGAGAAAACAACTAGAAAATCAAGGGCGAACTAATTCTAGTTACTCGAATCCAAAATTCTACTAAACCTAAAAATTTAAAAATTAAACCAATTTTTCGTATTTTCTTCCCTCCCCCACACTTAAGTTTTGCATTGTCCTCAATGTAATAAAAATAAACTTCAAAGTAAAGGAAATGGGAAAATTTTAGTTAAAAAGGTACTACCAGGGTAAATACGCATACGCATATTTGATCACAAATAAGCAAATGAGTTCTTCCAACTCCAAACATTGATCAACAATACGCTTCCGGTACTTCATCCCTGCAAAAACTTCAAAAATACACAAAACAAACAAACAAACAAACAAAATACTAAAACAAATAGAAGTAATTAAAATTTAAACATAAATAAGTAATCCTAAGAAAATTAAGTTAAGATAATAGAAATACAAATTGTTCGACCAATAATTGTTTTTGAAACATAACCATCCTAAACCAAATCCCCAATGATCAATCATCATCGTCATCCATGTCATCAGTAGCATGAATTCTCTCATCTTCACTTACATCATCCTCCTCGTTCACTTCCTCATAATTCTCTTCCTCATCAAAAACTGTAAAAACTTTTTGCCTCTTTCTTCCAACTCCAGCTGATGATCCACCCACATCATAACTTGAACCTCCAACATTAGGAACTCTACCATAAACCGGCACTGGGTCGGCGAAAGGTGCATACCCGGGATACGGGTAAGGATATAGGCCAGGATATGGGTCGTACTGAAATGGGTAGGGTGGAACGTTTGGTGGGTTATAGGGAGGTACCTCATAGTTGGCTTCTTGTGCCACATGTTGGAGCATCGGTATTGAATAATCAAAATTGTAATTATTCCTCATCATCATAGAATCTCTCCATACGTCCCTACACTCAATATCATTTAACTCTCGATTCCAATCCCCCCATCCCGAGTCAAAACTACTCGGTGCATGAACATTCCTTATCGGTGGAGGTGGTTGATATGGAGGTTGTTGATATGGTTGTTGTGCAACCATCACTGGATCTGTCCTAGCTCCCAATGTCATATTCCTCCTATCCAATGCCTTACAAAAACTTTTGGCATCCCACGTTTCACTCTCCGTTGGCTCCGAACACTTAACCAATTCCTCATTCTCAAAATACCCTAGATTTCTCGCTAAAGCAGTCACATAGTGACCTCCACAAACATCACTACTATCCTTAATTCCTGGTGCCCTTCTTGAAAGATATTCGGCTATAATCCAAGCCGCGTTCCCGTTCTTGTCTTCTTCCAACAATTTCATCAACCACAAGTCTGGTTGATTGCATTTGTCTCTACTTCCTGTTCTGTGCAAAACCCCCCAAGCTATCAATTTTTGAAAAAATTTCAACAAAGGATCTCTTAACTTGGACGAGTTCCTTCTATTACAACCTGGATCTCCAACTCTATTCCAATATTCCGCAATACCATCATAATCATTGTGGTATCGAACCAACCTCACGAAGTGGGTTTCAAACAATCTATGCTTAATCTCATGTTGCTCGTACAAACCTAGAGTAACCGCAAACTCTGGCAAAGTGTAGGCATGCTCATTACCGCATAGCCTGAACCAAATACACGTTTCCCTCATAAGGTTTTCAAACTTCCTTTCAAAATAAAACGTGGCGAAAAACTCCAAACACCACTCACGGTAAACATTTTCATAAATGCTAAAAGCTCTCTCCCACGATAAATCTTCAAAACTATCTCCGTCACCTTCATATACATACGACATCCTCATGAACTTCCTTAACAATCTTGCCCCTAGGCTTTGGATAATAAGTATGCTTCAAGATTCCATCATCAATTGTCATAGTACCATGACCCATATCTATAATAGCTCCACACGTTCTCAAAAATGGTCTACCTAACAACAATGGTAACTCCTTATCCACCGGTATGTTAAGCACTAAAAAATTGGCCAAAAAGGCTTGATACCCTATTTGGACTCTAACATTCTTTACTTCTCCCATCGCCTTTGCTTGTGAGTTATCAGCCATAGTAAGATTATATTGATTAGGTTGAGGATTTGTAAGTCCTAATCTCTTGTACAATGGATACGGCATTACACTCACGCTTGACCCCGTGTCGGCCAATGCATACATCGCGGCTGTTCCATTCACCTTAATCGGCAACACAAAATTTCCTGGATCACTCATCTTCTTAGGCAACCCATTCTCAACTATTCTCTCTCTTTCGACCTCATCAAAATTCTTATCTTCTAGCCTACCCCTTGCCATCATGACTGCATCCAACTTCTTGCGGTATGTCATGTAATTGTTCAACACATCAATAAACGGCTTCTCCTCCATAAGCTCATTAAACTTCATCTCCAAGTTTTCCAAAATCGCTTCCTTTTGCTCTTTAGTTAACGGTTTAACAACTTTTGGCGATTTGGGTGGTGATGAGGATTCATTCTTAGGGTTGGAGGGTTGGGTAAGTTTGTTAAGTGGTGTTTTCTTTCTATTCGCTTTTCCCATTTTAACAATCTCTCCCTTTCCTTCCTTCTCTTCTACCATATCATCCACATCAATCCTCATCTCTCCAAGTGCAAAATCAATCCTACACTTAGTTGTAACCATAAAATCTCTACCAAACACGACTTCCGGTTCATCAGCATTCCCATATTCCAAAACAACAAAATCAACTTTGAAAATGTGACCATAAATATTGACACGCACATCTTTCACTATTTTTCTTCCATAATCCTCATAGTCAAGTCGAACGAAACCAAGCTTATCAAGCATATCTTCCGTAATATAGTTGTCACCATATTCCATATTAAGCTGAGCATCCCAAGCTTTTATACCTTCCACACCACAAGGTGTATAGAACCTCATGAACGGTGCATCAAATTCCTTAGGTGGTGCTCTTGTGAACACAAAAACTCTCTTCTCCTTAGGTAAACAAACCAGGTTTTCTCCAACTTCTTCTTTCTTTTCAACATCAACCTTAACTTCTTCCAAAATATTTTCCAAATGCTCCAATGAATCACCCGAGTCTTTGAACATCTCTTCCAAATTTCTCAATTATTCAGAAACTTCGCTTAAACTCTCCATCTAGCTAAAGCAACTAACAACTATAACATAACCACAACCAAAAGAAATCAAAATCATTAGCATTAGGGTTAGTCATAATCGAAATATATTAAAAATGAAATCTAATCAAGTAAACAAACAAGTTCAAACACTCAAAACATCAAAACAACTAAAAATTTACAAATTTTAAAAACTTTTCCGAGGCATCCATCCGATCGGTTTTAGACTCAATCCAATCGGATGGTTAAATCGTAAAAATCACATTTGCCCAACCGAATCGGATGCGGGTAACATCCGATCGGTTGGATTAACTTTTTTTTTAAAAACTTTTTTTTTAAACTAAATTAAAACTCTAATATAAAAACTAATTCCTAAATAAAAATCTTAATCTAAAAATGAAAAATGACACATAATTATAATTTTAATAACCATTTAACTAATTAATAATTATGATTAACTAACAAAATTAATAGAAACTCTTAAATTTCTTAATCATTAAACATAAAACTAAACTACATTAACTACTAAATTAAAAACATTAAAATGACCCCATGATCATCATTAAACATATAATTAAACAACTAAGCAATTATAACTATTACTATACTTAAAACATCATTAATCTACCATTAAAAACTGAAATAAACAAAAACAATAAAAATCTAAAAACTTTTACCGAGGGCTCCAACCGATCGGATGGACATCCATCCGATTCGGTTGGTCCCGAACCAAACTTTTTTTTTTTTTTTTTTTTTTTTTTTTTTTTTTTTTTTTTTACTCTTTACTTATACGAAATTTTAATTTTAAAACTAATAAAACTACCAAGTTAAATAACCAAGTCAAATACCTAAGTCCCCGGCAACGGCGTCAAAAACTTGATGTGTCGCGTTGTGTGCAAGTTTTAAAAATTTATAAACACGATTTATCCAATTCTCTAATTAACACATACGAGCAAGTATACTCGTCCGTGATAGTAAAGGTGGGTAAGTCGAGATCGTCCCAAGGGAGTTGGTATTAGAACTTAGTAAAACAAGTTTTAACAAAAAGGGGTGTCAATCCAATTTGGTGAAAATTCAAAAGCAAGTAAAATCCAATCAATCCAAAATACATATACTTGTGTGTAATTCCTTAACTAATTGCATAGAGTATTCTACAAAGTTTGGTGTAGCTTGTAGTGATGCACAACTTTATATGAATGATTCATAATCAATGGTTTATCTTTTGAAAATCATTTCTAAGAATTCAATCTCCTAGTTAATTCCTTTCGGCCTTTTCAACTATTACGACAATTCTATTAAACTCTTTGTTGTTTGAAAAGCATTTCTTATCTTAAGAATTCTTACGAATCCTTTCGGCCCTTTCTCATGATGAAATCGTTTCAAATCCATTTTAATGAGTTAATATGGTGCTTGTCACACACCATATCCCATACTAATTCGTGCACTAACGTTTTGGAATAAAAACATAAAGAAAATCCTTTCGGCCCTTTTTATTCTTTAACATTGTTTTACCAACTAATTAAGCAAGATTAGATTGTATTTCAAGAAACTCATAAAACAAGACATGTTTTCATGCATCACTATAAAATAAGAATACTCCAACAATTGTCACATCATATACACAAGTATACCAAAAATCACTCCATATCAAACATTATCAAACACAAGTAACAAACCATACTTTCATTCAACTTAAAGTAAAAGTAGTTCATAGTAATTTAGACAAGAGATACCTAGTTTTGAGATTACAAGAACTAGAATTGTGGAACTATAGCAACCACACTCCTCCAATTGCCTATTACTACACGTAAACAACTCCATACTCGAACCAAACTATTGAGACTTTAACTCAAAGTTCCTGGACGTTTTTCACAACAATTACAAGCTTTCGGGCAATGATAATAAGTTAGCAAGGACTTGGTGTAAGCCTTTACTAGGTTTGGGGTGTCACACCTTTTCAATCTAACCTAGGATCCTATAAATAAGTAAAGGAACCCTTATCTATCAAGTAAAAACGTCCACTATTAGTTAATAAGCAGTAAATGATAAGCCACCATGATTATGGGGCTTAAATTCGTCATTAAATGGAACTTTGTAACAACATCTTCATCCAACTGATCGGTTTTAGGCTCCAACCGATCGGTTGGAACTCTCGGTAAATCCCAACTCTCCCCATCCGAATCGGATGCGGGCTCCATTCGATCGGATGGGGCCTTCTGCCAAACACAACTTTGATTTTTCTTTTCTTTTCTTGTCGTGTGCTTTATCTTTTGTTGTGGCACTAATTTCTTCCATAGAACTTGATCTTTTCTTGATATTTGAACATAGAAATCTTGACATAATCAAATCCTTGAGTTCTTGTGTGGTTTCTCTCTCGTTTCCATCTCGGGAATCTTCCAATGTGCATAATCACTTCAATTCTTCATCTTTTTGTCATCTTTTCCTGTACTTGGCTACATTCACTTACATATACACTTTTTCATGATTTAGTAATAAATACACATAAATATAACCAAATATGATGCACAAAACCACTGATAATGCAACTAAAAACATGCCCATTCTGAATGTTATCAGATACCATAATCCTAAGTGTATTGTTCCCTTAAGATATCTAAAGATTCGTTTGACGACTTCTAGATGGGAAATTTTGGGATTCTCTTGAAATCAAGCATAAAGACAAACACTAAACATAATGTCGGGTCTACTAGCCGTTAGGTAAAGTAAACTACCGATCATACCCCTATATTTAGTGCTATCAACGGATTCTTCATCCTCGTCTTTGGTTAGCTTGATTTCAGTGGACATGTGAGGTTTGGTAGGTTTACAATCTTCAAGTCCAAATTTCTTAAGCATCTCTTTAATATATTTAGATTGATTGAAGAAGATACGATCTTCCATTTGTTTTATTTGTAATCCTAAAAAGAAATTCAACTCACCCATCATACTCATTTCAAACTCGTCATGCATTATCTTAGAAAAGTCATCGCATAATTCTTGACAAGTTGAACCTAATATAATGTCGTCGACATATATTTTTACGATGATAAGGTGTGAGTTTCTTTTCTAGGTGAAGAGTGTGTTATCTACCATCCCATGGTATACTCATGATCAATCAAGAATGCCTTGAGTCTATCATACCAAGATTTAGGAGCTTGCTTAAGACCATATAAAGCTTTCTTGAGCTTGTAAACATGATTTGGCTTTTCGAAATCATTGAATCTCGGAAGTTGTGCTACGTATACTTCCTCATTGATAAAACCATTCAAAACGCACTCTTCATGTCCATTTGATATAACTTAAAATCTAAGGCACACGCATAAGCAAGTAATATACGAATAGATTCTAATCTAGCTATCGGAGCATAAGTTTCATCATAATCTATTCCTTCTTGTTGACTATATCCTTGCGCTACTAATCTAGCCTTATTTCTAGACACTATCCCATTTTCATCAAGCTTATTTCTTCTTATGATAGTAGTGTTTCTAGGTTGAGGTACTAGTTTCCAAACATCGTTAACTATGAATTGGTTTAGTTCCTCTTGCATTGCCACTATCCAACTTTCATCCTTAAGAACTTAGTTAACATTCTTAGGTTCTAAGGTTGAAATGAAACAAAAGAAGTTACTTTTGTTTTGCACTTGGGATCTAAGGGTTCGTTCATTTAACCTACCTATCACGTGATCTAAAGGATGATTCTTAGACTCTTTGATGTTTACCATTGTTTGTTCTTCTAAGGGTTCATTCTCATCATCTTTGTCTTGTTCGACTTGGTTTTCTAGGTCTAAGTTGGTTTTCTTCTTAATTGTTGATTCTTCATCTAAATCATCATCCACCAAGGGTGATGTTTTATGTGGGAGAGGAGACTCATCAAACATAACATTCAATGATTCTTCGACTTTCATAGTATCCTTTTTTAGGACTATGTAAGCCTTACCATTTTGTGAATATCCTAGAAATATACCTTCGTAAGACTTTGGGTCGAACTTGGTAAGGTAGTCTTTGGTGTTGAGAATGAAGCACTTGCTTCCAAACACCTTGAAGTACTCTAGTGTGGGTTTCTTACATCTATATAGTTCATATGGTGTTTTACCTAGGAACGATCTAATGAGAATTCTATTAAAAATGTATGTTGAGGTGTCCACGGCATTACACCAAAACTTTTGAGGTATTGATTATTCATTCAATAATGTTCTACTCATTTCTTGTTAAGTTCGGTTTTTCCTTTCTACTACACCATTTGATTGAGGAGTTCTTGGAGCCGAGAAGTTGTGACTTATCCCATGTGCATCACAATAAGCTCCCAATTGCGCCTCATTATCAAATTCCCGGCCATGATGCGTTCTAATAGAAATGATTGAACAACCTTGTTGATTTTGAATTTTCTTACTTAAGATTTCAAATTGTTCAAAGGCTTCATTTTTAGTTTTCAAAAATCTTGTCCATGTATATCTTGAGTAGTCATCGACTATTACTAAAGTGTAAAAGTTTCCTCCACAACTTCGAATAGCCGATGGGCCAAACAAGTCCATGTGCAAGAGTTCTAGACACCTATTAGTAGAAACTATATTTTTAGACTTATGGCTAGCATGTGTTTGTTTCCCGATTTTACAAGCATCGCAAAAGTGTTGGTCATACTTAAGTTTGGGAAGGTTTCTAACTAGTTCCTTAGACGCAAGTGATTAAATCAAACGCATGTTTGCATGTCCTAATGTCCTATGCCATAAAGTTGAACTATCATTCATTGAGGCTAGGAAAATTTGATCCTTGGGGTTATTTCCTAGTTTCATCACATATAACCCATTTTTCCTAGTTCCTTCACCTATGATTCTACCATCCTTAATAATGATTTCACTCTTATGCTCCGAGAAAACAACTTTGCACTTAGTATCACATATTTGTCCTATGCTAAGCAAATTAAAAGCTAAGTTATCAACATGTACCACATCATTTATAGTAAGTGAGTCATTAGAAACCGTGCCTTTGCCAATGATTTTTCCTTTAAGGTTGCTAGCAAAAGTAACATTACCTCCGTCGTATGCTTTGTAAGTTGAGAAGAGACTTTTGTTTCCCATCATGTGTTTGAAGCAACCACTATCCTTTACCTATTCGTTTGGCTCCAAATCAACCTTTAAGCATACCTAGTTTAAATGCACAAAAACTCAAACGTTTGGTCCCCATTGTCTCATGGGTCTGTACATGTTAGTGTCAAACATTCTAGCCATTTGATGAGTTGGTTGCATGAATGCAAATGGTGAATAAACCCCCCAAGGCATGAATGGTTGTTGGTGACTAGTGTTCCAAGACATAGGATGTGCATGTTGTTGTGTCGGAACATTTTGTCTTCTCCTAGGTTGAGGTATTTTTGACATAGGTTGAGAATTAGCAACTCGTCTAGGTGGAGGTGTTGTTGACCTAGAATCATTCTTAACATAACCTAAACCATGTTTAAGTAAAGATTTCAATGGTTGTGTTTCTTTGTTTTCGTTAGTTGAAGGTTTCTTACTAACTATAACAAAATCGGTTATAGATGAAGTGCTCGGTTTTGGAATTTCCTTTTCTTCACTAGCTTTAGACTCTATTAGATCATAACTAATCTCAAATTTAGGTTTCAAGGCTTCACGACGCATATTAAATAGTTCTGTCGTACTTTTGCACTTCGGCGGATCCACGGATCCGTATAATACGGATTCATCCACAAAATTTGTGGATCCGCGGGGTGTCAAATCATCAGGAATGCCCTTTACAAATTTTACCTCTTTGATTTCACTTGTTGAAGCTTCATTTAGGTTAAATCCTAAACCAACTTTATCATTAGGATTTTTACCTTCGGCTATTATATTTTTTAGTGTCTGCGTACTCTTTTCAAATTGTACAAATTTTGACGCGTTCTTTTCTTGCTTAGATTGTGACTCTTTTAGTTTTACGTTCTCGAGTTGTAAAGCTAGATATGACTCACATTCTAAGCCTTTGTTTCTTTCTAGCGTTTTTATTTTCTCTTTAAGCTCAACTATTTCGTTTTCTAGTCTTTTTCTAATTACTTTCATACCTTTGTTTTTAAGTATGATTTGTAGACTAGTTTCACACATTTTATCGTATTGTTTTTGCATAACATCATCATCTATAGAAGACGCTTCATCACTATAGTAAGATAGATCGGAACATACCTCGTTAGATGATTGATCCATGAGAGTCGTTTCCTCCTTGGTCTTTTCATCGTCCTCTTCACCACTATCACTCCAAGAACCTCCGACAAAAGCCTTTTGGTCCTTGTTTCTAGGTTGTTTTGGACAATCACCAATGCGATGATTCGGGTCTCCGCATCTAAAACATTTCTGATTGTTCTTGCTTTTCTTGTCATCCCGGATTTTTCGGGTTGACTTCTTTTTGTCTCGAGGTTGTCTAACAAATCTACCTCTTCTTTTGAAGAACTTCTTGAAGTCCCTCACGGCCACTGCATAGTCCTCATCATCATCGCTATCCGATGATGACTCTTCTTCATCACTTGACTCTTTCTTGGCTTTCAAGACAATAGATCTTACCTTGTCCCTTTTACCTCTAATCACTTCCAAGTCTTTCTCTATGATCAACTCATAGACTTTCAAGTTGCCAATGAGCTCATCTAGTGAAAGTGTCATCAATTCTTTTGATTCTTCAATAGCGGTGACTTTTGGTCTCCACTTTAGATGAAGTTCCCTAAGAAACTTACGAACATAGTTTTTGGTCGAAAAACTTTGGTCAAGAGCTTTTAAACTAGTAATAATAGTATTAAACTTAGCAAATCCACTATCAATAGATTCATCCTCGGCAATCAAGAATTTCTCATATTGTTGCACAAGTAAATCAATCTTGTTATCTTTGACTTTGCTATTACCTTGGTGAGTGATTAACAAAGTTTGCCAAATTTCTTTTGCCGTTTTACACATGAAAATTCTTTCATTTGTTTTTGGCAAGTTTTCTTTTAAGTTCATCTGATTGTTTTCCAAAAGGTACAACTTCATCTTTGTTTGTAGTTTCATTTCTTTTAGTAGGTTGAAAATCATCCATGGTAATAACATGCCAAAGATCAAGATCTTTTGATTTCACATAGTTCTCGAATCTATTTTTGCAATATATAAAACCATCACTTTGAAAAAGTGGTGGTCGTTGCATAGATTGACCCTCTTTGTAGTTTTCAAAATCCATAAATCGATTCATGTTTTAAAATCCAATAAATTTTAAAAATCTTGGTTAACGTGGCTCTGATACCAATTGTGGAAAACTAAAAGGGGTGGGTTGAATAGTTTTTACCGTTTTTAGATTGTTTAAAAAACTTTAGATTCGGTGACTTGATGTGAAATCAACACAACATACAATATATGAATATAAACAAGATGAAATAAGTAAATGCGGAATTATAAAGGAAAGATCAAACCAATACACACGGTCGTTTATAGTGGTTTGGCACGAAGCTCTCTTCCTCGCCCTACTCCACTCCCCGAGTACCCAACTCGAGAGTTTACAAGCACTTTATCAACAAGCTCCCTTATGGCGGAGAAAACTTTACAACGTCGCTTCACTTCTTTACCGATACTAAGCTAGATGTCGAGTCTTTCACAAGGCAAGACCAACCTTATCACTCAACGTATTTTAAGGGCTAAAATACTAACCGGACTCTCTAGGTTGTTGTATGATGATCACTACCAAGTTGTTAGTAGATGGTGAGATACAAAGACCCATAAATGATATACAATGTTATACAACAAAGTATATGATAAGACACAACTAACTACAACACTTGAAGGCTTGGAAAGCTTCTTGTGTTCTTCACGTGAATTCAAAGTAGAATCGTTGGATAACTTTGAATGTGTTATAGGTCAAGTGGAATGATCAAAGAGTGTTATTAAGATGTTATGTGATGAGGGAAATGGTAGTAGTAAGCTTAGAATGACTGAGAATCATTAGTTGGTAAGTTTGGACTAAAGTCCTATTTATACTAATATTTCTGTCTCAAAATCGCCCTTTGGCGGATCCACGAATCCACAAATTGTGGATCCGTCCGTTATAAAAAATGGATCCGCGGAGCGTCTCTGGACAGCTTATTATCCTTTGATCTATGAGATGTTTTGTATTAAAATCATTTTTAATTCTAATGTTTCTAGAATTACTTGGGCACAAAGGGGCTAATTAAATTTGTTTTTCATTTAATTAAATCACTTAAATAAAATGTCTAGTTATTTTAATTAAGTAAACTTTGTGTTATGTTAAGTAAAAATGTGTTTAATAAATATTTTAAGTGTGTTAGAAAATATTTATTAGTTGGGCTCTTTGATCATTCGATGTGAGGTATAATCACATTATTCATACCTGAAGTGATATACGTCCGAATGTAAACTTGTAACTTAAAACTTGGTTACATAGACGTTTACTTTATATTAGTTTATAATTGTCATTATCAAAACCTTAAGAGACCGTAAAATATAAATAATGTTTTTACGCGATTTTTGTATTAACAGACTTGGTCAATATTCTAGGAGAACCATCTGCTGGTGTTACCACAAGAAGGCAACTTAAAGAAATGGAAACTGCTTCAGCAAATGAATGCATGTATGCTGACTTCTTGTCAGAGGTTGAACCAAAGAAAGTCTAGGAAGCCTTGGAACATGAAGTATGGGTAATTGCTATGCAAGAAGAACTCACTCAGTTTGAAAGAAGCAAGGTTTGGAAGCTGGTACTTGGTCCCAAAGGAAAGTGATAATTGGGCAGAAATGGATCTTCATAAACAAGAGGGATGAAAATGGAGTGATAATCAAGAACAAAGCTAGATTGGTAGCTCAAGGGTACAAACAAGAGGAAGGGATAGACTATGATGAAACCTTTGCTCCAGTTGCAAGATTGGAAGCCATCAGAATCTTTCTTGCATATGCTGCATACAGAGGAAGTTGTCTTCAGCATCTTCCTTTATACTTAGGCTTTTTTATGTTCAAATCCTATTCAGGGACTTTAGGCACTGAACAGACCCAACACGTAAGAATAAGTACCAAGTCGGAGAATAAGAGAACATGAATGAAAGAGACTGTAGTAAATGCTCACATTCAATGCTTACCCAGTAAAGTGGTTGAAGGATATTTATAACACTCTTTGGTGCACCCTTTTACCTGGCCGTTCATGGCTTAAGCTTGTTTTGCGGGTTATATGCTAGCCTCGCCGATCCATTCAAAGTCATAGGACCAAACGAGATGTTCTTGGTGGTACGCTTCTTTGTTCATGGTGCTTGCTTTCTGATCCACTGGCTAACATGTTGGTCCTTCCATGATGCTAGTACCTCCTAAATTGACCGGATTTTACCCAAGGTCAGTGTCTCTGGAGGACTGTTCTAGCCTCCAAAAGACTGTCTTTGTTGCAGATGGATTAAGTCCGAGACCGGACCATTGATACATCGTCAAGAGCGTTGGCTAAGCTTATCTGATAGGCTTATAAGCTTATTTCTAGGTTAGAATCTTATTAAAATTTCAATAAACTCATAAATGTATGCTACTTATAAAAAGTGCATCTATTTTTCTAGAAACTTGAAACTTGAATTAATATAGTTTGTTTAAATTACCCTTAAATACCCTTGAAACTTGGCAATTTTTCAAAAACTTACCAACTTTTAAAAAACAAACACAATATTAATTTAAAAAACACACGATTTGCGTCAAGGGTCGAACCAGAACCACGATTTCACGAGTATAATTATTTGCCGCTCTACACTGCCGCATTGCACAGTATACGTCTAGTCAAACAAACATAGATTTTAGCTTATTAAACTATTTACAATCTTATTCTCAAAAATAAATTAAAAAAAATAATAATAAAAATAAAAAAAAAATAAAAAAAAAAATAAAAAAAAAACAAAAAAAACAAAAACTAGTATTTACATTTACAATCTACCAATTTTGAGAAAGCTCTTTTCTTTTGCTTATAAAACAAAAACCCTCTTCGCCTTATTCTCACTAACCCGAAACCCATCATTATTAAGACCCAAAAGCGAACCACAGTTGGAAAAAGATTGTGTGCAGACTAGAGAATGGAGACGGCAGGAGAGTGGTTGGAAAAAGCTTTGTTGGATCTTTGCAAGAAAACAGAAGGGTTGTCATTAGATGGTGATCTTATTTCAGGCCTTGTTTCTTACTGTGATCTTGCTCCTCCTCTTGATGCCAAAGAGTATCTTGATGTAATTCTCTATCTTTATTGAAATTATTCAATTCTTTATCATACAGATTTTACTTTTAATCTTTTATGCAGTTTTTGTTAGTTTCTAGATTTTAGGTTAGTTAACTGGTTAGGGGTAAGGACTTATAGAGTTAGTGTGTAGGTCCCATAGTAGTAATCCTTTAAGGCGGTAATCAAGAATCGTAGAGGGCGGGGTGGTCTGTTGATTCTGGCTTTAAAAATTGTTTTCCAGGGGTATAGTGTAGGGTTTATCTGAGTTTATGTGTTTTGGTCGAAGGATATGTTATATGATGTCAACGGGGTGTTTGTTTCGGCTTATATAGTCGGCTTGTGGCTTATTTGGTTTTGGGCTTATGTTTCGTAAGCTCACTTTTTGTGGCTTATTTTGAAACTTTTCGGCTTATATAAGTTCATTATACTTTTCGGCTTATATAAGTTCATTGTGTCATAATGAACTTATATAAGCCAAAAAGTTTCAAAATAAGCCACAAAAAGTGAGCTTATGAAACATAAGCCCAAAACCAAATAAGCTGTAACCCGGCTATATAAGCCGAAACAAACACCCCCTTATAGAGTTATAATGTAGGTCCCATTGTCCCAAAGTAGTAACCCCCTGAGGCCGTAATCAAGAATCGTGAAGGGCGGGGTAGTATGGATTTAAAAATTGCTTTTCGGGGGTATAGTGTAGGGATTATCGAGTTTATGTGTTTTGATCGAAGGATATGTTATATGATGTCTTCGTGTCTGATAGGGAATATGGAAGCTGTTTGCTTATAATACAACGGCTAGTTAATGTTAATTGGTTATGTGAAATAAAAGGAAATTGATAGGGTTTAGTTTTGCGTTGGACGTCATAGGAATGAAAGTCCAATCATCTGATAACTGATGTTATCGTAGTGCTTGGTTTTCTATGCATTATCCTTCAGTGTTATGATTTGAAGCACCACTGTTGACAATAACGTTTACGGGGAGTTGTTTGGTTTTTGCGTTCACATAATTATGAAATTGTAGGTTTAAGTTTCTAAACTCTAATTAATGGACAGAAACGCGGGGTAGTTGATAGCGTTTGTTGGTCACAAACATTTATTTGGTGTCAAATATTCACGACCGATATAGCCACAAGAGCATGTTCATATGTAAGTAGCTAAGAGCCTAAGAAATTCTGTCAAAGATAAATAATTATATTTTTGAAGGATTTCTTTAAGCATTTACGTATCTGTACATGAAATGGATGTTTAGATATCTGGGATCGATGATTCACAAATCAGGGAGGATAGATGAGGACGTAACCCACCGGATTAGAGCTGGGTGGGCGAGATGGAGGGCGGCGTCGGGAGTCCTTTGTGACAGGAACGTCCCTTTAAAGCTAAAGGGTAAATTTTATAAGGTGGCGATTAGACCGACTATGTTGTACGGGTCTGAGTGTTGGCCTATCTCCAAAGCCCATGCTAACAGGGTCGAGGTGGCGGAACTGAGAATGCTAAGGTGGACTTGCGGTAAGACCTTGATGGACATGATCCCGAACGGAGTTTTCAGAGCTAAGCTTGAGGTCGAGTCTATTATTTCGAAGATGAGAGAAGGAAGGCTCAGGTGGTTCGGTCATGTTAAGAGGAGGCTACAATCAGCACCCGTAAGAAGAGTCGAAGCGCTAGTGGTGGACGGAGTCAGAAGGAGGGGTAGACCCAAACTCAGATGGGAGGATAGACTTAAGCTCAACATGAAGGAGTTGCTCTTGTCCGAGGACATGACCTCAGATAGGAAGGCGTGGAGAGATAGAATTAGGATTTGCGGGTAGCTCAGGCTAGGTGTGTTGTGTTGCGTTGCCTTAGCTTTAGGCCCCGTGCGTTGCCCTGCTTTGCTTTGTCTGGTTGCTTTGCCTTAGCTTTAGGCCCCGTGCGTTGCTCTGCTTTGCTTTGCTTTGTTTGGTTGCTTTGCCTTAGCTCTAGGCCCAGTGCGTTGCCCTGCTTTGCTATGTCTTGCCTCCTTAGGTTTGCCTGTTTTTCTTGGTTCTTTGCTCTGTGCTTTTGTGCTTTTGTTCCTTCTATGTTTTTGTGGTTGCGTTGTTGTTCTTGCTTGTTTTGCCTGCTCTTTTGCCTTCTTGTTGTCTGCTTGTTGGCTGCTATGGTATCTCGGTTGCTCTCATGCCCTTGCTCTCTCACGCGCACACATGCACTTGCCGGAGGTCTCTTTGGAAGCAGCCTCTCTACTCCCGGGTTTACCTAGGGGTAGGGGTAAGGTCTGTCTACTGTCTACCTCCCCCATACCCTGCCCCGGCGGGATTGGGTTTGTTGTTGTTGTTGTTGTATGTTTCAGGTATTGTTTGTCATTTTATATGCAGAGTAATGGCAATTGAGCGTGATATAAGTGTTTTCAGAATTTGGATATTCCCAACAGGAATTGCGGTTCTTGCTTTGTGCCATCTACCATATTGAGTCCCAATTATAAGAGACGTGATGAAAAGATGTTGTCATTGGTATGCTCACTAGATGTGAGGAGATAAAGTTTTAGGAGGGTTGATCTCGCATACCCAATTGTAATTGTCAATATCCATGGTCTTTAAGATTCATATCACCTAGTCATACATTCGCATTTTTAATTGTCAATATTCCAACAGGAATTGCGGTTCTTGCTTTGTGCCATCTACCATATTGAGTCCCAATTATAAGAGACGTGATGAAAAGATGTTGTCATTGGTATGCTCACTAGATGTGAGGAGATAAAGTTTTAGGAGGGTTGATCTCGCATACCCAATTGTAATTGTCAATATCCATGGTCTTTAAGATTCATATCACCGAGTCATACATTCGCATTTTTAATTGTCTATATTCATAATTGTTTTTGGGGTTTCTGTTGTCTAGCGAACTCTTAGATGTCCATGAGTTGAAACTTGAAATAGAAAGAGATATCAAATGGATACGACAAAGAATGTTTTGTGCCGATTAGTCATACAGAATGCTTAATATGTTATGTTAGACTTCGTGTCCAAATTAGCATCCATAACTATCAATATTGTTTTCTGAATCAGTTGCTGCATAAGAATCCTCGTGAATGTATTTAGGGTTAATTAGGTAGTGTTTATGCATTGGGGTGAATTGAGATGTTATACAACCAAATGAATGTCACTGCATGCTTGTCCTATACATAAGTGTCTCAAGTGAAAGACCAAAAGTAATGGCTCTCCCCTTATCACACCTAAATAAACATCCGCCTCACCCATGAACTGTTCACCATCTGAGCATCCGCTAGCTGGCAACACAACTTTTACCTTCAGAAAAAGATTATAAGTGATTAGGCAGGGACAGGATTAGTATATGTAGTTTTCTTCAGATCATGAGCCTGATGAGTTGGTCACTCCTTTACCCTGCTTCATCCATTCTCATTCTAGAAAGTATTTAAAAGGAGGTGTTAGGTTCAAGCGAACATGACCTTTCTTGCCCTGGGGACAGTGGAATTTACTGGACTTGTTGGTAGGGCGCCCAGGGGTACCGCTTACCGTTTAATATTTGATCAACTGAAAGCAAGCTACTGGATTTATTAGGGAATAGGAAAGTTGTATACTAAGAGTATGAATAGTATTGTTTGATCATGTTAATGCTTATCTGATAAACAGTGATTCCTTGGCTTTAGTTATGTTCTGGAATTCACGGATGTTTAGTATAATATTTCATCTTTGTGTGTTATCAAACTAATTACTAGTATCATACATGATACATGCAAATGATGTTGAACATGTTTCCGGTAATATTTTTTACATTTGATTTGCAAAGGTTTGACAACAGAGTGTGAGATAATTGTTTTCAGATTCTGGAAATTTTAACATCAAATTTGTTGTTACTTGGTATGCCATTTTTGAGTCTCATATGATACGAGATGAAAAGATGTGTAGATACAGTTTTTGAAATTCATAATCACGTATACCCAATTACACATGTCATTTTCCATAGTCGCTCGTAGGATTCTTATTATCTAATGAACTAAATCTCCGTTTTTTTTGACAGAAGATGCCCTCTATTTAGAATGGCCACGAGAATAAAATGTCTTGTGCCCAACCTTTATATAAAATGATTAGGGGGTGCTTGGTTGATGGTATTGAAGCATGAGTAACGGGAAAGAGAATGAAAATGATGCTTGGTTAACTATAGTATGATTAATATTTCCTTAGTACTGGTCCAAACTCCATTACCCACAATTTTGGGGTTAATGAGTTTTCATTACCCACTGCGCTGTTTTTTTTTGCAACTGCCACAAAAACCCACGTAGTCCACTTCTTTTTTCTATCTTTATTTATTTTTATGGCACTCATCTTCGAGATTGTGAAGGTTGTATTTCTTGATTTCTCAACTATGCTCATATCGTTGCAAGCATTTTTCTGATTTGCTTATGATTATTCATGTGTATTTTTTAATTTCTACTTCACTTGATTTCAAATATCTAATAGGGAGCATTTGTTTGTCAAATAACTAGCTTTTAGAATTTTGAATCCAAATATGTTGTGATTGCTAATCAAATGCATTATATGTGATCATGAGTATGCCAACTGAGGACCATTATCCTAACTCATCTTTTACACTTTCTATGATAGTAGTATAGTTTTTAAAAATTATAACATGGTATAAAATGACATATGCTATGGTTATTTGTATGAGGGATTTAGTCGTAGAATAGCAACGTACTTTTCAAAGTGTATCGTTTTAGTACGTGTACTTTTTTAAAGTTGTAGAATAGCAATGTACTTTCATAAGTGTTCCAATTTAGTACGTGATGCTGATGTGTCATACCCGAAAGTCTGACACGTGGCACCATTTATAGCGTGACATGTCATCGTCACGTACTAAATTGGAACACTTATGAAAGTACATTGCTATTCTACAACTTTAAAAAAGTACACGTACTAAAACGATACACTTTGAAAAGTACGTTGCTATTCTACGACTAAATCCCTTTGTATGAACCAAGCAAAGTTAATGATGAAAGGAATACTAAGTAATGCTCATTATATTCCTTTGCATTCCTTTTACTTTTCCTTTTTCTATTCTTTAATTTGAACCAAAATAAAACTGAGACCTACAAATTGGAGAACGAAGGAAAATGTTATAGAAGAAGTTTAGCGTATACTCATGTTTTCTTATATGCATGCAGAATATAGTTGGCGAAGAAGTTGGCGGACCTGTCATCAATGAATACTTGAAACGAAGAGGGTATACAGATACTACCAGACCCTGCGAAGATGTTCCGACTAACCAACTACGCGAGTATGTTAAACCACCAGCAAAAGAATCTATTAGTGTTTCCAGAAAACTAGTAAAAGCTCCAAAAGAGTCTACAGCATCCACTTCCAACGAGAACAATATCCCAGATCAGACCACTCATACACAAAACCAACAAACGGGAAATCCAACCAAGTCAAAGAAGAAAAAATCCGGGAAAGTTATATCTCTTGAGGAGGCTTCTAAGGGTTCTATCATCTTTCAACAAGGAAAACCATGTTCATGTGACGCACGTAGGCACAGACTAGTGAGTAACTGTTTATCTTGTGGAAAGATTGTGTGTGAACAGGAAGGAGAAGGACCTTGCAGTTTTTGCGGGGCACTTGTTCTGAGAGAAGGAAGCACATATGCTGGGCTAGAATTGGAAAGTGGCCCCTTATCGGATGCTGATGCAGCAGCAGAAGCTTTTGCAAAGAGGCTTGTTGATTATGACCGCAACTCTGCTGCCCGTACAACAGTGATAGATGATCAAAGTGACTACTATGAGATTGAAGGGAACAGTTGGCTGTCAATGGAGGTATCCCGCCAGTGAATTTTTCAATCTAAAATTGTTAGAGATGGTATAATGGCTGAATAACGAGCCAAAACGGTTTAGTTCTGGGTACTTATTGGGTTGAATCCGAAACACTATTTTTCCTAAAGTTTTAACTATTTTGAAAGTAATTAGTGTGGCAAGTATGATCACAAAGAAACATCATATATTTTTCTCTAAATGATATGTTCTCTCTGATAAAATTCTTTAGGAGGTCATTTGCATAAAAAAGTACAACTTTGGTAGGACTTCAATCCTATTCGACCTATTTCCCTTTACACTTTTAGGCAACATTTTTATTTTCCCTCTGTGATCTCTTGGAATCAATTATAATCCAAATCGACCCATGCATAAGTAGTGGATAGGTGTTGCCACTTGCTACCTCTACTGAATATGCTGTATGTGGTTGTTAAACAGGAAAAGGAACTTCTGAAGAAGAAGAAAGAGGAGATAGAAGAGGCTGAACGTGCTAACCGAAACAAAGTTGTCATATCTTTCGACCTACTTGGGCGTAAGGTATCTCTTTTTGGATTTTTTTCTTTTACTTTTGTTTTTGTGTTATGAGATTCTCTCTTTTCCCTTGAATGATAAATCTAAATTCGTAAAAGCTTTAGCACCTCCTTCTTAGATTTAGTGTGTTTGGTACATAGTCACATAATTCGCTCAAGAGGTAGAGTACCACGAATTGGTACGGGGTGTACCGAAACGCGGTACACCAGCGTTCCAAACGCTCTTGGATTCGCGTTCCAAACCACCATGGTGCAGCGTACCAAGTCTGAGGGTTCAGCGATCCAAAACGCAATAGGAACTCGTTTTATTACTGATGGTACAGCGTACCAAGTCTGAGGTAGATGTAGATCTAGATTCATGGTTGTAGAAGGTGAAGATATACATACATAAAAATATACAGATATAGGAGAGAGAGAGATATGACATCTTTTTATTCTTGAGAGAGAGATATGTGGTTGAATGGGAAAGTGAAGCACGTGAGTGAGTGAGTAAGTTGGACAGTTGGTTTTTTTTTTTGGTTTTGGACTTATTAAGCTTATATTTATATTTTATTTTTTGGACTTCTATAAAAAAAAAAAAAAAATGTATATGGTTCATGGATTATTTACTACCGGTAATTTATATATTTATTTTAGATTTATTTTATTTTAATATATCTTTTATTCTGTCAATATTCCATCATTAAATACAAATCTTTATAAAAAATTAACTTATTTAATAATAATTAGAAAATCAAATTTACATATAATCTGTTACATTCTTTCTTCTATATATATAGTTCTTCCATTACAATTCTTCTATTTGTGAAGCTGTGATACCAAATTCATTCCACCTCACATGAAAATCACAAGAGCGAATTGCGTACCAAAGCGTACCAAATACATGGTACACCGTACCGATACGTACCCATGCGTACCGAAATGAGTATACCCCCCACGTACCGAATTCGTCATCAAGAGCGAATTGCGTACCAGAACCGCGTACGCGTACCGAAGCGTACCGCGTTTTATGTGACTATGGTTTGGTATGCACCAAGAATTACTTGTTTACCCATCTTTTTTCACCCCATTTGAAAGACTTACTACCCACATATTCATTGTTAATATTATTAGCTATTATTGTTGGAATTAAATATGGTAATTGTTTTAAAAATTGTTACAGTAATAGAATAGGGTATGAAAGAATAAAGTATCATGTTTTAGATGGATACGAAACAACGATTAAGAATGCCATTCTGGTCATTTTATCTGTTAGTTTCTTAAATATTTGAAATTTTTCATACAATCAAATAAATATTTATTTGATTATTACGACAGTCAGTCATATTACAGCTTATTATTTAATTCTGCTTTGCCAAGATCAAAAATCAGTTTTAAAATGCACATTTTAAACACCCCTTAGAGGTTTAGATCCTATAGATAAACATTAAGACCACTGATTATATGGAAATCGGGTGTTCCTGTTGCCACGTGCATATGTGTCATTATTAAATGCATTAAACTGATAGAACTTTATTTTAGGTGCTTCTAAATGAAGAAGCCTCAGAACAGTCGCAGCAGAGCATCTTGCTGCGACCTGCTAATGACCAAGAAGTGAAACGCATCAAGCCGAATCCAACCCTTCAGATACAACCAATCTTCATTGACCCTGGCCACACCAAGAAAAATGTTGATGGGAAGGCAAAGCATGTCAAGAAAGGGTTATCAACAGGCTTGTGCTTGGAAGTTAGTGGGAGAGTGCAGCATGATTCCAGTGAACAAAAGCATCATGACCATTTGGAGATTAGCAGCTTTTAAGTTGTGCGCTTATCCGGGTACAAAAATTTCCATTTTTTTTTTTAATAATCTCATGTAGCTTTGTATACTTTTGATAACATGTGTAATATTTTGATCGTGATATATTTTTTCAGGGCATCTGGCGGTTTGATTGGTTTATTTTGGGGTTTGGATAGTGAAGTGACATGGAATTAGTTTGAAAAGTAGAGAGTTATCGATGATAGTTGGTTTGATAAACTACTGGATTTTTACCATCAAAAGATTATCTCAAGTTTTGGCTATCAAAAGTTTGAAGATAAGTGTTTTGTAGTTATATAGTGACTATCAAGCAAATATAAATGGTTGGCACTTTCGGTTTTTGACTATTTTGACCAGATTTAGTTTTAATACCCGATTATAAACTTAAGCCTTCTCTGGTGGTATTCTTATAGCCGAGAAACGAAATAAAAGGTGATATGTGCTAGCTTAGCTGATGCGTACACCACTAAAACATAACAAAAATAGCTTATGGTACACCATCATCAAAACAAAATGGTGGTGTATCTATTAAGTTTGATTGTGTAATCAGCTCGTGTTCGAATTTATATGCTTTAACTCCTGCGCTGACGCATCGTAAATTTATTTATATAATTGTGATTACTTCAAATGTAGAAGATACGAAGGGCTCCAAATGGACCTCAATTATCCTATACCATTTGTTGTTGTTTTCATCACAACTTGACAACTTGTGGTCATGTTTTCTTCAAATCCAAACTCTTGCTACCTGTTGTCTTAGTTATGATCTTTAAACATTCGTACTACATCAACTAGTCATAAAACTACTCGGAATCGTGGTCGCTGCTAGCCGTCAAAAAATTCAAAAGTGGTTAAACTTTTATATAAAACTTGAGGGATTGAGATCATTTCATGCTATATTTGAACATGAGAGGTAATGTTAGAGTTTATGTGAGTGAAGAAAAAATTAATAAATTAATCATTGTAGACCATTATTTTACAAATTAATTATTGTGAAAAAAAAAAGTAACTATCATGAGAGGTCATGTTTAAATGAAACTTGAGAAGATCTCAATTCAAACTTGAAAGATGAAATTAAAGTTAATATGATCTAAAATTCCTAAAACATACTCATTTTGAAAATGAATATAATGTTGGAAATGTCCAATTATTACGCTTTACCCTTGTAAAATCTCATATATATATTTTTTGAGAAATTTACGCGTTAAATTCAGATTCAGATTTTGAGAAATTTACGTGTTAGATTCAGATTCAGATTTGTGAATCAGATTTAAATCATTTTAATAGAAAAACCAACACTTGTATGTTATACGTATATAATATACAGCTTGGCTATTATGGTTTGGTTTTGGACAACAACCGAACCCGAACCAAAATTCAGTTTCGGTCGATTATTTCGTTTCGTTTTTTCGGTTGGTTTGGTTTCGGTACTTTGGTTTTTAACTTTTTATGCTCAACCATCAGTAATAAATAAGTTGACTTTGGTACCAAACACTAGGAAGTCATAGGGTAACAAAGGTAGCCCCTCAAAGCAGAGGATCACACCCTCACCTCACCCAAAAACCCTACTTTCCTATAACCTTAAATCCCAAAACCCTAATACATCACAACCCACTTCCTGTCCTGTCTTCTTAGAACCTTAAATCCCTCTAACACAGACCAGATCAACAAAGGTTTGTAAGAATGGTGGCTGACAAAGGAAAGAAACCCAAGATCTCCGCTGAAGAAAACGTTGAACAACTCGACACTGAACTTGTTTTGTCTATTGAAAAGCTGCAAGAAGTTCAAGATGAACTTGAAAAGGTACCAAAGATTTGATCTTTCTCTTTTTTTTTTTTTTTTTTTTTTTTTGGGGTTTAAAGATACCAATTCATTAGTTTAGTATATGATTATTTGTTGGAATTTGATATTGTTATGTTTTTTGTGGATTGTATTATAGGTTTATTTTGAGGGTGTATTGGATTGCTTTTATGTTTTTTCTGCTTAACATAAGCACTTATAAGATGGTTTAAATTAAGCACTGCTGAAATAGTCTTTGGATTTGCTTGTTTTGTAAATCATGCAATCATACTCAAAACTTAATTATCTTTTTGAATTTTTCAGTCAAATTTGTTTATTTAAGGTTTTAGGATAAACACGAGTGTTAAAAAAGGACTGAGATCCGCTCAAGTTGGTATCAACATGGCCAGTCATGTTCCCTCACAATCAAAAGTGGAGCCCTTAGTAGCGCCCCCCCCCCCCCCCCCCCCCCCCCCCCCCCCCCCCCCCCTGTTTTGTTTCTGAGGAAACATGACCTATCGTATTAATTAAGCAATGATCCTTATAAAATAAGGAGTTCTGTACGTGTTTATTACAAACTACTTATGTGTAACAAAATAAGCTGTTAAGCAGAAGCAGTTTGGATGACACAAATACCCAAAACTGTGTCTCCGCTTAAAAGGAAGCAATCCGAAACACCTTTTAATCGGAGTTGTATGAGAGTTTGTTGTAAATTTTTGTACTTTTGATCTTAAATGTGTGTTTTGATTTGATTGGGTGTATATACCTGATGGCGAAATTGATGAATTCTTGTATATGATACCCTTGAACCAGATTTGGTGTTTATTACATTTTATTTGTGCAGACTCGTTTAATATAAGTTGAACATGGTGAACTGGGAAATCCTTTGTCTTTAATTTGTGTGCATAATTTATCTTGATAGGAATATAATGGTTGTTTTGTCTCGATTTAGATTAATGAGGAGGCAAGTGACAAAGTCTTGGAAGTCGAACAGAAATACAATGAGGTTCGGAAGCCAGTGTATGATAAGCGGAGTGAAGTGATCAAGTCAATTCCTGATTTTTGGCTGACTGCAGTGAGTGTTCTGTTTTAATCTTTTGTCTTTAAACAGTGCAATGTTTGTGTAACTCGAATCTAATCTTTACTTGTATTTGCAGTTCTTGAGTCACCCTGTTCTTTCTGATCTTCTAAGTGAAGAAGACCAAAAGGTTAGATTTAGCTCGTTTTAAGGCATATATGCATTAATCTTCCACCTATTTTAAGGGTTTTCATTGTTTTTACTTGAATGCTACTTTTTTGAGTGATCATTTGTTATGATTTTTGCTTTATAGATCTTCAAGCATCTAACATCTTTGGAAGTGGAAGATTGCAAGGATGTGAAATTGGGCTATTCGATCTCATTTGTGAGTATTAGTGAATATATGTCTTTTAAAATCTTTTTGTCACATCTATTTGTTTGTGAAATATATTCTCGGTTTCATTATTTTTTCACATGATTAATGGTTATGCAATCTTATACTTCTTTGTGCAGAACTTCAGTCCCAACCCGTATTTTGAAGACTCAAAACTTACCAAGACTTTTACATTCCTTGATGAGGGCGCAACAAAAGTTACGGCTACCTCAATAAAGTGGAAAGAGGGCATGGTAACATCTTTTTTACTTATCTTATATATGTGACAGAAGTGGCAAAATGGGAGGGTAAGGCAGGTTTAACCGGTCAAATTGGTTCAGGTCAAAACAGTCCAGTATGTTTGCTATGCGAGGGCTGGGTTGACATGAATTACATTTTGGCCAACCGGTTCATATGCTGATATACAACTAGGAACAATGTTTTATGCATTGGTAAATATTGATGGGCAATTTTCAACGCGTGGATATAAGTGAATGTATTTTTTTTAGCTGTTAGATAATAAACCTAACCTGAATCAACAAATTCATACATAAATGTGTCGAATTGTCACCTCTGTTATGTGCTTATTGGCAAGTATTTTTGTAACTCGAACCTGATTTTTATTTAAATATGATGTGTCCTTTTGACAGGGTATTCCTAATGGGGTCTGCAATGAGGTACATGACAAGAAAGATAACAAGAGATGTCACGAGGATGACAGGTTTACTTTTTGTACTTACTACTTTACATGTTATTAGTATTGCTTCATTTTTTGTGCCGCTTCATTTGCTTAATGCCTTAATCTCTTGGATGTCTTAATGCAGCTTCTTTTCCTGGTTCACTGGAACTCAACAAAAAGATGACATGGAAGAATTTCATGATGAAGTATGCTCGTTGTCTATATATATCTGATAAATTTAACCGTTTAACTACCCTACTTGCGTGATTTTGTATTTCTTTTTAAACCTCTCTTATTTACAGGTTGCTGACATAATTAGGGAGGATTTATGGACTAATCCTCTTACGTATTTCAATAATGTAAGTGCTTTTTTGTACTTTTGTGTACTTGATGGTGGAAGTTTATTGGGCTTGATCTTAGTACTGATTTCGTATTGAATTATATGTTTGTTTAGGATGCTGATGAAGAAGAGTTCGATGGCGAAGAAGATGATGAAGAGGTAACATTTTCTTTCTTCAATGTTGCCTGATGGACCGGATCAATTCCATGAACGGGAATGGATCACTAGCACCAAAAGCACATTTGATTGAACTTTATACATGATTTTAAGGTTTATATGCTAAAACATAACAAAGTAAAATCATTTTGAATAGGTAGTCATCATATGCTAAAACAGAACGAAGTATTAATGTCTAAATTGTAGTGCCTTATTTATCTACTCTTGAAACCTTGCATCTTACAAATCGACTTCTATGTTTTCTCAAATGTTTCCGTTTTTGGTCCTTTTATATAGCCAGAAGATGTCAAACACTAAAGAACTAGGTAACAACATTATCTGATCTTTGGCGTGTTAGCCTCGGTTTGTTTGTTTTCAGTTTTTTGGTTCTTCCACTTGGAGAACGAGGGGTTGCTGTATATCTTTCTCCTCTTGGCTTGGTTATATCTTTTGTTGTAAATAAAGTTCTTTGCTTTCAAAAGAACATTATCTGATCATTACAATGTTAATATAACGGTACTCATAGTGTGTGCAAGACTCTAAGGTATCTGTGGAGGGTCAAATCTCATCCGGGCCAAGATGTAGAGTAGGGGGACGTTTTAAATCATTTCAACTTCTATGTTTTCCCACCTAGTTAGCATCTCCCTCCGTTTCATTACATCCGATTATGACCTGCATCTTTATAATAGAATGTCATTAATTGTGTTTCCTTCAATTTTTGAAGGAAAAGGAACAAGTTTTTTGGTTCCTTAATGAGTAGTACATGTACTTTTATCGATACATGACTAGTTTTGGTCTTTCAACAGGAAAATGACTCGGATGATGATGACGAGGATCAAGAAGATGATGGTGAGGATGAAGAGAAGTGAATGAGTTTGTGTAAAGTGGTTTATAACAAGTCGGGAAGTTTTCAGCTTTAGGGATTAGATGTTTTTCTATGACTATGTGGACTTAAAAACCGGATGTTAAATCGCTTATAGATCGTGTCTATCTTGTGGTTTTTTTATGGCCTTACTCTAAACATATTGGTTTTCGAAGTTAAGAACAAATTGACCTTGTGTTCGATGGGCCTGTTGAGAATGGAATTTGTCGTAGATTTGAAATTGTTGGTGTTGACCTTGCTCGTTTGCAGCCTGTGTATTAATCAATCAGAAATGTTGTGCTATAAGAGTGCTCGGTGTGGGATACCAACGGCGCGCCATTTGTCCCTTTGATGTCCAACAACGGCGCCGTTTGTGCACCATGGGATAAGCCATTCGTCTGCTATTTCGCACTTAGCCGGCGGAACAACTAACGCCATTCATCTCTTGTTTTGTTTTGTTTTGTGAGTGGGTGAGTATTTTTTGTGATGTGTTTTAGTTATTGGTGTGCTATTGAAAGAGTGATGAGGTGGCGATGAATAAGGCGTTAGGTCTTTCTCACACCTAGCTCTCTAATAGAAATATACATCCTGTGTTTACACAGGATAAGTTTAGTTACGAGGATGGGTCTTTTTGACATAAAATAAAGTATAATTTGTTATCTTCTAAAAAGTTATAAAATGTATGTGAAATTTGTGAGATGATTCACATAATAAAAATTCGTATATGAACATAAACATCCATTCTATATTCTCCTTAAATTCTTATATTTTCTCTGTAACTTTTACATAGTCTACAATCCTAACTGGACTGGCAGTTAATCAAGGATAAAACACACTTTTCATGAGAAGTCAGAAGAATGTTTAACATCATTGCATAGTTAAGCGAACAGCGAAATAGGAAACATTGGTTGTGGGTTCAAGTATGTTAGAGACATGTGAGATAGGTGGTGTAGGTTGTAAAAATTTTCGTTCTAAAAAAAATTCGATATAACCACAAGACGAATTCATGTAATTAACTCTAAATTTGGTATATACTGTTTTCAAACATGCTACTATAACACTATTTCATGTTTGTTAAACAATCGTGACCATATTCAAGATTCTGGTTCTTTCAAGTGACATGAGTTGAATATCAACCGCAACTTCAACTAAATTAGTAAGACGAACCACGCCGCCTAGTGACCTTTTCCTAGCACTTTCAACCGGTCTCCACCACTGATCGTCAGCCTCGTTGCATTTGACTACATCTACGTCTCATTGTGTTGTGGTGGTCTAGAGTCTAGACAACTCGATTTTGATTTGTTGCCTTTTATTCGGTTTGGTTTCTTATTTGATGATGCTTAAATTGATAATTGTGTCACAATCTTTTTTCTTACTTTGAGATAGGGATGGTAGGTGTAAATTAGACTTTTCAGGATTTCGGATTTCTTATCTAATCATTTTGTGTTTTGATTTTGGATTGGACATGCATCATATAACGAACCTGAACTTGATTTTGAGATAGGGATGGTTGGTGTAATTTAGACTTTTCATGATTTTAGATGCACTTTTTCACTAACAGTCGGAATCAAACAAAACAAATCGAACCAATGAACATGCACGACTACAAAAATTTCCTTGAAAGTGTTATATATATATATATATATATATGTAGAAGTTATTTATGTATTAAACGATTCAATATGGAGCATTGTGGATGACCTAAACAGGGACGAATCTTTATAAGGGGGGAGGGAGTGGCAGCGGGGAAGGGTTCGGCAAACCACGGTGCCGATTGGCACACCGCCGCCACCTAGCGGTGCCGAACAAAAGTTAAACCAATTTGGTGAACTTTGCCGAGGTGAGAGAATTGGAATTAGCACAAACAAAAACTTTATTGTTAACTGTTTTTTATATATACCTGTGAATGGTTTTACAAATCTTTATCAGATTTTGTTTATTTTCGGAATTTCTGTCAACGCTAGCTTTGTAATAGAGATCAATGGGGTTTTTGGATCTGTTTTGTAATAGAGATCAATGGGGTTTTTGGATCTGTTTTGTGTGATGATCATGATGATAAACTACTAGCTGGTGAGTGGTGTTAAGTTCAACAGTTCAGTTGAACCCAATGAGAACTTCATTTTATATTTTTGATATAAAGTAGTCAATGTAGATAGTTATGATATGATATAGTGAGTCGGAGTGTACATAGCATCTAATGTATTCTAGGACTAGTTTTGATGATCCTAATTTTGTTCGATTGACCATGAAGTATTTGTAGGATTTTTTATTTTTTTTTTAATTTTTAATGAAATGTTATGTGTTTTAATTTTAATAAAATGTGTTTTTTATTTTTATGTAGTTTGTGTTTTTATATATTTAAAAAAAAAAAAAAAAAAAAAAAAAAAAAAAAAAAAAAGTTTGGTGACCACTCCCTCCAATTTGGTGAACTTTGGGGTGGATTTGGGGTGGTTTGAGTTGTAATGATATGATTGGTTGTTGGTGTTTGGTGAAGTTCACCCTTTGGTGACCACTCCCTCCCCCCTAAGGGCAGGAGAGGTTGCGGGCCCCTCAAATTTTATTATGTATATTTTTGTGTAGTTTACATACAAAAATGATATAAATAAATGACAACTAAAGGTTTGCCCCCCTCGAAATTAAATTATTGTATTTTGGCTCTTTCGAACAAATTGTTCAAGCTCTGTCTCTGCTAATACGCACATACAGTTGTTCAAGTTAGATCTTAAACTCACAAAAAATCGATGATTAGTTAATGGTGGGCGCATTGCATTCGCTTCTTTTTTGCTTGGATAATTACTTGAAAATGTATTATACTTGTCACTTTTTGTTATTGTGCATACCGATTTTTTAATTGTGTATATTGAACTTTCAAATTTCAATTATTGTGTGTATTTTGTGACTATTCAGTCATGTAAAATGACCATTTTACCTTTCGAGATTTGAAAAAAGTAAGAGTAAAATGGTCACAAAATACACACGATAATCAAAATTTGAAAGTTCACTACACATAATAAGGAAAAAAAAAGTTTAGTTCATACAATAACAAAAAGTGACAAGTATGATATATTTTCAAGCAATTAACCCTTTTGGCTTTTGGTGATACGATTATATGTGGAACACATGCTTGTAGGCAATGACAAGACATCCTTCATATGGGGATCAAACTCACGGAATAAAATCTATTACTCTCTCAGTTTTATATTTATTGTTCACATTTTTATTTCGGATTTTTCTAAATTAATTTGTCCACTTCCAAAATAGATAGAAAATTTAGTTCAAATTTACCATATTACCCTCATTTAAGGTTATTATTACAAACATTAATAATTTTTAAATTAATCAGTTAAGGGTAAAACTGTCATTCTTTAAAAAGTAAGAAAGAAAAAGCTGTAAAGATAATGATTTTTTTAAACTGCGTATTTTTTGCTTGTGAACAATTATTTTGAGATATAGGGAGTATTTACTTGTTCAAAAAATACTTTTAAAAAGCATCATACTTGTCCAAACATACTCTTCTGGGTATCGAACAAATTTTTTTGCTTATATAGTACTCAACTTTCAATTTTGGACTTTCTGAGGTACATTGTGACGTTTTTGCCTCTCAAATTGTTAAAAATCCAGGGGCAAAAATGTCACAAAAGTACCTCAAAAGTCCGAAATTGAAAGTTTAGTATCTCAAAAAGTCCGAAATTGAAAGTTCGGTACTCGTATAAGCAAAAAAAAAAAAAAAAAATTCGATACCCAAAAGAGTATTTTTGAACAAGTATGATGATTATCCCTTACTAGAAATTATACAGAAATCAAACACATACTTCACACGGATAATCCTGAAGTCCCAAAGATGCACCATGGTAGCTAGCAAGGACCAAAATGTTGATTATGGAAGTCAAAGTTGCATAAAAATCATTGACATTTGTCCCTACTTCTGTGTAATACGGAGTATACAAGCATGTGTGGCCATATATTTATGAAAAGGCATGCCATGTTATATAAGTGCAGAAACAGTAGCAGTGCAAGGATCACTTCATTCAGTCCACTAATTCTAAAAGATGCTAAATTAAGCAGAAAATATCACTGGGACAGCAGTTAAAACTGTTCAAAAGCATTATAGTACCAAAATAATTGTGCACAAATAAACATGCACACACGACTGCTACTCTTTAGCAGGGTGTTGCAACTTGCAAGTATGATAAAGATTGATGCTTAGATTTATTTTATTTTTAGTTATAGTTAGCCGGTAAATCATAAAAGGTCCACATGGCCCGTATCTACTTGAAGTTAAAACGGTTTGTTTCCTGTGTTAGTAACACTCAGAGTATTTCTTTTCCACGTAATGAGGGAGTCCAATTTTTTGTTGGGCTTTTCTAATATATGCCTTAAGGCACACCTAAAAAGCATTTATTATGTGAATCTTTTTATTGAAACTAACAATTCATATTAATTATAGGAATCTTTTTCTTTTTCCCGCCTATCTACCCTTATATTATTCCCGCCTAATTTTTTCCCTCTACTAATTAAATATCTATAATTCCCTCTAAAACAATCTCAAATCACAATTTTTATTAGAGATGGGTGGACATATTCTTTTTGATCTAAATGAGCTTCCGAGTTTTACAACTTATACAAATTAGATTCGGTTGAAGAATTTGAGCAACAATGGCCATTAGTAATTGACAAATACAATCTCAAAGAGAATAAGCATGTCAGGGCACTGTATCAAATTAAAACATTTTGGGTTCCAAGTTATCTTCATGGCTTTTTCTTTGGTGGCATGACGACTACCGGAAGATCGGAGAGTATAAACTCGTTTATAAAGATGTTTATATCTTCTCGTACATGTTTAAGCGAGTTTATTAGACAAGTAAATGTTAATATATCTTCTCTTACATGTTCACTAAAGTTTAGTTCAAATCTAATTTAATTAATCTTTTTCTCATAATTTTATGGGTTAATCTTGCCATTGAAAATGTTGGGCAGAAACAAATGCATGATAGTATGGTGGCAAAGTATCATGCATTTGTTTCTGCCCAACATTTTCAATGGCAACTCTTGATACTTTGCCACCATACTATCATGCATTTGTTTCTGCCCAACATTTTCAATGGTAAGATTAACCTATAAAATTATGAGAAAAAGATTAATTAAATTAGATTTGAACTAAACTTTAGTGAACATGTACGAGAAGATATATTAACATTTACTTGTCTAATAAACTCGCTTAAACATGTACGAGAAGATATAAACATCTTTATAAACGAGTTTATACTCTCCGATCTTCCGGTAGTCGTCATGCCACCAAAGAAAAAGCCAGAAGATAACTTGGAACCCAAAATGT
Organism: Artemisia tridentata subsp. tridentata; assembly: GCA_021014915.2. Lineage (NCBI taxonomy): Eukaryota > Viridiplantae > Streptophyta > Magnoliopsida > Asterales > Asteraceae > Artemisia > Artemisia tridentata. The sequence continues at coordinate 236,245,489 of CP139502.1, read as the reverse complement.
TTTAATTTGATACAGTGCCCTGACATGCTTATTCTCTTTGAGATTGTATTTGTCAATTACTAATGGCCATTGTTGCTCAAATTCTTCAACCGAATCTAATTTGTATAAGTTGTAAAACTCAGAAGCTCATTTAGATCAAAAAGAATATGTCCACCCATCTGTAATAAAAATTGTGATTTGAGATTGTTTTAGAGGGAATTATAGATATTTAATTAGTAGAGGGAAAAAATTAGGCGGGAATAATATAAGGGTAGATAGGCGGGAAAAAGAAAAAGATTCCTATAATTAATATGAATTGTTAGTTTCAATAAGAAAATTCACATAATAAATGCTTTTTAGGTGTGCCCTTAGGGCATATATTAGAAAAGCCCATTTTTGTTTCATTTGAATGAGAATGTCCATTAAAATCTCTCTTTGAATTAAGTGATTCATATAGTAATATATCTAAAGCACTTAATTTGGTAACCAAATGATAATAATGCTAATGATGACTACAATTTTATGATTACACACCGACCATAAACAAGTTGTAAAACGACCGAAATCACAACCCCCCCCCCACCCCCCCCCCCCCCCCCCCCATAAAAAAAAAAAAAAACAACCAAATTGAAAATTCGGTTGGGTAGCCAACCGTAACTTTGATTTGATTGGAGGGGGACTCGGTTACCTGTAGTTGGGCTAGTAGAGGGACTCGGTTGCCTGTTCGGTTGGTTGGGGGAACTCACCCTATTAGCATTTGTCTAATTACAATTGCAAACGAAATAAAGTACCGTAAGTGCAATGTAACTATTGTTACAGATGTACAAAATTTATCATATTCAAAAAACAATACTCTGCGTGTTTAACACTTTGAATAGCTATTTGTAAGTATTATCTAATAATGTTTTTCAAAAAACATTTAACTATCACACAACATATATAACATAAATCTATCTCATATGTGCAAGACAATGTTTGAACTCAACCATTTTGACGTAGAACGTAAGCATGAATTAAAACCCTAACACAGGTTAACTAAAATCACAAAAGATTTAAAGACTTAAAGTCAGAGTTAATTATTAATTAAATAACAAAACAATAAACCCAAACCCTATATTTATAGGGAAGTAAAACATGGGGAAAAGGTGACAATCGTCAGACTCAGGACTAGTGACTGTAGAGTTTCTATAACATTCTTGACTAAATTTATATCTTCTATGTTCATTTCGTGCTTGTCGAGTCATTTTGTGTTTAAATTGTCGTTTTATAAGAAACCTCGGTTAATTACGAACGTGTGTTCCGACTAGGACTTTATTTAAACGTCATATAAAAGTCACGATATGCTCATGTCAACTTAAAATATTTAAGTCACTCACAATTATAAACTTAGGGCGTTTTATAATTTATAGTTTTTACGTTACCAGATAAACCAAAAAATCGCATAAGTCGTCTATGTTTTGCACTTTTTAACACCAACAATCGTATACACATATCATTTAAGCTAAAAATAGTCTATATATTTGATAATAAACTCATTTTACATTTTATAAATTTACCACATTTTTCGTCACCCGGTATTAACATTTTTACGTTTTAAACTCTACCTTTTTACACAAAACCTTTTTATTTGTACACAAATACTTACATACACATTTAAGAAAATAATAACAATAAGAGTAAAATATACCGTTCGTCCCTAAACTTGTCAAAAAACATCACAGGGGGTCGTACCTTGGCATTTTAGTCATCTGGAGTCCCTTTTTCAAGTTTTTATATCACCTTAGTCCCTTGACCCGTTTTCCCTTGGTCAATGTCCATTTAACGTTATATTTTCGAGGGCATAATAGACAAATAACATTTAAACTTAAATCTAACCCAACCCAACCCAACCCAATTCGTATACCCTATACTCCTTATTGTTTTCCTCCCTCTTCACCTAACAACTGAAATAAAGAGTTAAGAGTTAACAAATACCTGATCATTTATCACACACATTCTCAGACACTCCTCAGTCCTGTATACAATACTCATAAACCTACCCATATTTGTGCAAAAAACACCGTAACAATGGCAGACAAGGACCTTAGAATGATGGCAGTCACCGATGATATGGTAGAGTATGTTAAGGCTAAATATGGGGATACTTGGTTAGAAAGCGATGAAATGTCTGATGAGATGTATGTAGAAACTAGAAGGGGGGTTGAATAGTTTCATCGTTTTAATTACGTTTTTTAAAAAAAAAAATTAGTTTCTTTTTGTTCCTTTTCGAAAAGTCGTTTGATTCAAAGTTATGTGATATCTATGAACACGATAATAATGCGTAAAGTAAATAAAGTAAAGACAAGAGATAAGGAAGAACACAACCAAACTGTAACACCCCCAAAACGGGTCCAGCGGAAGCATACATGTCGTTGGGGTGCTACTAATTGGATCACAACACAAAGTAAAGAGAACGGATTTACCTTATCCATTTAGAAAAATTTGTTACATTATCATAGAAAACCAGTTTACAACATTTAATTTGATGCGGAAATATGAACCATATAAAGTAAACAATTAGTCCCGATTATATCAGAGTAGCCTATGACTGTGCACTTGCCAAACGCTTCCAACAATAGATTGTGCCATAGTAAAGACCTACACCTGAGAATACACGCTAAAAGGGTCAGCATAAAGCTGGTGAGTTCATAGGTTTAAGTAAACAAGTTATGCATGGACCACAAGATTTCAACGATAATGTATTTCAAATATGTTCATGAAAAGTATTACTGTTGCACTAAGCTCATGACACCGAAGCCTTAACAGTTAGTTCATGTTATCACCCCAAACAGGTGCTTTGCCAAACACCTGTACGACATCAAATGAAATGCGTCCATTTGACAAGTTGGAGCGACCAACCCGGACGGGGGAGTTTACTCCCAATAGATCTATTCTCAACATTTGTGCTTACAAAGTAATTAATGGTTCATGATTGTGGGAAATTTATGGCAAACGACAACAACTTAGGCAATCAATAAATGTTTAATGTACTTGTGTCCAAAAGAAAGTAATTGAGCATGTATTCTCCCCCAAGAGTTTATAAAGAAATTAAACGAGTAAAAGTGAGGCTATGACTCACCTTAGCAAAAGCAAATTCCGATTGATAATTTGGCAAACGGTAAATTAAGTCCGATAACTCTAATCGCGACCTAAATAATACATATGTCTTAGGTTTGGAAACAAAGTCATGCACGCAAGTTCATACTCTACTTTATCACTTGTACATGTTTTATCGTCAAAAATATAGTTGCGTCAATTTGATCGTTTATTTAGAAAATCACCCTTTTAGAAAACGTAACTTGTAATTCTCGTGATCAAATTTTAGTCGTCATGTTAATAGGTATTTCAAAAATGTCTAACGCGCCTAATAAGTGTAAATAATGTTTTACCATTTTTGTTTACGCCATTTTAGCCAAAATATACTCTAAAAGGTCCAAAATCCACTCCAAATAATCCTAACAGCTTTTCTAATAGCCAAAAATATAGGCTGTCAACGTATATGTCGTCGTAAATCTTTGTTAGGCCATAACTTTTGCGTCTGTAGCTTCGTTTCTTAAGTTTTACCTATCCCCGCGAAGGTATTTAAGTATACTATCGGATTTCTAAGGTCTCGGCTAGTCTAGTTACCATTTACCATCAGTTTTCATCACTCCAATTTTCTAACAGCTTCAACCATTTTTCTAAAAATTTAGTTTTCGTCGTATAAATTGAAACTAGCGTATCTTTTTCATTATAAGCCCGTTTTAATTCATTCAAGCGGCTACGTTTTCTTTATTGAGTCTATTTTCTATATTTCTAGCCTAAACATGTTATTAAGTTACTGAGTTTTCTATATTAACCAAAACGGGACAGATTCATGATCAAAGTGTCAAATTATTTTTCCTAGTCTTCTAGTTATTTTAACCACTTAACAACCACTTCAAATCTAGTCCTAGTTCATCCATCAACTTCTCAACATAACAATAGTGATCTAACACTAAACTTAACAATATTCAAGAGTCCATGTAAATAATCATCAAGGATGTTTAAAATTACAAATTTACTAACATATATATATATATATATATATATATATATATATATATATATATATATATATATATATATATATATAATGTTTTCATCTTCATTTTCTTGTGGAGATTTTTACTAACTAGTTTACTTGTAATAAAAACTTGTTTAAAACATAACCTTTTGTTAAAACATCATTGTGAAGGTAAAACTTTATCAACATGTACAAAGTGTTAACTAGGTATATATATACTTGAACTAGCATTTGAACATGAAAAATGTTGGGAATTATTTGAAGAACAGACTTAAGTCTGCTGAAGAACTTGTTAAGTCTGTTAGTGTTAGTCAAGTCATAGTTAAGTCTGCCAGTATAATGTTAAGTCTGGTAGACATAGTTACATAGTTAAGTCTGTTTATGTTTTATAGCAGACTTAGTTAGCTATAAGTTAGGAAAGGATACGGATGAATTAGATATCTTATTAGAAGATATGTTTATCCTTTTACACGTTTTGTATCTAGGGTTTTGCTTAGAGTATAAAAGGAACCCTACGGCATTGTGTTATGTACGACATTGTGACTAAAAGATTAATAGAATTAAAAAGTTAGTTAATTGTGTTCTTCATTGTTATTGTTAAGATTCCGCATTAACAATCAACAACCAGTTTAGAGTTTCTCATATAGATTGATTTGGATTTATCCAAGTTGTCTATTGTCTTATCAAGGCTACTTAGATCCATAATTCGTATGGACCAACAAGTGGTATCAGAGCCTATAGAGGGACTCTGAGTACGAAGAAACACAAAAACCACAAACACTCATTCACTAAACAATCCTGCACCATGTCTCTAAAGGGTGGTGATGAATACTCAAACCATATCAGTGATGATGAAGTTTCAAATCATGAAGATTCTGCATTAGAAACCAATACAACTAAACAACAACAACAAAGCATCCCCGCAACAACTACTATCTCTAACATCAAACTCCCAATTCTGAAGAAGGAGGAGTATGATATCTGGGCAATGGAGATGGAGCATTACCTAGAGTATATTGATGATGATGTCTGGAAAGTAATTCAGAATGGCAATTCAAAGAAGAGGATCTCAGTTGGAAAAAATGGTGTTGTTAGGGTTCTTCCACCACCAGTATCTGCTACAGAGATACATGCTGTGGAGAAGGAGAGGAAGGCAAAAACCCTCTTGCTGATGGCTCTTCCCAAGGAGCATTTGAGAAGATTTCATGGAATGGATGATGCCAAGGAAATTTGGGAAGCTATCAGAACCAGATTTGGAGGGAATGCAAACTCAAAGAAGATGCAGAAGGCTGTCCTCAAGCAAGAATTTGAAGCATTCACTGTAACAAGTTCTAAAGGGTTGGAAAAAGGATATGATAGATTCCAACATCTCCTCTCACAGTTGGAAGCTCATGGTGCTGCTGTGTCTAATGAAGATGCAAATCACAAGTTTCTCAGATCTTTGCCAAAAGAATGGTCAAATGTGGCAATGAACATGAGAATGAAAGATGATGTTGACACCTTGTCAGTTGATGATTTGTACAACAACCTTAAGGTCTTTGAACATGACATCAAAGGTGTTTCAAAGACATCTTCAAGTGCTGCTAATGTTGCTTTTGTCTCCCAAAGCAAGAGCAGTACTAACAAGGTTAATCCTGGTGGCTATACTTCTGGTGCTTCTTCAAGCAATATGAGAGAAAGAGAAGTTCCTACTGGCTTTGCTGATGAAGTTGTTTATTCTCTCTTTGCAAAGAATTCAGAAGAACCAGATCTTATCAATGATGAACTTGAGCAGATTAATGATGTTGACATTGAAGAGATGGATATAAAGTGGCAGATAGCAATGATTGCTCTCAGGGTAAAGAAGTTCTATAAGCAGACTGGAAGGAATATAAGATTTGATAGAAAGACAGTAGTTGGCTTTAATAAGAAGAATGTGGAGTGCTATAGGTGTCACAAAAATGGTCACTTCGCTAGGGAGTGCACATCAAAGGTGACTACAGATGGGAAAAGGCAGAAAGATTCATTCTCTAAAGAAGCAGATAAGGAAGAGAAGAATGAAATGAGTATGATGACTTTGGAAGCTGGTGCTATCAACTGGGGTGAACACACAAGGGAAGAAGAAGAACCAAATCATGCATTCATGGCTATTGGCTCTAATTCTGAGGTATCCTTGTGTTCAAAAACTTGCATTAAATCATATAATAGTCTTAAATCATTGTGTGATGAACAAATGAAATAGATAGGTAACCAGGAAGCTACCATACTTGCTTATACTAATGCTGTTAAAACTTTAGAAGCACAAATAGTCACTTATCAAAAACAACAATCTGACCTAAATGAAAAGCTTACATTTCAAGCAAATGAAATTTATGAAAAAGATGAAAAGCTTAAGAGATATAGGAGAATTGGAATGAAAGCTGTAAAAGATAGGGATGCATTGCAGAAAACACTAGACTCATGGAAAGCTTCATCTAAAAATCTGTTTAGATTAGTAGATTCTGGTATGAGTTCAACGTGAAATTGGCTTAGGATATGAGATAAAATCTGATAGTGAGATTCTAAGCTATGAGGAAGAAATGGAGAGAACTGTGTTTGTTAGTACAGAAAGTAACTTAGCTGGTAAACCTACATACAATAGATTCATAAAAACTAATGACTTTAAAGGGGTTCCACCTCCATTAAATGGATATTACACTCCTCAACAAAAGGAAGAGCTTGATGAGTCTTTGTTTGTTTATGGTAAAAAGGGACCTCAAATACCTGAAACAAGTGACTCAGATGAAAAATCCAGTAAATACTCTACCTGTCAATCCAATGACAGTGAAGGGTCCATTGGGGATGTCTCTGAGGAGTCTAAATCAGAACCAGAAAAGGAATCAAAAGAAGTTTCTAGGTCTAAACCAGTTAAGATAAATGAACCAGTTGAGTCTGAACCAAAACTTAAAACTGTTGAACCTAGTTGTGTCTCACACATAAAATCTCCTAGGCAACATGTTAAAAGTAGAGAGTCACCCAAAGTGGATAGAAAGAAAAGAGAATTAGGGAAAAGTCAGTCTTTTTCACCTAAAAGATGTTTTTTTGTGGAAGCCTTAGTCATTTAATTAAAGACTGTGATTTTCATGAAAAAAGAATGGCTAGAGAGGCTGAGATTAAGAGACAAAGAAGTGTTAATACTAATAATGTGATGGCTAAACTAGTATGGAATAATGTAACCAGAGTTAACCATGCAAACCGATTTGTTACTAGACCAGTACAATTTAATTCTAGTAACTCAAATGTTAATTCTGGTTGGGCATACGTTAATTCTGGTAGGCCAAATATTAATACTGGTAGGCAAAATGTTAATTCTGGGCAACAAGTTAATTCTGTTAGGCCCAAAGTTAATTATGGGTATGTTAATGCTGTTAGACTCAGACAACCAGTCACACACAGACCACAAGTGAGCATATTCAATCAAAGAAATAATTTTGCTAAATCCCACTCACCTGTGAGGAGACCCATTGTTAATAATACAGCAAAAATGTCAAATTCTAATGCTGTAAAGGGAAATTGGGGGTCTGCTGTTAAGGCCTCAGCATGCTGGTCTTGGGATCCATTTCAGAATGAACTTACCTATAAATCACAAAGCAACAGTGGATCATGTTCATATAAGACTTACAAATATGCTGATCCAAAAGGCAGACCCAAGCCTGCTCAGGCCTGGGTCCTTAAGAGAAACTAATTTCTCTTCTTTATGTGCAGGATCATCCACTCAAGAACATGGGAGATAGAGGAATATTTGATAGTGGGTGCTCTGGGCACATGTCTGGTAACAAGGATCACCTAAAGGATTTTGAAGAATTCAAAGGACGTTCTGTTACTTTTGGAGGTAGCAAAGGCTACATTACTGGTAAAGGTAGAATAGTAGTGGGCAATTTAGAATTTGATAATGTGTCTTTTGTAAAAGAACTAGGGCAATTTAATCTTTTCTCAATATCACAAATTTGTGATAAGCAGCATAAGGTTCTTTTTACTGAAACTGAATGTTTTGTGTTGACTTCTGACTTTAAGATGCCTGATGAAAATCAGATACTCCTAAAAGTCCCAAGACAACACAATATGTACAGCTTTGATATGAAGACACCTGATCCTGCAAAAGGTTTTGCCTGTTTGATTGCAAAAGCCACTATTGATGAATCTAAATTGTGGCACAGAAGGCTTGGTCATGTGAATTTTAAGAATTTAAATAAACTTGTGAAGAATAATCTTGTTAGAGGGTTACCTTCAAAGGTTTTCAAAAATGACCATACATGTGTTGCATGTCACAAGGGTATACAGCATAGGGCTTCATGTAAGGCTAAGCTAGAAAGATCAATCACTAAGCCTTTACACACCTTACATATGGATCTTTTTGGCCCTACTTCTATGCAGAGTATAAATCATGCTTGTTATTGCCTTGTCATTAATGATGATTGCACTAGGTTTTGTTGGGTATTCTTTATGTCTAAAAAGGTTGAAACCACTAGATTGCTTCAAACTTTCATTAGGCAGATAGAAAACCAGCTTAATCATAGGGTTAAGATTATTAGATCAGACAATGGCATAGAATTTAAGAACAGAAGTATGCTTGAATTTTGTGGGAACAAGGGGATAAAACAAGAGTATAGTAGTGCTAGAACTCCACAACAAAATGGAGTTGCTGAAAGAATGAATAGGACCCTTATTGAGGCAGCTAGGACTATGCTAGCAGATTCACTTTTACCAACCACTTTTTGGGCTGAAGCAGTCAATACTGCTTGCTACATATTTAATAGGGTAAGAGTGACTAAACCTCAAAACAAAACTCCTTATGAGCTTTTATTTGGTCATAAACCGTTTATTAGTCACATAAGACATTTTGGGTACCATGTTACCATTCTAGATACTCTTAGTGTGCTTGGAAAGTTTGAGGGAAAATCTGATGAAGGATTTTTAGTAGGATATTCACTAAGTAGTAAAGCCTTTAGGGTATATAACTTAGTGACAAAAAGGGTTGAAGAGACTCTCCATGTTGACTTTCTTGAGGAGAAACCTAATGTGAAAGGAATAGGTTATAGATGGATGTTTGATATTGATTATCTGACTGATTCTATGAATTATATTCCTGTTTCTGTTGAGAATCAAGCTAACCCTGATGCAGGTTCCCAAGAAGTAACTAACAATGCAGGTACTCATGTTGATTCTGATGCAAAAGCTTCTGAGCAAGAAGAGGAAACTGAGGAACTCATTGTTGTTCCCACAACAACAATCAAGTCTGATGTAGCTCAAGATGGCACAAAGAAATCTTCTGTACTTTCAAAGAAGAAGGAGTCTATTACCAAAACTCAAGAACAAGGGAAAGAGGCTTCTCCTACAAATGTTTCAGAAGATGTTCTATCTTTCAGAGATGAATTGAATGCATTGGCTGACAAGCATCTTGGAAAGAAGGCTACCAGTACTAACTTAGTTAATTCTGGTAGTGATTCAGTTGATAAGAAGGCTACCAGTACTAACTTAGTTAATTCTGGTAGTGATTCAGTTAATTCTGCTGAGTCTGATCCTACTCAAGTTGATGGTTTTGATGATTCTGATATGCCTGAGCTTGAAATCTTTGATAAGCCAAGTGAAGGGCTCTTTGATGAAGCTTCTTATGATGAAGAAGGAGTGATTACTGATTTCAACAACTTACCAACAAAAGTGAATGTCAGTCCAACTCCTACACTTAGGATTCACAATATTCATCCTAAAAGTCAAATACTTGGTGATCCTAAGTCAGCTGTTCAAACAAGAAGCAAAGTGTAGAAACATTCAGAAGCTCATGCACTTTTAAGTTTTGTCAAGAAGCAGCAAAGGAATAATCACAAAGATTAACAACATTGTCTGTTTGCATGCTCCTTTCTCAAAAGGAACCTACCAAGGTTTCTGAAGCTTTAGAAGATGAGAGTTGGGTAGAAGCAATGCAAGAAGAGCTCTTGCAGTTTAAGTTGCAAAAGGTATGGGTTCTCGTAGATCTACCAAGTGGAGCCAAAGTTATTGGCACAAAGTGGGTCTTCAGGAACAAGAAGGACGAAACTGGAGTAGTGGTCAGAAATAAGGCTAGGTTGGTGGCCCAAAGATATAGACAAGAGGAGGGGATAGATTATGATGAGGTTTTTGCTCCTGTAGCTAGAATTGAAGCTATCAGGTTATTTTTGGCCTTTGCATCCTACATGGGGTTCATAGTCTATCAAATGGATGTCAAAAGTGATTTTCTGTATGACACTTTTGAGGAAGAAGTGTATGTTCACCAACCTCCTGGTTTTGTGGATCCTGCTCATCCCAAGAAGGTTTACGAAGTCATCAAAGCTTTGTATGGATTACATCAAGCTCCCAGAACATGGTATGCTACACTCTCAAAATTTATTGAAGAACATGGATACAAGAGGGGTGTGATTGACAAGACCTTGTTCATTAAAAGGAACAAGAAGGATATCATTCTAGTGCAAGTGTATGTAGATGATATTATTTTTGGCTCCACTAAAAGGTCTTGGTGTGAAGAATTTGAGGCTTTGATGAAGGGAAGATTTCAGATGAGCTCTATGGGTGAGCTCACATTTTTTCTTGGACTGCAAGTGAAGCAAAAGGAAGATGGACTTTTCATCTCTCAAGAAAAGTATGTTGCTGAGATATTGAAGAAGTTTGATCTTGCAAATGTGAAGACAGCAGTCACTCCAATAGAGAACAAGGTGCCATTGACAAAAGATGAGGATGCTGATGATGTGGATGTACACCTATACAGATCCATGATAGGTTCTCTAATGTATCTAACTGCCTCTAGGCCTGATATTATGTATGCAGTCTGTGCTTGTTCTCATTTTCAGGTTGCTCCCAAGACTTCACATCTTCATGCTGTGAAGAGGATCTTTAGGTATCTAAAGGGCAAACCCAATTTGGGCCTTTGGTATCCTAGAGAGTCATCTTTTGACCTGGAAGCCTATTCAGATAGTGACTATGCTGGAGTAAGTCTTGACAGGAAATCCACAACTGGAGGTTGTCAATTTCTTGGAAGAAGATTGATTTCTTGGCAATGCAAGAAGCAGACCATTGTGGCTACATCTACAACTGAAGCAGAGTATGTAGCAGCTGCTAATTGCTGTGGACAAGTCTTGTGGATTCAGAATCAGATGCTGGATTATGGTTTGAATTTCATGAATACTATAATTCACATTGATAATGAAAGTACTATCTGTATAGTTAAAAACCCAGTGTATCACTCTAAGACTAAACACATAGAAATAAGGCATCACTTTATAAGGGATTGCTTTGAAAAGAAGTTAATTAGGGTGGAAAAGATACACACAGACTTTAATGTAGCTGACCTATTAACCAAAGCTTTTGATGGACCTATGTTCAATTACTTAGTGATTAATATTGGAATGGTAAACCCATAGCTACATTTGAGGGGAGGTTACATTTAAGGGGAAGTTAAATGTATAGTTTGTAATTCTGGTAGAACAAGTATTAAGTAGATTTAATTCTGGTAGTAGTTAAATCTGGTAGCTTTAGTGTTAATTCTGGTAGTGAGTATTAGAGTTAATTCTGGTAGTTAGTACTTGTTAGTTCTGTTTGCGATATGTCTATTTTCTTGGTTTTAGACTAATTTTTCCAGGAAAAGCATGGATTGATGGAAATTGGAAGCCTTGCTTGTGAATTTCATTTGTTTTTTTCTGGTATTTCGGTTAAATCTGGTGGATTGTTGGTTAAGTCTGGTTGACCAAAGTTAATTCTGGTAGTGTTAAAATGTAATTAATTCTTTTTTACCGTTAGGTCTGGTCGTACATTTAATGATTTTCCTATTTAAATAATACCGTTGGTATTTTTTTGGGAAAACGAGGTATATATGGATAATATTTGATTAATTTCCCATCTTTATCCATTATTTACTTCTAATTTAAAAATCTTTATTATCGGCAAAGATCACTCTGTTTTAACAACCAGCATAAACCCTAAGTCAAACAGTCAACCAACACTTACCAATCATCCATGGCTCAACTAAAGTATTGTGATAAGCATAATCAAGTTGGTTTCTTGAAGAAACCAAACAAGAGTGAAGGTTTCGAACAGATAGTTGATTTTCTGAAAGGCTCGCATCTCAGGTATGCCTTAACACATAATCCAACTATCTATGATTCCCTAGTCAAACAGTTTTGGGGGACTGCTACCTCCGAAACTCTTGCTGATGGGAATCTACATTTAAGGGCAACCATTGATAACCTTGAGTTTTCTATCTCAGAAGCATCCATTAGACGTAGTCTTAAATTAGATGATGCTTCTGGAGAAACTATGTTATCAAATAATATGATCTTAGAGGGTATGGGTAACATTGGATACCCCACTAATGTTGGTGGTTTTACCTTTTGGAAAAGTCATTTTTCACCACAGTGGAAGTTTTTAATTCACCATTTGCTGCACTGCCTAAGTCCCAAGAGTGGTGGATGGGATCAATTTGGAAGCAATATTGCTTCTGCTTTGATCTGTCTTTCACTTGGCAAGACTTTTAACTTTTCAAAACTAATTTTTGATGGCATGGTGGCAAATGAGACCAGTAAGCATAAGTTTTTAATGTACCCTCGTTTTCTACAAATGGTTTTAAATATTGCAACTAAACAAAAAGTGCCTTACTTGTGTGTTGCCTTTAAAGATAAAATTTTTAGCAACATGAAAAGGGGATTTCAGGGGACACACAAACCATTATTGCTTGCTATGTTGCCTGGTGGTACTAACATTGCAGGAACATCATCTGGAGTTGAGGCACATCATGAAACTGAGGAGCATGCAGAGGTACCAAGATCACCTACACCACAACCAAGATTACCTACACCACAACCCAGATCATCTACACCACAACCCAGATCACCTACACCACAATCACCATCACCTATATCTCCACCACCTTCACCTGAGCAACAAACCCATGTTCCAAGTCCAACTCATGAGGAGGACTCAGCTCCAATGACTGTGGAAGCTCTCTTATAGCTGGTTCCTACCTTAGTTGAAAGGATATATATTTTGGAGAAATCAAATGCAACCATGGGAAAAGCTATTGTGACCTTGGTCAGAAAGGTCAAGAAGATGGAAAGAATAATGAAGGACAAAGGGGTTGATTTCAGTGAAATAGAGGGTGCTAAAGCATAAAATTCTTCCAAACAGGGGAGGAATTTTGATGAAGAACAGACTTTTAAGACTCCAACTCAAGCAAAACCAACTAGAGATACAGAGATAAGTCTAGAGGGATTAGAAGTAGCAGAAACTTTAGCCCAGTCTCTTAGCAAAATTCAACAAAGGAAGAAGAGAAGGCTAAAGAGAAAGTTGGTGATTGATGAAGAGGTTAACTCTGAAGATGATACAATTAAATCTGCTGAGAAGGATAAAGTTAATTCGGGTGAAGATAAGTCTGATGATGTTATTAAGTCTGCTAATGATAAGTCTGATCAAGTTAAGTCTGCTAAAGTTGTTAATTCTGGTAATGATAAGTCTGAGAAGGTTAAGTCTGATGATAAGTCTGTTAGTGAAAAAGATAAATCTGATGATGTTGTTAAATCTGCTGAACTTAATTCTGCTTCAACTCAAAGGGAAGGAAAGCAGATACTTGAAGAAACCCCTCAAACTAAGAAATCAAAGAAGCAACAAGCTGAGGAAGAAGCAAGCTTAGCTGAGATTGCAAGGATTCAAGCTGAGGAAGCAGCTGAAAGGGACAAACTTGAAGAGTTAAAGAAAAGAGATGAACTTTTTGCTAAGAAGCTGCAAGAGGATTTTGATAATGATCCATATATGTCACTGATTGAAGATGATGATGAGCATAAGGCTAAGATGGAAGAACTTAAAGCTGATACAAGTGTTGTAACACCCCAACCCGATAAGGGTAGAAGTATTACGTTATGGTGACATATCAAAGCAAACACAAGCATATGACATAAATAATACAAAGTGAATTTCAATGGTTACAAGGGAAAAATCTGAAGATACAAGGTTACAATGGAAATTACAATAAGTACTAAGTCTACAAATAATCTCTTCTAGTCATCTCTAATCCGGAATGACTATCAAGGTCTTCTAAGTCCAAAATACTCTCCACTCATACCCAGCTTACAAACTAAAACCTGCCGCTGGAAAAGAAATGTGGCTGAGCTTAAAAAGCCCAGTGAACAGATATATATAACATAACAGGACGGTAAATAAGCATAAGTAATGAAAGAGTAAGTATCCACAACGAAAGTATAATTATGAAAGTCTTACGAATTTTAAGGAGAACTAACAATCAGGAATGCATGGGAACAGAATAATAATTGAATCGAGAAAGATAAAGAAATAATGAAAAGGTTCATATAAGGATGTGCCATAAGAACTTCATACATAATCCGTCAAATCAAACTAGAGCAAATACAAATATACGAAGAGGGGAGACCTCTAAGTAAATAATAATAGTGTGAGAAGGAGTGCAAGGCACACACCACCTGGTCACCATAACTACATATACATAAAACCTAGGATGCATCCATACGCTCCCTAACATAAGTATGTGTGTCAGCTCTAGACTAAGCACACATAAAAGGTTGGCCAATAGTGAATCGCGATAAAATACATATACATAAGGGGGGAACGCCGTAGATCTATCACACCTCTACGGGAGTGTCATGCCTAAGGTGCCATCAAAGACATGGTCCTGGTACCTCCAGAACTAGTTAAGCTCAGGCACGGATCTATCATATCATACAACAAATCATAATCTAACATGGCAAGAGAAACAAGATAATAACTCTAATAAGCATGACAAGCATAATCATAACATAGCAGAGACATTTAAATAAATGTCAGAATGGATCAAAAGAATGACAATCATACAATGAAAGTCATGAGTCAAATAAGGAAATCATATCAGGGTCAAATGTCAAGTCATCAAAGTATCAAAGGTTCATCGTCAAAGGTTCATAATCGAAGGTTCATAAGCAAATGGTTTATTTAAAGAAATCTTTATCAAATGATTTTCATAAAAATGATCTTTAATAACGGTTTTCATAAAAGTGGTCTTTAAAATTAGTTTTCATAAAAGATAGTAGAATTCCATGTAAAAGTGATATCGCATCGTTCGTAAACATCATTTTAAAATAGTTTTTCTCAAAACATTTTCATGATATAATTAAGAAAGGTTTTCACATCTCGTCACCAAAATCAAATGAACCTTCTAAGTGTAAAGTGATTCGAATACTAATATTATAGGGTAACGAACGAATTTTATCAAGTATTATGTTCTAAGGATCATAATGAACTAATGTCAAATGGATCATGAAGAACGAATCAAAGTATAAAGGAACATAGCAATGGCTTAGGGAAATCCTAATGAATTAAGATCAAGAAAGTCATGAGATCGAAAGCACCCTTACTGAAAAAGGGTTGAATATCTGTACCTTAAACCGCCAGGGAAACACACATAAGGATCGGAATAAACTCCTTCTTCAGCGAATCTACACGAATTATAAGTTTACTTATAAGTTTCATAGTTTTCTTAATCATATAGGTTTCATTTTAGTTTTCATTCCATTTTAGGTAACTTTCCATATTTAGTAACTTTCCAAAAATAGCAAGTTTCCATATTTAGTAACTTTCCAAAAATAGTAGGTTTCCATATTTAGAAATATTAGTTATAAACATTCAAGTAAATCCATTTAATCAATTTAAAGTAATTAGAGATGATCATATTGATAGTTTAAGGTTCGTGATGCCATCTACATAATTTTAGGGTTCATAGTGTAGTTTTCATAAGTTTAGGGTTCATTATGTAAATATAACAAGTTTAGGGATTATAGTGTCATTATGATAAGATGAGGGTAATAAATGTAAATGTTCTAAAGTTATATAATTTAACAAGTTAAGTCCTTTTTGTTTAGAAAATAACAATTTAAACCCTTTAGTTTAGAAAATAAACACATAGCACCTTTTTAAATCCTTTTTAAACCTTTCCCAGATTTTACACACAAATTAGACCTGTTTTGTACGATTTTTCATCCTTATAAGAACTCAGAATAAAAATTCCCAAAAATTCACAAACGCTCCTATATGTCTAAATAACTTCCACAAATTTTTCCAGAATTTATTATTTAGTATAACTATGGTCTAAAAATCATTTAAGTCAGGTCATCCAGATTATTGATAAATTTTAACATACGAAAAGTAAGCAGTTCACATCCCCATCAAACAAATTTATAAAAATCTACAACAATTCCAGTTACTTATAAACATATCAAATATTACCCAGTTCAAAGGACACCTTCAAGTTCGTTATGGTTTTAAATGATAAATGAAAAACACGGACTATTTTTTCAGACATACGAATTCGATTTGACACTTAATTTTCTAAAAATCAAAAAGTGGTCTTCCAGGCCTCTAAAATTTACAAGGTTAATTTCTAAAGAAATCTATTTCATTGAACTTAATTTTAGACTCTGAAAACACCCAAATACACGTTCACATCATTTAATTACAATCGATTAAAGTCGGACAATTTTCCAGGACAGCAGCAGTTTTTATGATTTTATGTGTAACTCATTTTAGGGCTTATATATCAACACAAGGTCTTCATACATGATTCAAAAACACATTATATTGATTCTTACATATCCTACACATGTTCATAATCATTTTAATTCAGATCCATATACTCAATTCGATTCATACAATTTAGGGTTTCATTATTTTATGTAGGTACTTATAATTTTATATGAATCTTTTCAAATAATTCGACCAAAACAAGATTAAGAACAAAATCAACAAGGATGATACACAATACCCTCGAATACTAAACGAAGAACACGGACACCACAAGAATCAAATCACCACGAAGTCTCCTTCCTTCCTTCTTGGTTCGATTGGCAGAAAAAAAAAAGAAAACACAAGAAAAGATCGAATTAGGGTTTGTATAACTCGAATGGATCAATGTTTTGTGTATATAATTACCTTGTTGGTGTTATGGATGAAATAAGAACACAACAAAACCTTCCTTTTTCTGTGTTTGGATCGACAGCAGCAGCAAGAAGAGAGGCCAAAACTTTTTGAGAGAGTTTAGGGTTTAGGGAATTTCGGTGTATATGGTTTTGGGAGAAACCGTGTTTTGGTTGTGGGTAAATAAGGCAAAGATCAACTATCATAATGGGCCAAATGAATGCATAATCATCTCTTCCATCTATTTAGATATGGGCCGAAAATATTGGGTTGGACACATGTAATGGATCGACTAGCATAGGACTTATAGTGTAGGGATTTTTTTTTTTTTTTTTTTTTTTTTTTTTTTTTTTTTTTTTGTACATATTATGTATAATGTGAAGTTTTCATTTGGTAGTTCAATTTATCAAATAACTTATGACACAATTTACTTTAGGTTAAATGCACTTAAAGTTACTTATATAATTTTCATAAGTTCTTAAAATTTCAAATTTGAGGGCGTTCTTGTCATTTCGGATTGTTTTAATTTTGGGGTTTTACAATTCTTCCCCTCTAAAAAAAAATTTTCGTCCTCGAAAATTGAAGAGAAGGCGAAACGGAAACACAACGGACAGTGAACGGAAATGTGAAATGACTAGTTTCTCATGGCTCGAACTTGTCGATCCAAAATAGCTTCGGTTCCTCAGAACAGACATAACATACGGAATTCAGATCAAAAGAATATGTCAAATGTAATAAATGATAATCGTAATCTCTCGGAAGAGATACAGGGAATAAGTAGGATTTGACGGGTATGCCGTCCATAGAATTTGAGCAAGCAAATCAGATGAGAACGTACAGAAAACAGATTGTTAGACTGTTAGACCCGTATCCCAGTTTCGAGTAGGCCCCACCTTAGATGGAATATGCTAAGGACTTATGTGATTGGTTGGTCAACAAAGTTGCGTGGAAAGTCAAACCCGATAGTCAAACCCGATAGTCAAACTAATAGTCAAAGTATGACTAATGTAGTAATATGAAATATGATGCATAACTTAAGGGACTTAGGTTGCCAAGTGATATATGTGTTATAAGTTGGTTGTGGTTAAAATAGAAGGAATGAGACTTAAGGGACTAAAGGTGCCAAGAGGCCAAAGATTACACCTAACTAATATATCTAGCCTTATCTAGAATTCTCCTCCATTATTGAGGGTGTGAAGACCGGATTTTTAGAGAGAAGAAATAGAGAGGCAAAGTGAGATGATGATCTAAGAATATGAAGAAGATGAAGCTCTCAAGTTATAGTCTTTCCTAGTTATGACTATCACAAGTTTTGGTTAATTGTAGAAGATGATGATTATGATGATGATGATGGTTAGAAGATGTTGTTGGTGGGATTTATGTTAGTAGCCTAGCTTGGATTGAAGGTAAGTAACTCTCTCTAAAACATGTGTTATGTATGTATTTATCATATATGTGTTATGATTGTGTAAGAATAGGAGACTTGGATTTGGAATGGTTATGAGTTGGAAATTAGGTGACTAGTGACTTTGGTTAAGAGTAAGTTAGCTTGATGGACTTGGACTAGCTAAGGTATGTTGTTTATTATAGTTGTGATGAATGGATGCAATTGTATTATGAAGTCGTATGTGTGTGTGGAGGTATGAAGTAGTTTAGTGGCTTTTATGTGATTATGATGCTTATGTGAAAGTATGTGTATGATATATGTTTTATGATGGGTTACTTACTAAGCGTAAGCTTATTCCTTTAGTTGTTAATGTTTTGTAGGTTCTTGTGCGGCGGAAGGAAGGTTTATGTGTTATAGCATAAGGATTTGGAAGTGGAATTAGAAGATAACAAGCGTTAGGAGCTAGGTAGAATACCGAGCTCGAGTCAATGTTGTACCCCCAAGAGTCTCTTTTATGAGTCATTTATTGTATGTCAAAGTTGTGTAATGGTTTGGTGGTCTAATGAGTCGTCAAGTGTGTTTTAAGTGTTTTTAGTAAATGTTTAAGGGGCGTTTGGATTTAAGTGTGTTTGTACCCATTTTGGGTTGTAACGGGTCAAGTGATCTTGGAACATGTTTATTATGTTAATATAATGATTTCTGGAAAGTTTGATGTAATTCGGAAGTGGTATAAGTGGTTTGTTGTGAAAACGGGTCAAAATGGGTAATTGCATAACCCGTCTAATTCTAAGAATGATTTTCAGTCTAGGATCTACTTTTAGGTCCCAGAAATCTGAACCTTAGTGTGGATCCTCCAGGATCTACTTTTAGGTTCCAAGATTTGGATCTAAATGTGGATCCAGTTTTTACTCATCTTGGTTATAAAGTTTTCTCATCTTGGTTATGAGTTAAATGTTCATCTTGGTTATGAATGTAGATTCTTATAAAGGGTCAATAGTGTAGCGGAATGTCAAGTAAAGTCAAGCGTTTCCCGTCAAATCCTAAAGTATAATTTCAGTCCAGGATCTACTTTTAGGTTTAAAGATGTGGTCCTTAGTGTGGATCTTCCAGGATCCACTTTTTGTTTCAAGGATGTGGTTCTTAGCGTGGATCCAGAATTTGTCATCTTGGTTATGTTCAAAGATTTTTGAAAAGGGTCAAAAGTAAAGGTAAAGCGTTTCCGCGTGCAAAGTTCAAAATTTTTGGTCAAAGTGGTCAAGGGGCGTTACAACTTGGTATCAGAGCTTCGGTTTAAGTGAATTAGGTTTCCATTATAGGTTGCCTAGACTTAAACCACTCGTAGACGCGTTAAATTAAGTTTGAGATAGGCGGGCTAATAGTTTGTAAGTTATAGGATGTGAATGTTGAGTTTGAAACGAACGATGTGATTGCTATATGGGTATAATGATGGGGACTTAGGGATGTTTCTTATGTGATATATGACGTGGGAGGCTTGATGTGTGAGTGATAGGATTACCGTGCACCTCGGGCTGTCTCGGTAATTATTACATGATTATGTGATTGTGTGCTATGGTAGTTTAGCGAGGTGGTGGTTTGTAGGAAATGTGACTAAAAATGAAAGTGCGTGACTTGGGTGATAGTGATGACCAAAGTATGGTCTTATGAGTAGTTATGCTTAGTGTGATGATCAATAATGAGGTATTAGAGATGGGTTAGTGGAGAGTCAAAGTATTAGGAGCGTAATAATGAACGTGTGGCAATGTTGAATGAGTGTTATAGCTTAGTGTGGGGAAGAGATGACATAAATTTATACATAATAAGTCCGTAATGAACTTAGAAAAGTTATAAAATGAGAAAAGGCATAGTGATTGAGAAGATGATGAAATAGAGCGAAACTTCCTAAGTAATAATAGCTAAAATGAGATGAATATGTGTGAAGCTAAGGTGTTGTCATGAAATAATTATATTACGGCTAAGGCGATTAGCTGTAATCATTAATAAATAATGAGCGTGTTATAATTGACGATCTATGTAAGGTCTACATGTAAAGGAAGCGAGTGAGACTAAAAGAAGAGAGATAAGATATGGAAATAAAAATGTGATGGATTAAAAACGTAAGAAAGAATGAGAGGAGTATGTGTGAGATAAAGACGTTGTCTTGAAATTATCATATTACGGCTAAGGCGATTAGCTGTAATCACCATAATGAATGCATGAGTTTCGGTTGGTAAAATGTGAGAAGTCTATATGTAAATGAGTCGAGTGGACTAAAAAGTAAAGTAAGAATGTGAAAATGATTAATGAAGGCTAAGAATGCAAGAGGTAAAGTAAAGATGTGAAAATAACTAAAGCGGATTAAGAATGTAAGGAGTGTGTATGAGATAAAGGCGTTGTTCTGAAATTATCATATTACTGCTAAGGCGATTAGCGGTAATTACTATAATAAATGAATGTAATAATGTGTGTGTGGTGCTTATGACTTGGATCCGTTGTTAATGTGATAAAGTGTGAATGTAATGATCCTTCGGGATGAATGTTAAATGTGGTATCCCTCGGGGTGACCAAGCAAAGGAATGTTAAGGAATCCTTCGGGATGAATGTTAAAGATCCTTCGGGATGAAAAGTGTTGCCTTCACCGGCAAGGGGTTGCCTACGTCCATGGCATATAAAAAGTATCCCCATGATGAATGTGATAATGTGAAGGATCCAAGTCTAAGAAGAGTAAAAAAATAATGTAATAAAAACAATGAGAAAATAATAAAAGTTAAATTGGGAATTAGGAGTAGTAGTGTTATGTCGGGAGTACATAACCATGAGTTTATATTTCTTGATTTACATCGATTGGGACGCCTCTCCATGTAAATGAGGAATTATAAACGAGTGGGCTATGTGTTGCCGACACGGCACGAGTAGGGTTAGAGAAGTAGAAAGCGGGAGTTTAGAGTTAGTTAGGAATTGTAAGGACTAAGATAAGAGGGTTAGAATTGGACCATGGTTTCTAGTTGGGACTTAGGAGAAACATTGATGGAGTGGAGAAATTGTAATGATGATATAATGTGCCTTGCGGCGTGGTATAAACATGATGAATAAAAGTAATGAAATGTGAACGTGTTAGTCGAATGTAACTATGATAAGTCAAATAGTATGAGTTTCTTAAGTATCAAGTAGTAAAAGAATGAGAGTAGGGGGTAAAGCAAGTGGGATTGTGAAGTAACGATAATAGAGTGGATTAGAATGATGGCTAGTTGTAATAAGTATGTTTTGTATTATGTAAAATCTAAGCAGGAGTTGTGAGGTATAGAAGTAAGCGGGAGTAACGTGGATTAGGGCATGTGATATGATATGGTATGCATAGAGTTGCAAGGTCACGAAGATCGTTGCAATAAGTAAACTAGTAAGTAAGGTGTTGGGAAAGAGATGAGTTATGAGACTAAGTTTTGATTAGAAATGGACGAAAGATTTCGGGGACGAAATCTAAATAAGGGGGTAGAATTGTTAGACCCGTATCCCGGTTTCGAGTAGGCCCCACCTTAGATGGAATATGCTAAGGATTTATGTGATTGGTTGGTCAACAAAGTTGCGTGGAAACTCAAACCCGATAGTCAAACTAATAGTCAAAGTATGACTAATGTAGTAATATGAAATATGATGCATAACTTAAGGGACTTAGGTTGCCAAGTGATATATGTGTTATAAGTTGGTTGTGGTTAAAATAGAAGGAATGAGACTTAAGGGACTAAAGGTGCCAAGAGGCCAAAGATTACACCTAACTAATATATCTAGCCTTATCTAGAATTCTCCTCCATTATTGAGGGTGTGAAGACCGGATTTTTAGAGAGAAGAAATAGAGAGGGAAAGTGAGATGATGATCTAAGAATATGAAGAAGATGAAGCTCTCAAGTTATAGTCTTTCCTAGTTATGACTATCACAAGTTTTGGTTAATTGTAGAAGATGATGATTATGATGATGATGATGGTTAGAAGATGTTGTTGGTGGGATTTATGTTAGTAGCCTAGCTTGGATTGAAGGTAAGTAACTCTCTCTAAAACATGTGTTATGTATGTATTTATCATATATGTGTTATGATTGTGTAAGAATAGGAGACTTGGACTTGGAATGGTTATGAGTTGGAAATTAGGTGACTAGTGACTTTGGTTAAGAGTAAGTTAGCTTGATGGACTTGGACTAGCTAAGGTATGTTGTTTATTATAGTTGTGATGAATGGATGCAATTGTATTATGAAGTCGTATGTGTGTGGGGAGGTATGAAGTAGTTTAGTGGCTTTTATGTGATTATGATGCTTATGTGAAAGTATGTGTATGATATATGTTTTATGATGGGTTACTTACTAAGCGTAAGCTTATTCCTTTAGTTGTTAATGTTTTGTAGGTTCTTGTGCGGCGGAAGGAAGGTTTATGTGTTATAGCATAAGGATTTGGAAGTGGAATTAGAAGATAACAAGCGTTAGGAGCTAGGTAGAATACCGAGCTTGAGTCAATGTTGTACCCCCAAGAGTCTCTTTTATGAGTCATTTATTGTATGTCAAAGTTGTGTAATGGTTTGGTGGTCTAATGAGTCGTCAAGTGTGTTTTAAGTGTTTTTAGTAAATGTTTAAGGGGCGTTTGGATTTAAGTGTGTTTGTACCCATTTTGGGTTGTAACGGGTCAAGTGATCTTGGAACATGTTTATTATGTTAATATAATGATTTCTGGAAAGTTTGATGTAATTCGGAAGTGGTATAAGTGGTTTGTTGTGAAAACGGGTCAAAATTGGTAATTGCATAACCCGTCTAATTCTAAGAATGATTTTCAGTCTAGGATCTACTTTTAGGTCCCAGAAATCTGAACCTTAGTGTGGATCCTCCAGGATCTACTTTTAGGTTCCAAGATTTGGATCTAAATGTGGATCCAGTTTTTACTCATCTTGGTTATAAAGTTTTCTCATCTTGGTTATGAGTTAAATGTTCATCTTGGTTATGAATGTAGATTCTTATAAAGGGTCAATAGAGTAGCGTAATGTCAAGTAAAGTCAAGCGTTTCCTGTCAAATCCTAAAGTATAATTTCAGTCCAGGATCCACTTTTAGGTTCAAAGATGTGGTCCTTAGTGTGGATCGTCTAGGATCCACTTTTTGGTTCAAGGATGTGGTTCTTAGCGTGGATCCAGAATTTGTCATCTTGGTTATGTTCAAAGATTTTTGAAAAGGGTCAAAAGTAAAGGTAAAGTGTTTCCGCGTGCAAAGTTCAAAATTTTTGGTCAAAGTGGTCAAGGGGCGTTACATAGACAACATTAAACTGCCGAGAATTCTACAACAGAACTTAATATTTTATTCGGAAAATATAGAAGTCAGCAAACGCGTGTCGAGAATCCAAACGTATCAAATCGCATAACGGTGAAAGCAGATTACGCGTATAGGTAGAATGAACCTAAAGTCTCACTAACGCAACAATCTTCACACAACTTATCAAAATTCTAAGGCTCCTAAAGCACTCCTCGAAATATCCTATGCCCACAACAAGTGCACGTTATATGGTGTAAGTATTATCACGTTGGCCAGACGTCATAATACTGGCATCATATAAATATGCCCTCATGATGGTCATACTTTATCTCAAGTCGTGAACAAAACAACTTATCTTAATCCACCTAGTCCTTCTACGGTTTCAGAGGTCATCAAAATAAAACATCATAACTAAGAGGAGAACGAAAATACTCGAAAGGGTAACGGAAATCCTAGAATGTCAATCAAAAATAAGGTACGTCGTTAATAGCGTCAGGTCTTCCACAATTCATCATAGTTCTCATAACAAAACCATCGCAGAACGAACACAGAACGAAATTTCTAATAGGGAACATAACTCGTTCGAAGGATCTTATCATTAGGTAACGGAGATTTAAGTAGGTTAAGAGGTGGTGGATTACGTCATCAATGGCTTCATCCTTCACAGAATTAACTCTCCCAAACACAAATGTTTGCTTCAAAATTCATCCATTCCAATACATGATTCCAAATCTCTTCCAATTCCAAGTAGTCTATCTACGTCTGTCCATATGATCATAGGGCGGAAAGGGATTATAAACTTGAGTCTGGTCCCTCAAGCCTTCGGCACCTCTTCTGGACACTGTGGTGTGGTAACGTGAATTCCTCCTTGTATGCTTCTTCCATGGTAACGCCGGTCACGAACATCTTCTACTACTCCTCTACAAGGCTCCTAATTCTAACAACGGTCTTCAATCTTGGTCCTTTCAGAGGAAAACTCTGTCATCGCAAGATACCTGGAAGCGCTATCTGTAACAATCTCCGAACGCCAATCAAACATACTCTTCCATAACACAGGGGTCATTCTACACAATACGAAAATGCTCTATACCTTCCTCCTTCGTCTCTGAGCACAAATACACTGTCGTACTATGATAATTTTCCGAATACTCGCGAAAACATGATTCTATTAGCCAATACAATTGGCATCCTTTAAAATTCACAATGATTTACAACGAATACGAAAGCAACTTCAGGAATTGTCTCAGGGAAACTTCATATCTACTTCACATCACCCATCTTCCTCTTCACGAATAAAACCGAAATACTTCACAGAGGTTACTCTCAGTTAGTCAACTCCCTTCTTAGGAGTTCTTGTGGTTGCTTCTTCAGTCCTTCAAACATTAAATGAGGCCGTCTGATACGGAGTTTCAAAGATAGAACAAATCAATCATTGATACGCGGAAATGGGTAATGATTTTGGATAGTGATACGGTTAAATTCACGATAGTCGATACGTCGCGGCATACTTCCCTCTTTCTTCTTCATAAACTAATAGGAGCATTCAAAGAGAACACTGAGGTGAACAAAATCATATTCCATCAGCTACTTCAATCTCTCAACTTCTATGGCATCATGGTTTCGTTAATTGAGATCGGTTTAATGCTAACTCTACTTTCCAAGCAGGAGGGAATCCCAAGAGGTTCATCAGAAAACACCAGAAAATTTTGTACAACAAATACTTCCAATGCCGGAGCTTTCTAAGGGTGGATACTAATAGGTGTCAGGAGAACTTGACAATCTAATGAGATCGGAATATGTGCTTTCATAGCAACATTAATCTTAACAGATTTAAGCGGTTGAGAGTCATCATAACAAAAGTAGGGTGAAAAATAGATTGCTAAAAGTCTTATATCAGATATGGTAGTCTTTGGTAGCTTTATGAAGAGCCAGCCAATCCATAACCAAAAGACCTCAAAATCAATTATATCAAAAGTAAATGGATTCGTAGATCGAATACGGTCGTCAAGCCAGACGGGTAGTTCATTTGTCAGAGTCAAATACATGGTTCATCATAGTGTTGAGATAGATAAATGAACAGTTCAGGGTGTTGGAGTTTTGTTTGGCTTTTAGCAAAATGATAGGTACCGTGTGCATCATTGGTAATACGAACATCGTATAATTGTCAAAAGTGAGATGTATGGAATATTAGTTATCAGCATCATCATGCTCAGTTAACAATTCCGTACTGAGATAGTATTTACACCATATCCTTCCAAAGGAACTGGTTGGCAGACAAGGTTCATCATTAAAAGGGAGGAAATAAAACTTCCTATATCCATAGTTAATAATCACTAGAGTTCTCATAGGAGTAGTAATGGATCACGCAGAACTGAGTAGTATCAGATGATACACTTCATATCCGACATGAGTAATGAATTTGTAGAATGTGTCAAACACATTATGGTTGAATGACCATCTGGATGGTCGGAAAGGTATCTAACTGTTTATCAAACAGATCGGAATTGAAGATCAAAATCAGAAGGTGAAACTTAAATGGTGGTTACTAATTTTACGTTGCAAAACTTTATAACCTTCGAAATAAATGTTCTTATAAGGCATATCTAAAGGCAGAGGCACAAATCAGAGTGATGCGGAAGCAATGTTACTTACATAGATGTCCTAATCTACCCATTCCTCACCGGTAATAACTTAAGTTCTTATGGGAAATCCTAAAGCAATTTTTTCAAAGGTTGTCTTATGAGCGCCTACAGTGGAAACTTAGTAGTCCAAACTTCACAGGCCAAGGGTAAATGTATTACAAGT
The DNA here is from genome assembly GCA_021014915.2 of Artemisia tridentata subsp. tridentata. NCBI lineage: Eukaryota > Viridiplantae > Streptophyta > Magnoliopsida > Asterales > Asteraceae > Artemisia > Artemisia tridentata. The sequence goes on along the minus strand of CP139502.1, from coordinate 236,219,000 downwards.
CGCAGCCTGTCTCTCTGATACCATAATTGTAACACCCCAACCCGATAAGGGTAGAAGTATTACGTTATGGTGACATATCAAAGCAAACACAAGCATATGACATAAATAATACAAAGTGAATTTCAATGGTTACAAGGAAAAAATCTGAAGATACAAGGTTACAATGGAAATTACAATAAGTACTAAGTCTACAAATAATCTCTTCTAGTCATCTCTAATCCGGAATGACTATCAAGGTCTTCTAAGTCCAAAATACTCTCCACTCATACCCAGCTTACAAACTAAAACCTGCCGCAGGAAAAGAAATGCGGCTGAGCTTAAAAAGCCCAGTGAACAGATATATATAACATAACAGGACGGTAAATAAGCATAAGTAACGAAAGAGTAAGTATGCACAACGAAAGTATAATTATGAAAGTCTTACGAATTTTAAGGAGAACTAACAATCAGGAATGCATGGGAACAGAATAATAATTGAATCGAGAAAGATAAAAAATAATGAAAAGGTTCATATAAGGATGTGCCATAAGAACTTCATACATAATCCGTCAAATCAAACTAGAGCAAATACAAATATACAAAGAGGGGAGACCTCTAAGTAAATAATAATAGTGTGAGAAGGAGTGCAAGGCACACACCACCTGGTCACTATAACTACATATACATAAAACCTAGGATGCATCCATACGCTCCCTAACATAAGTATGTGTGTCAGCTCTAGACTAAGCACACATAAAAGGTTGGCCAATAGTGAATCACGATAAAATACATATACATAAGGGGGGAACGCCGTAGATCTATCACACCTCTATGGGAGTGTCATGCCTAAGGTGTCATCAAAGACATGGTCCTGGTACCTCCAGAACTAGTTAAGCTCAGGCACGGATCTATCATATCATACAACAAATCATAATCTAACATGGCAAGAGAAACAAGATAATAACTCTAATAAGCATGGCAAGCATAATCATAACATAGCAGAGACATTTAAATAAATGTCAGAATGGATCAAAAGAATGACAATCATACAATGAAAGTCATGAGTCAAATAAGGAAATCATATCAGGGTCAAATGTCAAGTCATCAAAGTATCAAACGTTCATCGTCAAAGGTTCATAATCGAAGGTTCATAATCAAATGGTTTATTTAAAGAAATCTTTATCAAATGATTTTCAAAAAAATGATCTTTAATAACGGTTTTCATAAAAGTGGTCTTTAAAATTAGTTTTCATAAAAGATAGTAGAATTCCATGTAAAAGTGATATCGCATCGTTCGTAAACATCATTTTAAAATAGTTTTTCTCAAAACATTTCCATGATATAATTAAGAAAGGTTTTAACATCTCGTCACCAAAATCAAATGAACCTTCTAAGTGTAAAGTGATTCGAATACTAATATTATAGGGTAATGAACGAATTTTATCAAGTATTATGTTCTAAGGATCATAATGAACTAATGTCAAATGGATCATGAAGAACGAATCAAAGTATAAAGGAACATAGCAATGGCTTAGGGAAATCCTAATGAATTAAGATCAAGAAAGTCATGAGATCGAAAGCACCCTTACTGAAAAAGGGTAGAATATCTGTACCTTAAACCGCCAGGGAAACACACATAAGGATCGGAATAAACTCCTTCTTCAGCGAATCTACACGAATTATAAGTTTACTTATAAGTTTCATAGTTTTCTTAATCATATAGGTTTCATTTTAGTTTTCATTCCATTTTAGGTAACTTTCCATATTTAGTAACTTTCCAAAAATAGCAAGTTTCCATATTTAGTAACTTTCCAATAATAGAAGGTTTCTATATTTAGAAATATTAGTTATAAACATTCAAGTAAATCCATTTAATCAATTTAAAGTAATTAGAGATGATCATATTGATAGTTTAAGGTTCGTGATGCCATATACATAATTTTAGGGTTCATAGTGTAGTTTTCATAAGTTTAGGGTTCATTATGTAAATATAACATGTTTAAGGATTATAGTTTCATTATGATAAGATGAGGGTAATAAATGTAAATGTTCTAAAGTTATATAATTTAACAAGTTAAGTCCTTTTTGTTTAGAAAATAACAATTTAAACCCTTTAGTTTAGAAAATAAACACATAGCACCTTTTTAAATCCTTTTTAAACCTTTCCCAGATTTTACACACAAATTAGACCTGTTTTGTACAATTTTTCATCCTTATAAGAACTCAGAATAAAAATTCCCAAAAATTCACACACGCTCCTATATGTCTAAATAACTTCTCCAAATTTTTCCAGAATTTATTATTAAGTATAACTATGGTCTAAAAAATCATTTAAGTCAGGTCGTCCAGATTATTGATAAATTTTAACATACGAAAAGTAAGCAGTTCACAGCCCTATCAAACAAATTTATAAAAATCTACAAAAATTCCAGTAACTTATAAACATATCAGATATTACCTAGTTCAAAGGACACATTCCAGTTCGTTATGGTTTGCAAATAATAAATGAAAAACACGGACTATTTTTCCAGACATACGAATTCGATTTGACACTTAATTTTCTAAAAACAAAAAGTGGTCTTCCAGGCCTCTAAAATTTACAAGGTTAATTTCTACATAAAGCTATTTCATTGAACTTAATTTTAAACTATGAAAACACACAAATACATGTTCACATCATTTAATTACAATCGATTAAAGTCGGACAATTTTCCAGGACAGCAGCAGTTTTTATGATTTTATGTGTAATTCATTTTAGGGCTTATATATCAACACAAGGTCTTCATACATGATTCAAAAACACATTATATTGATTCTTACATATATCCTACACATGTTCATAATCATTTTAATTCAGATCCATATACTCAATTCGATTCATACAATTTAGGGTTTCATTATTTTATGTAGGTACTTATAATTTTATGTGAATCTTTTCATATAATTCGACCAAAACAAGATTAAGAACGAAATCAACGAGGATGATACACAATACCCTCGAATACTAAACGAAGAACACAGACACCACAAGAATCAAATCACCACGAAGTCTCCTTCCTTCCTTCTTGGTTCGATTGGCAGAAAAAAAAAAAGAAAACACAAGAAAAGGTCGAATTAGGGTTTGTATAACTCGAATGGATCAATGTTTTGTGTATATAATTACCTTGTTGGTGTTAAGGATGAAACAAGAACACAACAAAACCTTCCTTTGCCTGTGTTTGGATCGACAACAGCAGCAAGAAGAGAGGCCAAAACTTTTTGAGAGAGTTTAGGGTTTAGGGAATTTCGGTGTATATGGTTTCGGGAGAAACCGTGTTTTGGTTGTAGGTAAATAAGGCAAAGATCAACTATCATAATGGGCCAAATGAATGCATAATCATCTCTTCCATCTATTTAGATATGGGCCGAAAAAATTGGGTTGGACATATGTAATGGATCGACTAGCATAGGACTTATAGTGTAGGATTTTTTTTTTTTTTTTTTTTTTTTTTTTGTACATATTATGTATAATGTGAAGTTTTCATTTGGTAGTTCAATTTATCAAATAACTTATGACGCAATTTACTTTAGGTTAAATGCACTTAAAGTTACTTATATAATTTTCATAAGTTCTTAAAATTTCAAATTTGAGGGCATTCTTGTCATTTCGGATTGTTTTAATTTTGGGGTTTTACAAGTCTGACTGTTGATGAAAGGGCAACTAAACTTGCTGAGTTTATGAATGCAAGAATGGAGACAGATACTCTTGGAGGATTAATGTAGAAGATAAAGAAGACACAAAAGAGAAAGAGCACTACCAAGAAAGAATCAAAACTAGAGAAGATGGCTCATTTGAAGCATTATCTGAAGAATATGATGCATTCCAGTTTTGAAAAGATGAAAGGAATGTCATATGAAGAGGTTGAAGGTAGGTATCTTAGAGCTTTTGAAAGAGATCAAGCTTACAAGCCTATTGATTATGAGGACTCAATCAGAAGGAGCTTTCAAAGGCAAAAGGTGTCTGAAGTAGAAAAGATAGAAAAAGTGTCTGAAGTTGAAATGGCATCTGAGACTAAGAAGGTATCTGAGGTTGTAAAGGAAGAAACAGAGGTCAAAAAACCCATCATAACCTGGACTAGAAGTAAGAGAGCAGCTAGGAAGGGTAAATTAGGTTCTAAAGAGGATGTACAAGAGGAAGAAGAACCCTCATCTGAGGAATTCACCATGGGTTCAGTTCGAGAAAGTTCAGCTCAGCCTGCCAAGGTTGTAAATTGGCAGATCATCAAAACAGCTAAGAAAGCAGCCTATAAGATAATCAGGGAAGATTATACAAAGGTGGTTTATGTCAATTTTCAAGGGTTATTGAATGACTTAAGCAGAAATGATCTTAAGGAGCTGTACAAAGTGATGATGATCAAGTATGGGGACAACAGACCTGAAGAAGAGTTTGAAAGAGTTCTTTGGGGAGATTTGAAAACAATGTTTGATCCACCATCAAGAACAGACAAGGTTTGGATGTTACCATTTCAACAGGATATTGTAAGATGGAGGTAATTTGAGAGCTGTCAAGTACATTGTTTAACTTTACAAAGTGCTCATATATATATATATATGTTGACAGAAGTTGAATATCCTCTACACCCAAGGATATGTAAGGATATGCTTGAGAAGAAGCTGTTAGTGTATAAGGATGATGAGGTATGTAATCAACTGTTGGAGTTAATTGAGATGCAGTCCCAAAAGGAAGCTGTTTGGGGTGTTTAAAAGAATTTTCTGAGTTGATAAGTGAGATTAATGGAAATTCTCACTTGGTGAAGGTGCTTTGCACTAACACAACAAATGGTTATCAGTCCACCATGTCCAATTCACATAAGGACTGGCTAATCCATGAGCAAATAACTCTGGTAAAGATACCTCAAATCCGTTTATGGCTGACAATTTGCCAAAAATTGTATGGTAATCAACTCACCATATCTGTGATAGTGAAGAGTTGGCTAGCCCACAAGAGTATGGCTTGTGGTAAAGGCTATGGGAAAACCATAACTGGTTATCAATTCACCAAGGTGATTGTTGTAATACACCAAAGAATTGGCTAGTCCAAAAGCAAACGGCTTTTGGTAAAGACAAAACAAATCCAGTGATAGCTGATGATTTGCTAAAAATCATATGGTATTTCAACTCACCATGTTTCATGTACAAAGAGTTGAAATGGTTATCAATGTACCATGGTTTTATACCAAACATTGGCTACTCCAGAGTTAATGGCTAACTGGTAAAGAGACATCAAATCCATTAATTTTGAATGATTCACCTCTCACAGGAGTTAATACACCTGGAAGTGATGAGAATAGTATGAAACTTTAAGAATTGATGTACAAATAGTCAATGTTGCTGTGAAGATCAGATGGTGTCAAGTTTGCTGATAAAGGTTGCTGCACAAGATCAGACATGATGATTTGAAGAACTGGAGTTCACAATAATTCCAAAAGATTAGAGTTCAATCCTCAGGAAGCTTATAAAGAAAGAAACTTGAAGTTCATGAAGCATGAAGATCAAGTTAGGGGAGGATTGTTGGGAATTATTTGAAGAACAGACTTAAGTCTGCTGAAGAACTCATTAAGTCTGTTAGTGTTAGTCAAGTCATAGTTAAGTCTGCCAGTACAATGTTAAGTCTGGTAGACATAGTTACATAGTTAAGTCTGTTTATGTTTTATAGCAGACTTAGTTAGCTATAAGTTAGGAAAGGATACGAATGAATTAGATATCTTATTAGAAGATATGTTTATCCTTTCACACGTTTTGTATCTAGGGTTTTCCTTAGAGTATAAAAGGAACCCTACGGCATTGTGTTATGTACGACATTGTGATTAAAAGATTAATAGAATTAAAAAGTTAGTTAATTGTGTTCTTCATTGTTATTGTTAAGATTCCGCATTAACAATCAACAACCAGTTTAGAGTTTCTCATATAGATTGATTTGGATTTATCCAAGTTGTCTATTGTCTTATCAAGGCTACTTAGATCCATAATTCGTGTGGACCAACAAAAAACATGAAGTTTAGAAAATGTAAGATTACTTACAAAAGAGATTAGAGAGATGAGAATGTAAGACACTTGTTTAACCCAAGAATTAGTGTTCGAAACCCTGGCTAGAGTACCCTAATTATGCTTGAACTTAACTAAAATCCAGCTATCTCCTTCCTTGCTCCTAGAGTGTGTCGAATTTATATGTGTAGAATGGGAGGATATATATATATATATATATATATATATATATTATTTTTTTTTTTTTTCTCTTGAACTAGTGTAAGAATAATACTTGAACTCATGTATTTATACTAGGAGGTTTTCAAAAGGTTAATAGTTAAGTCAAAATCATCATAGATTAGCCATTAATGGGCAAGGCCGAATGGGTATTGGGGGGGGGGGGACAAGGTTGAAGTCAAGCCATCCTTTGAAATTTTTGGACTCCATATTTTGAGGAAAATTGTCTTGCAATTAATAGCAAGTAAGATTTGTCTAGAAAATATTATAGGATATGAGGGAGGGGCCGGGGGGGGGGGGGGCGACACATGTGGTGTTTTTAGAGTAGATGACTTGTTTTGATACAAGAGTGTATATGTTGTATGTATTGGGTGTTAAAAATTTGACACAAGAGTGTATATGTTGTATGTATTGGGTGTTAAAAATAGGTATTGGTTGTTGATTTGGGTGATTTACGAAAGTTATACGTAATTAAACGTAAAATATAAAGAATTTACCTTAGGCGTAAGAAAATATTTTTGGAACTTTGGTAATCTTTTTGGGAGTATAAAAATACGTTAGAAATAATCGTTGGGAGAATTGGGTATATCGGGTGTTAAATTTTAAATTATGAATAGTGTTTGTTGAATTGACAACCGTAAGTAATTTAAGAATAAGAAGTTGTTTTATGGTTTAAAATTGTGAACCGGAGTAGGAGCAAGGTGTTGGAATGTTGTGGACTAAATATAGCCTAAGTCCTAGTGCACAAGGGGTTGTTCCTATTTTTACGTTTATTTAACTAAAAAGTTTTTCATAAAAGTGTTATTGTAAAATTTCAAAGTAATAAATTAGAGTTTGGAAATAAATGTTGACATGGAAAATTACGGGTTGTTACACAAACTGCGACGCGGAGATTTATAGTGGTTCGGCACGAAGCTCACTCTTCGCCCTACTCCACTCCTCGAGTACCACACTCGAGAGTTCACAATCACTATGTCAACACACTCCCTTTAGGCGGAGCAAACCGTACATCAAAACTTACACCAATTTAACGACACTAAGCGGAATGTCGAGTTCTAATCCAAGCTAGAACAAATCTTCACAAAGCCCACGTGGCTACACGAACAAGAACTCTTGTCCACTTGGATTTACACACAATCCAAGTCTTCACACAGACGATCACCCCGTCCACTTGAATCTTCACCCAATCCAAGTCTTCACGGACTTTCACCCGGTCCTAGTCTTCACACACGGACTCACACCAAGTCAAAGTCTTCACACACCGACACACGAACTAACACAAAGTCCTAATCTAGATACACCACTTCACGGACTTACACTTTTTCCATATTTATCCTAACATACCTAATCACGACTCACACACAAGTCGGATATAAAAATTTACAATATACACAAAAGAAGAGAGTTTGGGGGAAGAAGAGAATCGTAACACAAGTTACTTGTGTGTGATGACTATAACACTTCGTTGACGAATACGAGTGTTCTTCTCTTGCACTTTGATATAGAGGGTAACGGGATCACTTATAAACACATATCGACACGTTATAGTGATCAAAGAAAGGAGGAAGAAAGAACATAATGTTTTTGTGCAAAGAGGCTTATTTTTCTGAGAGAAACAGTGCAGTATTTATAGGCATCAGGAGGAGCGGGGGAGGATCCCTTAAATTTGGACGGTCCCGTATATATAAGGGACCGTCACCATGTTTACGGGACCATCCCGATATACGCTCTTATTTTTGTCCTGATGTGGTGAAAGTTTATCTGGTGAAAAACTTATCTGGTTTAGGCGGGAAATATAGCTGTTGGGAGATTTGAAATTCAAATTTATTTTCTTTAATAAAACATTTATTTTTAATTAAAAAAATACGTTTGTAAAAATGGTTTGTCACATAAAAATGTGAAGTTTTGAGAAAAATAAATTCTTTGATCACTTTACTAATTTTGGTATTGTATTTGTTCATACCTGAAGTGATGTTGTAGTCGATGCATTGTTGAAACGATATTTCTCGACTAAAAACTTATCAAGTGTAGTTTTACGTAACGTGTTTTTCTATTTTGTGATTATCAAATCGTAAAGAGACCGAATAATGCAAATGACGTTTTTGACATTATTTGTGTTAACATGAAGATTTATGGAGATTTGCAAAAGAAGATGAAGTGATGAAATTTTAGTTCATTGTTCTGTATTTGTATGATTGACATGTTAAACTTAGCAGTCAATTGTGACCCTAGATAACCTTATTTGTTTTGCAAGAAATCTGAGCAATGTCAGATTCTGCAAAATAATAATAATAATAATAATAAAATAAAATAAAAATAATAATAAAAAAATGATTGTAGTAAACTTAAATTATCTGATGATATGATTGAGTATGTCATGGCTAAGTATTGGAATAAGTGGGATATAAAAGATGAAATTTATGATGTTATACTTGAAGACTTGTGGCAAAAACATGGGAATAAGGAGGTTGCGAAAGGATAGACTTAATATTTGCAAAGTAGGATAGTAGTAATGTCTGAATCTGCATGTGGATGATGCAAAGTAGGATAGTAGTTTTGTTGTTGCCATTTGACTTGGTTGCAGGGGTGTTTGGTTGTCCAATACCTTGTTCAATGCAACCAAACACCACTTTATCTATTTTAGGAACAAATGAGCATTCAAATAACAGATGATTGTGTGAGTCAGGGCATGTTATAAAGACAATTGCTTTTCATTTAGAGTTTAGTATATTGAGAGCTAGTGTAGACACAAGCAGCTTGATTCTGATGTCTTTCTTTTTTGGCTATATTTCCAGATACCAACTCCAAGGGAAAGTAGGTTGATGTCATCATTATTTCAGATGATGATACTAATGATGGTATCCATATTTCATACACATATGATGATGATGTTGGGTTGCTGTCTTCTAAGACTACTGCTTCCACATCAAGGGTTAGAAAAGGAAAGTCTTCCACTTTGAAAGCTTACACTTCCGAGGCTCCCACTCCCAAGCCTTCCACTTCCAAGGCTTCCACTTCACAACCTGTTAGCACCCTCATTCATAAAAGACCAGAAAGTATGGAAAGGATTACAAATGTAGTACTTTGTCTTGGAGCGGTTGTGGGTTGCTCAAGCAAAAACAGGAATGAGTGGTATGTGCCTCCGCCTAAGAAGCTCAAGTCTCCCACCAAGAAGCTCAAGTCTCCCACCAAGAAGCTAAACTGTTAGGTTTAGTTGGTGATGTAATCAAGATTTGAATATTTTTTTTGGTGATGGTTACTCAAAACAATGACTGTTTGTAACAACCGAAAATTTTATGTTAACATTTACCTATAAACTTCAATGCATTACTTTAATCACGTAAATTTTAAACTTTACGTATAACCATTAGGTTATTCGGCGCATAACGAAAACCACTTTTAAACATTCTATATCACACTAGACTAATTTTTATTCTACTCAAAATCATTTAAATTATCATTTTCATTCAAATTCATTGTTTCAAATAACATGCATTTTTACGCGTTTTAAGAATTTTAACTAAAATTGCGTAAACCGGAAAACGGATTTTAACGTAAACCAGCATTATACAAAGTTAAGTATACATAAAATATATGTCATATGACCATTTCAATCACATTTTATAAGTTTACACTTTTTATTTTTCAAGTCTCACGTAAAACACTATTATTACGCGTTTTAATAATTACACGCGTGCAATACTTACCCTATATCCGCGCCACCTTTAACTTAACATCTCTTATACATTATATACATTCAAATTAACTCATTTCTCCCTATTATATCGCCAAAAATCAGCCACCATTTTATTTATAGCCAAAAGATCACCAAAATATCACAAAATTTGACTTTCTTGTCATTTCTACTTAACAAACACACCAAGAACCATGTTTAAACCATCATGCCATCAAATCTTTGTCTCCTATCTCCTATTACAGGTTTAGACCACTACCCCCATGTGTCCCATTGATTTCATGTCATATCTTGTTCACTAAGTCCTCATTCCAAACAAACTAGACTAGTAACTAGCTAGTTTCACTCTTTTTTCCCCTATAAATAGCACACTCCTTACACTCATTTAACACACACAAAGACACTCTTTTCTCTCAAATATCAAGGCTTCTAAGCAATTTTTAAGGGTGTGCTAAGGTTTTGCTAAAGTGTTCAAGAGTTTTGCTAACATAAAACTAGGGTTTCTAGTGTTCTTGGGTAATATAGTGCACACTTTGGTTCTCAAATCTCTAATCATCTTGTTGTAGGTATCAAACACTCATCCATATTAATTATCTTACTTATATACGAATGTCTTAATCATTGTAGCGCTTATATATGCTTGTAGCGTTGAGGAAATTTTTTATAAAGTTAGACCAAATCTCACAATTTCTGTCCCAGAAAATCAGTCATATGTTTTGACATAGTAACCTAACCTAGAAATTTTTATATACCTTTCCAATTTTTGTGAACCTATATACATGTATTAACTTTATCCCTACCAATTTTAATTGGCATTGGAGTTGATTTGATATTTTTAAAAATCGTACAAGAAAGTTACTCAAAACTGACAAAGAAATTTCAAATATGTTTAATTGTTTAAAATACCTAACCTAAGAGCATTTTTCGCTTTTCCAGTAGTTGAGACATTTGTAAAGGACTCTCATACCTTTCCAGGAACATTAAATTTACGTTTTAACAATAAATACGAAGGAGAAAAGGCCCCGACACCGCAGGCGTAGTTTTCTGAATTTGAAACAGTTTTGATACCTTGTTCCATTTTTGACTTTATAGAACAATTGGTGTAGAACCAAGCAGAGAGGTTGCAATTTTTTGACAATAGACTCAAAAACAATGAACCTAGGCAATTTTAAACAATTATCTTTGTGGAAAACTAGAAGGGGGGTTGAATAGTTTTACCGTTTTTAAATTTATTTACTTTGAATACTTAGTGTGAATTCAACTAATGCAAATAACAAACAATAAATAACATGCAAGTAAAGAAAGAAATGATCAAACCACAACACGATTGTTTATAGTGGTTCGGTCTACAAGGACTATATTCCTTGCCCTACTCCACTCCCCGTGTCTCTAACTCGAGAGTTTCTCTTCACTAATCAACAAGCTCCCTTTTTGGCGGAGAAAACCTTTACAATCTTCGCTTACACTTTTTTCGGTACAAAGCTAAATACCGAGTTCTTTTACAAGGGTACAACTACTCCCGTCACTCTATGTATTTTGAGGACTAAAATACTAACCGATCACTATAGAGGTTTTATGATTGTTTGGTACAAACAATGATGTGTGAACAACAACAATTCACATAGTGACTAACTAACAAGTCTTGCAACGCTTTGTTGAAGCTTGTGATGCTTTGATCTTTTTGCTACAAAGAAGCTCAATGAAATATGAAATATGAAATATGAATGAGTTAGATATGAATGAAAGAATGTATAATGTTGTTTATGCTTATGAGTTATGAGAAAACATGAATGTGTGGCTTGCTATTTATAGGTCAACTACCTCAACAAGCCACGGATGGGACGGATCCAAAATGAGGGATCCGTCCTTGTACTTGTTTGGTTCCGTGGGAACCTGACATAATATTTTGACAAATCTTAACCAAATCTAACAAAGATATTTCCATATCTTTCCAAGGATTCATTGAGTAAGAATCTAAACAAGATATGCATGATATCTTCTAATGATCTTCAAAATCTCCTAAAGATTTTAAAGTGATGCATGTCATGATGTCATAATACATTTCCAATTCTAGATTAAAATGTATATGAAAGTAAACTTGTAAAATGTATATGAAAGTAAACATGTAAGATGTATATACTAGTTAGTTGATGTTTTGTGTTTATGAAAGACTTGTGACTATATATGTAAAAGACTTAACTATATTTATGTTTTGCTAAAAATAAAGTTTATAATTGTCGTTAACAAAATATAGCTGTGAAAAACTAGAAGGGGGGTTGAATAGTTTTACCGTTTTAAAATTCTTTTGCTTTGAATACATAACGTGATTTCAAGTTATGCAAACAATAAACAATATATAACACGTAATTAGAGAAAGAAACAATCAAACCACAAAACGGATATTTATAGTGGTTCGGTCTACAAGGACTATCTTCCTTGCCCTACTCCACTCCTCGAGCTTCTAACTCGAGAGTTTTTCTTTACTAAGGAACAATCTCCCTTCTAGGCAGAGAAAACCTTTACAAATGTCGCTTACACTTTTTCCGGTACAAAGCTAAATACCGAGTTCTTTTAAAAGAGCACAACCACTCCCGATACTCTATGTATTTTGAGGACTAAAATACTAACCGATTGCAACAGAGGTATATGATAGTTTGGTACAAAAATGATGTGTGAAAAACAAAAAATTCACACTATGACTAATCTAACAAGTCTTGCAACGTTTAGTTGAAGCTTGTGATGCTTTGATCTCTTTGCTACAAAAGGAAGATCACTAAGAATGAAATATGTAATATGAATGGGTTAGTAATGAATGAAAGAATATACAATGTTGTTTATGCTAATGAGTGATGAGAAAACATGAATGAGTGGCTTGCTATTTATAGGCAAACTGCAAATGCAAACCCCGGATAGGATGGATCCAATTTTAGGGATCCGTCCGTTATGCATTTTGGATCCGCGGGTTCCTGACAGCAAATCTCCAAAATCTTCTCCAAATCTAACCAAGATATCTCCATATCTTTTCTTTGTTTAGAGATCTAACCAAGATATTCATAAGATCTTCAAGATATCCTAAAGATATCAATGTGATGTATGTCATGATGTCATTGTACATATTCCATATTAAGAAATAAAATGTAATATGTAAATGTAAATGTATGTAACTTATGAATGTAACATGTATATACTAGTTATCATGTATGTAGCATGTAGATGATGTTATAAGTTTTAAAAGCTTGTAACTATATATGTAAAAGACTTAACTTATATTTATGCTTTGCTAAAGATAAAGTTTATAATTGTCATTAACAAAATATAGCAAAGATCGTAAAATATAAATCACATTTTTAGAAGATATTTGTATTAACAATCTCCCCTTTTTTGTTGATGACAAAACATAAAGTTTATTTTTAAGCAATGAAATAAATAGAGTGCAAGTCTTTTAAAAATATAGATTAAACTAGTTTTATGCAAATTTAAAATCAATTTTGCCATTTTAAATTGTATGAAATGTATGATGTATGAGTTTCATATAATCTCCCCCTTTTTGTCGAAAAAAAAGAGGAAATGCATAGCGGAATGTAGTGCAAGGCCCTTGTTGATTACTCCCCCTAATTGGAGTGCCAAGTATGATGATGCATGGATTTTGAGTGCTTTATTAGCCCCCCCTTGGACAATACTCCCCCTAGTTGGAGTGCCAAGTATATGATGCATAAGTTAAGAAAGCTACAAAAACAAAGGTTAGTGCATGATTAGCTCCCCCTTGATCAATACTCCTCGTTCCTAGGGTACCAACGTATATGATGCAAGGATGAAGAATGCTACAAAACAAAGGTTAATTGTAGATAAACTAACCAAGTAATATGATGTATGAGCAATTAGATCTACAAAGGTTCAACCAAGAATAATAGTTCAACCCATTCAACCAAGTATAATAGGTCAACCCAAGTATAATAGTTCAAACCAAGCACAATAGTTCGTACCAAGTATAGTAGTTGAAACCAACCATATACTGCACAATAAGTGATCAGAATCAACACATGAACATCAACAAACACCTTTCAGTTGAAAATTATTTGTGACAAAGGCTACAAATGAAGATGCTTACAAAGGAAATAAAAGTAGAAAATAACTTATAAAGAAAAAGAGTCATAAAAATAAAAATCCTAGAAAAGAAAAAAAAAATCCTAAGATAATAGCCTCCTAGTTGAGCATCTATTGTGGTGGGTGTGAAAGAACGTTGAGTCGCTCAAGGATATGGTTCAAGATGAACCTCATCTCATTTTGTAACTCATGAACCAAAATGTTGGTTCTTTGAGTGAGATGGGCGGTTCGCTAACACAATGGGCAACCATGGCGAGGGAAGTTGGGTGGAAGGTTTGGTTCGTTTATTAGTGGTGGTGGTGGTGGAGCATGAGTTGATTGTTGGTTTGGGTTTGGTGAGACATGATGGAGGCAAGCAATGTGGATTGTAGATCCATTGCTTCATTGAGGTGGGAATCCACCATGTTTGAAAATGCGTAGAGGCGATCAAGTTCCTCATTTATTTCGCCTTGAGTTTGTGGTTGGTTAATCCATATTAACTCATCAATGGCTTGAAGGGTAGAAGTTGGTGACAATGGTTGAGGTTGAGGTTGTTGAGGTGGAGCTTGATCACGGTAGAGAGGACTGTGAATGTCCCTATAGATAGGGTAGAATAGTAGTGGTTCTTGTTGTGAGGGTTCAACCTCAAAAGGCATTGGTGGTGGATTGGTGGATCTAGGTAGAAGGTCTTCCAATGTTTCTAAGTAGGGGTTAGGAGAGGTTGTTGGTGTGGCAAACAACTATATTGGTTGTAGTTTAGGTGAATGAGGAGGTGACGTTGATCTTGTTAATTGAGATGGTGCAGGTGGTGGTGTGGTAGCCATTGGTGTTTTGGTAGGTGGTAGAGTGGTGATGATGATATGGGGTGGTGTTGGAGTTGACAAGGTGAGGAAGTTCTCATTATCAATTGGAGATGAGATGTTTAGAGGTGATGATTCTAAGGATGAGGAGTTGATATTAACAAAACAACATGGTCTAACACTCATTATGGCTGTTCTTCTGTGTGGTCTGGAAGTTGAGTAGTTGTTTGACTTAGGCATTGTGGAGAGAAATGTTGAGATATGCAAAAAATGCTATTAGAAGTGATGGTGAAGATGTGAGAAATGATCATCTAAAAGCTTCCAATTTATAGACTCCAAGGTTCATGGAAGAGTGTGTTTGGATTTGATGTTAAACCATACAAAGATGGTGGTTCCTAATGATTTGGAAGAAGAAAAGAAGCTAGTCATATCATCAAAGTCAATCCAATGAGATGGAGTTGAGTGAGATGAAGAAGATATATAGTTAATGCATAGTAGTGAGTGGGAAATCTAATGATGTGATTGATCCACAAATTGAAAAGAACCATTTTGAGGGATCCTTGCTTGTTGGAGAAAGGTAACTTGAGTGGATTTTTGAATTTTCAAGTTTTGGTGGGAAATGAGTTTCCTATTGTTCTAAGTGATCTAAGATGATCCTAATATGAGTTATTATCAGTAAAATCATCCTAATAACAAGAGTGAGTGAACTAGAGTGCGGGATTAATTGAAAATTTAAAAATATAGCTGTTGATCCGCGAAACCAAACGACTACACAGGCGGATCCCTGTTTTTGGTTCCGCCTGATCCATTGGGTAAATTTTGGCGACACCAAAAAATTGGACAGACGGAACCATATTTTTGGTTCCGCCATATCCGTCGATCAAAAAATGGAGACAATAGGCATTTTTGAAAGCCAGAAACCCGTTCAAATCCCGTAAATTTTCCTAAAACATGTGTAATTAATTAGTTGTGATTGATCAATAACAAAAACATAGGTATTAACACATGTAAGCATATAGATCAAACCGAGGCTAATGAACTTACTATTAATGGAAGTTAAGCCAAATAGTGGCTTAAATGTAGAAAATTGATAACATCAAAGTGTTATCGCCCTGCATGATCACGTTAGTTCACATAGTTGTTCAACGATAAGTTAATATCCTACAATCATAAAAATTCATCACATCATTGTTTAAAACCGATTGTACCAAACACTCATTAACCTCTTACTGCCTGTCAAGTTTCTTGTTGATCTTCGTTAGCCAACACCCGATGTTCTTGAACATCCCTCTCGTTTACTTGAACTCTTCAGTTTGTTGTTCAATTGGTGGAAGTTGGTTCATATATTCCGAAGGTGGAAGCCTAGAGTTTGGGAGTCCGTCATCCTCGCTCATGGATGATGATGATGAGGAGGTTGGTGGATGAGGACGTTTTCCTTTCAATTTAGCTACTCTCTTGTCACTCAAGGGTAAAAATGTGTGAGGAATGAGGTAGTAGTCAGGGTAAAAACCTCTAGCATTAGGAGGGATAGATGCAAATGCTCTAAAAAGACGGGTGAGAAGCATCCCGTATGGCATAGCGGTGGTTCCTAACACTAGTATGTCGGCCATCCTTTTGGCCACATAGTAGGCAAAATTGAAAGGTTGGTGAGTTGACACGCAATAGAGCATGTAGCATAGGCAAGCATTGATGTGGTTTCTATTCCTTATGGTGCATAAGACATTTTCCCGAAGAATTTCTTCCAATTTCTTAAATTGTGGCCTAAGTTCATTTAGCTCCATGCCAAACGGGTCTCGATTGACCTCATTTCCTTGTCGGGTGGTCCTAGTGTGGGAAGTTCTAGGGAGGAAGAGATGATCACGGATAATCTCTTTTGGTGTCAAAGAAGTGTCATATGGAGGCATACGATCGACAATAGAATCAAGGGTTGACAAAGACCATTTGTTGGAGTAAAGGCAAGTACCTTCACCCAAAATTCCTAGGACTTTCGCAAATTGGTTTAAGGGAATGTTGAATTGGGATTGAATGACTTTGAAATGAATGGAGATGAAACGATAATCATTTGAGCTAAGGACAACGCTAGCATAAAACTCTAGTATAAATATAGAACATATTGGTTCGTCAATGTCCAAGAAGCAATCAAATTAAATGGTAGCTGGTTGTTGGTGAAAATCAGTTCCTTCTAGAAAGGAAGGGTCTATGGTTCTACCCTCGTGGACATATCTCTTCTCTAAGGCCTTAAAGATTTTCACTTGGTCAGTTATAAGTCCCTTAGTCTTATGGTGTTTTGAGAGGTAATTAAAGGTATCCTTGTGATCATAGAAGGTTGCGGGAGGCATGATTTATCCTAGATACAAAAATTACATAGTTTAGTCAAAATTAACGAGAGTATAGATATAATGTTCTAGTGTATGCCTATATGGGGACAATGTGGAGGTGTAGTTACCTCGACTCTTTTTAATGCATGAAAATTTTATTTTGCAAATTTTGTAACAAAACGAGAGATAACCCAAACACTCCTAATTCAATGTAGCTTCGATTGAATGTACCCGAAAATACATATTAGTTATGTATTCCTTTTAGCATTCAAGAGATATTATGCAGATGATGTTTAAAACATAACGTTTTTATTTTTATGAACAATGTGCAAAATCATTTTACCTAATAGTGAGAAGGTTTTTACAAAGAATTTGACATAGGGTTTTTAGTTAATTATGATAATGTCTTACAATATGCAATTCCTAACTAAGGGAAACATGATTAGTTATATTATTTAACAAATATAATTCATGATTTTTACAAAAAGATGCATAACCCCAAGTTTTAATTTTGTGGAAGAAATAGAAATACTAGATTCAGATTAGGAGTGTAAATATAGTTGGGATACTTACAGTGTGAATTGAAGCACAAATTGGTTGCAGTAGAATGCCTAAATTCAGAGAATGGTTTGCTATAGGGCGAGTTTGTGTTGCTTGTGTGTTGTGAGAAGCAGAAAAGGAGTGTTTGTTTAATATATTTAAAAACAGGCCCATGAACCCATGGATAGGGCGGAACCAAAAACTTGGATCCGTCCTTGTTGTCAAAGTGTTCCGCGGGAACAGTTTTGGCTTTTGGTTATTTTTGTCGTGTTTGGTTAAGCCAAGGTTTAAGCTAAGGTTTTATCTACACATTTGGTTCCATTAATCCTAAACCAAGTCTAAGAAGGTTAAAGGGTTCTCTCTTAAGAGGTTTCATGAGAATATCGGCAATGTTGTCTTCTGAGGATACTTTCTCGATTGGGATGTTTACTTTTTGTACATTGTCGCGTAGAAAGTGATGAAGAATTTCTATGTGTTTCGTTCTAGCATGTTGAACTAGATTCTTGATAAGGTCGATAACTCCTTTGTCATCACATAGAATAGGGACGTTGTTGATTTGAATCCCATAGTTGACGAGAGCTTGTTTCATCCAAAGTCTTGTTGACATGCTTTACCTGCAGACATGTACTCGGCTTTGGTTGTTGAGATTGCTAGAGCCGTTTGTTTCTTTGAGAACCGTGCGGTAAGACAATGCCCAACAAAAGTACAAATACCACTTGTACTCTTTCTATCGACATAGTCACCGGCATGGTCTGAGTCGGCATACACTATGGTTTCAATTCCCTTTCCTTTGGGATACCATAATCCTAAGTGTGTAGTACCTTTAATGTATCTAAAAATTCATTTTACGGCTTTAAGATGGGATGTTTTAGGATCTTCTTGAAAGCGTACGCTTAGACAAACACTAAACAGAATGTCGGGTCTACTAGCCGTGAGATAGAGTAGACTACCAATCATTCCTCTATATTTAGTGTTGTCTACGGATTCACCTTCTTCATCCTTGGTGAGTTTAGTTTCCGAGGACATAGGTGTTTTCATCGGTTTGGAATCTTCAAGACCAAATTTCTTAAGCATATCTTTGATGTACTTAGATTGGTTGAAGAATATCCCATCTTCTAATTGTTTTATTTGGAGTCCTAAGAAAAAGTTTAGTTCTCCCATCATACTCATTTCAAACTCGTCATGCATGATTTTTGAGAAATCATCGCATAACACTTGACAAGTTGATCCGAATATGATGTCATCCACATATATTTGAACTATGATAATATGTGATCCCTTTTTCTTAGTGAAAAGAGTGTTGTCTACTAGTCCCATGGAATACTTATGTTAAACTAGGAATGTCTTAAATTGATCATACCATGCTTTTGGTGCTTGCTTAAGCCCGTATAAAGCTTTTTTAAGTTTGTAGACATGGTTTGGTTTTTCAAAGTCGGCAAAGCCGGGAGGTTGTGCGACATACACTTCCTCATTAATAAAACCATTAAGAAATGCACTTTTGACATCCATTTGAAAAAGTTTAAAGTCATGTGAACATGCATATGCAAGTAGTATTCTAATTGACTCGAGCCTAGCAACCGGAGCAAATGTTTCATCATAGTCAATACCTTCTTGTTGATTATAGCCTTGAGCTACTAACCTAGCTTTGTTTCTAGACACTACACCATTTTCATCCATTTTATTTCTAAAAACCCATTTTGTTCCAATTATGGTTTGACATTTAGGTTGAGGGACTAATGTCCAAACATCGTTTCTAACAAATTGGTTTAATTCTTCTTGCATCGCTATGACCCAAGATTCATCTTTTATAGCCTCATTTATATTTTTGGGCTCAATGGTTGAAATGAAACAAAACAAGTTACTTTGACTTTGAACTTTTGATCTTAAGGTTCTTTCATTGATTTCTCCCATGACATTATCTAATGGATGACTTTTAGATTCTTTGACATTGACTATATCTCTATTTAAAGGTTCATCTTCCTTGTCATTATCTATATTATCTTAGTTTTCAACTATTTGACTTTCAACTAAGTCATCATTTACCAAAGGTGATGTCTTAGAGGGAGGTGCACTTTCGTCAAATGTTACGTTCAACGATTCCTCGACTCTTAAGGTTTCTTTGTTCAAGACGATATAGGCTTTACTATTTTGAGAGTATCCAAGGAACGCACCTTCATAAGACTTTGGGTCAAATTTGGTGAGATAGTCCTTAGTGTTAAGAATGAAGCATTTGCTTCCAAAAACTCTAAAGTATCCTAATGTAGGCTTTTTGCCTCTATAAAGTTCATATGGAGTTTTATTCAAAAATGGTTGTGGAAAACTAGAAGGGGGGGTTGAATAGTTTTACCATTTTTAAATTCTTTTGCATTGAATACTTAACGTGATTTCAAGTTATGCAAACAATAAACAATATATAACAAGTAAGTAGAGAAAGAAACAATCACACCACAACACGGATATTTATAGTGGTTCGGTCTATAAGGACTCTCTTCCTTGCCCTACTCCACTCATCGAGCCTTTAACTCGAGAGTTTTTCTTCACTAAGAAACAAGCTCCCTTCTCGGCGGAGAAAACCTTTACAAACGTCGCTTACACTTTTTCCAGTACAAAGCTAAATACCGAGTTCTTTTACAAGGGCAATTGGTTTGAACTATTATACATGGGTTGACATATTATACTTGGTTGAATGGGTTGAACTATTATTCTTGGTTGAAACTTTGTAGATCTCATTCCTCATGCATCATATTACCTGGTTAGTTTATCTACAACTAACCTTTGTTTTGTAGCATTCCTCATCCTTGCATCATATACGTTGGTACCCTAGCAACGGGGAGTATTGATCAAGGGGGAGCTAATCATGCACTAACATTTGTTTTTGTAGCTTTCTTAGTTCATGCATAATATACTTGGCACTCCAACTAGGGGGAGTATTGTCCAAGGGGGAGCTATTAAAGCACTCAAAATCCATGCATCATCATTCTTGGCACTCCAATTAGGGGGAGTAATAACGAAGGACCTTGCACTACATTCCGCTTTGCATTTCCTCTTTTTATTTCAACAAAAAGGGGGAGATTATATTAAACTCATACATCATACATTTTATACATTTTAAAATGGCAAAATTGATTTTAAATTTGCATAAAACTAGTTTAATCTATATTTTTAAAAGACTTGCACTCTATTTATTTCATTGCTTAAAAATAAACTTTATGTTTTGTCATCAACAAAAAGGGGGAGATTGTTAATACAAATATCGTCTAAAAAACGTTATTTATATTTTATGATCTTTGCTATATTTGTTTATGACAATTATAAACTTTACCTTTAGCAAAGCATAAATATAAGTTAAGTCATTTACATATATAGTTACAAGCTTTTAAAACTCATAACATGCTACATATATGATCACTAGTACATACATGTTACATTCATAAGTTACATACATTTACATTTACATGTTATATTCATTTACAATTTAATTCTAAATATGGAAATTGTACAATGACATCATGGCATGCATCACGTTGATATCTTTAGGATATCTTGAAGATCTTATGAATATATTGGATTGATCTTAACACAAAGAATTAGATATGGAAATATCTTGGTTAGA
Source organism: Artemisia tridentata subsp. tridentata (assembly GCA_021014915.2). Lineage (NCBI taxonomy): Eukaryota > Viridiplantae > Streptophyta > Magnoliopsida > Asterales > Asteraceae > Artemisia > Artemisia tridentata. The sequence continues at coordinate 236,197,730 of CP139502.1, read as the reverse complement.
TTTGGGAAAGATTTTGGAGATTTGATGTCAGGGACCCGCGAATCCAAAATACATAACGGACGAATCCCTAAAATTGGATCCGTCCCATCCGTGGTTTGCTAAGGCAGTTTGCCTATAAATAGCAAGCCACTTATTCATGTTTTCTCATCACTCTTAAGCATAAACAACATCATTAATTCTTTCATTCATTACTAACCTATTCATATTACATATTTCATTCTTAGTGATATTTCTTTTGTAGCAAAGAGATCAAAGCATCACAAGCTTCAACTAAACGTTGCAAGACTTGTTAGATTAGTCATAGTGTGAATTTTTTGTTTTTCACACATCATAGTTGTACCAAACTATCATATACCTCTGTTGTGATCGGTTAGTATTTTAGTCCTCAAAATACATAGAGTATCGGGAGTGCAAATATTACGATATTTAATCTATACAGTATCGTTTGTTTTGATTGATGACAAACATATAACTTGATACATATGTAAAATATACAAGTTACTTGTAATCATATTTTGTCTCAACATACATTTAACACCTTTCGACTTCTCAAGTCCTCGTATGGTACAACACATGTTCGTACATGTTTGTTATGTGGCATTATGATCAAACCCTTTAACAAACCATTTAGAATGTTTAAAATACGTTTAGAGTCATTAAGTATTTTAAAAGGTTAACCATTCTACTTCGAACCTCATTTTACATTTTGCATATACAAGTACTTTTACTTGTACATCATGTTTCCTAAGTTGTATTCATGTCAAAATAGGATAGGTACACTTTAGGTGTCAAACTAAAGTAGTTTAACATTTTTAGTAACACATAAACTAACATGATACAACTTGGTAAACATATATTAGTTAGCTAGTATATACATGTTACTTATTCATATACATTTACAAGTTACATTCATATACATTTTAATTCTAAATTTGGAAAATGTACTATGACATCATGGCATGCATCACTTTGAAATCTTTAGAAGATTTTGAAGATCATATGAATATCTTGGTAAGATCTTTACACAATGAAAAGATATGGAAATATCTTGGTTAGATTTAGTGAAGATTTAGGAAGATTGTATGTTAGGTTCCCATGGAACCAAACTTATACACGGACGGATCCCTCAAATTGGATCCGTCCCATCCGTGGGTTAAAAATCCTATTGGCTATAAATAGCAGCCCATTGTTTACCCATTTGCACATCACTTCAGCATACATTCTCTCTACCCTTTAGCATACACTTAGATCAGTAGATAACCACGTATTAACATACATTAATCACCCTTATCATCATAACCATAATGATACTAACTTTCATTATGTTGTAAGCATACATCGAAATGATCCTGTGAAGCAAGCTCAGAGATCTTGAGTCATCATCCACCACAAGCATATCATACCTCCTGATCTACCAAAAGGCTTGGAGATCTTGAAGTCATCATCCACCAAAGCATATCAACATATGAAGATTCAAGGGTACTTGTCATCCTCATTGTTTGAAGACTTCTTATTCAAGAAGTTCATATAGATTCTACATGCATGCATATATGAAGATCTATCACAACAAGCTTAGGAAACTTGTGATCTTCATTCATTGAAGGCTTCCTATCAATGGAAGTTCATTTAGATTAGTCATTCATATCCAATAGTCATTTATGTCATGGATCATCATTGTAAACATCATTGGATCATCACAATCTAAACACCAAACTAGATTAGATGGTTTATGTGTTTGTGCCATAAAACACAAGGTTTTTATGTTGGGCCATAAAACATAACGGGAGTGGTTATACCCTTGTAAAAGAACTCGACATCTAGCTTAGTGTCGAAAATATTGTATAAGCGACGTCAGGTTGGTTCTACCTCGAACTAGAGCGCGGTATTTAGCTTTGTACCGGAAAAAGAGTAAGCGACGTTTGTAAGGTTTTCTCCACCGAGAAGGGAGCTTGTTGATCTAGTGAAGTAACTCTCGATTTGGGTACTCAGGGAGTGGAGTAGGGGGGGAGAGGAGCTCCGTGACCGAACCACTATAAATCATCGTGTTCGGTTTGCACTTTCTTTTACTTACTACTTTACTTTTATGTTTGAATTATGTGATTGCTTGTGTTGTGACTTGATGGTTATACTTGTGTGACAACTTGTTTTAGTATATGCTAGTTATAAAGTATAATTGACATCTTTCATATTACAAAAAGCTTAATCGGATATTTGATACAACAAGTTTTAAGATTTTAAAATGCTAACATATTCACCCCCCTTCTACGTTTTCACAATTGGTATCATAGCCTCGTGGCTCTTATTTTCAAAAACAAATGGTTTTTAAAATGGATTACGATCCATGTATCAAATTACCATTGAAACGGAATATAATATGAAAAATGTTTCGCTAATTATACTTAGAAATTTTGATGTTAAATGTTACTTTGTATACAAGCTTGAAGATGTCCTTGGAAAATAAAAGAAAAGATTTCTCAAAAGAAGTAAGTGTCAAATTATGTGCTTAAAGCAAATTTACGAAAAATATGGTCTTGAAAGGAGCATTTGGGATAACTATAAATTTAGTTGAAAAATCACCACCGTAAATGATTAGATAAGTTACATAAGTAGAAATGATGTTAAAATAGGTGTGTTATATGTTTACTACCAAATCTAGTAAGTCCTACACATTCTCTCTATGCGAAAATACATGCTATTAACATTCTGTGACATTTTGTCACTGCAGACCACATATCCCACGGATCCCTTTAAAGGGTTCCTTGCTCTTTGGAGAAGGGATCCTTGGTCTGCACAGTCCAAAGTTTTTGCAAATTTCAAAAATTCATAACTAATTAACCGTAAGTCCGTAGGAGTCGCGCCACCTTTCATTTTAAAGGGAATTAAGTCGACTTTCATTTAAAAATAATTTCATTGCCTAAATCTAAATTGAAGTAAGTAAAACAAATCAAATGCTACAACCTGTCCAAAATATTAATTTTTATTTTGACATAGTAACTTTGTTAGGAATATAAATATTTATATGAAAGACTCGGTCACCCCGAGTATCTATTAGTATTAATTTAGCTCGTAGGCTTATTAGTATTAGTTTAGTTATCTTAATACTAGTTTAGTCATAGTAGTATTTGTGGTATTGGGTCGGGTCTTTACCTATTGTCAGCTCAATCCAGAGCCCATGTGGGGCGTTTGGTCAATTGTATATATACCCTTCTCCATATAATAGAGAGGGTTGGTTGTTCACTAATGCACATACACAACAAGTATGTTTCTCTCACTAGAACTTCCCCTCTCTACTCTTCCTCTCTCTAACAATGGCTAACTTGTTCTTCCAAAATCCCCGACCTCTCGAATCCCACATAATCAACATATGAATCGATCCTACAATTGGTACCAGAGCCATGGTTGTGTTGTTTTGATGGTTTTATGTGGATTCGTATATGTTTTTTTAAGCTATTTTACCATATATTTCGGATCTGGAAAATACTTGTTGATCCCAGTTGTGCTATTGATCTTGTTAATTATCTTAGATGTTAATCTAAAACAATAAGTATAGAAACTGATCTTGATTCAGTTATTAAATACTTTGCGGAATCTAGTATTTAATCTTAAGAAGAATAATCAATGAACAATCGAATTCTCTCAACAAACACTTCAATATATTAATACGGTTACTCAAAAGTAACAGGGTTACAAAAACCTTGAAGTGATTCGACTTAGCAATAATACGTATTGTCAGTATGAAATCTACCCACATCAAAACCTTTTGTGAGCAAATCTGCAACATTCTTGTCAGTATGAATTTTAACCATTTGAATTAATTTCTTTTCAAAAGAATCTCTTATAAAGTGATGTCTTATCTCAATATGTTTTGTCTTTGAATAAAAAACAGAATTTTTAATAATACACATTGTACTGTTGTTATCAATGTAAATTTTAGTGTTCATAAAGTTGTACCCATAATCCAACAATTGACTTATCAAACCCCACATTGTTGTTTTGTCCTCTGTACTTGAGTTCCCTACCAGTCTTCTTCAGAAATCTTCTAGCCCTCATGGTTAGCATAGCCATCTGCCGCTTTAAATCAATCTCCTCAAGATCATCAGGATCTATTTGTTCCAAGTCCTGATCAGTAACAGAAGTACTTGTGGTAAGATCAGCCAAAAAGGCACAAATAGCAGCATCACTGATGTTGTCACTATTTGGGCTAGCAGCAGAACCAACAGTAGAAACTACATGCCCAGCAGCAGAATAGTTTTCTTGAGAGCTACCAGAACCCTTGTTGTTTGAGGACATAAATGCTAGGTTTCGTCCACTAGAAGATGAGCTGGATGATCCCTTGAATTCAGATTCATACACCTTTAGATTGTTGTACAAATCATCCAAAGTCATTGTTTCAAAATCCTCCTTATTTCTCCAGACCACAGTATGCATGCTCCATTCAAATGATAAGCTTCTGATAAACTTGAGATTGATGTCTTCCTGAGGCACTGGAACCTTCATGAGTTCCAACTGACTAACCAACTTTTGAAGTCTATCATAAGTGGCATCAATGTTTTCAGAACTTAAGGCCACAAAAGTCTCAAATTGATGCTTCAACAAGTTCTTCCTTGACTTCTTTGTAGCTGCATTCCCACCAAATCTGAGTTCAATGGCTTCCATCAAGGACTTAGCATTCTGTATGTTACTAAAACTCAATTGATATTCATTCGGTATCCCCATCAAAAGAATATTGTGAGTCTTTATCTCCAATATTCTTTGAGCTTTGTCCTCAGCAGTTCTAATGGGCAAAATTGTCCCATCAGCAGCCTTAGCAGGTAAAGTATCCCCATTCTGAATGACTTCCCACATGGAGTAGTCAAGCATCTTTATGTACTGCTGAATCCTCATCTTCCAGAGCTCATAGTCACCAGGTTTGAGCATTGGCACCTTAGATGCAGTCACCATATGAGTAGTTTCAGATTCCATTACTTCAGTTGATGATGAACAGATCTTAATTAACAAAATTTCTTCTTGATGTCAGTCTCTAGATCACAAGCTCTGATACCACTTGTTGATCCCAGTTGAGCTATTGATCTTGTTAATTATCTTAGATGTTAATCTAAAACAATAAGTATAGAAACTGATCTTGATTCAGTTATTAAATACTTTGCGGAATCTAGTATTTAATCTTAAGAAGAATAATCAATGAACAATCGAATTCTCTCAACAAACACTTCAATATATTAATACGGTTACTCAAAAGTAACAGGGTTACAAAAACCTTGAAGTGATTCGACTTAGCAATAATACGTATATTAAACTCTAACCCTAGAACCTCCTTTTATAGACTAAGGAGTCCTAGTCAGTTTACAATAGCTTTCTTTACAAGAATAATCTTTTCGTATCTATTCTATAATTATCCAAACATACTATACATAGTTATCTAATAAGCAGCAGAATACTAACTCTAGCAGTAGAATCTTCGATGCATAGCAGTAGTATCCACTTAGCTTATTTTCTTGATCTCTTCAGTAACTCCAGCAGTAGAATAAATACACCAGCAGTAGTATGATTAAGCCTAGCAGTAGAATCATACTTAGTGTATTTTCCATTAAGATTCATGAGCAGTATTATCCAATCTGAAGCAGCAACATCTTAAATCCCAACAATATTTTTTTTTTCTATTATCTTTGGTAACAGTTTTTTTAACATTCCTTTGTATCCAAATGGTGAAAACTAATACAGTCCAAACTTTATTCAGTTTCAAATATCTGTTTTGTGTCACTTGTTGTCCAAACAGTCTTTATGCTAACTTATATCTTAGTGACTTGTTTTGTACCATTTCCGTGAAAAAGTAGTCAAAAAGTACAAAAACACAGATCTGGTTGAACATGTTCTTGCTTGTGTTTTGACTCACGTATGAGCATTCTTCATTGCGGTTTGGACTAAACTTGGTAGTATTTAGTTGCGGTTTGGCGTGTCTTGGTACTGCGGTTTGGTTTGTAGCTAAAACGGGAAAAAGACAAAACGTAGTTGACAGTGACACTTTGTCTAGTTGTGACTGCGGTTTGATACTTTGCATTTTGTGGTGTTGCGATTTGACGGGTACTGAGTTTTAGCTATTGCGTTTTGCTCCTAGCTACGTTTTGGTACTGCAATTTGACTCAATGGTGCTGCGGTTTGCCACTGCGATTTGCCTACCGAAGACCTATTATCAAACAAATCAAAATGACATGCTGCCAAAATTTCAAGAATATTGCGTTTTGCCTAAGAGGTGTTGCGTTTTGCCTAAGAAGAATTTGACAACGACCACAGAATAAAAAACTACCACAAACTCATGTTGACCTCAGTCCTTTTAAACATCATCAGTCCAAGAAGACCTCAACAGACTCGACACAACCAATCCTAAGCAAAACCAAATCCATTACTAACCTATCAACCCATATCCAACTACCAAGACTCGACACTTAAGAAGATAAATCTAATGATCTCAGTCTTTATTTTCGTGTATTACAAAAGCAAATCTGACTTCAAAGTCCAACAACACGAAAGAATATCATCATTGATCATATCAAAGCTTCGCATCTTTTAATATCCGAAACCAATAAGGATAGAAAAAAAACAAGCATGTTTTCATTCCATCCTTCTTTCGTTCAAAACATCTCACAAACACAATTTTTGACTGGATCTGTTATTGAACTTTATGCTATAATTTTTGAATTAGTCAAATGTATTTTTTTTAAATACATAGTGTTAAGTTTTGGTATAATTTTTGACGAAATGAGCGGTATTTTGGTCATATAATTTTCACGGGATACATTTTTGACATGATTGGGAGTAAACCATAATCAAAATTTACTAAAACGTCAAGATGGCTGAGAATTTGGACTTGGAATGTCAAGTGATTACGGAGTTGATCGGGTATCACTTATTTGAGATTGAAGTTGACTTTCACAAAGGCGTGATCTCATTTTATCTTGAAGTCTGGGTTGGTTGGATGCATGACTTTCAATGATAACTTGCTCGTTCTTAAGATTTAAGTTGAAGACTTGGTTTATCTAGTTACCAGCAGTCGGGGTAGATGGTTGAAGACCTGGTTAACTATCTCTTAAAGGAGTCACATTGTAGTGCTTAGTGGCACATGCAGATACGGATAGTCTCAAGAGGTGTTGTACTTACTTTGGCTCTTAGTTGAGTGTATAGGATACTTAGAAGTTTTCTTCTGCATCGTTATTCAATCAACAACAGTGCAAGCTTAAGTAACAAATTTGGGGAATTCTACTTCATTTTCAAGTTTGGTATATCGGGTTTACTTCACCAAGTGGTCACAGCAATAGCCGACAGAATACGAGGTTGGTAAGTTAGCCAAAGGGTTTAAAGGTTGAGATGTGAACAACAATTCTCATGGGATATTCGATGCTACAGAACGCCAATAATACTTCACATGGAAAGTTACTAAATATGGAAAGTTACTAAAAATGGAAAGTTACTAATTATGGAAAGTTACTTAATCTGGAAGGTTACTAAAAATAGAAAGTTTCTAAAAATAGAACGAAACCTAAATTATGAAATCTGATTAAAACGAGCTTATAAGTAACACGTGATCATTAAATTGTATAGGTTCGGTGAAGAAGGAGTAATTCCTTGTTTCGGTATCCTTTCTTATTTTGGTTGCTTGCATAAGGTACAGATATTATGACCTTTCTTATAAGGTTTCTCATGATCCTTTCACACCTTTTGATTTACTTAGCATCTGATTTTGATATGAACCTTTGCTATGCACTCTTTGATATGAACCTTTGCTATGCACCCTTTGATATGAACCTATGATTATGATATTTCTGATGACCTTAGATTCTGTGTTATTACTATGACATTCTATTTGACCCTTCAGTTTGATACCCGAGCTATCACTAGTCATGGGGGTTCCATGACCATGTCATTGATGCACCAATGGCATGACTCTAGGGTGTTCGAGTGATGTTCCACCCCGTCCCTTTTGTTATGAAATATGTATGGCCACGATGATTATGATTTTCTGCAGGGGCGTATGTTTGCATCCTAGATCTGATCTGTTATGTTATATGATATATTTCTGGTGACTGGTGTTGTGTGCAATACACGCCTTTCACATTTCTGGGAGCTACCTACTCCATTATGTTACTTATGTATTGATGAAGACCATGATTATGATGTTTATGATATGATATGTTTCTGGGCTCGTGGTAGATTTCTAACAACCTTTACACCTTTGATACATTTTGATATACCTTTTGTTATTCCCCAATGCACCATATTCTGTTTTCTCCATTTTAGTTGACTTATGATATTTGTTCAGACGATCTTGACCTCTCAGATTTTTGACAGATGATATTCGTTTTAGTAGGAGTCTGTGTTTCCTCTTTCTTTACATATACATGTTTGATTATTCATTTATTATATATATCTGTTCATTGGGCTTTTTAAGCTCAGCCGCATTTCTTTTCCTACGGCAGGTTTTAGAGGGAAGCTCGGATATGAGTGAAGAGTGCATAAGAGCCCTTAGAGGACTACACTGTGGAAAACTAGAAGGGGGGTTGAATAGTTTTACGTCTTTTTAATTTATAAAAACTTTTGTTTACTTTTTAAAACTTCGATTCTATCTTATGTGAATTCAACTCTTGATCAATATGAACATATATAAGCAAATATAGATAAGTAATGCAAGTAAGGTAAATATAATGAAATAAGAGAGAGAGATGGAAAGATCAAACCACAACACGGAGATTTATAGTGGTTCGGCTACAAGGACACCTTCCTTGCCCTACTCCACTCCTCGAGTCACCTACTCGAGAGTTTTCTTCACTATGTCAACAAACTCCCTTATGGCGGAGAAACCTTACACAACTTTAGCTTACACCGGCTTAACGACACAAAGCTAGATGTCGAGTCCTAATCGTAGCTAGAACCAATCTCACAACTTATACACAACTTCTACACGACTTAATCACGACTTCTTCACGACTTCTTCACGACTTCTTCACAACGGCTTCTTCACGACAACTTCACGACTTCTTCTTCACGACTACTTCACGACTACTTCTTCACAACTATTTATTTACAACTACTGATGAAGCGAAAAGTGTACCGCTTTTAAGGGGTCATTTAAGCCCTAAATCGTATTTATTTGATCAAATATTGCCCTAAATCGTTCCTTTTGTCAATTTAGGTACTTTTGAGGAGAAATCTGGAAAAGGAAGCATTTTGGATGTTTTTGGAGCATAAAAGTGAAGAAAACGACAAAGTCTCAAAATCATGCTAAAAGTTACCTTTGACGGCGTTAGGATTATCTCCAGACGGCGTCATGGCTTGGCAAGAAAAGGTGGATGTGAAAATTACTCATGATAAGCCAGGGAAATTTGCATGGGAATTCTGATGGCGTCACGCTTTAATATGATCAAGGTCGTCACGGCTTAATTTAGAAAGGGACGGCGTCACGCATAATCTTGACGGCGTCAAGCCTTGATAGGCCAAAACGGATTTTTTGAGAGCTAAAGAGGGACGGCGTCAAGAAGGTCATCCGGGAACCCTAAAAGCGGCGAGGTGACGGCGTCACACTCTATAACGTGACGCCGTCAGATCTAAAAGTCTATATATAGTTTTGCAATTTTTTGTCATTAGTGTGGAACTTATTGGGGAACTTTGTGTGTGAAAACCCTAGGACGAATTTGGCAGCTTTTTCAAGGCTTTTTGCCTTGAGATCTTCCATGTTACATTGAAGATAAGTTATCAATTAATCATTCAATATGTCTATGTGTTGTTTGATTCTATCTTGTTCTTGTCTTTTGTTTAACATGCTAGGCTAGATTTATCTTGTGTTTGCTTAGATCTAATGAAACCTAGCTATTGATTATTGGTTATTAGTGTGTTGTTAGTTGTATTGGATGATTGTTCATCTATGTTAGGCTTAAGAAAACTGGCTAACTTCCTATTCGGTAACTTGCTTGAACGTCTTAAGAAACATGAACCAATGCGTACTAAAGGTTTTTATGGTTGTATTTAATGCACAAGTGAATTCTAGTGATCCCATGTTAGGAGCTTCCTAGCCGGCTCGACATAGGAGTGAAGTAGGAGCTTGTAGAGTTGGGGAAGTACGTACGCCACCCCACGAATGGTATTAAGGAATACACCCGTCATCCACGCAACTAATACACACTAATCAACCGGTAAAAGATAGTTAGGGAGTAAGGAAATCTAAGTAAACACATTTCCCTCCACATAAGTTTTCACCAACATTTTCATTTTCTGTTATTTTATTTTATTTGCATTCGTAGTAACTTGGGTTAGTTGACTAGCAACTAATTCCGCCCACTCTTTCAAACCCGAGATTTTACCTGCTTTCATAAAAATATAAAAACATAAAAAGAATCTTCTCTCACCCTTAGACCTATTAGAGTAGTTTTTCATACCTAACGAACACTATTCCCTGTGAAGAACGATCAATCCCCCGTACTTACCACTACACTATACTACATCGGTCAGGTACACTGCCTGGTGGGGTTGTAAGCCTCTTGAGATCCCTCGAGAGGTAAAACCTGTTGTAAGGTTGCAAAACCACGCATCAAGTTTTTGGCGCCGCTGCCGGGGAATAGTTATTGTTTAGGTTGAATTTTTATTTTATAGGTCTACTCACTAGATTCCTTTCTAGTGAGATTTTTATTTTTCTAGGTTAACTTTAGTCTATCTATTTTCTTCGTGTTTTTGTTCGTATAAGATTTTCATTGACTATTCAGTTTGCCATTATGGAAAACGCGAATCCACCCCTTACACCTGGCGAAATAGCTTTGTTGCGTAGCCAACTTGAGAATGAGATTAGTGAACTCAGAGAGCTCAGTAGAATGATTGACATAGAGCTTGATTATGCCTTGAACAACTTAGAGACCGCCATTTACTCAGATAATTACTTAGAACGTAATAATCTTACGGTTGAGAAGTTGATTGAGAAAATTGATGAAGTGAAGGTAGATCCTAGGTTTGATGATTATTTCAATGAATACCCCACTAAGGAGGAGATTGCTTACTATAACAACCTAGTTGATAACCCTCGACCACCTTTTGTTAGAATTGACCCAAAGATTAAGAGAGGTGATCCCGGGAATGTGAAGATACCATGTATGATTGGGTACCAATACGTTGAGCATGCTTACATTGACTGTGAATCCCCAATCAACGTGATGTCCTCAGGCCTTTATAGCCAGATCATAAACACACCACTTGAGCCTAGGATGGACCCCAAGTGCCCAGGCGGAGTTTGCAACTTCGTTGGAAGGATTAAGGATATGCATATCCTTGTTGGGAATTTTACCTTTGTCACCAACTTCATGATCTTAGAAGATTTGGCAAGTGTTGTTGATTGCCGCCTATCTCGCGTGGTGTTAGGTAAGCCCTTTATTGAAGCATCCAATTTAAAGTATGATCGTTTGAGAGGCACGGTTCAGTTTTCTAATCACATAGATAGGATCACATATAGGATGCCTTATCGGGTAAATGAATTTCGTTTTGTGCCTCGATTTGACAAGGACAACATTGGTGCGATTGAGGACATCAATGATGAGGATAAAGAAAAAGGCATGGACTATGTTTGGAATAAGAGAAGCCTTTATTATAAAGATTGCTTGAACCTAGGACCTAAATACAAAGTTGATATGGAGGTTGTTAGGATGATCAGAGGGGCAATAGAGAAACAAAACGGAAAAACGTAGAGCCTCGGACTTTGAGTCTAGCTACAAGACTCGTTAATAAAGAAAATCGCTTCTTGGGAGGCAACCCAAGCTTTATTTGCTTTGTGTGTTTATTTATTTGTTTGTTTGTTTTTATTTGTTTCCGTATGTGTGTTTAATTTTTATTATTATTGATTCATGTTAAAAACTAATTTGTAAAAATGCTTTATTTTGTTTTTAACTTCGTCTTAACTACATATAAAGGTATTTTGCAAAAGATAAGTGTAAGGGAAATCCAAATCGGTTTATTAGAACAAATGAACATGAATCGTAATAATATTAAATTAACATACATATTAGTATTTGTTTGAGTCAAATGCTTGTATCGAGTCATAATGATGTTTTGCAGGATTTCCAGGAAGTAAGGTATAGGTTTTTCCAAAAATTTTCCGGAAACGTAACATGAGAATTCTGTCAGATCATTTCTGACGGCGTCAGGCGTTACAACCTGACGGCGTCAGGTTTAATTTTCTGAAAATTTTTGAAAGTTTTGTTTTCATAAAAAGTTTTTATTAAATCTCTAACTTATAATCTCCAGGAATCTGCAAAATTATCATCCCACAAGCATTATATCCTTATATATAGAGTTTATCCCGCCGATGTTATGCAGGTTTTCGTGTTTGTTTTCTCAGGTTTAACAGGTTATTTTGGACAAGAAAATGTTTTGAATCAAGCTTTTGGCGATGCATTAGTCATGAAGCTTTTACATTCTCTTTGGAAGAAGATCTAACCGTGTTACTTAATTATCCACCGAGCGAATCAGGGGAGTATTTGATTTCATTCTTTTACTTTATGCTTTTACATTTGTTATTTGAACATTGGGGACAATGTTCATCCTAAGTGTAAGGGGGGGGGGTAAAAGTACGATTAGAGAATGCTATTACGCTTGATTTTTGTTTGTTTAATAGAAGATGTGTAATAAAACTAGATAAATACCTGTTAGGGTAATTTTAGTGCCAAATTTAAAATTTTTTACAACATTTAGGAGTGAAACTTTAGTCCTAATAAGCGTCTCACGGATAGGAGTTATATGACTAGCACAAAAACCGTACCACTAAAAAATTTTCCACCCCCAAATATGTGAGGTTCGCCCCTAGAATTGGTAGGAAAAGCATTTATGCTATGATGTGTGTACCGGTAGCACGTAGATTCTAGAACTTGCGTTAGGACCATTCCGAGGCCACAAGTGAGACTACATTCGTGTAGTTAGATTTACTACATGATAAGAGGCATTAGGATTAACCCATTGTTTTACACCTGTGTTTTTGTTATAATTACGTTGGCTACATTGGTCAAGTAATTCTCCCACACCCTTTGCGTTGTACTCATTTTTAGTACACGATACCCCTAGTACACCCCTCAGAGCCTATCTTTTCGTTTCGACCTTTAAGCATTTTACTTAAAGGAAAAATTTGTTTACACCCCACTTAAATGTACACCCAAATCGCCTTAGCCTACCTTGTATGCACTCATTTTTAGTGCATTATTGTGACAACATTTGTTTAAACCCAAGTTAATTATCTAATTGATTACATGGTTGCTAAGTCGAGTCATATCCTTGTACATATTGTTTTGGGATGATTGGGACTCATGGGTAAAGTACTAGTGTAATGAAGTAATGGGGAAGAACATCATTGATGAAGCGAAAAGTGTACCGCTTTTAAGGGGTCATTTAAGCCCTAAATCGTATTTATTTGATCAAATATTGCCCTAAATCGTTCTTTTTGTCATTTTAGGTACTTTTGAGGAGAAATCTGGAAAAGGAGGCATTTTGGACGTTTTTGGAGCATAAAAGTGAAGAAAACGACAAAGTCTCAAAAATCGGCTGAAAGTTACCTTTGACGGCGTCACAATTTACTCTGGACGGCGTCATGCTTTGGCAAGAAAAAGTGGACGTGAAATTTACTCATGATGAGCCAGTGAAAATAGCATGTAAATTCTGACGGCGTCACGCTTTAACTTGATCAAGGGCGTCACGGCTTAAATCATAAGGGGACGGCGTCACGTTCAAGGTTCGACGGCGTCAAGCCTTGATAAGCCAGAATGGATTTTGGAAGAGCTAAAGAGGGACGGCGTCAAGATGGTCATCCGAGAACCCTAAAAGCGGCGAGGTGACGGCGTCACACTCTATAAGGTGACGCCGTCAGATGCAAAAGTCTATATATAGTTTTCTAATTTTTTGTCATAAAGGAGAGCTTAGTGTGTGGAATTTTGGGAGAAAACCCTAGGACGATTTTAGCTTCTTTTTCAAGGCTTTTTGCCTTGAGATCTTCCATGTTACATTGAAAGATAAGTTATCAATTAATCATTCAATATGTCTATGTGTTGTTTGATTCTATCTTATTCTTGTCTTTCGTTTAACATGTTAGGCTAAATTCATCTTGTGTTTGCTTAGATCTAATGAAACCTAGCTATTGATTATTGGTTATTAGTGTGTTATTAGTTGTATTGGATGATTGTTTATCTATGTTAGGCTTAAGAAAACTGGCTAACTTCCTATTCGGTAACTTGCTTGAACGTCTTAAGAAACATGAACCAAACGCGTACTAAAGGTTTTTATGGTTGTATTTAATGCACAAGCGAATTCTAGTGATCCCATGTTAGGAGCTTCCTAGCCGGCTCGACATAGGAGTGAAGTAGGAGCTTGTAGAGTTGGGGAAGTAAGTACGCCACCCCACGAATGGTATTAAGGAATACACCCGTCATCCACGTGACTAATACACACTAATTAACCGGTAAAAGATAGTTAGGGAGTAAGGAAATCTAAGTAAACACATTTCTCTACACATAAGTTTCTCACCAACATTTTATTTTCAGTTATTTTATTTTATTTGCATTTGTAGTTATTTGGGTTAGTTGACTAGCAACTAATTCCGCCCACTCCTTCAAAACCGAGATTTTACTTGCTTTCATAAAAATATAAAAACATAAAAAAGAATCTTCCTCAACCCCTAGACCTATTAGAGTAGTTTTTCATACCTAACGAACACTATTCCCTGTGGAGAACGATCAATCCCCCGTACTTACCACTACACTATACTACATCGGTCAGGTACACTGCCTGGTGGGGTTGTAAGCCTCTTGAGATCCCTCGAGAGGTAAAACCTGTTGTAAGGTTGCAAAACCCACGCATCAAGTTTTTGGCGCCGCTGCTGGGGAATAGTTATTGTTTAGGTTGAATTTTTATTTCTATTAGGTCTACTCACTAGATTCCTTTCTAGTGAGATTTTTATTTTATTTTTCTAGGTTTTCTTTAGTCTATCTATTTTCTTCGTGTCTTTGTTCGTAACCATACCATCCGACATCATGGAAGATGGTAATATCCTTAACCCCCACAAACCCACCACCACAACAACAACCACCACCTCCTAGAGCCCGTACTTTAGGAGAGTATTCCCGTCCTAGCCACCATGGCTATCGAAACACCATTGAGCTCACTCAAGGAGCCAATATCACACCCTTGCGATCCGACACCATCCGGTTGGTGCAAAGCGGATGCGCATTCCATGGACTTCGTTCCGAAGATCCTAATCAACATCTCAAGGACTTTCTCAAAATCGTTGATTCTATAGACCTTGATGTTGCCACTCGAGAGACGACCCGATTGCGTCTCTTCCAATTCTCTTTGCGGGACCAAGCTAGTCAGTGGCTAGAACGTCAACCCGCAGGATCCATTACCTCTTGGGATGATCTCACTACTCGTTTCCTTGCTCAGTTTTTCCTACTGGGAAGAACTACCAAGCTAAGAAATGATATCTTGATGTTCCAACAACGTCAAGGCGAAACTCTCTACGAGGCATGGACTCGATTCAAGGACTTACTCCAAAAAGTCCCTCACCATGGCATAGAACTTTGGCTCCAAGTCCAAATCTTCTATGACCATATCAATCTCTCCACGAGGCAAACCATTGACCAAGCGGCCGGTGGTAAGCTACGTGATCTAAGTGCGGAACAATCATGGGCTCTCCTAGAGGATCTTGCTCATTATGACAACGAAAGTTGGAGTGATCCCCGTGATTTGAATAAAACGGTCAAGGCAATATCTTTGCCTTCGAACAATTCAAGCACTTCTGACCGTAGGATCATAGAACTTGAAGACCAAGTCAAGTTTCTCATGAAATCCTACGAGGCTCCTACACCTTCAAGCCAAGTGAACAAAATCACTTCTTCATGTGAATTATGTAGTGGTCCCCACGACACTCGTGATTGCATGGAACTCCCCGAACAAGCTTTTGTGGACTACGCATCCTCGCGTACCGACGGAGTGGGAGACAAGTGGTACACTTTCAAACCCGAGCCAAACCCTTATGGTGATACATACAACCCCTCATGGAAAAATCACCCGAACCTTAGGTGGAAACAAAACCAAAACACACAACAAACCAATTCTTCCAACCCACCTAATCGTTTCCAATCAAGCGGTTCCAACTCGAACCGTACTTTCAACAACAATCCTTCCGGCAATGGTAGTACCGATAACTTTGAAGGATTGATGTCTCAATTTATGGCATCTCAAGAAGCTCGTTTAGCCAAGTTTGAAGCCGATTTCAAACAAAAACAAAGCGAGATGACCGATAAGATTGACACCTTGTTGAAAGCCCTCAATGACCGAGAACTGGGAGCACTCCCTAGCAACACGGTCAAGAACCCGAAACTAAACGTCAACGCTATTTCATCGGTTTCGTCCCCTAGTTCTTGTCCACAATATTATTCGGTCAATTCCATGAGCACGTGTTTCAAACAAACCCAAGTCGTTCCAAATGACCAAGAAGTTATGACATCCAAATTGGTCAACAACATAGTTGAAACACCTCCCACTCAAAACCTTGACGATGAATTCAAGGAGCTCCACCTTGAAAGTCCGGTTGTTGATGTGTTGGATGAGAAGAAGCTTAAGTTAGGTGAAAAAGGGACCGCCTTTGTTCAAAACAAGCTACCTAAGAAGTTAGATGACCCGGGCTTATTTGTTCTACCTTGCAAGATCGGTAATTCGGAGGCCTATGACACATTAGCCGATCTTGGGTCAAGCCTTAACCTACTTCCGTTACCTCTCTACACCTCTCTAAAACTTGGAAAACTTGAAGAAACCGAGGTGATAATAGGCTTAGCGGATGGAAGTGTTGCTTACCCGGTTGGAGTAGTTAAGGACGTGTTAGTGCACATTGGAAAACTAACCATTTTAGCCGATTTCCACGTCCTTGATATGGTTAGCGACCCTACATGCCCCTTGTTGATAGGTAGAGGATTTTTGGCGACCGCTAGTGCTATGATTGATTGTAAGGAATCCAAGATAGCGGTAGGAGAAGGAGATACTTGGTCAGTCTATGATGTTAAGAAACATGGCTATGATACCAGTGAGGAACCAACAACCACATTGGCTAGAATCAAATAGGAGACCATCTAGATATGGACCTTGGATTGATAGAGACTTCATAGGACCCCAACGCCCATTTTACCTAGAAGAGGACTTTGTTAACCGAACGCATTCGGTAGAGCAACTCTTGGCTAGGGACACCGAATTGGATCCATTTGAAGATTCTCTAGTTTTTAGAAAGATGATTGATTTTCCTAGGAGTTTTGCCAATTAACCTAGGAATGAATAAGTGGATTTGTGAGGAAGATGATCATAAGTGGAATTGGGATAAACCACCCAAAGATGGAGACGGGTCATGGCATATTAAGATGACATTGTATGACCCGGATGGAGAGAAGTTTGAAAAGATATATCGTACTAAGCGGACCAATAGGAAACTTCAATCCAAGCTTAACCCTAAAGACGTCCTCGATGACGAGCTCACTTATATAGGGTAGAGTGACTTTGAGTCTAGCTACAAGACTCGTTAATAAAGAAAAGCACTTCTTGGAGGCAACCCAAGCTTTGCTTTATTTATTTGCTTTGTGTGTTTATTTATTTGTTTGTTTGATTTTATTTGTTTCCGTATGTGTGTTTAATTTTTATTCTTATTGATTCATGTTCAAAACTAATTTGTGAAAATGCTTTATTTTGTTTTTAACTTCGTCTTAACTACATATAAAGGTATTTTGCAAAAGTTAAGTGTAAGGGAAATCTAAATCGGTTTATTAGAACGCAAATTAACATGAATCGTAATAATAATAAATTAGCATACATATTCGTATTTTGTTTGAGTCAAATGCTTGTATCGAGTCATAATGATGTTTTGCAGGATTTCCAGGAAGTAAGGTAAAGGTTTTTCCAGAAATTTTCCGGAAACTTAAAATGAAAATTTTTGTCAGGTCATTTCTGACGGCGTCAGGGTTTATAACCTGACGGCGTCAGATTTAATTTTCAGAAATTTTTGAAAGTTTTGTTTTTAAAAAGTTTTTATTAAAATCTCCAACTTATAATCTCCAGGAATCTGCAAAATTATCATTCCACAAGCATTATATCCTTATATATAGATTTTTATCCCGCCGATGTTATGCAGGTTTTCGTGTTTGTTTTCTCAGGTTTAACAGGTTATTTTGGACAAGGAAATGTTTTGAATCAAGCTTGTGGCAATGCATTAGTCATGGAGCTTCAACATTCTCTTTGGAGGAAGATTTAACCGTGTAATTTCATTATCCACCGAGCGAATCAGGGGAGTATTTGATTTCATTCTTTTACTTTTTTCTTTTACATCTTGTTATTTGAACATTGGGGACAATGTTCATCTTAAGTGTAAGGGGAGGGTAAAAGTACGATTTTAGAGAATACTATTACGCTTGATTTTTGTTTGATGGTAGATGTGTAATAAAACTGAGAGAAATACTTGTTAAGGTAATTTTAGTGCCAAATTTAAAATTTTTTACAACATATAGGAGTGAAACTTTGATCTTAATGAGCGTCTCATGGATAGGAGTTATATGACTAGCACAAAACCGTACCACTAAAAAAATTTTCCACCCCAAATATGTGAGGTTCGCCCCTAGAATTGGTAGGAAAAGCATTTATGCTATGATGTGTGTACCGGTAGCACTTAGATTCTAGAACTTGCGTTAGGACCATTCCGAGGCCACAAGTGAGACTACATTCGTGTAGTTAGATTTACTACATGATAAGAGGCATTAGGATTAACCCATTGTTTTACACCTGTGTTTTTGTTATAATTACTTTGGCTACATTGGTCAAGTAATTCTCCCACACCATTTGCGTTGTACCCATTTTTAAGAAACATACCCGTCATCCCCATACGAATAATCTTAGATCAACCTTAAGATTTATTAAGGAGTAAGAATTCTGTTAACACATCCCCACTAATGTACACCCAAATCATTTCTTTGCTATTTATTGCATTCTTCTTGTTATTGATGAAATAATTTCGACCACATTTTTAAACCCAAGTTTACTCTTTCATAAAATTAGAAACATAGAAATGAGTCTCTCTCACCTTAGACCTATTGTATTTTTCATACTAACGAATTATGAAGAACATCATGCCCGATTACACTACATATACTACATCGGTAGGTACATGCGGGTGTAACCCTTGAATCCTAAGTACTGTTGTAAGTTGCAAACCACGCATCATTTTTGGCCGGCGGAATATTATGTTTAAGTATAATTTTTTTTTTAGCTATATAATTCCTTAATTCGAGTGAGATTTGATTATGTTTTAGTTATGTATAGTCTATCGTATTTATTCTAGTTTATGTTCGTAATAGCATTGTCCTGATTGCTATTCATTTTGCCATGTATGGAAAACGTGTAATCCAACCACAAGAAAATAGCTAATGTGGTAGAAACTTAAAATGAATAAAAAGAATCAGAAAATGATTGACAAAGAGAGAATGTTGAAAAAGAAGATTTACTCAGAAATTATTAGAAACGAATAGATACATTACGTTGAGTTTATTAGATTGTGAGTGAAGTGATTATGGTTTTGATGTTTTTAATATTCTCCTACTTAAGAGAGGAGATTGCTTACTAAACAATTGTAACCTCGACACTTGTAAATTGACCAAGATTAAGACTGCACCCAATTAAAAATACCTTATATTTACCAATACGTTGAGTGTAATTACTTGATCCCTCAACATCCTACCTTTATAACCCAATCATAAACAGCCCACTTTGATGCTAGGTGATGACCCAGTGCCGGCGAGGTTTCGATCCTTTCTTGAAGCATAGGTATCATTCCTATGTTGGGAATTTTACCTTTTCCCATTCATGAGATTTAGATGATTTGGAAAGTGTTGTGATTGCGCCACTCGCTGTGTTAGGTAGCCTTTATTGAACATCCATTTAAAGTATGATTTAAGTGGAACGTTCAGTTTTGTAATACATTTATAGGTTTTCATATATGACCCTAAATTGGTAAATTTTTTTGATTCGATATTGAAAGGACAACATTTGCATTGAGGACAACCCAAGTGTATGGATTGATAACAGAAAAGGTGGACTTGTTAGGGAATTAAGAAATGATTTATTATAAAGATTGCTTAACTAGGACCTATTACAATTTATAGGTTTTTGAAGGGAAGAGAAACTAAACGGAAAAAGAGACCCTTGGACTTTTCTAGCTACAAGCTTAATAAAGAAAACGGAGCAACCCAAGATTTGCTTGGTGTTTTTTTTGTTTTTTACTTTTTGAGGTGTTTAATTTTTATACTGGATGGTTCATGTTTAAAAAAATTTCGTGAAATTTTATCTTTGTTAATTCGCTTAACAATATAAGATTTTAAAATGTTAAGGGAATCACGCTTTTAAACAATTGAACATGGTCGTAAATTAAATTAAAAAGTACTCTAGTTTAGGTTCGAGACTCAAATGCTTGTATCAGCCATAATGATTTTGGCAAGATGCTCAGAAGAGGAGGCTCCAAGAAATTTTCCGAAGTAACATAAATCTGCAGACATTCTGACGGCGTCACCGTTATAAGCTGACGCGTCAGGTTTCAAATTTTCTGAAAATTTTTGAAAGTTTTTTTTCATAAAAAGTTTTTATTAAATTTTAACTTATAACCCAGGAATCTGAAAATTATCTTCCCACAAGCATTTTCCTTATGATATAGTTTTCCATGTTACAGTTTACGTGTTTGTTTTCTATTTAATCATTATATTTCAAGTGTTGTTTGAATCAATCTTTTCTCATTGTCTAGCTTTTACATTTCTTAAGAAGATCTACGTGTTTACTTAATTATCCACGACAACCCTAGTATTTGATTTATTTTTTATGTGTTTTAATTTGTATTGAAATTGGGGAATGTTCATCTAAGTTAAGGCTAAAAAACTGCTTAACAATTGCTATTACGCTTGATTTTTGTTTGTTTAATGAAACATGAATAAAACCTAATAAATACTTTTATGGGTAATTTTAAGTGCACAAATTGAAATTTTGTTACACATTTAGGAGGAACTTTAGTCCTAATAGAGGTCTACGGATGGAGTTTTGGACTAGCACAAAACCGCACCACTACAAATTTTATCTAAATATGTGAGGTCGCCCCAGAATTGAGAAAACACTACTAATTGTAACCGGTAAAGATTAGAACTTCGTTAAGGAAATCGGCAAGTGAACTACATTCGTATAATTCATAATGATTATGACCAAATTAACATTGTTTTACATGTTATTTTTGTTATAATTACTTGCTATTGTCAAGTTAATCTATTGGGTTCATTTTTAGTACAACTAATACCCCTAGTCACCCTCAAGAACGTATTTTTCTTGCCTTTAAGAATTTTAACTAAAGGAAAAATTTGTTCTAACCCCTTAATATGTACGAATCGCTTAGCCTACCTTGTACACTATTTTTATGTGCATTAGAACAACATTTCGTTATTACCACAAGTAATATCTAATGTCAGTACATGCTGTGTAGGGTAGTAACCCTTTTCTTGTGGATGATTGACCTCATGGGTAAAGTTAGTAGTTGCAAAATGGCAGAACAATCATTTATTACCCCCATATGTGCTAAATATTTTAAAAGTACTCCAAGTTTTTCAATTATCTTAATTCGAGTCATTAGAATAGTTATTTGTAAAGTTATGTAAAAGTTCAAGTGTAAGGGGAATGCAACGCCCCTATGATGTATTATTTTGGATGGTAGGGCAAAAGTGTATGCAAAAAAAAAAAAAAAAAAAAAAAAAAAAAAAAATCGAAAAAATCAAGAAAAATACAAAAAAAAAAATGAGAAAAAGAAAAAGTAGGAAAAAACATACGGACTACCATCCCGTTTCATTTTTATGTTTGTTTTATGTTTTTGTTATTTTCTTTCATTAGCTTAAATCGAGTCGAGTCTTGGCTTAGCAACATTGTATAGTACATGTAATTGATCAAGATCTTTAACTCGCCACCAGTAAAATATCCTTTATCCAACAAAACCGTGTTTTCCTTTTCCCTACACCTAACGTTATAACCCATTTAAAAGCCCTCTTTGATAGTTTATCTTTGGTGCTTACGCCTAGTGGAGGAGGTTTTCGATCCTTTCCCAAGCCTATGGTAATCTATTTGCTATGACAGGTAGTGAGAGATAATATCCGTTTTCATTTATGAGATTTATTTTGATGACACTTGAGAGATGTGAGTATCTAAACACTACTTGTGAGGTGCTAGTTTGTAATCTCCGTGCTTATTATGATTAAAGTGGAACGAATATTTGTTGTAATTACTTTTATATTAGTGTTAAATGACCCCTAACTTGTATTTTGATTAGAATAAAAGCGCATTTGCTTGAGGACAAGCAAATCTCAAGTGTAAGGGTATTTGATGAAGCGAAAAGTGTACCGCTTTTAAGGGGTCATTTAAGCCCTAAATCGTATTTATTTGATCAAATATTGCCCTAAATCGTTCCTTTTGTCAATTTAGGTACTTTTGAGGAGAAATCTGGAAAAGGAAGCATTTTGGACGTTTTTGGAGCATAAAAGTGAAGAAAACGACAAAGTCTCAAAATCATGCTAAAAGTTACCTTTGACGGCGTCAGGATTATCTCCAGACGGCGTCATGGCTTGGCAAGAAAAGGTGGATGTGAAAATTACTCATGATAAGCCAGGGAAATTTGCATGGGAATTCTGACGGCGTCACGCTTTAATATGATCAAGGTCGTCACGGCTTAATTTAGAAAGGGACGGCGTCACGCATAATCCTGACGGCGTTAAGCCTTGATAGGCCAGAACGGATTTTTTGAGAGCTAAAGAGGGACGGCGTCAAGAAGGTCATCCGGGAACCCTAAAAGCGGCGAGGTGACGGCGTCACACTCCATAACGTGACGCCGTCAGATCTAAAAGTCTATATATAGTTTTGCAATTTTTTGTCATTAGTGTGGAACTTATTGGGGAACTTTGTGTGTGAAAACCCTAGGACGAATTTGGCAGCTTTTTCAAGGCTTTTTGCCTTGAGATCTTCCATGTTACATTGAAGATAAGTTATCAATTAATCATTCAATATGTCTATGTGTTGTTTGATTCTATCTTGTTCTTGTCTTTTGTTTAACATGCTAGGCTAGATTTATCTTGTGTTTGCTTAGATCTAATGAAACCTAGCTATTGATTATTGGTTATTAGTGTGTTGTTAGTTGTATTGGATGATTGTTCATCTATGTTAGGCTTAAGAAAACTGGCTAACTTCCTATTCGGTAACTTGCTTGAACGTCTTAAGAAACATGAACCAATGCGTACTAAAGGTTTTTATGGTTGTATTTAATGCACAAGTGAATTCTAGTGATCCCATGTTAGGAGCTTCCTAGCCGGCTCGACATAGGAGTGAAGTAGGAGCTTGTAGAGTTGGGGAAGTACGTACACCACCCCACGAATGGTATTAAGGAATACACCCGTCATCCACGCAACTAATACACACTAATCAACCGGTAAAAGATAGTTAGGGAGTAAGGAAATCTAAGTAAACACATTTTCCTCCACATAAGTTTTCACCAACATTTTCATTTTCTGTTATTTTATTTTATTTGCATTCGTAGTAACTTGGGTTAGTTGACTAGCAACTAATTCCGCCCACTCTTTCAAACCCGAGATTTTACCTGCTTTCATAAAAATATAAAAACATAAAAAGAATCTTCTCTCACCCTTAGACCTATTAGAGTAGTTTTTCATACCTAACGAACACTATTCCCTGTGGAGAACGATCAATCCCCCGTACTTACCACTACACTATACTACATCGGTCAGGTACACTGCCTGGTGGGGTTGTAAGCCTCTTGAGATCCCTCGAGAGGTAAAACCTGTTGTAAGGTTGCAAAACCACGCATCAACTACTTCACAACAAATTTACAAAACAACTACGTAGTTACACTTAGATCTACTTATCACAACTACACAATACTTTACACAACAACACAATTGAATGAGGTAAGTAATAACACTTCTTCACTAGTTGAAGTAGAGTTCTTCTTTTGCACTTTTGGTGGTGGAAGCTTGGATCACTTATAAACCAATGCTTAAGAAAATATGATCAAAGGATTTACAATGTTTAGAATGAATTTAGAACAGAAAGTTTTAGTGTGCAAAAGGTGAGTAAAAGTCCAGGAGAAGACTGGTATTTATAGGAGAAAAATTGGACAGCTGGAAGTCTACTGGAGCGGGGGCGGTCCCCTTAATAATTAAGGGGGCCGCCTAGTAAAATTAAGGGGGCCGCCCCTTCTGTCCGTTGGCCAATTTTGTCCTTTTGTGGGGAAGGTTTTTCTGGAACATTTTAACTGATTTTGGTTAAAAATTTGAATTCATATTTTTATAAAAGATTAAACATTTTTATTTAATGCCAAAAATGTTTTTCAAAAATATATAAAATGTTTTTGATGTTTTATAAAAAATCTAGTTATTAAGAAAATGTTCCTTTGATCATATAATGCATTAAGCATTAGTTCATTCATACCTTAAGTGATTTGAGTTGTAGAAATAGATATTTACAACTAAATACTTGTTTACGTCATAATTTTTCGATTAATGATTTTACATTTTGTGATTATCAAAACGTAGAGATATCGAAAAATATTAATAACGTGTTTAGGCATTATTTATATCAACAATCTCCCCCTTTTTGATGATTACAAAATCTAAACTCATTAAATCTAAAAATTAGTTTTTTTAGACAAGTATTTAGTGAGTTTACATCTATTTCTCCCCCTTTTTGTAGAATCAAAAAGGTTAAGCCGACAATTTTTAGAATCAAATTTGTCGGGACGAGAACTCCCCCTTGATGTGTACTCCCCCTCGTTTGGGGGCACCAAGGAAACGAGCTATGGAACGCTTGCAAAAAAAATGTTAGAAGCACAAGTATATATAACAATAAGCAAGCATATAAAATCATTCATTCAATAAAGGTGTTGTGTATAAATACACAACCAAAAGATTACAACATGAAGCATGCAAGCATACAAATAAAAACTACTAATTAAACTACATAATCATCTTAAAGGTACATGGTCTTCCATGGAGCTTGCTTGCAAGAAGGGTTTGAAAAAATTATTTTCAAGCATTGCATATGCTTAATTGGGTGAAAATGGAGGTGGTGGTGGTGTAGTGGGTGAAGGAGGTGGTGGTTGTGGGTTGGCAATCATGTGTTCAAGAGATGAAAACATGTAGTGTATCTCATCTCTAAGACCAAAGATTAAGGTCCGGTTATGGACGCAACAAAGACAATTATCACCATGGGCTTCAAGCATTGCCCAAGGTATAGGAAAGAATGGTGGTGGGGTTGGTGATGGTGAAAAATGAGCATCAAGAGGTGTGATGGGTGATAGGAAAATGGCAAGTTGGGTGTATGAAGGTTCTTGAGTGGATGGTGGTGATGATGCTCTTGGTGATGATGTTAGGTGAGTGTGGATGTAGTCATTTATGGATGAGGTAGATGGAATGGAGGAAGATGAAGCTCCATGGGTGGATGGTGTTTTTGATGGTGCATTTGGTGCACTTGGGGATGAATTTTGAGGTGGTGGTGATGGAGTTTTGGTTTCATCTTAGGTTAGGTCAATGAAAGGTTGTTTTGTTGGTATGATAACAAGTCTTTGTTTCCTTGAAGGCTTAGAGATGGAGGATTTAGGTGATAGCATTGTGGATGACAATGGGTGTTTGATGAAGGTGATGGTTGATGAAAGGTAATTGTAAGGAGGGTTTTTATATTGTGAAAATGTGGTTGATTTAGGCAAATTGTGGAGATATTGTGGTAATATTCCAAGTCCAGTTCGTGCATTAAGGGTAATGGTAGCTGGGGCTAGGTAAAAGTGGTCACAAGATGCAAAAGGAAACAGTAAATTTTACTGTCCAGATGGCCGGTCCCCTTAATTGTTGGGCGGCCCCCTTAAAAATTAAGGGGACCGCCTAAGGAATTAAGGGGGCCGCCCATCTGGTGATTTCCCAGGCGACCAAATTTGAAAAATTTCCAGAAAAAGGTTATTTTTAGGGTGTCTTTGCAGCAAGTTCCATTTGGATCATGTACATCAAGAATGATTAAATATTATCAATTGCATATTTAAAACAATATCATGAAACAATTATATTAGAAGCATAGTCACATAATTTCAAATAAACTAGTAGCTAGGATCTAATAAGTTTATCAACTAACATAATAAAAGACATAGCAAGCAAGTGTCAATATAATAGTACTACATATAAGTGTCTAATAAAATTCAATTAAACATTCATCAAATATGTTTATTTCTTCTTCTTCCCAAACAACTTTCCAAGTGACTTTCCTATGGACTTGAAGCCGCCTCGTACTTCATGGTGCATCTGCCGTTGTGAGTTGAGCATCTCGGTTTGCCTTTCGAAGAGTAGTTCGTCTGTCATGTCGGCATGAGGAGGAACTTGATACTCGGTGTAATCAAGATCCGAGAGATTTTCAACGAAAGTCCTTGGTGATGGGGTACTAGCACGTGATGTGCCTTCCTCCGCATCATCATCATCATCATCATCACCTTGATGAGACGTGGAACCACGAGGTGGAAACGAGACTGACTTACGAGATTTACCCTTGTCACTACGGGGGCGACGGGTACGGACTTGAGCAAGTGGATTGAGGGTTGGTTGAACAGACTCATAAATCGGACTCCGAAGATGTGGATAGTGTATCATGACATGATTATAGAGACGAGTGAGAAACATACCATATGGTAGATTTGCATTATGAGTGTTTTTGGCGGACATGATACGGTAGACAAAGAGATATGCCAAATTGTACGGTTGTTCAGCAACGATACAATACAACATGTGGACTATGCTAGCCGTGACATGATCACGATGACCACTGGTACCGAACGCATTCTCACGAATGAGTTCTTCCCAACTCTTCATGTCGCGGCGTAGATCTTTGAGAAGGATTTGGTTTTCAGAGATTTCAACATCTTTTGACTTGATCTTACGACTAGTCGTACCACGAGATAGCCCAAGATATTGATGAATCTCTTCAGGAGATGGAATCTCGGAGTAGTAAGGACCCTGTTGAGGTCGATGTTCCTCAAGAGAAGAAAGGTCCCACTCATTCGAGAAAACAGCTTGACCGGAGGAGGGAATACCTAGAATTTGCCCGAATTGAGCAAGAGTAAGAGTGATGAGTTGGTGTTGAATCATGAAGGATATGAGGATAGTGACAAAGGGATCGGTTTGCAATACCACTTGACTATAGAAGTCAAGGACAAAGCGTGGAATGATTGGCTCATTAATTTTGTAGAGACAATCAAGACTTACGTTGGAAAACATACGTTCTATGTAGTCGGATTCATAGAACGATGGATGGACAATTCTTCCCTCATGAATGTTTCTATCCTCAATGTGACGATAGAGACAAGCAACAGAGGGAGCTATCCCTGGAATGGCGAAAAATTTTGGAATGTATGATTTTGATCTTGAGACATCGCCAACAGTCACTTTGGGCATTTTAACCTATACAAGATAGCAACAAAAAAAAAAGAAAATGACATGCATATATTATATATGCTACTTGTGTGGAACGTAAACATACTTCGACTCTAAAACATAAATCCTAAGAAGTAGTTTACAATGTTCCTTAGTTTTAATTTTTAACTCGCTTAAAGTGTGTTTTATGATGTTAAAGAATAGTTATAGGGATATTATCAAAAGTATCCGAACGTTCTTTTATGCGTCATAAGCTACTTTGAAATGTGACTAGACAAACATTGGATTGTATATCTAGCTATTTCTTACGAGTGTTTATGTTAAGTAACTTAGATTTTGACTCAAAAATTTCTTTCAAAATGTTGTGCCAAAAGCTCCTTTAAATAAGAAAATAACTAGTAAAATTTCAATATACATATGAATTATGTATCTTGATGACTTAAAACAACTAATTGTATGTTTGTGAACTTGACAAGTAGTTATGAACTTAATTTGATTAAATTTTGATTATTCTAGCTCCTAATCCAAACACTCTTTTATATTTAACAAAAACAATTTTTATGATTCGAAAAATATATTTTTAGGATTTGTGAGTTGTAATAAACCAATGTGATTGGTTTTAACATGTGTTTATGGCATAATTCAACAATTTGATTAGTTTTGAAAAGGAGTGATTGGTTTGACATAATGGTTTTTAATTACTTAGTTTCTAGGTTGATTAAGCATTCTAATCCTATGGGGAGCATTTGATTACAACATTCTTAGACTTAATTTTAATAAAAATTTAAGTTTGGAAAAGTTTAGCAAAAGACCTAATTAAGATTAGACTCAAAATTGAATGAAATTAGATGAAATGTATAAAGAAAAACTTACTAAACGTGTTGCTAATCGATGTATAGATGTTTGCCCTTTGTGAAATTGACTCGAAGAGGTGATTTGATAATGGATTTGTGATGGCAGTTCGTATACAGCAGAGTGGGAGTGAAATGTGTTTGAAAAATGGGGTGTTTGGCAAAGTTTTCAAGGAGAAAAATCGTTTTGGCAGCAACAGTAGGCCGGCCCCCTTAAACATTAAGGGGACCACCCCCGTTTACTAGCCGGTCCCCTTAAACATTAAGGGGGCCGCCTGCCAAATTTCTGAATTTCTTGATTTTTGTTTCTGACGGCAAAATATTTATATGTATATATTTATAATATATCAAAAATACGTTTATTCGCACGAAGAAGGAATACTTGAAACATTTTATTAACATTTTGTTAATAAACTTAATCTTGATAATTTTGGACAAAATGCTCAAGACGTCAAGTCGACAGGAGGTTTAAGGATTGGGAAGAAATGTGTGTATATATATATATATATATATATATAATATATATATATAATATATATATATATATATATATATTAGTATTATGTGTAAGTGTGGGATGTTAAGTAGATTATGAGGAATGATGAGGTAATGACAGAAATAGGTGCTGGCGGTGACGGGAGTTTGTTTCATCCATAGTTTTCTTGACTCGACGGTCAAAGTGCTACTTCTACGTTAATCCACTTAACTCACTTCTCTTCATCACCATGAGTTATGTGACAGTGGACACGGAAGATTTTCGTGTTGAACGTTAAAGTTCAAAAGAGGCAAAGGGGGAAGAAAAGGTTCGAGGACGAACAATTTCTTTTAGTTCTAGATAGTCAACAAATGACGTATCTAGGTTATGTGCGTATATATATATATATATATATATATATATATATATATATATATATATATATATATATATATATATATATATATATATATAGTATGTATAAATAGTAGTATAGGTATATATATGTATAAGGAAAAATCTACTAGCTAACATACTAAGCATAAAAGATTAATGGGGCATGCAATAGGCTAGTTCATTTATCTACGCATATAATGGTGAGCATGAAAGAGTGGCGTACCTTTTGGTCTTCAACAAGTGGTCTTCAAGTTCTTCAAAGCGTATTAACTTATAAAAGTCAATTACGAAAGAGAAAACGTCTTTCCCGATGAGTATGCAATCTAGCCACTTGGTCCCCATGATCTCATTTGTCCATAGTTGTTTGGCCCAAACATGGTTTGCAATTGACTCGGATGCATATATGGTGGAAGTATTCTCCAAGGATTGTAGCTTGGTGGATTTGGGTAATTCCACATTGGGTAACTATTATTATGACGGTTTGGTATATTTTGGTTTCTTTTAGGTTGAGGAGTTTTAGACCGAGGGTGAGGACTAGGTGGTCTTCTAGGTGGAGGTGTTTTTGACCTTAACCTTGGTTTAGAGTATTTTACTTCATTTTTTAAGGATGGTTTATAAAAGGTTTTTACTTCCTCATCACTAGCTATGGGTATTTTTCTATCTTTTATAAGTATATACTTAGGTTTTGACTCTAAAGGTTTTTGCTCACTAGTTTCACATTCAAACTTTACATTTTTAGTTTGACTATTTGAATCCTTAGTTGAATTAAATCCTAATCCGGTTTTATCACTTGATACTCTTTGAATACTTATTATTTCCCTAAGAGAATTACTACTATTTTCGAATTTGTTAAGCCTACAAATTTCCTCCTTAAGTATTTCATTTTCATTTTTTGTTTCTTGACATGTTTTACATTCAAGAATTTCTTTTCCCTTTTCTAAGTTATGTAGTTTAATTTTTAATTCTAGTATTTCTTTTCTAATTGATTATTAATGTGTTTTAGTGATTTATTTTTAGTCATTACTTTTTGGCCTAATATACATAACCTATTATATTCGTTATCTAGGTCTTTTTCATCTAATGATAAATTTTCATCACTAAAGTATTCGGTTTCGGAACGTACCTCACTTGATGTCTTAGCTATAAGACACTTCTCTTCTTTTGTGGTTTCTTTCTCGTCTTCTTCACTGTCACTCCATGCTCCTCCAATGAACGCCTTTTGGTTTTGCTCCTTTGACATCACAGGGCATCTTCCAATGAGATGATTTGGATCACCGCATTTGAAGCACTTCCTCTCGCTCTTGCTACCTTTGTCGTCTTTGTTTCTTTGGAGTGTTTTCCTTTCGTCATATGGTTGTCTAACGAATCTTCCTCGTCTTTTGAAAAACTTCTTGAAGTCTCTTACGGCCATGGCATATTCTTCATCATCACTTTCGGAGGTTGAGCTATCCTCGTCACTTGATGCTTTCCTAGCCTTCAACGCGATTGACTTGCTTTGCTCTTTCTTTCCTTTGACCATCTCGAAGTCTTTCTTGATTATTGCTTCGTAGACTTTCAAGTTGCCAATCAACTCGTCAAGTTGAAGAGTTGACAAGTTCTTTGATTCTTCAATCGCCGTAACTTTAGCCCGCCATTTTGGATGAAGAGCCCTAAGAAATTTCCTGACAAAATTCTTATTAGAAAAACTCTCATCAAGTGCCTTTAAACTTGTGATGATTGTGTTAAACCTAGCAAATGCATTATCAATTGATTCCTCTTCCGGAATCGTGAATTGTTCATATTGTTGAACAAGAAGATCTATTTTATTATCTTTGACTTGACTATTACCTTGGTGAGTTATTAGTAAAGAGTTCCAAATTTCTTTGCGGTTTCGCACATAAAGATTCTTTCGTATTCTTTACGTGGTAGCGCATTATAAATAACCATTTTAGCCTCATTATTTTTAGAAAGTTTTCTTTTTAAATCATCACTTTGTTTTTCAAAAGGTACAATTTCATCCTTTTTAGTTTCAAGATTATGTTGAATAGGTAAAAAATCACCATTAGTAATAACATGCCAAAGATCTAGATCTTTTGACTTCACATAAGTTTCGAATCGATTTTTCCAATATAAAAATCCATCACTTTCAAATAGTGGTGGTCTTTGCATAGATTTCCCTTCTAAATATTTTTCAGATTCCATAGATCGTTTCAAGTTTTAAAATACAGTTAATTTTAAAAATCTTGTTTGACGTGGCTCTTGATACCAATTGTGGAAAACTAGAAGGGAGGCTGAATAGTTTTACGTCTTTTTAATTTATAAAAACTTTTGTTTACTTTTTAAAACTTCGATTCTATCTTATGTGAATTCAACTCTTGATCAATATGAACATATATAAGCAAATATAGATAAGTAATGCAAGTAAGGTAAATATAATGAAATAAGAGAGAGAGATGGAAAGATCAAACCACAACACGGAGATTTATAGTGGTTCGGCTACAAGGACACCTTCCTTGCCCTACTCCACTCCTCGAGTCACCTACTCGAGAGTTTTCTTCACTATGTCAACAAACTCCCTTATGGCGGAGAAACCTTACACAACTTTAGCTTACACCGGCTTAACGACACAAAGCTAGATGTCGAGTCCTAATCGTAGCTAGAACCAATCTCACAACTTATACACAACTTCTACACGACTTAATCACGACTTCTTCACGACTTCTTCACAACGGCTTCACGACTTCTTCACGACAACTTCACGACTTCTTCTTCACGACTACTTCACGACTACTTCTTCACAACTATTTATTCACAACTACTTCACAACAAATTTACAAAACAACTACGTAGTTACACTTAGATCTACTTATCACAACTACACAATACTTTACACAACAACACAATTGAATGAGGTAAGTAATAACACTTCTTCACTAGTTGAAGTAGAGTTCTTCTTTTGCACTTTTGGTGGTGGAAGCTTGGATCACTTAGAAACCAAAAACACTCAGAAATGCATCATAATACTGAAATTATCACAAAATTGTGTTTTATATGTTTCAGATGCAAAATGTTTAAAAACAGTTGAAAAACGAACAAAGTTTGCATAATTGGCAGTTTCAGTCCCTCAACTTTCAAAAGTTGTCAAAACTAGTCCCTGGTTATTCTAAAAACAGGAAAAGTCACCAAAGGTCCTTTTGAATCACAAATAAACATATATAGTCCTTTGGTGTGAAGTTTCATAAAATTACAAGTTTAGTCCCTGAACTTATCAAAATTGGCAAAAATGGTCCCTGGGTATTATAAAACTTGAAATTTCACAAAATACCCTTGTACTATGCATGAACTTACAAATTGTAACACTTTTGATAACTTTTGGGAAATTACAAAACAAACCCCTCTAAAATCCAAAATTACATAAAAGGTCCTTAAAATTTATAAAATGCAAAAAAAATACAACTTTGGTCCTTGTGTAATTATTCTATGGCAGGTTTAGTCCCTTGAAGAAAGTTTGGAAGATACCAACTCAGCCCCTCAAGAATGTAATAATTACAAGATTGGTCCCTATGATTATTTAATTAACTAAAACCGGATCCAACACTAAACCCTTAACCCAAAATAATTACCCATCCCATTTACCAACCCAACCACTAAATCCTTTACCCAACCCAGTTATTACCCAAGCCCAAACCAAAAACAAGCCCAATCCCTTATCTGAGTTAAACTTGGTCAAACCAAGTTTGACCCGTCTTCCTAAACCACCATACCCGCCAAAACCACCCAGTCACCCCCTAGCTCACCCAAAACCACTAACCCAGTCATCCCCCCTCCTCCTACAAGTTACCTAACACTCCAAAAGCAATAAATGCTTCTCTCCCACTCTCCACTAGCAAAATCAGTGATTATCACCAATTTCCTGATTTCCCGCCAAAATTACAAGTGGACAATGGAGATTTAATTGGAGCAATTCAAGGGTGGGGATTTGATCAGGATGTCGACTAAGGATTATCCCACTTTAATTTATGTATATATAGTATGTAATGTAGCTAAAATAAGGTGTGAAAAAGTAGGTAAATTAGCATAATTCGTATTTTTCATTTCCAGTAGTTGTACTTTGTAATTTCAAATTTCATCAATCAATACAAGTCAAGATTAGTGTATTTGTTGTTGTTATTTATTAAATTATCAGTAGTTAATGATCATTACAAGTTTTCTGATTTTCATGTTGAACTGAGAATGAGAATCATAATAAGTAGTGTATGAAATAGCTTCTCAGCTGTTTTTAATAGCTTATATAAGCTTTACATAGCTTATTATAAGTTTATTATAGTGTAAAATTGTTCTGAATTCAAGATTGGAAAATGGTCAATGAAAGTCAACTTGGAGGTCAATAAGCTATTTCTGGGTGGATAAGCTAGTTCAGGAAGCTTTTCTGGGTTATCTAGCTTGTTTTTGACAAGATAGATTGGTCCTTGGTTCCTTGTTCTTTGTGCATCAGTTCACATCAGTTGTAAGCTTTTCTAAGTTTTTGCTTAATTTTCCATTTGACTGTTATAGTGCTTATCAGTAGCTTATTGTTGTTTTTATTTGCTTATTGTTAGTTCTTAATCATATTTCATTAGTAAAATCAGTATTAGATAGCTTGTTTCTTCATTTCATTTAAAAATCTCAAAAAGACCAAAATAGTCAAAAGTAGCATAACTTAATCTAGTGCTTATTTTACTGATACAAGTTGCTAATTATAGTCTAGATAAGTTAGTTCATAAGTAAAATCAAGACTTTTTGTTTAAAATTTTGATTTTCCTTTGAAAATCCTAAGCAGACACCACTAGAAGGGGTGTTTGGTTATTGTGCAGTCAAGGGGTAAAACCCATGGTTACTGTAGATTGGTCATAAGCCAATCTTTGTTCTAGCTTTTAGTAGCCCTTATAAGCTAAATTCAAGATCTGATCAACCCAATAGATCAATATAGCAGTTTTTTATTGTCCCTGTGATTTTTAGTTCCTTAGATTCTCAAACAAGCTCATACAAGCTACAAGCTTGTATTGACCATATTCTTGGTATCTTTGAACTCCAATTAGTCCACTTACTTAGTTCCTAGAACCTTAGAACCTGCACACTTGTGCAAACCAAAATATCACAACCTCTGCACAATCCACAACTCAGTGTATACTGAGTTGTGTTGTTTGCTGATCTCACCAACTTTGTGGCTTATCCACATAAGCTCAAGCCCTGTTATTTGTGTTTTTCAATAGCCCACTAGGCTAGCTTACTTTTTCCCCCCATAGATTGCATCTCAGTACTTATTTGGTTAGCTTAATTTGACTTGAAAGTTAGGGATTTTCCAAGGTTTCTGCTGAAACCTTGTGGCTTCTAATCTTTGCATCAGCTTATTTGCTTGTGCTTATTTATACTTTTCATTTGTTTTAAGCTTATTTAAGTATATTAAGCCTGTCCTGATCATTTGGTTAAGTTTAGTGCTTATTTGCTTATTTTTGGGCTTATTCACAACTGCTTATTAGCCCAAATCTGCTTTTTAGGTTTAGCCAGCTTCCACTTTTATTTTTCTTATCTTTCTAATCTTATTTTAGAATTATCTGTTAATTTTCATAATTTTCTAAGTAGTTTTGGTATTTTTAATCCTTTTAATTAGTTTATAATAGTAATAAAATCATAATAAATAGAAAAATAATCAGAAAAATATAATTCCAATTTTCATAATTTTTTTTTGTCATTTTTAATCTAGGAAAAATATAAAAATATTTTTAGGTCATAAGAAAAATCAAAAATAGAAATAAAGTGATAGCTTCTATTTAATAGAATTTATCTTTTTAGATTTTAATTAAGTAATTTTCATTTTTATAATTTTCTTAGCTTTTTCTCATCTTATAATATTTTTAGAAAAAGTTTTAGATTTTTCTTTGTCCATTTAGTATTTTTTATAAATTTAAATAGTTTAATTAGTAATTAAATAATAAATAATTAATAATAATTAAATAAAAAGTGTAAGAAAATATAATTTAAGTTTTTTAATAAGTTTTAAGTCATTTTACATTTTTAAGTTTTAATTTTCTAAAATTTTAATTTTAGTCCCATTTTAGCTTTTTCGTTACGCGTTTTCTTAAATTAAATTCGCGTTTAATTTTATTGTGCATATTTGTCTTTAAATTGTTATTTAGAATTGTTAAATAAAGCAAAATCAAATATCTGATTCATCAATCACTTTAATCCTAGCTTTGCACAGTTTTCCATTCACACTTCGTTGGGAAACGACCCAGGTGATCACTTGCCTGGTTTCACACACTACACACGAGCATCCTGTTCTGAGACTGCATTTGTTTAATTATAAGTGTTGTTTCGGGACGGATCATTTATGCTAATGAGTGATGAGAAAACATGAATGAGTGGCTTGCTATTTATAGGCAAACGGCAAATGCAAACCACGGATGGGACAGATCCAATTTTAGAGATCCATCTGTTATGCATTTTGGATCCGCGGGTTCCTGACAACAAATCTCCAAATTCTTCTCCAAATCTAACCAAGATATCTCCATATCTTTTCTTTGTGTAGAGATCTAACCAAGATATTCATAAGATCTTCGTGATATCCTAAAGATATCAATGTGATGTATGCCATGATGTCATTGTACATATTCCATATTAAGAAATAAAATGTAATATGTAAATGTAAATGTATGTAACCTATGAATGTAAGATGTATGTACTAGTGATCATGTATGTAGCATGTAGATGATGTTATGAGTTTTAAAAGCTTGTAACTATATATATAAAAGACTTAACTTATATTTATGCTTTGCTAAAGATAAATTTTATAATTGTCATTAACAAAATATAGCAAAGATCGTAAAATATAAGTAACGTTTTTTAGACGATATTTGTATTGACAATAGCAAAGACCGTAAAATGTAAATAGCATTTTTTAGACGATATTTGTATTAACAATCTCCCCCTTTTTGTTAAGGACAAAACATAAAGTTTATTTTTAAGCAATGAGATAAATAAAGTGCAAGTATTTAAAAATATAGATTAAACTAGTTATATGCAACTTTAAAATCAATTTAGACATTTTAAATTGTATAAAATGTGTGATGTTTGAGTTTAATATTATCTCCCTCTTTTTGTCGAAACAAAAAGAAGAAAAAGCGTAGCGGAATGTAGTGCAAGCCTTTGGTCAATACTCCCCCTAGTGAGGGTGCCAAGTATAATGATCCATGGATTTTGAGTGCTTGATTAGCTCCCCCTTGGTCAATACTCCCCCTAGTTAGGGTGCCAAGTATAAATAAGTGCTACAAAACAAAGGTTAGTGAGAAATAGTTCAAACCAACCATGTATATAATGTACAATAAGAAGTCACAGCCAACACACAAACATCAACAAACATCATTCATTAGAAAATATTTTGTGACAAAAGTAAGAAAATTGGACTATAATGTAGATGCTATAAAAGGAAATGCAAGAATAAATAGAAAATTAACTTAGAAATAAAAGTCCTAGAATAAAATAAAATAAAATAAAATAAAATTAAAAAAAAAACTTAGAAAAGAAAAAAAATCCTAAGATATGAAGCTCCTAATGTGAGCATCTATTGAGGCGGATGAGAAAGAGCGTTAAGATGCTCGAGGATGTGGTTTAAAATGAACCTCATCTCGTTTTGGAGCTCATGAACCAATATGTTGGTTCTTTGAGTAAGATGAGCGGTTCTTTCACACATGGAGCAACCATGGAGAGGGAAGTTTGGTGGTAGAGTAGGTTCGTTTGTTGGTGGTGGTGGTGGTGGAACATATGTTGATTGGTGGTTGGGATTTGGTGGAGCTATGATGGATGAAAGTAGGGTGGTTTGTAGTTGCATGGCTTCATGGAGGTGAGAATCCACCATGTTGGAAAAGGCATAGAGGTGGTCTATGTAACAACCCCAAACTCAGGATTTACGGAAGCATAAATACTTGGGTGCTACTAAATCGATAATCACAACACAAAGATATAGAGAACGGATTAAAATCCATTTTAAAATAGTTTACATTTCCAAAGTTAATTGTCATGCATAAAGTTCAATTCACTTAAAACAAGCCCATTTAACAAGTCTGTCCCAAATCAGAGTTTAACGCATAAGCAAAAACATTTCTAGAAATTTATGACCAATGCTATGCCCTGCCTTCAATGAATACATTCTCAAACACCTGAGAAAAACATGCTAAAAGTCAGCTAACACAGGTGAGTTCATAGGTTTAAAGTAAATAAGCACATGTGGACCATAGCAAATAATTCAGCAATCACACTCATTATGTATGCTAACACTAAGCTCATCCAACCGAAACTAGACAAAAAATATGCCAAGCTGGCATAGCAAACAAAGGGTGCCCGCGAGTGTTAATCCCCAGACACTCAGCAAAATCCGACATGGTATACGTTCGCGTTGACCTGCCGGGCCAGCCGAATGAGGGAGTCACCCCCAATAGATCTATTTATATCATACGCGCTTCCCAGCAGGAATTGACGGTTGATGATAGTGGACGCAATGGGATTCAAACATACTTAGGTTATCCGCATACCAGTGTGTATAAAAACAAAGTTCAATTTGGTCCATGGAAACAGTTTTGCATGTTTCTCACCCCCAAGGTTTATAAAACAATACGTATAAAAATGGGGCTATAAACTCACATTCATAATAATAGTAATCTGCTAGTCAACAATAACACAGTGCAACCGCTCCGACACGTGACCTAGATCAGTATGGTAAGCCTTAGCGAAACATTCATGTTTTAAATGCTTTAACTTAGTTGAATGGTTTACGTGTGTCAAGTGCTCGTGTATTTCTTGCTTGCTGTGTGGTAAGGTACATTTCAAAATAGTTTATCGTATAAGACTCTTTGGTGATGGCTCATGGTGAAAGTGTATGGTGAAAATACGTGCGACGGAACTTCCGTGCTCAGTGCTTGTCGTCGCAAAATGCGTAAGTAATATATATATATATATCATATATATATATATATATATATATATATATATATATATATATATATATATATATATTATATATATATATATATATATATATATATATATATATATATATATATATAATTAAGTATTTAATTAATTAGAGCTTATAATTAATTAAATATGTATTGAAAAATTAATATAATAATGGTGATAGTGGGGTATTATTATATTATAAATATTATAATAATTTATAATCTATTGAAAATTATAAATGAATTTATAAGTATTTAATTTTGAGAAATTAAATAAGTGTAAGTGTATAAATATATAACATATATTTATAAGTCTCATAAAGTCTAAAAATATTAATTTAGAAGAATTAATATTTTTAATAATAAAAATAATCCGTTTCCTCTTTTAGTCGGTTTTCATCCAAAAATAATCTAAGTGTCGAGATTTTTGAAAAATCGGGCATGACCCATTCGTTTATTCAAACTTTTCCATTTTTTCCAAGTGTTGCAATTTCCTCAAATAATCTCTTACATTAACTATATTTGCAAAACTAATACAAAATGTATATTTATCGTTATAACTGTATTTATCGTTACATTTACTTCTTAATTATAGGTTTCGATACAAAAGTCAACGTTAAGTCAAAATAATTTCAAAAGTCAACAAAAGTCAACAACCACAACTTTGTGCCGAAATGTCCATTTATTTGTCTTATTCAGCTTAAAGTGTCAAAACGAGTTCAAAACGGTTTAAATCGATATATAACGTTTTAATAAATCAAAATATTTATAAAATGTCGAAAAATGTTCGAAAACTCATTTTTGTCATCCAAAATATATATTGGGCCAAAAAGTTCATAATGGGTCCAATAGTCCAAGTTTAGCCCAAAAACCATTTAACCCTTTTAAGTTACGATATATATACCGTTAAGTTTCTAAAAATCAATTTAACATGTTCATCACGTCGTTTGGTCAAAAAGTCAAACCAAGCCAAATTTGGGTTGGACTCGGCCCAACTGCATCGAGACCCCAAAATAAGCCCAAAAACATATTTAAGCCCTAAGCCCTTTTTAATTTAATTAGTTACGTAACAATATTTAATTTAGTCAAATAAGCATTTATAAATAAGCCATCAAGTCAAATAGTCAACCAAGGCCGAAACATACTGGGCTCGGCCCAATATGTGTCGTACGACCCATTTGACCCAAAACAAGTCAAAACACAATAAGCTATAGCTTATTCAATAAGCTATTTCAAATAAGCTATCAAGTACTAAGTTCACAATTTCACAACTAGAGCCAAAATTTAATGTTTTTCATAACCCCAATAATTATTTACTATATATATTATATAGCATTTAAAACGACGTCGCTCTATGAATAGTACCTCCCAGCTTGGGCTCCCCGCGTTTTTTTCGGCCTGCTACCTAAGACCCAATCCAATGCCATTTTGTTAGCATATTCTGATCCATCACCACTAAAACACTAGAAGCATCTCACCGCCTCAATTATTTGATGATAGATCTCATACAGGTGCATTCAGATCTTCTCGAATCTCGCCCAATTTCTCCCGGTTATGATGATGATCGAAGGATGGAAGACAAGTTATGATGATGATCGAAGGATGAAAGACAAAAATTATGAGTGGATGCTTCTTAAAATCTTGAATTGCCGGCGGGTTTCTCGGAGTTGACGCCGACGGTGTAGCAAGGATTCCAGAAGGGGTCAAGAAAGACGGTAAAAACCCAATATCTGCTGAGTAAGTGCGCTGATTCAAAAACCAGGTATGAAGACAAAGAATTTTTTATTTTTTATTTTTTTTTTTAATTCTTCTTGGTCATTTGAGGTGCGGCTGATATGAATCAACAAGGTGGCTAACAAAATTGATAAGTGTGCCCTACGCCTAGGTTTTAAAATTTTCATTTAATTTTTTTCCATAAATTTGGGATATTGTGATATTGTTAGGTACTTAGGTTAAATGTGTTTTGTTTAATGTTGTTATTGAAGGATACAACTCAGTTTTGCATGCGTCAAATAATTAGAAGCAGATATATGGGTTGGTTATAGATTATAAGGTTTTAAGGTGATAGGCACTTTTGAGTATTTGTATATGGCTAAACTTCGTAGGCTTATAAAACTTATTTGCCTTGAAAATGAAAATGTAAAATAATCAGATAATTGCTTTAGGGGGGTCTGGTCATATGCTTTTAAGTATTTGGTGTAGTTTTAAGGGTGTTTGGGTCATTTTAAGGGGTGTTTCTATGTGCGCTTAGAATTGACTATGTGATAATAGTGAATAGCTAGAAACATAAAAAGTAATGACTGAATGTGTATTGCTGTGGGAAATTATGGTTTGGAAATAGGTCAAAGCTTTCGATATAACCGAGGTAGCTAATGATGTTTATCACTCTAATTTTGGCCATCGTTCATTCCAGCTTTATACTTTGGCCAATATATTACTTGCATTCTATATTTTTGGCTCACATATATTATCAGATGGAAGACTAAAAAATTGTTTTATTTGCAAAAATGTTTGCTTCACTTTGTTTAATTATAACATTTCTTCACATGTTTTGCTTCTCTATCTATGATTCCAGACATTCAGTATTTCCGGTTCAATACAACCAGGATGTTTATCAAGAATATTGTCCACCGTTTGTGTGTGAGAAATTCGTGCTGAACCACAATAATGATAAATTACCTAACAATTGTAATAGCAGTTCTGAAAGGCAAAGCGTCCAAATACAGGTATGATGTCCCTGTTATTTTTTATATGCTTTGTTTTGTATTTAATTATTTATAAATGTGCATGGTGGAACTGTGATTTTCTTGACAAATAAGATAGAACATAAATATTGAGTAGCATGATAGGGTATCGATAATGGGTTCCAGGAACAGTGAAGGTTTCGCGAGAAATAGTAAAGAACGCATTTTGTGCCTTAGACAGGTGTCACTTGATGTATTAATTTGTTAACCGAAGTCACGATAATAGACAACATTATCTTTGCTATTTGTTTGATCTTGATATCCATCAAACATGTTTTTTTTAATTTGACGTTGTTAATTGTGTTGTGTTTTTGTTTGAACAGGTTGTTGATTGGATATGAATGATGATATGGTGCACGAATGCAAGGTGAGGTGTTTTTGATTGAAATTTTGTTCAATTTGAATGTTATGTTGTTGTTATGATGTGTTTGGGTTTGGCTGTGTTTAATTTTGCAGGTCAGTCACAACCCACCGGCTGAAACAAAGTTTGGATTAAACATTCAAATCAACGGTATGTTGAATTCGAAAAACTTGGCCAAGTTTTAGCAGACCCATTCTGATTTTTTTTTTGTTTGCAGGTGTGGACAATGGTGGGTGAAACCGATCTATATGTTGGTGGGCCCGCACGACTTCATGTTTGCAGCAAAGTGATGCAACATTGATAGTCTCATCTCTGCACTTTCTTTTAAAAAAATGAGCTAAATTTCAGGTTATAAAATTCAGAAACGTGCTGCATAGAACTAATTTTCTCTAATTTCTTAAGTTTGAATGCTTTGTTATTTGGTGTATTCTATAACATGTACAAGTACCAATTGCCATGAACAAATATTTGTTGTATCATTCGCAAATATAAACAAATATTTGTTCATATTTGCTGTACCAATTGCCATGAACAAATATTTTCCGATAGTTAGTCTGAATTCTGAACGTCTACTGAACTCACATATGCAGGTACCAATTGCCATGAACAAATATTTGCAAATGATACGGCCGATGGTTAGTCTGAATTGTTCTTTTCGGTTTTGTTCTTAATTCTGGATTTGATCATGTTTTGTGTAGCTGACAATTTTAGATCCCGGTTCAATCATGTGTATGAATGCAATATTTACTCGAGTTTTTAATGTATGAATGCACGCTGCTTATGTACCTTTTTTTATTATATGCTTCACTTTTGTTTTTTCTAAATAGTATCGAACAGAGTACATTTATTAATTATCAGTCTCAATTGCAATAGAATGATCATTTGACTAAATAGATGCTGGTGTCTTTGTATACAGGTTATGGAATCAGCTAGAAACGCAGCAAGAGACAACAAGTAGGCTTAAAACAATCGGCCACATTTATGCAATAGACATCATAGTGATTTTTTTTGAGCCATTTGTTTTTTGAAGATTGGTAACAGCTTCTCGATGGTTCTAGGTTTGCCTCTCTTTTACAACTCAATTTTTTCCATATTATATTGTTGTCACAACGATGCTTCTCGATCATTTGACTAAATAGACTGCTAACTGGGCTATCTATTTACTTACTGGGCTGATGTATTCTTTATGACAGTTATGTTAAATGGGTTGAAATTGGTGAAACTGAGATGGGTCCTTGATGATTTTAGTATGTAGTATTGTCGGTTACTTTTGCGGGAATGTAACGTATTTTGGGTTTTTTTCTACCAAAAATCTATACAGCGATCGCATTGGAGCAATCAGCGATGACATTGGAGCAATCAGCGATAGCAAGTGTATTGGAAGAGGGAAACTTAAGATCACATTGGAGCAATCAGCGATCGCAACTAACATCTGAAGGTGCGTTGTATTAGGACCTTTTATGTGTGTGTATATAGTGGCTGTGGTATACAAACAGTAGTACTATCAATATTTATCGTTCACTTTTTTTCTTTTTTTTTTCTTTTTTTATTATTTTTTATTTTTTTTATTTTTTAGTAGTAGTAGGTATATCTGGGATCACACATAATAATCGCACAACGTTGCGCACAGGTAGCCAATATGGATGCTCAAAATGCAAAAGTTCTAACGGACGAGATGCTATGGGTATGCCGGGAGTTGTGTTGCACGGTGCAGTGAGTATTGGGCCCAGCATACCCACTTTGATGGATGTGGATACATCGTTTGGTTATAGTGATGGTTTTGGTCAGCGAGGCCTTCAGGGGATGTCTATTGCGGGATTGCCGGGTAGGTTGTCTGACAGTATAACTATTAATGAACCGGAGCCGGATCTCATTTTGGACAACGGGGACTTGCTGGGATGTCTGTTACGGGTGTGCCGGGTTGGTTGTCTAATGGTATAACTATTAATGATCCGGATCGCCCTCCAGCAACAAGGTGCCTGCAACAGGTCATGGTACCTGCAGATATTACCGGAAAAGGAAAGAGGAAAATGGATGAGATATCAGGCCATCCGGGTAATAATCGACGGTTTCTTTTTTTTATTTGGTTTTATTGTGGTGTGTTGTCTAACTATATGTTACATTTTTTTACCGGATGTCGTTTGCAGGTTCTCATGCCGCTGAGGGCTGTTCTTCTTAAGTTTTTATGCCACAGGACCAGAGTGCAGATGTTTTCTTGCTTTCTTCTAATCCAGGCTCCAGCCACTGGTATGTTCTTTGTGGTTTGTTATAAGAGAGAACTTTTACAAAATGTTTATGATACACACAACATAATTTATTAAAAGTTCATATAGAATGAGAAAAAGATAGTTTGATACATACAAATGAATTTGGTCGTTAGTTTAATACATTTAAAAATGATCATCCTAAAGTAGAAACCAAAATATTTTATTTACAGATAAAAATATGACTGCAAATTGGGGTGATATAACATTGCCTTGCAACACTCGGTTGGTTCATGTCTTTTTTCGACCTTTATTTGTAGCCACATAACAATTAACCCAACATGCAAACCTCTTTGTTTTCTTTTGTTGTTATTGGTACTTTCAAGTTTTCATATAATGAAACTTTGCTTTAAATTACAGGTACATATCAAAGGTAGAAAAAAAAAGACAAATCATAGTATATAATCTAGAATATGCCAAGTCTTCTCAATTTGAATCATGTGTTCACTTCACAGTCTCAAGACTTCAGCCTTTGGTTCAAATGTTTAAGATGTTATATTGAGTTTATTTTATAAAGAAATATTACTGTAACTCTTTACTTACTACATATACATTTAGTTCACATATGTCAATTTATCATGAAATGACAAAAAGGTATTTTTCAATTTGCAGTTCTTGATAAGAAGCTTATGATAATCAGCATAAACCCGAAATTACGTAGTTTACATAGTTGTTTAGATTAGATATTTGAATCGCCTTACCTAAACTTAATATACTTGGATGACCTATTTATATATATTATCTCTATATT
This sequence comes from Artemisia tridentata subsp. tridentata, assembly GCA_021014915.2. NCBI lineage: Eukaryota > Viridiplantae > Streptophyta > Magnoliopsida > Asterales > Asteraceae > Artemisia > Artemisia tridentata. The sequence goes on along the minus strand of CP139502.1, from coordinate 236,153,383 downwards.
TTGGTTATTAGTGTAATCAAGCTATCAAATACATTTCACTAGAGTTGTAATCGAGCTTCCAATAATGGTTAACTGATCGAGCAAGCTTGACATTATTCGCACGAATGGAATTAGATTGTTGTATGTGCATTGAACATTTACATATATGTTTGAAATTCGTTATTTGCAGGCGCCTGGAGTTACTGCACATGCTGATGACAATTGCCTGGAGATCCATGATGGAAATAGACCAAAGAAATTGCACGATTGGCACGGCTAAGTATCGTGAATGTGGTGCTACTCCATGTAAGTTGTGGCCATTACATGATTGCTTTATGAATCCTAGGGACAAAGTTGAATGCCAATGCAGGAACTATAGATAATTAAATTTCACAACAGCTATGTAGTTTATATCATATGTTATTTGTTGTATTTGTGAAAGCTTCATCTTTTTCATAGCAATTAAGAAGCATCATATTGTGTTGAGCCATAAACATATTTTGAAATTTTATTAAGTGCAAATACCGTGAAATGATCAACGACAGAAACCAACGCCTCGCCGCAACGTGGCGGGCCTTATGGATCCCACAATGGTTAGATATATTATTTGTGGTTTTAACACAATCTTGAATGTTGTAGACTTATCGATAAATAAAAGTTGAGAAAAAAACTCTTCTCCTGCTGCAATCATTGTTATGCAACTGAAATATGTGTCCTTTTTGCCTATATACAGGATGCTAAAAAATGACGGAAAAATGGAAAGGTTTGGTGGTGCAGGTTGAAATCTGTTAGGTTAAGTTAACTAGCAGCAAACAAAAGTCCATCGAGGTAGAGCAAAACATCACTCTTGCGTCAATTGGCTGACCTTACTGCAAAGCCGACGCTTGCCGACTTAACCATCGGTCCAGTTCTTACTGTTAGGAAGAGGTTTAAAAAAACCGCACAATTATCAACGCAAAAAAATCCGCGAGGCCGCAACGCGGCCGACCGTCGCCCGACTCGTTTATTTTATAAGTGAGCCAATTTGTATATAAGCTTAAATAACCATTTATTTTGCTTAAACTCGCGTAATTAACACTAAACACATTTGTATCATCAAACTAGTATCACAAGCAACAAGATTTACCACACAAGCAAGAAATAATATAACTTGTATAAAAACTACCAAAAAGTCGAGCAACCATAATAACATGTCATACCCTAGCTTTTTCAATGTAATGAACAAGATTGAAAAAGTTTTGAAGTTTCCTTACAATGTTCTTGAAAATTCGAGAGGTAGAAGAACCAAAAAGACTCCAAATTGCACCAAATTTACCCACAATACGTTCCGATTAACCCAAAACACTTGGAAGTACACCTTGATTTTCTTGAAACTCAATAGAATTTTGTAGATCTAGATTTTATGTTGTGTTCAAGAGTTTTGAGACTGAAAATGATCAAGGAAAGTGTTTGAGATAAAAATGTATGTGTGTTTTGATGCGTGGAAGGTTTAGGGTATAAAAACAAACTCTACTTATGTCATCATCCACTAAGTATCACTTAGTATCAAAAGTTTTGTCTCCATGTGCTTGGTTGGGAGGCAAACAACACAAATAAGAGGGGGGAAATATTTTTGATCATCGTTGGTGTATCGTGTGTCGGTTTAAGCTTAAATGTTACCGTAAATTCCCATTTTAAAGTTTTTGGACACGTATACGCAAAATAAAGTTTTTATCGACGTTTTTGTTAGAATAATAATAATAAAATATTATTATTTGCTCAAAAATGTATTTATTTGACTGCTACCATATATACTGTACTGTCGGTTCGCGCGTGGGGTTGCTTTTTAGTAACTACGAGAAAGCTTCTCAGTTAAATACGAAACTTGTAAGTAACGATCAGAAATAGGATAATTTACGCTTACTGACAAAAATAATTTTTTTCAGCAGTGTCTCTAAGCTACAGTATGCAAGATAGCTCCAAAAAATGTTCAGAAATGCTAAGAAACATGCAGTTACGCATAGAAATACTCGGCTTAAAATAATAAATAAATATTTATTATTAACTTAAAATGTGAAAATTACCATTTGTCACCGTCTCCCCAGCTAATGGGGAAATCCGTCCCGGATTCCAATTCGCGTACTCGATGAATTCGAAAAGAGATGAGGATACTTTCGCTTGATTTCATCCTCTCGCTCCCAAGTGTACTCGGGACCTCTGCGAGAGTTCCAACGGACCTTCACAATTGGGATATGACTCTGCTTTAGTCGATAAATTTCCTGGTCCATGATTTCAATTGGTTCCTCGATGAAGTTTAGTTTCTCATCAAACTGAATCTCATCCAAGGGAATGGCAACGTTATCATCAGATAAGCACTATTTCAAGTTTCTGACATGAAAGACGTCATGCACAACATTGAGTTCGGATGGGAACTCGAGTCGGTAGGCTACCGGCCCGTCTCTGTTTACCAAATCTTACGTTTACCAAATCTTATCACGCCTTTCCACGGCGAGACCTTTAACATCACTTTATCACCTACTTGGAACTCAAGGTTTTTCGCCTCTTGTCGGCATAGCTCTTTTGACGATCACGAGCCGCTTGCATTCGGTTCTTGATCTGCACAATTTTCTTGGTAGTCTCGTGGACTAGGTCTGGTCCGGTAAGTTGGCTTTCTCTGACTTCAGCCCAACATATTGGCGATCTGCACTTACGACCTTAAAGTGCTTCATATGGTGTAGCCTTGATGCTGGTGTGGTAGCTGTTGTTGTAGGAAAAATTGGCTAAAGGCAAATTCCTATCCCAGCCATTCTCGAAGTCAATCACATAGGCTCTCAGCATGTCCTCTAATTTCTGAATGGTCCTTTCACTCTGACCATCAGTGTGAGGATGATAAGCTATACTCATGTCGAGGTCTGTTCCCAATGCGTCCTGGAGCGACTTCCAGAAGTTAGATGTGAAATGACTATCTCGATCAGAGATGATAGAAATAGGTACACCATGCCTTGCGACAATTTCCTTCACGTACAGTCGTGCAAGTTTTCCCATGCTATCGTTCTCCTTTATAGGAAGGAAATGAGCAGATTTAGTGAGATTGTCCACGTTTACCCGGATCATGTTGTAACCGCTCAATGTCTTAAGCAGTTTGGTGATGAAATCCATAGTGATGCGCTCCCACTTCCATTATGGAATTTTAGGTTGTACAAGTAGACCAGATGGTCTTTGGTGTTCAGCCTTGACTTTCAAACACATTAAACATTTATTGACGTACTTAGCTATATTGGCCTTCATGTTTGGCTACCAGTATAGCTTCTTCAAATCCAAGTACATCTTGTCGGATCCTGAATGGATGGAGTATTTGGATTTGTGGGATTCGTGCATGATCAAATCATGAATTCCTCCGTATAGCGGGATCCAACTTCTGTCCCTATAACACAAAACTCCATCAGATCTCTTTACGAAGCCATTCTCACTCTATGAAATTCCATAAATCTTCTCACGTAGTCGGTTCTCTTCCTTGGGTGCCTCGACCTGAGCCTTAAGAATTTTAGTTGGAAGCGGTGAACTGATCGTCATTCCTAACGATCTGACTCTGAGAGGTTTGATCTGCTCTTTTCTGCTGAGGGCATCGGCAACCACATTTGCCTTGCCTGGGTAATAACAGATCTCACAATCGTAATCACTGAGCAATTCCAACCATCGGCGCTGTCTCATGTTCAGCTCCTTCTGGTTCAAGATGTGTTGTAGGCTTTTGTGGTCGGTATACACCACGCATTTTGTGCCATCGAGATAGTGCCTCCAGATTCTAAGTGCAAACACAACTGAGCCTAACTCTAGGTCATGGGTTGTGTAGTTCTTCTCATGGGTTTTCAGTTGTCGAGAAGCATATGCTATCACCTTCTCTCTCTGCATTAACACGACTCCTAAACCTTTGTGTGAAGCGTCGCAATGAACAACAAAGTATTCACTACCTTCAGGTAAGGCCAAAATAGGTGCACTACATAACTTTTCCTTAAGGAGTTGAAAAGCTTCTTCCTCCTTATCTCCCCAGTCATATTTCACATTCTTCTGTATCAGTTTAGTCAAGGGCTTCGCTATCTTGGAGAAACCTTCGATAAACCTTTGGTAATAACCAGCAAGTCCTAGAAATTGGCGTATTTCGGTGGGTGTTGTGGGCGTCGCCCAATCCTTTATTGACTCGATCTTTGCGGGATCCACGTGAATGCCTTGACTATCGATCTCGTGGCCCAGAAACTGCACAATTGATATCCAGAATTCACACTTTGAAAATTTGGCATATAACTCCTGGGTTTAGAGATGCTGTTGCTCAGAATAGATACAACTGCTTATGGTGCTAAATGGAAAATTCACTAAGTGTTATACTACTGCTGGTTATAATGATACTACTGCTAGTGTATTTTATACTACTGCTGGAGTTGATGAGAAGATCAAGGAAATATACCAAGTAGATACTACTGCTAGGCTTATGGATACTACTGCTAGAGATAGTTTCTACTGCTTATGTGATAATTATGTATAGTCGGTTAGATAAGTATGGAAAGGATTTTGTGTATATCCTATTTAGTTAGACATATACGATGTAATACTTATCTTGTAAAGGTACTCCTTAGTCTATAAAAGGAGGTTCTAGGGTTAGAGTTTAGTACGTATCATTGTTAGAGTCGATTCACTTCAAGGTTTTGTAACCCTAATACCTTTGAGTATTCGTATTTAATATATTGAAGTGATTGTTGAGAATTCTACTGTTTAGTTAAATTGTTCTTCTTAAGATTAAACATAAGATTCCTCATTGTGTTTAATATTGTTTCAAGACAGTTTCTATACTTGTTGTTTGAGATTTACATCTAAGATAACTAACAAGATCAATTGCTCAACTGGGATCAACAAGTGGTATCCGAGCTTGTGATCTAGAAACTGATATCAAGAAGAATTTGTGTTAACTTTGATCTGTTTAAACATCACTGCAAGACATGGAACCCAAATCAACACACATGGAGACTGCATCAAAAGTGCCCATGCTCAAGCCTTGAGAGTATGAGCTCTGGAAGATGAGAATACAATAGTACATCAAGATGCTTGACTACTCAATGTGGGAAGTCATTCTGAATGGTGATACTTTACCAGGAAAAGCTGCTGATGGGACACTTTTACCCATTAAATCTGCAAATGACAAGGCTCAAAGAAGGTTGGAGATCAAGACTCATAGTATTCTCATGATGGGCATACCTAATGAGTATCAGTTGAGCTTTAGTCATGTTCAGGATGCTAAGTCTTTAATGACAGCAATTGAGCTAAGATTTGGTGGGAATGTGGCTACCAAGAAGTCAAGAAAAAAATCTTCCGAAGCATCAATTTGAGACCTTTGTTGCCTCAAGTTCTGAAAATATTGATGCTACATATGACAGACTTCAGAAGCTTATAAGTCAATTAGCACTTATGAAGGTTACTGTTTCTCAAGAAGATGTCAATCGTAAGTTTCTGAGAAGTCTGCCATCTGAATGGAGTATGCACGCAGTGGTTTGGAGAAACAAAGATGATTTTGACACAATGAGTTTAGATGATTTGTACAACAACCTGAAAGTGTATGAATCTGAAGTTAAAGGGTCATCTACTTCATCCTCTGGTGGATAAAACCTAGCTTTTGTGTCCTCCAACAACAAAAGTTCTGGCAACACTCAGGAAACTCATTCTACTACTGCTTATGGAGTTTCTACTGCTAGCACAAATGTTTCTACTGCTGGTTCTACAAACAGTGATAACATTAGTGATGCTGCTATTTGTGCTTACTTGGCTGAACTTACTACCAGCACTCCAGTTATGAATTAGGATTTGGAACATATTGATCCTGATGATCTTGAAGAAATTGATTTGAAGTGGCAAATGGCTATGTTGACCATGAGGGCTAGAAGATTTTTGAAGAAGACAGGAAGGGAGCTCAAGGTTAAAGGACAAAACAATGTAGGGTTTGATAAGTCCAAGATTGAGTGCTACAACTGTAGAAGAAAAGGTCACTTTGCAAAGGAATGTAGAGCACCTAAGAAGAATGAAGAAAGTTCAAGGAAGGCTGCTACTGAAGAGACCAAGACTACTACAACTTTGGTGTCTTGTGATGGTCTAGGAGATTATGATTGGAGTGATCAGGCTGAGGAAGGACCCAACTTTGCTTTTATGGCTGAAGAAGAACCCAAAGGACCCAACTTTGCTTTTATGGCTGAAGAAGAACCCAAAGGACACAACTTTGCTCTTATGGCTTATTCATCATCTGGTTCTGATTCAGAGGTATATAATGAGTCTAGTTGTTCATTTAAATCTTGTTTAGATACTGTTGAAGAGCTTAAGTCTAGGAATGAAAGTTTTAGAGCAGAAGTTGAAAAGTTAAAACTAGATAACTTAGGTTTTAAATATGGCCTGAAATCTGTTAAGGAAAAACTTGACTTTCTCAAACAGAATGAGCTAGAATATGTTGGCAGGATTAATATTCAAGAACAAGAGCTTTTTCTTAAAAAAAGTGAGATAAATGTACTTAATAAAAGGCTAGAAGAGGCTGAACAAGAAAAGGATGCTGCTTTAACTGACAAACAAAAACATGCAGTTAGAGTTGAGAAACATCAATTTGCATCTGATCTTGTGCATAAGACTATTGAGAGTCAGTTAATGAGGAAAGGGAGTGGCATAGGGTATAATGATGTAGCTCCTCCAGTTAAGAGTGCCTTTGCACCCCTTAAGAAAGAATTGTCTTTTATAACTGAACTTGATAGCAAACCTATATGTGAATCTAGTGAGGCTAATAAAGAAACACCTAAGGAAGAAAAGTTGTCTTCTGATGCTCCAATTATTGAAGATTGGATGTCAGATAGTGATGAGGAACAGGTTGAGTCAACAACAATGGATAAAAAGGAAGAAATTCCTAAAACAGTTGAATCTAAAGTTAGATAGGTTCAGTTTGTGAAACCTGTGTTTGGTGATAGGATCTCTAGGAAGATAGTTGAATATAATGAGGAACCTAGAGAACAACCTAAAAGAAGGTATAACTGGCCTAGAGGAAATCAAAGAAATTGGAACAACCTAATTTCTCATAAGTTGGGTAGTGATTTTCAGTTAGTTAAAAAGGCTTGTTATCAATGTGGTAGTTTTAAGCATTTACAGAAAGATTGTTATTACTACCAAAGACCAGTTTGGAACCAAAACAGAAGGGTAAACCATAAAAACTTTTCTAAAAAGATTCACCCTCATGCTAACAAAAACATGGTTCCAAGGGTAGTATTGATGAGATCTGGTGTAACTAGGTCAATTACGACTGCTCCACCACAAAGGCCTTTTCAAAATAATACAGATGTTTCTACTGATAAGGCAAAAGCAGTTTCTACTGCTAAGCCAAAAGTGATAACAGACTCTATTTTGGGCAACCATTTTTATGCTGTAAAAGACTCAGCTTGCTGGGTCTGGAAACCAAAAATAAAGGTTTTAGATCATGTTTTCAGAAACAGCAGTGCATCAATGGATTTAAAGAAATTTGACTATGTTGATGCACAATGCAGATGCAAGTCGGTAATGGCTTGGGTCCCCAAGAGAAACTAATTCTCTTACTTTATGTGCAGGGCAATCTACAAGAGGAATTAAAGGACAAATGCATATTTGATAGTGGATGCTCTAGACATATGACAGGAGACATGTCCAACCTTGAAGATTTTGAAGCTATTGATGGTGGATATGTTGCCTTTGGAAATGATCCTAAATGAGGTAAAATCATTGGGAAAGGTACAATAAGAAAAGGAAAATTTGATTTTGAAAAAGGGTACTTTGTAAAAGGGCTTAAGTTCAACCACTTTAGTGTCTCACAAATGTGTGACAAAAAGAACTTTGTTCTTTTTACAAATACTAAATGTCTTGTCTTATCTCCTGATTTTAAGTTGCCTGATGATAAATTTGTGCTACTTAGAGTCCCTAGAACAAACAACATATAGAGTATTGACATAAAGAACATAGTTCCCAAAAGAGCTTTAACTTGCCTATTTGCAAAGGCCACAAATGATGAATCCAAACTTTGGCATATAAGACTTGGCCATTTAAATTTCAAAACTATTAATAAATTGGTTAAGGGAAACCTTGTAAGAGGTTTACCTTTAAAAGTTTTTGAAAATTTTGAAACCTGTGTTGCTTGTCAGATGGGAAAACAACACAGAGCTTCTTGTAAGTCCAAAGCTGTGAACACTATTTCTCAGCCTTTGTATATGTTGCATATGGATTTGTTTGGTCCAACATATGTGAAAAGTTTGAATAAGAAGATGTATTGCCTAGTTGTCACAGATGACTATACTAGATTCACTTGGGTTTTCTTTTTAGCAACTAAGGATGAGACTTCTAGCATTCTTAAGGCTTTTATAACAAGAATAGAAAACCTAGTTAATCACAAAGTTAAGGTGATAAGATGTGACAATGGAACTAAGTTTAAGAATAGTGTTATGAACCAGTTTTGTATGGAAAAAGGTATTTTAAGACAGTTTAGTGTAGCTAGAACTCCTCAACAAAATGGTGTTGCTGAGAGGAGGAATAGGACACTTATTAAGTCTGCTAGGACTATGTTGTCTGAATCAAAATTACCTACTACTTTTTGGGCTGAAGAAGTTAACACTACTTGTTTTGTGCCAAATAGGAGTAAAGTAGTTAAGCCTCAAAACAAGACCCCTTATGAACTGTTACATGGTAGGAAACCTATGATAGATTTCTTAAAACCATTTGGGTGTCCTGTTACTGTCTTAAATACCATTGATCACCTAGGCACGTTTGATGAGAAGGCTAATGAAGGATTCTTTGTTGGATACTTTAGCAATAGTAAAGCTTTTAGGGTGTTCAATAAAAGAACTAGGCATGTGGAAGAAAACTTGCATGTTAGGTTTAATGAAGTCACACCTAATGTTGTAGGAAGTGGACCTGACTGGCTGTTTGATATTGATTCACTAACCAAAAGCATGAATTATGAGCCAGTGATTGCAGGTACAACTAATAAGTTTGCAGGTACAAAAGCTAATTCTAATGCAGGTACACAAGCTAAGGTGAATGAATCTGCAAAGGAGTTTGTTTTGATTGAAAAATGGAAGCTTGATCCAACTTTCACAGCCAAAGGGAAAGAGAATAAGAGTTCACAACAAGATGATGCTGTTCATGAAGTACCAAAAGGAGATACATAAGGTGGGGCTAAATCTTCTAATGCTGGAACAGTGGTTAATGAAGGACCACAAATTGTTGATAAAGTGCAGAATAAGACTAGCAGCAGTAACTTATCAAAGTACTTGTTGAATAATGGCTTCAGTAGAGGAAGAATTGACAAGACTTTGTTTATCAAAAGAGACAAAAAGGATATCTTATTGGTTCAAGTGTATGTTGATGATATCATTTTTGGGTCTACCAACAAGGTGATATGTGATGATTTTGAGAAGCTAACGCATAACAGGTTTCAAATGAGTTCTATGGGTGAACTCACATTCTTTTTAGGGCTTCAAGTCAAACAAAAAGATGATGGCATATTTATCAGTCAAGATAAGTATGTGATTGATATCTTGAAGAAGTTTGGATTTTCTGATGTGAAGCCTGCTAAAACAACCATGGAGTCCAACAAAGCTGTGGAAAACTAGAAAAGGGGGGGGGGTTGAATAGTTTTACGTCTTTTTAATTTTATTGAGAAAACTTTTGTTTACTTTTTAAAACTTTTGATTCGATCTTATGTGAATTCAACTGTTGAACAATATGAACAAATATAAGTAAATGTAAATAAGTAATGCAAGTAAAGTAAATGAAATGAAATGAAAGATAGAGATGGAAAGATCAAACCACAACACAAGGATTTATAGTGATTCGGCTATAAGGACACCTTCCTTGCCCTACTCCACTCCCCGAGTCACCTACTCGAGAGTTCTCTTCACCATGTCAACAAACTCCCTTATGGCGGAGAAAACCTTACACAACTTTTGCTTACACCGGTTTAACGACACAAAGCTAGATGTCGGGTTCTAATCGTAGCTAGAACCAATCTCACAACTTCTACACGACGTCTTCACGACTTATTCACAACTTCTTCACGACGGATTCACGACTTCTTCACGATGGCTTCACAACTTCTACACGACGGCTTCACAACTTCTACACGATGGCTTCACAACTTCTACACTACTTCTTTACAACACAACTACTTACTTACACTTTGATCTACTAATTACAACTACACAACACCTTATCAAATACTTTGCACAACTACAAAATTATATGAATTAAACTATAATACTTCTTTTCTAGTTGTTGAAGAAGTATTCTTCTTTTGCACTTGGATGATGAAAGCTTGGATAAATTAGAAACCAATGCTTAAGAATATATGATCAAAGGTTTTTATAAAGGATTTAGAAAGATGAGAAGAGATTTAGAACAGAAGGTTTGGGGTGCAAAAGGTGAGGAAAAAGTCCAGGAATGAACCAGTATTTATAGGCAAAATCTGACAGCTGTAGGAGCGGGGCGGTCCCCTTAAATAGGTGGCCGGTCCCCTAAATTATTAAGGGGGCCGCCCAAATCCGAACGTTGCTCAGATTTGTCTTTTTGTGGGGAAGGTTTTTCTGGAACATTTTTGCCATTTTTGGTTGAAAATTTGAATTCATAAATTTATAATGGATTAAACATTTTTATTAAATACCAAAAATGATTTTCTAAAAGATATAAAATGTTTGTGTCATTTTATAAAAAAAATCAAGTGAAAAAAAATGTTCCTTTGATCATATAATGCATTAAGCATTTGTTTATTCATACCTTAAGTGATTGAGTTGTTAAAATAGATATTTACAACCAAATACTTGTTTACGTCATAATCTTTCGTTTAATGATTTTACATTTTGTGATTATCAAAACGTAGAGATATCGAAAAATATTAATAACGTGTTTAGGCATTATTTATATCAACAATCTCCCCCTTTTTGATGATTACAAAATCTAAACTCATTAAATTGAAAAATTAATTTTTAGACAAGTATTTAGTGAGTTTATATCTACTTCTCCCCCTTTTTGTAGAATAAAAAAGGTTATGCCGGCAAGTTTTAGATGCAAAATTTGTCGGAATGAGAACTCCCCATTTATGTGTACTCCCCCTCGTTTGAGGGCACCAAGGAGTCGAGCTATGGAATGCTTGCAAGAAAAATATTAGAAGCACAAGTATATATAGTAAAAATAAGCAAGCATATAAAAGAAAGACATTCGTTAATTGAAGGTGTTGTGTATAAATACACAACCAACTAGAATACATCACAGGTAAAGCATACAACATTTAACAAATAATGCAACTAATAATACTACATAATCATCCCAAGAGTACATGATCCTTTATAGAGCTTGTAAAATGGTTGAAAAGTTATTTTTGTTTAAGCATTGCATATGCTTAATTTGGAGAAAATGGAGGAGGTGGTGGTGAAATAGGTGAAGATGGTGGAGGTGGTGGTGGAGGTGGATTGGTTAGCATGTGCTCAATACATGAAAACATGTATTGCATTTCATCTCTAAGACCAAAGATGATGGTTCGGTTGTGGATACAACAAAGGCAAGTATCTCCATGGGCTTCAAGGAGACTCCAAGGTATGGGATTGACAAAGAATGGTGGTGTGATTGGTGAGGATGAGAAATGAGCATCAAGAGGTGTGATTGGTGAAAGGGAAATGGCAAGTTCGGTGGATGGAGGTTCTTGAGTGAGAGGTGGTGGTGATGTTGTTGGTGGCGGTGCCATTTGTGGTGAGGATAGGTGTTTGTTGATGTAGTCATTGATGGATGAGGATGAAGGTATGGAAGAGGAGGATGTGCCATGGGTGGAAGGTGTTTTGGATGGTGCATTGGGTGCATTAGGAGATGAGCATTTAGGTGGTGGTGATGGAGTGGTGTTGTCTTCTTGAGTAAGATCAATGAAGAGCTGTTTAGGGGGTATGATGACAATCTTTTGTTTCTTTGAGGTCTTAGAGATGGAGGATTTTGGTGATAACATGGTGGATTAGGATGGTGTTTGATGGAGGTGAAGGGTGATGAAATGAGGAGTTATCATTTGGAGGGAATTTATAATGTGAAAATGTGATTGGTTTTGGTAAGTTTTTGAAGTTTTGTAGTAATATTCCAAAATTAGTTGGTTCATTAAGAGAAATGGTAGCTGGGGCTAGAGAAAAGGGGTCACAAGATGCAAAAGAAAACAGTGAATTTTAGTGTCCAGATAGCCGGTTCCCTTAATTGTATGCCAGCCCCCTTTAGTGTCCAAAAGAAAATTAAGCGGGCCGCCTAGTAAAATTAAGGGGGCCACCCATCTGGTGTTTTCCCAGGCGACCAAAATAGAAAAATTTCCAGGAAAGGGTCAATTTTTAGGGTGTGTTTGTAGCAAGCTCTATTTGGAACATATACACTAAGAATGATCAAATAGTAACACAAGCATATTAAATAATGATGTACATATGTAAACTATCAAGAACATATTATAAGCATATCATAAGCATATCATTTTAAAGAAACTAGTAACAAAGTTCTAACATGATAGTAGTTAAACACCTAGCACAATTCAAGATATAACAAAATAAATGTCAAAACAATATCACTACACATAATTGTCTAATAATATATCATCAATGTTCAACTAGACCCACACCAAATATATCTATTTCTTCTTTCCAAGAATCTTCCTAAAAGCTTTCCCTATAAACTTGAATCCACCTCGAACCTCCTAATGCATTTGTTGAGTAGTGTTGAGCAATGAGGTTTGTCGTTTAAAAAGGAGTTGCTCGATTTGTTGGGAAGGAAGAGGAACTTGATAGTCGGTATAATTAAGTTCCGGAAGATCATCAACGAAATTCGTGGGAGATGGAGTACTAACATGTGAGGTGCCTTCCTCCTCATCATCATCTTCCCAATGAGATGTAGAACCATGAGGTGCGAAGGACATAGAACGATGAGATTTGCCCTTGTCACTTCGAGATCGTCGAGGTTGGTTAAGAGCAAGAGGACGCAAGACGGGATGAACGAATTGATAGATATCACTCTCAAGATGTGGGTAATGTTCCATGACATGACGATAAAGTCTAGTTAGGAACATACCATAGGGAAGGTTGGCATTTGGAGTGTTTTTGGCGGAGATGATACGATGGACAAAGAGATAAGCCAAATTGTATTGTTCTTCCACAACAACACAATACAACATGTGAGCGATGCTAGCCGTGAGGTGATCACGGTGACCGCCGGTACCAAACGCATTCTCGCGAATGAGTTCTTCCTAACGCTTCATGTCGGGGCTTAGCTCTTTGAGAAGGATTTGATTTGCATGAATGTCAACATCCCTCGACTTGATTCTTCTGCTAGTCGTACCACGTTCTAGCTCAAGTAGTCGACGAATGTCATCAGGAGTTGGAATCTCAGAATAGTATGGACCATCCTGAGGCCGATGTTTCTCAAGAGACGAAAGATCCCATTCATTTGAAAAGACGGCTTGACCGTTGTATGGAATTTGAAGGATTTGACCAAACTGAGCAAGAGTGAGAGTGATGAATTTGTTCTGGATCATGAAAGAGATGAGAATATAACCATAGTTATCGGTTTGTACCGTAACTTGGCTATAGAAGTCAAGAATGAAACGAGGAATGATAGGTTCGTTTATTTTGAAAAGACAATCGAGATGAACATTGATGAACATTCGTTTGATATTATCGGATTGGTAAAAGGATGGATCGACAACTCTTCCCTCATGAATGTTTCTATTTTCAATGGGATGATAGAAACATGCAACGGCGGGAGATATGCCGGGAGTAGCGGAGACTTTTGGAATATATTGTTTGGTTTTGGAAAATCACCAACCGTGGTCTTAGGCATTTTCACCTAAACAAGACAACAACAAGAAAATAAGATTAAGAAAAAAAATATAACATGCATATGTCATATATGCTACTTATGTGGAACGTAAACATACTTCGACTCTAAAGATTTAATCCTAAGAAGTAGTTTACAATGTTACTTGGTTTTCATTTTTAACTCGCTTAAAATGTATTTCATGATGTTAAGGAGTAGCTATAGAGATGTTATGATAAAGAACCAAAAACATCCAAACGCTCCTTTATAAATCATAAGCCACTTTGAAATGTGGCTAGACAAGCATTAGATTGTATGTCTAGCTATTTCTTACGAGTATTTATGTTAAGTAACTTATTTTAAAAGATGAAAACGTAGATTTTGACTCAAGAATACTTTTCAATTTGTTATGCCAAACGCTCCCTTTACTAGAAAAATAACGACTATTATCTCAATATACATATGAATTATGTATCTTGATGACTCGAAATCACTAGTTGCATGTTTATAAACTTGACAATTTGTTGTGAAATTTATTTCTACTTAATTTCGACGACTTTATGACCTAATCCAAACACCCTCTTATGTTTAATAAAAGCATTTTTCATGATTCGAAAAATATATTTTTAGGAATAAAGAGTTGTGATAATATAATGTGGTTAGTTTTAACAAGTGTTTATGGCATGAGGGTTTTTGATTAATTTTGGCATGTGGGTTTTTGATAATAAAGGGTTTTTTGAATGAGAGTGTTTGGTTTTTCAAAATTTTGGCATGAGGGTTTTTGATTAATTAGTTTCTAGGTTAATTACGCATTCTAATCTTATGGGGAGCATTTGGTCATGAAAATTCTAGACTTAATTTTAATAAAATTCGAGTTTGAAAAATTTGAATAAAATACCTAATTATGATTAGACTCAAAATTGGATGAAATTAGACAAAATGTGTGTTGGAAAACTTACAATGTATGTTGTTAATCGAGTTATAAGTGTTTGCCCTTTGCGAATTAAGCCTGAATTGGTGATTTGGTAATTGATTTTGGTGGTTTTGGGATGATGTTTTTCGTTCACAGCAGGTAGGGAGATGGAGTGTTTGGCAAAATATTCAAGAAGGAAAATCATTTTTGAAGCATCAGATGGCCGGTCCCCTTAAACATTAAGGGGGCCGCCCTAAAAAAAATCTTGGAATTTTTCGAGTTCGTTGTAGACAGAAAAATATTTATATGTATATAGATAGATTTATCATATATCAAAAATACGTTGAGTTGTATTGGCACGAGGAGGGAATACTTGACATATTTTATTAACATTTTGTTAAAAAAAATATCTTGAGAATTTTGGATAAAATGATCAAGATGTCAAGTCGACAAAGAGTTTGAGGAATGAGACAGAATGTGTGTGTGTGTGTGTGTGTGTATATATTATGTGTTAAAGTGGGATGTTGAATGGTGTCGAGAGACGATGAGGTAAAGACGGAGATGAAAGCTAATGGCGATGGGAGTTTGTTTCATCCATAGTTTTCTTTGCGCGAAGGTTCAAATTCTACTTCTATGTTGATCCACTCAACTCACTTCTCTTCATCACCATGAGTTTTGTGACAGTGGACATAGAAGATTTTCATGTTGAACGTTAGAGTTCAAGAGAGCCAAGGGGAAAGAAAAGGTTCGAGGACGAACAATTTCTTTTAGTTCTAGATAATCAACTAATGATGTATCTAGGTTGTGCGAGGATATATATACTTATATTATATACTAATATTACTATACATATGTATATATATATTTAGATATATGTATAAAAAGGATTACATACTATCAAGCACATAAGTATTAACTAAACTACGCATTTTAGACTAATGGGGGCATGCAGTTAGCTAGATCATTAATCTAAGCATATAATCTAGTAGAGAGCATGAAAGAGAGGCGTACCTTTTAGTCTTCAAGCACTTCAAAGCGTTTGTATTGACTTAAAGAAGCCAATCATAGATGAGATACCAAATTTTCCGATGAGTTGACAATTTAGCCACTTGATCCCCATTGTCTAATTGGTCCATAGTTGTTTGAACCAAACATGGTTTGCAATTGACTAGGATGCATATATGGTGGAAGTATTCCCCAAGGATTGAAACTTGGTGGATTTGAATAATTCCACATTGGGTGACTATTATTTTGGCGGTTTTGTCTATTTTGGTTTCTTCTAGGTTGAGGAGTTTTAGGCCAAGGGTGACGACTAAGTGGTCTTCTAGGAGGCGGTGTTTTTGACCTTAATTTTGGTTTAGAATATTCTACTTCGGTTTTTAAAGATGGTTTGTAGAAAAATTTTACTTCCTCATTACTAGCAATGGGCATTTTTCTATCTTTCATAAGTATGTATTTAGGTTTTGACTCTAAAGAGTTTTGCTTACTAGATTCACATTCAAACTTTACATTTTTAGTTTCACTAGTTAAAGCCCCAGTTGAATTAAATCCCAAGCCGGTTTTATCTCCTGATACTCTTTGAACACTAATTATTTTCTTAAGTGAATTACTACTATTTTCAAATTTGTTGAGTTTGCAAATTTATTCCTTAAGTTTTTCGTTTTTATGTTAAAAATCTTGACATGTTGTACACTCTACAAAAACTTCTTTACCCTTTTCTAAATGGTGTAGTTTAATTTTTAATTCAAGTATTTCATTTTCTAATTGGTAATTTATGCGTTTTAGTGATTTGTTTTTAGTCATTACTTTTTGACCTAATTTGCATAATCTATTATATTCACTATCTAAGTCTTTTTCGTCTAATGATAAGTTTTCATCACTAAAGTATTCGGTTTCGGAATGTACCTCACTTGATGTCTTAGCCATAAGACACTTCTCCTCCTTTGTGGTTTCTTTCTCATCTTCATCACTATCACTCCATGCTCCTCCAACGAACGCCTTTTGATTTTTGTTCCTTTGACATCATTGGACATCTTCCGATGAGATGATTTGGATCACCGCATTTAAAGCACTTTCTCTCGTTCTTGCTAGTTTTGTCATCTTTATTTCTTTGGAATGCCTTTCTTTCGTCATGTGGTTGTCTACCAAATCTTCCTCGTCTCTTGAAGAATTTCTTGAAATCTCTTACGGCCATGGCATATTCTTCGTCATCACCTTCGGAGGTTGAGCTATCCTCGTCACTAGATTCCTTCCTAGCTTTCAATGCAATTGACTTGCTTTGCTCTCTTTTTCCTTTGACCATCTCGGAATCTTTCTTTATTATTACTTCGTATACTTTCAAGTTGCCGATCAACTCGTCTAGTTGAAGAGTTGACAAGTTCTTCGATTCTTCAATTGCCGTAACTTTAGCCTGCCATTTTGGATGAAGAGCCCTAAGAAATTTCCTGACAAAATTCCTACTAGAAAAACTATCATCAAGTGCTTTTAAACTTGTGATGATAGTGTTAAACCTCGCAAAAGAATTATCAATTGATTCCTCTTTCGGAATCGTAAATTGTTCTTATTGTTGAACAAGAAGATCTATTTTATTATCTTTGACTTGACTATTACCTTGGTGAGTTATTAGTAAAGAGTTCCAAATTTCTTTTGCGGTTTCACACATAAAGATTCTTTCGTATTCTTTACGTGGTAACGCATTATAAATAACCATTTTTGCTTCATTATTTTTAGCAAGTTTTCTTTTTAAATCATCATTTTATTTTTCAAAAGGTACTATTTCATCTTTCTTAGTTTCAGGATTATTTTAAATAGGTAAAAAATCACCATTAGTAATAACATGCCAAAGATCTAGATCTTTTGATTTCACATAAGTTTCGAATCGATTTTTCCAATAAAGAAATCCATAACTTTCAAATAGTGGTGGTCTTTGCATAGATTGCCCTTCTAAATATTTTTCGGATACCATAGATCGTTTCAAGTTTTAAAATACAATTTATTTTAAAAATCTTGTTTAACGTGGCTCTTGATACCAATTGTAGAAAACTAGAAGGGGGGGGGGGTTGAATAGTTTTATGTCTTTTTAATTTTATTGAGAAAACTTTTGTTTACTTTTTAAAACTTTTGATTCGATCTTATGTGAATTCAACTCTTGAACAATATGAACAAATATAAGTAAATGTAAATAAGTAATGCAAGTAAAGTAAATGAAATGAAATGAAAGATATAGATGGAAAGATCAAACCACAACACAAGGATTTATAGTGGTTTGACTACAAGGACACCTTCCTTGCCCTACTCCACTCTCCGAGTCACCTACTCGAGAGTTCTCTTCACTATGTCAACTAACTCCCTTATGGCGGAGAAAACCTTACACAACTTTTGCTTACACCGGTTTAACGACACAAAGCTAGATGTCGGATTCTAATCGTAGCTAGAACCAATCTCACAACTTCTACACGACTTCTTCACGACTTATTCACAACTTCTTTACGAAGGCTTCACGACTTCTTCACGATGGCTTCACAAGTTCTACACGACGGCTTAACAACTTCTACACGATGGCTTCACAACTTCTACACTACTTCTTTACAACACAACTACTTACTTACACTTTGATCTACTAATTACAACTACACAACACCTTATCAAATACTTTACACAACTACACGATTATATGAATTAAACTATAATACTTCTTCTCTAGTTGTTGAAGAAGTATTCTTCTTTTGCACTTGGATGATGAAAGCTTGGATCACTTAGAAACCAATGCTTAAGAATATATGATCAAAGATTTTTAGAAAGGATTTAGAAAGATGAGAAGAGATTTAGAACAGAAGGTTTGGGGTGCAAAAGGTGAGGAAAAAGTCCAGGAATGAACCAGTATTTATAGCCAAATCTGACAGCTGGAGGAGCGGGGCGGTCCCCTTAAATAGGTGGCCGGTCCCCTTAATTATTAAGGGGACCGCCTAGTAAATTAAGGGGGCCGCCCAAATCCGAACGTTGTTCAGATTTGTCTGTTTGTGGGGAAGGTTTTTCTGGAACATTTTTGCCATTTTTGGTTGAAAATTTGAATTCATAAATTTATAATGGATTAAACATTTTTATTAAATACCAAAAATGATTTTCTAAAAGGTATAAAATGTTTGTGTCATTTTATAAAAAAAATCAAGTGAAAAAAAATGTTCCTTTGATCATATAATGCATTAAGCATTTGTTTATTCATACCTTAAGTGATTGAGTTGTTAAAATAGATATTTACAACTAAATACTTGTTTACGTCATAATCTTTCGTTTAATGATTTTACATTTTATGATTATCAAAACGTAGAGATATCGAAAAATATTAATAATGTGTTTAGCGATTATTTACATCAACAAAAGCCTCTGGTCAAAGATGAAGAAGGTGAAGAGGTTGATGTGCATTTATACAGATCAATGATTGGTTCATTAATGTATCTAACAACTTCCAGGCTAGATATTATGTTTGCTGTGTGTGCCTGTGCCATATTTCAAGTTTCCCCTAAAGTATCACACTTGAATGCTGTGAAGAGAATTTTTAGATACTTAAGGAGTCAACCTAGGTTGGCCCTTTGGTATCCAAAAGATTCACCTTTTGATCTGGTGGCCTACTCAGATAGTGATTACGCTGGAGCATGTTTAGATTGGAAATCAACAACTGGAGGATGTCAATTTCTTGGACATAGGTTGATTTCATGGCAATGCAAGAAACAAACTGTGGTGGCAAATTCTACAACTGAAGCTGAGTATGTAGCTGCTTCAAGTTGCTGTGGTCAAGTGCTTTGGATTCAGAATCAATTACTGGACTATAGGTATAATTTTATGCACACCAAAATATATATAGATAATAATAGTACAATGTGTATTATTAAAAATACTGTTTTTCATTCTAAAACAAATCATAATGAGATAAGACATCATTTTATAAGAGATTGTTTTGAGAAGAAGTTAATTCAAATTGTTAAAATCCATACTGACAATAATGTTGCAGATTTGCTCACAAAAGGTTTTGATGTGGGTAGATTTCAATTCTTAATTGCTAGTATAGGAAAGATAAATCTTTGAAAATTATTATCTCTTTGTGTTTTTGTAATGTTTTGTAAGGATTTGTACTGTTATTAGTCAATAAGTTGTTTCTACTGTTGCTAGTTCTGCTGCTTTTTAGTTATATTTAGTTCTGCTGCTTGTTGCTTATACAACTGCTAAGTATAACGGTGAATTGTGAATATTGTGGCATATTCTTTCTTGTGTTTTTGTGGTTTTGGACTAATCTTTTGCAGGAAAAGTCAAAGGGGGATGCTTATTTGATGAGAAAAAGGTGTTTGGAAAGTTCACCAGACATTCTACTGCTAGTTACAAAGTTTCTGCTGCTAGGCAAAACTTTCTACAGCTGGGGGTTCTACTGCTCGCTTTGTAACTACTGGATTCTACTGCTCGTTTTGAAAGTGGAGGGACGATTATGTAAATTTGGCGCCAATAAAAACCTAATTAGATCCGAACGGCTTAAAAACCTAATTCGATCTCACAATTGGTTTTACGCGCTCATAAATCACTCTAATTCAAACCCTAACACAATTTTTAACATCGGATTTAAAAAACCCCCAAATCAAAACCCTAATTCACAATGTCGTCACGAGTCTTTTCTGATAGTCACAATCAAGTCGCTTTTCTTCAAAAGCCTAAAGAAGTTGATGGATTTGCTGAGGTAATTGATTTTCTTAATGCTACTCACATTAGGTACGCACTAACAGCAAAACCTACTATATTTGTTTCCCACATTGCTCAGTTTTGGTCTACTGTTATGACCATAACTACAAATGGGGAAGAACATTTAAAGGCTGAGGTAGATGGCCACAAGATAGTGGTTTCTGAATCACCTGTGAGAGAAGCTCTTCACTTTATAGATGATGAGGAAATAACATGTCTTGAAAATTCTATCATTTTTGAAGAACTTGAAAACATGGGGTATGAGAAGAAAGTTGAAGGTATAAAATTTTATAAAGGTATTCTCTGTCCTCAATGGAAATTTTTAATTCATACCATCCTACATTACTTAAGTCCTAAAACTTCAGGTTGGAATGAATTCAGTACAACTCAAGCATCTGCTATGATTTGTCTGGCTAAAGGACAACCTTTTAATTTTTCAAATAAGATAATGGATGGCTTGAAAAGGAATGTACAAGGAAATTATTACATTTATCCAATATTTTTGCAACTTATTCTGAACCAACAACTTTCAAATCCAAGGGTTCATAAAAAGGTATTTCTTTGCCCTGAACTTCAAAGGAAATTATTTTCCTACTTGAAAAAGGATGGCAAAGGTTTTTCTGGGACAGTGACACCATTGTTCCCATATATGTTGTCATTACCTCAAAATCAGGGTGAAGGAGCAGAAAACACAACTGCTACCCAACACACACCCAATTTGGAATCATCATCTACACAACCTGAAAAGACCCAAACCCCTAGGGATTCACAAAATGAGAACAGTGAGCTACCTCAGGCTAGTGTTAGGATGGTTGTACCAGATGAGGCTATCACAGGTGTGGAGGGTGACATGTTGGAAGGGGCTACCACTACTGCTGCTAGCTTAGAAGCAGAGCAGGTTAGTGGTAACATCAATAAGACCCCAACCAAGGCAACATCTATTGTATCTAGTTCTCATGAACCTGGTACAGGTGATGGAAACCCCAGCCAAATGGCTAATATGGGGGGCTCAGATGATCAAACTAGGTTTGATACTGAGTTTACATCCCATGATTCACCTCTCAGGGAAGGTAACACATCCCGAAGTGATGAGGATAGACATGAAACTGAGGAATTGATGGACCAACATGTACACAATGACAATTCCAGTAATCCACCTCTCGGGCCAGGTAACACAGGCCGAAGTGGTGAGGATAGTATGGAATTACTAAATGAATTGATTGAAAAATGTACCAAATTGGAGTCACAGGTTCTTGACCTCCAACATACAGTTAAAAGTTTGAAATTGAGGGTTAAGCACTTGGAAGGTCAGAAGAGGTCAAGAACCAAGTTATTCAAAAGATTGAAGAAAGTGGGCAGAGCACAAAGGATCAGTTCATCTGATGATGTTAGTTTGGGGGAGGATGCTCCCAAACAGGGGAGGAATGAGACCAAGGAATCGGGGGAGGCTGAGGTTACTCATGTTGAAAGTGCTGCTGCAGAGAATGTTGGTGATGGAATGGATATAGAGATGGATAGTGGTGAAAATGATGAATTTGTGGTTATAGACAAAGATGGTATTGAAGTGGTTTTGGAGAAAGGGAAAAAGGAGCAGCTAGTGGATAAACTAAAAACTTTGGATGCTGAACAGCTTGTCAAAGCTTCTAAGGTAATGGTGGAATCAATCAAAAGCTTGGAAGATACTACTGCAAAGGATAAAGTTGATTCTGCTGTTGGTGAGAGTGAAAAAGTGGTTAAGGAAGATACTATTGCTCTTGGAAATCAGACTACTGCTGAGGAAAAAGATTCTACTGCTGGTGCAAATATTTCTACTGCTGAGCCTCAGGGTGATTCTACTTCTAAGCTATTGGATGACGATGTTAGTCTAGCTCATGCACTACTACAACTAAAGAAGTGGTTTTGGAGAAAGGGAAAAAGGAGCAGCTAGTAGATAAACTAAAAACTTTGCATGCTGAACAACTTGTCAAAGCTTCAGAGGTAATGGTGGAATCAATCAAAAGCTTGGAAGATACTACTGCTAAAGATAAAGTTGATTCTGCTGTTCGTGAGAGTGAAAAAGTGGTTAAGGAAGATACTACTGCTCTTGGAAATCAGACTACTGCTGAGGAAAAAGATTCTACTGCTGGTGCAAATATTTCTACTGCTGAGCCTCAGAGTGATTTTTTAAGCTTTTGGATGATGATGTTAGTCTGGCTCATGCAATACTACAACTAAAGAAGTCTACAAAATCATCAACAACAAAACAAGCACCACAACCTCAACCACAACCACAAAAACCATCAAAACCACCTGTCAAAGGAGTGACAATCAGAGAACCCACTTCCCCCAAAAAGAAGGCTGCTTCACAAGAACCACAGTACAAAGGCAAGGGAAAAGCAATTCTAATTGAAGAACCTGAACCTGAAATACCAGTGGAGTTTTGGCCAAATGAAAAGATTATTGAACATGATGCTAAGGTTGCTGCTGAATTGGCTGCTGAGTTTGAGTCTGAAAACCAAGAAGTACTTGAGCAACAAAGAAAGCATGCTGAAGATGAAGCAAAAACAAAGGCCTTATTGGATGCTTGGGATGAGGAGAGAATTAAGTGTGAAGCAGACATTGAGCTTTCCAAGATAATTAAGGAGGAATAGCAAGATACACAAACAATAGAAGAAAGAACTAAGTGGATGAAGAAGTTCAAAGAAGAAAGAAGGAAATTGTATCTTGCTAAAAGAAGAAAAAGGAAGTTACTCAGACCACCAACTATCAAACAGATAAGAAAATTTCAAGAAAGGTACTTGAAAAACATGAAAGGATACACACTTAAACATCTATCTTGGTACTCTGATGAGACACTTCAAAAGATGTTTGAGAGGGCTAAAAGAGAAATTGAAACATTTGTACCTATGGATACTAAGGAAGAAGTACAAAAGACAGGAGTGGAAAAAGAAGATGTGGAAAAAGAGAAGGTGGAAGAGAAGGTAGAAGAAAAAGTGAAAGAGGAAATGAAAGAGAGCTCTAGTATTGGAGTCAAGAGAACTGGAAGAGTTTTGAAAAGTGTTGCAAGAAAAAAGAGGAAATCTAATAAGTCAAGGGCAGTTGAGAAGAATTCTGAGTCAGAGGATGAGAATGAGGAAAAAGAGGAAACAGAGCAACCAGAACAGTCCAACAAGGATAATGAAAAGGAAACAACTGATCTACAACAAATGACTAGAGTTGTAGACAATAATGTTGATACATTTGTGGATATTGTTCCTTTGCATTCTAAAGCTCCTATCATTGGATATAAAGCTGGTTATAATGCTGAAACTCCTTGGTGGGAGATATACAGAGCTGGTGGACAATCTCAAAGGTTTTGGACATTTTCTCAAATGCTTAGAAACTTTAATAGAGAAGATTTGGAGGAAATTAATCAAAAGCAAATATGGAGATTCAAGGCCACAATATGAGTTGGATAGTGTACTCTGGGGAGATTTAAAGATTATGTTTGAAGTTTATCCTAAAGACAGAGTTTGGAATGAGCAGGCCAAAATTAATAAAATGACTCTTTGGAGATTGTATGAATCATGTGGAGTTCACAATATAGTAATGAGGGGAGGAGTTCAAAGTTACATGATGGTAAATGGAACTATTAAACTTCACATTGATCATTGGAGTCAAATGGTTGTTGATCTTCTCAGAAAAATGCAAAGATAGCTGTATGGGACAGATTATAAGAAAAGGACAAAGTGAGTATTTGGAAGCATCCTCTTGGTGAAGGTTTGAGCTTAAAAGAATCTTGATGATTTTGGGAGAAAATATCAAGTTTGGGGGAGGATTGTTGGGTTTAGAGATGCTGCTGCTCAGAATAGATACAACTGCTTATGGTGCTAAATGGAAAATTCACTAAGTGTTATACTACTGCTGGTTATAATGATACTACTGCTAGAGTATTTTATACTACTGCTGGAGTTGATGAGAAGATCAAGGAAATATACCAAGTAGATACTACTGCTAGGCTTATGGATACTACTGCTAGAGATAGTTTCTACTGCTTATGTGATAATTATGTATAGTCGGTTAGATAAGTATGGAAAGGATTTTGTGTATATCCTATTTAGTTAGACATATACGATGTAATACTTATCTTGTAAAGGTACTCCTTAGTCTATAAAAGGAGGTTCTAGGGTTAGAGTTTAGTACGTATCATTGTTCAAGTCGATTCACTTCAAGGTTTTGTAACCCTAATACCTTTGAGTATTCGTATTTAATATATTGAAGTGATTGTTGAGAATTCTACTGTTTAGTTAAATTGTTCTTCTTAAGATTAAACATAAGATTCCTCATTGTGTTTAATATTGTTTCAAGACAGTTTCTATACTCGTTATTTTAGATTTACATCTAAGATAACTAACAAGATCAATTGCTCAACTGGGATCAACAATATAACTCCTCCTTCTTCAATAATTCTAGGATTAGCTTGAGGTGTTCCTCGTGCTCTTTCTCATTCTTAGAATATACCAGGATGTCGTCAGTGAACACGATCACGAATTTATCCAAGTACGGCTTACACACTCTATTCATGAGGTCCATGAATACGGCTGGTGCGTTAGTTAGGCCCAATGGCATAACTTGGAATTCATAATGGCCATATCGGGTTCTGAATGTAGTCTTCGGGATATCCACTTCCCAGACTCGGAGTTGATGATAACCTAATCTCAGGTCAATCTTGGAGTAAACTGACAAACCTTGTAGTTAATCGAATAGGTCATCGATTCTCTGGAGTGGGTATCGATTCTTGATGGTTAGCTTATTCAGCTCCCGATAGTCAATACACATCCTGAAGGATCCATCCTTCTTCTTAATAAACATGACCGGAGCTCCACAAGGCGAAGAACTCTGTCTGATAAAACCTTTCCTTGATAGTTCAGCCAACTGATCAGACAACTCCTGTAACTCCGTTGGTGCTAACCGATAGGGTGCTCGCGCTATGGGCGCGGCTCTTTGACCAGATCTACACACACTCCTTGTGTTAGATGTGATACGAAGAATTATACTTAGTCTAGCACGTGAAATTTAGTAGCTAGCACTTAGAAGACCTTATGTGTTTTGTATGATTTGAATAAACAAAGAACACAGAAAAATAACCTTCAACGATTCAATATTATTAGAATAATAATACGAGTGATCTCCTATCACTAGGGTTTACAACCTTGAATCTTAATAATACGTATGAACTCTATCGTATTGTATGTTTTGGGTATCTAACCTTTAACCTAGGCAATCCTTTTATAGACAAAGGATTCCTTTACAAGATAACTATCAATCTAATTCTATACGATATACACAATATCTTTTCCATATTTATCTACTTACAATGAATCATAAACCGTCTTAACTTCTTCACTCAGCAGTCTTAACTTCTCATGTCTTCAAAACTCTTCAGCAGTCTTAACTTCAATCTTCAACAGTCCTAACTGTTACCTTCAACAGTCTTAACTGCTTAAGCTTAATTTCCTAACAATCCTCCCCTAAACTTATGATTTCTATCCAAATCACTAAGTTTCTTCAAATTAAGCTTCTTATTCTTAATGCAGAAAATTCTTTCAAATACCAATCAAGCAAATCTTTTAGATCTAGCTTTTACTTCTTGTGCAAGGTTGAACATCTTTGTTACTAGCATATCAGCCATTTCAGACTCTTCATTAGCTTGCAGTTTTGCATATGTCAGCATTGTCAAAACACCTGGTCTGAGTGGATAATCCTTTTCAACCAGCATATAGATCTCTAATCCATCCTTAGTAGACACCCTGTGTACTCCACACATTCCAAATAACATCCAAGTGATGTCCTTGACTTGTGCTTGAAATCTCCATATCGATTCTCCACCATCTGGTTCATATATTCTCTTCAATTGAACCCATAGTTCTTTATCTTTATCTTCAATAGGATCAATATCTCTGAATTTTTCTTTACTAAGCTCCAAAGTTGATTTAGATCTTCTCTGTCAAAGCCTTTGAGTAAATCTTCAAACAACTTATATCTTTTAGAAATATCTCCAAGTCTAATAATTTTCCAACCCTTCATTCTACCATCAGTAAACACTTCCCAGTCAATGATTGGATGTTTTACCTGCAAAGGTTTAATATAAGAAGACTCTGGAATAATCACCATCATGCTTCTGATCTTCTCATTAGTTAATCCTTCTTCATTAGACTTTTGTTTCTTAGCAACTTCTGATTCCATAGATTCTGCTTCCCTCTTCTTACCTATTTTGACACTTCTTCTTGGAGAATTCAAAATAGCATAAGTTTCACAGAATTCTTTTTCAATTATAGCATAAGACTTTCCCTTGAAATCATTCATTGAGTAATTTGCTGAGTTCTTAAAATAATATGAATCAGATCTTCCCACGTTGCAACTCCATTCTTCTTGAGTATAAATTCCTTAAGCTCCTCTGTCTTTTCATCTTCATTCAACTCTTTATCTTTAAGAACCATTGAAGCTTGTGCTCTTACAATCACATCAGAATCCAGAAAATATTGTAACTGTTCATTGAATTCTTCTTGATTTACTTCATTTGATCTTTTTCTTTCCATGAATTCAGCTATATTCCTTATATCATCAGCAGCCATTTTCCTTGCAAATTCTTCATCACGAGCAATCTGAGCTTGTTTAGCTTCCTCACCAGCCAAATCTTCTTCTAACATTTTCTTTGCAACCTCTGCATCATGATCTATCTGTTCTTGAGTTTTTGGTTTCAACCTTTTAAGCCTTTCAAGTTGTTGAGCAACAACCACTTCTTCAGATGTCATAGGCTTCTTCCCTTTATCTGCTCTTCTCCTTTCATATTCTTGTTCAGCAGAAGTTTCAATAGTTGGAACTGCTTGTTGCTCTGACCCAGCAGTTTGAACTATTTCTTGCTCTGTCTCTTGCTCTATCTTAGCAGTTTGAATTGCTTCTTCATTTGGAACTGCTTGATGTGTCTCAGCTGTTTCTTCATGAACATATCCAGAACCTGAACGAATATCAAAACCTTCACCTTGTTCAGAACCTTCTTCATACCTCCCCTGAGATCCTGATCTATCCTTATCTCCAAATTTCCTCTCTTTACCAAATTTCCTCCCCTGTTTGGAAGAATTTTCATCATCCCCGTCTGAACCATCTGAATCATCATCATCAGAATCATCATCCAATACCACTCTTGCCCTTTTCTTCTTCAACTGTTCTTCAAGTTGCTTCACCCTTTTTGTTAGCTTTGTATAGACTTTGGCAAAAGTCTCCTTGTGAGCTTTGAATTCCTCCTTGGTTTGCTTTAGCTCCTTCTCCAAAGTGTCAACCTTGGCTACTAACTTGGTACATAAAGCCGTCAATTCAGTTTGTGAAGAACTACCCTCATCACTTCAAGCTGTGTTACCTGCTATGAGAGGTGAATCTTTGGGCAAGGATTCAGTCACAACCATAGTTAGACTAGGTTTAGACCTTCTCCTATAAGTGATAGGTGGTTGTTGGGTTGTTTCAAATACTTGAGTGGATGTGTGATGGGGATCAGTTGGAACTGCTGAACCTTCACCCAACTCAGTTTGAATCATTTGAGGAAACAATGGAACATGTTCCCCTTCAAAAAGTCTACTAGCCATAGTCATATTTTGAAAAACCTTTGATTGTAGACTAGGCGTAGCAAAAATTTCAGTTGGTTTTGTAAGCAGGTTTTTCTTTTTATTTAAATTTGTTTGAACAAACTTGATACATTAAAAACTTTGTTTTACTATCAACATTTGATGCCATACCCTCAAAAATATATTTTGAAAAGTTAAAAACCTCTGTTTGTAGACAAGCAAATGAGAGCAATAGCAATATTGCTACTGAATTGTTCCCAAGCAGTCTTTTTATTACTTAAACAACATAGAAGAGTATGTATCAAAAATCTCCATTGGGGTGAAAAACATGCTTTTTGAAAAGTCAATTTATGTTCAGATGTATTATACCCCATTTTTGTAAGTTCTTCCCAAATTTCAGTATTTAGCATAGTGTGGATACCATCTGATTCATTTAATTTAAGATGTCTCCTAAGTATAGACTCGGTAACAACAAATTTAATGCCATCTACTTTAGTATGAATTTCTAAGTCTCCATCATCACTTGTCAAGATAGATGAATTCTGCCAGAACTGTGTGATGTGCGAAACATAAAGAGTAGGAGAAACAGTTAGAGCATACCTTATGTGAGAGTGGTTGAGAAAGTCCACAATCTCATAAAATTTTGGCCCATCTCCTTACTCTGTTTTCTCTAAAAACGCAACCTGGTTGTGACGCTTATCAAATTTCAAAACATCCATTCTTAGTAGTAAATATTAGTTAACAGCCGTGAATAGTAATAATTTTGAGTGAAAAGATAGAAGATGAAAGCAATATTGAGAGTTTATGGAGAGAGTTGTAGGGTTTCAAGTTGACCGACTTGAAGAATATGGTAACTATTTATTTTAGGATAAGAATATAATAAAATAAAAGTTAAAATATCTATAAGAGTATCCCTCAAAATCCGTAATCCATCCAGTAAAAATCGCAACAAACCGCCAACGGCTAGTTTTTACCCCAAAACTAATTACTGACACGTCAGTCATAACGGCTAGTTGAACCGTACCAATATTTTGTACTAACCGTCCCAACTGTTGAAAAAATTTTGTTGAGCCGTACAAACTTTTTGAAATAAAATTTTAAAACAACATGGCTCAAACATAGTTTTTAGCAAACTATCAACTATCAACGGATTTGATATGTCTTTACCAATAGCCGTTTGCTTTGGACTAGCCAACTCTTCACATTTAGATATGGTGAGCTGATAACCATACAATTTTTGGTAAATTTTCAACCATAAACAGATTTGATTAGTCTTTACCAGAAACCGTTTGCTCTGGACTAGTTGGTTCTTATGTGGATAAGACATGGTGAACCAATTACCATTTGTTGTTTGCAAAGATCACATACTAATCTCCAGAACACCATTTAGTCCAAAACATCAAGCATTCATAATCCATTGGTGTTTTCTCTCCAATCCTGCAATTGTTAGTCCAAAAACAAAGAAACAAAATACAAGCATATGACTAACAATGCATATAACAAGAAGAATTAATTTCCTTGTCGAACCCAAGCCAAAACAGACTTAGGCTTTCCTCTAGCATCAACATAATTCATTCTTTTCAAAACAGTCTTAGTACCATTGGGTTTAATTGGTCTCCATACCCAACATGCTGAAGTATTCACTCCATTACCAATGTTTCCTTTAGCAGTGTTTTTATTCACACCAGTACCAATTACCCTGTTAGCAGTTGGAACTGCTGGCTTGGCAGTTGTTACATTAGGTTTCCAAACTTGGTTTTTCACCACTGCTTTCTCATAAAAAAGTTCTTTTACCAGTTTTGTATGATGGTTTAAAAACATTTATTGGATTTTGAACTGGTGTCCTTGGGTGAATTGGTCTCATAGGTCTGACAGTTTCTGACAGTTTGAACTGCTGGTCTGACAGTTTGAACTGCTGGTCTAGCAGTTTGAACTGCTTTAGGTCCAGACCTCAAAAGAACTGATCTGGGTATCATCTTGTCATTCCTAGGAGGAGTTTTAGGTCTCTCTAGACACATGCTCTTGTTTGAATACCCTCTAACATACTTATCACAAAAAGCTGCAAGATGATCAAAGCTACCACAAGAGTAACAAGCTTTCCTATAGCAAACAAAATCCTTTCCTAATTGGTGGGATTTGAGGTCATTCCAATTCCTCTGGTTACCTCTTGGCTTGTTTGTGGTTCTATACATCTCTTCATACCTAACTGTTGGTCTAAAAGGTTTGGCATTTGATCTAGGCCTAACAGTCTCAGGTTTAACCATCTTTGGAACTTTTGGTTCCTCCACTTTAGCACTAACAGGATTAACCACAGCCTGATCATCCTCATCATAAGAAGTCCATTCCTCAATGGTTGGAGCATCTGAGTCCTTAGGTGAGGACCTATCAGAAGAAACCTTATCCTCAGATAGTGATTTATCACTTGCACTTTCAAAAATAGGTTTATCAACTACATCCTTTTTGGGTTGTGGACCATAATTAAGCACAGGTAATTGAAATTCAGGGAGTCCTGTATGTTCTAAGTCTATACCTTTGGGTGATGGAATTCCTCTATAGGGAGTTGGAACTGGCTTATATCCTAGGCCTGACTTAGCTTTATTTTGGATCTGACTCTCAATTATCTTTTGAAAACCTTTTGATGTGTATTCTAGTGTGTCTACACTCATCTGAATGTTCTCCTTAGCTTTCTTAACCTGTTCTAGCTCATGTTTTAGAACAATGATTTCATTCTCTCTAAACATTAAGTCTCTCTTAACAATAATCATATCATCAGAAAACTTAGACTCATTGTTTTGATAATGAAAAATTTTCTCTTCTAACACAGCTAAAGCTCTCTTATGATTTGCTAAGCTAAAAGCAGTTTCTTTTAATTCTTTCCACTGACTCTCATATCTTGTTTTAAGTGTTTCTAGTTCTTTTAAAGCTTCACAAGATTTAGAACATTTTGAAACTTGTACCTCAGAATCAGAAAATGCCATGAGAGCAACCTCTGTAGATGCTTCTGCTTCCTCCTCTGCAATATAGCTCCAGTCAAATCCTAAGCCATCAATAGCAACCATGGCTTTTGAGCTTGAATCAGTAACCTCCACAACTCTTGACTTGTTTCCATATGCTCTACTCTTTCCATCTTGTTGACTTGGCAATCTACACTCCCTTGAGTAATGACCTTTCTTGTGGCAGTTGTAGCACTCAATCTTGGACTTGTCATACCCTGCAACATCATTGTTGTTTATGACAATCTTCTTGCCAGTCTTCTTCAAGAATCTCTTAGCTCTCAAACTGAGAAGAGAGAGCTGCCACTTAATATCCATCTCTTCAATGTCATCTTCATCAATCTCTTGAAGATCTGAATGAGTCAACATACTTCCATTGTGCTGAGTAGTCAAGAAAGCACAATAAGTATCATCATTCAAAAGTCCACTAGTACTGCTTGAGGTGCTAGCAGTACCAAGGTTTGCACTAGCAGTTCCAACTGCTCCACCAACTTGCACTTCTTCATCAGGACTTGATGAACTGGGAGTTGATACAAAGGCCAAATTGCCTGAGCTTGAACTTGAGCTTGATCTAACAAACTTCTTAATCTCATGTTCAACTATCTTAAAGTTGCTATATAGATCCATTAAGCTCATGGAATCTATATCAGGCTTGTTTTTCCATACTACCACATGCATAGCCCATTCAGCTGGTAGACTCCTCATAAATTTAGAGTTGAGATCTTCCTGAGGCATCTCAATCCCTAAAACTGCCAATTGACTCACCAACTTTTGAAGCCTATTGAACATATGATCCAACGACTCATTGCTTGTTGCAGTAAAGTTCTCAAACTGATGCTTGAGAAGGGTCTTCTGGGTTTTCTTGGTGGCTTCATTCCCACCATATCTTGCAACAATAGCTTCAAAGAGAGATTTAGCACACTTGAACTTACTAAAATTCAGCAACTGATCATTGGGAATAGTCACCAGAAGCAAACTTCTAGCCTTAATATCATTCTTGTACCTTGCCTTCTCTTCATTAATGGTTGGCTTTGTCTGCACTGTACTTTCAGATTTACCATCAACAACAGTTGTTGTTGTTACAGGTGTAAAAGATTTTCCATCTTCAATAATCTCCCACAGTGCATAGTCTTGCACTTGGAAAAACTGCTCAATACGAAGTCTCCACATGTCGAATTCATTAGGTTTAAGCATAGGAAGCTTAGCAGCAATGTTGGTTGTGGATGGTGTTGTTTCCATGTCCATCTTTTTTCTTTTTCGGATCTTCTAAATCTATGTATCAGCAACCTGTCTTTGATACCACTTGACCGGATCTGCACACACTCCTTGTGTTAGATGTGATACGAAGAATTATACTTAGTCTAGCACGCAGAATTTACTAGCTAGCACTTAGAAGACCTTATGTGTTTTGTATGATTTGAATAAACAAAGAACACAGAAAAATAACCTTCAACGATTCAATATTATTAGAATAATAATACGAGTGATCTCCTATCACTAGGGTTTACAACCTTGAATCTTAATAATACGTATGAACTCTATCGTATTGTATGTTTTGTGTATCTAACCTTTAACCTAGGAAATCCTTTTATAGACTAAGGATTCCTTTACAAGATAACTATCAATCTAATTCTATACGATATACACAATATCTTTTCCATATTTATCTACTTACAATAAATCATAAACCGTCTTAACTTCTTCACTCAGCAGTCTTAACTGCTCATGTCTTCAAAACTCTTCAGCAGTCTTAACTTCAATCTTCAACAGTCCTAACTGTTACCTCCAACAGTCTTAACTACTTAAGCTTAATTTCCTAACACTCCTGGCACTAAATCGATTTGAAATTCGATCTGTCTGGCAGGCAGGAGTCCAGGTAGGTCTTCTAGAAAAACTTCTAGGAAATCCCTTACGATTAGCACGTCTTCCAATCGTTTCTCTCTGGGCTCCTTCTCTTTCTGCTCAGTAACATGAGCTAGAAAAAGGTGGCATCCTTTCTCGATGCACTTCTGCACCTTTAAACCCGAGATGATGCTCAATCTTGACAAGCGTGCACGATCACTCCGATCTCCTTCTATTATCAGAAACTCGTTCCCGTAGGGTACTCTGACGATCTTTTCATCATAGATGATGACGGCATGATATTTTGATAGCCAATTGTTGGGAATTAAATATTCTAAAGATTAAGTATCGGCAAATTTTTTAAGTGATTAAGTCTGGTGGTTAAGTCTGCGTGGTTAATCCTGGTTAAGTCTGCTACCTGGTTAAGTCTGGTCGTTGAAGATTAAGTCTGCTAGTATTAATTCTGGTGAATACAGAATTAAGTCTGCTCTTCAGAATGTTAAGTCTGGTTGACTGAATGGATAAGTTGACTAAAGTAAATTATATACGGTAGATAATATCTTACCCCATGTGCTCAGTCTTTATCTTATATTCACAGAACAAGTTTTAAACATAGATACATGTTGTATCTTAGTTACTTACACACATAAGATAAGATAGCAAGTAATTCGATTAGACTTGATGTGACTTAACAATATTTTAAAGATCTTCTTGTTCTATAAAAGAAGATCTTAGCTTAGTATTCAAGTGTGCTTACTTAGAACTTGATAGAACTTTTCTTAAACATACAACAAGAACAATATCAAACCTTTGTATCATTATCAATAATATTAATCGTTTGGTGTTATCTCTAAATTGTTCTTTATCAAATTCAAACAACCACCATTGTTCCATTTTGATACAACAAATAACCTTCTAAGTGTGATTATGTTAATTCCGCGTACTTGATCATATTAACTCAATATATCACATACACAAAGCATCAAAGGTTTAACCACCTTAAAGTGTATAACGAATCCTAACAGTTAGTATCAGAGCACAGGTTGATATTTGATTTAGAAGAAGAAAGAAGTAGAAATGGACGTTGAATCTATTCAGACAAATGTTGCTGCGAAGATTCCCATGCTCAAACAGAATGAGTTTGAGATGTGGAGGCTAAGAATAGAGCAATATTTCCAGGTGCAAGATTTTACACTGTGGGAAATTATTAAAGATGGAGACTCTTTCAAGCCTACCACCACTACATCAACTGTTGACGGCAAAGTGCTGATAACTCTACAGATGAAGCCAAAATTTGTAGAAGAAAGAATACTGAAGAAGAATGATCTAAAGGCCAGAAGCATGCTGATGATGACCATTCCAAATGATCAACTTTTAAACTTCAGCAAGTTCAAAGATGCAAAGTCTTTGTTTGAGGCCATTATTGCAAGGTATGGTGGGAATGAAGCCACCAAGAAGACCCACAAGACTCTTCTTAAGCAACAGTTTGAAAACTTCACCTTAACCAACCATGAATCATTAGACCACATGTTTAACAGGCTTCAGAATATTGTGAGCCAACTCGCTATTCTTGGTGTAGAAATACCTCAAGAAGACTTAAACTCAAAATTTCTGAGAAGCTTACCTGAAGAGTGGGCTATGCATGTTGTTGTCTGGAAGAACAAGCCAGACCTTGACACCATGGAACTGATGGACTTGTATAGTAACTTTAAGATTGTGGAACATGATTTGAAGAAAAATGGAGGTACTAGTTCAAGTACTGGGAACTTGGCATTTATGTCATCTCCTAGTACCTCAAAATCAGTTGAAGAAGTGAAGATTAATGATGGTGTTGGTGCTGCTAGTTCATCAAGCAGTACCATGGGTATTTTAGATGAAAAGACTTGTTGTGCATTTCTTACAAGTCAAAATAATGGGTCCATGCTCACCTATGAAGACCTCCAAGAGATCAATGATGATGATCTGGAGGAAATAGATCTAAAATGGCAAATTTCTCTTCTTAGCATGAGAGCCAAGAAGTTCTATCAAAGGACGGGGAAGAAGCTCTTAATCAGCAACACTGATACTGCTAGTTTTGACAAGTCAAAGATAGAGTGCTATAACTGTCACATGATGGGTCATTTCTCAAGAGATTGTAGAAGACCAAGACAGCAATATAGCAAGAATAGAGGTTTTGGAAGTAAATCCAAAACATAGGAGGTTATTGAGCCGAAAGCTATGGTAGCTATTGATGGCTTAGGTTTTGATTGGAGCTTCATGGCAGATGAAGAAGAAACTCCTACTCAGATGGCACTTATGGCTTTTTTTGCTACTGAGGTATAATCTCATAAAGCTTGTTCAAATGCTTGTACTGCTCTTAAAGAATAACAAACTTTAATCAAACATTATGATAATCAACAGAAAGAGCTAAGCAGAACTCATCAAGACTTAGTAGATTATAAGTGTGGATTAGCATCCGTAGAAAAGCAGATCTTGTATTACAAAGAAAATGAGCTTGCTTTTTCTGATGACAAAGGTGCTCTTAAACAGGATATTTTTTTTAAAGATGCTGAAATTAAGCTTTTGAGAGAGGCATTTGATAGGGTCAAAAAGGAAAATGGAAACATTCATTTGACTACACAAACACTAGAACATGCTTTTAGAGGTGTCACCAACATTATAGAATGTCAAGTGATTAATAGAGCCAAGTCAGGGTTAGGATATAAGAGTATCCCACCTCCATACAGAGGTATCCCTAAACCCCCAGGGATTGACCTAGAGCATTCAAGCTTACCCGAATTTCAACTACCAGAGTTAAAATATGGTGTTCAACCAAAAACTAATGTAGTAGTTGATGAACCTAAGAAATTAAGTGAAAGTTTAAGTAAAACTTCACTTCCTAAGGACAAGGTGTCCTTTGTTAGGAAATCAGATGCTATAGTTGTTGAAGACTGGGTATCTGATGATGAAGAAGATGAACAGGTTATGTCTAAACCTGAAGTGGTTTAGAAAGTAGGAACAAGTGTTCCTAAGTTGGTTAGAAATCATACTGATAGGTCTAAGTCCAATGTAAAACATGTTAGACAACCAGTAAGATATTGTGAACAATATAGGTCCACAAACAAGCCCAAAGGTGACCATAGAAAATGGAATACCTTTAAATCTCACCAAAATGATGACTTTGGATTTTACAACAAAGCTTGTTTCACTTGTGGAAGTTTTGACCATCTTACAGCTTTCTGCAACCAATGGGTATCTGGGTATGAAAACAATAGGGTGAATTTCAAAAGGCAAACTCCTCAAACTCACTTTCACTCTAGTTCTAATTTTAATAGATCATCACCCAAAACAGTTTTAATTAAGTCTGACTTGAAACATGTTAAGTCGGCTAGACCACTTAAGTCTGTTTACCCAAAACCAGCAGTTAAAAATGCAAAATCAACTTTCAAATATGCATTAAAAACTGCTAGAAGGCCCATTCAATCAAAAGCAGTGGTCCAAAAACAAGTTTGGAAAATTAAGGGTACAACTACAAAGTCAGCAGTTAATTCTGCTTGGCAAGTAGTTAATACTGCTGCTTGGAAAAAGAAGGCAAATGCTGTTAAGACCTCAGCATGTTGGGTTTGGAGACCAATTAAACCCAATGGTGCATCAATCATTTTAAAAAGGATTGATTACATTGATGCAAGAGGCAGATCCAAGTCAGCAATGGCTTGGATCCACAAAGAAAACTAATTTCTTTATACATGTGCAGGAACATTCAAATGCTAAACAAGGATATCAAGGATTCTCAAATAATGAATGTTCAAGTCACATAACTGGCAACATGTCACATCTTTAAATCATTGGATATGTTACCATCAAAGAAGGAATAGGTTTCAGAATTACTAGTTAAGATTCTAGTAAATTGCAAAAGTTCATTCTGTTAGTCATATGATAATGCTGCTATAAGACATATGCTTTGCATATTGTTTCTTAGTTTTGGACTGACAATTTCAGGAATGAACATTGAGCAAAAAGGAAGTTTCAAGTGAAATGGAAGGAGCAGAATGTTATACAAAGTTGCTAACATAATAGGTTTATGATAGAAAGAGTTTGGGAATTTACACCTCCTTAAAACTTCTTTCTTGAAACCTGATTATGAAATTTCACATTGACTTGATGACTTAGTTGGTCAGAAAGTAACTGACTCAACTCACTTTCTATCATTTTATACTTTTAAGTATAATGAGCAAGTCTAAGGACATCTGATAGAAAGAACAGCTAGTAAAAGTGAATCTAACACTTGTGTTAGAGGCAACAATTGCTATGAGCTGGAAACCCTGTTAATAAAGCCTTTTGAATAGGTTTATCTTTACACATGCAATTATTTATAACTGAAAACATTGGTTCTCACATAACCAGAGTTTGCTTTAAACTGAAATTTTGATTAAGTGTCTGTTACATACTTAATCCCTTCAAAATGGTGGAAAGCAGTATGATTTTTCAATTTTAAAATCATGAACATACTGCTAAGTCAAATAATTTCTTAAACAAGGATTTTCAAAGGATTCAGAAAAACCATCCATTGATGGATCATGAGTCAAATGTCCAATGAATCACCTCTCATAGGAGTTAACACACCTAGAAGTGATGAGGGCAGAAACTTAAACTCTTAAGGAATTGATGGCTACATGTACAACATTGTCTGAAAACAAGTTCTAATTGGTAGATCAGATGATGATGGGATGATGGTGAGAAATCTTCCAAACAGGGGAGGAAAGACACTCACTGGGGAGGAAATGTTATACCCAGGGGAGGAATATCTCAAGGAAGATTAACCAATAAAGGGAGGAAAAGACAAGAGCATACAAGATGATGATATGGAAGTTGAAAATGACAAGAACAGAAAGTTCACCATTCTGGTGTGTATTTTATATATTCAGAAGGGATGAAGCATTTCAAAGGAGAAAGTTCTATCTATGAGCTTTCAGTTTCAATTTCAGCTCACTACGTTTGTTCATCACTTGCAAAGGCGTGCTGAAAGATGATTTCACTTATTGAAACAAGCATCCAAGATACACAGCACCATTACCTCTTATAATTCTTCCATCCAAGGAAATTGCACCATCTTTTAGGTCAATGTTTGAAGATTGAATATGTGTATTGATATTGTTAAAGTCAAAGAACAGAAAGCAAATGAGTTACTGATCTCTCAGTACAAAGAAGTGTTTGAAAGATCCTCACAATCAGAAATTCAATTCAGAAAACATGTTGGAAAGGGTTCACATGTTTAGGGGAGGATTGTTGGGAATTAAATATTCTGAAGATTAAGTATCAGGAAATTCTCTAAGTGATTAAGTCTGGTGGTTAAGTCTGCTAGTGTTAATCCTGGTTAAGTCTACAACCTGGTTAAGTCTGGTCGTTGAAGATTAAGTCTGCTAGTATTAATTCTGGTGAATACAGAATTAAGTCTGCTCTTCAGAATGTTAAGTCTGGTTGACTAAATGGATAAGTTGACTAAATTCAATTATATACGGTAGATAAGATCTTACCCCATGTGCTCAGTCTTTATCTTATATTCACAGAACAAGTTGTAAACATAGATACATGTTGTATCTTAGTTACTTACACACATAAGATAAGATAGCAAGTAGTTCAATTAGACTTGATGTGACTTAACAATATTGTAAAGATCTTCTTGTTCTATAAAAGAAGATCTTAGCTTAGTAGTCAAGTGTGCTTTCTTAGAACTTGATAGAACTTTTCTTAAACATACAACAAGAACAATATCAAACCTTTGTATCATTATCAATAATATTAATCGTTTAGTGTTATCTCTAAATTGTTCTTCATCAAATTCAAACAACCACCATTGTTCCATTTCCATACAACAAATAACCTTCTAAGTGTGATTAAGTAAATTCCGCGAACTTGATCATATTAACTCAATATATCACATACACAAAGCATCAAAGGTTTAACCCCCTTAAAGTGTATAACGAATCCTAACACCAATCCATCCCTATGATGACGTCTAAACTACCCAACTTTACTGGCATGAGATCGATGTTGAATGGGTGGTTTAACAAGTTTAGAGTGCAACCTCTTATAATGGTATCTACCCTTTCTAAGTTCCCGTTAGCTAATTCTACGTCAAAGACGTTGTCTAAGGTGGTTGGAGCAATATCAATTAGGGAACTAAAAGTAGTCGGCACAAAACTTCTATCTGCTCCCGTATCGAATAATAATAATAATGCATAACGATTATTTAAAAGAAACGTACCCGTCACGACGTTTGGGTCGTCCTGGGGTTCTCTTCTGCCCACAACATAAACTCTCCCATGGGCTCCTCCTCCATTGCCCTGGTTTTCATTGTTAACTGCTGCTCCCTGGTTACCATGACCACCACCGTTTCCCTGGTTTCTGGGTTTATTGCACTCATTACGGTAATGACCCTTCTCATCGCATCCATAGCAAGTGACTTCCGTCCTGCGGTTGTTGGGTGGTGCGGCTTGAGCGGTGGCTAGTGGTCTTGACTTGCAATTCTTGGCCAAATGTCCCACTCTCTGGCAGTTGTGACACATTACTGTGCACTATCCTTTGTAGTGTATCTTACATCGGTTGCAAAGAGGTGCATTCCTATCATACCCCCTCTTCTCACCTGAACCTGCTGCATAAGCCTTTGCCACTTCCTGCCTTTTGTTTTGAGAGTTACTGTTGTGACCCTTTAAGTGATCTTCCCACTTTCTTTTGTTTTTAGTACTCTTTTCTAGGACATCCTCCAATTCCTGGTCCATCAACTTGTTAGCTATTTCAATCATCTCATGAAGATCTGCAGCCCTTAAGGTAGTCACATCTCCTCTTATGGAATTTAGCAAACCTCCGATATACCTCTCAATCAATAGCGTCTCACTCTGAACCATTTCAGGACATAGCAAAGCCAGTTCTTGGAATCTCTGGTTGTAAGCAGCAATGTTGTTATTCTGTACCTTTAAGTTCTTAAATTCTATCTCTAACTTCTTGACCTCATTTCGTGGGAAATACTTCCTAAGCACTAATTCCTTGAAGTCATCCCATGGCATAGCATAAGCAACATCCATGTTGATAGATTTCATGTAGTTGTTCCACCAGGTCAAAGCGACATCCATGAAAGTGAAAGATGCATACTTGACCCTGTCGTCATCGTTACAACCACTGATGAGAAACACGGTTCCCAGCCTTTCAATCCACCTAGTCAGGCCAACGGCTCTGTCTGTTCCTCCGAAACCTCCAACCATGATCTTTTAAAATTCAGAGTAAGTGCAGCCACGGCTGTTGGTCACTGGCCTTGACGTTCCGGTGTTGGTGGTTGATTTGTTTGCGGCTGCGAGTGTGGCGACCACACGATCATTGACAAGCTGATCTAGTGTTGCTTGGTTCACCACAGGTGGGTTTGCCGCGTCCCTGGTTGGGGCGGCATTCTCAGCATTTCTATCTTGCGCGGCTCTTGCCGGGGTGGCATTCTCAGCAGTCCTGCCTCGCACTGCTCTTGCTGGGGCAGGTGTGTTAGCAGTTCGTCCTCGTGTGACTCTGGTTGACTTTCGCTTTGGTGCCATTTATCTGCATCACAAGAAGATGACGATAAAGGAGATTTCGATTATAGAGTGAAGGTGTCACATGAGTATATGAACATCACAGACGGAATGTAAGAATAAAGTCAACCACAGAGGAAATGAACAATCAAAATAGATAAACCAAGCTTGTTATATATATATATATATCTAAATAAATAGAGGTGCACAAAATCACAAGAACGGCTAATAGTCCATCACTAACTGATAACTCGTCAGTTTAGTGGAATACATCATCCACTGAAACTAATCTAGGCTCGGTCACGCTCAAGGTGTAACTGCTCGAATGCTGCAGTCATCCCTCCAAGCGCAGCCTCCAAATGATCCACACGGTGTCTCAGCTCCTAGTTCTCTCCCATCACAGCACCAATCGTATACTCAGCAGTCATGATCCTCTGACACTGAGCGCTATCAGTACTTCGAGCACTCCTCAACATCCCATGAATCCTGGTCTGGCCTCTGCCCAAACCGATAGCCCTAAAGTCCAAATCCCTAAGCTCCCTACCATGTAACCTCTCTAGTGCCTCTAATCTGGCTCTCAGGCCAATCATCAAACATCTGTCGGCATACATCTCCTCAAACA
The DNA here is from genome assembly GCA_021014915.2 of Artemisia tridentata subsp. tridentata. Classification (NCBI taxonomy): domain Eukaryota; kingdom Viridiplantae; phylum Streptophyta; class Magnoliopsida; order Asterales; family Asteraceae; genus Artemisia; species Artemisia tridentata. Next base: position 236,112,362 of record CP139502.1, on the reverse strand, counting down.
ATACACATGCATCTCTGTCAACTGTCCCAATCTGCCTTTCAACACTCTGAATGCGGTCAGGCTGCTCTAACCTCTCAATCTGAACTGAGTGCACATCGAGCAAACTGGCATGGTTCACCAGCTGAATCCATAACTGCTCTATGACAGTAGGCTCCTCGAGCTCAGCTGGTGAGGCTGGTAGAATCGGAGAAACCACTGGTGATGAAAGCGGAGAAGGTATCAGAGACGGAGGTAGCACGAACGAAGGAGATGATGGAGTGTACTCCGGACTAGCTGCACGCACACCCGTGCTGGTATCACAAGTAATATCAATCCACTAGGTATCACTCAAATCCTGTATCTGGGCAGCCCTAGAGCTCTGCCCTACCTCAAATACCCCTTGTACATCCTCCATGATGACCTTGCCATCCCGTGGCATCATCACCTGATCTAGATTAATTGGTACCGCTCAGTCCCTATCAATAGACTCACAAAAAGGAGCGTGCTCGACGGGTGTTGTCACTGCTGGTGTGGGTTCTACTTGAACCTGCTCTGGATCCTTCACTGGATCCTCATCCTCATCAGAGTAAGACTGAATAGACCTATGCAATCTCTGATGGGGAGGGGAATGATCTGGAGATGACATAGGTGACTGAGATCATGGTGCAGTAGAGGTACGCTCATAAGCTGATCGGGTCCTCCTCCGAGGTGATGGATCAGGAAAATCTGAGAATCGTAGACGGTATCCAAAATGTACCGACATACGAGCAGTGTGATGGCTGGTGGATGGGGTAGTCTGAGTATGCTGGGTGAGGGTGTAAAGCTGAGCTGGAGATGAACGGTGAGCTATGGCATAGCGGGGTAGTTATGGTGAGGTAGATGCTGGAGTGGTGTGTGTAGGCTGAGTAGCTGCTCTGACAACCTCCATCAACGGGTCATCCGAAAATGGAACTGGTCGTCGAAACGGGGAAGTGTGTCCAGCAGCAAGTACCTTATCACGAACATTGGAAGGGAGAGACATGGTTTGTGACAAATACGGTGTGGCATGTGTAAGTATATAGAAAATACTTATATCATATATGTTAAGTAAAATACTCAAACATCATAGTATAACACTTAATCATATAAGGCAAATAGCTATCAAATCATGGCAAGCTAGGCAGGCATGCATCTGGCGGTCATAAGGAAACGTTTTTCACAAACTGGTTATAGTTTAGGGTTTTTATACCCCTAGTTCTTTATAACCTAGGCTCTGAATACCAATCTGTAATACCCCCAAAATCAGGATTTGCGGAAGCATACATATTTGGGTGCTACTAAATCGATAATCACAACACAAAGATATAGAGAACGGATTAAAATCCGTTTTAAAATAATTCACATTTCCAAAGTTAATTGTCATACGTAAAGTTCAATTCACTTAAAACAAGCCCATTTAAAAAGTCTGTCCCAAATCAGAGTTTAACGCATAAGCAAAAACATTTCTAGAAAATTATGACCAATGCCATGCCCTGCCTTCAATGAATACATTCTCAAACACCTGAGAAAAACATGCTAAAAGTCACTTAACGCTGGTGAGTTCATAGGTTTAAAGTAAATAAGCACATGTGGACCATAGCAAATAATTCGGCAATCACACTCATTCTGTATGCTAACAGTAAGCTCATCCAACCAAAACTAGACAAACAATATGCCAAGCTGGCATAACAAACAAAGGGTGCCCGCGAGTGTTAATCCCCAGACACTCGGCAAAATTTGACATGGTATACGTTCGCGTTGACCTGCCGGGCCAACCGAACGGGGGAGTCACCCCCAATAGATCTATTTATATCATACGCGCTTCCCAACACGAATTTACGGTTGATGATAGTGGGCGCAATGGGATTCAAACATACTTAGGTTATCCGCATACCAGTGTGTATAAAAACAAAGTTCAATTTGGTCCATGGAAACAGTTTTGCATGTTTCTCACCCCCAAGGTTTATAAAACAATTAGTTTAAAAATGGGGCTATAAACTCACCTTAATAATAATAGCAATCTGCTAGTCAACAATAACACAGTGCAACCGCTCCGACACGCGACCTAGATCAGTATGGTAAGTCTTAGCGAAACATTCGTGTTTTAAATGCTTTAACTCAGTTGAATGGTTTACGTGTGTCAAGTGCTCGTGTATTTCTTACTTGCTGTGTGGTAAGGTACATTTCAAAATAGTTTATCGTATAAGACTCTTTGGTGATGGCTCATGGTGAAAGTGTACGGTGAAAATACGTGCGACGGAACTTCCGTGCTCAGTGCTCGTCGTCGCGAAATGCGTAAGTAATATATATATTATCGTATATATGTATTTAATAATTGAATATTTAATTAATTGGAGCTTATAATTAATTAAATAGGTATTGAAAAATTAATATATTAATGGTGATAGTGGGGTATTATTATATTATAAATATTATAATTATTTATAATATAATGATAATTATAAAGGAATTTGTAAGTATTTAATTTTGAGAAATAAGTGTGAATGTATAAATATATAACATATATTTATAAGTCTCATAAAGTCTAAAAATATTAATTTAGAAGAATTAATATTTTTAATAATAAAAATAATCCGTTTCGTCTTTTAGTCGGTTTTCATCCGAAAATATTCTAAGTGTTGAGATTTTAGAAAAATCAGGCATGACCCATTCATTTATTCAAACTTTTCTATTTTTCCCAAGTGTTGCAATTTCCTCAAATAATCCCTTACATTAACTATATTTGCAAAACTAGTCCAAAATATATATTTATCCTTATAACTGTATTTATCGTTACGTTTACTTATTAATTATAGGTTTCGATACAAAAGTCAACGTTTAGTCAAAATACTTTCAAAAGTCAACAAAAGTCAACAACTACAAATTTGGGCCGAAAAGCCCAATTATTTGTCTTATTGTGCTTAAAGTGTCAAAACGAGTTCAAAACGGTTTTAATCGATATATAACGTTTTAATAAATCAAAATATTTATATAAGGTCGAAAAATGTTCGAAAACTCATTTCTGTCATCCGAAATATATATTGGGCCAAAAAGTCTATAATGGGTCTAATAATCAATTTAACATGTTCATCACGTCGTTTGCTCAAAAAGTCAAACCAAGCCGAATTAGGGTTGGGCTCGGCCCAACTGTGTCGAGACCCCAAAATAAGCCCAAAAACATATTTAAGCCCTAAGCCCTTTTTAATTTAATTAGTTACATAACGATATTTAATTTAGTCAAATAAGCACTTATAAATAAGCCATCAAGTCAAATAGTCAACCAAGGCCGAAACATATTGTGTTCGGCCCAATATGTGTCGTACGACCCATTTGACCCAAAACAAGTCAAAACACAATAAGCTAGAGCTTATTCAATAAGCTATTTCAAATAAGCTATCAAGTATTAATTTCACAATTTCACCACTAGAGCCAAAATTTTATGTTTTTTCAAAACCCTAATAATTATTTATTTTATAAGTGTGCCAATTTGTATATCTTAACTAATTATAAAGCGTGTATGGTCAACTATGGTCAAGGTGAAAAACTGAATTTCTCATAATACCAATTTTGCCCTTCTTAGTTTGCCCTTCTTAAATAATGACGACATGCGTATTTAATACAGACATGCATGCATGCGTATTAATTACATGATAAAATAATGACCAACATCCTTGTATCTTCCCCTCCATATTAGAAAATAAAAAACACACACACACACACATAAACACAAAAAAACTGCACTCTCACTCTAAAAAAAATAAAAACACACACACAAACACAAAAAAACTGCACACTCTCACTCTAAAAAAATATCACCACACACCAACACCACCCTACACTGCCACCACCACCCAACCGCACCACCAACCGACGCCACCTCCACCGACGCGACCTCCACCGACGCACCACCGAAACCTTCCACCATCAAGTTTTGAGGTATTTTGATAGATCTATTGTTTTTTAGTAGATTTATATGTTTCTTTTATAGATCTAATGTTTTTGGTATTTTTTTTGTTAGTGCCGCCTCTTGCAACCACTTTTACCCACTTGCGACCCCACTTTCTCGCCGGAACTGTCGCCGGAAAAATTTTTGTTCGCCGAAAAAGGTTACCGCCACCGGAAAAATTTGAGGTATTTTGATACAATTATGATTTTTATTTATAGATTTATAATATTTTTCGTTATATATAGTTTTTATTGATTTTATTTATAGATCTATATGTTTTTTTTTTTAGTTTTAAAGGTTATAGATCTATTTGTTGTCGCCGATGTCTAACTGGAAATAGTAGCTGCCGCCGCTATTGTTTTATAGATCTATATGTATTTGATGTTTTCTTTAACTAAGCTTTTTATAAAAAAATTTGGCATTTTTTTCAGATCTGTCGCTACTTGAACGCCGGAATATTCTGCTGCCGCGGCCGGAACCTGTGTTACCATCCGTTTTTGCCGCCCGGAATTTACTGTCTCTTTTTAAATTTGTTATAAAGTTTGACATGTAAGTTTTCATTAATTGTTTGTAAATTTGTGAGGGTTTTTTTTTTTTTTTTTAATTGTTTTGTATTGTTTGTAAATTTTATTATAATTTATTTTTTTTAGTAATTTTGTTGGTGATGTGATGCTAAATTTTGTTGTTAAATTTTATAGTTTAAATTGTAGGAATATATTTAAATTTGTTGTGTAGATCGTTAATGATGGTAACATTTTGTATATAAATTTATATTTATTGTAAAATCCTTTATTTTTTATATAATTTTGAATATTCGGTTAGTTTTGAATTTAATTTGAAGCCAAGTTCAAAAGTTGAATGTTTTTAAACTTTTAAAATTCTTAATTAATAAAAAAATGATTTCAACGTTTTCGGAAAATTTTTCAGTAATATTTTCAAAAAACTTGAGAACTTTTTCTAAAAAATTCGAATGAAACTTTTGATGTGTAAAAATCATTGAAATTTTTGAAATTCTTCTAATATAGAAAATTTTGAAAAAAAAATTAAATTCCAAACATCTTAGAAAATTTCAAATCTCAAAAAACATAGAAAACTTTTAAAAATTCCAAAATTTTTTGCGCCAATTATGATATATTTCACTATTTTTTTCTTAAGTTTATACTTTCTCATATGACTTTTTGAAGCCTAATCATGATTCAATAATTTATTTAAGTGGGATAAATCATGAACAAAAGATCTTACAATTACTTTTGTTAATCTAAGGAAAAAAAAAAAAAAGATTAATAGAGATAGGTTTTCATGTATTTGGTGGGCTCAAGGCGTATAGTGATATGAGAATATTGTGAATGTACAAGTGAGTACCATACTTTAACTTGGGAAATGAGGAAAGTTGGTTGATGAAGGAAAAATTTTGATTCAAATAATATACCTTCCCAATGCTTAGTAATTGTCACATTATATTTTGAGAATTTGATAACCTTTTGTATAACTTTATCTTCTCAACCACTTGAACTAATGCTCAACCACTTGAACTAATTTTTTTTCTTCTTGTAATGCTAAGCAACATTACGTGCCAATAACAGATTTAAAAACACCATATTAGCTGGCAAAATAAACAACACACTCATAACATAACAAATTGTTGGAGAGTCGATGCATCACTGTCAAATAAAAAATATTTGGCATAAAGAATGATGCAAAAAGAATTAACGAAAAGCATACACCACTGACACTAGACGCGGGTACTCGACTAATTTTAAAAAATAGTTTTTCATTTTCAACAATATTGCAACTCGGCAAGCTTTTCATCGGTAAATATTCGATGATGCCACTATGCGGATACCATATCAAGAAGTTTTACGCGAAGAGTAACGTGTGTTGTTAGTTTTTATCTCATAACTAATGTAATGTTTTACTTTCAGTTTCATTAAATGTTTTTATATGTTGTTTGATAGATGTTAAGAATTTTTTCTAGACTTTAGTTATCGTGTAGTACAACCGTTTGCAATTACATTCTGATCGGTTCACGTTCTATTTTGAACGCTACACAAAACGCTCACCACAATATCACAAATCGTTAATTATTTGCCGCTACGAATTCTGTTGCTATGCACGGGTACTCGTCTAGTAAGCTTAAATAACCATTTATTTTGCTTAAACTCGCGTAATTAACACTAAACATATTTGTATCATCAAACTAGTACCACAAGCAACAAGATTTACTACACAAGCAAGAAATAACATAACTTGTATAAAAAATACCAAAAAGTCAAGCAACCATAATAACATGTCAAACCCTAGCTTTTTCAATTTAACAAAACATAAACATTTAACACTTGGTAAAATCTTTTGACATCATAAGAAGGTGTAATGAACAAGATTGAAAAAGTTTTGAAGTTTCATTACAATGTTCTTGAAAAGTCGAGAGGTAGAAGAACCAAAAAGACTTCAAATTGCACCAAATTTACCCACAATACGTTCCGATTAACCCAAAACACTTGGAAGTACACCTTGATTATTTTGAAACTCAATAGGATTTTGTAGATCTTGATTTTATGTTGTGTTCGAGAGATTTGAGGGTGAAAATGATCAAGGAAAGTGTTTGAGATAAAAATGTATGTGTGTTTTGATGTGTGGAAGGTTTAGGGTATAAAAACAAACTCTACTTATGACATCATCCACTAAGTATCACTTAGTATCAAAAGTTTTGTCTCCATGTGCTTGGTTGGGCAGCAAACGACATAAATGAGAGGGGGAAAAATATTTTTGATCCTCATTGGTGTATCGTGTGTCGGTTTAAGCTTAAATGTTACCGTAAAGTCCTGTTTTGACATTTTTGGACACGTATACGCTAAATAAAATTTTTATCAACGTTTTCATTAGAATAATAATAAAATATTATTATTTGCTAAAAAATGCATTTATTTGACTGCTACTATATATACTGTACTGTCGGTTCGCGTGTGGGGTTGCTTTTCAGTAACTACGAGAAAGCTTCTCAGTTAAATACGAAACTTGTCAGTAACTATCAGAAATAGGATAATTTACGCTTACTGACAAAAATAAACTTTTTCAGTAGTGACTGTAAGCTACATTATGCGGGACAACTCCCAAAGATGTTCAGAAATGCTCAGAAACATGCAGTTACGCATAGAAATGCTCGGCTTAAAAAATAATAAATAAATATTTATTATTAACTTAAAATGTGAAAATTACCATTTTTCACAGTCTAGTTCCTCATTGATTGCATTTTGAGTTTGTGGAGGATCAATCCACATGGACTCGTCAATGCCTCTAAGTGTTGAGGTTGGTGTGAAGGGTTGAGGTTGAGGTTGTTGAGGTGGTGGAGCATGGTCTTCGTAGAGTGGGCCATGGATTTCCTAATAAATAGGGTGGAAGAGTAATGGTTGTTGTTGTGATGGTGCACAATCAAATCGCAATGGTGGTGGATTGGTTGATCTTGGAGGTAGGTCTTCTAAAGTTTCCAAGAACGGGTGTGGAGATGTCGGTGGTGTGGCAAATAATTCTAATGGTTGAAGTTTTGGAGATCTTGGAGGTGATGGTGATTTGGGTATTTGAGATGGTGCGGGAGGTGGTGTGGTGGCCACTGGTGTCTTTGTTGGTGGTGGAGTTGTTATGATGATAGGTGAAGGTGTTGGAGTGGACAAGGTGAGAAAGTTTTCATCATGGATTGGAGATGAGATGTCGACTGGTGATGAGTCTGATGAAGATGAGTTTAGGTTGACAAAGCAACAAGCTTTTACACTAATCCTAGTTGTTCTTCTAGGTGGTCTTGAGGGTGATGAAGAGTTGGTTGACTTTGTCATTGTGAAGAAATGCTTGAGATATGCAGAAATTCACAAGAAATGGTGGTGAAGGTGTGAGAAATGATCATCCCAGAGGTTCTAATTTATAGAAATCAAGATTCATGGAAGAGTGTGTTTGGATTTGATGTTAAACCATACAAAAATGGTGGTTTCTAATGATTTTGAAGTGGAAGAGAAGGTTGTCAAATCATCAAAGTTAATCCAATAGGATTGAGTTGAGTGAAAGAGGATGGATATGCAGTTAATGCATGGCAATGAGTGCAAGATCCTTTGATGTCAGTATTCCACGGATAAGAAGGAACCAAATTTAGGGATCCTTGCTTTATGGAGAAAGGTAACTTGAGTGGATTTTTCAAAATTTCAAGTTTTGGTGGGAAATGGTTTTCCTATTGGTCTAAGTGATCTAAGATAATCCTAATATGAGGGATTAGTAGTAAAGGTATCCTAATAACAAGAATGAGTGATCTAAAGTGCGGGATTAAACGAAAATTAAAAAAATATATAACTGTTATTTGGCGGAACCAATCGACAACACAGGCAGAACCAAGAATTTGGTTCCGTCTGATCCGTCAGGCAAATTTTGGCGGCACCAAAATTTTGGACGGACGGAACCAAACTTTTGGTTCCGTCCAATCCGCCATTCCAAAAAAGTAAACAGAGGCCTTTTTTGAACCCCCGAACCCCGTTCAAATCTCGTAAATTTTCCTAAAATGTCAATAAAACTGATATTATCACATGTAAGGGTAGAGATGAAACAGGGGCTAATGATTTCACTAATAATATGAAAAAATGAAAAATGATAATGTCATGATGTTATCTCCCTACAAGACAAGGTTAGGTCACATAATTGTTCAAAGTTAAGTTATCTTCCTACGACCATAAAAATACATCAAACATCATTGTTTAGGAGCAAATGTACCGAACGCTCATAAAGACTCTCACTGCCTATCCAATTTCTTCTTAATCTTTATTAGGAATCTTCCAATGCACTTGAACATTCCTCTTGTTTGCTTGATTTCTTCCGACTAATTTTCAATGACCGGGAGTTGTTGGAAGTATTCAAGAGGTAGAAGCCTAGAGCTTAGAAGTCCATCATCCTCGCTCATTGATGATGATGATGATGATGAGGAAGTAGGTGGATGAGGACGTTTTCCTTGATTTTTTGCTACTCTCTTATCACTCAATGGCACAAATATGTGATTAACAAGGGAGTAGTCAGGACAAAAACCTCTAGCATTGGGTGGATGGGTGCAAAGGCTCTAAAGAGACGGGTGAGAAGCATCCCGTATGGAAAAGCGGTGGTTCCTAACATGGGTATGTCCAACATCCTTTTGGTAGCATAATAGGCTAAATTGAAAGGTTGATGGGTTGACAAGCTATAAAGCATGTAGCAAAGACAAGCTATAAAGCATGTAGCAAAGACAAGCATTGATGTGATCAAGATTACCTATGGTACACAAGACATTGGCCCTAAGGATTTCTTTCTACTTTTTGAATTGTGGCCAAAGTTCATTTAGTTCCATGCCAAATGGGTCACGGTTAACTTCATTACCTTGGTGGTTTGTTCTTGTGTTTGAAGTTCTAGGAAGGAAAAGATGTTCTCGGATTATTTCTTTTGGAACTAAAGGAGTGTCGTATGGAGGCATATGATCAACAATAGAATCAAGGGTTGATAAAGACCATTTATTCGAGTAAAGGTGTACCTTCACATGGAATTCCAAGGACTTCCGTAAATTGATTTAGAGGTATGTTGAAATCATTTTGGTTTACTTTGAATTGGATTAACATGAGACCATAATCATTGGTGGTGAGGACTACACTAGTATAAAACTCTAAGACAAATCTAGGACAAATTTGTTCGTTGATGTCTAAGAGACCATCGAAACGAATGGTTGCAAGTTCTTGACGAATATTTGTTCCTTCTAGAAAGGATGGGTCAATGGTTCTACCCTCATGAACATAACATTTTTCTAGAGCCTTAAAGATTTTCATTTGAGCCGGAGTAAGACCCTTAGTTTTGTGATGTTTGGGAAGGTAGTTTAGAGTATTTTTGTGGTAATAGAAGGTTGCGGGAGGCATGATTGATTCTAGATACAAAAATTACATACTTTAGTTGAAACTAAAGAGAATTTAGATATAATGTTCTAGTGTGTGCCTATATGAGGACAATGTGGAGGTGTGGTTATCTCGACTTCTTTTAATGCATAAAAATAATTTTTTTAGCAAATTTTGTAACAAAACGAGAGATAACCCAAACGCTCCTAATTCAATGTAGCTTCAATTGAATGTACCTGAAAATACATATTAATTATGTACTTCCTTTAGCATTCAAGAGACATTATGAAAATGATGTTTTAAACATAACGTTTTTATTTGTATAAACAATGTGAAAAAAAATTATTTTTCCTAATAGTGAGAAGCTTTTTACGAAAAAAATTTGACATGGGGCTCTTAGTAAATTATGATAGTGTCTTACAAGATGCAATTCCTAACTAAGGGAAACATGATTAGTTATGTAATTTAACAAATGTACTTCATGATTTATCAAAAAGATGCATAATCCCCAAGTTTTGATTTTGTGCAAGAAATAGAAGCCCTAGACTCATATCAGTAGTGCAAATGTAGTTAGGAGACTTATAGTGTTGATTGGAGCACAAATTCTTTGAAGGAGATGCCTAAATTTTGAGTATGATGTGCTATGGGACAAGTTTGAGTTATTTGTGTGTTATGGGTATGAGAAAGGAGTGTTTGTTTAATATATTCAAAAACTAACCCAGGAACCCACGGATGGGGCGGAACCAAATATTTGGTTCCGCCCTTGTTGTCGAAGGGTTCCTAGGGACAGTTTTGGGTTTTGGTCAGTTTTGTCGTGTTAGGGTAAGCTAAGGTTTTAGCTAAGATTTTAACTACAAATTTGGTTCTATTAGTTCTAATCCAAGTCTAAGAAGATTAAATGGTTCTCACTTAACGGGTCTTGTTAGGATATCGGCAATGTTGTCTTCCAAGGATACTTTCTCGATTGAGATGTTTCCTTTTTGAACATTGTCACAAAGAAAGTGATGACGGATTTCAATGTGTTTGGTTCGAGCATGTTGAGCTAGATTTTTACTAAGATCAATAGCTCCTTTGTTGTCGGAAAGAATAGGGACGTCGTTAAGTTAAATTCCGTAGTCGACGGGAGCTTGCTTCATCCAAAGAGCTTGTTGACATGCTTTTCCCACTGACACGTATTCGGCTTCGGTTGTTGAGATGGCTAGAGCCGTTTGTTTCTTTGAAAACCATGAGGTAAGACAATGACCAACAAAAGTACAAATACCACTTGTACTTTTTCTATCGACATAGTCACCAGCATGGTCCGAGTCGGCATACACTATGGTTTCAACACCCGTTCCTTTGGGATACCATAGTCCTAAGTATGTAGTACCTTTAATGTATCTAAATATTCATTTTACGGCTTAAAGATGGGATGTTTTAGGATCTTCTTGAAAGCGAGCACATAGACAAACACGAAACATAATGTCGGGTCTACTAGCCTTGAGATAGAGTAGACTACCAATCATTCCTTTATATTTAATGTGATCTACGGATTCACCTTCTTCATCTTTGGTAAGTTTAGTTTCCGAGGACAAAGGTGTTTTCATAGGTTTAGAGTCTTCAAGACCAAATTTCTTAAACATATCTTTTATGTATTTAGATTGGGTAAAGAATATCCCATCTTCTAATTGTTTTATTTGAAGACCTAAGAAAAAGTTTCGTTCTCCCATGATACTCATTTCAAACTCGTCATGCATGATTTTTGAGAAATCGTCACATAACTCTTGACAAGTTGATCCGAATAGAATGTCATCCACATATATTTCAACAATGATAATATGTGATCCCTTTTTCTTAGTGAAGAGAGTGTTGTCTACTAGTCCCATGGTATACTTATGTTCAACTAAGAATGTTTTAAGTCGATCATACCAGGCTTTTGGTGCTTGCGTAAGTCCGTATAAAGCCTTTTTAAGTTTGTAGACATAATTTGGTTTTTCAAAATCGGCAAAGCCGGGACGTTATGCGACATACACTTCCTCATTTATGAAACCATTTAGAAATGCACTTTTGATATCCATTTGAAAAACTTTAAAGTCATGTGCACATGCATATGCAAGTAATATTCTAATTGACTCGAGCCTAGCAACCAGAGCAAAAGTTTCATCGTAGTCAATGCCTTCTTATTGATTATAACCTTGAACCACTAGCCTAGCTTTGTTTCTAGACACTACACCATTTTCATCCATTTTATTTTGAAAGACCCGTTTTTGTTCCAATTATGGTTTTACTTTTTGGTTGAGGAACTAATGTCCAAACATCATTTCTAAAAAATTGGTTTAATTCTTCTTGCATTGCCATGACCCAAGATTCATCTTTTATAGCCTCATTTATATTTTTGGGTTCAATGGTTGATATGAAACAAAATAAGTTACTTTTATTTTAGACTTTTGATCTTAAGGTTCTTTCATTAATTTCTCCTATGACATTATCTAATGGATGACTTTTAGATTCTTTGACATTGACTATTTCTTTGTTTAATAGTTCATCTTCCTTATCATTTTCTAGACCCTCTTGGTTTTCAACCATTTGACTTTCAACTAAGTCATCATCTACAAAAGGTGACGTCTTAGAGGGAGCTGGACTTTCGTCAAATGTTACGTTCAACAATTCCTCGACTCTTAAGGTTTTTTTGTTTAAAACAATATAAGCTTTGCTATTTTGAGAATATCCAAGGAATATACATTCTTAAGAATTTGGGTAAAATTTGGTGTGATAATCCTTAGTGTTTAGAATAAAGCACTTGCTTCCAAAAACTCTAAAGTAGCCTATTGTAGGCTTTTTGCCTCTATATAGTTCATATGGAGTTTTATTCAAAAATGGTATTATTAATACTCTATTTAAGATATAAGTAGATGTGTCAACGGCGTTACACCAAAAATTTTGTGGTATGTTTTGTTTATTAAGCATTGTTCTACTCATTTTTTGGAGAGTTCGATTTTTACGTTCTACTACACTGTTTGACTAAGGAGTACGAGGAGCTGAAAAATTATGTGTTAAGCCATTAGCATCACAAAATGCTCCAAATTGTGTTTCATTATCAAATTCACGACCATGATCCGTTCTAATTGACATAAAGCTACTTCCTAGTTGATTTTGAATTTTCTTACTAAGAATTTGAAATTTATCAAAAGCTTCATTTTTACTTTTCAAAATTTTTGTCCAAGTGTATCTTGAATAATCATCTACTATGACCAAAGTGTAGAAGTTGCCTCCATAACTTTGTATAGCGGATGGACCAAATAAATCCATATGCAAAAGTTCTAGACACCTAAATGTAGACAGCATATTTTCCACCTTATGGCTATTATGAACTTGTTTCCCAATTTTGCAAGCATGACAAAAGTGTTGGTCATATTTCAACTTGGGTAAGTTCCTAACGAGTTTTTAGATGATAGAGATTGGATGAGTCTCATGTTGGCGTGGCCTAAGCGTCTATGCCAAAGAGTTGAGGTATCATCGAGAGAGGCGAGGCAAAGTTTATCTTTAGATGTTTTATCTATTTTCATAACATATACGTTATTTTTCAAAACTCCTTTAGCTATGGTTATACCGTCTTTTAGTATTTTACTTTCGTTTTTACTAAAGAGGACATCATACTTTTTACGGCATAGCTGGCTAATGCTAAGCATGTTAAATCCTATGTTATCAACATGAGCAACATCATCAATAGAGAGAGAGTCATGAGAGATAGTACCGTTTCTGATGATTTTGCTTTTTAACTTGCTACCAAAAGTAACATTACCTCCATCATATTCTTGGTAGGTTGAGAAGAGGTTCTTGTTTCCCGTCATATGCCTTGAACAACCGCTATCTTTTATCCACTCGTTTGGTTCCTAACCGACTTTTAAGCATACCTAAGTTATAGAAAAACTAAAGCATTTGGTCCCCAATATCTCATGGGTAAATTTTGGTTAAACATCCCATTAACTTGATTCATGTATGGGAATGGCGGATATGGGTTCCACGTCATGTAGTTGGGAATTTGATAATGCCTAGGAAAGTTTTGGTTCCAACCATTTTGATAATTAGGTTGTGTGTTGTAGTTGCTTTTTGGAAAGGGGCGTTTGGGAATAGTCGTCTTAGGTCTTTGTTGAGTAGTTTTAGCTCTAAATTCATTCTTAGCAAGTCCTACTCCTATGGTAACAACTGGTTTTTGTTTATTTATAGTTGAACTAGTATTAGGTTTCTTTGTGACTTTAATGAACTCTATACGAGCCGATATGCAAGCTTTCTGTTCTGCTACATTTCACACGGATCCTTTCTCAACCACTGGCGGAACCAAGGATTTGGTTCCGTCTGTTCCATGGGTTTCTGAGACTGTTGGAACAGTTTCTTGTACTTTTTCGGCTTGTTTCTTTAGACTACTTAAATCTCTTAATTTCATAAAACCTAGTCCAGTTTTATCATATGGTAATTTTTGGATTTTCATTATTTCATCTACACAAATAATATTTTTATTAAATCTTTTGAATTTAGAGTTTTGTTTGATAAGTGCGTCCTGTGTGATTTTAAATTTCTCTAATTCAAGTCTAAGCTTTTGACATGATACACATACTTCATAAATAGCTTTACTCCTTTCTAATCGTTTAGCTTTTTCTTTTAACTCAAAAACTTCATTTTCTAAAAATTCCTTTTTTGTTTTCAAAAACTTGTTTTTGTTTATGATTTTTAATCTAAGTTCACATAGTTTATTATATTCCTTTTGCAAGGTGTTGTCATCAATAGAAGAATAAGATCAGTCAGAGTGTACCTCGTTTGAGTCTTGAGCCATGAGATCGACTTCGTCATTCTTAGGTTCTTCGTCATCATCTTCATTGTCACTCCAAGCACCACTTACAAAATCTCTTTGAGTTTTGTTCTTGGGTGGCTTGGGACAATCTCCTATTAGATGACTTCTCTCTCCACATCTAAAACATTTTCTTTCCCCTTTTCCTTTCTTGTCATCACGATCCTTCCGAAAGGATTTCTTGTCTTCTCGAGGTTGTCTTACGAACTTTCCTCGTCTTCTAAAAAACTTCTTGAAATCTCTTACGGCCATGGCATATTCTTCATCTTCACTACCCGAATTAGACTCTTCATCATCACTTGAGTCTACTCTAGCTTTTAAGGTAATGGATTTGACTTTTTCCTTTTTACCCTTAACTATTTTCGAATCTTTTTCCATTACCATTTCATGACTTTGAGATTTCCAATTAGCTCGTCAAGTGACATGCTTGAAAGATCTTTGGATTCCTCAATAGCCATAACTTTTGCTCTGCACTTCGGATGGAGTGCTCTAAGGAATTTCCTGACAAAGTTCTTACTACAAAAAGATTCATCAAGTGATTTAAGAGAAGTAATGATAGTATTAAACCTAGCAAATTGTCAATGATCTCATCTTCAAGGATAACAAATTTTTTATATTGTTGAATAAGAAGATCAATTTTGTTACCCTTGACTTGTGAGTTTCCTTGATGAGTGATTATTAAAGATTGCCAAATTTCTTTTGCGGTTTTGCACATAAAGACTCTTTCACACTCTTTTCTAGGTAGAGCATTGTAAAGCATCATTTTTGCCTCATTATTTTTAGGAATCAACTTCTTTTGCTCATCACTATGACGAGCAAGTGAAGTATCCTCATCCCGACCACTTGTGATATCTTTTATTATAGCTTTATGATCACCTTCTATAATAATATACCATTGATCTATGTCTTTTGATTTCACATAAGTTTCAAAGCGGTTTTTCCAATATATAAAATTATTTTGTTCAAATAGTGGTGGTCTTTGCATAGATTGCCCTTCTTTGAAGTTTTCAAAATCCATGGATCGTTGCAAGTTTTAAAATACAATATATTTTAAAAATCTTGAGTAGCGTAGCTCTTGATGCCAATTGTGGAAAACTATAAGGGGGGTTGAATAGTTTTACCATTTTTAAATTTATTTGCTTTGAATATTTAGTGTGAATTCAACTAGTGCAAATAACAAACAATAAATAACATGCAAGTAAAGAAAGAAACGATCAAACCACAACACGATTGTTTATAGTGGTTTGGTCTACAAGGACTCTATTCCTTTCCCTACTCCACTCCCCAAGTCTCTAACTCGAGAGTTTTTCTTCACTAATCAACAAGCTCCCTTTTCGGCAGAGAAAACCTTTACAATCGTCGCTTACACTTTTTCCGGTAGAAAGCTAAATACCAAGTTCTTTTACAAGGGTACAACCACTCCCGTCACTCTATGTATTTTGACAACTAAAATACTAACCGATCACTACAGAGGTTTTATGATTGTTTGGTACAAACAATGATGTGTGAAAAACAACAATTCACACAGTGACTAACTAACAAGTCTTGCAACGCTTTGTTGAAGCTTGTGATGCTTTGATCTTCTTGCTACAAAGAAGCTCAATGAAATATGAAATATGAAATATGAATGAGTTAGATATGAACGAAAGAATGTATAATGTTGTTTATGCTTATGAGTTATGAGAAAACATGAATGTGTGGCTTACTATTTATAGGCCAACTGCCTCAACAAGCCACGGATTGGACGGATTCAAAATGAGGGATCCGTCCTTGTACCTGTTTGGTTCCGTGGGAACCTGATAGAATATCTTCACAAATCTTAACCAAATCTAACCAAGATATTTCCATATCTTTCCAAGGATTCATTGAGTAAGAATCTAAACAAGATATACATGATATCTTCCAATGATCTACAAAATCTCCTAAAGATTTCAAAGTGATGCATTCCATGATGTCATAATACATTTCCAATTTTAGATTAAAATGTATATGAAAGTAAACTTGTAAAACGTATATGAAAGTAAACATGTAAGATGTATATACTAGTTAGGTGATGTTTTGTTTTTATGAAAGACTTGTGACAATATATTTAAAAGACTTAACTATATTTATGTTTTGCGAAAAATAAAGTTTATAATTGTCGTTAACAAAATATAGCAAGGATCGTAAAATATAAATAACGGTTTTTAAACGATATTTGTATTAACAATATTCTTTCGAAAATAAGTGAGCAATGACCCGATTTAGAGGAAAGTTTTCTAAAAATAAGACCTTACTGTTTTAAATTTTGCTTTAATGAAATCCGACACTTAACACTTATTTTCTCGAACCAAAGCTTTGAAATAAAAAAATGGGCATTTTTATCTAGGTTTAGAGAGTTTAACGAGAAAAAACAGACTTGAAACGAGTTAGATACACACTTTCCAAGACGTGTTAAACATGACTTACGTGACTTGAAATTTTTAGGATTTCTAAGTAAATAAAACGCGTTTTGAAATATATTTCTTAAACGAACGACTTGCGTAATATGTTAAAACCTCACTACAAGTATATAAAGGTGCTAAACTTCATAAACATACGCATGTAGTATGTGTTGCATATTTCCTAAAACGATTTATATTTCTAGGTCGCGTTAGGATTCCCGGTTGATTTCATTACTTTACACTTTCGCGTGTACTTTGAATACTTGAGGTGAGTTCATGGCCCCTATTTTACTTGTTTAGAATTACTTTGGGGGTAAGAATACATGCTTGATTATTGAAACCAATTCTTGCTTTATTCAAATACATGATCGAATTCTTAAATACTTTACTTATGATTTATTACTCAAATACCTTACTGGTTGTTTGAATACTTGTTTAATTATTTAAACTCAATACTTGTTGTATTGTAATTACTAATAACTTCCAATTACTTCCTTTTGGACACAAGTACTTAAGCATTTATGTATTGTTTAAGTTATCACTATTGCCATTACAAATTTTTGAAGTCATGAACCTTTGTTGAACTAACGGACTTGGTATAATGTTGTACTAACGGACTGGGTGTAATGTTGAACTAACGGACTTGCTATAAAGTTGAACTAAGGGAATTGGTGTAAAGTTGAACTAACAGACTGGGTGTAATGCTGAACTAACGGACTTGGTGTAATGTTGAGCTAACAGATTGGGATTCGGTGTCATGAGCTTATTGCAACAATAACTATTTTCATGAACATATTTGGAATATAATTGTTGTAGAAATCTTGTGGTCCACACTGCTTTTATATACTTAAACCTATGAACTCACCAACATTATTGTTGACCCTTTAGCATATATTTCTCAGGTTTGTGATAGTTGTTTGGCATATCATGGAGCATGAGTATTCGAGTCACATCTTTTGAAGACTTATGCAATTATTCATCGTTCGATAACTTTTTCAAAAGCGTATTTACTTATTGTTGTAGATCTAGCATTTGTAATGATTCAGAACCCTGTTTAAACTTTATCGAATGTGTATTTAAAACAACTCATGTAGGTCATTTGATGTAACAGTAACTTTGAGCTATGAACTCACGCCCTGGTTACCATTCCGATGTGACCCATTTTGGGGGAGTGATAGATTGGTATCAAAGCTCGAGTTATAGAGAACTAGGTTGCATTTAGTACCTAGACTATAACTACTATATACATTAGGACTCCCCTTATTACCTTACACACTTTCCGTTGCATTCCACGCACTATGTCACTAAACAATCATACATGTTCATGCATTTTAAAGGTCCATAAAATTTTCCAATACATCGTGTTTAATACAAATGGTCTCTAAAACTTTTCATAATCATGCATAAAATCGTTTTACATGACACTAAAAACCGTTACAGTCTGTCGACTCCCCCAATTACCTTACTAACCGTCTCTGAAGACTAGTTGAAGCACTCGTCCCTTACATTAGTACTTTCCCATGAACGACGTTGTATTTTATTTACATTTTGAATTATCCATTTTTTTATATCAAGGTGTTATGAAAAATTTCCAACCCGCTACACTCCCTGTTTTATTACCTTATTATAAACTATTTTGCAATTATCCTACAAACTATTTGCTATCGTCTTATAAACTGTTTTGTTCCTTTATAAATGATTTTAACTACTATCTTATAAACTAATTTACTACCATCCCATAAACTAAATTCCTACTATCCTATAAACTGTTTTGCTATTACCTTATAAACTATTTTGCTACCATCTTATAAACTATTTTTCTACCTTGTAAATTGTTTTGGCTACTATTTTACAAACAATATGATTAATACTCTTAAACTCTAAGAAACATAATACTATTCTGACTAAACAGAGCATTAGATCATTAGTCCTCAATTATACGTAGTCTGATCACCTATGTCTAATTTCGGACGAATCATGTTATGATGGGATTAGTGCCATTAAACTTTACCTAATTTTTTTTTTACTTAAACCCTTGAAGAGCAAAACTTTTATATAAACCGAGAAAACTTTTAATCTAAACCTTATCATTCAAAAGTCAGCTTCATCCTGCACCGCATTCTAAGCCGACAAGTCGAATTCCTGTCATTAAGGTTTGATGGAATTCTAGAAGAGTTCCTGATTTACCCAGGTGTGTGAATATCAGAATTTTCCGCACATACCCAATCCTTTTCCAGACACCTCAATGTCGGATAACACACACTGAATTCCGGGACAAAATTATTTTAACCCGAGGAGAATGTAACAATCGTATGTTAACATTTACCTATTAATTTCAATGTTTTACTTTAATCACGTAAATTTTAAACTTTACGTATAAACATTAGGTTATTCCGCGCATAACGAAAAATACATTTAAACATTTTATATCACACTAGACTAATTTTTAGTCTACTCAAAATCATTTAAATGACTATTTTCATTCAAATTCATTGTTTCAAATAACTTGCATTTTTACGCGATTTAAATTACGTTTTAAGCATTTAACTAAAATCGCGTAAATCGGAAAATGGCTTTTAACGTAAACGGGAATTATACAAAGTTAACTCTATATAAAATATATGTCATACGACCATTTCAATCACATTTTATAATTTTAAACTTTTTATTTTTCACGTCTCATGTAAAACACTATTATAACGCGTTTTAATACTTACACGCATGCAATACCTACCCTATACCCGCGCCATCTTTAAATTAACATCTCTTACACATTCTATATACATTCATATTAACTCATTTCTCCCAATTATATCACCAAAAATTAGTCACCATTTTATTTATAACCAAAAGATCACTAAAATATCACAAAATTTGACTTTCTTGCCATTTCTACTTACCAAACAAACCATGCTTAAACCATCATGCCATCAAATCTTTGTCTCCCTTCTCCTCTTAAACGTTTAGACCACTCCCCGCATGTATCCCATTGATTACATGTCATATCTTGTTCTCTATGTCCTCATTCCAAACCAACTAGACTAGTAACTAGCTAGTTTCACTCTTTTTTTCCCTGTAAATAGCATACTCCTTGTTGATCCCAATTATTTACTTGATCGAATTCCCTTAGCTTGTAAAGGTTAAGTTATCTTAGATAAATCTAAAACAACTATGTTGAAACTGTCTTGAGTTTATCAAAGACTATGCGGAATCTAGTTTTTAATATTAAGAAGAATTTTGTAATGTAACACAAGAACACAATTTAACAAACAAAACAGCCTCAATATTATTGATGAATAATAAGAATACTCTCCTGGTATTAGGGTTTACTGTCACACCCCAAAATCGGGTCCAGCGGAAGCATACATGTCGCTGGGGTGCAACTCAATTGGTATCACAACACAAGTGCAAAGAACGGTTTTCACCTCAATCATTTAGAATCAAATTGTTTAACAAAAGTGTTGAATTTTCATTGTTAAAAGTAGTGCGGAAATAGGCCCTTTAAACAGTTAAAACGGTCCCCAAATGTTTATCAGAGTCTTCTATGACCATGCCATGCCCTGCCAAAAGCCTCCAGTAGCGTGCTATTGCTTATACCTGAAAATACATGCTAAAAGTGTCAACACGAGGTTGGTGAGTTCATAGAGTTTAGTGAAAAATGTAATGCGTTTGAATGAAGATTTGCCAGCAAAGGCATTGTAAATCCACCCAGTTCCAAGCCCCGCCCATACAAGACTTGCAACCAGTGTGTTTACAACCCACTTCCAATTATGATTTGGTTTAAGTAAACGTCAAATGATTTATGGACCACAAAATTTAATGTTAAGTATGACAATGTCGCTATATAAAGGTAAGTGTGATAATGTTTCCATGACAATGTCGCCATATAAATAAATCTGATAATGTCGCCATGACAATGTCGTCATAAGATAAATTCTAACAATGTCGCCATATAATCAAATCTAGCAGTGTCGCCATGACAATGTCGCCATATATATATCTGACAATGTCGTCATATAACTAAAATAATATGAAATTAACAGTCCATAACATAGGCAATATGAAATAGCTTAATGTACTAGTGTCCATAATGAAATGATCAAGGGTGAACAATGTAAACACAAAATACTTCCGACCAACGACCCAAGTATTTTAACCAATCAATAATGTTTGAAAGACAACTCACGTCTCAAACAAAACAAGCATGGAGTTTAAATGTAAAACGAGCATAGAGTTTAATGAAAAACGAGCATGTATTCTCCCCCAAAACAGTTACAAAACAAGTAAAAGGAGGGGCTATGAAACTCACCTGATGCGATAGCTACAATGACAAAAGTGGATATACTGAAATGAGGCTCGGTCTCCAACCGCGACCGAATATGATGGTATGATTTAATGTAAGCAATGAAATGATGCTACACATGCAAATACGTATGTTAACGATACCACTCGTTAGTTTTGAAAATAACGTTCATCGTCGAAAAATACATTTTTGACGTCTCGTTAAGTTAATAAACACTTCTCGTGTAAATATGTTGAAACAATACTCCCCAATCCTCGTTTGGTGTTCTATTGGAAAATAGAGTGTTTTCGTCGTAAATTAATATTTTTCATAACTTGTGAAAATATGCCCAAATGGCCTCGTAAAACTAGTCGTGAAGTATTGTACGTTAAGTGTTAGCGGTAAGACTCGACGTTTTTGAAAACCTTGTAACAACATCTTAATGTCGTTATATTTAACTTTTGACCAAATACGTCTCGATCAATTAGATAGTCGGCTATCAATGTTGTGACTTGCAAAATACTAGTTTTTCACTTAGAAAATATATTTCTATTAGTGCTGTCAAAATAAACATAGTTCGTCGGGTTTTCAAACGTGTATATCTCGGTCGTTATAAGTTCATTTTCTACGTTCTTTATATCCAAGGCTTCGTATTAACATGAACTAACATATTTTCAATAGGTCGGGTCGTCTAGATCACGTCTAATGCCACGTTTTGTCCGTTGAAATTCGTGTAACAGCACGTAAAATTTTCAGAAATTTGTTTTCGTCGTCCAACTTTGAAAAATCATAATTTTCTCATCGTAAGTCGTTTTTTAGTGATTCAAGCGGCCACGGTTTCGTTTTTGAAAGAAATTTCTTAATATGAAGGCCAAAATAGTTCAATATTTACTGAAATTTCTAGATCTCACGTTTTTGGACAGTAGGTTTATTTACTTGTTAAAAACACATTTTTCTAGTTCAAATCTTGTTTATACCACTTCCAATCAACACCACAAGTACTCTAATCCTACCATACACCTTCTCAAGGTGTCATGGGGTCCTAAACATCACAAAAAATGGTGAGTTTCATGAGGATGTTAATAAAATGATAGATCTAGTGTTTATAGTGAAAATAGATATCAAGTGGTATATATAACATATGTTCTTGCATGATTAACAAATAATACTTGAAAATACATCACAAAATCGATCAAATGAAAGGATGAGATATTAAATCATATGAAACACTTACTTGATGATTTGATGATTTTTGGAAGTAAATGAGTACGTATTCTTGGGATTTTTATTTCAAAATCCTAACTAGAACTACAAATGGGACATGATTAATACTTGATCTTGAAAAAAAATGATGGATCTTGCATTGTTCTTGATATGGCCGATCAATATGGAGGAAAAAGAAGAGAGAATTTGGGGTTTTAGCTAGTTGATTCTTGCTATCTATGTGTTTGTGAAATTAAATCAAAGAAATGTATTAATGGTACATTAAATGAAAGGTAGCTAATCAAGTGAAATGTGAAATTAGGGGTGCTAGGGGAGGGGCAGCACATGGACAAGAAAATAAAGAGATTTGATGTGTAATTAAAGCTCGTGTCCCCATTTAATTAGAATTAGTTGTTTAGTGTATACTTTAGGTGTCATCGAGTACCGGGTTAACTAGAAATAAATCGTGACGAGTTGAAATAAAATACGATGAAGTTGTAAAAATTGTAAATTCACATTCCTGACAAGAATCGGGTGTTAGAATGATTATCGGATTGAAATATCGCAAACCGACGGAATTATAAGCTCCTAACGGAAAATATAGCAATTGGTTTAAAAACACCGGGTAAATTAATAATATAACTTTTATATCATTAAAATTAACATGAAAATATATTAGGATCATAGTCAGGAGTATTGGGTATAATGTTAGTAGTAATGACTGAGTGGTAACGTTTAACAAATAAACGAACATACGTAAATGAAAAACACACAAACCCGTGCATGACTTAATATGATAATGATGATACTGATGATATGTAGACTACTCGAGTCTATATGAAGTGTGCTTACTGATAATGCATGAATACGCAGCTAAACCTTACTGGTTACGCGAATTTGAATACCCGTAAACCTAGTTTACGTAATGATGAATGATGACAATGAATAGTGATTTTTCTCCGGGAATGAATAGTATTTCGTGAATAGTAAAATTTTTGACGACTTCTCTAGATCTCAAACTGACTTCAAAAATGATGAATAGTGAAATGATGAATACTAACCCGTGAATAGTAATTTCCCAAGATGAATAGTGAAATTTTGAAGCTTGAAAAAGGGCCTGAAATTACGGGTTGTGACAGACTCCACCCGTTAAAGGAATTCAGTTAATGTTGACCTCTGAAGTGGACTCGGTGAAGAGATGTGGATATTGGAGTCACATTGCGGTGATAAAAGATAAAACATCCATTAGATAGGGATTCGTAATAGTACATGAAGTTCATACGATAGAACTTAAAGTGAAACACAAAAGAAATACAACACTAGAGAGTTTAGGTTTTCGTTTATTTTTAAGGCAGAAGTTCTTGGTTCTTGAACATTGTTGTCTTCCTCCACGTCGTTGATATGCTGACAATTCCCTCCTCTGATGACTTAGGCTCTACCACGAGCTATTCCGCCTTGGTTCCCGTTCCCTTGATTTCCTTGTTTTGGACATTCATTCCTGTAATGTCCTATCTCTCCACAGCATAAACATGTCACTGGCAGTTTCTGATTTCTGGCAATGATTGGAAACTGGCATTCCCTAGTCGCATGACCAATATTCTTACAGCTGCCACATGGATTAAGACAATGTCCAGGGTTATGATGGTTTTGACACTTGTTGCATTTGGGTAGGGTACCTTGGTAACCTTTCTTTTCAGCTAAACCTGCAGCATAGGCCTTGGTGACTTCTTGCATCTTTGGTTGTGGTTGAGTAGCATTGCCACTCTGATTGTTGTCCCAACTCCTCTTGTTGTTGTGGTTGCTGTTATGGTTGTTGTTGTTTGAAGTAGTTCATTTCTTCACTATCTGAGCCATAAGTTTCTGAGACATTCTGATTGCCTCGTCCAACATTTGTGGGTCAAAAGAAATCACATCTCCACGGATGCTGGGAGGTAGTCCATCAATGAAATTTTCTAGCAGCTTCTCATTATCTGGAACCATAGTTAGACATAGCACAGCCAACTCCTGAAACCTCCTGATATATGCCTCGATATCATTACCTGCTGTCACTAGCTCATAAAACTCTGTTTCTATTTTCTTCACCTCAGTTCGTGGGCAAAACTTCTTTGTCAGCAATTTCTTGAATTCATCCCACGTAAGCTTCTAAGCATTTTCCATTCCCCTGGGTTTTGCATACGAATTCCACCATGACATAGCTTCCTCAACGAGTGTATGGGTAGCAAACTTTACCTTGTACTCCTCTGGACAGTTACACAAAAGAAACACATATTCAATCTTTTCAAACCAGCGAATCATAGCAGTGGCTCCTTCAGTGCCTTTGAATTTTGGGGGATCACCACTCTTGAAGTCCTTGTACGTACATTTACGACCATTGGTACCATTAATAGCCATTCCGGCAGCTTCTGCGGTTTCTGCCCGAGAAGCGGCTTCGGTAGCAGCTTCGGCAGCCCGTGCAACTACGGCAGCTCTCTCGGTTACTAGTGCTGCCTCTATACTATCGGAAACAAGCTTTTTGATCTCAGCTGGTGTCATAGTAGTAGTAGCTCTCTTGGGTGGCATGATTCTTCAAAACAAGAAAGAAGAGCGAAACGTAAATAAGACGTTTCCTAGGTGTAGGTGCCATAATGTGGCTTGTCATAAAATGAAAGCTTGAGGTAGTGTTATGGTTAGTTGGCGTGCTTCTAGGCGGCGGTTCACGAGGTGAGGTAGATGTGAATGTTCTTGCAACGATTGAGTACACACACATGAATGAAACCTTTATAAATCGAGTAGGAATGCAACCCGGACGTAATTTTATTATAACTATTCCTAGTATTGCAAAATTCATCTCTGAGTCGGACATAGGTGGTCAGCCTATGTCCCACTGTCCCGGGTCGAATATAGATGACCAGTCTATATTCCACCGAGGTTCAATGAATTTTGAAATACTCAGCTCAGTTATACTAATACTATGTCCATCACATTTAGAGGACGTTTCAAGGCTAAGGCAAGCGACCAGACTCGAGGTCAAATGATGAAACTACGCAAGGAAAAAGCGTAACGCTGAGACGTGTATGATATGCGAGCATGCTTATATGAAAGACAACTATAGAAATCAATGAGAGTAAGTGGGTATAAATGATTTGATAATAAGACACAAATCTCATTAAATATGTCAGCAACAAACCACAAATGAGGCATCAGCTTGGCAGGCAGGCACGCGGCGATCATAGGGTTA
The DNA here is from genome assembly GCA_021014915.2 of Artemisia tridentata subsp. tridentata. NCBI lineage: Eukaryota > Viridiplantae > Streptophyta > Magnoliopsida > Asterales > Asteraceae > Artemisia > Artemisia tridentata. The sequence continues at coordinate 236,086,587 of CP139502.1, read as the reverse complement.
AGATTTTGTAAATGTAGCTATAGTCTAGGTTTTAAAATCACCCAGTTCTCTATAGCCCAGGCTCTGATACCAATCTGTCACACCCCCAAAATTGGGTCCAGTGGAAGCATACATGTCGCTGGGGTGCAACTCAATTGGTATCACAACACAAGTGCAAAGAACGGTTTTCACCTCAATCATTTAGAATCAAATTGTTTAACAAAAGTGTTGAATTTTCATTGTTAAAAGTAGTGCGGAAATAGGCCCTTTAAACAGTTAAAACGGTCTCCAAATGTTTATCAGAGTCTTCTATGACCATGCCATGCCCTGCCAAAAGCCTCCAGTAGCGTGCTATTGCTTATACCTGAAAATACATGCTAAAAGTGTCAACACGAGGTTGGTGAGTTCATAGAGTTTAGTGAAAAATGTAATGCGTTTGAATGAAGATTTGCCTGCAAAGGCATTGTACATCCACCAAGTTCCAAGCCCCGCCCATACAAGACTTGCAACCTGTGTGTTTACATCCCACTTCCAATTATGATTTGGTTTAAGTGAACGTCAAATGATTTATGGACCACAAAATTTAATGTTAAGTGTGACAATGTCGCTATATAAAGGTAAGTGTGATAATGTTTCCATGACAATGTCGCCATGACAATGTCGTCATAAGATAAATTCTGACAATGTCGCCATATAATCAAATCTAGCAGTGTCGCCATGACAATGTCGCCATATATATATATCTGACAATGTCGTCATATAACTAAAATAATACGAAATTAACAGTCCATAACATAGGCAATATGAAATAGCTTAATGTACTAGTGTCCATAATGAAATGATCAAGGGTGAACAATGTAAACACAAAATACTTCCGACCAACGACTCAAGTATTTTAACCAATCAATAATGTTTGAAAGACAACTCACATCTCAAGCAAAACAAGCATGGAGTTTAAATGTAAAACGAGCATAGAGTTTAATGAAAAACGAGCATGTATTCTCCCCCAAAACAGTTAAAAAACAAGTAAAAGGAGAGGCTATGAAACTCACCTGATGCGATAGCTACAATGACAAAAGTGGATATGCTGAAATGAGGCTCGGTCTCCAACCGCGACCTAATATGATGGTATGATCTAATGTAAGCAATGAAATGATGCTACACATGCAAATACGTATGTTAACGATACCACTCGTTAGTTTTGAAAATAACGTTCATCGTCAAAAAATATATTTTTGACGTCTCGTTAAGTTAATAAACACTTCCCGTGTAAATATGTTGAAACAATACTCCCCGATCCTCGTTTGGTGTTCTATTGGCAAATAGAGTGTTTTCGTCGCAAATTAATATTTAACTTTTGACCAAATACGTCTCGATCAATTATATTTAACTTTTGACCAAATACGTCTTAATGTCGTTATATTTAACTAGTCGTGAAGTATTGTACATTAAGTGTTAGCGGTAAGACTCGACGTTTTTTAAAACCTTGTAACAATATCTTAATGTCGTTATATTTAACTTTTGACCAAATACGTCTCGATCAATTAGATAGTCGGCTATCAATGTTGTGACTTGCAAAATACTAGTTTTTCACTTAGAAAATATATTTCTATTAGTGCTGTCAAAATAAACATAGTTCGTCGGGTTTTCAAATGTGTATATCTCGGTCGTTATAAGTTCATTTTCTACGTTCTTTATATCCAAGGCTTCGTATTAACATGAACTAAAATATTTTCAATAGGTCGGGTCATCCAGATCACGTCTAACACCTCGTTTTGTCCGTTGAAATTCGTGTAACAGCACGTAAAATTTTCAGAAATTAGTTTTCGTCGTCCAACTTTGAAAAATCATAACTTTCTCATCGTAAGTCGGTTTTTAGTGATTCAAGCGGCCACGGTTTCGTTTTTGAAAGAACTTTCTGAATATGAAGGCCAAAATAGTTCAATATTTACTGAAATTTCCAGATCTCACGTTTTTGGACAGTAGGTTTATTTACTTGTTAAAAATACATTTTTCTAGTTCAAATTTTGTTTATACCACTTCCAATCAACACCACAAGTACTCTAATCCTACCATACACCTTCTCAAGGTGTCGTGGAGTCCTAAACATCACAAAAAATGGTGGGTTTCATGAGGATGTTAATAAAATGATAGATCTAGTGTTTATAGTGAAAATAGATATCAAGTGGTATATATAACATATGTTCTTGCATGATTAACAAATAATACTTGAAAATACATCACAAAATAGATCAAATGAAAGGATGAGATATTGAAAAATCATATGAAACACTTACTTGATGATTTAATGATTTTTGGAAGTAAATGAGTATGTATTCTTGGGATTTTTATTTCAAAATCCTAACTCGAACTACAAATGGGACATGATTAATACTTGATCTTGAAAAAAAAAATGATGGATCTTGCTTTGTTCTTGATATGGCCGATCAATATGGAGGAAAAAGAAGAGAGAATTTGGGGTTTTAGCTAGTTGATTCTTGCTATCTATGTGTTTGTGAAATTAAATCAAAGAAATGTATTAATGGTACATTAAATGAAAGGTAGCTAATCAAGTGAAATGTGAAATTAGGGGTGCTAGGGGAGGGGCAGCACATGGACAAGAAAATGAAGAGATTTGATGTGCAATTAAAGCTCATGTCCCCATTTAATTAGAATTAGTTGTTTAGTGTATACTTTAGGTGTCATCGGGTACCGGGTTAACTAGAAATAAATCGTGACGAGTTGAAATAAAATACGGCGAAGTTGTAAAAAATGTAAATTCACATTCCTGACAAGAATCGGGTGTTAGAATGATTATCGGATTGAAATATCGCAAACCGACGGAATTATAAGCTCCTAACGGAAAATATAGCAATTGGTTTAAAAACACCGGGTAAATTAATAATATAACTTTTATATCATTAAAATTAACATGAAAATATATTAGGATCATAGTCGTGAGTATTGGGTATAATGTTAGTAGTAATGACTGAGTGGTAAGGTTTAACAAATAAACGAACATACGTAAATGAAAAACACACAAACCCGTGCATGACTTAATATGATAATGATGATACTGATGATATGTAGACTACTCTAGTCTATATGAAGTGTCCTTACTGATAATGCATGAATACGCAGCTAAACCTTACTGGTTACGCGAATTTGAATACCCGTAAACCTAGTTTACGTAAAGATGAATGATGACAATGAATAGTGATTTTTCTCCGGGAATGAATAGTGTTTCGTGAATAGTAAATTTTTTTACGACTTCTCAGAATCTCAAACTGACTTCGAAAATGATGAATAGTTAAATGATGAATAGTAACCTGTGAATAGTAATTTCCCAAGATGAATAGTGAAATTTTGAAGCTTGAAAAAGGGCCTCAAATTACGAGTTGTGACATTTACAACCTTGAAGCTAATCGCATTTAAAAGAATTACGTATTTATCTCAATGCCCTAGGACCTCCTTTTATAGACTAAGGAGTCCTAGTCGGCTTACAATAACTTTTTACACAAGATAAATCTTTCTAAATCTTTTCTATATTTATCTATCCGACTATACAATGTATATCTCATTAACAGCATTAACTATAGCATAATATAGCCTAACAATCTTAACTCTTGCTCTAGTAGCATTAACCCTTCAGCAGTAGTAAGTTTGTAGGGTTAATAGATGTAGGGTATTCACAATACAAGAAACACTAGATTGAGGCTTAGTTTGGATCGATTAGACAAAGAACTAGAGAGATAAAGTGATAGTTTGGGAGCCTTTGTAGAGAGAGAAATAAGATGATATTAGGTTAACATGAAAGGTCCAACCCTTCCCATGGGTGGGAAGGGAGTATTTATAGTGTTACATAATATGTCCCTAGTGGACTGTGGAGCGAGCTGACAGAGGGTAAAGACCCGACCTACTCCACAATACTAATTAATAACTAAACTACTAATAATATTACTGATAATCCTACGAGCTATGATGATCTAATAAGTACTCGGGGTGACCGAGTCTTCAGCTGAATATTCATATTCCTAACAATCTCCCCCTAAGGGAGGTCACCCCAGAAGTAATGCTCTGAAATTCAGTACTTTTTCCTTGGATCTTGACATCATAGCTCGTAACCCTTGATTCTTCAATATCATAGATCATTGTGCAAACATCCGTGATCTTCAGATGACTTCTCTTTTGTATTGGATGAACTTTGAGTAATCTTTGAAAGTGTCATCCCACTTGGTTCTTCAAGTCATCTTTCAGTATTAAAACTCCATGTGATGAAATATAATTAGAGCCGACATGCTCACACTATATGGTGTCATGATCTTCAGCATCAGAGTTAGCAGAAGCTGTGTTGAAGGTTTTTTAGGTTGATCATGACTTCTTTGATGATGATGTGGTGTGAGCATGTGGTAATGGATTGGCATCTTTTCTGCAACCAGCTACAACAGCAACCAGCTACAGCATTCCACAGCTACAATCGCCAGAAGTTCCTGCATACGACAGTTAGCAATAATTTGACCGGTACTTACAAGTTTGGACTTCGAGATAGTCAACAGCATAATGTGAAAACTCTCTCTAATCCTTACCAAGACCGTTCCTAATCGAAAACCCACAGAGGGCTTTTTAAGATTTTACCGTAGTAAATCAACGATTAGGTGAGTCGCTGGAGATCACTCCACGACTGTAGACCAGTTGAAACTGCCGCGACCACTAAGCGTAATCCACGAGGAATTACCGAAGTGACATGCTTACAGGGCTGCTTGATGTTGACCCTGGCAGGAATTTCCATTCAATCATTGAGAATTACATTAGTAAATTCTCTCATAAATGTTCTGGCAGATTGCTAAGATCTGCGTAGGACTCATGAGTTTACAACTGGTGTCCTTAATGTTGAACAACCAGTGTAGAAATAATTCGTGTCCCTATGAGATCTTATTATGCATCTCGTGGCTCTAGAATCGATAGTGCGTTTTGATTTAGTGAGCGGAGGCTGGAGAGGACTGCCACCTATTCAATATCATCTAACTCGGAGTGAGAGAGACGATAGGAATGTATTGAACTCCGTGACATTTGAAACAAGAATCCTTTGAGGGACCTTGAGTGGCTAGGGAGGGTTGTGCAGCGTATCACTGGGTCCATGATACTTTGTCTTCAATGCCAGCAATCAACTATGTGATTCTGACAGCATATGTATTGACCCGGTTTCTGCCTAAGTTGTAAGGAGGGCTATTTCTTTTCACCCTTTATCTTTACAATTCTTTTTCATTCTTCAACCCCTTCAGTGCTTACCGAGACTTCCTTACTAGTACCTTGTTGGGTTTGTTCCAGTACTAGCTCCATCTCAGTCGGCACTTTTCCCTTATCCACTTTTCTCCTTTTTAATCATACCTAAGGACTTCTACACTAACTAGTGGATTGTCCCTGGGTAGATCCCTCCGGCTCTGGCGGGATCGTGGGAACTTAAGCCTAACCTAACCATCCTTATAACTCCATGCATTAATTAAAATGTTCGGTCTTTGGTATTCATCCACGATTGCCAAACCAAATCTTTGAAAAATCTCTCCAAGTGTTCATGATTCTGAAACACATTTTTGCAAACACTTGAGAGTTTTATATTTTTCAAATGCTCCCCCTCAACATGTGCTCGGTTGATTGTTTTATAAATTTGCACATGTTAGGTAGAGCTCGCACTTTTTGAATTGATCAACTTTCAGTGAACATGACCGATTCGAGACACGCTTACATCACTAGTTAGACTAGCTTGAAATTATTACCCGGCCTGGTCAAGTCCACAGAAAGTTTCTCGAAATGGTACACTCTACTCAGATTCATCTTTTTCGAGACACGCTTACATCACTGGTTAGACCAGCTTGAAATTATTACCCGGCCAAGACGAATCCTTTCGATTGATGACAGTTCAAGTTTCGTCAATTCATTGGTTAATTCTGAGTCACGGTCACATGAGATGCCAAATCCTTTGTTTTGTTAAAACCATTTACTCCCCCTCAATATGTGCATTGATATAAGAAAGATTTTCGCACATATGGAAGAGCTTGCGATTATGACCAAAACATTTTGCTCCCCCTCAATATGTGCCTTGATATAAAAAATGGTTTAGCACATACGGGAGAGCATACATTACTTTCCAAATCATCACATTTTATCAGAATTTCCTATTTAAATCACATTCTCTCCCCCGATCAAAAATTTCAAACCATTTGAGATTTGTGATCCCAATTGATTTAAATAAGTTTAGAAAAATTTGGGAGAAAATGTGGTCAGGTTAAAATGTATTCTGATTTAGAAGCATACTATGCTCCTCCTGAAACAACGAGAGAGTGTCACTGCTGATGTTGCACAAATTTGGAAAGGTGTCGGAAATTTGAAAAATTTAAATCAATTAACCACCTTGTGTAACATCAAGACTCTCTTGAAGAATCAAACAAGATAAAGAGTCTGATGTAAAGAAGACTTCTCTTCTTATACACGAAATGACGCACTGAAACGTACATCAAGTCGGGGAAACATGGATATAAAGTAATCTATGCCCAGGTGAACATCACCCGGTTGGAGGAACAGCTGTCTTTTTGGCGACATGCTTTCCCCATTGTATAGTGCGGGTTGCAGTATGAAGTAACTGCAAGCCATTAAGACATGTTTTAACTGATTAGTATAACTTCTGCTCGAGCTTCATTTAAGAATCTGTGCCATTGTTGAATGACATTTCTAGATACGTAAATGTTATCGATAAACAGAAGACATGCCTAGGTAGAACTATTTTTGGTATTTTCTGATTTTTCGATTTTTATGGTTTTTATAGGTTTTATATTTTTGTATTTTTCTTTTTGATTTAAGATATATACAACTATGTACAAGGATATAAGAAGACAATCCTTTACTCCTCCTTTTCTTCCTGAAGACACTTGATGGTTTCAGGAGTCATGCTTTTCATGCCGAGGCGTGGGAGAATAAACTGAAACCTTTCTCTTGGGAGGGCCTTGGTGAAGATGTCAGCTAACTGAAACTCTGTCCTCACGAAGTACAGTTCCACAATTCCTTTTTCCACTTGTTCCCTGATGAAGTGATGCCTGATGTCGATGTGTTTTGACCTGGAGTGCTGAACATTGTTACAACAAAGAGCAATGGCGCTTTTGTTGTCACAATATAGGGGAATTTTGTTGTATGAGAATCCATAGTCCGAAAGCTGTGATCGCATCCAAAGGATTTGTGCACAGCAAGCAGACATAGCAATGTACTTAGCTTCAGTAGATGATATGGAAGTACTCATCTGCTTCTTAGAAGACCAACTAACCAACCTTTCCCCTAAAAAATGAGCTCCTCCTGAAGTACTTCGACGAGTGTCTTGACATCCCGCATGATCAGCATCTGCGTAAGCCGTTAACTCCATTGCAGTGTCCTTAGGATACCAGAGACCCGTATGAACCGTGCCTTGAAGATATCGGAAGATCCTTTTCACTGCTTCAACATGCTTCTTGGTTGGTCTGGATTGATACCGAGCACACATACACACAGCAAACAGAAGATCTGGTCTGCTAGCCGTGATGTACATCAAAGATCCAATCATGCTTCGATACTTTGTGATATCTACTGGAATCCCTGAAGGATCTTCGTCCAGCTTTGTTCTATCAACCATGGGAGTGTCAACAGGTTCATTTGAATAGAATCCAAACTTTTTCAAGATCTCGTTGGCGTATTTGGATTGATTAATGAATATGCCTCCGGGACTTTGAGAAACTTGTAATCCTAAGAAGAATGACATTTGTCCCATCATAGACATTTGGAACTTGGAATTCATCTCCTTTGAGAAACTATCACATTCACTAGGATCTGTTGAAGCAAAGATGACATCATCTACATATATCTGAACCAGCAGTAGATGGTTTCTTGACTTCCTGGTGAAGAGTGTGGGATCAACAACACCCTTGGAGAATCCGTTCACTAGGAGGAACTTGGACAATGTATCGTACCATGCTCTTGGTGCCTGTTTTAACCCATATAGAGCCTTCTTCAAGCGGTAAACATGAGTAGGATGTTCAGCATCCACGAATCCTTCTGGTTGACTCACATAAACTTCTTCCTTTAAATCACCATTCAAGAATGCCGTTTTGACATCCATCTGGTAGACTATCATATTTCAACTAGCAGCATTTGCAAGGAAGATTCTTATAGCTTCAATTCTAGCAACCGGAGCAAACGATTCTTCAAAATCAATGCCCTCTTCTTGTCTGAACCCTTTAGCAACTAGCCGTGCCTTGTTCTTTAACGCATCACCATACTCATCAAGCTTCACTTTGAAGATCCACTTTAAAGCAATGATCATTGCACGCTCTGGAGGAGGCACTAATTCCCATACTTCAAGTCGATCAAATTCATGGATTTCATCCTGCATAGCCTGGAACCAGCAATCTTTAGTCATTGCTTTTTTGGCATCTTTTGGTTCGACTTTGGACAGTACGGAATTGAAGAAGCACCATAGTGCATCAGTGGCTAGTTGATTACGTGTGGATACTGGACGTGAAGGATTGCCTATGATGTTGTCGATTGGATGATCACTGGTCCATTTCCTGAGATGGTCGTGAGGTTGTGGGTTATGAACAGACGTAGCAGTGCTGTGTCCTTCCAGTGAGGATGTGTCTGATGAATGTTCAGGAGCAAATATATTTTCAAAAGGAGCCTCATCAACAGGAGCAAAAGGATTAACATCCAATGAGTTATTATCTGAAGATTCTTGTACTACTGGAGAAGTTTGAGCGTTTGATGACGTAGGCGATAGACTGGCAGCTGGAGCATTGTGACTGACAGATACTGAAGCTGTGGGGCCTTCTGAACCTTGTGGGGCTTGAACCTCAGCCATGGGAAGTACAGCAGGTACACTTGGGATGGTTCCATTAGTTGGTTCAAAGTATTCATCAAACATAGGATCAAATAACTTCTTTAACTCCTCACATGTAGGTGGCACATAAGAATCTGCAGGCGTGGAATTCTGTACAAGTCCTGAACTAATGGGTCTAGGAGACACAAGGTTAAGATCGGGTCCAGAACTAATTTGTCCTGAAGCAGGTTGCTCACTCAGCTCATCGAACGTAACATGAATGGTTTCCATAATGTTACGGGTTCTCTTATTGTAGATTCGATACCCTTTACTTACTGGTGCGTATCCAACAAAAATACCTACATCTGCTTTAGCTCTTAACTTTCCCAAGTCTTGACTATCGTTAGTTGGGTAGCAAAGTGCACCAAACACACGGAGAAAGGAAAGATCTGGTTTCTTGTTATGAATTAACTCGAAGGGAGTCTTCTCATGAACCGGATGAATTAAGGATCGGTTTTGAGTGTAACATGCTGTTGCAATAGCCTCTGCCCAGAGAAACATCGGTGTCTTTGAAAATATAAGCATAGTTCTTGCAGCCTCCACCAGAGTACGGTTTCTTCGTTCAACCACTCCATTCTGTTGAGGAGTGCGAGGGATACTTTTCTGATGCGTGATGCCAATACTTTCATAGAAATTACGGAGTTGTTGGTTAACAAACTCCGTACCATTATCAGTGCGGATGATTCTGACAGTTTTATCGAGCCTTACTTGCAGCTGTTTTATCAGTTTAATGATAACCTCTGGAGTTTCGTCCTTGGTTCTCAAAAACTTCACCCATGTGAACCGAGAATAATCATCTACTATCACCAGAACGTACTTCTTTCCATTTATGGTTTGTATTCTCATTGGTCCACACAAATCCATGTGGACGGTATGAAGAACTTCCAAGTTGGTGTTGATGGTTTTAGGCTTGTGGGTTTGTTTCTTGCTTTTACCCAGTTGACATGCAGAGCAGAGATGATCTTTCTCATATTTCAGTCTGGGCATTCCTCTAACAAGATCTTTACGGGAAAGATTATTAATGGTACCGAAGTTCAAGTGGTTCAAACGACGATGCCACAGCCATGATTTTGTTTTAGAGGCTTTAGAAAGCAAGCATATGGGAGAGGACTTCAACATTTCTTCAATCGATATGGTGTATAGATTGGTACCCCGACTGCCCTTAAGGAGATCTATACCATCCAATTCTCTGACGAAACATGTATGCTTTCTGAAAGCCACTTCCAGATCTGAATCACAAAATTGACCCACATAAAATAGATTGTGCCCTAGTCCTTCCACATAATATACCCTTGAGATTACACTGTCGCCAAACACATAATCTCCATAACCCATAATAGCACCAAAGTGGTCGTTCCCAAATCTAACTGTCCCGATAAACTTTTTCACGAAGTTCTTGAGCCGCGAGCGATCCCCAGTCATATGTTTTGAGCAGCCTGAGTCCAAATACCACAGGACGATTTGTACGACCTGCATTTGAAACCAGACAACAATGGATAACTGAAAAATGTGGATCCCCAAGTGCAATTGGGGTCCATTTGGTCAGCACACACATATTCAGGAACCACATATTTCACAGATGCTACTGTCTTTACTGAGGAGACAGAACTAGAGGTAGGACAAGACCTAGATGGAAGGCATTGTGACTCTAAAGACAGGATTCTACCAGTTGGTCTCCATTCCTTATTCTTCACAATTTTATGCATATTCATTTTAGGTAATGGTCTCTGTTTTCCTAAATTGAATTTCCTTCCAGTGGGTCTCCATTCCTTAACTTTCACAATTTTATCCTTATTCATTTTAGGTAACGTGTTCTGTTTTCCTAAATTGAATTTTCTTCCAGTGGGTCTCCATTGATAGCCTACGCTAGCAAATGTTTTTCCTGTAGCTTTCCAAGCTTTCTTGCATGTTTCAGTTATTCTACCATTCTTAACATGGGGTGATGCAGAAGACATCAAGAATGACACAACACAATCATCATGATTAGCAGAAATTAAACAATTGTCGCATGTTTTACAGACAGCATTAGAATTCGAATTAATTACAGTACTTTTGATACTAGAATCAACACGATTCATCCTACTCATTGCAAACTTATTGTTCCTAGGTTGGGCTTCTACATTCTTCAAGTGATCATTCTTAGCTGGCGCAGTCCTATCTTTTCTTGCATTTTCTCTAGACCTTGACTCGCTAGCTTGGGTGTCACTTTTTACTCCTGTAGAAGCATCGAATGAAACATTAGTTCGTTTTTCTGTCACATGCCTTCCAGGTAATGATGTGTTGGGTTCTGATGTTTTTGGTGGTAGATCAAAGGCTACATGCTTGTTCTCAACAGTAGATGATGATGCAACAAATCTATCTCTATGTCTGCTAAACTTAGGAGTTGAGCCTATGGCATAATCTAAGTTTTCCTGAATCCTTTTCGTGAGTTTGCAGGCATAGACAACTGCCTTATCAAGTGGCTTATCAGTCCTATCCTCTTCAACCACCTCACGAAGTGTGTCAAGGCCCTCTCTAAGATGATCGAGATATGTTTGATGGGCAAGGCTGTTATTTCTAAGCTTAAACGGAATATGCCCAACATCAACATCATACTTTTTACTATCAGTAGCCTTTGGTGCATCACAATTACAAGTGGTGCATGGCATTTTACCTTTCACCCGAACCTTCAGATTCTCAATTTCATTTGTCAAAGAGGTTATTTGATCATTGTGATTGCTTCTTGTGACTTTAATAGAATCTTATAACTCTTTGAAATGTTGTTTAACCTTTGAATTTTCTTCTCGATAACACTCATTTTCATAATGTAACTTATTTATGGTGTTTTGATATTGAAAATTCTGAGAATCTGAAGACGAAGGTTTATTGGTGCCATATACTTCACACTTGTTGGATTTCAATTGGGCAATTTGGGCCCTCAGCAGTCGAATCGTGTTCGTGTGAGCTTGAATTGTCTCATCTCGTTTGCTTAATTCAAAATAAGTATCAAATTCAGGAGCATCCAAGGATGTCTTGTCATTTGATATTTTCTGTTTTTCATTTAAATGTTGATATTTCAATTGCAAATTAAGAAATTCGACTTCCAATTTTGAAAAACGTTTAACCATATTATCATGGTCATCTTTTTGAATTTTTTCAAGCAATTTTAAATTCTCCCCCTCAAGCTCAACAACACGATTCTGGGTGACATTTAACGCAATAGCATACTCATTAAATTGACAAGCAGACAATGCAGAATCAGTGACAGTGTAAAATACATCTTGTGCAATACATTTAGCAAGCAAGTTGTCGTTAGTAATGAGAATGTTTTTTCTTTCAATCTCTCGACTCTTAAGTTCTATTGCATATTCATTCACCTCACTTTCCATATCTTTAAACACTACTTCCATTTCCTTTATTTCGGCTTTAAGGGCAGTTTGCAACCCTTCAAAATGTTCTTTAAGTAGTTTAAAGAATGGCATGACCTCAGTTAAGTAACACCTTTTTGCATGTTCAAAACACCTTTCCCCCTCAGTAATGCCAGTTGGTGTGATTCTCTTCTTACATGTTTTATCAAAATCAGCAAATAATTGCCAAAGCACATATAAGCTAATAAAGGTTTTGCATTCAGTGGGAAGAGACAAAGGCACCAGATTCCTAGGTGTATTGGGAGGATACACCGTTATGGACGCAACTTTTCTAATGAGAGGGGTGTTGGCCTTAAGTTTATCTACCTTAAGTTTTTCATTATCTTGTTTCCAAAATATCTGTTCAGGTGTTAACTTCTTTTGAGGAGCAAACACAGTCAAACGATTTTCCTCATAATAATCATGGGGTTTGATTATTATTCGTCTGGCTATGCACTCGGGATCCCTCATTTTCTCATTCATTCTTTCCTTTGTTCTCTCACTCATCTCCTCTTCCTCTTTATAGTAGATAAGCTCAGGCGGGTCATGATTAGGCATAAACATCACATTTGAATCATTTAATGCAGGTTGGGCTATCTTAGCAATCTCATGAATAGCTAATTTAGATCTACCTACATTGTTTTCGCTATGCTTGTCACTTAACTTTCTGTGCTTATACATCATTTGAGCAGTCTGCCTGGTTTGGTCTTGTGTGTACAACTTATCTTCAAGCTTATTTTTTAACGTCTTGAGTCTAGAGAAATCATTTAAAAGTGTTGATTCTTTTTGTTTGAATTCTAGCTTAAGTGTATCAACACACTTTTGTGCTTCCTGTTTCTGTTTGACAGACTGTTCTAGCTGACTTTTCAAAGAACTCAACTCTAATTTTAGTGTTTCTTCTCTTACTCTAGACTCTTTAATAAATGTACTCATTTGACCTTCTAATTTCTGCTCTCGTTCATTAAGCTCAAATTTAGCACGCAGTTCATACATAGCCACTTGTTCTTTATAGATGTTTAGTTTCGTGATCAAGTTATCATCAGGGACAGGCAATTTGTTCTCATGGCACTCGCATGCATTATCTATATTATCCACATTATCTAAGGCACATACATTCCTCCTAACACAGACATCATTATTGACAAAAGATTCACCATTTGGTACATCAGGCGAGTTGTTGTGATTCAAATACTGTTCATATGAAATAATATTGCTATTTTCCATGTCAACATTACTTGAGTCAGAAACATTTGCCAGATGTACTTCTTCGGGATTCTTTTGTCCCTCGACAATATTATATGTGTCATAAATTTTTAGTACCTCAGATATCACCGATGCATTAGAAGGACCAGCTTGACGGGGAGAAGAGACCATGGAAGACAAGTTAGCCATGAAGATTGTTTGAGCCGTAGGTTCATCATCTACATCAGAGTCATATGCATCACAGTCATCTGCCTTGAAGATGTTAGGATCATTAAGTGCTAGATCCTGAACAGGTTTCTCATCCACATCTTCATCAAAAGTGTTTCCTCCATCTCCTGCCAAGAACAATAACTCTTCCTCATCCAATACAGCTCCATTCTCTTGAGCTTGCATTAACAGCATCTTGTCTTTGAAGTAATCTGAGTTCTGAGGACGTTTAGGTTGATTGCAGTTTCTAGCAATGTGTCTAAGCCCCCCACAATTATAACACTTGATATGTTTCCCTTGCCCCTGATTGGCATTCCCTGCTCTATTCTGCACATAACCTCGACCCATGTTTCTACCAGCTCTCCCTTGCACATTCTGAACCACAATTTTCCCATCCTCCACCATTGCTAGATTGCGTGGGTTGGAAGAATTCCTTAACTGATTGTTGGTCTGTGGGAGTGATGCTTGAAACTGTTGAACCAGTAGAGATACTTGATTGGTGAGGTTGTCAATCATTTTGTCGGTCTGAGAGTAGCCTGAGTCAAGTTGAGAACTCATAGCAGGTACTTGTGAGTGAAGTTGGTGATAGCTTGGATTGGATGATGATTGGATTGTTGATTGTACATTTGTCATGAACGCCAGTGGGTCATTTGTAGTTGAAGGATTAAACTTTTCTCTCAGCACCCGATCATAGACAGCATGTTTCTCATGTTGTTGCAGGTAAGCATACAGCTGTTCATAGTTAGTATCCCTTAAACCTTTGTTGAGTTTGACAGCAGTAACAAATCTGTCCCATTCAGGAGTCATGTTGTTCACAAACTTTGAGTTAAGTTGGATATTGGGCATAGTCATTCTGATCATCCTCATATCATTCACCAACTTATGAAATCTCACATAGTAATCTGTGATATTCTCTCCTGGGTTCATTTTGAAATGCTCGAACTCATCATACAGCTGTACTCACGATCTTCCTTTGTGAGTTCTGACCCTGCCAACAACATTTTAACGTTGTCCCACACAGCCTTGGCTTCAGTGTTGAAATTGATGAGCTTGTATACATCCTTTGGAAGACCTTGAATGACTATGTTTGAGGCTCTAATATCAGCATCATACCTCTTCTTTTCTTCTTCATTAAGATCATTGTAGTTTCTAGGTCTGTCGATGCCCCAAGTTACAGTTCCATCTTCACCAGTTGTAACAACGTCTCTGGTGGTACCCATCTGATAAGGTCCTTCGTCAATTGACTTAAGAATGTTAACACCATTATCTTTTCCCAAGCAGTAAAGTCTAATTCGTTGTGCCCAAGACTCATAATCTGTCCTATCTAGCATAGGTGGACGAGTGTCACACAGATCCTACTGCTTGAATATCATCTGATGATGTACTTGATGTGGTAGCCATAGTAACTACGGGATTTTACTGATCTTGTGATTTAACCGAGAAATCGAATCTTTCGCGGGAATTTCTAAAATCACCAAGACACAAACCGCCTAGACAAATAGCACTCTTGAGGATACAAACCGAGTACGCACTGCAGAGACAAACCGAGTAGACACAAACCGAGTAAATTCCTCAGAGACAAACCGAGTCTACACAAACCGAGTAAATTCCTCAGAGACAAACCGAGTCTACACAAACCGAGTGCACGCTGGAGGGACAAATCGAGTAGGCAAAAACCGAGTAAATTCCTCCGAGACAAATCGAGTCTACACAAACCGAGTGCACGCTGGAGGGAAAAATCGAGTAGGCACAAACCGAGTAAATTCCTCAGAGACAAACCGAGTACGCGCAGCTGGGACAAACCGAGTAGACACAAACTCCCAAGCACGTCGCTTTCACTGCCTTTTGTCTTTTTGCCTAAACGAGTAATAGGACAAACCGTATCTGAGAAATGACACAAACCGAGTCCAAGAATTCGTCCCAAATACACAAACCGCTGCCAAGAACACTACAACAAATACCCACGAATTTCCCCAAAATCACCACACCGTTCTTAGATCTGTGAATCCAAACACCAAATACCACTCTAATACTATTCTTAATCTAGAAAGTACAAGGTACACCAACTTCTAATCACTAAACAAAGCACAAAATGAAATTTATGCTACTAATAAAAAAAAAACACTCAAAAACTACAAATCGAACCAAAAACCTCAAAAACTACACAAATCCGTGAATACCAACTCTCATGGACCTAACCATGGCTCTTGATACCAATTGTAGGGTATTCACAATACAAGAAACACTAGATTGAGGCTTAGTTTGGATCGATTAGACAAAGACCTAGAGAGATAAAGTGATAGTTTGGGAGCCTTTGTAGAGAGAGAAATAAGATGATATTAGGTTAACATGAAAGGTCCAACCCTTCCCATGGGTGGGAAGGGAGTATTTATAGTGTTACATAATATGTCCCTAGTGGACTGTGGAGCGAGCTGACAGAGGGTAAAGACCCGACCTACTCCACAATACTAATTAATAACTAAACTACTAATAATATTACTGATAATCCTACGAGCTATGATGATCTAATAAGTACTCGGGGTGACTGAGTCTTCAGCTGAATATTCATATTCCTAACAATAGACAAAAAAGTAACTATACTTTACAAAAAAGTTAGCCTAAGTTAACTTTCAAATTGTTCATGTAAGTTACTAAAGTTTTTCACAAATTTGTCCTAACTTACTAAAGTTTTTTGTTGTTCATCCAGGTTACTCATGTTTACGAGTTTGTTAAATATGTTACTGAACTTTGTAAATGATCACATTGGTTATTTTTTAAGTAAAAAACAGTCCTTGTGGTTAGTCATGTTTCACGGATTTAGTCCCTATGTGACAAATGGTAAAATTGCCCTAATATTTAATCTATAACAATTCATTTATTATGACAAAAAATACCAGATTAGGCCATTATGTGATTATCTCAGAAAACAGACCTGCACATATTGTCACCCGGAAATCTCACCGAAGAACAGTGAAACAAGCACATATTATAATTTACTCATTTTATTGTAGTAAGAAAGGGAGGTTATCCCGGTCATACTTTAGACTAACACCACACGCAAACCGAAATCAAATCTGAGACTCAGGAATATTAGTGAATACTTAAGGACTCAAAAACATATTCAAGTATTATATAACGACTTTAAAGATACAATGTCCCATATTTGTGACGGTTTCAGGAAGGATCCGAATTTGACTCAGTCTAACGGGACGCGGGTATAAAAATACCACACGTAAACTAACTATCCACTCAATACTTAAATTAAATCATACCCCCACCCACTCACACAAACCCCAAAAATAAAACCTGCTAACCCTATCCTTTAGTTTTGTCCGCCCCATCTTCTCCCAATAACCCTTCGATCCATCACCATCCTTCACCACAGCAGATATTATTTTCTTTTGACCTAGATCCCTTGTCCTCTTCACGGGTATGCGATATTACACGAGTCAACCTAGGTTAAATACCCTTGAGGTAGAGATAGCACGCAAAAGGGAGGATTGTATCTCCCAAAATTTGAAAGCTCTTATGGAGTTACTCTCCAATATTCGCCATAAATCCGTGCCTCCAAGGAGATATCGAATCACAAATCACCAAGAATACCATCCAAGATCTGAGAAGTTCTCAAGAAAGGTGAAGAGTGGAAGTTTGTGATTCGATTTGGAGGTTGGGATTGATCGGTGTTGGAGCAGTGGTTCTCGAATTTGAAGTCTCATTCAAGTTCATCCTTCAAGAAATCGTTGTAAGGTTTGATATTTGATACGGATTCAATTAATTTTTGTTATTTCTAAGACCCATTTAAGATAAGAAATTACTAGGTCGAATGAAAATTTGTATATTGATTATGTTTCTGTCGAATAGATTTCCCAGAAACCATAGTAGGTTTTGAGAAGAATGTAAGTAATATAATGTTTAATTTGGGTCGAATAAGAATGATTATTAATCTTGAGAAAAATGTGGTTAAGTGTTGTTGTTAATTATTTTTGTTTGGCGTAGAAATTTTAAGACCTAGAAGTGACTACTGGGTAATGAAATTGTTAGTTATATGAATGATTCGAATGCTTTGAACTGGCATAGGAATTGGATTGGTAGAATTAGGTTGTTAGTTCGTCATGATTGTGTGTATCCGAAGCCACCAGAAAACACCAGGTTCAGGATTGGTGCCTGGAAATATTGTTGACTAAATTTAGGCTAGTAGTCCCCATGTGAGTAGCGTATTTGAAAGACCCTATAGGAACACAAGTCATGATTCGAACCTGGAAACATTAGGACTAGCATGGGAAGGCTACATAGGAATTTGTGTTTCGTGAGTAACAACAACTCATTAGGACCAACAACGACCACAACCAAACTAGTGACCACCAAAGCTAGGCGCAATGGTGGTCAGGTTGGACTGGAAAATCACCTCACTTAGAGGAAGTTGATCCGAGTTACTAGCAACCATTAGACGCACCATGTGGGTTAATCCTTGGTTCAAAATATGAGAAGACTTACTCTAACATAAGAACCACCCAAGATAGGAACGAATCGGCTTCAAACGCAACCCACATAGGGTTGTGAGTACTCGGGAAGGGTGCTTACTTGTGACGGATAGCAACACATGTCCTTGTTAAAGTGAATATAGAAACACTGCGGTGTAATAAACTAGGCTCCCAATTGAGGTCATTTTACCCTTGTCGAGACATATAGAGGGAGTCAGAAAACCCAAATTTTGTTATCACTTAGACCCTTAAGACACAAGTCGAGTAGTACTCGAGATAATACCCACGAAACAAAACCGAGACTACGGTTAGTAACCATTCACAGCTTTGAAATAGAGTCCCTGGAAAACATATCACCAAGTGGTGACATTGGCGAGTCCATGTTTCCCTTTGTTGATGAAATCAGACCGAAGCCCATTGACCAGGTCCAACTAGGACCAGTGATGAAGCCCACTCGACAGCCCTTAGCACAGACAACAATATGGGTCTATGAGCCCACCAATCGGCCCACTAGAATAAGTAAAACCCAACCCATTAATGATTTTAATTTCCCCTCATAGAAATCAATGGGCCGCAGCCCACTAAGTATTAAAGTGCAAAAATTTGGATTTATAATTATTGTGAAACTTGTTGCAAACAAATAAAAGGAACATGAGCCGTGCACAAAAATAATTGGTAACGACTCATATAAACAAGTAAAAACTCCTATAGCCGAAAAACAAAAACGAAATTTCATTTACATTGACATACAAGTACTTGAAAACTATAATAGCCAAAATGTAAAACTTGACGAAAATGATTCAACATATAGGTATATAAAAGCTTATATAGCAAAGTACAAAGCGGAAATTTCATTTATATACATGTACATAATTTGAATCGCCAAAATGTAAAACGTGGAAAACTAATTTAAAACATCTAGACTATAAGTATAAATATTGTTATACAAGTGGTTTTACATACACTCGGGAAAGATAGAGATAAATATTGACATATACTTGAGTAATAAAATGTGGCACACAAAAGGATGAGAAATCAAATTCACGATAGGAGTAGACCATGAAACACGACGGAATATGTATATGTTAACCCTTGCATTGTTATTATTAAAACTAAATCGAAATAAAAAGGAACGTCACTAATAACATATCAAACTTAACTTGAACAAATTCGACGAAACATATACTTTTAAGCTAATATTGTGTAAAAATAAACCATATTGAATGAGTAATGAGAACTTAGTTACACTAACCAAATAACTAAAAGTTAATGTTATATATTCAACTTCTCAAATCATACAAGTGATAGGTAATAAACGTCACATACGCTAAGTCTTACTTTTAAAATCAACATAAACGGACATAATGAATAAATTACAATACACACACACACACACACACACACACACACACACACACACACACACACACACACACATATATATATATATATATATATATATATATATATATATATAGTGTGACTTTCTTGCGAGAACCATCTTTTCTGCGAGAACTGACAGAACCACCAAAAACATGCATGCACACCTTCAATAATTGTATTTTTGCGCATATGTTCTAAAAACAACATATATGTTTAAAAAAAACATGGTTGTTCTAAAGAATTTGATAAGAAATTGGAAATACAAAATTTTTCTTTGAAGGTGTGCATGTATATTCTTATAAGATGTGCAATGACAATATTGCGGCCGTGTGTAAGGTTTTTGTGAAAAAAGAAGATTAGTTCATGATGATATTGAAGAACATAGGGGGATACTTACGATTATTGGTGATTTGAATGTATTTTTATTTTATTTTAAAAGGCGTGCATGTATGTTTTTGGTGGTTCTGGTAGTTCTCGCAGATAAGATGGTTCTCGCAAGAAAGTCTCCCTATATATATATATATATATATATATATATATATATATATATATATATATATATATATATATATATATATATATATAAGTATATCACAACTAGATTTAATTCATTTTTACTTTACCATACCTTTAGGACATTGTAGAGTTACACCTCACCATCCCTTAGGAGAGACCTTAGTAACCGCACTTGCTGCCACACAAGTAACAACAACATAGAAACACTTAAACATGGAAATTAAAATCCGAAAGGACTTGAATTTAATACTTGAAACTAAGACATGGTTATTTAATCTAGGCTGCGTGTTGGTGTCGTGCACTCTCTAATTTCACAGCACTCACTGTTTAGACCATTAAAGGTGAGTTTATAGTCCCTTTTTACTATTACTTGTTTTGAATGAATGGGGTGAGAAACATGCAAAACCAATTTTGTGGACCATAAATACTATTATTCCGCAGTTAGCCTAAGCCTTGATATGTCCCGTACTGCCTGAATTTCATGAACCGTTAATTCCTGTCAGGAAGCGTGAATGTTATAAATAGATCTATTGGGAGTAACGTCCCCGTTCGGTTTGATCGGAGAGGCAAACGAGCGTATACCATATCAATGTACAAGTGTCTGGGATAAACACTTGTCAGGGCTTTTATGATTTACATGCTTTTAGAGCATGCAGACCTGTTAAAGCTTCGGTTGCATGAACTTAGTGCTAGCGTAATAAAAACATATAATTGACATTTCAATACTTAAACCAAAAACTGTTGGTCCTAAGATGTTATACTTGTTTTAACTGAAACCTATGAGCTCACCAGCTTTTTGCTGACTTTTAGCATGTTTTTCTCAGGTATCTAGGTTTGTGCAAAACGTGGCAAGGAATGGCAAGGCGGCAGATTTATACGTTGACTAATGCGTTTTAAATAATAATTAAAACTTGTTTTTGAGGGACTAGTTACTTGTAAATGATTTTGAAATCAAATGATGGTTACATATATTGAATCATGCTAAAGAGTACGTTTTATGAAAGGTGTAATTAGTTTCTCGATAACTTGTGTTATGATTTCCTGTTCCATAGCACCCCATGGTATTAATGCTTCCACAAGGTCAGATTTTGGGGGTGTTACAGATTGGCATTATAGCCTAGGTTATAGAGAACTAGGTACATATAAACCCTAAACTATAACCACTTTTTCAAAAACAAGTCCCTATGACCGCCGCTTGCCTTGTTGCTTGAGATTTATTTTGACTTGACTGCATGTTATACTTTGTGACGTACTAAGTGTCTGCCATGTTTCTTGAAACTTGACTGCATGTTATAACTTGTGACATACTAACCATACTATGAGTACTATACATATATGTATATCTATATACGCTTGACCCACACTAGCTATTATTTTGAGATACTTACACACATATACCATTTTGTCACAGATTATGCCTTCCCACGACATCACCCAGACTTCACCAGGCTCAAGGGATTCCAACACACAGATGCCTCAAGATCACCGCAACCCTAACACCATTGAGCCTTCACCACCATCACATACCACACCAGCTACCCAGATTACTCCTACTATCCCTCGCCGTACTACATGCATAATCATACGCCCATCTACTAGACCATCACCTCACACTGCAGAGAGTACCCAAAACCCTGCCCATATCCTTCTAGTATCCCCATCCTGTTATAGGTCCTTACGCTCACAGATAGACGCCCCTACTACCCCAGCATCACCACCACACTCACCTACCCACTCACCCCCACGTCAGAGACTCAGGAGAAGCAATGACTCCTATTCAGCAGAAGGTGTAGGACATACTTTAGATGAGAGTGCTCCTGTCAAGGGTACAGGGGATGATGCTAACTCGGATTCGAGGATGGGACATAGAGTAGCTGTACCCCGAATCAGCATAGTACTAGAGGATGTGCCTAGTACTTTTGAGATTGGAGAGAGGTCAAGAAGGGCTCAGGATGAGATAGAGGTTAGCCCAGAGATACCACATCCCTCACTCCCAGTGGCTTCACCAGCAGCTAAAAAGACTGATACTATCTCCCAGATCCAGACCCAACTAGACTTACAGACCGACATACTGGGTCTCCACTCCGATTTATTTGATGAGTTACATCCAGCTCATTTCGAGCAGTATGATAGGGATTTCAGTCGACTCTATGCTAGGTCACACTCCAACAGCCGAGTCCTTCTTGACTTAGGAGACAGATCAGGTAGGATTGAGCAGACACAGGTTGTAGCTCAAGAGGCAGCTCAGATGATTCACGGGAGAATACTAATTCTAGAGGCTCAGGTTGCAGCATTGTTAAGAGCAGATCAGGCACACCGTGATGAAAACTTAGCATTAAGGACTCGCCTTGTGGAAGTCGAGGCACAGCTTGGAGAGCATGCTTTTAGGTTTCGACACATGGATAGGACCAGGAGACAGTCTTAGTTATGATTAGTAGTGGCTCATTTAATTGAGTAGTTCTCAGTCAGTTTAGGACTTTATTAGTGAACTTGTCATTTTCAGACCATGTAATCAACTCTTAATCTATAACAAGTTCATTTCATTATATATTTCCATTAGTAATTTAATCATTTTCCTTTCGTAAACCACCGTGATGTTATAACTTTACCTCACCTTCCCAAGGATCTTCCAATTATCCTTGGACAAATGACAGCCTTATAAGATACTTCACTAATAACCTGTAAAATGCCTTGTTCATTCCATTTAGCCGCAAAATCCCCAGAACCCCAACATTCACACAACTACTAAATTCACCAATCGTTTATAACCCTACTTAAAGGTCATCAATCGTTTCATTACAAATTTACCCAATTTACTTCACTCCAAATCTCCCTACTATCTTCCCTCAAATAACAAACCATATTTTAGACGCCCCATAAAATTCCTCAAAAAATATTTCCCATTACCACCCTTACCAGAAAATACATCCCCGTCAACTAAATTCGACACCTCTTCCACCCAGCCTAACTCCTAGTCCAAATGACACATAAGAAACAATGACCCAAAATGGTTACCGCAAGATAAATCACCTACCCCGTCCCGAGAAACCCAAATGATTACATAGGATGGAAATGTGAGAATTAGGTAACCCTATTAGCAATAATGAGAACAAATTCAACCTAGATATCATAAGAGGTTTACCTTGCCCCCGTTATGACTTTGTCTGATAGGAAAACCCACAATTTCCGACTACCATCAACTAACACCTCATACTGACCTCTTCCAGCACCAATTTGACCAGGCCTTAAAACTGATAGTTATTAAGCAAATTGTAACCCCGTAGACAGCTAGAACACATATGAACCGTATAGCAATAGTGTCAAAGGACTGTGACGATTATATTCAGACCCTTAAGCCTTCCTTCCGTACGTTACACTGCGCACTTGAACGAACTGACTGGTCGATTGCTGATAGCCATCAACATGGTACTACCAAGATGAAACCCTACGCGTCAGAAAATCCATATCTCGCTATGCCGATAGATTGACTACTGAGAATGGTCAACATCGTCCTTCTAAGACTAAAAGTTTAGAACTATGAGACATTACCCACTAAAACCTGAAAATTTTAACAATATCCATAGTATACACCAGGCGCCATAATACTCAATCAAGAATTTCCAAGGTAGGAAATATTCGTCCATAAGACTCATAAGATTTTAGCCACAAACAAAGGATTCCTTAGCAGGAATGAACAATAAATAAACTACAAGACCCTTAATAACCCAGAGACTTACTAAGATTAATTGGCGACTTAATAGAAACCTCGAAGCCTCACGGAATGGACCGAACCTTTATCGTAGGATGTTAATTGTCCATCTTTTCACTAAACCTTTAGAATTTCAAACTAACCTTGGACAAGAAATTCTAAAAACGCATTGTTGAGCACCAGAAGCAAACCTCGGAAAAATTAGTCAAATGCCATCACCCAGACTATCGGTATCGGCATGACACGCTTTGGTAAAATTCACCGAAATAAGACTTGTTATACCTAGCTCATAAGACACCAGGGACACCTTAGGAGTCCGGACTGTAAGACTACTACGTTTACTAGGAGACTTAAATCCTAAACAAGAATCATTTAAGGATCTTAAAGTATCAAAGGAAATCTCCTACAAAGTTCTGACTAGAAAATATACCTCAGACCGATATATTTACCTCGTACCATTGACTAGACCGGTTAGAACAAGACGCCTCTCGAATAAGACTTGCAGTAGGACATATATCTAAGACTATAAGTTTCGCTTGTTACCAGATTTCCAGTTTTACCCAACTAGACATCCAAAGGGTACTCTAGGATATTAGTAAGAATACGAATATCGTTTATATCTTCTTCCCTAATAGTTTTCTTTAGAAATCTGCCCATCCCAAAATGTGCTTTAGAAATTGTAAAACACATATGACCTCCGCTTAAGATCTCACACGTTTTCATCTTTTATGGTATAGATGAATCCTACAGGAAGGACAGCCAATGCCGTGCATGACCAGCCTATTGCTGCCACTGTCCCAGCTGAGAATGGAGCAAACCTGCTTATCATAAACCCAGCCATGCTAGACGTGTTAGTTAATCATCTAGCCACAACAAAAGCCAACAACAAGAACACTGAGATCGGAAGCTCCAAACCTAAAGATGAGAGCAACCACACTGGCACTTATCAAGAGTTTCGAAGGGCCATGTCTGGAAATCTTAATGGAAAGGAAGGAACCATTGCTGTGATAAGATGGATGGAACGGCTGGAAGCCATGTTCCAAGCATGTGGATGTGCAAAGGAGGATAGGGTAAAGTATGCTTTGCTCACCTTCACTGATGATGCTCAGGCTTGGTGGAATAACCATCTGAAGGTTACAGGCATTGATGCTGCCTATGCAATGCCTTGGGAAAGTACTGCACCTATAGTGAAATTAAAAGAATGGAGGAAAAATCTTGGAATCCAAATGTGCGAAGGGACAGTGCTACTGCACGCCATCAAGAGAAAGCACCAATGAGCCCCGAGATGATCCAGACAGAAGCTCGGCTAAGGGAAAGGCATTTAGGAAGTTTTCCCCCATTCCAAGGGGATAATGACACTACCTCCAAGACCACTAAATCCCAAGGACCCACAAATGTGGCCAGCATGCCGATGGGATCAACGGCTAGGATAAATGCCGGGAGAGCGGCTGAACTCAAGAGAAAATGGGAAGACCACTCCAAGGGTCGAGGAAGTCCTAGTACCCCTCCTGCAGGCACCAGCATGAATAAGGGATATGCTGGAAACTTACCTAAGTGCAATCTGTGCCCATTCCATCATCGTGGACCTTGTCCCCTGCAGTGTGGAAATTGCAGAGGTGTCGACCATCGAACCAAGAACTGCAAGGCTTTTGCTTATGAAATTGACTCTAGACTCACCACCATAGTCTGCCTTGAGTGTGGAATGATTGGATACTATAGGACTGCTTGCCCCGGGCCGAGAAGTGGAAGTGAGAGGGTCATTCAAAACCCAAATGGCATGATGAATGGACCTGCAGCTTGGAACTCTTTCTTCGCATGATGACAACCACCTCTAGGTTCCCTTAGGCCGTAATTTCCTTAATAATTGTACTTCTTAAAAGACATGTTATAATGATATTTGTATGAACCTCTCTGTAGTGAATTTCCTTGACTTTTGAGATTAAGATATTATGATGCCTCTTTCTTACCCACATCACTTTTGAGACTTGCTCATTTATTTTGTACACCTGTGATGACTTGTTGTGAATTTCAAACCAATAGAAACCAAACATCATAGTAACTAAACCTAGCATCGCATCATCAGCTCTCAACTAAGCATAGCCTGATCACCTTGTTTAGTTCAGGGAGGATCATGCCTTGATGGGAATAGTCATTATGAGAGACTCCTGCACACTAGAACTTTCAAGGCATATCTTGACCATTGAGTTACACCCAGCACCCACCGAGCCCTGAATTCACATAGAGATGAGAAAAGTAGAACCAGAGACCCTAGAACCTTCAAACCCAAACCCCTTCGGGTATTTCTAAGGGAAAACCGTGGACGGTTTTAGTTCCTAAGACGGGGAGGATGTGACAAATGGTAAATTTTACCAGATTAGGCCATTATGTGATTATCACGAAAAACAGACCTGCACATATTGTCACCCGAAAATCTCACCGAAGAACAGTTAAATAAGCACATATTATAATTTACTCATTTTATTGTAGTAAGAACGGGAGGTTATCCCAATCTTACTTAGTCTGACACCACACGCAAACCGAAATCAAATATGAGACTCAGGAATATTAGTGAATACTTAAGGACTCAAAAAAATATTCAAGTATTACATAACGACTTTAAAGATACAATGTCCCATATTTGTGACAGTTTCAGGAAGGATCCGAATTTGACTCAGCCTAACGGGACGCGGGTATAAAAATACCACACTTAAACTAACTATACACTCAATTCTTAAATTAAATCATACCCCCTCCCACTCACAGAAACCCCGAAAATAAAACCTGCTAGCCCTATCCTTTAGTTTTGTTCGCCCCATCTTCTCCCAATAACCCTTCGATCCATCACCATCCTTCACCACAGCAGATACTATTTTATTTTGACCTAGATCCCTTCTCTTCTTCACGGGTATGGGATATTACATGAGTCAACCTAGGTTAAATACCCTTGAAGTAGAGATAGCACGCAAAAGGGAGGATTGTATCTCCCAAAATCTGAAAGCTCTTATGGAGTTACTCTCCAATATTCGCCATAAATCCGCGCCTCCAAGGAGATATCGAATCATAAATCACCAAGAATACCATCCAAGATCTGAGAAGTTCTCAAGAAAGGTTAAGAGTGGAAGTTTGTGATTCGATTTGGAGGTTGGGATTGATCGGTGTTAGAGCAGTGGTTCTCGGATTTGAATTCACATTCAAGTTCATCCTTCAAGAAATCATTGTAAGGTTTGATATTTGATTCGGATTCAATTAACTTTTGTTATTTCTAAGACCCATTTAAGATAAGAAATTACTAGGTCGAATGGAAATTTGTATATTGATTATGTTTCTGTCAAATAGATTTCCCAGAAACCATAGTAGGTTTTGAGAAGAATGTAAGTAATATAATGTTTAATTTGGGTTGAATAAGAATGATGATTAATCTTGAGAAAAATGTGTTTAAGTGTTGTTGTTAATTATATTTGTGTGGCGTAGAAAATTTAAGACCTAAAAGTGATTACTGGGTAATGAAATTGTTAGTTATATGAATGATTCGAATGCTTTGAAGTGGCATAGGAATTGGATTGGTAGAATTAGGTTGTTAGTTCGCCATGATTGTGTGTATCCGAAGCCACCAGAAAACACCAGGTTCGGGATTGGAACCTGGAAATATTGTTGAGTAAATTTAGGCTAGTAGTCCCCATGTTTGTAGCGTATTCGAAAGACCCTAGAGGAACACAAGTCATGATTCGAACCTGGAAACACTAGGACTAGCATGGGAAGGCTACATAGGAAGTTGTGTTTCGTGAGTAACAACAACTCATTAGGACCAACAACGACCACAACTAAACTAGTGACCACCAAAGCTAGGCGCAATGGTGGTCAAGTTGGACTGGAAAATCACCTCACTTAGAGGAAGTTGATCCGAGTTACTAGCAACCATTAGACCCACCATGTGGGTTAAGCCTTGGTTCAAAACATGAGAAGGCTTACTCTAACATAAGAACCCACCAAAGATAGCAACGAATCGCCTTCAAACAAAACCCACATAGGGTTGTGAGTACTCGAGAAGGGTGCTCACTTGTGACGGATAGCAACACATGTCCTTGTTAAAGAGAATATAGAAACACTGGGTTGTAATAAACTAGGCTCCCAATTGAGGTCACTTTACCCTTGTCGAGACATATAAAGGGAGTCAAGAAACCCAAACTTTGTTATCACTTAGACCCATAAGACACAAGTCGAGTAGTACTCGAGATAATACCCACGAAACGAAACCGAAACTACGGATAGTAACCATTCACAGCTTTGAAATAGAGTCCCTGGAAAACATATCACCAAGTGGTGACATTGGCTAGTCCATGTTTCCCTTTGTTGATGACATCAGACCGAAGCCCATTGACCAAGCCCAACTAGGACCAGTGATGAAGCCCACTCGACAGCCCTTAGCACAGCCCACCATATGGGTCTGTGAGCCCACCAATTGGCCCACTAGAATAAGTAAAACCCAACCCATTAATGATTTTAATTTCCTGTCCTAGAAATCAATGGGCCGCAGCCCACTAAGTATTAAAGTGCAAAAATTCAGATTTATAATTATTGTGAAACTTGTCGCGAACAAATAAAAGGAACATGAGCCGTGTACAAAAATAATTGGTAACGACTCATATAAACAAGTAAAAACTCCTATAGCCGGAAAAAAAATGAAATTTCATTTACATTGACATAAAAGTACTTGAAAACTATAATAGCCAAAATGTAAAACTTGACGAAAATGATTCAACATATAGGTATATAAAAGCTTATTTAGCAAAGTACAAAGTGGAAATTTCATTTACATACATGTACATAATTTGAATCGCCAAAATGTAAAATGCGGCAAAACTAATTTAAAACATCTAGACTATAAGTATAAATATTGTTATACAAGTGGTTTTACATACACTCGGGAAAGATAGAGATAAATATTGACATATACTTGAGTAATAAAATGTGGTACACAAAAGGATGACAAATCAAATTCACGATAGGAGTAGACCATGAAACACGACGGAATATGTATATGTTAACCCTTGCATTGTTATTATTAAAACTAAATTGAAATAAAAAGGAACGTCACTAATAACATATCAAACTTAACTTGAACAAATTCGACGAAACATAAACTTTTAAGCTAATATTGTGTAAAAATAAACCATATTGAATGAGCAACGAGAACTTAGTTACACTAACCAAATAACTAAAAGTTAATGTTATATATTCAACTTCTCAAATCATACAAGTGATAGGTAATAAACGTCACATACGTTAAGTCTTACTTTTAAAATCAACATAAACGGACATCATGAATACATTACTATATATATATATATTATATATATATATATATATATATATATA
The DNA here is from genome assembly GCA_021014915.2 of Artemisia tridentata subsp. tridentata. Taxonomy (NCBI): domain Eukaryota; kingdom Viridiplantae; phylum Streptophyta; class Magnoliopsida; order Asterales; family Asteraceae; genus Artemisia; species Artemisia tridentata. Next base: position 236,057,454 of record CP139502.1, on the reverse strand, counting down.
TATATATATATATATATATATATTAAAACAGGTTGTGTATGACATCATCAATGACATGGAATACCACGTCATCAAATTTTTATTCCACATCATCACAATGAGTCCACGTAAGCAGTGTTATGCATTGTGAATTCCGGAATTTGTTTTTAAAAAATTTATTATCATGGATTCGAACATGGGTTTGTGAATAAGTGCAAATCACATCTTAACCACTGCACTAACACAATGTTTTGTATTTTTTTTGCAAACTAAAATCTATAAACGCAAGGAAGGATATACACTTATTTGGGAAGCCGAATCCGAATACAATACCTATTGCAGTCTGATTCGTATGAGAGTAAGTTTGGAATTGATTCTGTGATACCTTTATCTCCAAAAATAGTTTGCATATATCTATAATTCACACAATTGCAGCCCTAATTTTTCAGTATATATACATCATTAAGTGTGTATCTACAAACATATACGTATTTTATTGCAACTCAATTAAATATGCAGCCGCAAAGACATTCCCAAAGGCTTTCAAAGGCTAAACAAAACAAAAATTCTGAGACTTGTCTTCCAGGTATTGTGTTCTTGAATAATTTGGTTGCATATAATTTGTGTTTGTTTCATGATACAATGAACTTTCATGTAGATGTCCAAGGAGTGAAAAGTACACCACACCATATGAGAAATGGAAAAGGTCCTGAATCAGGTACTTTAATGATAAACAGTTTTGTATATGCTCTTTGCTAAAATTCAGTTACTACGTTTGTTCAATGATTTGAGATAAATGTATATTTAAAATTGCAGTGGCAAAGGCTTCGAAAAAGAAAGCTGCTACAGTGGATTCAACCATGCATCAAGAAGGTATCCTTCGCTGCATTTAAATTGTGTTTATCACACATTTGATATTGACATATTTTAGTTGATTAAATTGCTTATGTGTGTCAAACAAACAAATTAATATTCTTTGTTTAACATTCTATATCATAGTGTTAACTTTCTTATCAATATTTATATAATTGTTTCAGATTCAAGGGTTGTTAGGAAGAAAACCACTACCATGAATGACATCATGTTTGAAAGTGATACACCATCAAGTCATTCAAGAGGTATTATGTTTTAAAAGTAATTGATAGTTTACATGACTATTAACATATGCTTAATACAATGATATTGCGTCATTCATTGATTATGTGATTTTGTTATTTACAAGACATGTTGTGCATAATTTGTATTTGTTGTTATAACAATTGGGTTACAACAGTACTAATTTTCACATTAGTACTGTTTCTTTAAACGCATCTTACCAGTGCTAAGTTTAAAATTACAATTGCACCTTAAATGTCATAGCAGTATTAACTTTCAATTATGTCGAAATTTGTGTTATGGAATTATATTGTTTTGAATTTAATATTGATTTTTAATACATTGACATTGTGTGATTGATAGTTTACGTGACTATTAACATATTCTTAATACAATGATATTGTGTCATTCATTGATTATGTGATTTTGTTATTTACAAGACATGTTATACATAATTTGTATTTGTTGCTATAACAATTGGGTGACAACAGTACTAATTTTCACATTAGTACTGTTTCTTTAAACGTGTCTTAGCATGTTAGTACTGTTTCATCAAATTGTTATATCAGTACTGAGTTTCAATTTAATCACCTACTTTTCAACTTGGTACTGCTAAACCTTTTTTGTGATACACGCTTGAAAAAGCATATAAAGTAGTTCATAATATTTATATTATATTTTTTTCTGTTAGATATTACATGTTTTTATATTTTATTTACATCTTATATATTAATGCCTTATGTTAATCATTTTCACTAACAGACTTTATATTTACAATGAGGAATTTTGTTTGAATTTGTAGATGGAGACGGTATAAAGAATAGATCTGTCGCAGTTAATGGGAACATGGCTGGAAGTCACACACCAATTATGCGTCCAGAATGTATGGTGTTTTTACTTTAGAGTGATGATAAAATTGATTTAATGTTTAATTTTACTCAGATATAATGTTGTGTTTTTTTCATCAGTGAGAGATTCAACACCTAAAAGTAGACCAACAGATGCGAGAATGTTTGACAGTGATACACCAACAAATCATAAACAAGGTATTTGGTTTAAAATTATGTTGTTAATGGATCATACGTGTAAAACTTCAAGGACAATGACTAACAACAGATGTACTTTAATATTTGCATCCGTTAATGGTAATACAAAGAACCTTACTGGAGTTGTTGCAACCATGATTTAGGGTGGTACATCAAAAAAACGTCAACAAGGTATTTTGGTGTAAAAGTGTTAAATGACAGTATGATTAATTGTATAGTTTATTTACGTATATGTGTGTTGAATACTCAGGTAGCGAACTTTCAAAAAATAAGACAACTAAAGCAGTCACAACCATGTTTAGAGATGACACACCAGGTAGGAAACCACAGTGTAATATAGTTTGACATAAATCCAAATAATTTGTGTACACTTTGTATGCTGTGTAATTAATTTTCTTACTATACGTTATTCCAAACTTTGATATGGTAATGTTTGAATTACACCACTTTAATGATAAGGTCAAATGTTTTGTAAATGTTATTAGGGAAATCAACCTCAATGAAAGAATCAAATAAGATTGCATACATCAGGAACCAACAAAAGGATTCGAGGAGTGCAGCATCAGGTATTATTGTTAAGAATTAATTTAGATTTCGGCTGTTATAAAATCTTGCATATAATTTTTTGAGAATAATGTATAGATTAACATACAGGAGTCATTAATCCACGTGCAAAAGGAAATTTTGGATACCAGTCAACGTCTTAGGATACGCATTCCGACCGAGATAATGCCAAACTTGGTAATTCAAACTTTGCCTCTCTACATATATTAATTTCATTATTATTAAGTGCCTGAAACGTATTTTTTAATTTTTTCTGATAAAAAATTGAAAAATTATATAGCGTTAATGACACGGGGTGGCAGGACTTCAAAAGTTCATTCATCCAATTTAAGTAACTCCTGAACAGGTAATTTGGATATAAATTATTGTGCCTATTGATGCGTGGGTTTTGCAACCTTACAACAGGTTTTACCTCTCGAGGGATCTCAAGAGGCTTACAACCCCACCAGGCAGTGTACCTGACCGATGTAGTATAGTGTAGTGGTAAGTACGGGGGATTGATCGTTCTCCACAGGGAATAGTGTTCGTTAGGTGTGAAAGGCTACTCTAATTAGGTCTAAGGGTTGAGGAAGATTCTTTTTATGTTTTTATATTTTATAAAAGCAAGTAAAATCTCGGGTTTTGAAGGAGTGGGCGGAATTAGTTGCTAGTCAACTAACCCAAATTACTACAAATGCAAATAAAATAAAATAACAAAAATGAAAAGTGGTGAGAAACTTATGTGTAGAGAAATGTGTTTACTTAGATTTCCTTACTCCCTAACTATTTTTTACCGGTTAATTAGTGTGTATTAGTCGCGTGGATGACGGGTGTATTCCTTAATACCATTCGTGGGGTGGCGTACTTACTTCCCCAAACTCTACAAGCTCCTACTTCACTCCTATGTCGAGCCGGCTAGGAAGCTCCTAACATGGGATCACTAGAATTCGCTTATGCATTAAATACAACCATAAAAACCTTTAGTACGCGTTTGGTTCATGTTTCTTAAGACGTTCAAGCAAGTTACCGAATAGGAAGTTAGCCAGTTTTCTTAAGCCTAACATAGATAAACAATCATCCAATACAACTAACAACACACTAACAACCATTAATCAATAGCTTGGTTTCATTAGATCTAAGCAAACACAAGATAAAATTAGCCTAACATGTTAAACAAAAGACAAGCATAAGATAGAATCAAACAACACATAGACATATTGAATGATTAATTGATAACTTATCTTTCAATGAAACATGGAAGATCTCAAGGCAAAAAGCCCTGAAAAAGTAGCTAAAATCGTCTTGGGTTTTATCCCAAAATTCCACACACTAAGCTCCCTCTTAATGACAAAAAATTAGAAAACTATATATAGACTTTGACATCTGACGGCGTCACCTTATGCATTGTGACGCCGTCACCTCGCCGCTTTTAGGGTTCCCGGATGACCATCTCGACGCCGTCCCTCTTTAGCTCTTCAAAAATCCATTCTGGCTTATCAAGGCTTGACGCCGTCGGATCCTGAACGTGACGCCGTCCCCTTATGATTTAAGCCGTGACGCCCTTGATTTAGTTAAAGCGTGACGCCGTCAGAATTCTCATGCAAACTCACTGGCCCGTCATGAGTAAATTTCACATCCAACTTTTCTTGCCAAGGCATGACGCCGTCCCATGTTAATTGTGACGCCGTCAAGAGTAACTTTTAGCCGATTCTTGAGACTTTGCCGTTTTCTTCACTTTAATGCTCCAAAAACGTCCAAAATGCCTCCTTTTCCAGATTTCTCCTCAAAAGTACCTAAAATGACAAAAGGAACGATTTAGGGCAATATTTGATCAAATAAATACGATTTCGGGCTTAAATGACCCCTTAAAAGCGGTACACTTTTCGCCTCATCAAATACCCTTACACTTGAGATTTGCTTGTCCTCAAGCAAATGCGCTTTTATTCTAATCAAAATACAAGTTAGGGGTCATTTAATGCAAACATAAAAGTAATTACAACAAATAATCGTTCCACTTCAATCATAATAAGCACGGAGATTACATACTAGCACCTCACAAGTAGTGTTTAGATACTCACATCTCTCAAGTGTCATCAAAATAAATCTCATAAATGAAAACGGAAAATATCTCTCACTACCTGTCATAGCAAATAGATTACCATAGGCTTGGGAAAGGATCGAAAACCTCCTCCACTAGGCGTAAGCACCTAAGATAAACTATCAAAGAGGGCTTTTAAATGGGTTATAATGTTAGGTGTAGGGAAAAGGAAAACACGGTTTTGTTGGATAAAGGATATTTTACTGGTGGCGAGTTAAAGATCTTGATCAATTACATGTACTATACAATGTTGCTAAGCCAAGACTAGACTCGATCTTAAGCTAATGAAAGAAAATAACAAAACATAAACATAAAATAAACATAAAATGAAACGGGATGGTAGTCCGTATGTTTTTTCTATTTTTCTTTTTTTTCTCATTTTTTTGTATTTTTCTTGATTTTTTTTTTTTTTTTTTTTTTTTTTTTTTTTTTTTTTTTTTTGCATACACTTTTACCCTACCATCCAAAATAATACATCATAGGGGCGTTGCATCCCCTTACACTTGAACTTTTACATAACTTTACAAATACTAATCTAATGACTCGAATTAAGATAATTGAAAAACTTGGAGTACTTTTAAAACATTTAGCACATATGGGGGTAATAAATGATGTTCTTCCCCATTACTCCATTACACTAGTACTTTACCCACGAGTCCCAATCGTCCCAAAACAATATGTACAAGGATATGACTCGACTTAGCAACCATGTAATCAACTAGATAATTAACTTGGGTTTAAACAAATGTTGTAACAATAATGCACTAAAAATGAGTGCATACAAGGTAGGCTAAGGCGATTTGGGTGTACATTTAAGTGGGGTGTAACAAATTCTTCCTTTAAGTAAAATGCTTAAAGGTCGAAACGAAAAGATAGGCTCTGAGGGGTGTACTAGGGGTATCGTGTACTAAAAATGAGTACAACGCAAATGGTGTGGGAGAATTACTTGACCGATGTAGCCAACATAATTATAACAAAAACATAGGTGTAAAACATGGGTTAATCCTAATGCCTCTTATCATGTAGTAAATCTAACTACACGAATGTAGTCTCACTTGTGGCCTCGGAATGGTCCTAACGCAAGTTCTAGAATCTAAGTGCTACCGGTACACACATCATAGCATAAATGCTTTTCCTACCAATTCTAGGGGCGAACCTCACATATTTGGGGGTGGAAAATTTTTTAGTGGTACGGTTTTTGTGCTAGTCATATAACTCCTATCCATGAGACGCTTATTAGGATCAAAGTTTCACTCCTATATGTTGTAAAAAATTTTAAATTTGGCACTAAAATTACCTTAACAAGTATTTCTCTCAGTTTTATTACACATCTACCATCAAACAAACAAAAATCAAGCGCAATTGTATTCTCAAAAATCGTACTTTTACCCTCCCCTTACACTTAAGATGAACATTGTCCCCAATGTTCAAATGACAAATGTAAAAGCATAAAGTAAAAGAATGAAACCAAATACTCCCCTGATTCGCTCGTTGGATAATGAAATTACACGGTTAAATCTTCCTCTAAAGAGAATGTTGAAGCTCCATGACTAATGCATCGCCATAAGCTTGATTCCAAAAACATCTCCTTGTCCAAAATAACCTGTTAAACCTGAGAAAACAAACACGAAAACCTGCATAACATCGGCGGGATAAAATCTATATATAAGGATATAATGCTTGTGGAATGATAACTTTGCAGATTCCTGGAGATTATAAGTTGGAGATTTTAATAAAAACTTTTTATGAAAACAAAATTTTCAAAAAATTTCTGGAAATTAAATCTGACGCCGTCAGGTTATAACCCCTGACGCCGTCAGAAATGACCTGACAAAAATTTTCATTTTAAGTTTCCGGAAAATTTCTTGAAAAACCTTTACCTTACTTCCTGGAAATCCTGCAAAACATCATTATGACTCGATACAAGCATTTGACTCAAACAAATACGGATATGTATGTTAATTTATTATTATTACGATTCATGTTCATATGTGTTCTAATAAACCAATTTAGATTTCCCTTACACTTATCTTTTGCAAAATACCTTTATATGTAGTTAAGACGAAGTTAAAAACAAAATAAAGCATTTTCACAAATTACTTTTGAACATGAATTAATAATAATAAAAATTAAACATACATACGGAAGCAAATAAAATCAAACAAACAAACAAATGAACACACAAAGCAAATAAAATAAATAACGCTTGGGTTGCCTCCCAAGAAGCGCTTGTTTTTGTTCGAGTCATGAGCCTGACTCTACCCTTATTTAATGGAAAAAGGAGAGGTTTTCCCTACACTTAGGATTAAGTGCGGGTGATAGTAGCGATACATACCAGCTCGGTAGGAGTATGCCACGTGAGGAAAGAGTGGTGGATGAATTATATGCTCAAAGGGGTGTGCTCCTTTCATCATAACCTTGCCTAGTTCACTTTGGTCAATGGGTGAATTAAAGTTTTCTCCTAAAAAGGGATCATTTTCTAACAACTTCAAGAGACTCCTAGTTGGGAATCCATCTTGACCCAATAGACCCGGTTTAAACCCATAATGTTTCTTATGATCAATCATGAATGGGTGATGTAGACATGTAAGGTCATTTTTCACTCCTATATTGTCTTCCTCACTACAAGGCTTAATGTCTACTACCTTAAACTTAAGACTACCCGGACTATATGTTTTGATGGGTGGATCGGGACCTAATTCAATTCCTAAATTTTCATCCAAGGATGGAAGATTAGGTAACGGTTTTGGTTGAGGCTCCGGCTCATCAAAACTAGGAACTTCCATAGAACTAAAAGAAAGGTTGTGATCACTAAAAGCATTCAAACCTATTTCTTCTAGTTGTGTTTGGTCAAAGGGCTCTACCTCTATTGGGGTTCCTATAGTCTCCTCAACTTCTTCCGGGTAAGTCACCGGCGGTGTGTGTGCCTCAAATGATGGTAGGACTTGTGGGGTACTTGGTAGGCTTATGTTACTTACCTCATCATTCCTTGTGTCAAGACCACCTATATCCTCATCATGTGTTTTATTAGAATCTAACCCTAACATTTTCCCTAGTATCTCAAGTGCTTCTCTAGGCATCTCAACTTCTATATTCGAATCATAAGGATCATCCTCAATATTCTGACTGCTATATTCAAATTGCCCAAAAGATTCATCATGTGTTTCTTGAGATTCATCGTCATCGATCATAAAACCTAGGTCTTTTTGATCAATGTGATCATGCTCGGCTAGATCCTCCATCACATCAAGATAACCTATGTGTTTGTTTTGTACTATGGCATTACATGACAACCACTTAGGTATCTCAACACTAATGTATTCATCCCCAAACAAACTTGTTTCATGATCCTTGAAATTTGTGGTCAATTGACTTGTATTAATGTTTGTTGGGTTGTCTACTATATAATAATATTGGGCACACTCTTCAATAGCTTCCCATGCTTTCTCAGCACTTAATTCCCTAATATCCCTGCCGGCAATATGGTAAATGTCCCTTTGGGCATGTCGGTCGACATGATTGTAAAAGATTTGAGTTAGGGACCAAAAATCGAAGTTATGATGAGGGACTTTTTGGAGTAAATATTTAAAACGAGTCCATGCATCATAGAGAGGTTCATCTTTATGTTGTTTAAACATCAAGATGTCATATGGAGTGGGTGAATTACGTGGTTGGTGGTATGGTGGATTCGCATTCTCCATAATGGCAAACTGAATAGTCAATGAAAATCTGTTACGAACAAAAGCACAAAGAAAATAGATAGACTAAAGAATATCTAGAAAAAGAAAATAAAAATCTCACTAGAAAGGAATCTAGTGAGTAGACCTAATAGAAATAAAAATTCAACCTAAACAATAACTATTCCCCGGCAGCGGCGCCAAAAACTTGATGCGTGGGTTTTGCAACCTTACAACAGGTTTTACCTCTCGAGGGATCTCAAGAGGCTTACAACCCCACCAGGCAGTGTACCTGACCGATGTAGTATAGTGTAGTGGTAAGTACGGGGGATTGATCGTTCTCCACAGGGAATAGTGTTCGTTAGGTGTGAAAGGCTACTCTAATTAGGTCTAAGGGTTGAGGAAGATTCTTTTTACGTTTTTATATTTTATAAAAGCAAGTAAAATCTTGGGTTTTGAAGGAGTGGGCGGAATTAGTTGCTAGTCAACTAACCCAAATTACTACAAATGCAAATAAAATAAAATAACAAAAATGAAAAGTGGTGAGAAACTTATGTGTAGAGAAATGTGTTTACTTAGATTTCCTTACTCCCTAACTATTTTTTACCGGTTAATTAGTGTGTATTAGTCGCGTGGATGACGGGTGTATTCCTTAATACCATTCGTGGGGGTGGCGTACTTACTTCCCCAAACTCTACAAGCTCCTACTTCACTCCTATGTCGAGCCGGCTAGGAAGCTCCTAACATGGGATCACTAGAATTCGCTTATGCATTAAATACAACCATAAAAACCTTTAGTACGCGTTTGGTTCATGTTTCTTAAGACGTTCAAGCAAGTTACCGAATAGGAAGTTAGCCAGTTTTCTTAAGCCTAACATAGATAAACAATCATCCAATACAACTAACAACACACTAACAACCAATAATCAATAGCTAGGTTTCATTAGATCTAAGCAAACACAAGATAAAATTAGCCTAACATGTTAAACAAAAGACAAGCATAAGATAGAATCAAACAACACATAGACATATTGAATGATTAATTGATAACTTATCTTTCAATGAAACATGGAAGATCTCAAGGCAAAAAGCCCTGAAAAAGTAGCTAAAATCGTCTTAGGGTTTTATCCCAAAATTCCACACACTAAGCTCCCTCTTAATGACAAAAAATTAGAAAACTATATATAGACTTTGACATCTGACGGCGTCACCTTATGCATTGTGACGCCGTCACCTCGCCGCTTTTAGGGTTCCCGGATGACCATCTCGACGCCGTCCCTCTTTAGCTCTTCAAAAATCCATTCTGGCTTATCAAGGCTTGACGCCGTCGGATCCTGAACGTGACGCCGTCCCCTTATGATTTAAGCCGTGACGCCCTTGATTTAGTTAAAGCGTGACGCCGTCAGAATTCTCATGCAAACTCACTGGCCCGTCATGAGTAAATTTCACATCCAACTTTTCTTGCCAAGGCATGACGCCGTCCCATGTTAATTGTGACGCCGTCAAGAGTAACTTTTAGCCGATTCTTGAGACTTTGCCGTTTTCTTCACTTTAATGCTCCAAAAACGTCCAAAATGCCTCCTTTTCCAGATTTCTCCTCAAAAGTACCTAAAATGACAAAAGGAACGATTTAGGGCAATATTTGATCAAATAAATACGATTTCGGGCTTAAATGACCCCTTAAAAGCGGTACACTTTTCGCCTCATCAGGTAATTTGGATATAAATTATTGTGCCTATGTTTTTGTTAAATTTCATTATATCAAAACAATAGATTTATCATTTTACAGGTGTTAGTGGATATAGAAAGAAACCCACGATGATCCATACATCTACTGGTGGATCTTCTTCATCAGGTAGTTTGTTAACAAATAATAAACATATGTTTTTTATTTTACATGGTTTGATAAATTGCCAACTCATATTATCTTTCAATATATGTAGGAATAACATCCCGTCAAAGGAAGGGCATTGGAAGCAATATGTCCAATTTTGGGAATCATTCAGAAGGTTTGTGATGCGCGTGATGTGTCGTTGCGGTTTAGCAGTTTTAATGCCTACTCAAGTTTTAAATTTATATTTAGCCGACTTATCAATAACACACACACTTAACGAGCAGTGTACCCGGTCAGTATGAATATAATGGTAAGTAGAGTGTCGATCACTAAGAGTGGAACGTATTATCTCGTTATTCTAATCAGTATTTTAATATCCTAACGCAAGGGGGTTTCAGCCTGAGAGACTGGCACGATTTGTTTGCAATTAAATAATAAAATAAACCAATAGGCACGAATCAGCAAGTAGCACACACGTACACAGATAGATACTTGAGACAATAAGAGGGCTGTCCTTATGATTAAGTAGATTGTCACTTGTTTTATTGATAGCTTTATATGAAGTGTATGTAGTTAACCCTTTCTCGTTGGTCCTAATCTTATCGGCGAGTAAACCCTTAATGATTACTTATGTCTAAAAGTTATTGTAACACCTAAAAATCTAAAAACATGTAAAAGGACAAAATTGCCCCTACAATCAAAAACTTTAACAAAACAAGTCCTTGATTTACCAAATTGATCCAGAAGCTTGGTAAACTAATAACTTAAGATACGAAATAATCCAAAGCCACTTATAACACATTAAAAAGGTTACGTGTACCCTTCTAATCATCACCTAGCCGAATATATTATAACATGTACATATGTTAATCAATTAATTTGAAATAAAAGTAAATAAGGAAGATTATCAAGTGTGATTTGGTCATATCTCATCAACCCCGAAATTCTGGGCCTATCACTCCCATATACACGGTATTCCACTCTTATATCACACACTCTCCATAATATCCTCACATAGTTTAACCGAAGATCTCACAAACCCTAAAAACCACAAAACGGCTGCTACCCTTCAATCGATCATTTCAAGCTTTTCTAAACCAAACTCTCGTGTTCTTGATCGTCTAAAGGAGGCTAGATAGAGCCTTGAAGGTGTGTTCGTGGTGTTTTCGATTTCCAGAAGGTGTTTACTTGTCGAAGAGCTCGATAAGGAGGTAATCGGTATAAGTTTCACCGACTTTAGCACACATTATATTATGCTTTTCTCCTGTTCTTAACACTCCTCTCGACCTATAACACGTAGATTTGGAAGTAGTTCGTGACCGAGTTCGACCTGTGGAAGAGTTGTGATATCGCGACTCCATTATAAGGTTTTTGCTCGACTTATTCCTAATCCGACCCATATGTTATCATATGTCGTTTTCTCACGCTCTTCATAGTATTTGTGATACATGATAACGTATACAAGAACTAGAGAGGACTGTGGTGATCGCGGTGTTCTTTTTGTTCGGTTCGACTCCATCACTCGTACGCGTTTGTGATTCGACTAAACCCTGGTTTGATCCTTCTTTCATGGCCTTTTCATCTTAATATTAGCATACATAACGAATCTATGAACCATGCACGTTAAAAGTATCGATTTGGATAAACATATGTTATGATCGAACCAAACCTTAAAGGGGATTCATATAAGCGACCTGCTGCTATAAACTTGTTAAGTATGTGTTCGACATGATCATAGTAATATAATGGAAGTATTAAAACGAGCCTATGAAGTCTAGATCGTATGATGTGGGATTTATGTCTAACCGGATTTTAAAATGAGAAATATGGTCGATTTAGGGTTTCGAATGGATTAGGGTTCTTTTTAAAGGCTTAATTAATGATTAATGATGGGTAGTAATGATTGGAACATGTTTTGGTTAGGGTTAGTTGGGTAAAAATGCATACCGATTGGTTTTGGAACTATAGGGGGGTCGATATTGTCATTTTTAAACTATGGGGCTGTTTTTGGAAACTTGTTCAAACTTATATATGTCATACTACATAAAATTCGAGGGATCCTTGTGTTAGTTTGATACTTAAAAGGGGTTGTTTCATAACTATATATATATATAAGTCGAATTGAATAAAGAGAAGGGCTAAACATGTAATTTTGCAAAACTTGAGGGCTATACGTGTTAAGATTATATTCGAAGGGGTATGCTGCTATTTTGTTTAATAAAGGACCGATGGTGTAATTGTTGATAAGTAAAAGGTTAAAACATAAGTATGGGGACCAAGTGTGTAAATATTCTAACCTAAAGGACTTGTGTTGTAAAACCTATACTTGAAGGGTCAAATCGTACCATATATAAAGTTGAGGATATATTGTGTAATTCATAAAACTAAGGGACTAGATATGTAACTATGGTAACTAGAGTGACCTAATGTGTAAATTATGAATAAATGAGGATGCAATCATGTAATATGATAAAGTAAGTAATCATTATGTAAAATGGATAATTTGATATTTGGAGGTTAAAAGTGTAACTTTTGTAATAAATGGGTATAAAGTGTGAATGGTGAATTCTTAAGGATCGAATATGTAAATATGATAAAAGATACACTAATTCCAGAAATAATGATCTAACTAAGTATGTTACTCCATATTTCTAAAAATGGAATCCTTCCAAAAGAGGAAACTTACTAACTATGGAGGACCTGCTAAAAATGGAAAGTTACTAAAAATGGGAAAGCAATTAATTAAGAATGAATTGTAATTCCCTTCTACTTCCTTAGGTGTGAAGAAGGAGCGACTTTGAGCTGTCCCCTGTTTCTGTGCTTATTTCTATTTGTGCTTTCTTCATAAGGTACGGATACTCTACCCTTTTAAGAAAGGGTGTCTTATCACCTATGCTTCGATGTTGAGCTATGAACCTTGCTATGAACCTTTGCTATGACCCTTTTGCTATGAACCTTTTATGAACCTTTTCATATGACTTTGAGATTCACTTTTGACATGACCTTGAGATATGCTTTGTTATGACTTTAAGATAAACCCGTTTGCATGACATTGAGACCTGACTCTTAGTTTGATACCCGAGCCATTTTTGTACTTTCCTAGCCAGGAAGGTAACCTGGCCATGTCTGTGATGCACCACTGGCATGACTCCTGTGTGGGGGAGTGATTTCTCACACCGTCCCTTTTATATTATCTGCCGGCTATTGACTTTGAGATTGACTTTGAGGTTGGGGGGCGTATGGATTGCAATCCTAGATTTGTTTGTTAGTGGATTTAACTATGACTTTGAGTATGATTTTGAGTATGACTTTGAGGTGACTGGTGCTGTGTGCAATACACGCCTTTCACATTTTTGGGAGCTAGCTACTCCACCCCTATTGATACATGAGGACACCCCTCATATTATCTGGTTGCCTGAGAGGTATCCCCTCTGATTGTGAGCTTGTGACTTTGAGACTATGATGTTGAGATTATGACTTTGAGTTTGTGGGCTCGTGGTAGAAAACTATCCTATATTTCCTTATTACTCTTTTGCTTTGATTATACCTCATGACATTTCCCAGTGCCTTATTATATTTCGGTTTCGTTATCTTTGCTTGTACTATGTATCTGTTCACTGGGCTTTGTAAGCTCAGCCGCACGTTTTCTTTTTCGGTGTGGCAGGTATCTAGCTGGGAGATGGATCTTATGCTTGGGATGAGAGTTAGTTGGATGCTTTTACCTTAGATGATGTCCTACCCTAGTCTGGCCAGTTGTTTAGACCTTTTGATTATGGATTCATTTCGTTATGTGTTTCCTTTGAATTATTCCGTTATCTTGTGAGACTTTTGTATTGGATTCAAGTCATGTTGACTTGGTTTATTTATTTATGAGGTTTTATGGCTTCCGCTGTGTATATGTATGAATGCTTGATAATGTCGCCATAATGTGATATCTCTACCCTTGTCGGGTTGGGGTGTTACAATTATGGTATCAGAGCCCAGGCTGCGACCTGTCGTACATAAGCTTTGGCCTGTGAAACATGTGGACCATAGGATTTGACCCTTAAGTTTAAGATTTGACTGGTGAGGTTTTGGGTAGGCATAGGTTCTGCTTCATCTTCCATTTCGTGCTTATTTCCCTTATGTTTTGCTAATTCTTTTCATGATCATTCAGATGGTGAACACTCGCTTTACTCAGTACACTAATGGGGATGATGGTCCCAATTTTGAAGAGATGATAGCCGCTGTTGTGGCTGCTGCTATGCCTAAAGTGGTGGCTGAGGTCACCACTAACATCAAGAATGGGGCAAGTTCTTCTGGAGGTGGTGGTGGTGGCGATGCTCAACCCACTGCTCCACCCGCTGCTCCTCCAGCTGGTATCCACGTGTGGATCGAGAGGTTTAATAAGCTAAAGCCTCTCTCTTTCAGGTCCGCTGCTACTCCCCATGAGGCGGAGGACTGGATTACGCACGTTGAGAAATTGTTTCGTGTTCTGGGATGTGCTGACGAGTTTAAAACTCGTTTGGCCACATTCAAACTAGAAGGTGATGCTCAGAATTGGTGGACTGCTCTTGTTCAGGCCAAAGGGGATGATTTTGCTGAGACTTGTTCGTGGGCAGATTTTATTGAGGCGTTTTATAAGCAGTACATTCCTATGGCAGAGCAGCTGAGGTATGAGAGGGAATACGGGTCTATTCGGCAGGGTGATCATGAGTCTTCTGGAGATTTCATGCAGCGTTTCTTACGTCTGGCTAGTTTCGTGGGGCCAGAGGTTACTGGGGATTCTTTTCGACAGGCTCGTCACTTCAAGTGGGCTCTTAAGAGATGGGTGTTAGACCGGATCGTTAACACTCCATTTGATGATGTGGCTAGTGTTCAGGATGCCGCGCGTAACATTGAGTTGTTACATGCGGACAGGGTGTCTAGTAAGCGTGATAGGGATGGTAACCGGGTAGATTTTCGGGGTCGGCAGGACCAAAGGCAGGATTCTCGAGGTCGGCAGGACCAAAGGACGGATTTTCGGGGTCGACAGGACCATGGGCATGATCAGCAGGGTCGCCAGGACCGAGGTTATAACCATAGGCAGCAGGAGTTCAGGAACCAGGATAGGCGAGATTCTAGTAGGTCTGGTGGTAATCGTCAGGGGCAGGGTAACAACAACCGACGTAGGGATTCTCAGCCGTATCAGCAGTCGGGATCGTCTGGTCAGAAGGGGCCTGTTGAGGCTCTACCTCCTCCTCCTACATGTACTTCCTGTGGGAAGACTCATCCAGGTCCTTGTCATAGAGCTTCGGGTGGCTGTTTCTGGTGTGGATCTTCTCAGCACAGGATCAAGGACTGTCCTAGGAAGAATGCTGGTGAACCTAAAGTCGATGCTAGGGCAGCTCCTGCTTCAGGCCGGGTTTATTCTTTGACACGTGACCAGGCTGCTGGCACCTCAGGTACTATTACGGGTTTTCTGCATATTGGAGATCGTATTGTTTTTGTTTTATTTGACACGGGTGCTACACATTCTATAATATCCACATCACTTGCAAGTAAAATAAACGTAAACCCAACTAAATTAATGAACCGTATATCCATTGCTACCCCGATGAAAACTCATGTGATTATTGATGTTGAGTATGTTAATTGCCCTCTCCGTTTCGATGATCGTGTTCGTTCTGCGAACCTTCTCCCCATTGATATGGTTGATTTTGACATTATTCTGGGCATGGACTGGTTAGCTGCTCATAAGGCGACCATTGATTGTTATGCTCGTAAGGTGATCTTTGGTGATCTTCACCATCCTGATTATGTTTATTCTGGTTCCCAACCTCTGAAATCTGTAAAGATTATTTCGGCTATGAAAGCCCGTACATTGATTTCGCATGGCTGTCTTGGTTTTCTTGCCTCTATTAAGGATACCTCTGTTGATGTTCCTAGCATTGATAGTATTCGTATTGTGCGCGATTTTGCCGATGTATTTCCGGATGAACTTCCTGGCATTCCTACTGTCAGAGAAGTCGAGTTTAGCATTGATCTGATTCCGGGTGCTGAACCCATATCTAAAGCTCCTTATCGCATGGCACCGATTGAATTAAAGGAATTAAAGGAGCAATTGCAAGAACTGTTGGAAAACGGTTTTATTCGTCCGAGCGTATCTCCTTGGGGTGCTCCTGTGTTGTTTGTTAAGAAGAAAGACGGGAGCATGCGTCTTTGTATCGATTATCGGGAGCTTAACCGCATTACTATTCGTAACCGCTATCCTCTTCCTCGCATTGATGATTTATTCGATCAGTTGCAAGGAGCGAGGCATTTCTCTAAAATTGATCTGAGGTCTGGATATCACCAGCTTAGGGTGAGGGAACAGGATGTTCCCAAAACGGCCTTTCGCACTCGGTACGGTCACTATGAATTCTTGGTTATGCCTTTTGGTCTGACCAATGCTCCTGCCGTGTTTATGGACCTAATGAACCGGATATTCCACGAATTCCTCGATAAGTTTGTGATTGTCTTCATAGACGATATTCTTGTGTATTCTAAATCTGAGGAGGAACATGAGCAACACCTTGGTATTGTTCTGGAGATTTTGCGACAGCAGAAATTGTATGCGAAGTTTTCAAAGTGCGAGTTTTGGTTGGATCGTGTAGCTTTCTTGGGTCACATCGTTTCTGCAGACGGTATTACTATGGATCCGGCGAAGGTTGAGGCCATCACAAAATGGCCAAGGCCTACTAATGTGACGGAAGTGAGAAGTTTTCTGGGTCTCGCTGGGTATTATAGGAGATTTGTTGAGGGTTTTTCGCGTCTTGCTTTGCCGTTGACACAGCTGATGAGGAAAGGGGAAAAGTTTATTTGGACTGATGAACGAGAGAGTAGTTTTGAGGAGTTGAAGAAACGTTTAGTGTCGGCACCTATCTTGACTCTTCCATCGGGTTCCGGCGGGTTCCAGATATATAGCGATGCATCGAAGAAGGGTTTAGGATGCGTTTTGATGCAGCATGGGAAGGTGATCGCATATGCTTCGAGGCAGCTGAAGCCTTATGAGGTGAACTATCCGACGCATGATCTAGAGTTAGCAGCTGTGGTTTTCGCGCTAAAGATTTGGCGCCATTATTTGTATGGAGAGACTTGTGACATTTTCACTGATCATAAGAGTCTTAAATACATCTTCACCCAGAAAGAATTGAATATGAGGCAGAGGCATTGGTTAGAGCTTCTGAAAGATTATGATGCTAACATCCAGTATCATCCCGGTAAAGCAAATGTAGTCGCCGATGCTCTGAGTAGGAAATCCGGTATGATTGCGAGTTTGGAATTTGAGCCCCGTATTTTGCATGATTTAGAGCTTCTTGATGTGGAGTTTTGTGTTCGAGGTCATGGTGGTTATTGGGCTAGCCTTACGGTGGAGTCCAATCTTATCTTGCGAATTAAGGAAGCTCAGAAAGAGGATGGTGAGCTGTGGTCTATAGTTCAGAATGTTGAGGAAGGCAAACAGTCAGAGTTTAGAGTTGATGATTCCGGTGTAGTGTGGTTTGAGGACCGTCTCTGTGTTCCCAACGATCCTGAGCTTCGTGAGGCTGTTCTATCAGAGGCTCATAGTTCCCCTTTTACTATACATCCTGGTTCTACCAAGATGTACCGGGACCTTAAGCAACATTTCTGGTGGAGTGGCATGAAACAGGATGTGGCCTCGTTTGTATCTAAGTGTCTGACTTGCCAGCAGGTCAAGATCGAGCACCAAAGAGCTAGTGGGTTGCTTCAGCCGTTAGAGATTCCGAAGTGGAAATGGGAGGAAATTTCCATGGATTTTGTGACAGGTTTACCTCCTACTCGTAGGAAGCATGATGCGATTTGGGTGGTCGTTGATCGACTAACCAAGTCTGCTCACTTCCTCCCTATTCGTGTGGACTACAGTGTTAGTAAGTTGGCAGACATATTTCAGCAGGAAATCGTTAGACTTCACGGCATGCCTACGGCTATTATATCAGATAGGGATCCTCGGTTTACATCTCGATTCTGGAAGGGATTACATAAGGCATGGGATACACGGCTTAAGTTCAGTACAGCTTTCCACCCTCAGACAGATGGTCAGTCGGAGAGGACCATTCAGACTTTAGAGGACATGTTGAGGGCATGTGCTTTAGAGTGGACGGGTAGCTGGGATGATTATTTGTGTTTGGTAGAGTTCGCATATAACAACAGTTGGCACGCGAGTATTCGTATGGCTCCTTTCGAGATGTTATATGGTCGGAAATGTAGGGCTCCGGTTTGTTGGAATGAGGTTGGTGAGCGCGTTATTGAGGGTCCAGAGTTAGTACAGATCGCTACTGAGAAAGTGGATGTTGCTAGGGAGAAGTTAAAGGAAGCTAGGGCTCGTCAAAAGAGTTACACTGATAAGCATAGGCGTGACTTGGAATTTCGTGTTGGTGATCGGGTATTTCTTAAGGTTTCGCCGTTCCGAGGGGTTAAACGTTTTGGGATCAAGGGCAAGCTCAGTCCTCGATTCATCGGACCGTTTGAAATTTTGGATCGCATTGGAGAGGTTTCGTATCGTTTGGCTCTTCCTCCGCAATTATCACATGTTCACGACGTCTTTCATGTATCTCTTCTGAGGGGATACAATTACCATCCATTGCATGTGGTGTCTTATCCTTTTGATCAGATCCAGCCAGATATGTCTCTTCCGGAGGAGCCGGAAGCTGTTCTTGATCGCCAAGAGCGAGTTATGAGACGTAAGGTCATTCCCTTTGTTAAGATTCTTTGGCGGAACCACCCAGAGCGGGAAGCTACCTGGGAGACCGAGGAGTCTATTCGAGCTAGTTATCCTCATTTTGTATTCTGATCTGGTATGTCTCCATTATGTTTTGGTCCGTTTCATTTTGACTCTTTGCAAATTTCGGGGACGAAATTTTTTTGTTAGAGGGGAAGAAATTGTAACACCTAAAAATCTAAAAACATGTAAAAGGACCAAATTGCCCCTACAATCAAAAACTTTAACAAAACAAGTCCTTGATTTACCAAATTGATCCAGAAGCTTGGTAAACTAATAACTTAAGATACGAAATAATCCAAAGCCACTTATAACACATTAAAAAGGTTACGTGTACCCTTCTAATCATCACCTAGCCGAATATATTATAACATGTACATATGTTAATCAATTAATTTGAAATAAAAGTAAATAAGGAAGATTATCAAGTGTGATTTGGTCATATCTCATCAACCCCGAAATTCTAGGCCTATCACTCCCATATACACGGTATTCCACTCTTATATCACACACTCTCCATAATATCCTCACATAGTTTAACCGAAGATCTCACAAACCCTAAAAACCACAAAACGGCTGCTACCCTTCAATCGATCATTTCAAGCTTTTCTAAACCAAACTCTCGTGTTCTTGATCGTCTAAAGGAGGCTAGAGAGAGCCTTGAAGGTGTGTTCGTGGTGTTTTCGATTTCCAGAAGGTGTTTACTTGTCGAAGAGCTCGATAAGGAGGTAATCGGTATAAGTTTCACCGACTTTAGCACACATTATATTATGCTTTTCTCCTGTTCTTAACACTCCTCTCGACCTATAACACGTAGATTTGGAAGTAGTTCGTGACCGAGTTCGACCTGTGGAAGAGTTGTGATATCGCGACTCCATTATAAGGTTTTTGCTCGACTTATTCCTAATCCGACCTATATGTTATCATATGTCATTTTCTCACGCTCTTCATAATATTTGTGATACATGATAACGTATACAAGAACTAGAGAGGACTGTGGTGATCGCGGTGTTCTTTTTGTTCGGTTCGACTCCATCACTCGTACGCGTTTGTGATTCGACTAAACCCTGGTTTGATCCTTCTTTCATGGCCTTTTCATCTTAATATTAGCATACATAACGAATCTATGAACCATGCACGTTAAAAGTATCGATTTGGATAAACATATGTTATGATCGAACCAAACCTTAAAGGGGATTCATATAAGCGACCTGCTGCTATAAACTTGTTAAGTATGTGTTCGACATGATCATAGTAATATAATGGAAGTATTAAAACGAGCCTATGAAGTCTAGATCGTATGATGTGAAATTTATGTCTAACCGGATTTTAAAATGAGAAATATGGTCGATTTAGGGTTTCGAATGGATTAGGGTTCTTTTTAAAGGCTTAATTAATGATTAATGATGGGTAGTAATGATTGGAACATGTTTTGGTTAGGGTTAGTTGGGTAAAAATGCATACCGATTGGTTTTGGAACTATAAGGGGGTCGATATTGTCATTTTTAAACTATGGGGCTGTTTTTGGAAACTTGTTCAAACTTATATATGTCATACTACATAAAATTCGAGGGATCTTGTGTTAGTTTGATACTTAAAAGGGGTTGTTTCATAACTATATATTATATATATAAGTCGAATTGAATAAAGAGAAGGGCTAAACATGTAATTTTGCAAAACTTGAGGGCTATACGTGTTAAGATTATATTCGAAGGGGTATGCTGCTATTTTGTTTAATAAAGGACCGATGGTGTAATTGTTGATAAGTAAAAGGTTAAAACATAAGTATGGGGACCAAGTGTGTAAATATTCTAACCTAAAGGACTTGTGTTGTAAAACCTATATTTGAAGGGTCAAATCGTACCATATATAAAGTTGAGGATATATTGTGTAATTCGTAAAACTAAGGGACTAGATATGTAACTATGGTAACTAGAGTGACCTAATGTGTAAATTATGAATAAATGAGGATGCAATCATGTAATATGATAAAGTAAGTAATCATTATGTAAAATGGATAATTTGATATTTGGAGGTTAAAAGTGTAACTTTTGTAATAAATGGGTATAAAGTGTGAATGGTGAATTCTTAAGGATCGAATATGTAAATATGATAAAAGATACACTAATTCCAGAAATAATGATCTAACTAAGTATGTTACTCCATATTTCTAAAAATGGAATCCTTCCAAAAGAGGAAACTTACTAACTATGGAGACCTGCTAAAAATGGAAAGTTACTAAAAATGGGAAAGCAATTAATTAAGAATGAATTGTAATTCCCTTCTACTTCCTTAGGTGTGAAGAAGGAGCGACTTTGAGCTGTCCCCTGTTTCTGTGCTTATTTCTATTTGTGCTTTCTTCATAAGGTACGGATACTCTACCCTTTTAAGAAAGGGTGTCTTATCACCTATGCTTCGATGTTGAGCTATGAACCTTGCTATGAACCTTTGCTATGACCCTTTTGCTATGAACCTTTTATGAACCTTTTCATATGACTTTGAGATTCACTTTTGACATGACCTTGAGATATGCTTTGTTATGACTTTGAGATAAACCCGTTTGCATGACATTGAGACCTGACTCTTAGTTTGATACCCGAGCCATTTTTGTACTTTCCTAGCCAGGAAGGTAACCTGGCCATGTCTGTGATGCACCACTGGCATGACTCCTGTGTGGGGGAGTGATTTCTCACACCGTCCCTTTTATATTATCTGCCGGCTATTGACTTTGAGATTGACTTTGAGGTTGGGGGGCGTATGGATTGCAATCCTAGATTTGTTTGTTAGTGGATTTAACTATGACTTTGAGTATGATTTTGAGTATGACTTTGAGGTGACTGGTGCTGTGTGCAATACACGCCTTTCACATTTTTGGGAGCTAGCTACTCCACCCCTATTGATACATGAGGACACCCCTCATATTATCTGGTTGCCTGAGAGGTATCCCCTCTGATTGTGAGCTTGTGACTTTGAGACTATGATGTTGAGATTATGACTTTGAGTTTGTGGGCTCGTGGTAGAAAACTATCCTATATTTCCTTATTACTCTTTTGCTTTGATTATACCTCATGACATTTCCCAGTGCCTTATTATATTTCGGTTTCGTTATCTTTGCTTGTATTATGTATCTGTTCACTGGGCTTTGTAAGCTCAGCCGCACGTTTTCTTTTTCGTGTGCGGCAGGTATCTAGCTGGGAGATGGATCTTATGCTTGGGATGAGAGTTAGTTGGATGCTTTTACCTTAGATGATGTCCTACCCTAGTCTGGCCAGTTGTTTAGACCTTTTGATTATGGATTCATTTCGTTATGTGTTTCCTTTGAATTATTCCGTTATCTTGTGAGACTTTTGTATTGGATTCAAGTCATGTTGACTTGGTTTATTTATTTATGATGTTTTATGGCTTCCGCTGTGTATATGTATGAATGCTTGATAATGTCGCCATAATGTGATATCTCTACCCTTGTCGGGTTGGGGTGTTACAGTTATTCCTAAGTGATCAATTTAGTAATAACCGTGGGAGCCACATTATGTCCCGCAGTCAAATGCCCGCAAGCCACTAATAAACACAGAGGTTATCAATGCACTAATAAGTAGTAACCAAAGACATCAACATATAAACTTTAATTGATGGGAAAGCAAGTATTAAAGGGAGTGCAATCTTTCGTTGTCACATTACACAAGCCACCAATCCTGATGAATTAAAGTTTGCTAACACAATAAAACAAAACTACTTAATGAATTAAACACATGCAGCACCTTCTTACAGCTCTTGTATCTTTGATTTGGGTGTGTCTTGTGCTGCCTCCTTGACTGAATTCGTCCTTGGTTTCTCCTGTTCGGTCTTAGGTTATAATGTTCGGAACTCCTTAATTCGTCTGGTCTACGGGGTATTTATAGTTTCTGTCTGAGGGAAGATGCGGCGCATCTACTAAGTAGATGCGGCGCATGTACTTAACTTCGCGTGGGGTCCAAGATTATAATATTCAGGAATATTCGTACACCGCCAGAAGATGCGGCGTAACTCCATGATTAGATGCGGCGCATGTCCTCTTGTATCTTGGATCGTATCTGGTGATATCTTGATAGAGATGCGGCGCATCTGGAGCAGATTAGTCTTGATCTTCTTCATTTCAGTAGACTCTTAACTTTATGCATGTTTTGCTCCATAATCAGTCCAAAATCGCTAAGTTTCACCAAATGCTTGTTTTTACCTGAGAATTACAAAAGTAAACGATTAAGTATCAATCCTCATACATAATATAGTAAAACAAGTCAAATTAATAGGATAAATGATAGTAATAAAATGTACTTATTTGAGTTCATCAAATATCCCCCCACTTGAACTTTACTTGTCCCCAAGTAAACCTTAGAATTTCTTTTATGAAAATGTATCCTAAAAGATGTTAGGATTTATTTTTATATCAAGCATGTATTCGTTTATTTCATAATCACACAACTAAACACTTAACGAATTAGAAGTAAAATAAAATAATTTGATAAAAGCAAATCTAATCGTTTAACTGTCCAGTCGTGACGAATATTCTATCATAAGCTTGGCAAGTATACACATCTCCCCCACTAAAGCTAAGGAATAACAAGTCTAAAGCGGTAAAAAGGGTTTGTAGGTATAAGGGTTAATTATTCTCTTTTCACTATCGATCTCAAATTCCAGAAAAGGCGACAAAATCACAAATACATGATCGAATCCACGAACACGATACTTGCAATTGCTCAAATCCTTAACTCGAATAGGCTAAAGATAGGTCCAAACTTCACCAATAATAATATATCAAAAAGGGCGACAAAATCATAAATACATAGCCGAATCCACGACTACGATACTTAAGATTGCTCAAATCCCTAATCTCAATAAATCAAAGGTTTGGTTGGATAAAGAATAATAAAGGGTATGGATAACATTTGGGATATAAATTGGTGTAAAAATAAAAAATAAACAAAACAAATAAATTAAAATCCTAAGTGTGGTTAATCACTATCCCAACCATCCCATGAATAAGACTCATATCATCGAATAACTCACGCTTTAACACTTGAAACATACGCTTTAGGTAGACACGAATTATACTCAACAAAATCTTAATCAAAGAATAAACCTTAATTGGCGTTCCATAACTGCCAATTCCCATTCAATCCATAAATATAGTACAACAAATAGTGGTGATATCGACCACTTACATAACTTTACACAAGTTGGTTAAAACTAACTTCCAACTTTTTTTCTTTCTTTTTCTTTTCTTATTTTTTTTCGATTTTTTTTTTATTTTTTTTTATTTTTTTTTTTATTTTTTTATTAAACTTAGATGTGTAAAATTTCACCACATCACTATAACTTTCTTTCCGGATAATTTTTTTCATACTTTTCATACTTTCAGAAATAACGCTAATAGTGAAAGTAGTAAACACACGAAAAACAAACTCAAAGATATACAATATTTACTTTCACTCCAATTGCATTGTGCAATTTCCCGACCTAACCAAAGATAATGAATTACGCCCGCGAACACAGGTAATGTAAGGAAACACACTGCCTATAGCAATTAACCAACCACGGATTCTAATCTACAGGGGTAGGCTAAGGTGTAAGGGTGTAACGAAACAATTTAAACATAGGTGTAAGAAACGAAAGGAATGGCTCTGAGTGTTTTTCTAGGGGTATCTTACTCTAAAAATGAGAGTAACAAAAGGGTTTATACGGGGGTTAACTAACCAGTGTAGTTAGCTAATAACACATAACATATAATAGGCTTTTTGGGTGTAATCCTAGAAATTTACCAATTTAGACAAGTCATTCCAATTATATAAATATAATACTTATTATGGTGGTCTCGAATAGTATACAAGCCAAGTTCTAAAGTTTACAAGTCACCGGCACACTCATAGATTTGTGAATTTTGAAAAATCACAATTTTTGAAAATAACGTCATGTGTGCAGCTATGCAACTTAGATCTTAAACAAAAACATGCTAAAAAAAAAAAAAAAAAAAAAATAAGTTTGATATATTAAGCACATTTTAAGCATAATTTTTGAAAAGTTTTAGGACAAGTAATTGTTAAGTGTTCTAATTCTCCAATCCCCCCACTTAAGTTAAACAACGTCCTCGTTGTTTGTATAAAAGGTTAAAAACTGGAAAATAGAAGAATTAGAACAGAAAAACTCCCCTGAGATTTGCTCGGTATGATCCTCCATTAGTATAAGAGCAAAAATCATCTTTCTTGTGGATTAGAACGTTTAAGCTTCATACTTGATGTATCCACAGGAAATCCAGGAAACTATAATACCACCAACACTTTAAAACACACCTAAGATAAGAAAGGTTCAAACTTGCATAATACATTAGTAGTTAGATAAAAATAAAACATAAAAATTTAAAAATGAAAATCATCAGGTCAGTCGATGCGCCGTATCTTATGGAAGAAGATACGCCGTATCGAGCCTGGAATTAATACGGATCAGAATAAAGATGCGCCGCATCCTTAACCAGGGATGCGCCGCATTGAAATAAACTGATAAATAGTTTTAAAGTCGAAAATAAAAAATGCAGAAAATTAAAATAAGATATCACCATTGCAGGAGATGCGTCGCATCTCAGAATTGAGATGCGCCGTATCCTCATGCGGCCTGAAACAAAAATAAAACAAAATAAAGGATAGGATGCGTCGCATCTGTTAACCAGATGCGGCGCATGTAGATACCAAACAGACTGTTAACAGTCTGTTGTAAAATGACTCGTTCCACGGTTTAATCTCTCACGTCCTCTCGTACTCTCATGCTGAACTTAATGCCAGTCTTCATCAGATATAACAAGAAATAAAAACTGAAACATTAAATATATACATGAGAATAGTGATCAGTACAATCCAAAAAAAAAATAATAATGTGTGGAACAATGTCTGTAAAATCAAGAGAGTAAGATCATGGGTGAGCAAGGTCGTCTGGATGGGTCCCGGAAGTGCTGGCTCCATCAGTCCTCTGGCGGACTCTGCGCTCGTATGCACGTGTCACTCCCGCAACCTCAGTACCATCTGGACGGGTGTGGGTAATACCCTGATGCTCTAAAAGTCTGCTCACACTCCTAACCACCCACTCAAAGTCCCTCCTCAGGGCTCTCAACTCTCCCTCGACTGCCTCAAGTCTCTGACCAATGGTGCGTGGGGGTACTGGTGCCTGTGGCACCTCCTCGTCGGCAGGAGCAGCAGTCGGAGGTCCCTGAGGTCCTCCCTGCTCCGCCTCTGGCCCTGCAGCTCTGGCGGGCCCTAATGCTGCCCAAAAGTGGCCTCCCGCAGCCACCTGGCAGATCCCGAGTCTAACCAAATAGTCCCTATCGATAACCGGGAGACGGGCCACAATAACCTCCAGCCCCGCTGGGATCTCTGCTCCAATAACTCCAAAATGGCGGGCCAGCCTCGAAACAAAATGCCCGCCAGTCATCTGGCTCCTCCGATCTCTCCCTGCAGCAGATCGGTGGAGGTAGTGCGCTAAAAAGTGGGGGATGTTCACCGACAACCCCTCATCCATACTCCTAAGGAGGAAGAGGTCCAGAGTAGTCACCTTTTCAGGTGACTGACCTCTCCCAGCAATAGTAAGTGCAATCAGCCTGTGGCACAGCCTCCTCATTGGCTCCCTGATCAAAGTATATGAGGGGGTGGAAGTAGTAATATCACCCAATGAAGAAATCCGGTCCCAGTAATCACTGAATAATCCTCTGTCAGGGACAACCCGTAAACTCTCAGCCCAATACCTGGCAAACCCAGCAGATCCAAGCTCCTCCTCAGTGTGTAGCCCCATGGCCAAAATAAACTGCCTCATCGACATCTGCCTATGCACACCTCCTAGCCTGAATACCAGAGTGTCAGCTGTATCAATCTCCAAATCCGTCTCCCTGTAATGAATCGTGCTAAAGAACTCCAGCATGAGCTCCCGAATCAGAGGCTCGTCAATCCTAAATAGTCTCTCCCAAGCACTAGACCTAAACACCGCCTCCTCATCATCTCCAACAACTACCATCTCCATCCGATGCTGTAAACTCGCAGCTGCATGTCCACCACCGATCAATCCCACATCGTCAAAATTCAAAACCTGGACTCTGAATATTTTCTTGAAGTAAATCGAGTCAAGCCTATGCAAGTAATCCTCTAGAGCGGCAGGAGTAAGTCCCATGTTCTCAAATTGTAGCCACTGATGCCTTAGTGTGACCTCTGGTAATGCCACCTGAAATAGATATTCACAGTCAGTAAACAGTCTGCAAAATAGGTAGATACGGCGCATCCGATTCAATCAGTGCGGCGTATCTGAATAAAGTATAAGAGATGCGGTGCAAGATAATAGATACGGCGTATTGAGATGCGTCGTATCTAGATTAATCAATACGGCGTATCCAGAATTTTATCAATTTTGAAATAGGTCGTTACGCCGCATTAATCAACCTAGATGCGCCGCATCTAAAAGCATATCAGTATAAAAT
Organism: Artemisia tridentata subsp. tridentata; assembly: GCA_021014915.2. Classification (NCBI taxonomy): domain Eukaryota; kingdom Viridiplantae; phylum Streptophyta; class Magnoliopsida; order Asterales; family Asteraceae; genus Artemisia; species Artemisia tridentata. The sequence continues at coordinate 236,029,960 of CP139502.1, read as the reverse complement.
AAAGGGTCAGGCACGTTTATCAAGAATCCGTATCCGTGACGTAAACTACCACTAAATATCACAGTATCATATTTTCCTTATATCAGTTCTATCAAAAACTTCTATCACACTTTCCCTCTAAAATTTAAAAACAAACACCCAAAACCCTATTTCTCGTTCGATTTAATTAGTGCCAAATTCGATGCCCAATTCTAAAATTAACTTAGGGGAAATAATCAATGCCAAGTTCTAATCATATCCCTATATCGTTTAAGCCCTAATCGAATTGGTCATATAAACCCTAATTTATAATTAAACGAAATTAAATCAAAATAGAATAATTACCTTAATTGTATGATCGGGTGAATGATTATAGATCGGATTAGAGGGTGAGTTTAGGAAAATGCTCCGAATTAAAGTATAGTATTACTGTGTGAATGTTCTTAACTGTGTGTGTTTTTGCGGTAAGAAGTTTAGATCCGGCGCATTCTCATCGTATTTATAGGGCGAAACGATGCGCCGTATTGAAAAATTAGATGCGCCGTATCTGTTTAATCTCGTTGACTAGTCAATAAGTTCTAGCTGGTCAGAGATACGGCGCTTTGGATATTTAGATCCGCCGTATCTCTATGTTAGTAAACGAAATTTAAATGAAGAACGTACCTTGGCCTCCGCAACACAGTTCCTTATACATCAAATTTGGGTTAAACGGCATACCATATAGATGAATTCAAAATAAGAGCAATAGGCATAAACGTTTTATTAATAATTGTAATCTTATTGTTTAGTGGATAAGGATTTATTCCGAGGTTAGGAACAAATATCGTTTTTAAGCATACAAAATTAAGATTACGATTTGAATCAGATGTATAACATGGATAATAAAACTGAGATTTATAGTGTAGAGAACTTTCCTTTGGGCAGGTTGAATTATCGTAGAGTTTACCTGGGATTCTATTTCAAGAATTTAAGACGTTCAATGTTACCAGTACTGAGTTTTCCTCCACTCTCGTCGTCTTATGTTCGGTCACTTCAGCTAGCGTCTCTTGGTTTGGTTCAGAATGTAATCTTTCTTGGTGATGCTCGAGTCATCATTTATCCTGAAAATAAACAACTTGCACACGAGAGTAGCTGACCGATCAAGGTAAATATCAAAAATCAACTATATTTATCAAATTATATTTGTCGTATTAACAAAAGCTAATGCGCCGTATTTTCGTTACGTTTCAAAATACAAGATTTTTGATTCAGTAAGATGCGCCGTATCGATATAGATCGATACGTCGTATCTTGTTTAATAATTCGCAAACTGTTTTTAATTAAAATAATAGATACGCCGTATCTGCTAAAGCAGATGCGTCGTATGGCGTTAACGTTTAGAAATTTTTTTTTTATCAAAAATAGATACGCCGTATCTTGGGGAAAAGATGCGGTGTATCGCTTTATCGCTTAGAAAAATTTTTCTTATTAAAAACAGATACGCCGTATCTTGGGGAAAAGATGCGTCGTATCGAATTAATTAAACGCGTTGTATTAAAAAAATTAAACGCAATACGCCGTATCTGAGAGATCAGATGCGCCGTATCGTTTGATTTAGCACAGTACAACGATAGCAGAACAGAAAAATACGAAAAATAAAAACACACAAACAAAAATAAACACACAAAAATAAAAGAAAACAATTAACACACAATACAACAAATATGCAAAATAATACAATGATGCAATTAATCTAATAAAAAGAAAAACCTAATTAAAATACTAATCAAATTAACAGATAATAACAATTCACTCCCCGGCAGCGGCGCCAAAAACTTGATGCGCGTGATGTGTCGTTGCGGTTTAGCAGTTTTAATGCCTACTCAAGTTTTAAATTTATATTTAGCCGACTTATCAATAACACACACACTTAACGAGCAGTGTACCCGGTCAGTATGAATATAATGGTAAGTAGAGTGTCGATCACTAAGAGTGGAACGTATTATCTCGTTATTCTAATCAGTATTTTAATATCCTAACGCAAGGGGGTTTCAGCCTGAGAGACTGGCACGATTTGTTTGCAATTAAATACTAAAATAAACCAATAGGCACGAATCAGCAAGTAGCACACACGTACACAGATAGATACTTGAGACAATAAGAGGGCTGTCTTTATGATTAAGTAGATTGTCACTTGTTTTATTGATAGCTTTATATGAAGTGTATGTAGTTAACCCTTTCTCGTTGGTCCTAATCTTATCGGCGAGTAAACCCTTAATGATTACTTATGTCTAAAAGTTATTCCTAAGTGATCAATTTAGTAATAACCGTGGGAGCCACATTATGTCCCTGATGAGGCGAAAAGTGTACCGCTTTTAAGGGGTCATTTAAGCCTTAAATCGTATTTATTTGATCAAATATTGCCCTAAATCGTTCCTTTTGTCATTTTAGGTACTTTTGAGGAGAAATCTGGAAAAGGAGGCATTTTGGACGTTTTTGGAGCATTAAAGTGAAGAAAACGGCAAAGTCTCAAGAATCGGCTAAAAGTTACTCTTGACGGCGTCACAATTAACATGGGACGGCGTCATGCCTTGGCAAAGAAAAGTTGGATGTGAAATTTACTCATGACGGGCCAGTGAGTTTGCATAAGAATTCTGACGGCGTCACGCTTTAACTAAATCAAGGGCGTCACGGCTTAAATCTTAAGGGGACGGCGTCACGTTCATGATCCGACGGCGTCAAGCCTTGATAAGCCAGAATGGATTTTGGTAGAGCTAAAGAGGGACGGCGTCAAGATGGTCATCCGGGAACCCTAAAAGCGGCGAGGTGACGGCGTCACAATGCATAAGGTGACGCCGTCAGATGTCAAAGTCTATATATAGTTTTCTAATTTTTTGTCATTAAGGAGAGCTTAGTGTGTGGAATTTTGGGATAAAACCCTAAGACGATTTTAGCTACTTTTTCAGGGCTTCTTGCCTTGAGATCTTCCATGTTTCATTGAAAGATAAGTTATCAATTAATCATTCAATATGTCTATGTGTTGTTTGATTCTATCTTATGCTTGTCTTTTGTTTAACATGTTAGGCTAATTTTATCTTGTGTTTGCTTAGATCTAATGAAACCTAGCTATTGATTATTGGTTGTTAGTGTGTTATTAGTTGTATTGGATGATTGTTTATCTATGTTAGGCTTAAGAAAACTGGCTAACTTCCTATTCGGTAACTTGCTTGAACGTCTTAAGAAACATGAACCAAACGCGTACTAAAGGTTTTTATGGTTGTATTTAATGCACAAGCGAATTCTAGTGATCCCATGTTAGGAGCTTCCTAGCCGGCTCGACATAGGAGTGAAGTAGGAGCTTGTAGAGTTTGGGGAAGTAAGTACGCCACCCCACGAATGGTATTAAGGAATACACCCGTCATCCACGCGACTAATACACACTAATTAACCGGTAAAAGATAGTTAGGGAGTAAGGAAATCTAAGTAAACACATTTCTCTACACATAAGTTTCTCACCACTTTTCATTTTTGTTATTTTATTTTATTTGCATTTGTAGTAATTTGGGTTAGTTGACTAGCAACTAATTCCGCCCACTCCTTCAAAACCCGAGATTTTACTTGCTTTCATAAAATTATAAAAAATAAAAAGAATCTTCCTCAACCCTTAGACCTAATTAGAGTAGCCTTTCACACCTAACGAACACTATTCCCTGTGGAGAACGATCAATCCCCCGTACTTACCACTACACTATACTACATCGGTCAGGTACACTGCCTGGTGGGGTTGTAAGCCTCTTGAGATCCCTCGAGAGGTAAAACCTGTTGTAAGGTTGCAAAACCCACGCATCAAGTTTTTGGCGCCGCTGCCGGGGAATAGTTATTGTTTAGGTTGAATTTTTATTTCTATTAGGTCTACTCACTAGATTCCTTTCTAGTGAGATTTTTATTTTATTTTTCTAGGTTTTCTTTAGTCTATCTATTTTCTTCGTGTCTTTGTTCGTAACCATTACCGTCCGACATCATGGAAGATGGTAATATCCTTAACCCACACAACCCACCACCACAACAACCACCACCACCTCCTAGAGCCCGTACTTTAGGAGAGTATTCCCGTCCTAGCCACCACGGCTATCGAAACACCATTGAGCTCACACAAGGAGCCAATATCACACCCTTGCGATCCGACACCATCCGGTTGGTGCAAAGCGGATGCGCATTCCATGGACTTCGTTCTGAAGATCCTAATCAACATCTCAAGGACTTTCTTAAAATCGTTGATTCTATAGACCTTTATGTTGCCACTCGAGAGACGACCCGATTGCGTCTCTTCCAATTCTCTCTGCGGGACCAAGCTAGTCAGTGGCTAGAACGTCAACCCGCAGGATCCATTACCTCTTGGGATGATCTCACCACTCGTTTCCTTGCTCAGTTTTTCCCACCGGGAAGAACTACCAAGCTAAGGAATGATATCTTGATGTTCCAACAACGTCAAGGCGAAACTCTCTATGAGGCATGGACTCGATTCAAGGACTTACTCCAAAAAGTCCCTCACCATGGCATAGAACTTTGGCTCCAAGTCCAAATCTTCTATGACCATATCAATCTCTCCACGAGGCAAACCATTGACCAATCGGCCGGTGGCAAGCTACGTGATCTAAGTGCGGAACAATCATGGGCTCTCCTAGAGGATCTTGCTCTTTATGACAACGAAAGTTGGAGTGATCCCCGTGATTTGAATAAAACGGTCAAGGCAATATCTTTGCCTTTGAACAATTCAAGCACTTCCGACCGTAGGATCATAGAACTTGAAGACCAAGTCAAGTTTCTCATGAAATCCTACGAGGCTCCTAAACCTTCAAGCCAAGTGAACAAAATCACTTCTTCATGTGAGTTATGTAGTGGTCCCCACGACACTCGTGATTGCATGGAACTCCCCGAACAAGCTTTTGTGGACTACGCATTATCGCGTACCGACGGAGCGGGAGATAAGTGGTACACTTTCAAGCCCGAGCCAAACCCTTATGGTGATTCATATAACCCCTCATGGAAAAATCACCCGAACCTTAGGTGGAAACAAAACCAAAACACACAACAACCCAATTCTTCCAACCCACCTAATCGTTTCCAATCAAGCGGTTCCAACTCGAACCGTACTTTCAACAACAATCCTTCCGGCAATGGTAGTACCAATAACTTTGAAGGATTGATGTCTCAATTTATGGCATCTCAAGAAGCTCGTTTAGCCAAGTTTGAAGCCGATTTCAAACAAAAACAAAGCGAGATGACCGACAAGATTGACACCTTGTTGAAAGCCCTCAATGACCGAGAAATGGGAGCACTCCCTAGCAACACGGTCAAGAACCCGAAACTAAACGTCAACGCTATTTCATCGGTTTCGTCCCTAGTTCTTGTCCACAATATTATTCGGTCAATTCCATGAGCACGTGTTTCAAACAAACCCAAATCATTCCAAGTGACCAAGAAGTTATGACATCCAAATTGGTCAACAACATAGTTGAAACACCTCCCACTCAAAACCTTGACGATGAATTCAAGGAGCTCCACCTTGAAAGTCCGGTTGTTGATGAGAAGAAGCTCAAGTTAGGCGAAAAAGGGACCGCCTTTGTTCAAAACAAGCTACCTAAGAAGTTAGATGATCCGAGCTTATTTGTTCTACCTTGCAAGATCGGTAATTCGGAGGCTTATGATACATTAGCCGATCTTGGTTCAAGCCTTAACCTACTTCCGTTACCTCTCTACACCTCTCTAAAACTTGGAAAACTTGAAGAAACCGAGGTGATAATAGGCTTAGCGGATGGAAGTGTTGCTTACCCGGTTGGAGTAGTTAAGGACGTGTTAGTACACATTGGAAAGCTAACCATTTTAGCCGATTTCCACGTCCTTGATATGGTTAGCGACCCTACATGCCCCTTGTTGATAGGTAGAGGATTTTTAGCGACCGCTAGTGCTATGATTGATTGTAAGGAATCTAAGATAGCGGTAGGAGAAGGAGATACTTGGTCAGTCTATGATGTTAAGAAACATGCCTATGATACTAGTGAGGAACCAACACCACATTGGCTAGAATCAAATAGGAGACCATCTAGATATGGACCTTGGATCGATAGAGACTTCATAGGACCCCAACGCCCATTTTACCTAGAAGAGGACTTTGTTAACCGAACGCATTCGGTAGAGCAACTCTTGGCTAGGGACACCGAATTAGATCCATTTGAAGACCCTCTAGTTTTTAGAAGGATGATTGATTTCCTAGGAGTTTTGCCAATTAACCTAGGAATGAATAAGTGGATTTGTGAGGAAGATGATCATAAGTGGAATTGGGATAAACCACCCAATGATGGAGATGGGTCATGGCATATCAAGATGACATTGTATGACCCGGATGGAGAGAAGTTTGAAAAGACATATCGTACTAAGCGAACCAATAGGAAACTTCAATCCAAGCTTAACCCTAAAGACGTCCTTGATGACGAGCTTACTTACATAGGGTAGCGTGACTTTGAGTCTAGCTACAAGACTCGTTAATAAAGAAAAGCGCTTCTTGGGAGGCAACCCAAGCTTTATTTGTTTTATTTGCTTTGTGTGTTTATTTATTTGTTTGTTTGTTTTTATTTGTTTCCGTATGTGTGTTTAATTTTTATCATTATTGATTCATGTTCAAAAGTAATTTGTGAAAATGCTTTATGTTGTTTTTAACTTCGTCTTAACTACATATAAAGGTATTTTGCAAAAGATAAGTGTAAGGGAAATCTAAATCGGTTTATTAGAACACAAATTAACATGAATCGTAATAATATTAAATTAACATACATATTCGTATTTGTTTGAGTCAAATGCTTGTATCGAGTCATAATGATGTTTTGCAGGATTTCCAGGAAGTAAGTTAAAGGTTTTTCCAGAAATTTTCCGGAAACTTAAAACGAAAATTTTTGTCAGGTCATTTCTGACGGCGTCAGGGGTTATAACCTGACGACGTCAGATTTAATTTCCAGAAAATTTTGAAAATTTTGTTTTCATAAAAAGTTTTTATTAAAATCTCCAACTTATAATCTCCAGGAATCTGCAAAGTTATCATTCCACAAGCATTATATCCTTATATATAGATTTTATCCCGCCGATGTTATGCAGGTTTTCGTGTTTGTTTTCTCAGGTTCAACAGGTTATTTTGAACAAGGAAATGTTTTGAATCAAGCTTATGGCGATGCATTAGTCATGGAGCTTCAACATTCTCTTTGGAGGAAGATTTAACCGTGTAATTTCATTATCCAACGAGCGAATCAGGGGAGTATTTGATTTCATTCTTTTACTTTATTCTTTTACATCTTGTTATTTGAACATTGGGGACAATGTTCATCTTAAGTGTAAGGGGAGGGTAAAAGTACGATTTTAGAGAATACAATTGCGCTTGATTTTTGTTTGTTTGATGGTAGATGTGTAATAAAACTGAGAGAAATACTTGTTAAGGTAATTTTAGTGCCAAATTTAAATTTTTTTACAACATATAGGAGTGAAACTTTGATCTTAATGAGCGTCTCATGGATAGGAGTTATATGACTAGCACAAAACCGTACCACTAAAAAATTTTCCACCCCCAAATATGTGAGGTTCGCCCCTAGAATTGGTAGGAAAAGCATTTATGCTATGATGTGTGTACCGGTAGCATTTAGATTCTAGAACTTGCGTTAGGACCATTCCGAGGCCACAAGTGAGACTACATTCGTGTAGTTAGATTTACTACATGATAAGAGGCATTAGGATTAACCCATTGTTTTACACCTGTGTTTTTGTTATAATTACGTTGGCTACATTGGTCAAGTAATTCTCCCACACCCTTTGCGTTGTACTCATTTTTAGTACACGATACCCCTAGTACACCCCTCAGAGCCTATCTTTTCGTTTCGACCTTTAAGCATTTTACTTAAAGGAAGAATTTGTTACACCCCACTTAAATGTACACCCAAATCGCCTTAGCCTACCTTGTATGCACTCATTTTTAGTGCATTATTGTTACAACATTTGTTTAAACCCAAGTTAATTATCTAATTGATTACATGGTTGCTAAGTCGAGTCATATCCTTGTACATATTGTTTTGGGACGATTGGGACTCATGGGTAAAGTACTAGTGTAATGGAGTAATGGGGAAGAACATCATTTATTACCCCCATATGTGCTAAATGTTTTAAAAGTACTCCAAGTTTTTCAATTATCTTAATTCGAGTCATTAGATTAGTATTTGTAAAGTTATGTAAAAGTTCAAGTGTAAGGGGATGCAACGCCCCTATGATGTATTATTTTGGATGGTAGGGTAAAAGTGCATGCAAAAAAAAAAAAAAAAAAAAAAAAAAAAAAAAAAAAAAAAAAAAAAAATCGAAAAAATCAAGAAAAATACAAAAAAATGAGAAAAAGAAAAATAGAAAAAACATACGGACTACCATCCCGTTTTATTTTATGTTTATTTTATGTTTATGTTATTTTGTTTCTAGCTTTAGATCGAGTCTAGTCTTGGCTTAGCAACATTGTATAGTACATGTAATTAATCAAGATCTTTAACTCGCCACCAGTAAAATATCCTTTATCCAACAAAACCGTGTTTTCCTTTTCCCTACACCTAACGTTATAACCCATTTAAAAGCCCTCTTTGATAGTTTATCTTAGGTGCTTACGCCTAGTGGAGGAGGTTTTCGATCCTTTCCCAAGCCTATGGTAATCTATTTGCTATGACAGGTAGTGAGAGATATTTTCCGTTTTCATTTATGAGATTTATTTTGATGACACTTGAGAGATGTGAGTATCTAAACACTACTTGTGAGGTGCTAGTATATAATCTCCGTGCTTATTATGATTGAAGTGGAACGATTATTTGTTGTAATTACTTTTATGTTTGCATTAAATGACCCCTAACTTATATTTTGATTAGAATAAAAGCGCATTTGCTTGAGGACAAGCAAATCTCAAGTGTAAGGGTATTTGATGAGGCGAAAAGTGTACCGCTTTTAAGGGGTCATTTAAGCCTTAAATCGTATTTATTTGATCAAATATTGCCCTAAATCGTTCCTTTTGTCATTTTAGGTACTTTTGAGGAGAAATCTGGAAAAGGAGGCATTTTGGACGTTTTTGGAGCATTAAAGTGAAGAAAACGGCAAAGTCTCAAGAATCGGCTAAAAGTTACTCTTGACGGCGTCACAATTAACATGGGACGGCGTCATGCCTTGGCAAAAAAAGTTGGATGTGAAATTTACTCATGACGGGCCAGTGAGTTTGCATAAGAATTCTGACGGCGTCACGCTTTAACTAAATCAAGGGCGTCACGGCTTAAATCTTAAGGGGACGGCGTCACGTTCATGATCCGACGGCGTCAAGCCTTGATAAGCCAGAATGGATTTTGGTAGAGCTAAAGAGGGACGGCGTCAAGATGGTCATCCGGGAACCCTAAAAGCGGCGAGGTGACGGCGTCACAATGCATAAGGTGACGCCGTCAGATGTCAAAGTCTATATATAGTTTTCTAATTTTTTGTCATTAAGGAGAGCTTAGTGTGTGGAATTTTGGGATAAAACCCTAAGACGATTTTAGCTACTTTTTCAGGGCTTCTTGCCTTGAGATCTTCCATGTTTCATTGAAAGATAAGTTATCAATTAATCATTCAATATGTCTATGTGTTGTTTGATTCTATCTTATGCTTGTCTTTTGTTTAACATGTTAGGCTAATTTTATCTTGTGTTTGCTTAGATCTAATGAAACCTAGCTATTGATTATTGGTTGTTAGTGTGTTATTAGTTGTATTGGATGATTGTTTATCTATGTTAGGCTTAAGAAAACTGGCTAACTTCCTATTCGGTAACTTGCTTGAACGTCTTAAGAAACATGAACCAAACGCGTACTAAAGGTTTTTATGGTTGTATTTAATGCACAAGCGAATTCTAGTGATCCCATGTTAGGAGCTTCCTAGCCGGCTCGACATAGGAGTGAAGTAGGAGCTTGTAGAGTTTGGGGAAGTAAGTACGCCACCCCACGAATGGTATTAAGGAATACACCCGTCATCCACGCGACTAATACACACTAATTAACCGGTAAAAGATAGTTAGGGAGTAAGGAAATCTAAGTAAACACATTTCTCTACACATAAGTTTCTCACCACTTTTCATTTTTGTTATTTTATTTTATTTGCATTTGTAGTAATTTGGGTTAGTTGACTAGCAACTAATTCCGCCCACTCCTTCAAAACCCGAGATTTTACTTGCTTTCATAAAATTATAAAAACATAAAAAGAATCTTCCTCAACCCTTAGACCTAATTAGAGTAGCCTTTCACACCTAACGAACACTATTCCCTGTGGAGAACGATCAATCCCCCGTACTTACCACTACACTATACTACATCGGTCAGGTACACTGCCTGGTGGGGTTGTAAGCCTCTTGAGATCCCTCGAGAGGTAAAACCTGTTGTAAGGTTGCAAAACCCACGCATCAGTCCCGCAGTCAAATGCCCGCAAGCCACTAATAAACACAGAGGTTATCAATGCACTAATAAGTAGTAACCAAAGACATCAACATATAAACTTTAATTGATGGGAAAGCAAGTATTAAAGGGAGTGCAATCTTTCGTTGTCACATTACACAAGCCACCAATCCTGATGAATTAAAGTTTGCTAACACAATAAAACAAAACTACTTAATGAATTAAACACATGCAGTACCTTCTTACAGCTCTTGTATCTTTGATTTGGGTGTGTCTTGTGCTGCCTCCTTGACTGAATTCGTCCTTGGTTTCTCCTGTTCGGTCTTAGGTTATAATGTTCGGAACTCCTTAATTCGTCTGGTCTACGGGGTATTTATAGTTTCTGTCTGAGGGAAGATGCGGCGCATCTACTAAGTAGATGTGGCGCATGTACTTAACTTCGCGTGGGGTCCAAGATTATAATATTCAGGAATATTCGTACACCGCCAGAAGATGCGGCGTAACTCCATGATTAGATGCGGCGCATGTCCTCTTGTATCTTGGATCGTATCTGGTGATATCTTGATAGAGATGCGGCGCATGTCATGAGTGAGATGCGGCGCATCTGGAGCAGATTAGTCTTGATCTTCTTCATTTCAGTAGACTCTTAACTTTATGCATGTTTTGCTCCATAATCCGTCCAAAATCGCTAAGTTTCACCAAATGCTTGTTTTTACCTGAGAATTACAAAAGTAAACGATTAAGTATCAATCCTCATACATAATATAGTAAAACAAGTCAAATTAATAGGATAAATGATAGTAATAAAATGTACTTATTTGAGTTCATCAGTTTGGTTTGAATTTATTATTCAATATATAAAAATGGTTTTAGTTCATTTCACATGGAGACTACATGTACAATTTGACAGGACTAAACATAAATGAGCGCACAATAACACCAATTAGAGATATTAGTCCTATGGTTGTTAATATTACAATAAAAGGAAGGTGCATATCTGTTTGGCATTCCCACAAACTAAATGAAGAGCACGACCCATACTGTCTTGATTGTGTTTTTCAAGATGAGGAGGTATATTTAATCTTCTTACTAATAATATATGGTTGTAAATATTTAACAAACACACTCACACTAACAATTGTTGCAAAAGTCAAATCGTATTCAAGTTTACATCAAAAAAGAGTTGATGTTTAAATTTGAGCCATTGTTGCAAGAGGGTCAATGTTATATAGTTTCCAACTTTGGAGTAGCAGAAAACGGTGGAAGGTTGCCGCTGTTACCTCACATGTATAAAATTTCATTTTATAAAGGGACCGATGTTACGAGAGTTGAACACATCGATGACAACTTTATTGGCTTCATTAATGAACCATTCAGCCGCATATTGGACCCAGACTATGAGTACCATGAGCATGACTGTGTTGTTATGTATATCTAATAAACATATGTATATCGTTAGTGTAAAAATGTCATTTATTTTAGTTCGATTATCCATTTTTTATTTTCAGATGTTATCGGAACTGTTGTAGCTATTGGAAATATTGTATCCGTTAATAGTGTTGGTGGTCGAAAGAATCGGATGACAGTTGTCATAGAAGATGCCGAGTGAGTTAGCTATCTTAAATTTAATTGTAATTAAGATAAAAAAATGCATAAATGTAATCATATGTTGATAACACAATATGCAGATCTTTGAGGCTTGATGTTTCCTTTTGGGACAAATGGGCGTCGCTGTGGAATGAATATGAAGACATACTTGATAAAGTTGGACACATAGACTTTCTGTTGATGATGGGGAAAGTAAAGTACTGGGATAGTAAGTTTTGTAACACTTTAAATCAATTTGTTGTACATTTACCTCAAAACTTCATTTTATTTTGTATAACGAAATATGTTTGCTCTTGCTCATGGTGCAGACAAGCCCTCTATTCATAATGCTTTATTCGGTTCAAGGATATTTATAAACAGAGATATACCCCAGTTATTGGCTTTTCGGAAAAGGTAATATCTAATATAAGTGCAATTAACCAAGAAAAAATTTTGGCCCTCTTTTTTCTCCCCAAAATCTAATGTCTGCGTGACACAGTTATGAAGAACAAGAGGGATATGATGCAAGTGGGTTCAAAATTGAAGCGTACAATCAGGCACCGCATGTTGTTAGCCCTGCAGAGTTTATGCATGGCTGCGTTAAAAAATTGGTTGGAATGATTCGTACCATTGAACCGGTCAGAAAACGTTATCGATGTTCTCATACACTATATATTAAATAATTTTATTTTATACAACAAATTAATACATTTGCGCAACTTACTTTAATATTAAATTGCAGGATTCATGTTGTGTTGTGTATGCAACCATGCATAGCATACAATATGATGATGGTTGGGCTTATACAGGGTGCAGAACATGCAGTACTAGAGTCAAACCAATTGCATCAAAAGGGATGACAGGTTTGAAAAACAAGAATCAAATGTGGTACTGCAAAAAACATGGAGAAACATATTCAGTTGCATCTAGGTATCAAAAAAACTATATTAACATAAATAATTCAATTTGTTGTAACAAAAAGTATTACCCAATATTAATTTTCATTTATTTAACATTGTAGGTTCAAAATCATAGTTCGTATATTCGATGATAGTGGTTCTGCCCAGATTATTCTATTTGATAACAATGTGCATAGGATGACAAACTTGTCAGCATGGGAGATCATGCAAGAACAAGGCATGGATACAGATGAATACTTTCCGGATGAGCTTAATCAGATAATTGGAAAACAATACCTATTCAAAGTGAAATATACTGAGTTTAACCATTACAATAACAGTCATATTTATCGAGCTGAAAAAGTCACTGAAGATATTGATACAATCAATTACTTCAAGAATGGTTTCCTAGACAAAGAGGTTCGATACATTACATTATTAAATAATTAAAAAATAAAATATGGTATAATATAACTCCTCATTTGCTGATGAAAATTTGTACATAAACTTCATAGGTTTATTAGCAGTATTAAACTTCAATTTAGTACTGCTAATATAAACTAGTACTGTTGAATCTTTCTATTAACACAAGATTTAAAAATATGTATGCAGTTCATATTACCGTTTGTGTTATTTTATATGTTCAATTAAAAAACAGGGTAATGAAGATGGAATTGAAGAGGATGCATATGAACTACATGAATCTGAAGATGAAGATCAAAATGTTGAGAAAGGCGTGTATGATTCTGAAAATGAACTGCAGGAAATGCGGGAAGACCTTGATGATTTTGACGCTGATGCTGAAGTACTTGGAGTAGATATGGACGGTTCCGAAACAGGAAAAGAAGGAATTGTAGAAGACCCGGACAATTCTGAAGTTGATGAACAAGAACGTGGAGAAGACCTGGGTTTTCCCGAAGCTGGTAAAGAAGTAATTGATGGAGACCTACGTGGTACTGAAGGTGAACAAAATGTTATTGGTGATCAATTGCATGATTCTGAAGACATTTTACATGATGATGAACATGAGTTACAGAATTCAATATGTGTGAATAAGGTATTATTTACTATACGTTGATATACGTCTAACCACTATTCGTGTTTGAAGATAAATAAACTAATAGATGTTATTTAAATTTATTAAACATCATAGGTTTCGAAAAGATGGTTTTGACTCCACATCTTGGAACACTAATGCAACAATCATTAGTCTATTGAAAACATATACCACACAACAAAGTAAATTATTGTAATTAATTTTAACCTTTTATGTTGGATGAAGCATCTAACATTTTTGGGAGAGATAGGAAGAGACAACGTGAAATGATTTGTGGAGAAGATAATGAAGCACAAGAAAACTCCCCAACAAAGAGGGTGGTGTCAGAAAATTTGGAGAACGATGAATGAAAAGACTCGGAATTCGATGTGTTTGCTTTTATTTGAAAAAATAGTTTTTTTGAACACCATATTTGAATTGAACAATGTTTTTGATTATGAATTCTGTTAGACAGTTTATACCATATGTTTGATTGATTTTTGGATAGTTTGTTACACAGTTTATGCTACATGTTTGTTTAATTATTGAATAGGTTGTTATTTTTTAAACACATTAAATATGTTTATTATTGTTGTTATTTAGTTGTGATATATTTACAAAAATAATTATAAACATAAAATATACATATTTATGCTGCTGGTGTCAGTGGTTATCAAACTACTCCAATTTGGAATAAGCAAAAACAAAACAATACATACATATACAACACATCTGATGATGATGTTGATTTACATGATACTGATGATGAGGTATTATATAAAATTTTAATCACGTGCTATTTTGCATTGTAGTGCAGGTAAAAAATTTATGTTTTTTTATTTTATGCATTGCTCAGGTTGTTTGTTTGAAACTCAACAGCCTGAGATTGTCAAAGGCGAAATCAGAAATTGGTAAAAATACATGCAATCTTAATTATTTTGGATATAAATCTGCTAATCGGGTATTTTTATTAAATTTCGATGCTATGAATCAAAAAGCCTAAATATGTGCATCGAGAAGGTATCGTGCATTTAAATTGTGTTTATCGTACCTTTGATATTGACATCTTTTAGTTAATTAAATTGATTGTGTGTGTCAAACAAACAAACTAATATCGATATTTGGTAACAAACAAAATTATGTTTCTCTCAATAATCATATATAACACAAGTAGCACAAAAGCATAAGCAACATTATCCATTCTACTTGGCAACACTAACTAATAACATCAAACAGTAATAACTTCTATACCGAACAATACTAAATATCTAAGTATCCGCGATAATCGTAACATGTCGGAATTAAAACCAAACAACCAGTATTAATCAACTATATATCCAAACAAGTGTATCATTGATTCACGATATATCATAAAATTTTAAACAAGTTAGAAAGATACCGTCATATTATTTTAAATAAAAGAATTATTATCTTTTAATATAATTTATTAATTATTTTGTATTTTTAAAATCACATGAAAAATAAATTCTCTTTAACAGATGAATGTTTGAGAGTGGCATACCTGGAAGTAGATCTAAAAGTCATGGTTGAGACTCCATACTGCTATGGTAAAAAAATTTCAAAAGGTTCGTACTGTCACTTAAAAGTTTAGTACTGGTAAGAATATATTTGTACTGCTAGATAGACTTATAATATCCGTTGAGGACTTTGTTGATATTATTATTAATATTTATTTATCTCTAAGGGGTTACTTTTTGTTTATACAGAATAACTTTCGAGATGCAGTTAATACATATGTTACCCTTTATCATACAGTAAAAAAATAAATGTAAATTATAGACTTAATAAAATCTTTAATAAAATTAAAAAGACTGATCATTGATTAGTTATTTCCATTACGTAGCATCATAGTATTTGCAACCAAAAAATAAATAAATAAATAAATAAAAATAAGATAAAATAAAATCCAAAAAAACATCTTAAACATCTTCCGAGTATGTTTTAATCTCCATCTGTTCCACATGAGCTTCCTTCTCATCGATTCCTTCGCGAGCCAACACCTGTAATTGAGACATTAAATCAAGTTTTCGACGGTCTCTCATGTGAGTTTTAAGCAATCAATCATATCCAGTTTTAGCAACCCCATGAAAAGGGCCAAACGAATCAGCCTCATTGATGGTTTGTTCACGTTTTTCGATCTTAGCCCTCAGCTGCGTACATTCGTCCCCCATCCGGATGAGAAATCCCTCCTCTTCTGTTATGTCTTGGAAGAACAAAAACTTAAATGCATCCGATAGGTTGTCTGAACCACATGCTGCTTTCAACTCATTAATGTTTGGGGTAGTTGCCAATGATCAAATATTTAGTTTTTTTTTACCTTGCTCTTTTAGCTAACAATGAATGTATTACAATTTAGCATAAATTATGAATAGATAACTTATAGAAAAATTAAAATATTGGTATATTCGGTTTCTATAAATATGTACAAAATAAAGTCTACAATTATGTTCAAAATATATATGTAATCTATATCTATATTAAAAATATAATGTATAACAAATCGAATCCTAGAATATATCTACCTACGTGTTATATAAATAACGGCATTCGGTATGTATTGTTCAATCCTAAAATACGATTACTTTTATCAAAAAACAATAACAATGGTGAAAGCAAAGGCATCGAAGGTATTCATGTTTTAATCAAAATTAGTATATTGATTATGTGCTAAGTTAAACTAACTGTTTATAATATCAAATAGTAATACCTTTTTATGTTAATTATATGCAGGAAAACAAAAAGCATTAGCCAAAACCAACTCTAACCACTCAAACCATAATGATGGTTTCACAAAATATAATCAACCTATTGTTATATCTGACGATGAAGAGGTATCACTAATATGGTAAATTAGTATTATGTAAACCTCATCAATAAGAAAGTCTAAATATCTTTCTAATTTTTGCAGGTTGTTCCATCAGATGATGAGGTATTATAACATAAATATGTTTATTATTGTTGTCATTTACTTTGTGTTAGATTTGCAAAATTAATTGTAAACATAAAATATATAGATTTATGCTGCTGGTGTCAATGGTTATCAAACTATTCCAATTTGGAATAACCAAAATCAAAACAATGTCTATGTATACAACACGTCTGATGATGATGTTGATTTACATGATACTGATAATGAGGTATTATATAAAATTTTAATTACACGCTATCTTGCATTGTAGTGCAAGTAAAAAATTATTGGTTTTTAATTTTTTATGCATTGCTTAGGTTGTTTGTTTGACACACAACAGTCGGAGATTGTCGAAGGCAAAATCAGAAACTGATAAAGATACATGCAATATTGATTATTCTGAATATAAATCTGCTGATAAGGTATTTTTAATAAATTTTGATAATATTTTATTATGTGAGAGTCATGAATCAAAAAATCTAAATACCTTTCTAATATCTGCAGTCTGTTCCAGTTACACCTAAACGATGTAGGCTGACTAAAGACAACAAGTTAGTCAGCAACAAAATTTTTGATGTTAGTTCATCAGACGATGAAAAGGTGAAAAAAAAAATATGACAATGTAGAGCTATAAAAAATAATTGTAATTCATATTATGTAATACTTATCAATAAAAAAAAACTAAGTTTGTGATAATTGCAGCCTATCCCAGTTATACGTAAACGTCGTAGGTTGACTAAAAATGGGAATTCAGTCAACAAGATAGTTATTGATCTGATTTCATCAGACGATGAAAATACACGATCAGACAAAATTGTAGATCTAACTTCGTCTGATGATGAAAAGGCACAATCAACGGTTGTGAAAATTCTGGCTGCTAATCATCTTGGGCAAAAAAACACGGTGGCAATAATTTACAATTGCACATTATATTTTTATAAAACATACATACTGTACGCAAATCAATGTTCATAATTATTGTTAGTGTAAGATTTAAGCTATTCCAAACAATCCTCATAGTCTACATAATAAGCTAAACGAAACAGTCCTGCTAATCCCATGTAATTAAGCCACCATAGACAACAATATAAATCAAACAGTCCCGATAACAAATAATTTGTTAGTAAGTACTAACTTTGTTTTTGTTTGTAGAACCCCGCTTTCCCACGGGTTCTTGCTGCCGATGAAGAACCAAATGCGTTAACGTGTTCAAAAACAACACAAGATTCTGTAGTATCAAATCGACCAAAGTATATGCTCTATGATGAAAATACAGATGACGAACACGAGAACAACAAAAGCGTATCTGAAGAAGGTGTGTGGGTTAATATCAATGATCAAGACAATCCTTTCTATGATTTACTCGTCTACAAACCCAAGTATACTAATCTTGATAAAGTTATCATTGATGAATCTTCAATAGGTTATTTGTTAAAAAGTAGTTGCATGTACAATTTTGTGTCTGAGTGGTGTTTAGAAAACTCAAATTTGAACTTATATATATATATATTATATATATATATATATATATATTTTAATTATTATTTTTATTTATTTTTATTTTTTAAAAACATTCATAGGTGAAGAATATTATAATAATGTTGGACAAGGCAAAGATGCACCCATGGATGAGAAATATGAAAGCGAGCTTTTGATGTGGGATGACATGGTTGATGTTGATGGTAGAGTGCGCGGAACACATGTTTCTAACAGATACATCGATGACGAAGTATGGGAAGTCGATTCGGATGCATATAGTTTTAGATCTGTATCTTCTGGCGATGATATAGCAAGTTTTATTAATGACGGCTCAACCGATTATGAAACTACCAACGATGAGAATAGTGATGATGATTTTTGATCAAGCATGCGATGAATCTCAAAAGCGGCAGGTATTAAGCGGGATGCTGGGATTGAGTGATGAGAGTAGGAGATTTTAGTGGACTGACCCAACCTTAGTTTTCCTTGTCATCTGGATTTAGTTTGAGATTTATGTTTTGGTTATTTCATTTCGTTTCAGAATTTGAATTGATTTTTATTTCTTAGAAGTCATTTGTCATAATGTGACATGCATACAAAATTGATACCATGCCCACAATCCTTTATGAAATATAATCATTTTAACAGATACTTCTATTTATCATGGTATTTATAAATTAATTTGTAGATAACGTATTCAGCTGTTAAAAAACTTTAGACGTGATAAGTTTAAATGATCATAGTCAGAAGTAATAACGTCCAGATTAGTACTGTTCCTACCATAACCAGCAGTACTAACATTCAAATTGGTACTGGTCCTAAGCGGTTATTAAAATAAAATACTCATCAAAAACTTTTTTAATTATTAGCTAATTGCTAAAGGAATATATCCAATACATATTTAAAAACAAATATACGGATATTCTATGAAAAATTACGGCAATATAAATTTGTGTTTATAAGTATAAATTATTTATACATGATTTCGTAGAGATATTTACCAAACATATACTAAGTATAAAGTAATCATAGCATCGTTTTTTGAATTAGAATTTCGACCAAAACCTTTATTTATTATTAGATAACTACAAATATAAAATATCGGTAAGATATATATATATATTTTTTTAAAAAGTATACATATATTTTAAGAAATTATACATCACTATAAAATAGTTTTTATAAGTATGAATTATTTATATTTGATTTCGTTTAGATACTTACCAAACATATATAAAGTTCATATGTACCAAACTTGGGTAACAGTATAATTTTAAAGTTCTTCTTTTTGCATGCGATATCACAAAGCAAATCATTGATTCAACAATGGAAAACAGTGCCAACGACATACGTATCCGGCGTAGGGGCAGACCTAAAAAAAAAAAGATATACAACAAGGTTAGACAAATAATCCATTTTTTTGTTTCGTATTAATAATTATTAAACAAGGAACTGTTTATACAAATTACAGTATTTTGTTTTGAAGATAAAGTAACAGCAGTACCTCAAGCCGTAGCTGATGCGCACAAAGGAACACCTGTTTGCAAACATATAACACCTGCGACAACTCCAGAAAAGGGAAGTCATAGCGTTCAACAAAGCGAATCACGTTAGTCAATTGAATAAACATACATATCTTTATTGACACAAACATGTGATAATAGTTTAGCTGTTTAAAATCATATTAGTTATTAACAATTTAATTGTTGGTCCTAAATAGCATAGCCGAATTTACAGTATTTTGGCATTAGCGCTTTTATGATTTTAACAATTTTGTTATGTTATATTTTTCACATAGTTAAATGATTTTCGACTCCGCAAAAGTGGGAGACCTCCAACAACAATACTTCCACAATGGGTGAATGTGGATACAAGTATTGAATACGTCAATAAAGAACCTAGGCCAAGGGGACGTCCTTTCAATAACGCAACCCACCCACGTAAGGAAATCAATGTAGCATAAACACGCGCAAGTTAATTTGTTTTTATGATATTTTCCATATTGAGCTTAATAATATCAATAACAGAAACACCTGTGAGCATTGATCATAACCAATCCGGTGCACATTCTTCTAAACGCAAGTCAGAAAGGCTTAAGCAAAAAACAAAAGTAGTTAGACAAAAGACATCCCATCAATCATAATTAATTGATACACGTTTGGCAGACGAGGATGTTATAGAAAAGGATAACTTCGTTGGAATATCAAACGGTACACAGACTATATATTTCATTAACATAATTGTTCAACATAATTTCTTGGCATGTATTTATAAATTATTTATGCTTTAACACTATATAGCTGTACAGATTACATTGACCATGGAGATCCAATTTATAAATGCGGTTCTTGTGACGCACTATTATGGCGAGCTGAAAGTATGGCAGGACATACAAATTCTAATTCAGAGTCATATTCACTCTGTTGTGGGAGAGGAAAGGTGAAATTGGGAAATGAAATACTTAATCCACCAAAGACGTTGATGGAGCTTATCAGTGGAAAACATCCAAAAAGTGATACATTCATTGAAAATATCAGACTCTACAATTCAATGTTTGCATTCACATCAATGGGTGCTAGGCGAGACACGTCGGTAAATCAAGGATATGGTGCATATTGTTACAGAATACAAGGTGAAAATTACCACTTAATGGGTTCATTATTGCCAAATGAAGGTGAACCTCAAATGTTTCCACAGCTATATATTTACAATTCTGACAATGAAATCCAAAATAGGATAAATTGTTTCAGGTATGGTGCCAAATCTTATGATGTAATATTAAAAATATTTTGTGTTTTGATTATATCTTAGTAAAACTTGCGATTGTCGTTGCATACATTATGTTACAAATCCGTATTTAACTTGCTATATTTGTAACTGCGTCAGCGGCACCGCAACCCCAACAGAGAACCACGGCATAGACCACTAACTAACAGTTGAGTTACGTGACATGCTTGATTCCATCAACCCATTAGTTGCTCATTTTCGAATGGCGGGTGAACGATTTGTATCTGAAAGAGACAGGAATAAATTAAAAATACGTCTCATTGGTACAAGAGAGCGAGATGGTAGGAATTATAACCTACCGACTGCCTCTGAAGTTGCAGCACTAATTGTGGGCGATTTTGACAGCACAACAAATAAAAGGGACATTATTCTACACATGCAGGAGGGAGGTAAAAGAAGGATCAGCGAATTACATTCTTCATATCTCGCACTACAATATCCTCTGTTGTTCTCGTATGCTGAGGATGGTTATCGAACAGACATATACCATTTTGGTATTACTGATCACACACCAACAAACAAAAAAACAAGGGTAACAATGAAAGAGTATTTTTCATACATACTACAAGAAAGGCCAGGTGTTTTTTCTATGTGTCTAAATGCAAGGCGGCTTACTCAGCAGTTCATTGTCGATGCATACACTATGGTTGAATATGAAAGGATGTCATTCATACGAAAGCAACAAAAAGACTTGAGAAGCGAAACATACTCGAAATTGGCAAAATTGGCTGAAGACCAAAATTCTGGTTTGAAACTACGAGGGAAAAAAGTAATCTTACCTTCGTCATTGACTGGGAGCCCAAGGTATATGATGCAAAATTATCTGGATGCCATGACATTTTGTAAGGTTTATGGATTCCCAGACCTCTTTATTACATTTACGTGCAACCCGAATTGGCCGAAAATTTCACGCTTTGTAGCTGAGAGGGGCTTGAAATCAGAAGATAGGCCAGATGCAATTTCTTGAGTTTTTAAACAAAATCTGGACACCCTTATGCGAGACTTTAAAGATCGGCACTATTTTGGAAAGCTCAAAGCGGGTATTTACTTTACAACTATATTCCCTAACATGATTATCTCCCAACAAGTATTCCTTTATATATTATATATCTGATATTATGTTATTAATGCAGCTGTTTACACAATCGAATTCCAAAAAAGCGGACTTCGACATGCTCACATATTACTTTTTATGGAGGCAGAACATAAAATAAGGACCCCAGCACAAATTGATCGCTTCATTTCCGCTAAAATCCCGGACAAGCTTGAGGATCCGGAACTATACAAAATTGTAACTGATCACATGATGCATGGTCCGTGCGGCCCTCAGCGACCGACCTGCCCTTGCACCGTAAAGAACAAATGCACAAAGAAGTTTCCAAAGGAGTTTAATGAAACAACATTCATTGATGAATCAGGGTATGCTATTTATAAAAGAAGGAATGACGGGTCTACTATAACAAAAAGTAAAACAGATTTGCACAACGGATTCGTCGTTCCATACAAACCCGGACTGCTTCGTCGATACCAATCACATATTAATGTAGAATGGTGCAACCAGCTTGGGTCTATAAAATATCTTTTCAAATACATAAATAAGGGATCTGATCGAGTTACTGCTACTCTCGAAGACGAAGAAGCCGATGAAGTCAAGGATTTTTACGATTGTAGATACCATTCTGCATGTGAAGTAGCTTGGAGAATTTACGGATTCGATATACATTACAGGTTTCCGCCTGTTGAAAGATTGCTATTTCACTTAGAAGGGGAACAGTCGGTTATTGATGTGCGTGTGTTGCGTATTGCTCTAATTTATACCCACGGTATGTCGTTGTGGTTTTAGCAGTATTCAAGTTTTAAATTTATATTTAGCTGACTTATCAATAACACACACTTTAACGAGCAGTGTACCCGGTCAGTATGAATATAATGGTAAGTAGAGTGTCAATCACTAAGAGTGGAACATATTATCTAGTTATTCTAATCAGTATTTTAATATCTTGAGTTAGCTATACAACCTAATCTAACGCAGGGGGTTCAGCCTGAGAGACTGGCACGGTTTGGTTATGATTAAATGTAAACTAAACTATTAGGCACGAATCAGCGACTAGCACACACGTACACAGATAGATACTTGAGACAAATAAGAAGACCTGTCCTGATAATTAAGTAGCTTGTCACTTGTTTTATTGATAGTTTTATATGAAGTGTATGTAATTAACCCTTTCTCGTTGGCTCTAATCTTATCGGCGAGTAAACCCTTAATGATCACTTATGTCTATCCTACTTACCTTTCTTCCTACTTTTCTACATACGATAGAATGCATAGGCGATACAATAAATAGGCGAGGACAGAGGCATGGCGACCCGATCAATGCTCAGCTAGACACAGAGGTTATCAATGCACTAATAAAAGTCACCAAAGACATCAACATATAAACTTTAATTAATGGGAAAGCAATTTTAAGGGGTGCCCATGGTTTTCCGTAGTCACATGGAATCGGCCCATCAATCCTGATGAATTAAAGTGTACTAATACAATAAAACAAAACTAATTAATGAATTGAATACATGCAGGACCTTCTTACAGCTCTTGTATCTTCGTTTAGGGCGTGTCTTGTGCTGCTAATGCGTCTGACTTCGGCTGTCTTTCTCTTTTCGTACTTGGTATATTGCACTGTCCAACCTTTTCAAATTCGTCTGACTTTGGGGTATTTATAGTTTCTGTCTGAGGGTTAGATGCGGCGCATTGAATAAGTAGATGCGGCGCATTGACTTAACTTCACGTGAGGTCCAAGATTAATATATTCAGGAATACTCGTACACCGCCTTAAGATGCGGCGTAACTCCATTTCTCTATGCGGCGCATGTCCTTTTCCGTCTTGGATTATAACTTGTGAAATCTTGATAGTGATGCGCCGTAGGTAAGAAGTAGGATGCGGCGTATCTGGAGCAGAATGATCTTGATCTTGTACATTTCAATAGACTCTTAACTTCTTGCTTGTTTTGCTCCATAATTAGTCCAAAATCGCCAAGTTTCACATAGTAATTGTTTTTACCTGAGAGTTACAAAAGTAAACATTAACGTATCGATTCTCACATATAATATAATAAAACAAGTCAAATAAATAGGATAAATGATGGTAATAAAATGTACTTATTTGAGTTCATCAAATATCCCCCCACTTGAACTTTACTTGTCCCCAAGTAAACCTTAGAATGAATCTTATGAAAATG
Organism: Artemisia tridentata subsp. tridentata; assembly: GCA_021014915.2. Taxonomy (NCBI): domain Eukaryota; kingdom Viridiplantae; phylum Streptophyta; class Magnoliopsida; order Asterales; family Asteraceae; genus Artemisia; species Artemisia tridentata. The sequence continues at coordinate 236,005,570 of CP139502.1, read as the reverse complement.
TATCCTAAAAGATATTAGGATTTATTTTTATATTTAAGTATGTATTCGTTTTTTGTCATAATCACACAACCAAACACTTAACGAATTAGAAATAAAATAAAATATTTTGATAAAAGCAAATCTAATCGTTTAACTGTCCAGTCGTGACGAATATTCTATCATAAGCTTGGCAAGTATACGCATCTCCCCCACTAAAGCCAAGGAATAACAAGTCTGAAGCGGTAAAAAGGGTTTGTTGGTTAAGGGTTAATCATTCTTCTTAATCTCTATCGATCTCAAATTCCAGAAAAGGCGACAAAATCACAAATACATGATCGAATCCACGAACACGATACTTGCAATTGCTCAAATCCTTAACTCGAATGGGCTAAAGATAGGACCAAGTAATCTTTACCAATAATATTATATAAAAAAGGGCGACAAAATCATAAATACATAGCCGAATCCACGACTGCGATACTTAAGATTGCTCAAATCCCTAATCTCAATAAATCAAAGGTTTGGATAAAGAATGATATAGGGTATGGATAACATTTGGGATACAAATTGGTGTAAAATGAAAAATAAACAAAACAGATAAATTAAAATCCTAAGTGTGGTAAATTACTTTCCCAACCATCCCATGAATAAGACTCATATCATTGAATAACTCACGCTTTAACACTTGAAACACACGCTTTAGGTAGACACGAATTATACTCAACAAGATCTCAATCAAAGAATAAACCTTAGTTGGCTTTCCCATAACGGCCAACTCCCATTCAGTCCATAAATATATAACAAATAGTGGTGATATCGACCACTTAATACAAAACTTTACATGAGTTGGTTAAAACAAACTTCCAACTTTTTTTTTTTTTTTTTTTTTTTTTTTTTTTTTTTTTTTTTTTTTTTGACATCACAAACATAAACATAGATGTGTAAAATTTCACCACATCACTATAATGATAACTCTGGATAATTTTTCCATACTTTTCATGACTTCAGAAATAACGGTAATAGTGAAAGTAGTAAACACAAGAAAAATAAACTCAAAGATATACAATATTTACTTTCATACCAATTGCATTGTGCAATTTCCTGACTCAACCAAAGATAATGAATTACGCACGCGAACACAGGTAATGTAAGGAAACACACTTTGCCTAAAGCAATTAACCACGGATTTAATCTACAGGGTAAGCTAAGGTGTAAGGGTGTTACGAAACATTATAACAAAGGTGTAAGAAACGAAAGGAATGGCTCTGAGTGTTTTTCTAGGGGTATCTTACTCTAAAAGTGAGAGTAACAGAAGGGTTTATACGGGGGTTAACTAACTAGTGTAGTTAGTTAATATCACATAACATATAAAGGCTATTTGGGTGTAATCCTAGAAATTTCCCAATTTAGACAAGTCATTCCAATTATGTAGATAATACTTATTATGGTGGTCTCGAATAGTATACATGCCAAGTTCTAAAGTTTATAAGTCACCGGCACATTCATAGATTTGTGAATTTTGAAAAGTTCACAATTTTTGAAAATAAGGTTATGTGTGCAGCTATGTAATTTAGACTTTAAACAAAAGCATGCTAAAAAATTTTAAATTTTGATATATTAAGCGCATTTTAAGCATATTTTGATGGTTTAGGACAAGTAAGTGTTCTAATTCTCCAATCCCCCCACTTAAGTTAAACAACGTCCTCGTTGTTTGTGTCAAAGATTAAAAACTGGAAAATAAAAGAATTAGAACAGAAAAACTCCCCTGAGATTTGCTCGGTATGATCCTCCATTATTTGTATAAGAGCAAAAATCATCTTTCTTGTGGATGAGAACGTTTAAGCTTCATAGATGATGTGTCCACAAGAAATGCAGGAATCTATAATACCATCAATACTTAAACACACCTAAGTTAAGAAGGTTCAAACTTGCATAATACATTAGTAGTTAGTAAAAATAAAACTTAAAAAATTAAACTGAAAATCATCAGGTCAGTCGATACACCGTATCTTATGGAAGAAGATACGCCGTATCGAGCCTGGAATAAATACGAATCAGAATAGAAGATGCGTCGCATCCTTAACCAGGGATGCGCCGCATTAAAATACTGACAGAAAGTTTTTAAGTCAAAAGTAAAAATGCAGAAAATTAAATAAGATATGACCAGTGCAGGCGATGCGTCGCATCTTAGGATTGAGATGCGCCGTATCTTCTGCAGGTCTGACAGACCCAATACAAAATCAGAAAATAAAATAAAAGATAAGCATGGGTTGCCTCCCACGAAGCGCTTGTTTTTGTTCGAGTCACGAGCCTGACTCCACCCTTATTTACTGTGTAATAGGGTGTTGTTCCCCCCACTTGGGATCAAGTGCGGGTGATAGTAGCAATAAACACGAAAAGAGTGTAAATTTGCTATTAAAGATGGAAGAAATACATAAAGATCATACCTTGGTAATATATGTACATCTTTCCTATTCATACCCGGTTTGGTTGATAAATTGGATGACTTGACCATTCCATCTGAAAGAGTAGTGTGTTGAGGAAAAATGAGTCTCCTTTCTTCTTGGTTAGTCTCTTTGGTAGTAAGGCGTCCCTTGACTTCCGCAGAAGATGAGAAAGGTTCTTTAGCAAGTAAAAGTTCGAGTTCCTCTACAACCTTCATAGGGTCGAAATCATCATCTTCATTAATCATAGCAATGTTTAAGAGCTCATCACCAAATTCTTCCTCGAGCTCCACCAAAAACGGGTTGATCACAGGTGCTTCATGTGCTTCAATAGGTAGTGTAATAAATTTCAACTCATCATTTTTTTTTTTTGCAACCTGTTTAGGAAAACTAGCAAGATTATTAGTAACGGGATTAATAATATTAAATAAATTTGTACCACTTTGTGTTGTAAGTGACTCCAATTCATCATGTGAATCTCCATCTTCAACTAGTGGTCTTGCAATTTCATAATCGTCCCGAATTTCATCTTTAAATAAGTAATCCCAGATTTCTTCAAAATCCCTCGTTGGGTCAAAATCTGGTTGAGGTATGTCATCATAAACTATGGCGTCAAATGGTTCGAAATCAAAATTAGAATACTTTTCTTCTTCATCCGTTGGATTGTCTAATGGTGGTAATACGATTGCAGAATATTCTTCAACGTAGGGTTCCGTATACACATCATCTTGTACAATCTCCGGAGAAAAAGTACTATCAATAACAATTTCCGGAATTGGTTTCATGGTATACGAATCTTCTTCATCATCATTTGACATATACCAAGTGTGTTGAAATGGCAATTTGTTTCTTTCTTTCATTGACTTAACCATTTCCAGCAACAAGTATTCTTCCATTGTAATATTCGGATCGTCCATCTTCCTGAAATAAAACTTACTCGTGCAAAAGAAGAGTGAAACAATCAAAGTAAAATAAAATTTGCTGATATCTGTAGACGATGCGCCGTATCCAGAAAGTTGGATACGCCGTATCTTATTTCGTTAAAATTAAATCAGACTTTTATTCAGACTTTTGATACGCCGCTTATGATTTTAGAATGCGCCGTATCAGTTTTATTTATCAAAAATCAACGTATCTAATTTTAGCAAATATAACCGATTTTTGATTTAGAAGATGCGCCGTATCGATAAAAATCGATGCGTCGTATCTGTTTAATAATTTGAAAAACTGTTTTTAATTAAAATAATAGATACGCCGTATCTGCTAAAACAGATGCATCGTATGGCGTTATCGTTTAGAAAAAATTCTTATTAAAAACAGAATACGCTATATCTTGGGGAAAGATGCGTCGTATCGAATTTATTAAACGCGTTGTATTTTATAAAAATTAAACGCAATACGCCGTATCTATGAAAATAGATGCGCCGTATCGTTTGAATCTGCACAGTACAACGATAGCAAAATACAGAAAACAGAAAAAAGAAAAACAAAAATGAAAACAAACGAAAATAAAAACACACAAAAACAAAAAATATGCAAATAATACAATGAATGCAATTAACTAATATACAACGGGGTTAGCGGTTAGAATCTAAAAATTAAAAAGAAAATCCTAATTAAAATACTAATCAAATTAACAGATAATAACAATTCACTCCCCGGCAGCGGCGCCAAAAACTTGATGTGCGTGTGTTGCGTTTTGCTCTAATTTATACCCACGGTATGTCGTTGTGGTTTTAGCAGTATTCAAGTTTTAAATATATATTTAGCCGACTTATCAATAACACACACTTTAACGAGCAGTGTACCCGGTCAGTATGAATATAATGGTAAGTAGAGTGTCGATCACTAAGAGTGGAACGTATTATCTAGTTATTCTAATCAGTATTTTAATATCTTAAGTTAGCTATACAACTTAATCTAACGCAGGGGGTTCAGCCTGAGAGACTGGCACGGTTTGGTTATGATTAAATGTAAACTAAACTAATAGGCACGAATCAGCGATTAGCACATACGTACACAGATAGATACTTGAGACAAATGAGAAGACCTGTCCTGATAATTAAGTAGCTTGTCACATGTTTTATTGATAGTTTTATATGAAGTGTATGTAATTAACCCTTTCTCGTTGGCTCTAATCTTATCGGCGAGTAAACCCTTAATGATCACTTATGTCTATCCTACTTACCTTTCTTCCTACTTTTCTACAGACGATAGAATGCATAGGCGATAGAATAAATATACGAGGACAGAGGCATGGCGACCCGATCAATGTTCAGCTAGACACAGAGGTTATCAATGCACTAATAAAAGTCACCAAAGACATCAACATATAAACTTTAATTAATGGGAAAGCAATTTTAAGGGGTGCCCATGGTTTTCCGTAGTCACATGGAATCGGCCCATCAATCCTGATGAATTAAAGTGTACTAATACAATAAAACAAAACTACTTAATGAATTGAATACATGCAGGACCTTCTTACAGCTCTTGTATCTTCGTTTAGGGCGTGTCTTGTGCTGTTAATGCATCTGACTTCGGCTGTCTCTCTCTTTTCGTACTTGGTATATTGCACTGTCCAACCTTTTCAAATGCGTCTGACTTTGGGGTATTTATAGTTTCTGTCTGAGGGTTAGATGCGGCGCATTGAATAAGTAGATGCGGCGCTTTGACTTAACTTCGCGTGGGGTCCAAGATTAATATATTCAGGAATACTCGTACACCACCTTAAGATGCGGCGTAACTCCATTTCTCTATGCGGCGCATGTCCTTTTCCGTCTTTGATTATAACTTGTGAAATCTTGATAGTGATGCGCCGTAGGTAAGAAGTAGGGTGCGGCGTATCTGGAGCAGAATGATCTTGATTTTGTACATTTCAATAGACTCTTAACTTCTTTCTTGTTTTGCTTCATAATTAGTCCAAAATCGCCAGGTTTCACATAGTACTTGTTTTTACCTGAGAGTTACAAAAGTAAACATTAACGTATCGATTCTCACAGATAATATAATAAAACAAGTCAAATAAATAGGATAAATGATGGTAATAAAATGTACTTATTTGAGTTCATCAGTTATATTCGATGCAACGGAATCTATTGATTTCACATTGGACAAGCAATCGGTTAATGAAACCAAGTTTATTGCATGGATGGAAACAAACAAGACAGACGAAGAAGCTAGAAAACTACTCTACCACGAGTTTCCAGAACACTATGTATGGAGGCAAGAAGAAAGGCAATGTTTTAAAAGGCAAAAAGGGACGTGTATTGGACGTGTCCATCATGTCCCTCCATCTATGGGCGAATTGTTCTATTTGCGAGTATTACTCAACAAAGTTAGAGGTGCTACGGACTGGATTGACTTTAAAAAATATGAGGGTGTCACGTATGGTACATATAAAGACGCTTGCCAAGCGAGAGGACTGTTGGTTGACGACAAGGAATACATCGATGGATTGTTGGAAGCTAGCCATTGGGGAACAGGAGCATATTTGCGTACATTTTATGTCATGCTACTCATGACAGACAGCATGTCTCGGCCAGATGTTGTTTACGAAAAAACATGGGAAGTAATGGCAACTGATGTCGAGCGTATCGAGCAAGTCAAAAGGAACGACCCAGGTGATAAATTATTTCAATCATACTCATAATTAACAATTTAATTCCAATAAAAAAATAACAAAAGAAAATATATATATATATATATATATATATATATATATATATATATATTATATATATTATATATATATATATATATATATATATATATATATATAATATATATAAAACAAATGGGCAACATAACTATTCAAAGCAAACACACAACAACATAGAGGCTAACGTCTTTTTTTTTTTTTTTTTTTTTTTTTTTTTTTTTTTTCAGATTTGAAACTGTCAGATATTCAAAGGAAAAACATATGCCTGACATATATAGAACACATGCTTCTTTGTAACAACAAAAGTTTGAGAAATATTCCAAACATGACATTGCCAAATGAAATGTTCACAATGGCAAATTACAACAGACTGGTATCGACCGAGTTGGGATACAATAAATATGAGTTACGCGTTCAACACAAAAAAATGTATCGTTCATTGGCAGATGAACAAAAAGGGATATACGAAACAATAATGGATGTTGTTCATTCTAAACATGGAGGTATGTTCTTCGTGTACGGTTACGGAGGGACTGGAAAGACATATCTTTACAAGACATTGTCTGCTGCACTAAGGTCAGATGGACAGATAGTGTTAAATGTCGCATCAAGTGGGATCGCAGCGCTTTTGTTGGAAGGTGGTAGGACTGCCCATTATCGGTTCGCTATCCCAATAAATATAGTAGATGATTCTATGTGCCATATCTCAGCAGACAGCGAACTGGCTGACTTGATAAGGATGTGTAAACTAATAATATGGGATGAAGCTCCGATGACTCATAGACATTGCTATGAAGCATTGGATAGGACGCTTAGGGATATATGCAGAACAGATCCATCTAAGCCTTCCTCATACGTTTTTGGAGGAAAAGTTGTTTTGTTTGGCGGAGACTTTAGACAAATCCTACCGGTTATCACAAACGGCTCCAGGCACAATGTTGTTCACGCAGCTATAAACTCTTCATATTTATGGCGGCATTGCACTGTATTGGAGCTAACCGTTAACATGAGGTTGAAAATAGGAACGGATAGTACCGAACGAAAAGAAATACAAGACTTCGCTGATTGGATTTTATCAATTGGGAACGGAACAATTGGAGGTAAAAACGATGGGCAAGCAACCGTCGAATTCCCAGATGATATGTTAATTCCGGACTCAGATGATCATATCGGATCAATAATACAAGAAACATACCCCAACTTAAAAGAAAACCTTTACAATCCAACATTTTTCCAAGAAAAAGCAATCCTTGCACCAACGCACGAGCTTGTAGATATGGTAAACGATAGAATGCTACAACTCCTTTTCGGAGAAGAACATACATACCAGAGTACTGACACAGTTGGCATTGTTGATCAAGACACGAATTTCAATGAGTCAATATACACGTGCGATTTCCTTAACAACATTCGGATTGCCGGTATTCCTCATCACATATTAAAATTAAAGGTGGGAACACCAGTTATGTGTATGAGGAACATTGACCAAAACGGCTGGGTTATGCAATGGAACAAGGCTTCAGGTTCAACGGATGGGTGTAAATATAATTGAAGCAAAGATTATATCCGGAGGAAACATTGGTACCATTTGTGCAGTACCACGTATGATTCTCAGCCCATCAGATAACAAGATGCCATTTAAATTTAACCGACGACAATTCCCAGTTTCTTTGTGTTTCGCAATGACTATTAACAAAAGTTAGGGCCAAACATTAACACAAGTAGGGTTGTTTCTGAAGCGACCGGTTTTCTCACACGGTCAATTGTATGTGGCTGTATCTAGAGTCAAAAACCGAAAGGGATTGAAAATCATCTGTTGTGACGAAGAAGGTAAATACACCAACTCAACAACAAACGTTGTATATAAATAAGCTTTATTTCGTATTTAGTTTAAATAAATTTTCCTATAAGCCAATTGCATTAGCAAAATAATTGTTTATCACATATACTTTGTTCTTATACATCAAACGAAAAAGAGTTACGTTTAAAACAAAAAATCGTCAGCCGTAAAACTCTGCAACACAAACCATATAACTGTTATTCAAAATATAAAAACACTCCCAAAACCAATAAAACCCTTAACACGAGTAATCGAAAACAAAACTTGATCGATAGCCATATAAAGAGGTGCAATATTTCGATTAACAAGCAATTAATAATAAGACTATATCTTAAACACTCATGTAAAGTGTTTACAAAATATGTGATGCAATTACCAATCTGTTTTAGAACTTGATATGTACGTAGTTTTCTTACATAAACTAAGATATCCTTTTCAAAATCATTCGTGCTTAGTACAAACATATTCCTAACAGTATTAAATATCAGTAAACAGCAATGCATACCAACAATCCAAACCCCTAAATAGCAATAATAATTACTATAAGCATCCCCGTACCATTAGCAGTATAAATCAACATATACCTTCGATAACCCCTCCATCCTAAATACGTTTTTACAAAAAATTCAAAAACAAGCTGAAAATCATTTTCTATACTTAGATACACATTCAACTAATCCTAAAGCTACCACGATATGTATATTGTAATTACATAACATACTTGATATATACTAAACTAATAAACATCTTTATAAATAAATATTAAATAAGGTCACCTTCATTGTCTATGGATAAACATTGAACTGCCAGATATTCATTTCATTGTAAGGACAACATCACCTTTGCTTGACAACACTCCTACATCAAGAGCTTCACTTCTTGGTTTTCAGCAAATCCAACTTCATTCATAATATACTTCCATTCTTCAACCATGACAACTTGGTCATCAAATTCTGACTTTTGATTTCACAATCTATTTTCTTAACACCAGTACTAAATAAGTTAAACGTATAAGAAACATCAAAATATCGTAACAAAAATTACAAGTTCAAGATTGTATATTTATTTTTTTATCCGGATAACAATTTTTACATCATAAATAATTGCCTCTATTTTATTGTATTTAATATAACAAACTTAAAAAACCATCAAAATTATAATTAAAAGTCATGCCATTTTATATGTCATTAACAATTGTAATAAAGAGCGTGTAAATTACAAAAAGTAAAATCACAAAGCGTGCCCGCCCATTGGGCGGGTTTCGACAACTATATATATATATATATATATATATATATATATATATATATATATATATATATATATATATATATAACAACTAGATTTAATTCATTTGTACTTTACCATACCTTTAGGACATTGTAGAGTTACACCTCACCATCCCTTAGGAGAGACCTTAGTAACCGCACTTGCTGCCACACAAGTAACAACAACATAGAAACACTTAAACATGGAAATTAAAATCCGAAAGGACTTGAATTTAATACTTGAAACTAAGACATGGTTATTTAATCTAGGTTGCGTGTTGGTGCCGTGCACTCTCTAATTTCATAGCATTCACTGTTCAGACCATTAAAGGTGAGTTTATAGCCCCTTTTTACTATTACATATTTTGAATGAATGGGGTGAGAAACATGCAAAACCAATTTTGTGGACCATAAATACTATTATTGCGCAGTTAGCCTAAGCCTTGATATGTCCCCTACTGCCCAAATTTCATGAACCGTTAATTCCAGTTAGGAAGCGTGAATGTCATAAATAGATCTATTGGGAGTAACGTCCCCGTTCGGTTTGACCGGATAGGCAAACGAGCGTATACAATATCAATGTACAAGTGTCTGGGATAAACACTTGCCAAGGCTTTTATGATTTACATGCTTCTAGAGCATGCAGACCTGTTAAAGCTTCGGTTACATGAACTTAGTGCTAGCATAATAAAAACATATAATTGATATTTCAATACTTAAACCAAAAACTGTTGGTCCTAAGATGTTATACTTGTTTTAACTGAAACCTATGAACTCACCAGCTTTTTGCTGACTTTTAGCATGTTTTTCTCAGGTATCTAGGTTTGTGCAAAACGTGGCAAGGAATGGCAAGGCGGCAGATTTTTACTTTGACCAATGCGTTTTAAATAATAATTAAGACTTGTTTTTGAGGGTCCAATAACTTGTAAATGATTTTGAAATCAAATGATGGTTACATATATTGAATCATGCTAAAGAGTACGTTTTATAAAAGGTGTAATTGGTTTCTCGATAACTTGTGTTATGATTTCCAGTTCCGTAGCACCCCATGGTATTACTGCTTCTGCAAGGTCAGATTTTGGGGGTGTTACACTCTATACCACTATTTCTGTTAGTTTGACCCATTTTTTTACGTTTTCTCCCGTTTTCTTATGTTTTTATTTGTTTTCAACCGTTTTTATACGTTTCCGTCCCTCTTCATACGCTTTTATTCGTTTTCACCCGTTCTTATACATTTCATCTATTTTTGTATGCTTTCACCAGTTATTCTTACGTTTTCTTATGTTTTCATACGTTTTCGTTCATTTTTGTACGTTTTCATCCGTTTTTTCCGGTTTTGTACGTTTTTATACATTTTCGTTCGTTTCTTTACTTTTCGTCTGTCTTTAAATATTTTCGTCCATTTTTATACGTTTTCATCCATTTTTATACATTTTTCTCCATTTATATATGTTTGCGTCCGTTTTCATACATTTTCGTCTGTTTTTAAATATTTTTGTCCATTTTATACGTCTTTAAATGCATAAAAACGTAAAAAAGTAGACGAACACGTATGAAAATGAATGAAAACATATAAAAACAGTTAAAACGTATAAAAATGGTTGAAAACAGATAAAATCGGATGAAAACGTATAAAAACGGTTGGTGTTAGCATTTAAAAATAGTAAAATGAAGTGATGGTCATTCGTATAGTTAGAACTTTGTGTCGTGTATGTAATAGTCTAGGTAAGTGGGGTCACGGTCTAAGCTAATATGTTAGAATTTATGTTAGCAAGTAGAATGTAATCCAATCCACTAGCCAAAGCCCACGAGCCCATAGAAAACCCTTTAGGGCATTTGCTTTGTACTATATACACCTCACCACGCCTCATTCATATATGTGCTTATGAGAGTGTAGGTGTGGACGTGTGTGTGTGTGTTTGTGTGTGTTCTTAATAAATGTTGGGAATTAAATATTCTGAAGATTAGTATCGGGAATTAAAGGATTACAATATCAGTTCTACTCAAAGAAATACTCTAAGTATCATTCTACTGCTAGTGCATTTGATACTACTGCTAGCATTAAACATTCTACTTCTAAATGATTCTGCTGCTGGTGAAGAACTTTCTACTACTAAGTGCATAACTATCGAAGTATTCTGCTGCTGAGTAGATAAGTATACAAAGATATTATGTGTATTAAAGTCAACAATACACGGTAGATAATATCTTTAGACAAAGTGTTCAGTAACAAGTTGTAAACACAGATACATGTTGTATCTTAATGGCTGACACTCTCAAGCATGTGTTCGATTAGACTTGACAATATTGTAAAGATCTCTCTTGGACTATAAAAGAGAAATCTTAGACTAGATATTATATATGCATGAATTAGATCATAACTGTTAAGAGAATAGAACAAACACAACAATATCATAAGTCATAGAAACATAAGATTCAAGGTCTTTAAACCCTAGTGATAGTGAAGGTCACTCGTATTATTGTGAATAATATTGAATCGTTTGGTGATAAACTTTCTTTGTTCATTGTTCTATAACAAACATAATTGTTCCATTTCCATATCCAAATAACCTTCTATGTGTGGTAAAGTAGATTCCACATACTTAATCATATTAACTCAATATATCATATACACAAAGCAACAAAGGTCTAACAACCTTATAGTGTATCGAATCCTGCTCCTCAATTGGTATCAGAGCAAGGCTGATATAGTTGATTTAGAAGAAGAAGAAGAAGAAATGGACGTTGAATCTATTCAGACAAATGTTGCTGCAAAACTACCCATGCTCAAACAGAATGAGTTTGAGATGTGGAGGCTGAGGATAGAGCAATATTTCCATGTGCAAGACTATGCACTTTGGGAAATCATTGAAGATGGAAACTCTTACCAGCCTACAACCACTACATCAACAGTGGATGGCAAAGTGGTGACAACTCTGCAATAACACCCAACATCTGTAGAAGACAGAATAAAGAAGAAAAATGACTTAAAGGCAAGAAGCATGCTGATGATGACCATTCGCAATGATCAACTTTTAAACTTCAGCAAGTTCAAAGATGCCAAGTCATTATTTGAAGCTATTGTTGCCAGGTATGGTGGAAATGAAGCCACCAAGAAAACCCACAAGACACTGCTCAAGCAGCAGTTTGAAAACTTCTCCTCTACCAACAATGAATCTCTTGACCATATGTTTAATAGTCTTTAGAATATTGTGAGCCAACTTGCTATTCTTGGGGTTGAATTACCTCAAGAAGATTTAAACTCAAAATTTCCGAGAAGCTTACCAGAAGAGTGGGCTATATATGTTGTTGTCTGGAAGAATAAGCCAGACCTTGATACAATGGAACTGATAGATTTGTATAGCAACTTTAAGATTGTGGAGCAAGATTTGAAGAAAAATGGAGGTACTAGTTCTAATACTGGGAACATGGCATTTATGTCAACTCCTAGTACCTTAAAATCAAGTGAAGAGGTGAAAGTTGTTGATGTTGTTGGTGCTGCTAGTTCATCAAGCAGTACCATGGGTATTTTGGATGAGAAGACTTGTTGTACATTTCTCACAAGTCAAAATGATGGGTCCATGCTCACTTATGAAAACCTCCAAGAGATCAATGATGATGATCTGGAGGAAATGGACCTAAAATGGCAAATTTCTCTTCTCAGCATGAGAGCCAAGAAGTTCTATCAAAGGACGGGGAAGAAGCTCTTAATCAGCAACATTGATACTGCTGGTTTTGAAAAGTCAAAGATAGAGTGCTATGACTGCCACATGATGGGGCACTTCTCAAGAGAATGTAGAAGGCCAAGGCAGCAGGATAGCAAGAACAAAGGTTTTGGAAGCACATCCAAAACAAGAGAGGTTTCTGAGCCAAACTCAAAAGCTATGGTAGCTATTGATGGGCTAGGTTTTGATTGGAGTTTCATGGCTGATGAAGAAGAAGATTCTTCACTGATGGCACTCATGGCTTTCTCTACTTAGATACAAACTCATAAAGTTTGTTCTAATACTTGCACAGCTCTTTTAGAACTACTGTAGAGATTGAGACATCTCTTTATATCAAACAAACAATCTAAGAACTACTCGAGACACTCAAGAACAATATGTAAAGATGAGAAGAGTGTAATATGGATCGTATGATGTGGGATGAACCGAATGTATATTAGCTTGAAAGAGATAACATACAAACAATAATAGAACACAATTACACACACACTCTCACCTTTTGCTATGATGACTTACTAGGAATGTGGTGAGAGTGTTTGATTTAGATCACAAGTGGGACGCCCTAAAGGGCTTGGAATGGGCTTGTGTTTAGGACTTGACTTAAACATAAAGTCTTACATATTCAATTACCAAAAGCCCACTCTTGTTAAACTAAATTAACCATACAACACACATGTTACTATGATACAAATGACCATCACTTTGCATTTATAAATTAAATGCTAACAATCTCCCCTTAAGGGATGGTCAATTTGCATTTATAAATTAAAACGTGAATTTATCTCGCGAAACGTGAAATTTGTACACAACGCGTACTGGCACAACCGACGATTTTATTTGATTATTTTATCATTTATGAGAAATGAGACGTATGAATAGTCATTTTTATTGGAAAAATTATTCTGAGCGCAGTGGAGATATTCTTGTATCTTGAATCGATCGTTTGCTATCTTAAACGAGCCCCGAGCCCCATCTCAAGAAAGATAGCAAAAATGACAACTATGGTCCCTGCAGTAAATCTTATTCCTCAAACCCTAGACTTTGAATTCTACATAATTGGTCCCTAGGGTATTTTAACCCTAACCCTAGTCTATATATACTCCTATTATAATTTTTTAGGGTTATGTTTCATTTATTTCTTCTTCCCAGCCGACATCATCACCTCTCTCCTCTCATCTTTTTCCGGTCACATTTCTGGCCACCTCTGGCCGACTGCCGCCACACTCACCACCTCAAACCCACCATCATCTACCTCACTACAACCCACCCACATTTATTCTCTCTTTTTCGGTAACTCACAGTTTTTTCGGCGAAATTTTCGGCGACCCAAGTTTGTTGCTGTAACGTGTATAGATCGAAGGTAGTTTTGGTTTGTTTGGTTCGAGTATCACCACGACCGTCACCACGCCACTGCCAACACCATCATGGCCACCGCAGCTGCGCCGCCTCCACCGCCTAGTCCTCCCTCTCTCTTTCTCGTCATGGTGAAACCGAGAAAGCCATTTGCTATTATTATATATTTTTCGGATGAATCGATCGATTATAATAACTTTGTTTCTATTGGTTTTTGTGGATTCAAAACATGTTAAACCGGATTTTAAACATATTTTTTTTATATATTTCTGTCACTTTTGGATTTCGTGTGGTAAGTGTATACGGGTCGGGTTTATAACCCGGATTTGGTTCTCGTCATGGTTCGAAGCCGAGACCTCGTGGTCTCGGCGAGTGAGTAATAATGGTCCGAATGGTAGATGTTATCAGTGGCTGGTTTTGGTTTTGGATCTTTTGGTTGATAATGGTTCGAATAGGGTAGATTCAAACCGAAACCAAGTGGTCTCGGTGAGTCTTGTAAATTCCGTTTTGGGTCACAGCTTTATGTCGGGTTAGAGTTTGGTTTGCTATAGATACAGTTTGTGTCTCAGAGTGGTAATAGAACTTCTACTTAACTGATTTTTCTTTTGTTCATTTGGAGTCAAGGTAGTTTGAACCTTCGTATATAATTGTCGCCTATTTTGGATTCAAGATACTTAATTGCATTGTCATCTTATCGTGTGGCTTGCGCCACGGTTAAATCCAAACCCGATTAGGGTGTTGGTTTGTCTCGGTTTAACTCAAAGAACCACAGAAGTGGTCGACTATGGTCTCGGCATGGTTAAAACCATTTAGGGTGCGTTTGACATTATTTGGGCCGAGCCCAAGTATGAATTAGGGTGTGTTATGTTTATGATGGTTGTGTTTGTGTATGGGCTCATAAGCCCAATGTAAAACTAATGGGGTTGTTTGTTTAACTTTGAGCCGAAGCCCGAAGTGGTAATAAGGGTTTGTTTTAAAAGTTAAAAGAGTATTTTGATACAAAATTGTTTGGTGAGTTTGAGATATTGGTACGTTTCGGTTACTTGGAAAGTTAATACTCGGTTACTTGACTTGTGACATGACATTATTGAATTCATAATGGATTTTGATTATTATACTTGGACGTTGGAAAATCATGGATCGTTATCGGATGTACAACATTAGATATTGGATTCATTGAACATTTTGAGACTTGAGACGGTGTAATATATCAAACTCGAAAAGACTTTAATATATTAAAATCGGACCGGACACAAAATCTTCAATCAAATCAAAACTAATATTCACGCAAATGATAACGAAACATAAGACTTATAAAATATTGTAATTTTAGATTTGGTTAATCCAAGTCTCAACGATTTGAGAAAACTAATTTTAATAGTTAAACTCTTTTCTATTTTATAATACGTTTACCTTTTATACAAATTATTTGGGGATAACGGGGTAAATGTCGAAACGTACAAACTGAGTTATTTTATTTGAGGTGTTTGTTTGTCGTTAACTCCTAGAGTTTTCTTCCTTGGTTTGAGTTCTCTTAAGTATTCTCTCGAGTTTGTCGATGTCTCTTCTCCTTGGCGTGAGTTGTATGTCAAGTCTATGTCTTCTTACTACACCACACGAAACGTGAAACTAAGCTTTTGATGAATTTTGAAAACTGAGTAATCCACGAAAACTATGACTCATTGTCTTTTATAGACTTTATTATTTTGCGAAACGTGTTTTGAGATCATCGTATACGTATTAGGTTGTGCCGATCCTAGACCGTTGTGTACCGCTGTGCTTGTACCTCCGTGTGCTATCATGCCATATGTCTTGAGACTGTTGTGATATGCTCTAGATGCCAGTCGTGTCAGTTGTGATATTTGCGTTGCTGTGACTAAGGTGAGTTCATGGCCCCTACTTTTAAGTTTTTTTTTTAACTATTTTCGGGGGAGAATACATGCTCGTTTTTAACTAAACTCATGACTGTTTATTTGGATTACGTGAACTGGTTGCTCTATTTTGACTATTTGGCTGATATATTTGATCTGGTTATTTGATGGCATTACGTGATTTATCTGGTATTCATGAGTGAAATCATTTAAACTATTTTATGGACCAACACTATTTTTTTGCAACTATTGGGTAGTTAGCCTAAGCTCCACTATATTTTCACATGCTTTCTAGCATGCCGTAACGTGCTTTCTAGCACGCATTTAACATGCTTTCTAGCATGCCGTAACGAGCTTTCTAGCACGCATTTAACATGCTTTCCAGCATGCCTTACATGCTTTCTAGCATGCCTGTACATGCTTTCTAGTACGCATTTAACTTAGAGCTAGCGCAATAAACTATTTTATTATGGGTTGCATATCCCTTATCTTGGTCCACTATTATACTTCTTCTTAACCCGTGATTTAGGCAGTGTTAGCCTACGTTGAACTTGACTTGCTTGCGAACGATGATTTGAACTTGAAAACCTTTTGGTTCAACCAAACTGTTTTAAACTAAAACCTATGAACTCACCAGCGTAAGCTGACCCTTTTAGCATGTATTTTCAGGTTTAATGCTATAGTTTATCTCTGGAGGCGCTTGGCAAGAGGCATGGTCATAAACGACTCTGATATTTATATTTAGGACTGCTTTGTTTATTTATGGGCCTTACTTCTGCACTATTTCCAAATAATGTAAATTTAACACTTTTGTTAATAACTTTTATTCTAAACGGTTAAGGTAAAACTGTTCTTTGTACCTTGTGTTGTGATACCAATTGAGTAGCGCCCCAGTGACATGTATGCTTTCGCTGGACCCGATTTTTGGGGTGTTACAGATTGGTATCAGAGCCTAGGTTATAGAGAACTGGGTTTGTTTTCAAAAACCTGGACTATAACCGCTTTCATGAAAACTTAACCCTATGACCGACACGTGCCTGCCTGCCAAGCTGATGCCTCGCGTACGATTTTATTTGAGGATTTAATTGATGTGACGAGATAATTGATGATATTAGATGAGATGTTCATGATATATTTGATGAGTTGTTTGATGAGATACTTGATTATATATTTGTTGAGATGCGTGCCTGACTCTTGGATATTTTATATCCGCTTGTTTTAGCTGTTCACTATAAGCATTTCCATATGCTTATGCACGCACCATACCTGTCACTGAGTTACGCTATTTCCTTGCGTAATCTCACTATTGAATGTCGAGTTTGTACACTCGTCATGGTTTTGGGAATGATTCTGGATATAATGGACATACTACTAGTATAACTAGGCTTAGTATTCCAAAATTCATTGAACCTCGGGTGAATATAGACTGATCACCTATATTCAAACAGGGACAGTGGGACATAGCCTGATCACCTATGTCCGACTCAGAGGTGAATTTTGCAATACTTGGAGTAGTTATAATGGAATTATGTTCGGGTTGGACATTGATTTTTGGAATGGTACAGTTTTGCGTGTGTACACGGACATTGGAATTTTACTTCCACACACACTGCACACTGGCATCACAACACCGCGTGAACCGTAATGCCCTTGGCATCGCTATACGTCTCCATTATATGGAAATCCTGTTTGCCGCCGTCTGGCCGTATTTTGTATCGGGTCGAGTTAGATTCGATTGGCATCGTTTGAATCCGAGTTATTTGTAACTCCTTGAGAGCGTAATAAGCCGTCTGAACTTACTGGAATGTTTAGATTCGATTTCGACTATGTTTTGTTTTGAATTTTGGCTACGTTTGGAATTGATTTTGGTTACGTTTGGAATTGATATCGGCTATATTCGGATTGTTTGATTTTGTGATTTTGGATATCATCCTGGATTTGGATTTGTTATTCGGCCTTGTTTTGTTATGGCCTTGTTACAGTCGCCTCTACCCTAACCCTTGCGCTCAATTGATGATGTTCATCTTTCTGATCGGGATTGCTTAATCGAAGCTGTTCAATCAATGTTGTCCCTTCCGTTTTGAGTACCTTGTACACTAACGATTCAATCAACTAATTGCTTGTGGCAATCAACATCTTCCCTCAGATTTGTACATTAAGCTCGTTAAACTCTCTATTTGGTAGAGATTCCACGCCCAACAGAAATCTTGAGACTCTAAGGAGTAACTGAAACCGCGATTCCTTGGGACAACCACCAGACTTCTCACTCGTCCCTCGGAAGTACCAGTGATCCTTGCTGCCTTCTTACCAGATAATTAACTATATCATAAACGAAACCTTGGAGGTAAATCCCGCGCCGCTACCAGAGTAATTGTTGATAATCATACTTAATCTACTCACCTTCTCTAATCGATGAAACGAAAATATGGGCAAACTTGCTCGTCCATACTCATATGAAATCATTACCCGGTATAGAGTGTCGACTCTTACCATCCTCTGATCGGGATAGTTTCACATCAAATTCCCGGTAATAACTCCAAAGAGCCATGAGAACAGATTTGGAGATGAATATTGTGTATCAACTCTAGACTGATGGTCGAAGTGGAAAAATCATTCAAGTGTTAGAGGACATATTGTGTTCCTGCGTAATTTGGCAATAGTTGGTATCAACACCTCCTGTTGACCAAATTCTCTTATAACGATACTTACGACTCCAGTATTTCAACGGCACCATATGAGCCACTTTATGACCGTAAGTGCCGTTCGCCGACTTGACGGGTAGGAGTTGGTGGTACCCAACTTACTGACTCCGAACTTGTTCATGAGACTACCGAGAAAAATCGTTCGGATCAGAACCGAGTTGTAAGCTGCTCACGAATCGTCAGAACAGTTATGCTGACTAATGACGTAAACCTCTTGAATTCCCAGTTAAAGTTAGATTATGCTTAAAGACTCACCATGTGAAGGTGTGATACGTTTAGAAAACGTGGAAAGCTTAATCTCGCTGTGTTGATCCTTTTGAAATCCTTGCTAGAGTGAACCGGTAGCACACAGGCTCGAGCTACCGTCAGGACTCAGCAGTGTTCGCGACGTTTTTATGCGCATTTTAAAGAAATGACTTGCCGATGAGGCAACCGCTATTCCTCCGGGAGAAATCCAGATTGATGAATGTTTGAATCTTGTTGAGAAACCTATCGAAAGCATGAACCGTGAAGTCGAAAGACTTTAGTAAAGTCACATCCTTATCGACAAAGTTCTTCGAAGCTCACGAAAAGGTCTTGAATTCACGTGAGAACGTGATGATGAATCCTCGTGTGTATATACTCATCTCTTTTCAACCGTAACAGGTAACTTGAATTGAATCGCGAGGACTTGATTCTGTTTAAGGAGGTGAGATTGTAACCACCCGTAATTTTCCGAATATATTTTTATACGAGACTTTTCTTGTTTCTCGTAAACGAATCCTTTCTGAACTCTTTTGATTCTAAAACGTGAATTTATATCGCAAAACGTGAAATTTGTACACAACGTGTACTGGCACAACCGATGATTTTATTTGATTATTTTATCATTTATGAGAAACGAGACGTATGAATAATCGTTTTTATTGGAAAAATTATTCTGAGCGCAGTGGAGATATTCTCGTGTCTTGAATCGATCGTTTGCTATCTTAAACGAGCCCCGAGCCCCATCTCAAGAAAGATAGCAAAAATGACAACTATGGTCCCTGCAGTAAATCTTATTCCTCAAACCCTAGACTTTGATTTCTAATTAATTTGTCCCTAGGGTATTTTAACCATAACCCTAACCCTAACCCTAGTCTATATATACTCCTATTATAATTTTTTAGGGTTATGTTTCATTTATTTCTTCTTCCCAGCCGACATCATCACCTCTCTCCTCTCATCTTTTTCCGGTGACATTTTCGGCCACCTCTGGCCGACTGCCGCCACACTCACCACCTCACACCCACCATCATCTACCTCACTACAACCTACCCGCATTTATTCACTCTTTTTTGGTAACTCACAGTTTTTCCGGCGAAATTTTTGACGACCCAAGTTTGTTGCTGTAACGTGTATAGATCGAAGGCAGTTTTGGTTTGTTTGGTTCGAGTATCACCACGGCCGTCACCACGCCGCTGCCAACACCATCATGGCCACCGCAGCTGCGCCGCCTCCACCGCCTAGTCCTCCCTCTCTCTTTCTCGTCATGGTAAAACTGAGAAAGCCATTTGCTATTCTTTTATATTTTTCTGATGAATCGATTGATTATAATAACTTTGTTTCTATTGGTTTTCGTGGATTCAAAACATGTTAAACCGGATTTTAAACATATTTTTTTTATATATTTCTGTCACTTTTGGATTTCGTGTGGTAAGTGTATACGGGTCGGGTTTATAACCCGGATTTGGTTCTTGTCATGGTTCGAAGCCGAGACCTCGTGGTCTTGGCGAGGTGAGTAATAATGGTCCGAATGGTAGATGTTATCAGTGGCTGGTTTTGGTTTTGGATCTTTTGGTTGATAATGGTTCGAATAGGGTAGATTCAAACCGAGACCAAGTGGTCTCGGTGAGTCTTGTAAATTCCGTTTTGGGTCATAGCTAGATGTCGGGTTAGAGTTTGGTTTGCTATAGATACAGTTTGTGTCTCAGAGTGGTAATAGAACTTCTACTTAACTGATTTTTCTTTTGTTCATTTGGAGTCAAGGTAGTTTGAACCTTCGTATATAATTGTCGCCTATTTTGGATTCAAGATACTTAGTTGCGTTGTCATCTTATCGTGTGGCTTGCGCCACGGTTAAAGCCAAACCCGATTAGGGTGTTGGTTTGTCTCGGTTTAACTCAAAGGACCACAGAAGTGGTCGACTATGGTCTCGGCATGGTTAAAACCATTTAGGGTGCGTTTGACATTATTTGGGCCGAGCCCAAGTATGAATTAGGGTGTGTTATGTTTATGATGGCTGTGTTTGTGTATGGGCTCATAAGCCCAATGTAAAACTAATGGGGTTGTTTCTTTAACTTTGAGCCGAAGCCCGAAGTGGTAATAAAGGTTTGTTTTAAAAGTTAAAAGAGTATTTTGATACAAACTTGTTTGGTGGGTTTGAGATATTGGTACGTTTTGGTTACTTGGAAAGTTAATACTCGGTTACTTGACTTGTGACATGACATTATTGAATTCATAACGGATTTTGATTATTATACTTGGACGTTGGAAAATCATGGATCGTTATCGGATGTACAACATTAGATATTGGATTCATTGAACATTTTGAGACTTGAGACGGTGTAATATATTAAACTCGAAATGACATTAGTATATTAAACTCGGACTGGACACAAAATCTTCAACAAAATCAAAACTAATATTCACGCAAGTGATAACGAAACATAAGACTTATAAAATATTGTAATTTCAGATTTGGTTAATCCAAGTCTCAACTATTTGAGAAAACTGATTTTAATAGATAACTCTTTTCTATTTTATAATACGTTTACCTTTTATACAAATTATTTGGGGATAACGGGGTAAATGTCGAAACGTACAAACTGAGTTATTTTATTTGAGGTGTTTGTTTGTCGTTAACTCCTAAAGTTGTCTTCCTTGGTTTGAGTTGTATGTCAAGTCTATGTCTTCTTACCACACCACACGAAACGTGAAACTAAGCTTTTGATAAGTTTTGAGAACTGAGTAATCCACGAAAACTACGACTCATTGTCTTTTATAGACTTTATTATTTTGCGAAACGTGTTTTGAGATGATCGTATACGTATTAGGTTGTGCCGATTCTAGACCGTTGTGTACCGCTGTGCTTGTACCTCCGTGTACTGTCATGCCATATGTCTTGAGACCGTTGTGATATGCTCTAGATGCCAGTCGTGTCAGTTGTGATCTTTGCATTGCTGTGACTAAGGTGAGTTCATGGCCCCTACTTTTACCGGTTTTTTTTTTAACTATTTTCGGGGGAGAATACATGCTCGTTTTTAACTAAACTCATGACTGTTTATTTGGAATACGTGAACTGGTTGCTCTATTTTGACTATTTGGCTGATATATTTGATCTGGTTATTTGATGGCATTACGTGATTTATCTGGTATTCATGAGTGAAATCATTTAAACTATTTTATGGACCAACACTATTTTTTTGCAACTATTGCGTAGTTAGCCTAAGCTCCACTATATTTTCACATGCTTTCTAGCATGCAGTAACGTGCTTTCTAGCAAGCATTTAACATGCTTTCTAGCATACCGTAACGTACTTTCTAGCACGCATTTAACATGCTTTCTAGCATGCCATAACGTGCTTTCTAGCACGCATTTAACATGCTTTCTAGCATGCCGTAACGAGCTTTCTAGCACGCATTTAACATGCTTTCCAGCATGCCTTACATGCTTTCTAGCACGCATTTAACTTAGAGCTAGCGCAATAAACTATTTTATTATGGGTTGCATATCTCTTATCTTGGTCCACTATTATACTTTTTCTTAACCCGTGATTTAGGCAGTGTTAGCCTACGTTGAACTTGACTTGCTTGCGAACGATGATTTGAACTTGAAAACCTTTTGGTTCAACGCAACTGTTTTAAACTAAAACCTATGAACTCACCAGCGTAAGCTGACCCTTTTAGCATGTATTTTCAGGTTTAATGCTATAGCTTATCTCTGGAGGCGCTTGGCAAGAGGCATGGTCATAGACGACTCTGATATTTATATTTGGGACCGCTTTGTTTATTTATGGGCCTTACTTCCGCACTTTTTCCAAATAATGTAAATTTAACACTTTTGTTAATAACTTTTATTCTAAACGGTTAAGGTAAAACCGTTCTTTGTACCTTGTGTTGTGATACCAATTGAGTAGCGCCCCAGTGACATGTATGCTTCCGTTGGACCCGATTTTTGGGGTGTTACAGTTGCAGCAGAATACTCGTTGTTCCTTGTATCTTAATGCACTGTGATCTTCAAAGAATCATCTTTTGGTCGTTCTTGCCTTGATCTACTTCTTCTGTCCAGATGCGTCGTCGTTGTAGATGACGATGGTAAATGGACTTTCGTCAGTACCTACATAAGACAGTTAGCAATAAATCGTCTAGCGCTTATAGGTTCATATTTTGTGATTGTTATCAACATAGTGTGAAAACTTTCTCTAAACTTTATCAAGGTTGTTGAGAGCCTCTGAAGTATACCAGAGTATCACTTCAAGACTGTAGACCGTTTGAAGCACGTAACCATCATAACATAAGGCAAGATCCTTAGATCTCATTAAGACTCATACAACTTGTATCCTTTTTAATGAACACAAGTGTATTGCATTGGAAGTGTTCCTAAGAGATCTTTGATGAATGTCATGTCTCTAGACTCAATTATGTGCGTTTTGGTTTTTAGTTGTCGGAGGCATGGAGCAGAGTGCCACCTTTTCAATATCAACTCATCTCGGAGTGAGAGGTCGATAGATTATGTAGTGTTCTCCGTGAGAAATAAAACAAATATCTTTTAAGAGATATCTGAGTGGCCAGGAGGGGTTTGTGCATTGCGTCACTGGGTCCATGACGTCTTGTCTTCAATATCAGTATCACCTTAGTGAGTACCGATAGCAGATGTATTGACCCGCTTTCTGTCCTAAGTTATCATGGAGGGCTATTTCTTTTCACCCTTTCATTAAACTTTTCTTTTTAATTCTTCAACCCCTTCTTTCTCCTTCCTCATTTGCTCCTTTTTTTTTTTTTTTTTTCATTCCTAAGGACTTCTAATTCTACTCTATTGGAATTGTCCTTGGGTAGATCTCTCCGGCTCTGGTGGATCTTTGGACATAACCTAACCATAATCACCTTATTACTCCATGATTATCCTAGATTATCGATCACATACCATAAAACCTTTTATGAAAATCTCTCAAAGTGTTTATGAATAAACACATTTAGTTAACACATTGAGAGTTTTGTGTTTTTGAAATACTCCCCCTTCACATATGCTCATGCATTTTTAGGATAAATTTGCACATGTTGGGTAGAGTTCGCACATTTTGAAATGATCTATTTTCAATTAATATGACCATTGCGAGACACGTTTACATCACTAATTAGACTAGCTTGAAGTTATTACCCGTCCCAGTCATATCAGAAGATCATCTCTCGAATTGGTACATTCTACTCAGACAAGTCCTTTGCGAGACACGTTTACATCACTGGATAACCATCTTGAAATTATTACCCGTCCCGGACATGTCTTTTCGATTTGACATTTGAGTTTCGTCAATTCGATGGTTCCTACTGAGTCTTTTTTTGTAGAGCTCATTTGAGATTCAAACCACAAAACTTTTTGATCACATTTTAATCACGTCTTCTCTCCCTTATACCTAATCCCCTCCCCTCAAAAATAGCATGCAATGATATTTTTGATATCAAGAGATTAAATGCAAAACATTTTTGGAGATAATGACGGATTTTAGCATGAAAATTGAAACATTTTTCTTTTGAGACTCCCCCTTAAGCAAAGCATAGGTTTAAACATTTGAGTTTAAAAGCAGTTGAAAGGGTCTAGAGGGAGTTATCTTGAGCACAGAATTTTGAGAAAGATTTTGAAAAATCTTTTTGAAAAATCTTGATCATGTGCTCATGGTTTTGCTTTTCGCCATTAACATTACGAGTTCTGATCGGAAATAATAAGAAGTCGTGAATGTAGCGCGGGTTTCGTACTGAAATATACGAAAGCCATTATGAAGAAAATTTTGAGAAAACGACATGTTTTGGAAAAAATTTAAATGAACTCTCGCTCAAGCATCTGTACATGCCCGTATCATTGGTGAATGACATTTCTAGATACATACAAAATATCGATTAGACGAGAGACATGTCGTGAGAGTATTAGTTTTGTATTTTTGTTTTTCTATTGTTTTTGAATTTTTGAAACTTTTCTATTTTTATATTTTGCTTTTGTTGGTTTTTCAAATTTTTGTTTTGTTTGTCAAAAATATTTACAGCGAAGCTTTTTGAGATAACTCAAGAAGATTCGAGAATACTTTCTAACTCTTCGGGAGTTAGGCTTCGCATTCCAATTCGACGAACTAAGTTGTCAAACCGCTCTTTTGGGAGGGCTTTAGTAAATAGATCGGCGAGTTGGTATTCAGTCTTCACGAAAAATAATTCAATAGTACCTTCTTCGACGTGTTCCTTGATGAAGTGGTAGCGGACTCTAATATGCTTGGTCTTGGAGTGTTGCACCGGATTGCACGAGATGGCTATGGCACTTTTCGAGTCACAATACAAAGGTATGCGGTCGAAAGAGAAACCATAATCTGTGAGTTGTGTCCTCATCCATAGAACTTGGGCACAACACGCAGATAGAGACACATACTCGGCTTCTGCAGTTGATAGTGCAGTACAGTCTTGTTTCCTTGATGACCAGCCTACTAGCTTTTCTCCCAAAAATTGTGCTCCGCCTGATGTACTCTTTGCTGTAACTTGGCAACCGGCGTGATCTGCATCTGAAAATGCTATCTGTGTAAACTCCGAATCCTTCGGATACCAAAGTCCCATATTAATGGTTCTTTGTAGGTATCGAAAGATCCGTTTAACCTCTTGGAGGTGAAGTTCGGTAGGACTTACCTGAAACCGTGCTAATAAACAAACAACAAAATGTATATCGTGTCGACTAGCAGTTAGGTACATGAGAGAACCAATCATGCTCCGATATTTTTTCGGATCCATGGGTTTCCCATATAGGTCAGCGCCTATTTTGGGTGAAGTGACCATTGGAGTACCAACAGAGTCATAATTTTCGATGCCATGTTTTTTCAAAATCTCAATTGTATATTTAGCCTGATTAAGAAAAATACTGTTAGGAAATTAAGCTTTAGCAGTTAAGACTGTTGAAGATAGCAGTTAAGACTGTTGAAGATGGAAGTTAGTACTGCTGAAGAGTTTTGAAGACATAAGCAGTTAGGACTGCTGAGTGAAGAAGTTAGTACGGTTTATGTTTATGATTTATGTAATAGATAGTTATGGAAAATATATTGTGTATATCGTATAAGATTAGAATGATAGTTATCTTGTAAAGGAATCCTTAGTCTATAAAAGGATTGCCTAGGTTAAGGTTTAGATATACGACACGATAAGAGTTCATACGTATTGTTTAGTTAAGATTCAAGGTTGTAAACCCTAGTGATAGGAGATCACTCATATTATTGTTTCAATAATATTGAATCGTTGAAGTTTATTATTCTGTGTTCATTGTTTCATTTAAATCATACAAAACACATAAAGTCTTCTAAGTGCTAGCTAGTAAATTCCGCGTGCTAGACTACGTATAATCCTTAGTATCACATCTAACACAAGGAGTGTGTGTAGATCCGGTCAAGTGGTATCAGAGACAGTTTACTGATACTTAGATTTAGAAGATCCGAGAAGAACGAAGATGGACATGGAAACAACACCAAACACAACTAACATTGCTGCTAAGCTTCCTATGCTTAAACCTAATGAGTTCGACATGTGGAGACTTCGTATTGAGTAGTTTTTCCAAGTGCAAGACTATGCACTTTGGGAAATCATTGAAGAAGGAAACTCCTTTACACCAGTAACAACAACAACTGTTGTTGAAGGAAAATCTGAGACTACAGTGTAGACAAAGCCAACCACTAATGAAGAGAAGGCAAGGCACAAGAATGATGTTAAGGCTAGAAGTTTGCTTCTGATGACTATTCCCAATGATCAATTGCTGAATTTTTGTAAGTTCAAGTGTGCTAAAACCCTTTTTGAAGCTATTATTGAAAGATATGGTGGGAATGAAGCCACAAAGAAAACCCAGAAGACCCTTCTCAAGCATCAATTTGAGAACTTTACAGCAACAAGCCATGAGTCGTTGGATCATATGTTTAATAGACTTCAAAAGTTGGTGAGTCAATTGGCTGTTCTAGGAATTGAGATGCCTCAGGAAGATCTCAACTCCAAATTTCTGAGGAGTCTACCAGCTGAATGGGCTATGCATGTGGTAGTATGGAAAAACAAGCCTGATATAGATTTCATGAGCTTAATGGATCTCTATTGCAACTTCAAGATAGTTGAACATGTGATGCGCGTGATGTGTCGTTGCGGTTTAGCAGTTTTAATGCCTACTCAAGTTTTAAATTTATATTTAGCCGACTTATCAATAACACACACACTTAACGAGCAGTGTACCCGGTCAGTATGAAGATAATGGTAAGTAGAGTGTCGATCACTAAGAGTGGAACGTATTATCTCGTTATTCTAATCAGTATTTTAATATCCTAACGCAAGGGGGTTTCAGCCTGAGAGACTGGCACGGTTTGTTTGCAATTGAATAATAAAATAAACCAACAGGCACGAATCAGCAAGTAGCACACACGTACACAGATAGATACTCGAGACAATAAGAGGGCTGTCCTTATGATTAAGTAGATTGTCACTTGTTTTATTGATAGCTTTATATGAAGTGTATGTAATTAACCCTTTCTCGTTGGTCCTATTCTTATCGGCGAGTAAACCCTTAATGATTACTTATGTCTAAAAGTTATTCCTAAGTGATCAATTTAGTAATAACCGTGGGAGCCACATTATGTCCCGCAGTCAAATTCCCGCAAGCCACTAAT
Organism: Artemisia tridentata subsp. tridentata; assembly: GCA_021014915.2. Lineage (NCBI taxonomy): Eukaryota > Viridiplantae > Streptophyta > Magnoliopsida > Asterales > Asteraceae > Artemisia > Artemisia tridentata. The sequence continues at coordinate 235,977,827 of CP139502.1, read as the reverse complement.
AAACACAGAGGTTATCAATGCACTAATAAGTAGTAACCAAAGACATCAACATATAAACTTTAATTGATGGGAAAGCAAGTATTAAAGGGAGTGCAATCTTTCGTTGTCACATTACACAAGCCACCAATCCTGATGAATTAAAGTTTGCTAACACAATAAAACAAAACTACTTAATGAATTAAACACATGCAGCACCTTCTTACAGCTATTGTATCTTCGATTTGGGTGTGTCTTGTTCTGCCTCCTTGACTGAATTCGTCCTAGGGTTTTTCTCTAAACTTTATCAAGGTTGTTGAGAGCCTCTGAAGTATACCAGAGTATCACTTCAAGACTGTAGACCGTTTAAAGAACGTAACCATCATAACATAAGGCAAGATCCTTAGATCTCATTAAGACTCATACAACTTGTATCCTTTTTAATGAACACAAGTGTATTGCATTGGAAGTGTTCCTAAGAGATCTTTGATGAATGTCATGTCTCTAGACTCAATTATGTGCGTTTTGGTTTTTAGTTGTCGGAGGCATGGAGCAGAGTGCCACCTTTTCAATATCAACTCATCTCGGAGTGAGAGGTCGATAGATTATGTAGTGTTCTCCGTGAGAAATAAAACAAATATCTTTTAAGAGATATCTGAGTGGCCAGGAGGGGTTTGTGCATTGCGTCACTGGGTCCATGACGTCTTGTCTTCAATATCAGTATCACCTTAGTGAGTACCGATAGCAGATGTATTGACCCGCTTTCTGTCCTAAGTTATCATGGAGGGCTATTTCTTTTCACCCTTTCATTAAACTTTTCTTTTTAATTCTTCAACCCCTTCTTTCTCCTTCCTCATTTGCTCTTTTTTTTTTTTTTTTTCATTCCTAAGGACTTCTAATTCTACTCTATTGGAATTGTCCTTGGGTAGATCTCTCCGGCTCTGGCGGATCTTTGGACATAACCTAACCATAATCACCTTATTACTCCATGATTATCCTAGATTATCGATCACATACCATAAAACCTTTTATGAAAATCTCTCAAAGTGTTTATGAATAAACACATTTAGTTAACACATTGAGAGTTTTGTGTTTTTGAAATACTCCCCCTTCACATATGCTCATGCATTTTTAGGATAAATTTGCACATGTTGGGTAGAGTTCGCACATTTTGAAATGATCTATTTTCAATTAATATGACCATTGCGAGACACGTTTACATCACTAATTAGACTAGCTTGAAGTTATTACCCGTCCCAGTCATATCAGAAGATCATTCTCGAATTGGTACATTCTACTCAGACAAGTCCTTTGCGAGACACGTTTACATCACTGGATAACCATCTTGAAATTATTACCCGTCCCGGACATGTCTTTTCGATTTGACATTTGAGTTTCGTCAATTCGATGGTTCCTACTGAGTCTTTTTTTGTAGAGCTCGTTTGAGATTCAAACCACAAAACTTTTTGATCACATTTTAATCACGTCTTCTCTCCCTTATACCTAATCCCCCCCCTCAAAATTAGCACGCAATGATATTTTTGATATCAAGAGATTAAATGCAAAACATTTTTGGAGATAATGACGGATTTTAGCATGAAAATTGAAACATTTTTCTTTTGAGACTCCCCCTTAAGCAAAGCATAGGTTTAAACATTTGAGTTTAAAAGCAGTTGAAAGGGTCTAGAGGGAGTTATCTTGAGCACAGAATTTTGAGAAAGATTTTGAAAAATCTTTTTGAAAAATCTTGATCATGTGCTCATGGTTTTGCTTTTCGCCATTAACATTACGAGTTCTGATCGGAAATAATAAGAAGTCGTGAATGTAGCGCGGGTTTCGTACTGAAATATACGAAAGCCATTATGAAGAAAATTTTGAGAAAACGACATGTTTTGGAAAAAATTTAAATGAACTCTCGCTCAAGCATCTGTACATGCCCGTATCATTGGTGAATGACATTTCTAGATACATACAAAATATCGATTAGACGAGAGACATGTCGTGAGAGTATTAGTTTTGTATTTTTGTTTTTCTATTGTTTTTGAATTTTTGAAACTTTTCTATTTTTATATTTTGCTTTTGTTGGTTTTTCAAATTTTGTTTTGTTTGTCAAAAATATTTACAGCGAAGCTTTTTGAGATAACTCAAGAAGATTCGAGAATACTTTCTAACTCTTCGGGAGTTAGGCTTCGCATTCCAATTCGACGAACTAAGTTGTCAAACCGCTCTTTTGGGAGGGCTTTAGTAAATAGATCGGCGAGTTGGTATTCAGTCTTCACGAAAAATAATTCAATAGTACCTTCTTCGACGTGTTCCTTGATGAAGTGGTAGCGGACTCTAATATGCTTGGTCTTGGAGTGTTGCACCGGATTGCACGAGATGGCTATGGCACTTTTCGAGTCACAATACAAAGGTATGCGGTCGAAAGAGAAACCATAATCTGTGAGTTGTGTCCTCATCCATAGAACTTGGGCACAACACGCAGATAGAGACACATACTCGGCTTTTGCAGTTGATAGTGCAGTACAGTCTTGTTTCCTTGATGACCAGCCTACTAGCTTTTCTCCCAAAAATTGTGCTCCGCCTGATGTACTCTTTGCTGTAACTTGGCAACCGGCGTGATCTGCATCTGAAAATGCTATCTGTGTAAACTCCGAATCCTTCGGATACCAAAGTCCCATATTAATGGTTCTTTGTAGGTATCGAAAGATCCGTTTAACCTCTTGGAGGTGAAGTTCGGTAGGACTTACCTGAAACCGTGCTAATAAACAAACAACAAAATGTATATCGTGTCGACTAGCAGTTAGGTACATGAGAGAACCAATCATGCTCCAATATTTTTTCGGATCCATGGGTTTCCCATATAGGTCAGCGCCTATTTTGGGTGAAGTGACCATTGGAGTACCAACAGAGTCACAATTTTCGATGCCATGTTTTTTCAAAATCTCAATTGTATATTTAGCCTGATTAAGAAAAATACTGTTAGGAAATTAAGCTTTAGCAGTTAAGACTGTTGAAGATAGCAGTTAAGACTGTTGAAGATGGAAGTTAGTACTGCTGAAGAGTTTTGAAGACATAAGCAGTTAGGACTGCTGAGTGAAGAAGTTAGTACGGTTTATGTTTATGATTTATGTAATAGATAGTTATGGAAAATATATTGTGTATATCGTATAAGATTAGAATGATAGTTATCTTGTAAAGGAATCCTTAGTCTATAAAAGGATTGCCTAGGTTAAGGTTTAGATATACGACACGATAAGAGTTCATACGTATTGTTTAGTTAAGATTCAAGGTTGTAAACCCTAGTGATAGGAGATCACTCATATTATTGTTTCAATAATATTGAATCGTTGAAGTTTATTATTCTGTGTTCATTGTTTCATTTAAATCATACAAAACACATAAAGTCTTCTAAGTGCTAGCTAGTAAATTCCGCGTGCTAGACTACGTATAATCCTTAGTATCACATCTAACACAAGGAGTGTGTGTAGATCCGGTCAAGTGGTATCAGAGACAGGTTACTGATACTTAGATTTAGAAGATCCGAGAAGAACGAAGATGGACATGGAAACAACACCAAACACAACTAACATTGCTGCTAAGCTTCCTATGCTTAAACCTAATGAGTTCGACATGTGGAGACTTCGTATTGAGTAGTTTTTCCAAGTGCAAGACTATGCACTTTGGGAAATCATTGAAGAAGGAAACTCCTTTACACCAGTAACAACAACAACTGTTGTTGAAGGAAAATCTGAGACTATAGTGCAGACAAAGCCAACCACTAATGAAGAGAAGGCAAGGCACAAGAATGATGTTAAGGCTAGAAGTTTGCTTCTGATGACTATTCCCAATGATCAATTGCTGAATTTTTGTAAGTTCAAGTGTGCTAAAACCCTTTTTGAAGCTATTATTGAAAGATATGGTGGGAATGAAGCCACAAAGAAAACCCAGAAGACCCTTCTCAAGCATCAATTTGAGAACTTTACAGCAACAAGCCATGAGTCGTTGGATCATATGTTTAATAGACTTCAAAAGTTGGTGAGTCAATTGGCTGTTCTAGGAATTGAGATGCCTCAGGAAGATCTCAACTCCAAATTTCTGAGGAGTCTACCAGCTGAATGGGCTATGCATGTGGTAGTATGGAAAAACAAGCCTGATATAGATTTCATGAGCTTAATGGATCTCTATTGCAACTTCAAGATAGTTGAACATGTGATGCGCGTGATGTGTCGTTGCGGTTTAGCAGTTTTAATGCCTACTCAAGTTTTAAATTTATATTTAGCCGACTTATCAATAACACACACACTTAACGAGCAGTGTACCCGGTCAGTATGAAGATAATGGTAAGTAGAGTGTCGATCACTAAGAGTGGAACGTATTATCTCGTTATTCTAATCAGTATTTTAATATCCTAACGCAAAGGGGGTTTCAGCCTGAGAGACTGGCACGGTTTGTTTGCAATTGAATAATAAAATAAACCAACAGGCACGAATCAGCAAGTAGCACACACGTACACAGATAGATACTCGAGACAATAAGAGGGCTGTCCTTATGATTAAGTAGATTGTCACTTGTTTTATTGATAGCTTTATATGAAGTGTATGTAATTAACCCTTTCTCGTTGGTCCTATTCTTATCGGCGAGTAAACCCTTAATGATTACTTATGTCTAAAAGTTATTCCTAAGTGATCAATTTAGTAATAAACGTGGGAGCCACATTATGTCCCGCAGTCAAATGCCCGCAAGCCACTAATAAACACAGAGGTTATCAATGCACTAATAAGTAGTAACCAAAGACATCAACATATAAACTTTAATTGATGGGAAAGCAAGTATTAAAGGGAGTGCAATCTTTCGTTGTCACATTACACAAGCCACCAATCCTGATGAATTAAAGTTTGCTAACACAATAAAACAAAACTACTTAATGAATTAAACACATGCAGCACCTTCTTACAGCTCTTGTATCTTCGATTTGGGTGTGTCTTGTGCTGCCTCCTTGACTGAATTCGTCCTAGGGTTTTTCCTGTTCGGTCTTCGAAGCTCTGATAATGCACACGAAATTCGTCTGGCCTTGGGGTATTTATAGTTTCTGTCTGAGGGAAGATGCGGCGCATCTAAGGAGTAGATGCGGCGCATGTACTTAACTTCGCGTGGGGTCCAAGATTATAATATTCAGGAATATTCGTACACTGCCAGAAGATGCGGCGTAACTCCATGATTAGATGCGGCGCATGTCCTCTTGTATCTTGGATCGTATCTGGTGATATCTTGATAGAGATGCGGCGCATGTCATGAGTGAGATGCGGCGCATCTGGAGCAGATTAGTCTTGATCTTCTTCATTTCAGTAGACTCTTAACTTTATGCATGTTTTGCTCCATAATCAGTCCAAAATCGCTAAGTTTCACCAAATGCTTGTTTTCAACTGAGAATTACAAAAGTAAACGATTAAGTATCAATCCTCATACATAATATAGTAAAACAAGTCAAATTAATAGGATAAATGATAGTAATAAAATGTACTTGTTTGAGTTCATCAAATATCCCCCCACTTGAACTTTACTTGTCCCCAAGTAAACCTTAGATTAAAACTTATGAAAATGTATCCTAAAAGATGTTAGGATTTATTTTTATATCAAGCATGTATTCGTTTAATTCATAATCACACAACTAAACACTTTAACGAATTAGAAGTAAAATAAAATAAGTCGATAAAAGCAAATCTAATCGTTTAACTGTCCAGTCGTGACGAATATTCTATCATAAGCTTGGCAAGTATACACATCTCCACCACTAAAGCCAAGGAATAACAAGTCTAAAGCGGTAAAAAGGGTTTTTAGGCTTAAGGGTTAATTATTCTCTTTTCACTATCGATTTCAAATTCCAGAAAAGGCGACAAAATCACAAATACATGATCGAATCCACGAACACGATACTTGCAATTGCTCAAATCCTTAACTCGAATAGGCTAAAGATAGGTCCAAACTTCACCAATAATAATATATCAAAAAGGGCGACAAAATCATAAATACATAGCCGAATCCACGACTACGATACTTAAGATTGCTGAAATCCCTAATCTCAATAAATCAAAGGTTTGGTTGGATAAAGAATAGGGTATGGATAACATTTGGGATATAAATTGGTGTAAAATGAAAAATAAACAAAACAGATAAATTAAAATCCTAAGTGTGGTTAATCACTATCCCAACCATCCCATGAATAAGACTCATATCATCGAATAACTCACGCTTTAACACTTGAAACACACGCTTTAGGTAGACACGAATTATACTCAACAAGATCTTAATCAAAGAATAAACCTTAATTGGCGTTCCCATAACTGCCAATTCCCATTCAATCCATAGATATAGTACAACAAATAGTGGTGATATCGACCACTTACATAACTTTACATAAGTTGGTTTAAAACTATCTTCCAACTTTTCTTTCTTTCTTTTTCTTTTCTTATTTTTTCGATTTTTTTTTTTTTTTTTTTTTTTTTTTTTTTTTTTTTTTTTTTTTTTAAACTTAGATGTGTAAAATTTCACCACATCACTATAACTTTCTTTCCGGATAATTTTTTTCATACTTTTCATACTTTCAGAAATAACGCTAATAGTGAAAGTAGTAAACACACGAAAAATAAACTCAAAGATATACAATATTTACTTTCACTCTAATTGCATTGTGCAATTTCCCGACCTAACCAAAGATAATGAATTACGCACGCGAACACAGGTTATGTAAGGAAACACACTTTGCCTATAGCAATTAACCAACCACGGATTTTAATCTACAGGGTAGGCTAAGGTGTAAGGGTGTAACGAAACATTTTAAACATAGGTGTAAGAAACGAAAGGAATGGCTCTGAGGGTTTTTCTAGGGGTATCTTACTCTAAAAATGAGAGTAACAAAAGGGTTTATACGGGGGTTAACTAACCAGTGTAGTTAGTTAATAACACATAACATAATAAAGGCCATTTGGGTGTAATCCTAGAAATTTACCAATTTAGACAAGTCATTCCAATTATATAAAATAATACTCATTATGGTGGTCTCGAATAGTATACAAGCCAAGTTCTAAAGTTTAAAAGTCACCGGCACACTCATAGATTTGTGAATTTTGGAAAATCACAATTTTTGAAAATAACGTCATGTGTGCAGTTATGCAACTTAGATCTTAAACAAAAACATGCTAAAAAATTTTTAAGTTTGATATATTAAGCACATTTTAAGCATAATTTTTGAAAAAGTTTTAGGACAAGTAAGTGTTAAGTGTTCTAATTCTCCAATCCCCCCACTTAAGTTAAACAACGTCCTCGTTGTTTGTATAAAAGGTTAAAAACTGGAAAATAAAAGAATTAGAACAGGAAAACTCCCCTGAGATTTGCTCGGTATGATCCTCCATTAGTATAAGAGCAAAAATCATCTTTCTTGTGGATTAGAACGTTAAAGCTTCATACTTGATGTATCCACAGGAAATCCAGGAAACTATAATACCACCAACACTTTAAAACACACCTAAGATAAGAAAGGTTCAAACTTGCATAATACATTAGTAGTTAGATAAGAATAAAACTTAAAAATTAAAAACTGAAAATCATCAGGTCAGTCGATGCGCCGTATCTTATGGAAGAAGATACGCTGTATCGAGCCTGGAATTAATACGGATCAGAATAAAGATGCGCCGCATCCTTAACCAGGGATGCGCCGCATTAAAAATAAACTGATAAAAAGTTTTAAAGTCGAAAATAAAAATGCAGAAAAATTAAAATAAGATATGACCATTGCAGGAGATGCGTCGCATCTCAGGATTAAGATGTGCCGTATCCTCATGCGGGCCTGACTGATTCGACACAGAAAACAGAAAAAGATAAATCCTCCGGGTTGTCTCCCGGTAAGCACTTGTCTTTATTCCAGAGTCTTCAAGTTAGACTCACGTTCAGCTCTTTATTCAGTCCTTGTCACGGTCCATCCTTCTTCCTTCATCCGAAAGATTTTCCCGTATATCTCTGCGATGTTTTCTTCCGTTCGACTTAATCTAGTATAACTCTTTGTCTTCACCGCAGTATATTCTTCATCAGGACCCAAAGAATATTTGATGATTTTAAATTTTTCGGAAATAATCATGGGTGGCTCATTGTAAGGAATCCCAAGTAGTTGACACTTTCTTTTGGTGAACTCTTCCTCGTCTTTATCAACAAACTTAAAATAAGGATCCTTAATTAAATAATCATCTAGTTCTTCAATCAACGACTCATTATTATAATCGTCTTGAATCGCCTCCCATTCTCTTTCCAAATCATATTGTAACCGACGACTAAGCTTTGTGAAATCATCAAACTGTTTATGCACCCATTCCCAGAAAGTAGTATCCGATGTCCCCTTAAGTCCTTTCAAGCGTTCAATTCTCCCTTTTTCTTGTAAAGCCTCCGCTTTTTGTGGGCAGTCTTCAACATTATCGTACCATTCATAATCTTCAAAGGTTACATCGTTTCCAACCCGTTTCATCCCAATTATACTTCCCCCAATACAGGTTTCGTCACTCTTATAATCACAGGTCGGCCAAACACTACTCCCGTCCTTGAAAACGAAGGGTGTACAAGTGTGATTAATGTGCGCAAATTCCCATGGTTTATCCCAAACCCATGGTACTTGGTCATTCCATTCATAGTACCAGGTGTTTTTGAAATCGTCATAAGTCTTAAATCCTGGTAGATCTCCAGTAAGCACATCATCGTCGAATTGAAGAAGGTAGTTAAATTCATTGAACTGCTTGCACAAGGGTGTCTCATAATCGAACACATCAATGTCAATCCTGAAAAAGTTCTTCAATGCCCTCATTGATTGTTGAATTATGAAGTGACGACCCATAATCGCTTTCTACTTCTTCGTCTTCTCCTCTCATCCAATATACCCATAATGCATCCTTAGTAGCACGATCCATGCTCTTATGGTTATTAAACTTACTAGCCAACCATTCTGAAAAATCAACATCGTTAGGATCGTGGTTAACGTCAAAGCAAACCTTTCCAATCATATTCTTTTTTATCTCCATGAACTCGTTAAATTGCTTCTTAAAACTCCGAGTCAACCATGAAGTCATAATCTCCTTGACTTCATTTGCAGGGGCAAATTCCGGACTACCATATTTGAGTTCTAGCCAATCATTGAGGGAGAGGTCTATCAATCTTACCAATCTCCCATGAAATAGTAACTCCGCCAAAGCATAATTCATGTCATTATCCTGATAGTTCTCATTCAATCCCCAGTACTGTTCGGAATAAGGCATGTAAGAGATTTGGGCATTGCCTCCACCACAGCTTTCGTTGCTTGAATCCATGTATGCAAGATAGAATTTCCCATCATCTTCTTCGATAGTAGTCCAGTTCAATCCTTCGGCTTCAATGATAGGCCATAAGAGCGACAATTCTTCTCCAGTGTACCTCACAAATACATCATAAGAGAATACCTCTTTGTCAATGTTGCATAAACGCATGAATTCCTTAAAAGCAGCTTCAAGAGGAGTCTCCCAAGAGAATAAATCTGCATCGATCATGAGTACATTGAATGAATCTGAAAACAAGCATTCCTTAGCAAGATATCCGTTAACTGACATGGCTTCCATAGCAAAATCTGTCATCCAAGGTAAAATCATCAGTAGGATTTGTTCGCTAGAAGAGAAATTAATGAATATAGAAACGGATATATGAATACAAATAGCTGATATCTGCAGACGATGCGCCGTATCCAAATAGTAGGATACGCCGTATCTTATAATCGTTAAAATTTAATCAGACTTAATTCAGAAAATAGATACGCCGCTTAGAATTTTGAATGCGCCGTATCGAATTAAATAATCAAAAATCAGCTTATCTAATTAAAATTAAATGCGTCGTATTAACGAAAGTTAATGCGCCGTATTTTCGTTACGTTTAAAAATAAATATCGATTTTTGATTCAGAAAGATGCGCCGTATCGATATAAATCGATGCGTCGTATCTGTTTAATAATTCGCAAACTGTTTTTAATTAAAATAATAGATACGCCGTATCTGCGAAAGCAGATGCGTCGTATGGCGTTAACGTTCAGAAAAAAAAAATTTATCAAAAACAGATACGCCGTATCTGCAAAAGCAGATGCGTCGTATTACTTTATCGCTTTTTAAAAAAAAAAATTCGTATTAAAAACAGATACGCTGTATCTTGGGGAAAAGATGCGTCGTATTGAATTAATTAAACGCGTTGTATTTAAAAAAAATTAAATGCAATACGCCGTATCTGAGAGATCAGATGCGCCGTATCGTTTGATTTAGCACAGTACAACGATAGCAGAACAGAAAATATACGAAAAATAAAAACAAAAAAATTAAACACACAAACAAAAATAAACACACAAAAATAAAAGAAAACAATTAACAAACAATACAACAAATATGCAAAATAATAAAATGATGCAATTAATCTAATAAAAAGAAAAACCTAATTAAAATACTAATCAAATTAACAGATAATAACAATTCACTCCCCGGCAACGGCGCCAAAAACTTGATGCGCGTGATGTGTCGTTGCGGTTTAGCAGTTTTAATGCCTACTCAAGTTTTAAATTTATATTTAGCCGACTTATCAATAACACACACACTTAACGAGCAGTGTACCCGGTCAGTATGAAGATAATGGTAAGTAGAGTGTCGATCACTAAGAGTGGAACGTATTATCTCGTTATTCTAATCAGTATTTTAATATCCTAACGCAAGGGGGTTTCAGCCTGAGAGACTGGCACGGTTTGTTTGCAATTGAATAATAAAATAAACCAACAGGCACGAATCAGCAAGTAGCACACACGTACACAGATAGATACTCGAGACAATAAGAGGGCTGTCCTTATGATTAAGTAGATTGTCACTTGTTTTATTGATAGCTTTATATGAAGTGTATGTAATTAACCCTTTCTCGTTGGTCCTATTCTTATCGGCGAGTAAACCCTTAATGATTACTTATGTCTAAAAGTTATTCCTAAGTGATCAATTTAGTAATAACCGTGGGAGCCACATTATGTCCCGCAGTCAAATGCCCGCAAGCCACTAATAAACACAGAGGTTATCAATGCACTAATAAGTAGTAACCAAAGACATCAACATATAAACTTTAATTGATGGGAAAGCAAGTATTAAAGGGAGTGCAATCTTTCGTTGTCACATTACACAAGCCACCAATCCTGATGAATTAAAGTTTGCTAACACAATAAAACAAAACTACTTAATGAATTAAACACATGCAGCACCTTCTTACAGCTCTTGTATCTTCGATTTGGGTGTGTCTTGTGCTGCCTCCTTGACTGAATTCGTCCTAGTGTTTTTCCTGTTCGGTCTTCGAAGCTCTGATAATGCACACGAAATTCGTCTGGCCTTGGGGTATTTATAGTTTCTGTCTGAGGGAAGATGCGGCGCATCTAAGGAGTAGATGCGGCGCATGTACTTAACTTCGCGTGGGGTCCAAGATTATAATATTCAGGAATATTCGTACACTGCCAGAAGATGCGGCGTAACTCCATGATTAGATGCGGCGCATGTCCTCTTGTATCTTGGATCGTATCTGGTGATATCTTGATAGAGATGCGGCGCATGTCATGAGTGAGATGCGGCGCATCTGGAGCAGATTAGTCTTGATCTTCTTCATTTCAGTAGACTCTTAACTTTATGCATGTTTTGCTCCATAATCAGTCCAAAATCGCTAAGTTTCACCAAATGCTTGTTTTCAACTGAGAATTACAAAAGTAAACGATTAAGTATCAATCCTCATACATAATATAGTAAAACAAGTCAAATTAATAGGATAAATGATAGTAATAAAATGTACTTATTTGAGTTCATCAACATGATATTAAGAAGTCTGCTGGATCAAGCTCAAGCTCAAGCTCAAGCTCAGGGAATTTGGCCTTTGTATCAACTCCCAGTTCCTCAAGTACAGATGAAGTAGTGCAAGTTGCTGGAGCAGTTGGTACTGCTAGTGCAAACCTTGGTACTGCTAGCACCTCAAGCAGTACTAGTGGACTTTTGAATGATGATACTTATTGTGCTTTCCTGACTACTCAGCACAATGGAAGTATGTTTACTCATTCAGATCATCAAGAGATTGATGAAGATGATATTGAAGAGATGGCTATTAAGTGGCAGCTCTCTCTTCTCAGTTTGAGAGCTAGGAGATTCTTGAAGAAGACTGGCAAGAAGGTTGTCATAAACAGTAATGATGTTGCAGGGTATGACAAGTCCAAGATTGAGTGCTTCAACTGCCACAAGAAAGGTCATTATTCAAGGGAGTGCAGATTAGCAAGCCAACAGGATGGAAAGAGCAGAGCATATGGAAACAAGTCAAGGGTTGTGGAGGTTACTGATTCAAGCTCGAAAGCCATGGTTGCCATTGATAGTTTAGGATTTGACTAGAGCTATATTGCAGAGGATGATGCAGAAGCATCTACAGAGGTTGCTCTCATGGCATTTTCTGATTCTGAGGTACAAGTTTCAAAATGTTCTAAATCTTGTGAAGCTTTAAAAGGTCTAGAAACACTTAAAACAAGATATGAGAATCAGAAAAAGAGCTAGTTGAAACTGCTTTTACCTTAGCAAATCATAAGAGAGCTTTAGCTGTGTTAGAAGAACAAATTGTTCATTATCAAAGTAATGAGTCTAAGTTTTCTGATGATATGATTATTGTTAAGAGAGACTTAATGTTTAGAGAGAATGAGATCACTTTGTTAAAACATGAGCTAGAACAGGTTAAGAAAGCTAAGGAGAACATTCAGATGAGTGTAGACACACTTGAATACACATCAAAAGGTGTTCAAAAGATAATTGAGAGTCAGATCAAAAATAAAGCTAAGTCAGGCCTAGGATATAAGTCAGTTCCACCTACCTATAAAGGAATTCCAACACCCCCAGGTGTAGACTTAGAACACACAGGACTCCATGAATTTCAATTACCTGTGCTTAACTATGGTCCTCAACCCAAGAAGGATGTAGTTGATAAACCTGTGTTTGAAAGTGCAAGTGATAAATCATTATCTGAGGACAAGGTGTCTTCTAATAGGTCCTCAGCTAAGGACTCAGATGCTCCAACCATTGAGGAATGGACTTCTGATGATGAGGATGATCAGGCTGTGGTTAAGCCTATTAGTGCTAAAGTGGAGGAACCAAAAGTTCCAAAGATGGTTAAACCTGAGACTGTTAGGCCTAGATCAAATGCCAAACCTTTTAGACCAACAGTTAGGTATGCAGAAATGTATAGAACCACAAACAAGCCAAGAGGTAACCAAAGGAATTGGAATGACCTAAAATCTCACCAATTAGGGGAGGATTTTGTTTGCTATAGGAAAGCTTGTTACTCTTGTGGTAGCTTTGACCATCTTGTAGATTATTGTGATAAATGGGTATCTGGATATACAAATCATAGGTTGAGCATAGCAAGACCTCAATCTTTTCTTAGGAATGATAGAATGATACCTAGATCAGTTCTTTTAAGGTCTGGACCTACAGTAGTTCAAACTGCTAGACCAGCAGTTCAGACTGTCAGACCTATGAGACCAATTCACCCAAGGCCAACTGTTCAAGGTGCAAAAATGTTTTCCAAATCAGCACCAAAAACTGTTAATAGACCCTTTCATCACAAAGCAGTTGTAAAAAATAAAGTTTGGAAACCTAAGGTAACAACTACCAAGCCAGCTGTCCCAACTGCTAGCAGGGTAATTGGTGTTGGTGTGAATAAAAACACTGCTAAGGGAAACATGGGTAATGGAGTGAATGCATCAGAATGTTGGGTATGGAGACCTATTAAATCCAATGGTGCTAAGACTGTTTTGAAAAGAATGAATTATGTTGATGCTAGAGGAAAGCCTAAGTGTGTTTTGGCTTGGGTTCCACAAGGAAATTAATTTTCGTTGTTATATGCATTGTTAGTCATATGCTTGTATCTTGTTTCTTTGTTTTTGGACTAACAATTGCAAGATTGGAGAGAAAACACCAAGGGATTATGAATGCTTGATGTTTTGGACTAAATGGTGTTCTGGATATTAGTATGTGATCTTTGCATACAACAAATGGTAATTGGTTCACCATGTCTTATCCACATAAGAACCAACTAGTCCAGAGCAAACGGTTTCTGGTAAAGACTAATCAAATCCGTTGATGGTTGACAATTTACCAAAAATTGTATGGTTATCAGCTCACCATATCTAAGTGTGAAGAGTTGGCTAGTCCAAAGCAAACGGCTATTGGTAAAGACATATCAAATCCGTTGATAGCTGATAATTTGCTAAAAACTATGTTTGAGCCATGGTATTTTTAAAATTTATTTCAAAAAATTCGTACGGCTCATCAAATTTTTTGCAACAGTTGGTACGGTTAGTACAATGTTAGGACGGCTCAACTAGCCGTTGTAAAAATCTGTCAGTAATTAATTTTCTAGCCGTTGGGGTAAAACCGTTATTCTTAGGATACTAATAGGGATTTTTATAGACGATAATTATCTTTTTACCATAAATTCATTTATTCTCTTTCTAAAGATAATTTATCTCATACGCATATTTCGCAAAACCCTAAACAGTACCTATAAACCCCAAGCGACTGCATAAACCTCAATTCCAATTTACAAGATCATTGTATTGCTATAATCTTTCATTTTTCATCATTAAGAATGGCTGGATTGGAATTTGTTAAGCGTCACAACCAGGTTGCGTTTTTAGAGAAAACAAAGCAAGGAGATGGGCCAAAGTTTTATGAGATTGTGGACTTTCTCAACCTCTCTCACATAAGGTATGCTCTAACCGTTTCTCCTACTCTTTATGTCTCGCACATCACACAGTTCTAGCAGAATTCATCTGTCTTGACAAGTGATGACGGAGACTTAGAAATTCATATTGAAGTAGATGGCGTTAAGTTTGTTGTTACCGATTCTATACTTAGGAGACATCTTAAATTAAATGACTCAGATGGTATCCACACTATGCTAAATACAGAAATTTGGGAAGAACTTACAAAAATGGGGTATGATACATCTGAAAACAAATTGACTTTTCAAAAAGGATGTTTTTCACATCAATGGAGATTTTTGATACATACTCTTTTATGTTGTTTAAGTCCTAAAAAGATTGCTTGGGAGCAGTTCAGTAGCAATATTGCTATTGCTCTCATTTGCTTGTCTACAAACAGAGTTTTTAACTTTTCAAAATATATTTTTGAGGGTATGGCATCAAATGTTGACAGTAAAACAAAGTTTTTAATGTATCCCAGGTTTTCAAACAATTTCAAATAAAAAGAAAAATTTGCTTACAAAACCAACAGAAACTTTTGCTACGCCTAGCCTTCAATCAAAGGTTTTTCAAAATATGGCTATAGCTATTAGGCTTTTTCAAGGGAAACCAGTTCCATTGTTTCCTCAAATGCTTCAAACTGAGTTGGGTGAAGGTTCAGCAGTTCCAACTGATCCCCATCACACATCCACTCAAGAACTTGAAACAACCCAACCACCACCTATCACTTATAGGAGAAGGTCTAAACCTTGTCTAACTAGGGTTGTGACTAGATCCTTGCCCAAAGATTCACCTCTCCTAGCAGGTAACACAGCTAGAAGTGATGAGGGTAGCCCTTCACAAACTGAATTGATGGAAATATGTACCAAGTTAGTTGACAGAGTAAAGACCTTGGAGGAGGAGCTTAAGAAGAGCAATGAGGAGCTGAAATCTCATAAAGAAATGTTTTCCAAAGTCTACACCAAGTTAAAAAAAAGGGTGAAGAAGCTTGAAGATCAGTTAAAGAAGAAAAGGGCAAAAGTGATATTGGATGGTGATTCTTCTGATGATGATGATTCAGATGGTTCAGAAGGGGATGATGAAAATTCTTCCAAACAGGGGAGGAAATTTGGTAAAGATAAAGATAGATCAGGTTCTCAGGGGAGGCATGATAAAGGTTCAGAACAAGATGAAGGTTTTGATATTGGTTCAGGTTCTGGTTATGTTCAAGAAGAAACAGCTGAGACACATAAAGCAGTGCTAAATGTTGAAACAGTTCAAACTGCTGAGACAGAGCATGAAACAGTTCAAACTGCTGAGATAGAGCATCAAGCAGTTCCAACTGATGAAACTTCTGCTGAGCAAGTTTATGAAAGAAGAAGAACAGATAAAGGGAAGAAGCCAATGACATCTGAAGAAGTTGCTGCTGCTCAAGAACTTGAAAGGCTTAAGAGATTGAAACCAAAAACTCAAGATCAGATAGATCATGATGCAGAAGTTGCAAGGCAAATGATAGAAGAAGATTTGGCTAAAGAAGAAGCTAAACAAGATCAGATTGCTCAAGATGAGGAATTTGCAAGAAAAATGGCTGCTGATGATGTACGAAACATAGCTGAATTTATGGAAAGAACAAGATCAAGAGAAGTAAATCAAGAGGAGTTCAATGAACAGCTACA
The DNA here is from genome assembly GCA_021014915.2 of Artemisia tridentata subsp. tridentata. Lineage (NCBI taxonomy): Eukaryota > Viridiplantae > Streptophyta > Magnoliopsida > Asterales > Asteraceae > Artemisia > Artemisia tridentata. The sequence goes on along the minus strand of CP139502.1, from coordinate 235,961,390 downwards.
ATATTTGTTAGATTCTGATGTGATTGTAAGAGCTCAAGCTTCAATGGTTCTTAAAGATAAACAGTTGAATGAAGAAGAAAAGACAGAGGAGCTTAAAGAATTTATACTAAAAAAGAATGGAGTTGCAACATGGGAAGATCTGATTCAGAGGATAAGAGAAAGGCAGAAGTCAGGATACAAGATAAAGTTGCTAACAAAGAAGGAACTAGTTGAGTCTATGAAGCATTATTTGAAGAACTCAGCAAATTACACTATGAATGACTTCAAGGGAAAATCTTATGCCATAATTGAAAAGGAATTCTATGAAACTTATGCTATTCTGAATACTCCAAGAAGAAGTTTCAAAACAGGTAAGAAGAGAGAATCAGAAACTATGGAATCAGAAGTTGCTAAGAAACAAAAGTCTGAAGAAGAAGGGTTAACAAATGAGAAGATCAGAAGTATGATGATGATTGTTCTAGAATGTTCTTATATTAAACCTTTACAAGTAAAACATCCAATCATTGACTGGGAAGTGTTCACTGATGGAAGAATGAAAGGATGGAAGATAATCAGACTTGGAGATATTTCTGAAAGGTACAAGTTGTTTGAAGATTTACTCAAAGGCTTTGACAGAGAAGATCTTAATCAACTATGGAGCTTAGTGAAAGAGAAATTCAAAGATAAAGATCCTATTGAAGATAAAGATAAAGAACTATGGGTTCAACTCAAGAGAATTTATGAACCAGATGGTGGAGAGTCAATATAGAGATTTCAAGCACAAGTCAAGGACATCACTTGGAAGTTATTTGGAACGTGTGGAGTACATAGAGTGTCTACCAAGGATGGAATAGAGATCTATATGCTGGTTGAAAAAGATTATCCACTCAGACCAGGTGTTTTGACAATGCTGACACATGTTAAACTAGAAGCTAATGAAGAATCTGAGATGGCTGATATACTGGTGACAAAGATATTCAACCTTGCACAAAAAGTGAAAGCTAGATCTAAGAGATTTGCTTGATAGGTGTTTGAAAGAATTTTCAGCATTAAGAAGAAGAAGCTTAATTTGAAGAAACTTAGTGATTTGGATAGAAATCATAAGTTTAGGGGAGGATTGTTAGGAAATTAAGCTTTAGCAGTTAAGACTGTTGAAGATAGTAGTTAAAACTATTGAAGATGGAAGTTAGTACTGCTGAAGAGTTTTGAAGGCATAATCAGTTAGGATTGCTGAGTGAAGAAGTTAGTACGGTTTATGTTTATGATTTATTTAATAGATAATTATGGAAAATATATTGTGTATATCGTATAAGATTAGAAAGATAGCTATCTTGTAAAGGAATCCTTAGTCTATAAAAGGATTGCCTAGGTTAAGGTTTAGATATACGACACGATAAGAGTTCATACGTATTGTTTAGTTAAGATTCAAGGTTGTAAACCCTAGTGATAGGAGATCACTCGTATTATTGTTTCAATAATATTGAATCGTTGAAGTTTATTATTCTGTGTTCATTGTTTCATTCAAATCATACAAAACACATAAAGTCTTCTAAGTGCTAGCTAGTAAATTCCGCGTGCTAGACTACGTATAATCCTTAGTATCACATCTAACACAAGGAGTGTGTGTAGATCCGGTCAAATACCACGTGGGGATTGATGAATTTGTAAACCTAGAAAGAATTTTAATTCTCCCATCATGGACATTTCAAATTTGCTTTTCATGAGATTTGCAAAATGTTTTGAATGTGTCGGATTAGTGGACCCAAAAATGATGTCGTCCACATAAATCTGAACAATCAAAATGTCATTTTGGAATTTTTTGGTAAACAAGGTCGGATCAATTGTTCCTTTGGTGAAATTCTTATGAAGTAGGAATGATGATAATTCGTCATACCACGCCCGTGGGGCTTGTTTCAAACCATAGATTGCTTTCTTTAGCTTGTAGACGTATTCTGGATGATCTTTGTCAACGAATCCGTCTGGCTGACTCACATACACTTCTTCTTTCAGAGTTCCATTCAAGAAAGCGGTCTTGATGTACATCTGATAAACTGTGATGTTCTTGTGAGCGACATACGCTAAGAAAATCCTGACTGCTTCAAGCCTTGCAACTGGCACGAATGACTCTTCAAAATCAACCCCCTCTTCCTGTCTAAATCCCTTTGCCACGAGACGAGCTTTGTTGCGAATGACAATCATTTCTTCATCCTTTTTGTTTTTCCATAACCATTTAAGATCAATGACGAGTTTGTCAATTGGTCTTGGGACTAAATCCCAGGTGTCATGTAACTGATATTGAAGAAGTTCTTCCTGCATCGCTTCAATCCAAGCATTATCTACCATTGCTTCCCGAATGTTCTTAGGTTCTATGAGACTGACTGAGCAAACATAGATGCACATGTCACAATTGGTGTTTAGTTGTTTTCTCATCTGAATTGGCCTTGAGGGTTCACCAATAACCTGTTCTATCGGATGATCTTTTGTCCACTGTAATGTTTAAGGGTACCCTGGTGTTGAAGAATGTGTGTTAGATGGTTCATGTAATCGTGAAGATGATTCAGCAGAATCCGTTGCAAACGGATTTTCAAATGGTTCTTCATCTAACACAACATTATTTTGTTCTTGCTCATCAATTCTTGGTAGAACAATTTCAATTACTGGAGATGGTGGAGTAAATGTTGATGACGTAGAGGGAGATGGTGCGTCAGCTTCGAATGTAGTGGATGCATCTTGATTTGGTGCTGGTGGTGGTGGTTGTTTATTTTGAGCGGGTGCAGCGGAACGTTGGTTAGATGCATTTGTCGAAGCGCCACCATAGTACTCATCATACATAAACTTGAAGAAATTATCCAGTTCTTGATTTGTGTGTTGTTCGATATGAATTGATTGTGCTCCTTGAGGTGCGAGTCCTGAACTGATATGTCCAGAAGTCATCGGGTTAAGCGCGGGTTCTAGAGCGAGTCTCTCAGAAGCCATTTGTGAAATTTCATCAAACTTCACATTCATCGTCTCCATGAGCTTTTTCGTTCTCCTGTTATACACCCTGAATGCCCTCGAGTTTTCCGAATAACTAATGAAGATTCCAATATCACCCTAAGCTTTCAACTTTCCCAGATCTTCCCTATCATTCGTTGGATAGCACAAAGCGCCAAAATACATGAAGATAAGAAATATCCGGTTTTCTGTTGTTTACTAGTTCATACGGGGTTTTATTGAATCTTGGATGAACGAGGGATCAGTTCTGAGTGAAACAAGCAGTGGCAACAACATCAGCCCATAAGAATAATGATGCACTAGAATAAATTAGCATCTTGCGAGCAGCTTCCACAAGAGTTCGATTTATTCTTTCAACTACCCATTCTGCTGTGGAGTTCTAACAGCTGATGTCTAGTGATTATGACCTGATTCTTCAAAATATGTTCTTAACTCCTGATTTGTGAATTCCGTGCCATTATCAGTTCTTACTATCCTTACTGGAGCTTGAAGTAGAACTTGAATCCGCTTCAGAAAGGTGATGATGATGCTGGGTGTTTCATCTTTAGACCTCAGAAACTTTACCCATGTATATCTTGAATAGTCATCGACGATTACAAGAATATACTTCTTCCCATTTATGCTTGCAACTTTCATTGGGCCACATAAGTCCATATGCAACAAATGTAACTTATCAACCGAACTAGGTACGGGTTTAGATTTATATGTTGCTCTTTTGCTCTTTCCTTGCTCACAGGATGGACATAAGTGTTCTTAGGTGTATTTGAACTTTGGGAGACCATTGACGATGTTGTCTTTGGCAAGTTTGTTTATGGTGTCAAAGTTAAGATGGGACAAACGTCTATGCCACAACCAGGACTTTGTTTCACTTGCCCTAGTCATGAGACAAATTGGTGATGAAGAGGCCATTTGGTTTATGTCTATTACATAGAGATTGGTGCCACGATCCCCAATTAAGAGATCATCCCCCACCAAATTCATAACAAAGCAATGTTTCTCCTAAATGCCACTTCTAAGTCCGCATCACAAAACTGCCCAATTGAAAACAAGTTGTGTCCCAACCCTTCGACATAGTAAACCCGAGTGATCAATTAATTTCCAAACCGAAGATCTCCATAACCCAGAATAGCTGCAACATGATCATTCCCAAACCGTACAGTTCCCATGAACTGCCACACAAAGTTTATTAGCAGCTTCAAATTCCCGGGCATGTGCTTGGAACAAGTCGAGTCTACGATCCAAATACAGATTTCGATTACCTACCAAGAACAGAAAAAAACTTGCATTTGGAAACCGAATTTCATTTGGTTCCATGGGGTTAGGGGTAACAAATGAAACATACACAAAGAAGGTTTAATTTTGTGCTATTGGAACAACTTTTAATTTGCCATTCTTACGTGTAAATTTTCTACCCGTTGGTTTCTATGCACAATGCTTAAGATAGTCCCTAGGCAATAGAGTACTAGAAATTGTCCTAGATACTGCAATAAGACTGTTAACAAATCTAGTCCTAGCACTAGTTCGTGGAGGGACATCTTTCTGTTCAGGCATAGCATCGACATTCACATTATCAGAAACAATATCATCACAAACATTTTCAGACAAAGATTTCTGGCGCATTAAACAAACAGATTCATTACATGCACTTAAAACAGTGTTCTTAACATTACATTCTGATGATATATGTTTCTTATTCGAAAGCAATAAATTCCTAGGGTGTTCCTCTACTTTCATGCATTCACTCTCAGAGACAGGCGAGACTCTAGTTTTCCTGGTATTGCTCCTAGTCTTTCGTCTGCTCCTAGAGTTGCTTTCTAATCCTGTAGAAGTTAAGGCACACTCATTAGAATTTATGTTGTTGTCCGGAGATGTTGTGGTAGCAGTCCTAATCTCATTTGGATTATATTTTTGACTTTTGTCTATTGCCCTATATGTATTAGATGTAGAGCCAGACGCAGTAGTGGGACTAATCCTATAAAGGCCAGGTGCTATTACATTCAATGTTTGGACAACAACTTTCTCATTTCCATTCACATTAGGCAAGGGGGTCGATGGTGTTATACCCTTAGTTTCCTCACCCTTTCCTTTTTGACTTTCAAGGTGAGACTTCAAAAGATCAATTTGTTTTTGCATGTTGTGGTAGGAACGCTCATACGACAATTTTTCATACTTGCATTATTCCTTTTTCTGATCAAGTTGTTTAAAATATGTGACATTTTCTTTTTCGATCTTGGCAAGAGAATTTTCATATTTTACAACAATTGCAGAAGTCTCAGCTCGGAGTCTTTCATCATCTTCCACAAAATATGTTTGATAAATAATGGACATAATTTCGGTCGATAGAGCTACTTCAGAGAGAATGCCATTATGTCTTTCCAAAACTTTGATGTGTTCAATGTTTCCATTTGCTTCCTTTACCAGGGATTTGTGGCCCTTGACAAATTCGGCTGATTCTTTCAAAAGATTGTTTTCAACATTTTGAACTATCGCATAAATCGCAGTGATATGAGGATTGATTTCTGTTTCAAACATCTTTTTTTGTTCGATATGAAAACTTGAAGACCAGGCATTGTAATTACTGTTTATTTTGGATGCCACAATACTTTGAAGCGTTTCAATTCCCTGTTTAAGATCGTCCAAATATAGTGATGGGGTGCGTGCGAGTGCTCTAATTTATACCCATGGTATGTCATTGTGGTTTTAGCAGTATTCAAGTTTTAAATTTATATTTAGCCGACTTATCAATAACACACACACTTTAACGAGCAGTGTACCCGGTCAGTATGTATATAATGGTAAGTGGAGGGTCGATCACTAAGAGTGGAACGTATTATCTAGTTATTCTAATCAGTATTTTAATATCTTAAGTTAGCTATACAACCTAATTTAATGCAAGGGGGTTTCAGCCTGAGAGACTGGCACGATTTGGTTGCAATTAAACAATAAACTAACTAATAGGCACGAATCAGCGAATAGCACACACGTACACAGATAAATACTCGAGACAATAAGAAGACCTGTCCTGATAGTTAAGTAGCTTGTCACTTGTTTTATTGCTAGTTTTATATGAAGTGTATAGTTCGATGCAACGCACCGAGATTAAGTCCTTTCTCGTTGGTTCTAATCTTATCGGCGAGTAAACCCTTAATGATTACTTATGACTATCCCATTTATCTTTCTTCCTACTTTTCTACAGACGATAGAATGCATAGGCGATCTAATAAATAGGCGAGGAAGGGGCATGGCGACCCAAGCAATGCTCAGCTAGACACAGAGGTTATCAATGCACTAATAAAAGTCACCAAAGACATCAACATATAAACTTTAATTAATGGGAAAGCAATTTTAAGGGGGGTTGAAGTGAATGATAACATAACACAAGCCCATCAATCCTGATCAATTAAAGTGTACTAATACAATAAAACAAAACTACTTAATGAATTGAATACATGCAGGACCTTCTTACAGCTCTCGTATCTTTGTTCAAGGTGTGTCTTGTGCTGCTACTTCGACTGAATTCGGCCTAGGGCTTCTGTCCATCGAATATCGTATGTACCAAAAGTCTGCGTACCGAAATTCGTCTGGTCTTGGGGTATTTATAGTTTCTGTCTGAGGGTAAGATGCGGCGCATTGACTTAACTTCGCGTGGGGTCCAAGATTAATATATTCAGGAATATTCGTACACCGCCAGAAGATGCGGCGTAACTCCATTTATAGATGCGGCGCATGTCCTCTTGTATCTTGGATCGTATCTTGTGAAATCTTGATAGTGATGCGCCGTATGTAATAAGTAAGATGCGGCGTATCTGGAGCAGAATGTCTTGATCTTGAACATTTCGGTAGACTCTTATCTTCTTGCTTGTTTTGCTCCATAATTAGTCCAAAATCGCCAAGTTTCACCAAATACTTGTTTTTACCTGAGAATTACAAAAGTAAACATTAACGTATCAATTCTCACAGATAATATAATAAAACAAGTCAAATAAATAGGATAAATGATGGTAATAAAATGTACTTATTTGAGTTCATCAAATATCCCCCCACTTGAACTTTACTTGTCCCCAAGTAAACCTTAGAATTAATCTTATGAAAATGTATCCTAAAAGATATTAGGATTTATTTTTATATTTAAGCATGTATTTATTTTTGTCATAATCACACAACCAAACACTTAATGAATTTGAAGTAAAATAAAATATTTCGATAAAAGCAAATCTAATCGTTTAACTGTCCAGTCGTGACGAATATTCTATCATAAGCTTGGCAAGTATACACATCTCCCCCACTAAAGCCAAGGAATAACAAGTCTAAAGCGGTAAAAAGGGTTTATAGGTTAAGGGTTAATCATTCTCCTTAATCTCTATCGATCTCAAATTCCAGAAAAGGCGACAAAATCACAAATACATGATCGAATCCACGAACACGATACTTGCAATTGCTCAAATCCTTAACTCGAATAGGCTAAAGATAGGACCAAGTAATCTTCACCAATAATATTATATCAAAAAGGGCGACAAAATCATAAATACATAGCCGAATCCACGACTACGATACTTAAGATTGCTCAAATCCCTAATCTCAATAAATCAAAGGTTTGGATAAAGAATAATATAGGGTATGGATAATATTTGGGATACGAATTGGTGTAAAATGAAAAATAAACAAAACACATAAATTAAAATCCTAAGTGTGGTTAATCACTATCCCAACCATCCCATGAATAAGACTCATATCATAGAATAACTCACGCTTTAACACTTGAAACACACGCTTTTAGGTAGACACGAATTATACTCAACAAGATCTTAATCAAAGAATAACCTTTAGTTGGCGTTCCCATAACTGCCAACTCCCATTCAATCCATAGATATAATATACAACAACTAGTGGTGATATCGACCACTTAATACAAAACTTTACATAAGTTGGTAAAAATAAACATCCAACTCTTCCTTTTTTTTTTTTTTTACTTGAAACATAAACATAGATGTGTAAAATTTCACCACATCACTATAACGATAACTCTGGATAATTTTTCCATACTTTTCATAACTTCAGAAATAACAGTAATAGTGAAAGTAGTAAACACACTAAAACTCAAAGATATACAATATCTACTTTCAATCCAATTGCATTGTGCAATTTCCCGACCTAACCATAGATAATGAATTACGCACGCGAACACAGGTAATGTAAGGAAACACACTTTGCCTAAAGCAATTAACCAACCACGGATTTTAATCTACAGGGAAGGCTAAGGTGTAAGGGTGTAACGAAACATTTTTACAAAGGTGTAAGAAACGAAAGGAATGGCTCTGAGTGTTTTTCTAGGGGTATCTTACTCTAAAAATGAGAGTAACAAAAGGGTTTATACGGGGGTTAACTAACCAGTGTAGTTAGCTAATAACACATAACATATAATAGGCTTTTTGGGTGTAATCCTAGAAATTTACCAATTTAGACAAGTCATTCCAATTATATAAAATAATACTTATTATGGTGGTCTCGAATAGTATACAAGCCAAGTTCTAAAGTTTACAAGTCACCGGCACACTCATAGATTTGTGAATTTTTGAAAAAATCACAATTTTTGAAAATAAGTCATTTGCACTATCACTTAAGATTTAACAAAAACATGCTAAAAATTTTAAATTTTGATATATTAAGCACACTTTAAGCATATTTTGAAAAGTTTAGGACAAGTAAGTGTTCTAATTCTCCAATCCCCCCACTTAAGTTAAACAACGTCCTCGTTGTTTGTATCAAAGGTTAAAAATTGGAAAATAAAAGAATTAGAACAGAAAAACTCCCCTGAGATTTGCTCGGTATGATCCTCCATTATTAGTATAAGAGCAAAAATCATCTTCTTGTGGATTAGAACGTTTAAGCTTCATAATAGATGTATCCACAGGAAATGCAGGAATCTATAATACCACCAAGGCTTTAAACACACTTAAGTTAAGAAAGGTTCAAACTTGCATAATACATTAGTAGTTAGGAAAAATAAAACATAAAAATTAAAACTGAAAATCATCAGGTCAGTCGATGCGCCGTATCTTATGGAAGAAGATACGCCGTATCGAGCCTGGAATAATTACGAATCAGAATAGAAAATGCGCCGCATCCTTAACCAGGTGATGAAGCGAAAAGTGTACCTCTTTTAGGGGGTCATTTAAGACCTAAATCGTATTTATTTGATCAAATATTGCCCTAAATCGTTCCTTTTGTCATTTTAGGTACTTTTGAGAAGAAATCTGGTAAATGAAGCATTTTGGACGTTTTTGAAGCATAAAAGTGAAGAAAATGGCAAAGTCTCAAAATTGTGCTGGAAAGTACCTTTGACGGCATCAAGATTTGTTCTTGACGGCGTCATGGCTTGGCAAAAGTGGTGGATATGAAAATTACTCATGATAAGCCAGAGAAATTTGCATGGGAATTCTGACAGCGTCACCCTTTGGAGAGATCAAGGTCGTCACGGTATAAGTTAAAGCGGGACGGCGTCACGCCTAATTCTGACGGCGTCAAGCCTTGATAAGCCAGAACGGATTTTGGAGAGCTAAAGAGGGACGGCGTCAAGAAGGCCATCCGGGAACCCTAGAAGCGGCGAGGTGACGGCGTCACACTCCATAACGTGACGCCGTCAGATCTGAAAGTCTATATATAGTTTTGCAATTTTTTGTCATTAGTGTGGAACTTATTGTGGAACTTTGTGTGTGAAAAACCCTAAGACGAATTTAGCAGCTTTTTCAAGGCTTTTTGCCTTGAGATCTTCCATGTTACATTGAAGATAAGTTATCAATTAATCATTCAATATGTCTATGTGTTGTTTGATTCTATCTTGTTCTTGTCTTTTGTTTAACATGCTAGGCTAGATTGATCTTGTGTTTGCTTAGATCTAATGAAACCTAGCTATTGATTATTGGTTATTAGTGTGTTATTAGTTGTATTGGATGATTGTTTATCTATGTTAGGCTTAAGAAAATGGCTAACTTCCTATACGGTAACTTGCTTGAACGTCTTAAGAAACATGAACCAATGCGTACTAAAGGTTTTTATGGTTGTATTTAATGCATGAGCGAATTCTAGTGATCCCATGTTAGGAGCTTCCTAGCCGGCTCGACATAGGAGTGAAGTAGGAGTTCATAGAGTTGGGGAAGTACGTACGCCACCCCACGATTGGTATTAAGGAATACACCCGTCATCCACGCAATTAATACACACTAATCAACTGGTAAAAGATAGTTAGGGAGTAAGGAAATCTAAGTAAACACATTTTTCTCCACATAAGTTTTACCACCTTTTCATTTTCAGTTATTTTATTTTATTTGCATTCGTAGTTATTTGGGTTAGTTGACTAGCAACTAATTCCGCCCACTCTTTCAAACCCGAAATTTTACTTGCTTTCATAAAATTATAAAAAACATAAAAAGAATCTTCTCTCACCCTTAGACCTATTAGAGTAGTTTTTCATACCTAACGAACACTATTCCCTGTGGAGAACGATCAATCCCCCGTACTTACCACTACACTATACTACATCGGTCAGGTACACTGCCTGGTGGGGTTGTAAGCCTCTTGAGATCCCTCGAGAGGTAAAACCTGTTGTAAGGTTGCAAAACCACGCATCAAGTTTTTGGCGCCGTTGCCGGGGAATAGTTATTGTTTAGGTTGAATTTTTATTTTATAGGTCTACTCACTAGATTCCTTTCTAGTGAGATTTTTATTTTATTTTTCTAGGTTTTCTTTAGTCTATCTTTTTTCTTCGTTTCTTTGTTCGTAACCATTACCATCCGACATCATGGAAGGTGGTAATATCCTCGATCCCAACAACCCACCACCACAACAACCACCACCTCCTAGAGCCCGTACTTTAGGAGAGTATTCCCGTCCTAGCCACCATGGCTATCGAAACACCATTGAGCTCACTCAAGGAGCCAATGTTACTCCTTGCGATCCGACACCATCCGGTTGGTGCAAAGCGGATGCGCATTCCATGGACTTCGTTCTGAAGATCCTAATCAACATCTCAAGGACTTTCTCAAAATCGTTGATTCTATAGACCTTGATGTTTCCACTCGAGAGACGACCCGACTGCGTCTCTTTCAATTCTCTTTGCGGGACCAAGCTAGTCAATGGCTAGAGCGTCAACCCGCAGGTTCCATCACCTCTTGGGATGATCTCACCACTCGTTTCCTTGCTCAGTTTTTCCCACCGGGAAGAACTACCAAGCTAAGGAATGATATCTTGATGTTCCAACAACGTCAAGGCGAAACCCTCTACGAGGCATGGACTCGATTCAAGGACTTACTCCAAAAAGTCCCTCACCATGGCATAGAACTTTGGCTCCAAGTCCAAATCTTTTATGACCATATCAATCTCTCCACGAGGCAAACCATTGACCAATCGGCCGGTGGTAAGCTACGTGATCTAAGTGCGGAACAATCATGGGCTATCCTAGAAGATCTTGCTCTTTATGACAACGAAAGTTGGAGTGATCCCCGTGATTTGAATAAAACGGTCAAGGCAATATCTTTGCCTTCGAACAATTCAAGCACTTCCGACCGTAGGATCATAGAACTTGAAGACCAAGTCAAGTTTCTCATGAAATCCTACGAGGCTCCTAAACCTTCAAGCCAAGTGAACAAAATCACTTCTTCATGTGAATTATGTAGTGGTCCCCACGACACTCGTGATTGCATGGAACTCCCCGAACAAGCTTTTGTGGACTACGCATCCTCGCGTACCGACGGAGCGGGAGACAAGTGGTACACTTTCAAACCCGAGCCAAACCCCTACGGTGATACGTACAACCCCTCATGGAAAAATCACCCGAACCTTAGGTGGAAACAAAACCAAAACGCACAACAAACCAATTTTTCCAACCCACCTAACCGTTTCCAATCAAGCGGTTCCAGCTCGAACCGTACTTTCAACAACAATCCTTCCGGCAATGGTAGTACCAATAACTTTGAAGGATTGATGTCTCAATTTATGGCATCTCAAGAAGCTCGTTTAGCCAAGTTTGAAGCCGATTTCAAACAAAAACAAAGCGAGATGACCAATAAGATTGACACTTTGTTGAAAGCCCTCAATGACCGAGAAATGGGAGCACTCCCTAGCAACACGGTCAAGAACCCGAAACTAAACGTCAACGCCGTTTCATCGGTTACGTCTCCTAGTTCTTGTCCACAATATTATTCGGTCAATTCCATGAGCTCGTGTTTCAAACAAACCCATGTCATAGTTGAAACACCTCCCACTCAAAACCTTGACGAAGAATTCAAGGAGCTCCACCTTGAAAGTCCGGTTATTGATGTGTTGGATGAGAAGAAGCTCAAGTTAGGCGAAAAAGGGACCGCCTTTGTTCAAAACAAGCTACCTAAGAAGTTAGATGATCCGGGCTTATTTGTTCTACCTTGCAAGATCGGTAATTCGGGGGCTTATTACACATTAGCCGATCTTGGATCAAGCCTTAACCTACTTCCGTTACCTCTCTACACCTCTCTAAAACTAGGAAAACTTGAAGAAACCGAGGTGATAATAGGCTTAGCGGATGGAAGTGTTGCTTACCCAGTTGGAGTAGTTAAGGACGTGTTAGTACACATTGGAAAACTAACCATTTTAGCCGATTTCCACGTCCTTGATATGGTTAGCGACCCTACATGCCCCTTGTTGATAGGTAGAGGATTTTTGGCGACCGCTAGTGCTATGATTGATTGTAAGGAATCTAAGATAGCGGTAGGAGAAGGTGATACTTGGTCAGTCTATGATGTTAAGAAACATGCCTATGATACTAGTGAGGAACCGACACCCCATTGGTTAGAATCAAATAGGAGACCATCTAGATATGGACCTTGGATCGATAGAGACTTCATAGGACCCCAACGCCTATTTTACCTAGAAGAGGACTTTGTTAACCGAACACATACGGTAGAGCAACTCTTAGCTAGGGATACCGAATTGGATCCGTTTGAAGACCCTCTAGTTTTTAGGAAGATGATTGATTTCCTAGGAGTTTTGCCAATTAACCTAGGGATGAATAAGTGGAATTGTGAGGACGATGATCATAAGTGGGATTGGGACAAACCACCCAAAGATGGAGATGGGTCATGGCATATTAAGATAACATTGTATGACCCGGATGGAGAGAAGTTTGAAAAGATATATTGTACTAAGCGGACCAATAGGAAACTTCAATCCAAGCTTAACCCTAAAGACGTCCTCGATGACGAGCTTACTTACATAGGGTAGCGTGACTTTGAGTCTAGCTACAAGACTCGTTAATAAAGAAAAGCGCTTCTTGGGAGGCAACCCAAGTTTTATTTGCTTTGTGTGTTTATTTGTTTGTGTGATTTTATTTGTTTCCGTATGTATGTTTAAATTTTATTAGTATTGATTCATGTTCAAAAACTAAATTGTGAAAATGCTTTATTTTGTTTTTAACTTCGTCTTAACTACATATAAAGGTATTTTGCAAAAGTTAAGTGTAAGGGAAATCTAAATCGGTTTATTAGAACACAAATGAACATGAATCGTAATAATAATAAATTAACATACATATTAGTATTTGTTTGAGTCAAATGCTTGTATCGAGTCATAATGATGTTTTGCAGGAATTTCAGGAAGTAAGGTATAGGTTTTTCCAAAATTTTTCCGGAAACATAACATGAGAATTCTGTCAGATCATTTCTGACGGCGTCATAATTTACAACCTGACGGCGTCAGGTTTTAATTTTTTGAAATTTTTGAAAGTTTTGTTTTCATAAAAAGTTTTTATTAAATCTCTAACTTATAATCTCCAGGAATCTGCAAAATAATCATTCCACAAGCATTATATCCTTATATATAGAATTTATCCCGCCGATGTTATGCAGGTTTTCGTGTTTGTTTTCTCAGGTTTAACAGGTTATTTTGGACAAGGAGATGTGTGTGGAATCAAGCTTTTGGCGATGCTTTAGTCTTGGAGCTTCTACATTCTCTTGGAAAAAGATCTAACCATGTTACCTCTTTATCCACCAAACAAATCAGGGGAGTATTTGATTTCATTCTTTTACTTTTTTCTTTTACATCTTGTTATTTGAACATTGGGGACAATGTTCATCTTAAGTGTAAGGGGGGGTAAAAGTACGATTAGAGAATGCTATTACGCTTGATTTTTGTTTGTTTGATAGTAGATGTGTAATAAAACTGAGATAAATTCCTGTTAGGGCAATTTTAGCAATTTTAGTTCCAAATTTAAAATTTTTTACAACATTTAGGAGTGAAACTTTGATCTTAATGAGCGTCTCACGGATAAGAGTTATATGACTAGCACAAAAACCGTACCACTAAAAAATTTTCCACCCCCAAATATGTGAGGTTCGCCCCTAGAATTGGTAGGAAAAGCATTTATGCTATGATGTGTGTACCGGTAGCACTTAGATTCTAGAACTTGCGTTAGGACCATTCCAAGGCCACAAGTGAGACTACATTCATGTAGTTAGATTTACTACATGATAAGAGGCATTAGGATTAACCCATTGTTTTACACCTGTGTTTTTGTTATAATTACTTTGGCTACATTGGTCAAGTAATTCTCTCACACCCTTTGCGTTGTACTCATTTTTAGTACACGATACCCCTAGTACACCCTTCAGAGCCTATCTTTTCGTTTCGACCTTTAAGCATTTTACTTAAAGGAAGAATTTGTTTACACCCCACTAAAATGTACACCCAAATCGCCTTAGCCTACCTTGTATGCACTCATTTTTAGTGCATTATTGTGACAACATTTGTTTAAACCCAAGTTAATTATCTAGTTGATTACATGGTTGCTAAGTCGAGTCATATCCTTGTACATATTGTTTTGGGACGATTGGGACTCATGGGTAAAGTACTAGTGTAATGGAGTAATGGGGAAGAACATCATTTATTACCCCCATATGTGCTAAATATTTTAAAAGTACTCCAAGTGTTTTGATTATCTTAATTCGAGTCATTAGAATAGTTATTTGTAAAGTTATGTAAAAGTTCAAGTGTAAGGGGAATGCAACGCCCCTATGATGTATTATTTTGGATGGTAGGGCAAGAGTGTATGAAAAAAAAAAATAAATATAAAATATATATAATATATATATATATAATATATATATATCAAGAAAAATACAAAAAAAATGAGAAAAAGAAAAATAGAAAAAAACATACGGACTACCATCCCGTTTTATTTTATGTTTATTTTATGTTTTTGTTATTTTCTTTCATTAGCTTAAATCGAGTCGAGTCTTGGCTTAGCAACATTGTATAGTACACGTAATTAATCAAGATCTTTAACTCGCCACCAGTAAAATATCCCTTATCCAACAAAACCGTGTTTATCATATCCCTACACCTAACGTTATAACCCATTTAAAAGCCCTCTTTGATAGTTTATCTTAGGTGCTTACGCCTAGTGGAGGAGGTTTTTGATCCTTTCCCAAGCCTATGGTAATCTATTTGCTATGACAGGTAGTGAGAGATATTATCCGTTTTCATTTATGAGATTTATTTTGATGACACTTGAGAGATGTGAGTATCTAAACACTACTTGTGAGGTGCTAGTTTGTAATCTCCGTGCTTATTATGATTAAAGTGGAACGAATATTTGTTGTAATTACTTTTATGTTAGCATTAAATGACCCCTAACTTGTATTTTGATTAGAATAAAAGCGCATTTGCTTGAGGACAAGCAAATCTCAAGTGTAAGGGTATTTGATGAAGCGAAAAGTGTACCGCTTTTAGGGGGTCATTTAAGCCCTAAATCGTATTTATTTGATCAAATATTGCCCTAAATCGTTCCTTTTGTCATTTTAGGTACTTTTGAGAAGAAATCTGGAAAAGGAAGCATTTTGGACGTTTTTGAAGCATAAAAGTGAAGAAAACGACAAAGTATCAAAATTGTATTGGAAAGTACCTTTGACGGCGTCAGGATTTGTTCTTGACGGAGTCATGGCTTGGCAAAAGTGGTGGATATGAAAATTACTCATGATAAGCCAGAGAAATTTGCATGGGAATTCTGACGGCGTCACCCTTTGGAGAGATCAAGGTCGTCACGGTATAAGTTAAAGCGGGACGGCGTCACGCCTAATTCTGACGGCGTCAAGCCTTGATAAGTCAGAACGGATTTTGGAGAGCTAAAGAGGGACGGCGTCAAGAAGGCCATCCGGGAACCCTAGAAGCGGCGAGGTGACGGCGTCACACTCCATAACGTGACGCCGTCAGATCTGAAAGTCTATATATAGTTTTGCAATTTTTTGTCATTAGTGTGGAACTTATTGTGGAACTTTGTGTGTGAAAAACCCTAAGACGAATTTAGCAGCTTTTTCAAGGCTTTTTGCCTTGAGATCTTCCATGTTACATTGAAGATAAGTTATCAATTAATCATTCAATATGTCTATGTGTTGTTTGATTCTATCTTGTTCTTGTCTTTTGTTTAACATGCTAGACTAGATTTATCTTGTGTTTGCTTAGATCTAATGAAACCTAGCTATTGATTATTGGTTATTAGTGTGTTATTAGTTGTATTGGATGATTGTTTATCTATGTTAGGCTTAAGAAAACTAGCTAACTTCCTATACGGTAACTTGCTTGAACGTCTTAAGAAACATGAATCAATGCATACTAAAGGTTTTTATGGTTGTATTTAATGCATGAGCGAATTCTAGTGATCCCATGTTAGGAGCTTCCTAGCCGGCTCGACATAGGAGTGAAGTAGGAGTTCATAGAGTTGGGGAAGTACGTACGCCACCCCACGATTGGTATTAAGGAATACACCCGTCATCCACGCAATTAATATACACTAATCAACCGGTAAAAGATAGTTAGGGAGTAAGGAAATCTAAGTAAACACATTTTTCTCCACATAAGTTTTACCACCTTTTCATTTTCAGTTATTTTATTTTATTTGCATTCGTGGTTATTTGGGTTAGTTGACTAGCAACTAATTCCGCCCACTCTTTCAAACCCGAAATTTTACTTGCTTTCATAAAATTATAAAAAACATAAAAAGAATCTTCTCTCACCCTTAGACCTATTAGAGTAGTTTTTCATACCTAACGAACACTATTCCCTGTGGAGAACGATCAATCCCCCGTACTTACCACTACACTGTACTACATCGGTCAGGTACACTGCCTGGTGGGGTTGTAAGCCTCTTGAGATCCCTCGAGAGGTAAAACCTGTTGTAAGGTTGCAAAACCACGCATCACCAGGGATGCGCCGCATTAAAATAAACTGATAAAAAGTTTTGGTTGATAAATTGGATGACTTGACCATTCCATCTGAAAAAGTAGTGTGTTGAGGAAAAATGAGTCTCCTTTCTTCTTGGTTAGTTTCTTTGGTAGTAAGGCGTCCCTCGACTTCCGCAGAAGATGAGAAAGGGTCTTTGACAAGTAAAAGTTCGAGTTCCTCAATAACCTTCATAGGGTCGAAATCATCATCCTCATCAATCATAGCAATGTTTAAGAGCTCATCACCAAATTCTTCCTCGAGCTCCACCAAATACGGGTTGATCACAGGTGCTTCAATAGGTAGTGTAATAAATTTCACCTCATCATTCTTATGTTTTGCAACCTGTTTAGGAAAACTAGCAAGATTATTAGTAACGGGATTAATAATATTAAATAAATTTGTACCACTTTGTGTTGTAAGTGACTCCAATTCATCTTGTGAATCTCCATCTTCAACTAGTGGTCTTGCAATTTCAGCATCGTCCCGAATTTCATCCTTAAACAAGTCATCCCAGATTTCTTCAAAAACCCTCGTTGGGTCAAGATCTGGTTGAGGTATGCCATCATAAACTATGGCGTCAAATGGTTCGAAATCAAAATTAGAATACTTTTCATCTTCATCCGTTGGATTGTCTAATGGTGGTAATACGATTGCAGAATATTCTTCAACGTAAGGTTCCGTATACACATCATCTTGTGCAATTTCCGGAGAAAAAGTACTATCAAGAACAATTGCCGGAATTGGTTTCATTGTATATGAATCTTCTTCATCATCATTTGACATACACCAAGTGTGTTGAAACGGCAATTTGTTTCTTTCTTTCCTTGACTTTTCTTGTCCTAAAATCAAGTATTCTTCCATAGTGATTTCTTTCGTCTCAATGACTTGTGCACCATATCTTGCTCTTTTCCAATCATACACCTGATTATTGCTCAAGGCTCTTTCCTCTATAAGCTTGACATATTCTTCCATTGTAATATCCGGATCGTCCATCTTCCTGAAATAAAACTTACTCGTGCAAAAGAAGAGTGAAACAATCAAAGTAAAATAAAAGCTGCTGATATCTGCTGTTGATGCGCCGTATCCTATAAATGGGATACGCCGTATCTTAATATGTTAAAAATAAATCAGACTTTTATTCAGAAAATAGATACGCCGCTTAGAAATTAGAATGCGCCGTATCAGTTTTAATTATCAAAAATTGATATTTATTTAAAATAAAATGCGTCGTATTAGCAAAAGTTAATGCGCCGTATTTTCGTTACGTTTCAAAATACCAGATTTTTGATTCAGAAGATGCGCCGTATCGATAAAAATCGATGCATCGTATCTGTTTAATAATTCGAAAACTGTTTTTAATTAAAATAATAGATACGCCGTATCTGTTAAAACAGATGCGTCGTATGGCGTTATCGCTTAGAAAAATTTCTTATTAAAAACAGAATACGCCGTATCTTGGGGAAAGATGCGCCGTATTCGAATTAATTAAACGCGTTGTATTTTATAAAAATTAAACGCAATACGCCGTATCTAAGAAAATAGATGCGCCGTATCGTTTGAATAAGCTCAGTACAACGATAGCAGTATGCAGAAAATACGAAAAATAAAAACAATAATAAACACAAACGAAAATAAACACAAATAAAAGCAAACAAAAAACACACAAAACAGAAAATATGCAAATAATACAATGAATGCAAATTAACCTAATATACAACACAGTTAGCGGTTAGATTAAAAACCTAATTAAAATACTAATCAAATTAACAGATAATAACAATTCACTCCCCGGCAGCGGCGCCAAAAACTTGGTGGGGTGCGTGCGAGTGCTCTAATTTATACCCACGGTATGTCGTTGTGGTTTTAGCAGTATTCAAGTTTTAAATATATATTTAGCCGACTTATCAATAACACACACACTTTAACGAGCAGTGTACCCGGTCAGTAAGTTTATAATGGTAAGTAGAGTGTCGATCACTAAGAGTGGAACGTATTATCTAGTTATTCTAATCAGTATTTTAATATCTTAAGTTAGCTATACAACCTAATTTAACGCAAGGGGGTTTCAGCCCGAAAGACTGGCACGATTTGGTTGCAATTAAACAATAGACTAACTAATAGGCACAAATCAGCGAATAGCACACACGTACACAGATAAATACTCGAGATAATAAGAAGACCTGTCCTGATAGTTAAGTAGCTTGTCACTTGTTTTATTGCTAGTTTTATATGAAGTGTATAGTTCGATGCAACGCACCGAGATTAAGTCCTTTCTCGTTGGTTCTAATCTTATCGGCGAATAAACCCTTAATGATTACTTATGACTATCCCATTTATCTTTCTTCCTACTTTTCTACAGATGATAGAATGCATAGGCGATCTAATAAATAGGCGAGGAAGGTGAATGGCGACCCAAGCAATGCTCAGCTAGACACAGAGGTTATCAATGCACTAATAAAAGTCACCAAAGACATCAACATATAAACTTTAATTAATGGGAAAGCAATTTTAAGGGGAGTTGAAGTGAATGATAACATAACACAAGCCCATCAATCCTGATCAATTAAAGTGTACTAATACAATAAAACAAAACTACTTAATGAATTGAATACATGCAGGACCTTCTTACAGCTCTCGTATCTTTGTTCAAGGTGTGTCTTGTGCTGGTACTTCGACTGAATTCGGCCTAGGGCTTCTGTCCTTCGAATATCGTATGTACCAAAAGTCTGCGTACCGAAATTCGTCTGGTCTTGGGGTATTTATAGTTTCTGTCTGAGGGTAAGATGCGGCGCATCTAATAAGTAGATGCGGCGCATTGACTTAACTTCGCGTGGGGTCCAAGATTAATATATTCAGGAATATTCATACACCGCCAGAAGATGCGGCGTAACTCCATTTATAGATGCGGCGCATGTCCTCTTGTATCTTGGATCGTATCTTGTGAAATCTTGATAGTGATGTGCCATATGTAATAAGTAAGATGCGGTGTATCTAGAGCAGAATGTCTTGATCTTGACACATTTCGGTAGACTCTTATCTTCTTGCTTGTTTTGCTCCATAATTAGTCCAAAATCGCCAAGTTTCACCAAATACTTGTTTTTATCTGAGAATTACAAAAGTAAACATTAACGTATCAATTCTCACAGATAATATAATAAAACAAGTCAAATAAATAGGATAAATGACGGTAATAAAATGTACTTATTTGAGTTCATCATATAGTCTAGCTGCACTTGTGTTACAAGTGTTTTTAGAGGACATTTGTTCGATGTTAGACAGATGTTTTGAAATAACTTTGCGTCTCGCGACAGCCACTGGTCTTTTGAAAAAAATTGGTGACACTTTTTGAACAAGATGAACGCTAGAATCTGTGTTAAGCTTGTTATAATCAATTGGTATAATTTCTGGTTTCAGTTGTTTCATTTTAATTCTACCCTGTTCAGTAAGCTCTATCGTTTCATAAGAATCATGAACCTCGGGAGGATCATGTGAAGCATTTAGCACACTATCATTATATAACACATTCTGTACATTCTGAGCTTTCTTGAGATAATAAGGGTTTTCACAACTGATAGCCATTTTCTTCATTGTATGTAAAATCGGGTTTGGATCGTTAATTAGCATGTTAATTGTTTGTGTGGACTGACCCGTTTTTATAAGCAAATCTTCTAACTTTTTAATGTTTTCTTGTTTGTCAACGATCTCATCATGAAGATCATTTTCACGTTTTGAAAACCTTTCATTTAACTCTTTCTTCTCTTTTTCAAGATCAGAACAAGTTGATTTTTGTTTAGAAAGTTGTTTGGTTAATTCAGAAATTTCTGTGTTTAATGATTTAATTTTCATGTTCAAATTAACATCAAGTGTGTCAAATTTGATTTGCAGATGTTCTTCTCTTAAAACAGAATCTCTTAAACCAATTTCAAGTTCTGACTGTCGTTTGTTATTAAAATCAAAAGCTCTTTCATTGACCTTATATCTCTCAAGCTCAGCGGTCAATTTTTCATTCGCGGCCTTAACATCGCGATTGACCTTTTTAACGTTCTCAATTTCAACACTACAATTATGCAATAATGATTCAAAAAACACACGTGTTTCCTCATCATTCTCAAGATGCTGGGACTCGAAGTCTCCATTAAGATCCATATCTGGAGTTGCCATATTTGTATTACTACAACTTGGCGTGTCCATATATGTGTCATAAGTGGATTCTTGAGTCGCAGGATGCCGTTCATCATGAGTCGACATATCAAATATTTCATTATTGTGACATGTAGCATATGGGGGTACCTCAGAGACTGCATTGGTGTCATACACAGGAGGTATTTCAGAATCTGTGTCGCACTTAGCCTCCTGGAGATTTGCCATGAAAATGCAGTTCGCGTTGATGTCCTCAAGATCTTCTGAATCATCCATAAGAGCCATGAAGTCATTCTCCTCTGCACTCAACTGTAACCCAGCCGTTTCCTTGTTTGCCAACATTAATGCTTTCTGCAGATAAGCCAAATCTCTCTTATTCGGCTTGTCGGGACAGTTCCTAGCCATATGACCGACACCCTGACAGTTGCAACACTTTATCAAATTACCCTGATTCATATTCCCGGTAACTTGAGCAGCAACATTCCCATACGGATTCCCAGCTTTCTGTCCCCTTTGATTTCCAACAGCTGTACCCATCTGATTCCCTGCATACCGACCCATCTGATTACCAACAAACTGCCCTGCATTCTGATTACCCATCTGATATCTAGGAGCATATCCCTGCTGATTCCCATATCCCCCAACCATTTGTCCTTGTTGTCCCATGTTGAAACTCGGCTATGCAGTTTGCTTGTTGCGAGTGTTCGATGAGATTCTTTGGTTGTTGTTGGTTGGTGTGGAGTAGCGTCCTTGGAATGCTTTTGTTAGGTAAGCAAATGCTTGAGTCAAGGCAGCAGTTGACTCATCCTGATCATTAAAATCAGATTCTTGGTGTTGCGGGTATTGTTGTTGTGGGATGACATGTTGTTGTTGTGGATAGAATGATGATTGTGGAGTATAGTGTTGTTGCATTAAGTTTTGGTTGGAAGATGAAGCGGGTTGTGTATTTACAGTTGCACGTGTAGGTGTTTGGACAATGAGTGCTAGAGGGTCATGTTGCTTTGCTAACTTCTCTTTTTTGACTTCATTTGCCTCTGCTTCGTTTTTCTTTAGGAAGTCGTAGAGCCGATCATAGTTCACCTCGTGAAGGTTCTTTGTTTGGTTGACAATAGTGACATATCTTCCCGATTCCTCTGGTAGGTTGTTGATGAACTTGATGTTTTGAACAATTTGAGCTGGTGTCAGCTTGTTTCGGATCAGCTCATTCATGAGAGTACAAAGTTGTGTGTAGTAAGATTCAATTGGTTCAGCTGGAGTGGATGTGAACTTCTCACATTCAGTTAGAAGCTTGTTTTCAATGTCTTGTTTACTAATTTCTGTGCCATGACAAAGCCGTCTAACTCGTTCCCACATAGCATAGGCAGTTTCACAACTGTCTACAGCATAAAAATATTTCTTGCGGTAAACCAAGTTGGATTAAATGCATTGCCAAGTCATCAGCTTCTATTTGCTTCCAATCTTCTGGTGTGTATTCAGCTTCCGTTTGATCCCGGAAGGTCTCTGGAGTGGGAGGTGTTGCATTAGGATTTCCAGCTGTGACTCGAATCTTACGAGGCTTGAATGGACCATTCTCGATGGAGTTAATCAAGAGTCTCCATTGACCTTGAGGCTTGGTTTTCATGTATCGGAGCATACGACTGGTCCATGGTAGGTAACCACCTTTTTCTAGCATACGACTGGTCCATGAATGTCTTGTTGAGTAGTCATTGTTGATGTATTGTATGATAAAGTTGATGGAGGATCGTTTCAACGAAATAGGAGTTGTTGTTGTAGAAGGTTAAACTTGATTGATGTTGATGTGAAGTCTTGGTTCTTCGGTGAAGATCGTTGAAGTTACTTGCAATTTGGATAAACGTAACAAATTAAATAAAGTTACAAAATTTGACTAAGCTATAATTTAGACAAAATCTAGATTTCACAAATTCGAGAAAGTTATGTAAATTATAATTTAGATAAAATGACAAATTCTATAGAAATTTTAATTTATACCAAAATTTATGCAAATTATGGCAAAATTTCAATTTAGATAGAGTTTATCTAATTTATATAAATTTGTAATTTATATAATCGATCTAACTAATTTATACAAATTAGTAGATATGCCTTTGTAGATGTATTTTACACACTTATACAAGTGAGAAAATACCGAGTTCGTGATCTTTGATAGTGTAGAATTACAAGTGTGAATCAAATTTCTAAAAGTTATTTAAGTTGAAACACGTTTAAATGAATTGCGAGGACCAAAGTTGTCAATTGCGAAAACTGGTTAAAACTGCCTCAATTGCGAAAGATTGCTCCAATTGCGAAAATATGGTGGAAATGTGAAATTTTGACCCAATTGGGATAGATTGCTGGAAATGCGAAAACTTGTACCAAATGTGAAAGTCTAGCCCAATTGCGAAAGAGATTCCGATAAGTGTCAATTGAGAAAATCTGAGGGAATTTCGAAAGTGTCCAATTTCAAAAATCTGTTCAATTGCGAGAGTCTATGGCAATTTCGAAAGTGTATCCAATTGCGGGAATCTTGCCCAATTTCGAAAGATGGCAGATTACCAACTCTACCAACTCTTGACTTTTTCACACTTCTCAAATAATTCACCCACTGACGGAGGAGATCTACCAACTCTTGTAAGAACTACCAACTTTCACCAACTCTTTCAATAATTCTTGTACAAGAATTATACGCAAAAAAATGGTGATGATCCAAAAAAAAATTCTTAACACTTTCTTGATTAACTTGTGTCGATCTAAACACTTAGAACACCACAAAAATTCAACACATAAACACAAGATTCGACAAGAAAGCTAGCAAATCTTTCACAAAACCACGCTTCAAATCACGAACAAACACAACCTTAACCTTGATATATGCTAACGATTCCAAGGAAAACACCATAAGTCACGTTTTTGGAAGATCAAAAACGTGACAGTGGGTATTTTTGAACAAGAACCGAACACAAAAAACCTCCTACCTTGTTGTATGGCGTATTGATACCACTTGTAGAGATCGAGACCTCTCTTTATATCACACAAACGATCTAAGAACTACTCGAGACACTCAAGAACAATATGTAAAGATGAGAAGAGTGTAATATGGATCGTATGATGTGGGATGAACCGTATGTATATTAGCTTAAAAGAGATAACATACAAACAATAATAGAATACACTTACACACACACTCTCACCTTTTGCTATGAGGACTTACTAGGAATGTGGTGAGAGTGTGTGATTTATATCACAAGTGGGACGCCCTAAAGGGCTTGTGATGGGCTTGGAGTGGGCTTGTGTTTAGGGCTTGACTTACACATTAAGTCTTACATATTCAATTACCAAAAGCCCACTCTTGTTTAACTAAATTAACCATACAACACACATGTTACTATGATACAAATGACCATCACTTTGCATTTATAAATTAAATGCTAACAACTACAAACTTTATTCAAACATTATGATGACCAAAAGAAAGTCCTAAGC
Source organism: Artemisia tridentata subsp. tridentata (assembly GCA_021014915.2). Taxonomy (NCBI): domain Eukaryota; kingdom Viridiplantae; phylum Streptophyta; class Magnoliopsida; order Asterales; family Asteraceae; genus Artemisia; species Artemisia tridentata. Next base: position 235,936,553 of record CP139502.1, on the reverse strand, counting down.
AGAACTCAACAAGACTTAGTAGACTATAAATGTGGTTTAGAATCCCTAGAAAAGTAGATCATTCATTACAAACAAAATGAATTTACTTTTTCTGATGACAAAGCTCTTCTAAGACAAGACATATTCTTTAGTGATGCTGAAATTAAGCTTTTGAGAGAGGCTTTTGATAGGGTCCAAAAGGAAAATGGAAACATTCACTTGACTACACAAATACTAGAACATGCTTCTAGAGGTATAACCAACATGATAGAATGTCAAGTGATTAATAGAGCCAAGTCAGGGTTAGGATATAATTCTGTCCCACCCCCTTACAGAGGAATCCCTAAACCCCCAGGGATTGACCTAGAAAATTTAGGTGTCCCTGAATTTAAACAACCTGAGCTACAATATGGTGTAAAGCCAAAAACAAAGCTAGTTGTTGATGAACCTAAGAAAGTAAGTGAAAGTTTAAGTAAAACTTCACTTTCTGAGGACAAGGTGTCCTCTGATAGAAGATCAGATAGTGTAGTCATTGAAGACTGGGTATCTGATGATGATGAAGATGAACATGTTATTTTTAAACCTGAAGTGGTTAAGAAAGCAGGAACAAGTGTTCCTAAGATAGTCAAACAAGATGCTGTTAGGCCTAAATTAAACATTAAACATGTTAGGCAACCAGTTAAATATTGTGAATAATATAGATCCACTAGCAAGCCCAGAGGTAACCAAAGAAATTGGAATGGCCTCAAGTCTAACCAATTAGGTGATGAATTTTTCTTTTATAATAAAGCTTGTTACACATGTGGTAGTTTTGATCATCTTGCAGTTTTTTGTAACAAATGGGTATCTGGGTATACAAACAATAGGGTGAATTACAAAAGGCAAACTCCTTAATTTCACTTTCACTCTAATTCTAAGAGAACAAAACCCAGAGCAATTACAAAAGCAGTTTCTACTGCCAGACCATTCATGACTGTTAACCCAAGACCAACAGTTAAATATGCAAAATAATTTTACAAAAATGCATCAAAAACTGTTCAAAGGCCCATTGAAATAAAAGCAGTAGTCCAAAAACAAGTTTGGAAACCAAAGGGAACAACTACAAAGCTATCAGTTTCTGCTGCTAAGCAATCAGTTCATTCTGCTGCTAAGGGAAACAGGGCAAATGCTGTTAAGGCCTCAGCATGTTGGGTTCTTAAATCCAATGTTGCATCAACTGTTCTCAAGAGATTAAATTACATTGATGCAAGAGGCAGATCCAAGTCAGTAATGGCTTGGGTCCCCAAAGGAAACTAATACTCCTTATTACTGTGCAGGAACATTCAACTGATAAACAAGAGGATCAAGGATACTCAGATAGTGGATGTTCAAGGCACATGACAGGCAACAAGTCATATCTTTCTGATTTTCAAACATTAGATGGTGGCTATGTTACTTTTAGAGGAGGTATTGTTGGCAAAATTTCTGGTAAAGGTACAATTAAAACTGGAAATTTAGATTTTGAGGATGTATACTATGTACAAGAGCTTAAGTATAATCATTTTAGTGTCTCACAAATGTGTGACAAAAAGAACAAAGTTCTTTTATGTGACACTGAATGTTTTGTGCTTTCTCCTCATTTTAAGATGCCTGATGAAAGTCAAGTACTTCTTAAAATTCCTAGAAAGGGCAATATGTACAGTGTTGATATGAAGAACATTATTCCTAAAAAGGCTTTAACTTGTCTTGTAGAAAAGGCCACATTGGATGAATCAATGTTATGGCATAGGAGGCTTGGTCACATTAACTTCAAAACTATAAATCAGATTGTTAAGAATGGTTTGGTAAGAGGTTTACCTCAAAAACGATTTGAAAATGACCAAACATGCATTGCTTGTCTTATAGGCAAACAACACAAAGCCTCTTGTAAGCCCAAAATTTTTAACTCTATTGATCAATCATTGTTTATGCTTCATATGGATTTATTTGGTCCTACTTCTGTTAGTAGCATGATGCATAAAAGATATTGTCTAGTTGTTACTGATGACTATAGCAGATTTACATGGGTATTCTTTTTAGCCTCTAAGGATGAGAATTCTAGCATCCTTAAGACTTTCATTACAGAGATCGAAAAACTAGTAAGAAAAGGAGAAAAAGTAATTAGATGTGATAATGGGATAGAGTTTAAAAATAGAGTTATGGATGACTTCTGAAAAAGGTATTAGGAGAGAGTTTAGTGTAGCTAGAACTCCTCAGCAAAATGGAGTTGCTGAAAGGAGAAATAGAACACTCATAGAAGCTGCTAGAACCATGTTAGCCGACTCTAAGTTGCCTATCACTGTTTGGGCTATAGCAGTCAACACTGCTTGCTATGTTCAAAATAGGGTTTTGGTTGTCAAATCTCACAATAAGACATCATATGAACTTTTTAGAGGTAGAACTCATGCAATAGGATTTCTTAGACCTTTTGGATGTCATGTGACAATTCTAAATACCTTAGACCATCTTGGAAAGTTTGATGGGAAAGCAGATGAAGGATTCTTAGTTGGATATTCTCTTAATAGCAAAGCTTTTAGAGTATACAACTTGAGAACTAGAAGAGTAGATGAGAACCTGCATGTGGAATTTTTAGAGAATAAATCCAATGTAGCAGGTCAAGGTCCTAATTGACTATTTGATCTTGAGTCACTAACCCATTCTATGAATTATGTGCCCGTTGTTACAGAAACTAATGATTTTTCAGGTTCACAAACAACAAATGAGGTAGGGTTAGACAAGGAGACAAATCAAGATCATGTATAGATGCCAATAAGTACCAGTGTGGCTTCAACTTCAACAAATGATGAATCTTCTTTTGGTAAAGCTAAAGAAGATGTTGAAGATGAACACAAGGAAGATTGAACAAAGGAACAACAAAATGTTTCTGCTGATGATAGTACTGCTGAGACAGAGCATTCTACTCTTAGGCTTAATTTTTCTGCTGCTAGGCCAAATGATTCTACTGCTGGCCCTTCAGACTCAAAAGAAGCAGATTTCTCAGATAAAGAGGTGGATTTGTGCAATATCACACCTAACTATCAAGTTCCTTCAACCTCACACACCAGGATTCACAAAGTCCACTCCCTAGAAAATGTGATTGGAGATGTACAATCAGGTGTCAAGACAAGGCAACAACTGATGTCTTCAGACCAACAAGGGCTTCTTGATGCCCTTTATGCTTGAAAGCAGCATGAGTTTTCAAACTCATGCTTGTTTGTATGTTTTCTCTCTCAGGCAGAACCAAAGAACATTCTTAAAGCCCTAGATGATTCAAGCTGGGTGGAAGCTATGCAAGAGGAGCTTCTTCAGTTTAAGATTCAAAAGGTTTGGGTGCTAGTTGATTTACCTAAGGATGAAAAGGTAATTGGCACTAGATGGGTTTTCAAGAATAAAAGGGATGAAAGGGGCATAGTGATTAGGAATAAGGCTAGATTAGTAGCCTAAGGGTACACACAAGAAGAAGGTATATACTATAATGAGGTTTTTGCTCCAGTAGCAAGACTTGAGGAAATTAGGCTTTTCTTAGCTTATGCTTCATTTATAGGCTTCACGGTTTATCAAATGGATGTCAATAGTGCATTTTTATATGGTACTATTGAAGAGGAGGTGTATGTCTCACAACCTCCAGGTTTCATTGTTCCTGACCATCCAGAAAAAGTGTACAGAGTAGTTAAAGCTCTATATGGCCTTCATCAGGCACCAAGAGCTTGGTTTGAAACACTAGCTTCCTACTTAATAGAGAATGGATTTCAAAGAGGGAAGATTGATTAGACACTATTCATCAAACAGCATAAGAAGGATCTTTTGTTAGTGCAGGTGTACATGGATGACATTATGTTTGGGTCTACAAGGAAGGAGATGTGTTTGGAGTTTGAGAAACTTATGCATAATAAGTTTCAGATGAGTTCTATGGGAGAACTTACATTCTTTTTGGGTCTGCAAGTTAAGCAATCTAGTGAAGGCATATTTATTAGTCAAGATAAATATGTTGCAGAGATACTTAGGAAATTCAAATTTGCTGATTCAAAGGTAGCAAGCACACCAATGGACTCTGAGAAGCCACTTCTTAAAGATTTAGATGGAGACAATGTAGATGTACACACTTACAGATCTATGATAGGTTCTTTGATGTATCTCACATCATCCAGACCTGACATCATGTTCTCTGTTTGTGCTTGTGCAAGAGTTCAAGTATCTCCAAAGTTTTCTCATTTAACAGTAGTCAAGAGGATTTTTAGATATCTCAAGGGTCAACCTAGGTTGGGTCTATGGTATTCAAGGGAATCACCTTTTGACTTGGTAGCATTTTTGGATAGTGATTATGCTGGTGCTAGCTTGGACAGAAGTTCAACAACTGGAGGATGTCAATTCCTTGGGTGTAGACTTATCTCATGGCAGTGTAAGAAACAAACAATTGTGGCCACTTCAACAACTGAAGCTGAATATGTAGCTGCTGCAAGTTGTTGTGGTCAAGTCCTATGGCTTCAAAACCAACTTCTTGACTATGGGTACAATTTCATGAACACTTTCATTCATATTGATAATAGTAGTACAATTTGCATAATTAAAAACCCAGTACAACATTCTAAAAGAAAACACATTGAAATTAGACATCATTTTATTAGAGATTGCAATGAGAAAAAGTTGATTCAAGTTTTCAAAATTGATTCTGAACAAAACTTTGCAGATCTTCTCACTAAAGCTTTTGATGTTGGAAGGTTTCAATACTTGGTAGCACGTATTGGAATGCTTAATCCTTAAACTTTTTAATTTGTGTGGTTTTTGTATATAAATTTTTAATTGTGCTGCTGGATTTATAAGATTCTACTGTTAGTAAAAAGTTTGTGCTGCTGGTACAAATTTTTGTTTGTTAAGTTCATATTTGTTAGTCACTCTATGATACTGCTATAAGACATATGCTTTGCATTTTGTTTCTTGGTTTTGGACTAACATTTTCAGATATGAACATTAAACAACAAGAAAGTTTCAAGTGAAATGGAAGCAGCAGAATGATGATATCAGTTGCTGACATAATACGTTTATGATGGACTGAGTTTGGGATTTCATTAACAAAGGTCTACACCTATGTTAATTTATTCTTTAAAACTTTTTTTCTTGAAACCTAGTTACCATGTTTCACATTGAATTGATGACTCAGTTGGTCAGATAGTAACTGACTCAACTCAATTTCTATCATTTTATACTTTTATGTATAATGAGCAAGTCTAAGGACATCTGATAGAAAGAACAGCTAGTAAAAGTGAATCTAACACTTGTGTTAGAGGCAACAATTGCTATGAGCTGGAAACCCTGTCAAGAAAGCCTTTTGAATAGGTTTATCTGTACACAGGCAGTTATTTATAACTGAAAAACATTGGTTCTCACACAACCAGAGGTTGCTTTAAACCGAATTCTTGATTGAGTGTCTGTTACACACTTAATCCCTTCAAAATGGTTGAAAGCAGTCTGATTTTTCTATAATAAAATCATGAACATACTGCTAAGTCAAAAGTTTCTTAAAAAGGATTTTCAAAGGGACTCAGTAAAACCATCCATTGATGGATAATGAGTCAATGCCCCATGAATCACCTCTCATAGGAGTTAACACACCTAGAAGTGATGAGGGCAGCACATAAACTCTTAAGGAATTGATGGCTTCATGTACAACATTGTCTGAAAACAAGTTCACATTGGTAGATCAGATAATGATGGGATGATGGTGAGAGATCTTCCAAACAGAGGAGGATGAAATGTTATTTGCATCTCAGGGGAGGAAATAAATATCTCAGGGGAGGAAATAAAGCACTAGGAAGATTAACCAAATGTAAGGAAGGAAAAGACACGAGCATACAAGATGATGACATGGAGGTTGAAAATGACAAGATCAGAGCTGATTCTTGAGTATTATATATATTCAGAAGGGATGAAGTATTCCAAAGGAGAAAGTTCTATCTAGGTCAATTGCAGTTCTCTACGTTTGTTCATCACTTGCAAAGGCATGCTGATAGATGATTTCACTTGTTGAAACAAGCATCCAAGATACACAGAATCATTGCCTCTTATAATTCATCCATCCAAGGAAATTGCACCATCTTTTAGGCTTTGTTTGAAGCTTGAAGATAGGTACTAATATTGTCGAAGTCAAAAGAAAATGGCAGATAAGCTACTGAGAAAGATATTTAATCTTGAAGAACAGAAGATACCTCAGATCAAGAATCTGACTATAGAAGTGTTTGAAAGATCTTCACAATCCATAATTTATTTAGAAACATGTTGAAAAGGATTCACATGTTTAGGGGAGGATTGTTGGGAATTAAATATTCTGAAGATTAGTATCGGGAATTAAAGGATTACAAGATCAGTTATACTCAAAGAAATACTCTAAGTATCATTCTACTGCTAGCGCATTTGATTCTACTGCTAGCGTTAAACATTCTACTGCTGAATGATTCTGCTGCTGGTGAAGAACTTTCTACTGCTAAGTGGATAACTATCGAAGTATTCTGCTGCTGAGTAGATAAGTATACAAAGATATTATGTGTATTAAAGTCAACAATACACGGTAGATAATATCTTTAGACAAAGTGTTCAGTAACAAGTTGTGAACACAGATACATGTTGTATCTTAATGACTGACACTCTCAAGCATGTGCTCAATTAGACTTGACAATATTGTAAAGATCTCTCTTGGACTATAAAAGAGAAATCTTAGACTAGATATTACCTATGCATGAATTAGATCATAACTGTTAAGTGAATAGAACAAACACAACAATATCATAAGTCATAGAAACATAAGATTCAAGGTTTTTAAACCCTAGTGATAGTGAAGATCACTCGTATTATTGTGAATAATATTGAATCGTTTGGTGATAAACTTTCTTTGTTCATTGTTCTATAACAAACATAATTGTTCCATTTCCATATCCAAATAACATTCTAAGTGTGGTTAAGTAGATTCCGCATACTTAATCATATTAACTCAATATATCATATACATAAAGCAACAAAGTTCTAACAACCTTATAGTGTATCGAATCCCGCTCCTCAATAAAAGCTCTCTTCATCTTATATTCTTTCTTATATACACGACATACATTTCATACATACGATCCATATCTTGCTTTATACGTCTCATATAGTGTATGATATAAGTTGATATTTATGGATTACAGGTGGTATCAAGAGCCAAACATCGATTTAGGAGTGAGTTTATCAAAATCTTTGATTTTTACGTATTTTAGGTTCAAATTTGTTGTTTTTAATAGTCATTTACGTATTATTAGTGAGTTTTGGTAGTTAATATCGAATCAATAGAATCAAAAACTAGTTTCATATCGTAAAAAAGGTTGTGGCTTTTTATCGAAATTGGTAAAATTTAATTATAGGCGATAAAGGTTGAAACTTTATAGTTATTTAAGAGTTTTTGAAGATAGTTGATCGATTGAAACAGTTTAGAAGTTTGTTCTTTAGTCGTTATATTCATCTTTATTCGAGCAGTCCACTTGTCGAAATTGGATTAAGGGTTTGTCGAAATTCAGATTTCTAGGGTTTGTCGAAATTCTAGCTTTGTCGAAATTCAGATACTTAAGGGTTTGTCGAAATTCAGCTTTCTAGGGTTTGTCGCAATTCAGACTTGTACGAGTTATCGAAATTCAGCTTGAACTTGGTTACTTAGAGATCATACGTGAACTCAGTATTCCCATGCTGGTATAAGTGTGTGGAATATTTCGACAAAGGAAAATATCTTCTAATTTGTACGAATTAGATAGATTTTATCGGAATTGCAAATTCATCGAAATTGCACATTTCTATCGAAATTGAGATTTTGTCAAAATTGTATAATTTTGTCGAAATTGAAATTTTCATCGAAATTGTGATTCTTTCGGAATTGTAATTTTGTGATTTTGTCAGAATTGTGATTTTGTAATTTTTTCGGAATTGGGATCTTGTGATTTTTTCGGAATTGTATAATTTCCAAGTCTCATCGAAATTGCCCAAGTCAATCGGAATTTAGCAAAATCTATCGGAATTAAGCAAAATCTATTGGAATTAGACAAAATCCATCGGAATTCATCTTAACTTATCGGAATTAACTTCTGCTTGATTTTTAATGACTAAACTTCAGACGATCATAAGTTTAAAAACAAAATTTCACTATAACAACGGAATTTAACCGTCACCAAACATAACTCCTATCTCGTTAAACCGATCCAAGATCAACTTTATCATACAAAACTTCATCAATGGCAACTCAGCAAGACATTCATGCAGTTGGTGCAGAAAACCGTCCTCCCATGCTTGAAAAAGGTGGATATTTTCCATGGACAAGCCGTATGATTCGCTACATCAAAACTAATCCTGATGGTAAACTCCTGATCCAATCTATTAAGAATGGACCCTTCAAGCCTCGTCATGTTCAAGACCCTGGAGAACCAAATGGAACACCTCCTATCCCACCGTTCTTTCGTGAACAATCAGAAGCAGAATACACAAAAGAAGACTGGAAGCAAATAGCAGCTGATGATATGGCAATGCACTTAATCCAACTAGGATTACCATGAGAAATCTTTGCTGCTGTCGACAGTTGTGAAATTGCCTATGACATGTGGGAACAAGTTAGAAGGCTATGTCATGGCATGAAAATTGGGCAACAAGATTTTGAAAACAAGCTACAAACTGAATGGGAGAAGTTCACATCCACTCCAGGAGAATCCATTGAATCCAACTATACCAGATTTTTCACTCTAATGAACGAGCTAATCAGAAACAAGTTGACACCAAGACAAATCGTGACCAACATCAAGTTCATCAACAATCTTCAAGAAGAATGGGGACGATATGTTACTGTTGTCAACAAAACCAAGGATCTACACCAGGTGAACTATGATCAGCTTTATGAATTTCTGAAGCAAAACCAGGTTGAGGCTAATGAAGTAAGGAAAGAGATATTAGCAAAGAATCATGATCCTCTTGCATTAATTGCTCAAATACCAACACCTGTACCAGTGAATACACAACCATCATCATCTTCTACTCACAACTACATGCAACAACAATATGTTCCACAACAACAAGAAGTTATTCCACAACAACAATATCCACAGTTCCAAGAACCAGAGTTCACTGACAATGATGAGTCTACTGCTGCTTTGACACAAGCATTTGCTTGCTTAACAAAGGCATTTCACGGACGCTATTCCACACCAACAAACAACAACCAAAGGATTTCATCAAACACTCGCAACAGACAGATTGCTCATCCGAGTTTCAATATGGGTCAACAAGGACAAATGGTTGGGGTTATTGGGAATCAGCAAGGATATGCTACCAGATTTCAGATAGGTAATCAAGGGCATTATGCAGGAAATCAAGGACAGTATGCAGGGAATCAGATGGGCCAAATTATTGGAAATCAGAGGGGTCAGAATGTTGGAAATCAGACAGTGGGTAATCAGATTGGAAATGTTGCAGCTTCAGTTGCTGGGAATTATGGAAATATGAATCAGGGTAATCAGGTAAAGTGTTTCAACTGTCAAGGAGTCGGTCATATGGCAAGGAACTATCCCACCAAGCCGAAAAAGAAAGATCCATCTTATCTGTAGAAAGCATTGCTGTTGGCACAAAAGGAAACGGTAGGGTTTCAGTTGACTGAAGAAGAAAATTAATTTATGGCTCTCAATGGATGATATGGAAGACATTGAAGATATCGATGCAAACTGCATATTTATGGCAAATCTTCAAGAGGCTAGGTATGACACGGATTATGAGACACCTCCTGTTTATGTCACCAATGCAGTCTCTGAGGTATGATCATTCACTACATGCCACAATAATGAAATATTTGATACATACCTGGACACGCCTAGTAGTAGCAATAATGAAGTATTTGAACAACATTATGAGATTCTAGCACCCACTTATGATACATACTTGGACACGCCAAGTAGTAGCAATATTGATTTGGCAACTCCAGATATGAATCCTAATGGAGGCTTAGAGTCACAGCATACTGAGAATGATGAGGAAACACGTGCTCTATTTGAATCATTATTGAAAAACTGTAGTATTGAAATTGAGAAGGTAAAAAAGGTCAATCGCGATGTTAAGGCCGCAAATGAGAAAATGACCGCTGAGCTTGAGAGGTATAAGGAAAATGAAAAAGCGTTTGAATTTCATAAAAAACGACAGTCAGAATTAGAAACTGGTTATAAAAACTCCGTTTTAAGAGAAAAACAATTGCAAATCAAGTTTGACACACTCGATGTTAACTTAAACATGAAAATAAAATCTTTAAACGCGGAAATTTCAGATTTAAAAAACCAACTTTCTAAACAAAAATCAACTTGTTCTGATCCTGAAAAAGAAAAGAAACAGTTGAAAGAAGATTTTTCAAAACGAGAAAATGATCTTCTTGATGAAATCATTGAGAAACAAGAAACAATTAAAAAGTTGAAAGATTTGCTTGTCAAAACGGATCATTCTGCTCAAACCATTCGTATGCGAATTAAAGATCCAAACCTGCTTTTGCACACAATGAAGAAAATGGCTATCGGTTGTGAAAACCCTTATACTCTCAAGAAAGCTCAGAAAGAACAGAATGTGTTGTACAATGGTAATGTGATATATGCGAAACAAGATCCTCCCGCTGTTCGGGATTCTGTTGAAACAATTGGGCTTGCTGAAGAGAGTCGAATCAAAATGAAACAAAAGAACCCAGAAATAAAACCAACTGATTATAACAAAATTAACATAATTTCTGGAGTAAATTTTGTTCAACAAAAACAAACACCAAAGGTTTCCAAAAAACGAATTGTTTCAACAAAACAAAAAGTTGTTTCTAAAAATCTTTCAAACTGGGAACAAATGTCCTCAAACAATCCTTTTAACACAAGTGCTACTAGAGGATATTTGGATGATCTTAAAAAGAGAATTGAAACACTTCAAAGTATTGTTGTATCCAAAACAAATATCAGTATCAACAACTGGCATTCAAGTTTTCATGCTGAAATGAAAAAGGTGTTTGAAATAGAAATTACTGCTCCACTAAATGAAATTCATGCGAGAGTAATTCATCTTGAACATACAATTTTGAATGAAACAGCCGACTTTGTCAAGGACCACAAATCCCTTGCTAAGGAAGCTAATGAAAACATTGAATACATCAAAGTTTTAGAAAACCTTCATGATTCTCTCTTCGAAGCAACTTTATCAACCGATATTATGTCCATCATTTTACAAACATATTATTGGGTTTTGTGATGCTGCTACTCAGTTTGGATAATACTGCTCATGGTGCTAATTGGAAAATCGTCTAAGTGTTATTCTGCTGCTAGTTACAATGATACTACTGCTAGTGTATTTCATCCTACTGCTAGTGTTGCTGAAAAGATAAAGGAAATACACTAAGTAGATACTACTGCTAGGCTTATGGATTCTACTGCTAGAGTTAGTATTCTATTGCTTATGTGATAAGCATGTATAGTCGGTTAGTTAAGTAAGGAAAGGATTTTGTATATATCCTATTTAATTAGACTTATACGTTTCTTGTAAAGGACTCCTTAGTCTATAAAAGGAGGTTCTAGGGTTAGAATTACATATGTATTATTGTTAGAGTCGAATCACATCAAGGTTTTGTAACCCTGTTACTTTTGAGTAAACGTATTAATATATTGAAGTTTTTGTTGAGAGAATTCAATTGTGTTTGAATAATTATTCTTCTTAAGATTAAATACAAGATTCCGCATAGTGTTTAATAGTGTTTCAAGAACAGTTTCTATACTTATGGTTTTAGATTAACATCTAAGATAATTAACAAGATCAATAGCTCAACTGGGATCAACAAGTGGTACCAGAGCTTGTGATCTAGAAACTGATATCAAGAAGAATTTGTGATCTGCTTTGTTTAACATCTACAGAAGTAATAGAATTCGAATCCACTTATATGGTGACTGCATCTAAGGTGCCCATGCTCAAGCCCGGTGAGTATGAGCTGTGGAAGGTGAGAATTTAGCAGTACATCAAAATGCTTGACTACTCTATGTGGGAAGTCATTCAGAATGGAGACACATTACCAGCAAAAGGTGCTGATGGGACAATTCTACCCATTAAATCTGCTGAGGACAAGGCTCAGAGAAGATTGGAGATTAAAATTCACAGTTTTCTCATGATGGTGATACCGAATGAATATCAATTGAGTTTTAGTCACATACAGAATGCTAAGTCCTTGATGGAAGCCATTGAACTAAGATTTAGTGGGAATCTAGCTACAAAGAAGTCAAGGAAGAACTTGTTGAAGCATCAATTTGAGACCTTTGTGGCCTCAAGTTCTGAAAGCATTGATGCTACTTATGACAGACTCCAGTAGCTAGTGAGTCAGTTGGCACTCATGAAGGTTCCAATGCCTCAAGAAGACATCATCCACAAGTTTCTTAGAAGCTTGTCATCTGAATAGAGCATGCATACTATAGTCTGGAGAAACAAGGAGGACTTTGAAACGATGAGCTTGGATGATTTGTACAACAATTTGAAGGTATATGAGTCTGAAGTCAAGGGACCATCCAGTTCATCTTCTAGTGGACAAAACCTAGCATTTATGTCCTCAAGCAACAAGGGTTCTGGTAGCTCTCAAGAAAACTATTCTGCTGATGGGCATGTAGTTTCTGATGTTGGTTCTGCTGCTAGTGACAACATCAGTGATGCTGCTATTTGTGCTTTCTTGGCTGATCTTACCACAAGTACTAGTGTTACAGATCAGGATTTGGAACAAATTGATCCTAATGATCTTGAGGAGATTGATTTGAAGTGGCAGATGGCCATGCTTACAATGAGGGCTAGGAGATTTCTGAAGAAGACTGGTAGGGAACTCAAGTACAGAGGACAAACCAATGTGGGGTTTGTAAAGTCCAAGGTTGAGTGTTGCGACTGTCAGAGAAAGGGACATTTTGCAAGGGAGTGGAGAGCACCCAAGAAGAATAGAGAGAATACAAGGAATGTTCCTATTGAAGAGGTCAAGGCTAGTACTGCTCTGGTGTCCTGTGATGGCTTGGGAGAGTATGATTGGAGTGATCAAGCTGAAGAAGGACCCAATTTTGCTTTGATGGCTTATGCTTCTTCATCATCTAGTTCAGATTCTGAGGTATCTAATGAGTCTACTTGTTCATTTAAATCATGCTTGGATACTATAGAGGAACTCAAGTCTAGGAATGAGAGTTTGAGAGCTGAAGTTGAAAAACTAAAACTTGATAACTTAGGGTATAAATATGGTCTAAAATTTGTTGAAGAAAAACTTGAGTTTCTTAAGCAAAATGAGCTAGAATATGTTGATAGGATTCACATTCTAGAAGGTCAGCTTTTAATGAAAAATAGTGAGATTAATGTGCTAAATAAAAGGCTAGAGGAAGCAAAAAAAGGTAAAGAGGTAGCTTTATCTGAGAAAGAAAAACATTTCGTTAGGGTAGAAAAACAACAATTTGCATCTAACCTAGTCTATAAGTCAATTGAAAGTCAAATAATGAGAAGAGGTAGTGGCATAGGGTAGGATGATGTTGCTACTAGAATTCTTAACACAAACCCAATATTAAAGGATGGATTGAATCTTAGAGAGAGAAAGAGAAGAGTTGGGAGTTTCTAGAGAGAGAGAGAGAGTGGAGAGAAAATTGTGTTGATTAGATTAGGAAGAATGAGAAGCTCCAACCCTTCCCAAGTGTGGGAAGGGGTATTTATACTTCCTAATATTTGTGCCCCTAGTGGGCTGTGGAGTGAGCTGACAGTGGGGAAAGCCCCGACCCACTCCACAAATATAGATACGACTAATCTAATAAAACTAATAATACTAATAATACTAAGCTTATATAAATAAGCCTACGAGCTATATAAATGCTAATTAGATACTCGGGGTGACCGAACCTTCATATGAATATTTATATTCCTAACAATCTCCCCCTAAGGGAGGTCACCCCGGAAATAATAACTTGAATTCTAGCATTTTGTCTTCTGAAGATGTCTTCATAGCTCGTAGTCTTTGATTCTTCATTGTCTTGAAACATCATGCATTCAGCAGTGATCTTGTGATGACCTTTCCTTGTCTTGGATGATCTTTGAGTATTCTTCGACTTTATCATCCAATATTTGTTTCCAAGTCATCTTTCAGGAGTATGTTTCCATGTGATGTGTAAATCTTTGAGCCGACATGCTCACACTATTTGGTGTCATGATCTTTAGCATCAGAGTTTGCAGAAGCCGTGTTAAAGGTCTTTTAGGTTGATCATGACTTTGTTGAGTTACAATTGTAGTGTAAGCATGTGGTATAGGATTGGCATCTTTTCTGCAACCAGCTACAACAGCAACCAGCTACAGCATTCCACAGCTACAATCGCCAGAAGTTCCTGCATACGACAGTTAGCAATAAAACGTCCGGTACTTACAAGTTCGGACTTCGAGATTGTTAACAGCATAGTGTGAAAACTCTCTCTAATCCTTACCAAGACCGTTCCTAATCGAAAACCCACAGAGGGCTTTTTAAGATCGAACCGTAGCACATCAACGATTAGGTGAGTCGCTGGAGATCACTCCACGACTGTAGACCGTTAGAAACTGTCGTGACCACTAAGCGTAATCCATAAAGGATTACCGAAGTGACCTGCTTTCAGGGCTGCTTGATGTTGACCCTGGCAGGAATTTCCATTCAATCATTGAGAATTACATTTGTAAATTCCCTCATAAATGTTCTGGCAGATTGCTAAGATCTGCGTAGGACTCTTAAGTTTACAACTGGTGTCCTTAATGTTGAACACCCAGTGTAGAAATAATTCGTGTTCCTATGAGATCTTTTTATGCATCTCGTGGCTCTAGACTCTATAGTGCGTTTTGATTTAGTGAGCGGAGGCTGGAGAGGACTGCCACCTATTCAATATCATCTAACTCGGAGTGAGAGAGAGCGATAGGAATGTATTGAACTCCGTGACAATTGAAACAAGAATCCTTTGAGGGACCTTGAGTGGCTAGGGAGGGTTGTGCAGCGTATCACTGGGTCCATGATACTTTGTCTTCAATGCCAGCAATCAAATATGTGATTCTGACAGCATATGTATTGACCCGGTTTCTGCCTAAGTTGTAAGGAGGGCTGTTTCTTTTCACCCTTTATCTTTACAATTCTTTTTCATTCTTCAACCCCTTCAGTGCTTACCGAGACTTCATAACTAACACCTTGTTGGGTTTATTCCAGTGTTAGCTCCATCTCAGTCGGCACTATTCCCTCATTCACTTTTCTCCTTTTTAATCATACCTAAGGACTTCTACACTAACTAGTGGATTGTCCCTGGGTAGATCCCTCCGACTCTGGCGGGATCGTGGGAACTTGAGCCTAACCTAACCATCCTTATATCTCCATGCATTAATGAAAATGGTCGGTCTTTGGTATTCATCCACGATTGCCAAACCAAATCTTTGAAAAATCTCTCAAAGTGTTCATGATTCAGAAACACATTTTTGCAAACACTTGAGAGTTTTATATTTTTCAAATGCTCCCCCTCAACATGTGCTCGAGTGATTGTTTTATAAATTTGCACATGTTAGGTAGAGCTCACACTTTTTGAATTGATCAACTTTCAGTGAACATGACCGATTCGAGACACGCTTACATCACTGGTTAGACCAGCTTGAAATTATTACCCGGCCTGGTCAAGTCCACAGAAAGTTTCTCGAAACGGTACACTCTACTCAGACACATCCTTTTCGAGACACGCTTACATCACTAGTTAGACTAGCTTGAAATTATTACCCGGCCAGGATATGTCCTTTTGATTCATGACAGTATATGTTTCGTCAATTCTTTTGTGAAGTCTGAGCCGTGCTCACATAAGATGCATGCCAAATCCTTTTTGTCAATTCGCTCCCCCTCAATATGTGCATCGATATACGAAAGAGTTTAGCACATATGGGAGAGCTTACATTTAAGTCCAAAACATCACATTTTCATCAGGTTTCATATTTAAATCACATTCTCTCCCCCGATCAAAAATTTCAAACCTTTTGAGATTTGTGATCCCAATTGATTTAAATAAGTTAGAAAATGTGGGAGAAAATGTGTCCGATTTAATATATTCTGATGATGAGAACATACTATGCTCCCCCTTAATCTAAGAGGGAGATTCACTGCTTATTTTGCACATTTGATTATTATGACACATATGATATTGACCTTTTTGTGCAGACGATGTAATTATCCGCTTTTCTGAGTTAGTAGTCAACATCGATTATCCATCCACCAACAAATCTTCTCAAGTATTGTCGATCCCCTCTTGGCGAGATCTGAGTAAGTACTTCTTTGTTGAAATGATGGTGGTGGAGGTGAAGGTGTTGTTGTTGTTGTTGCTGCCGATGTTGTTGTCGTGGTGAATTTCGAGCCAATCAATAGAATTTGAACGTCTGATCAAATGGTTAGAATGGGAACTGGCACATTCATTTTGGCTATGGAATCTGCATAAGAATATCAACACAGATATACATGCATACAGATACACTATTCCTTAATAGCTACCCTTCAGCAGCTTGCCACATTATAATACCAAGTTCATCTTATAATCAAACCCCAATCAGGAACTACGTCAAACCACTATCTAGCATGAAGAGCAAATAGCAATCATGAACATGGCAATTCACACGAATTTCAATATTCAATTCAGGATCTTAGGAACATGATTCTAACATAATAGCAATCTACCTAAGCGAATCCTGAGATCATATGCACAATATCAACAACCATTAAGCAGCAGAGACAAACAACATTTGAAACTCATTCATTTAGATCATACAAATGCCCGTGGAGTATTCAAAAACATCAAACACAATTGGTTTTCTATCTTCTTTTAGGTTTTGAGTCTTAAAGCATTTTGAGGATTATACGAGGATTCCAAAGTAACACAAATGAACCTTCTAGAAACATAAAGCTAGGAAACTATAAGCAAATTGCACATAATGTCCTAAACTTTCTAGCAACTAACACACTTGGTCATTTGATATATTTAAGCCAGATCCTCTTCAACTAATTCCCCATTAACTACAAAACCATTTCTAACAAGTATGATTTAACCAATAAATCCGTTTGATGATATAAAATTTGAATTCACTCTCCCCCTCAATCAATGACCCGTATTCTAGTTGAACCTCAACTAAAATCACGCTTAACCCCACAACTCATCAAACAAGAACTGTCGTGAGGTTTTGTAGTCGTTGATTGAGTGACAAATTTTATGCATAATCCAAGTTTAAACAAATTTCATTCAACACATATTCACCAAGTGTCTCACAAATAATTTTCAGAAGAATCATAGAATGAAAACTATTTGTATGCAAAGAAGACTTCTCTTCTTTTTCAAGAAATGATGCACTGAAACGTACATCAGATCGAAGAAACATGGATATAAAGTAATCCATGCCCAGGTGAACATCACCCAGTTGGAGGAACAGCCGTCTTTTTGGCGACGTGCTTTCCCCAGTTTGAAGCGAGGGTTGCTATCTAAAGTAATAGCAAGCCATTTAGACATGTTTTAACCATCCATTTTAACTTCTGCTCGAGCTTCATTTAAAGACCCGTGCCATTATTGAATGACATTTCTAAGTCCGTAAATGTTATCGATAAACAGAAGACATGCCTAGGTGAAACTATTTTTGGTATTTTCTATTTTTCAATTTTTTATGGTTTTTCTGGATTTAAGATTCTCTATATACAATTTTCTGGTTCTATAATTTTCTATTTACAGTATGTTTTAAGATATGTACAAACTATATTATTCAGTTTAAGACGATGATGAAATGAATACCGAAATGAGGATACGTTCAGTATGTTGTAGAAATCTGTGGTCAATCATCTCTTAAACTTTCACCACCAAAGCTTTCGAGGCTCCTGAACAGACGACGGAACTTGAGCCTTCCCAATGTACAGCTTTGATAGCTTCCCCCCAAACCGATAATCTTCATACTGAGCAGATTCTAAGCTCTCTTTCAAGCTTACATAAGGTAAGCGTACAGCGGAAACCGTAGCAAACCACATTAAGTATTGCTGCTCCCTTTTAAGAATAATCATCGTGATTCTCCGTTCGGGGATCCTCAAATAGATCAGCAACGAATCATCTCACATTTGAATAATTCTTCTCACATTTCTTCCCGCTGAAGACTGAAGAAATGCCTACCAAAAGTATCCAGAGACCACTTTCCCCCAAGTAGTTGAAGAGATGCAGCCAGTCTCGATATATGAAGCCCAAAAACCCGAAGTACACACTCAATCCCACTAATGAAGTCGACAATGCATCATCAAGATCAATTAAGACCCGAAAATCCCCTTATCTCCTTTCAGGACATTGCAGA
This sequence comes from Artemisia tridentata subsp. tridentata, assembly GCA_021014915.2. Lineage (NCBI taxonomy): Eukaryota > Viridiplantae > Streptophyta > Magnoliopsida > Asterales > Asteraceae > Artemisia > Artemisia tridentata. Next base: position 235,918,190 of record CP139502.1, on the reverse strand, counting down.
TGAGAATTGTTACACCAAATTCAGCTAAGTCCTGAGTGTAAGCAATTTATCCCGTATGTAGTCGACATGATAACACCAAGACAGTACCATAATAGCTACTGAGTACCGGATGTACACATTTCCTTCAGTAGGATACCGACTAACCATAGGAACCATCATACAATTGTGTACCTCTTTTATCATCAGAAACTGACATTCTCTTCTCACACTTAGTTGGAATGACACACCAGAAAGAACGAGTTAGAACACTGATTTTCTCTGCGGTTATGACATTTGTCTTCCCGGAATAATCTTCAATTGAGAAGAAGTATAAAGCCCATCATGTGTACTCATTGTGCATTCAGATGTTATGTCTCCTTCCCCCTTGCTGGTTTTGATACCTCAGAATCAGCAACACATTTTACGAACATATTCTTGAAATCTTGTGAGAAGAACAACTTAGGCTCAAGTGAGAATTAACCGCTGCCGAAACCGTCTCTGACTATCTTTATCAACCCTCAAGTAGGCCTTATGATGAGATAACTGATGGAGCAAACCCTATATACCAAACTTGAGCCTGAAGATAGAATTCCCCATTCTTGTGACTTACGCTTGCACTAATGTTGGAAGAACGGTGTAGAGAATTAGTGCTCCAAGCAAATCTCTAAGTACTCAATACCCAACCAAGGTATGAGACATTAACACCTCTTACAATTATCCACCACGACATCAGCGTGTGACACTGAGTACTACAACGTACCTCCTTTAAGTGATAGTTACCCCGACTACTGGTAACTAGATAACCTAAGTCTTCAACTTAAATCTTAAGCACGAGCAAGTTATCATAGAAAGTCATGCATCCAACCAACCCCGACTTCAAGATAGGATAAGATCACGCCTTTGAGGAAGTCAACTTCAATCTCGAATAAGTGATACCTAATCAACTCCATGGTCACAATTAGATGCCCAGCTCAAGTGAGTGAACCAACAACCAAATGTACATCGAATCACTTGTTCACACATCTCCCCCTCAAAGATTGCATACGAGGATGCCATCTTTGATTGAACAAGTGCATATGAGGTTGGTCCACTGTTCACACTTCTCCCCCTCAAAGATTGCATACGAGGATGCCATCTTTGATTGAACAAGTGCATATGAGGTTGGTCCACTGTTCACACTTCTCCCCCTCAAAGATTGCTTACGAGGATGCCATCTTTGATTGAGTGAAATAAACGTCCAATAGGATGGAAGTAGATCCACTTGATATCTGAATGAGCATGGAGCAAGTATGAAGCCTTTATATGAGAAAAGTCAGAAACATGGAGAGTCGTATGACCACTTCTCAAATCTCAATCACCATGTAGTTTATTCACCTTTCTCCCCCTCAAAAATTGCACATGACGACTAACTGCCATTTTTGATAGAGCAGGTGAATAAGAATATACTCCAATGTACTTTTATCCCCTTTGGTGACTGAATGAGCATTTGAAGAGCATGAAGCTTGATGAGAATGGTCATAAATAAGAAGATTCCTCTTCTTCTGAAGATAAAGCGCACTCAAGCGTACGCCTTTCTTTTCTTTGATGAACGGGGCCTGAAGAGATGTCAGCAGACGCCATTATGAAAACATTGAGACCCGAGGCTTGAACTGCATTGTTCAAACGTCATAGTCATTGAAGAACGAGGCCTGAACTGACTTGTACAGACGTCATCGTCGATGATGTTCATCAAGCTTGAATTGTTTGAACCCCTTCATCATGAGATATCACTCTTTTCGGCACCCAAACTCTGAATCTTTCCTTAATACAAGGCCTGAACGATGTACCTGCAATTAAGTAAAGACTTCCTGCATTGACATTAAGAGTTTGTTTGCATTTATATGGGTTAGTGATATCAGAATTTAGACCATTTGGGATTTCACTGTCAACCTTGGTTTCGCACTTAGCGAACATCTTTCGAATAGGTATCCACCTAAGACCAACAATCTTAAAAGTTCTACCCGTCGGTATCCACCTAAGGCAAGATCTAGGAGTGTTTGGTTTCTCATGCACAGTTACAGACTTTTTGGGAGAAAACCTTTGTCCTAGGGCAACCGGCCTATCAGGTTTCTGCATACACCTCTTTGGTTCTACGGGCTTGTTGTTGTTTCTAGTCTTAGAGGATGGAACCTTGGCACGTGCATTCACTTCCTTCAGGAGTTTTGTTATACAATCATCATGGGTTGCATTGAAAAACACATTTCTGACAAGTCGAGCAAACAAAGTGTTTGGAGTCAGAAAAAGATCTAGGGTTCTTAGAGTGATCGGCTACGGGAATTGCCTTAATTGGCACGCAACTACTCTTAGAAACAGGCAAATTCCTCGTCTTTTCATGTGTGTTTTTCTTAGCGTCCACTAGGTTTTGATTCTGAACAATGTCTTTATGTCTAACATGTTCCTTTGGTGTCACAAGTGACACACGCGTTGAACTAATCCTAGAAGAACTAGATGCACTCATGTGATGTGGTTTTGCAACAGCATATTCCTTTTCACTAGGTCTAGACTGTGAAGTGACTGGTTTTGACAAAACTTTTTCCGCATCAACTTGGGAGGCAAACCGTGTTTTTGAAACATTTGACCGTTCAGATCTAAACGCTGACAGTTGTCTAACAACTGATCGGTTCCCAAGTGGTGGTTTCCCCAAGATTGATGGTTTTGCAAACTTAGTGTTCACATCATTTCCATTCAGTTTTCTCAATTCGTTTTTCAATGATGCAATCGCAAAACCCTTTTCCTCAAGGTGAGCCTTGAATTCATCATTTTTGGTAATCAAAGAGGTAATTTGCTCTACATTCTTAGCTTTCGTTTCTTTGATTGTATCACTCAGTTCTTTGCAATGAATTTTCAAAGACTCATTTTCCTTAAACAATTCAGTCACTTTATGATCTAATTCTGCATTATTTGTTGTAATAACATCATTGTCATGTTTAGTCTTAACTTCATTACATATGTCACGCATCTCAGCCAATCTGTTTTTTCAGGTTTTTTATCGTTAAGTTTTTGGCTTCTAGCTGAGCTTTCAAATCATTTATCATAAAAAATTCGCGGAATTCAGGAAATTCCGGGTTTTTACATGGTAGTTTATTTTGAAGACTTTCTTTCTTTTGTTGCATTGATATTTCAAGATCAATACAATGTTTTTCAAGCAGTGAAAATCTTTTTGAAAGTTCATTATAAACATCCTTTTCAACCATATCATTTGATTTGAAAAACTCAGCCATAGGCAAAGCACTTGACGCATCATCAATGTTCAACATCATGATCAATCTCTCCCCCTTTATGACACAAATTTGCTGAATCAATGGTAATATATGCTATCAGTCTTTTCCACCAGATATGAGTCATAAGAAGGTGTAATTTGATCAGTATGTTGTTGTTCATTAGAAAGAGCATTATCTTGATAAGACTGATGTACCGTGGCCGACTGTGCTTGGTGATTTTCAGATTCGCAGGCTGCATTCTCACAAATTGTGAAATCACTTCCTGTGCTGTCACTATCATCAAACTTGTCTGATCTTGTTCCATTCCCCATTTGTTTAGCCCTTTCATCAATAAACCCATTAACATTACTCATCAATTGAAGTAATGTAACTCTGAACACGTCAACCTCGAATCCAGTGTAATTAGCAAAACACCCTTTTGTCATCTGACTGTCATAGTCATAGTCCCCAGTGTATTGCGAGTCAATGAACACCTGGAGTTGGTTATTGACCACACTGAACGCTGCTCTGGATCTTGCTTCAGAGAATTCTTCTTTGTCAAGTTGTTGTTCAAGTTGATCTAAATATAGAGTCATTTCGACTGTGAAATCATGAACATCTTGACCAAAGAGTGCTGTGAAAGCCCGTGTGTAACCCATCACGTATTCAGATTTATCAAACAGAACCTTGAGATGTGAATAAAGTAGACGAAAACATTCGATGCGAGTTTCCTTTGCATTAAACAGCATAAGTGACTGATGAAGCTCTTTCTCTTGTGATTTCGGGCATGAAGATTCCACATTGGTATTATCAGAATCACACACGTACATTTGTTGTCCAGAATTGGAAATCATTTGGTTATCATATGTGTCGTACAACTTGAGTACCTCAGATATGATGTAATCTGAAGTAGTAGACATGATGTAACCGTGCACGAGATTTTACAATTCTATGATTTAAACCGAGAAATAGATTCTTTCGCGGGATTTTATAAAAATCAAGAATGAACCGTGAAGTGATGACTGATGTGTGTTATGATTAGAGATTGGGTAGACTTGTTGATCTGTTGTTTAGTTGTGATTTGGTTTGATTGATGCAAGTTGTTATGGTGAAATTATGGTCTGAAAAACTTAGAAACTCAATAACTTCTTTCTGGAGCGATTTCAGGCTTCGAAAGTTGGGTTGAATGAATAAATTAATTCAACGTGTCATTCACCTCGGTATCACGGTCGTTTTGACAGGTCGTGGGCTAAAAACGGAGTTTACGATTCAAAAGTTATAACCGTTTAAAGTTTTGACGTATAGACAAACCGCATAGACAAACCGCATAGACAAACAGCATAGACAAACCGCCTAGACAAACCGCATACACGCCGCAGAGACAAACCGCGTGGACAAACCGCGTAGACACAAACCGCATACACGCCTCAGACAAACCGCGTAGACACAAACCGCATACACGCCTTAGAGACAAACCGCGTAGACACAAACAGCATAGACAAACAGCATAGACAAACAGCATAGACAAGCCGCATAGACAAACAGCATAGACAAACAGCAACTTAGACAAATTGCATTTGACTAGTCAAAGACACAAACAGCATAGACAAACAGCATAGACAAATAGCATAGACAAACCGCATAGACAAACAGCATAGACAAACAGCAACTTAGACAAATTGCATTTGACTAGTCAAAGACACAAACAGCATAGACAAACAGCATAGACAAACCGCATAGACAAACAGCATAGACAAACAGCAACTTAGACAAATTGCATTTGACTAGTCAAAGACACAAACAGCATAGACAAACAGCATAGACAAACCGCATAGACAAACAGCATAGACAAACAGCAACTTAGACAAATTGCATTTGACTAGTCAAAGACACAAACAGCATAGACAAACAGCATAGACAAACCGCATAGACAAACAGCATAGACAAACTGCATTTGACTAGTCAAAGTTGTCACTTTCACCAGTATTGTCTTTTACCTCTTTCTACCACAAACTTCAACTAAGAACAACCAATCTCAAACAAGAACAATCTTCAAACCTTTACCAAAAACTTTTCTTATCTCTATCTTCAAACTAATACAATAAAAGTTTGAACACTTAACAAAAAAAATGAGAAAACAGATAAACAAAAATGAGAAAACAAAACAAGATTCGAACAAAAACAAGATTCGAACAATGAGAAAACAAAATGATGTAATATGAACAAAAACTAATCTGCTACACCACGAACAAAACAAAATGATTAAAAAAACTAGTCAACCAAGTTTGACCAACACCAAGTTTGACCAAAACACAAACCTGCTACACTATTCGAATAATAAAACAAGAGTAGAATCTTTTGTGTCCGAATGATAAATGAAAAATAGCAGCAGACTATTTTCGAGTAATAAGAATAATAAAATAAGAGTAGCAGCCAACTAATATCGAATAAAAAATACGAGTAGGAGAATCATTACGTTGATTGAACCATGCGCTTTATATTATCTATTATAAAAGTGCAACAATGGTAAGAAGCAGTTAGCAACAAAGGATGAGAAAGAAAAAAATCAGATCCGAAAAAAATTAATATTTTCGAACCAAAAAAAATCACAAGAAAACCAATTTAGAATTCGAGTATCCATATAGTAAATGATCTAACCATGGCTCTTGATACCAATTGTAGGATACTAGAATTCTTAACACAAACCCAATATTAAAGGATGGATTGAATCTTAGAGAGAGAAAGAGAAGAGTTGGGAGTTTCTAGAGAGAGAGAGAGAGTGGAGAGAAAATTGTGTTGATTAGATTAGGAAGAATGAGAAGCTCCAACCCTTCCCAAGTGTGGGGAAGGGGTTTATATACTTCCTAATATTTGTGCCCCTAGTGGGCTGTGGAGTGAGCTGACAGTGGGGAAAGCCCCGACCCACTCCACAAATATAGATACGACTAATCTAATAAAACTAATAATACTAATAATACTATGCTTATATAAATAAGCCTACGAGCTATATAAATGCTAAATAGATACTCGGGGTGACCGAACCTTCATATGAATATTTATATTCCTAACACATAGGGTACAATGATGTTGCTCCTCCAGTTAAGAGTGCCTTTGCACCTCCTAGGAAGGAATTGTCTTTCATAACTGAGATAGATGCAAAACCTGTAGGTGAACCTAGTGAGATTAATAAAGAGTCGCCTAAGGTTGAAAAGAAGTTGTCTAATACTCTAGTCATTGAAGATTGGGTGTCAGATAGTGAAGATGAACAGGTTGAGTCAACACCTAAGGCTAAAAAGGAAGAAATTCCTAAAATTGTTGAATCTAAAGTCACTCAGGTTAAAACAGTTGAATCTAAAGCTAAACAAGTTAAGTTTATAAAACCTGTGTTAGGTAGTAGAATCTCTAGGAAAATTGCTGAATTTGATGAGAAACCTAGTGAATATCCTAGGAAACTTAATAACTGGCCTAGAGGAAACCAAAGAAATTGGAACAGCCTAATTTCACAAAAGTTAGGTAGTGATTTTCAGTTACTTAAGAAAGCTTGTTATAGTTGTGGTAGTTTTGAGCATTTAAAGGAAGATTGTTACTACTACCAAAAACCTGTATGGAACCAACACACTAGGGTGAACCATAAGAATTTTGCTAAAAAGACTCACCCTCATCCTAATAGAAACATGGTTCCTAGAGAAGTTTTAATGAGATCTGGTGCTACTAGGGTAATTACTACTGCTGTACCAAAAAGGCCTATTCAAAAAAATATAGTTGTTTCTACTGCTAAGGCAAAAGCAGATTCTACTGCTGAGCCAAAAGTAATAATAGACAATGTTGTCGGCAATCACTTTTATGCTGTTAAGGCCTCAGCTTGTTGGGTCTGAAAACCTAAAATCATGGTTTTAGATCATGTTCTCAGACACAACAATGCATCCATGGATTTGAAGAAATTTGATTATGTTGATGCATAAGGCAGATCCAAGTCAGTGATGGCTTGGGTCCCCAAGAAAAACTAATTCTCTTACTTTATGTGCAGGGCAATCTACAAGTGGAGCTAAAGAACAAATGCATTTTTGATAGTGGATGCTCTGGACATATGACTGGAGACCAAAGCAACCTTGAGGATTTTGAAGCTATGGATGGTGGCTATGTTGCTTTTGGTAATGATCCTAAAGGTGGAAAGATTGTTGGTAAATGTACTATTAGAACAGGAAACTTGGATTTTGAAAAAGTGTATTTGGTAAATGGGCTTAAGTTCAATCTTTTTACTGTCTCACAAATGTGTGACAAAAAGAATTTTGTTCTTTTTACAGACACTAAATGTCTTGTCTTATCTCCTGATTATAAGTTGACTGATGATAAATTAGTGCTACTTAGAGTCCCTAGAACAGACAATATATACAGTGTGGACATAAAGAACATAATTCCCAAAAGAGATTTAACTTGCCTATTTGCAAAGGCCACAAATGATGAATCCAAACTTTGGCATAGAAGGCTTGGCCATTTAAATTTCAAAACTATAAATAAATTGGTTAAGGCAAACCTTGTAAGAGGTTTACCTTAAAAAGTTTTTGAAAATTCTGAAACCTGTGTTGCTTGTCAGATGGGAAAGCAACACAGAGCTTCTTGTAAGTCCAAACTAGTGAACTCTATTTCTGAGCCCTTATATATGTTGCATATGGATTTATTTGCGCCAACTTGTGTGAAAAGTTTGAATAAGAAAATGTATTGCCTAGTTGTCACAGATGACTCTAGTATATTTACTTGGGTTTTCTTTCTAGCAAGTAAGGATGAGACTTCTGGCATTCTTAAGGCTTTTATAACAAGAGTAGAAAACCTAGTTAATCACAAAGTTAAGGTAATCAAATGTGACAATGGAACTGAGTTTAAAAATAGTGTGATGAATCAGTTATGTGTGGAAAAAGGTATCTTAAGACAGTTTAGTTTGGCTAGAACTCCTCAACAAAATGGTGTTGCTGAAAGGAGGAATAGGACATTAATTGAGGCTGCTAGGACTATGTTGTCTGAGTCAAAATTACCCACTACTTTTTGGGTTGAAGCAGTTAACACAGCTTGTTTTGTGAAAAATAGGAGTAAGGTAGTTAAGCGTCTTAACAAGACCCCTTATGAATTGTTGCATGGTAGGAAACCTATGATATATTTCTTAAAACCATTTGGGTGTCCTGTTAATATCTTAAATACCATTGATAACCTAGGCAAGTTTGATGAGAAAGCAGATGAAGGTTTCTTTGTTGGATACTCTACCAATAGTAAAGCTCTTAGGGTATTCAATAAAAGAACTAGGCGTATAGAAGAAAACCAACATGTTAGGTTTAGTGAAACAACATCTAATGTTACAGGAAGTGGACCTGAATGGCTGTTTGACATTGATTCATTAACTAAAAGTATGAATTATGAGCCAGTGATTGCAGGTACAACTAACAAATCTGCAGGTACACAAACTAATTCCAATGCATGTGCACAAGCTAAGGTGGATGAATCTGCAAAGGAGTTTGTCTTAATTAAGAAATGGAAGCTTAATCAAACTTTCACATCCAAAGAGAAAGATGGCAAGAGTTCACAAGATGATGCTGTTCATGAAGATGTAGAAGGTGGTGTTAAACCTTCTGATGCTAAAAAGGTAGTTAATGAAGGACCACAAGTTGTTGATGAAGTGCAGAACAAGACTAGCAGTAGTAACTTTGATTCTGCTGCTAAGCAAAAAGAGACTACTGCTAAGCCTTTTGATCCTACTGCTGCACCAAGATTTTCTACTGCTGACACAGATGGAAGATCTTTTGCTGATGATGACTATCCAGATGATCCCAATATACCTGGTTTGGTCAACATCTTTGAAGATACTGATGATGAAGTTCTGGATTGGTTTGGTGCAGAGGCTGACTTAACCAATATGGAGAATGTAATTCCAGTCAGTCCTATTCCAACAACCATAATACACAAAGATCATCCAAAGGAGCAAATTATTGGAGATGTTCATTCTGTTGTTCAAAAAATAAGTAAAACAAAAGGTTTCAGAGATTTTTTTGATCAATGGTTATTTGCTCAATCTCTTCATCAGAGAAATAGCCACAAGGATCTACAGAATTGCATGTTTGCTTGTTTTCTGTCATAATTGGAACCCAAGACTGTTCATAAAGCTTTACAAGATGAAAGTTGGGTGGAAGCTATGCAAGAGGAGTTGCTGCATTTTAAACTTTAAGAAGTATGGACCTTGGTTGATTTGCCTAAGGGGAAAAGGGCAATTGGTACAAAATAGGTCTTCAGATGCAAAAGGAAGAAAGAGGAATAGTAATCAGAAACAAAGCAAGATTAGTGGCTCAAGGATACACTCAAGAGGAAGGCATTGATTATGATGAAGTGTTTGCACTTGTAGCAAGGATAGAGGCTATCGGACTATTCTTGGCTTATGCTTCATACAAGAACTTTACTGTGTATCAAATGGATGTGAAGAGTGCTTTCTTATATGGGACAATTGATGAGGAAGTATATGTCTCCCAACCACCTGGTTTTGAAGATCATGATTATCCTAATAGGGTTTACAAGGTGGAGAAAGCATTCTATGGTTTACTTGAAAAACAGAAGAAGCATGCTAAGGATGAAGCTAAAACTAAGGAATTTCTTGATGCTTAGGATGAGGAGAGGATTGAATGTGATGCAGATGTTGAGCATTCTAAGGTAATTAAGAAGGAACAGCAAGATACACAAACACAAGCAATGGAAGAAGGAGAAAAATGGATGAAGAAGTACAAAGAACAAAGAAGGAAATGGTATCTTGCTGATAGAATGAAAAAGAAGTTGCTCAAACCGCCAACTGTTAAACAAGTAAGAAAATTTCAAGAGTATTACTTGAAAAACATGAAGGGTTACACTCTTAAACAGCTACGTTGGTACCTGGATGAATCAATTCAAAAGATGTATGAACAAGCAAAAAAGAGAAAGTGATAGTTTTTGCCTATGGGGTCTGAGCTTGAAAAGGAAAAGTTTAAGAGGTTTAAGAAGGTGGTGGAAACTGAGGTTGAGATTGAGAAAGAAAAAGAAAATGTCGAAAAAAAGAAGGTTGAAGAAAAGGTTGTGAAGGAAGAAGAAAAAGAGACTTCTGGTATTGGAGTTAAAAGAACTGGAAGAGTTTTGAAATCTGTTGGAAGGAAGAAGAAAAGGAAGGTTGATAAGTCAAATGCAGTTGAGGAAAATTCTGTGTCTGGGCATGAAAGTGAGGAGAATGATAATGAAAATGAAATAAAGGATTTACAACAGATGAATAAAGTTGTAGATAATGATGATGATATATATGTTGATCCAGTTCCTTTGAATTCTAAAATTCCTATAATTGATGGACAGCTGGTTATGATGGAAAGACTCCTTGGTGGGAGATCAACAGAGCTGGTGGAAAAACTCAAAGGTTTTTGACATTTCATCAAATGCTCGGAAACTTTGATAGAGAAGATTTGAAAAGTCTGTGGAAGTTAATGAAGCACAAATATGGTGATTCAAGGCCTCAATTTGAGTTGGATAGAGTACTCTGGGGAGATTTAAAGATTCTATTTGAAATTGATGTTGAAGACAGAGTTTGGGTTGCACAAGCCAAAAGCACTAAAATGACTCTTTGGAGACTGTTTGAATCATGTGGAGTTCACAATATAGAAATGAGATGAGGGGTTCAACTTTACATGTTGGTTGAGAAGGATTATCCTCTTGCTAGAACTACACTTAAGATGATGGTTGATGGAAATATTAAACTTCATATTGATCGTTGGAGTCAAATGGTTATTGATCTTATCAGAAAAATGCAACGACAAATGTATGGAGAAGATTATAGGAATAAGATGAAAAAGAAGAAGTAAGTGTTTGGAAGCATCCTCCTGGTGTTTGTTTAAGGATTAAAGGAAACTTGATGATTTTGGAATAAAATATCAAGTTTAGGGGAGGATTGTTGGGTTTTGTGATGCTGCTGCTCAGTTTGGATAATACTGCTCATGGTGCTAATTGGAAAATCGTCTAAGTGTTATTCTGCTGCTAGTTACAATGATACTACTGCTAGTGTATTTCATCCTACACTAAGTAGATACTACTGCTAGGCTTATGGATTCTACTGCTAGAGTTAGTATTCTACTGCTTATGTGATAAATATGTAAAGTCGGTTAGATAAGTATGGAAAGGATTTTGTATATATCCTATTTAATTAGACTTATACGTTTCTTGTAAAGGACTCCTTAGTCTATAAAAGGAGGTTCTGGGGTTAGAATTACATACGTATTATTGTTAGAGTCGAATCACTTCAAGGTTTTGTAACCCTGTTACTTTTGAGTAACCGTATTAATATATTGAAGTGTTTGTTGAGAGAATTCGATTGTGTTTGATTAATTATTCTTCTTAAGATTAAATACTAGATTCCGCATAGTGTTTAATAGTGTTTCAGGAACAGTTTCTATACTTATTGTTTTAGATTAACATCTAAGATAATTAACAAGATCAATAGCTCAACTGGGATCAACACATATTTTGTCAAAGACAATGAAAGACTTCGAGCTGAGACTTCCACAATTGTTTTAAAATATGAAAATGCTCTTGTTAAACTTGAAAAAGAAAATGTATCATATTTTAAACTGATCGAAAAACTGAGGAATGCAAGTATGACAAATTGTTGTATGAGCGTGCCTACAAGGACGTGAAAGAGCAAAATGATCTTTTGAGGTCTCAGCTGGAAAGTCAAAAAGGGAAGGGTGTGGAAACTGAGTTTGCAAAACCATCAACTTTGGATAAACAAAAAATGACGATTTCTCAATCAATTCCAAAAGTCGATGTGATAAATGACTTGTCAAAACCACTCACTCAAACACCCTTGCCCAAGCAAAATGAAAGTGAAAAATGAAAAGCGGTTGTCAAAACATCAAATATGATAGTACCTGGTCTTTATAGGATTAGTCCCACTATTGCGTCTACCTCTACATCTCAAACATATAGGGCAATAGACAAGAGTGTAAAAGATAATCCAAAAGAATCTAGGAATGCTAAAACAAATTCTCAGGACAACAATATAAATCCTAATGTGTGTGCCTTAACTTCTACAAGATTAGAAAGCACCTCTAGAAGCAGCTGACTACAACCTAGGAGCAATACAAGGAACAATAGAGTCTCGCTTGTCTCTAAGAGTAGATGCCAAAATAAAGTTGAAGAAGTAGAAGAAAACCCTAGAAATTTATCGCTTTCTAATAAGAAACATATGTCATCTGGATGTAATATTAAAAGTACTGTTTCTAGTGCATGTAATGGCTCTGTTTGTTTAATGTGCAAGAAATCTTTATCTAATGATGTGTGTGATGATTATGTTTCTAAGAATGTAAATGTTACGTCTGAACAGAAGGATGTTCCTCAAGGAACTAATGCTAGATCTAGATATATTAAAAGATTAATTGCAGGATATAGGTTAACCACTAGTAGTCAATTACCTAGGAACTAACTTAAGTTGTGTGTATGGAAACCAACGGGTAGAGAATTCATACTTGAGAATGGCAAATTAAAAGTGATTCAAATTGAACCAGTAGAAACCTTCTATGAGTGTGATTTAGATGTTAACTCTTACCCCATGGAACCAAATGTTAAACGGTTTCCAAATAAAAAATCTTCTGTTCTTCGCAGGTTATCGAAATATGTCTTTGGATCGTCGACTCGGGTTGTTCCAAGCACATGACCGGGAATCTAAAGCTGCAAGTCAATTTCGTCTAGAAATTCATGGGAACTGAATGTTTTGGAAATGATCATGTAGTGTTGGGAATTATATTTTCATAGATTTGATGATCACAGAACAAGAAGAATGAAACATGAAGTATACTGAAATGATAAGCAAAAAAAGCTAAGTAGATTCTACTGCTGGTCTGTTCCTGCTGCTAGTATATCTGTTTCTGCTGGTCTGTTCCTGCTGGTAGTGTATCCGTTCCTGCTGGTAGTACAAATGAAGCTACTGATCAGTGAGTCATACTACTGCTGGATGGATAAGGATGAAGAAGATATTATCTATAGATAATATCTAGATATTTGTTCAGTCAACAAAGTTGTAAAACAAGATACATGTTGTATCTTAATGACTGACACATAACAAGCAAGTAGTAGACAAAGTCTTATCATATTGTAAAAGGTCTCCTTGGACTATAAAAGGAGATCTTACCCCTTAGATAAAAATATGGTTTTACAAGTGTTTAGTATGCTTAGAATTTAAACACAGAAATGTGTTAAAATGCAAAACATCAAATAGTGAGTGTGTGTGGGAACATCAGACATGGGATCTGATGTTGATATGTTTGTTTAGCCTCAAGGTAATCAAGGTTTTCCTTGATCCCTGTTATTGTTGTAGAGTAACCGTGCTATATTTGATCACATAGCATTGGGGCTGAGTTTAATAACAAAAGAGAAAGTTTGGCAAAACCTTGTTGTGATAATATTGTTTCTTTCATTTGAATATTCCGCCAATATTATCATCATGCTAGTCATACACAAAATCCTAGATCAAAGGTGTAACAACCTAGAGTCCATAAACGATCACAAAACTTATTGTTAGTAACCTCTAAAATAAGTTTTTCACAGTTGGTATCAGAGCGGGGGGCTTTGGATCTAGGAAAAGAAAAGGTTTTAGCTAAAGAAAGAAGAAAAATATGGATCTGATTAGTATTTACGTAACTCACTGCAGAGCTGTTTTCAAAAGGCGATAACTCCTTCGTTAACCGTTGGATCGGGCTGAAATTTTTACTGGAGGTTCTTGGTATATTAAGGTAGATTCTCACTGGAGGGATCTTCAATCTGAGCCTTAGGTTGCAAGATATGCATCGTTGAAAACTGACGCAGAAACAGTTGAGGTATGGTCGAATTTTTAGTTTTCTTTCAAGGTTCACACACAAAGGGATGAAACACACACAAAAGAGAGTTGGTTCTTAAAAGACAACAGGCTTGTTTTTATTTATATGGAGAAGAAAATTATTTGTTGCTTATTTGAAGTTAAAGTTGATTTTTTCAAAATTGTGTTCTTATCATATCTTAAAGTGGTTGACTACACTTTAAAGATAACTTGTTCGTTCGTTCAAGTGACTACGAAATGACAAACACTTAAAGGAGATACGTTGTAGTATTCAGTGTCTCATAGAAGATGAGTTTATTGTCATGAGATTGCGGTCTCCCTATACAAGAAAGTTGGGTATACGTTCGAAGTCAGTTTTAGTATAAGACATAAGACCCAAGGTTGGTTTATTCAGCTTCATCAACAAGTTAGTAATGGTTGGTTTTTCTTCATCAGTCATAAAAGCCTACAGAATTGGAGATTCGAATGGTTAACATATGGGTTTCAGGGGAAGCTTAAATGTTCAAGTGTTTAACCATTTATTGTATTTGTGCAACACCACAAGGGAAAGTTATTGATTTTTATTACTGTTGATTAGTATTGCTACTGATGGTTTAAAATTTTACTGTCTCAAGTTCATTTTTAGTGCGGAAAGCTTAATGGAGGGTAATTTGAGATATTAGAAGGATAGATTAGATGTGTAGGATTAGTTTGTAATTGTAAAGATCATATTTGTAATATTCTCTATTTGTTGATAACAAAAAAGGGGAAGAGATGTGGTGGATAACATAGATTAAGGGGGAGACAGTATAGTTTCATTCATGGTGAGATTTAGTTATCTCAATTTCTCTACTTCGTCTAGGGAAATTCGTACAAGAACGTGGTTGCTTTGTAATCATCAAATAGGGGAAGATTGTTGGGAATTATATTTTCATAGATTTGATGATCACAGAACAAGAAGAATGAAACATGAAGTATACTGAAATGATAAGCAAAATACGCTAAGTAGATTCTACTGCTAGTCTGTTGCTGCTGGCAGTATATCTGTTTCTGCTGGTCTGTTCCTGCTGGTAGTGTATCCGTTCCTGCTGGTAGTGTATCTGTTCCTGCTGGTAGTACAAATGAAGCTGCTGATCAGTGAGTCATACTACTGCTGGATGGATAAGGATGAAGAAGATATTATCTATAGATAATATCTAGATATTTGTTCAGTCAACAAAGTTGTAAAACAAGATACATGTTGTATCTTAATGACTAACACATAACAAGCAAGTAGTAGACAAAGTCTTATCATATTGTAAAAGGTCTCCTTGGACTATAAAAGGAGATCTTACCCCTTAGATAAAAATATGGTTTTACAAGTGTTTAGTATGCTTAGAATTTAAACACAGAAATGTGTTAAAATGCAAAACATCAAATAGTGAGTGTGTGTGGGAACATCAGACATGGGATCTGATGTTGATATGTTTGTTTAGCCTCAAGGTAATCAAGGTTTTCCTTGATCCCTGTTATTGTTGTAGAGTAACCGTGCTATATTTGATCACATAGCATTGGGGCTGAGTTTAATAACAAAAGAGAAAGTTTGGCAAAACCTTGTTGTGATAATATTGTTTCTTTCATTTGAATATTCCGCCAATATTATCATCATGCTAGTCATACACAAAATCCTAGATCAAAGGTGTAACAACCTAGAGTCCATAAACGATCACAAAACTTATTGTTAGTAACCTCTAAAATAAGTTTTTCACAGTTGGTATCAGAGCGGGGGGCTTTGGATCTAGGAAAAGAAAAGGTTTTAGCTAAAGAAAGAAGAAAAATATGGATCTGATTAGTATTTACGTAACTCACTGCAGAGCTGTTTTCAAAAGGCGATAACTCCTTCGTTAACCGTTGGATCGGGCTGAAATTTTTACTGGAGGTTCTTGGTATATTAAGGTAGATTCTCACGGAGGGATCTTCAATCTGAGCCTTAGGTTGCAAGATATGCATCGTTGAAAACTGACGCAGAAACAGTTGAGGTATGGTCGAATTTTTAGTTTTCTTTCAAGGTTCACACACAAAGGGGATGAAACACATACAAAAGAGAGTTGGTTCTTAAAAGACAACAGGCTTGTTTTTATTTATATGGAGAAGAAAATTATTTGTTGCTTATTTGAAGTTAAAGTTGATTTTTTCAAAATTGTGTTCTTATCATATCTTAAAGTGGTTGACTACACTTTAAAGATAACTTGTTCGTTCGTTCAAGTGACTACGAAATGACAAACACTTAAAGGAGATACGTTGTAGTATTCAGTGTCTCATAGAAGATGAGTTTATTGTCATGAGATTGCGGTCTCCCTATACAAGAAAGTTGGGTATACGTTCGAAGTCAGTTTTAGTATAAGACATAAGACCCAAGGTTGGTTTATTCAGCTTCATCAACAAGTTAGTAATGGTTGGTTTTTCTTCATCAGTCATAAAAGCCTACAGAATTGGAGATTCGAATGGTTAACATATGGGTTTCAGGGGAAGCTTAAATGTTCAAGTGTTTAACCATTTATTGTATTTGTGCAACACCACAAGGGAAAGTTATTGATTTTTATTACTGTTGATTAGTATTGCTACTGATGGTTTAAAATTTTACTGTCTCAAGTTCATTTTTAGTGCGAGAAAGCTTAATGGAGGGTAATTTGAGATATTAGAAGGATAGATTAGATGTGTAGGATTAGTTTGTAATTGTAAAGATCATATTTGTAATATTCTCTATTTGTTGATAACAAAAAAGGGGAAGAGATGTGGTGGATAACATAGATTAAGGGGAGACAGTATAGTTTCATTCATGGTGAGATTTAGTTATCTCAATTTCTCTACTTCGTCTAGGGAAATTCGTACAAGAACGTGGTTGCTTTGTAATCATCAAATAGGGGAAGATTGTTGGGAATTATATTTTCATAGATTTGATGATCACAGAACAAGAAGAATGAAACATGAAGTATACTGAAATGATAAGCAAAATACGCTAAGTAGATTCTACTGCTAGTCTGTTGCTGCTGGCAGTATATCTGTTTCTGCTGGTCTGTTCCTGCTGGTAGTGTATCCGTTCCTGCTGGTAGTGTATCTGTTCCTGCTGGTAGTACAAATGAAGCTGCTGATCAGTGAGTCATACTACTGCTGGATGGATAAGGATGAAGAAGATATTATCTATAGATAATATCTAGATATTTGTTCAGTCAACAAAGTTGTAAAACAAGATACATGTTGTATCTTAATGACTGACACATAACAAGCAAGTAGTAGACAAAGTCTTATCATATTGTAAAAGGTCTCCTTGGATATAAAAGGAGATCTTACCCCTTAGATAAAATATGTTTTTACAAGTGTTTAGTATGCTTAGAATTTAAACACAGAAATGTGTTAAAATTAAAACATCAAATAGTGAGTGTGTGTGGGAACATCAGACATGGGGTCTGATGTTGTTATGTTTGTTTAGCCTCAAGGTAATCAAGGTTTTCCTTGATCCCTGTTATTGTTGTAGAGTAACCGTGCTATATTTGATCACATAGCATTGGGGCTGAGTTTAATAACAAAGAGAAAGTTTGGCAAAACCTTGTTGTGATAATATTGTTTCTTTCATTTGAATATTCCGCCAATATTATCATCATGCTAGTCATAGACAAAATCCTAGATCAAAGGTGTAACAACCTAGAGTCCATAAACGATCACAAAACTTATTGTTAGTAACCTCTAAAATAAGTTTTTCACAGTTGGTATCAGAGCGGGGGGCTCTGGATCTAGGAAAAGAAAAGGTTTTAGCTAAAGAAAGAAGAAAAATCGGATCTGGTTCGTATTTTCGTAACTCACTGCAGAGCTGTTTTCAAAAGGCGATAACTCCTTCGTTAACCGTTGGATCGGGCTGAAATTTTTACTGAGGTTCTTGGTATATTCAAGGTAGATTCTCGACTGGAGGGATCTTCAATCTGAGCCTTAGGTTGCAAGATATGCATCGTTGAAAACTGATGCAAGAAACAGTTGAGGTATGGTCGAATTTTTGGTTTTCTTTCAAGGTTCACACACAAAGGGGATGAAACACACACAAAAGAGAGTTGGTTCTTAAAAGACAACAGGCTTGTTTTTATTTATTGGAGAAGAAAATTATTTGTTGCTTATTTGAAGTTAAAGTTGATTTTTTCAAAATTGTGTTCTTATCATATCTTAAAGTGGTTGACTACACTTTAAAGATAACTTGTTCGTTCGTTCAAGTGACTACGAAATGACAAACACTTAAAGGAGATACGTTGTAGTATTCAGTGTCTCATAGAAGATGAGTTTATTGTCATGAGATTGCGGTCTCCCTATACAAGAAAGTTGGGTATACGTTCGAAGTCAGTTTTAGTATAAGACATAAGACACAAGGTTGGTTTATTCAGCTTCATCAACAAGTTAGTAATGGTTGGTTTTTCTTCATCAGTCATAAAAGCCTACAGAATTGGAGATTCGAATGGTTAACATATGGGTTTCAGGGGAAGCTTAAATGTTCAAGTGTTTAACCATTTATTGTATTTGTGCAACACCACAAGGGAAAGTTATTGATTTTTATTACTGTTGATTAGTATTGCTACTGATGGTTTAAAATTTTACTGTCTCAAGTTCATTTTTAGTGCGGAAAGCTTAATGGAGGGTAATTTGAGATATTAGAAGGATAGATTAGATGTGTAGGATTAGTTTGTAATTGTAAAGATCATATTTGTAATATTCTCTATTTGTTGATAACAAAAAAGGGGAAGAGATGTGGTGGATAACATAGATTAAGGGGAAGACAGTATAGTTTCATTCATGGTGAGATTTAGTTATCTCAATTTCTCTACTTCGTCTAGGGAAATTCGTACAAGAACGTGTTTGTTTTGTAATCATCAAATAGGGGAAGATTGTTGGAATTATATTTTCATAGATTTGATGATCACAGAACAAGAAGAATGAAACATGAAGTATACTGAAATGATAAGCAAAATACGCTAAGTAGATTCTACTGCTAGTCTGTTGCTGCAGGCAGTATATCTGTTTCTGCTGGTCTGTTCCTGCTGGTAGTGTATCCGTTCCTGCTGGTAGTGTATCTGTTCCTGCTGGTAGTACAAATGAAGCTGCTGATCAGTGAGTCATACTACTGCTGGATGGATAAGGATGAAGAAGATATTATCTATACATAATATCTAGATATTTGTTCAGTCAACAAAGTTGTAAAACAAGATACATGTTGTATCTTAATGACTGACACATAACAAGCAAGTAGTAGACAAAGTCTTATATATTGTAAAAGGTCTCCTTGGACTATAAAAGGAGATCTTACCCCTTAGATAAAAATATGTTTTTACAAGTGTTTAGTATGCTTAGAATTTAAACACAGAAATGTGTTAAAGTGAAAACATCAAATAGTGAGTGTGTGTGGGAACATCAGACATGGGGTCTGATGTTGTTATGTTTGTTTAGCCTCAAGGTAATCAAGGTTTTCCTTGATCCCTGTTATTGTTGTAGAGTAACGGTGCTATATTTGATCACATAGCATTGGGGCTGAGTTTAATAACAAAAGAGAAAGTTTGGCAAAACCTTGTTGTGATAATATTTTTTCTTTCATTTAAATATTCCGCCAATATTATCATCATGCTAGTCATAGACAAAATCCTAGATCAAAGGTGTAACAACCTAGAGTCCATAAACGATCACAAAACTTATTGTTAGTAACCTCTAAAATAAGTTTTTCACAGTTGGTATCAGAGCGGGGGGCTCTGGATCTAGGAAAAGAAAAGGTTTTAGCTAAAGAAAGAAGAAAAATTCGGATCTGGTTCGTATTTTCGTAACTCACTGCAGAGCTGTTTTCAAAAGGCGATAACTCCTTCATTAACCATTGGATCGGGCTGAAATTTTTACTTGAGGTTTTTGGTATATCAAGGTAGATTCTGACTGGAGGGATCTTCAATCTGAGCCTTAGGTTGCAAGATATGCATCGTTGAAAACTGATGCAGAAACAGTTGAGGTATGGTTGAATTTTTGGTTTTCTTTCAAGGTTCACACACAAAGGGGATGAAACACACACAAAAGAGAGTTGGTTCTTAAAAGACAACAGGCTTGTTTTTATTTATTTGGAGAAGAAAATTATTTGTTGCTTATTTGAAGTTAAAGTTGAATTTTTCAAAATTGTGTTCATATCATATCTTAAAGTGGTTGACTACACTTTAAAGATAACTTGTTCATTCGTTCAAGTGACTACAAAATGACAAACACTTAAAGGAGATATGTTGTAGTACTCAGTGTCTCATAGAAGATGAGTTTATTGTCATGAGATTGCGGTCTCCCTAAACAAGAAAGTTGGGTATACGTTCGAAGTCAGTTTTAGTACAAGACATAAGACACAAGGTTGGTTTATTCAGCTTCATCAACAAGTTAGTAATGGTTGGTTTTTCTTCATCAGTCATAAAAGCCTACAGAATTGGAGATTCGAATGGTTAACATATGGGTTTCAGGGGAAGCTTAAATGTTCAAGTGTTTAACCATTTATTGTATTTGTGCAACACCACAAGGGAAAGTTATTGATTTTTATTACTGTTGATTAGTATTGCTACTGATGGTTTAAAATTTTACTGTCTCAAGTTTATTTTTAGTGCAGAAAGCTTAATGGAGGGTAATTTGAGATATTAGAAGGATAGATTAGATGTGTAGTATTAGTTTGTAATTGTAAAGATCATATTTGTAATATTCTCTATTTGTTGATAACAAAAAAGGGGAAGAGATGTGGTGGATAGCATAGATTAAGGGGAAGACAGTATAGTTTCATTCATGGTGAGATTTAGTTATCTCAATTTCTCTACTTCGTCTAGGGAAATTCGTACAAGAACGTGGTTGTTTTGTAATCATCAAATAGGGGAAGATTGTTGGGAATTATATTTTCATAGATTTGATGAACACAGAACAAGAAGAATGAAACATGAAGTATACTGAAATGATAAGCAAAATACGCTAAGTAGATTCAACTGCTGGTCTGTTCCTGCTGGTAGTGTATCTGTTTCTGCTGGTCTGTTCCTGCTGGTAGTGTATCCGTTCCTGCTGGTAGTGTATCTGCTCCTGCTGGTAGTACAAATGAAGTTGCTGATCAGTGAGTCATACTACTGCTGGATGGATAAGGATGAAGAAGATATTATCTATAGATAATATCTAGATATTTGTTCAGTCAACAAAGTTGTAAAACAAGATACATGTTGTATCTTAATGACTGACACATAACAAGTAAGTAGTAGACAAAGTCTTATCATATTGTAAAAGGTCTCCTTGGACTATAAACGGAGATCTTACCCCTTAGATAAAAATATGTTTTTACAAGTGTTTAGTATGCTTAGAATTTAAACACAGAAATGTGTTAAAATGTAAAACATCAAATAGTGAGTGTGTGTGGGAACATCAGACATGGGGTCTGATGTTGTTATGTTTGTTTAGCCTTGTTGGGAATTTTGGAAGTTCCTACAGATGAAGTTCTTCTGACAGGATTCTGCTGAAGCTATAGATGGTTTCTGCTGACATAGTGTTCCTGCTGAAGACTTATAGTTTCCTGCTGAAGACTCGGATATAGTTATTCCGTGTTATTTATTAGTTTGTTAGGATATGCATGAGCTATTTTAGGTAGTGATATGCATTGATATTTTTATTTGATTACTATATTAGTGTTCCTTGTATATAAAAGGAACATAGGGCTTATGTATGATGTACGCTTCTTGAGAGAAAAACACTCCAGGAAAAACACTGTGTGACATAGATCCATAGAGGATCTTTGTTCTTGTTATTTAGAAAAACCTTGTTAAGAAACTTTGATTGTGTTCTTGTTCTTATTCCGCTGTGCAAGAATCATTGTTTCTATAATCCTAGAAGAGCTAGATCTTGGTTTCTACAATTGGTATCAGAGCCTCGTGCTCTGGAGATCTAGGGATTCAACAAGGTTTTTATCTGGAAAGAAGAGAAGATTCGTAAAAGTTAGTAGCAGTTTTGATCGGATCTGGTAAATTGATCGGTTTATTGATCCACGTGAGGTATAATCGTTATTTATTTATTTTTTGGGTAACGTTCTTTAGGTTTTCGTGTTATCAACAATTGATTGGCTGTTTTGTTGAATAAACTCGTACGAATTGGATTAAATATATGATTGGGTGATTTATTGGAACTACCTCGAACCAATTAAATATTTTTTGTCGCTTGTGTTTCTTCACGTGGGTTGCTAAAGCAGATCTGTGGTCAATCGTACTGTTTTGGTTTGTGAGTGGGGTCAAGATAAGAAGCAGCTATTATTCTTTGTGTATTATTTGTTCAAAGTCAATAATTTGTCATCATCTGTCACGTGGAATTGGTTGTCGCTTGCTGCTATATTGATTGGTCAACGTGTAGGAACGTGTGCGTTTGGTTTGACTGCTGATCGAGATTCGGTTTTTATATTACTTGTGGTTTTAATTGGGATCGAACTGTGGTACTCTACTGGGAATAAAACAAGAGTCATTATTATTTTCATATAATGACTTCATTTTTTGAATCTGGTGATTCTTTTGAGACATGTGCCATGAAGATTATAAACTTTCTACCTATTCATTCTGGAGTAGACTGGGCACAAGATGAAGGAAAAGATAAGGAAAGATGTGTCACTCAAGTGAGGGAAATGGTTGCTGGACATGAGACAAAATGTGAGGAAAATGTAACTAATGCTGGAGCTGCACAGGACTATGGGATGATTGCTGGATTGGGTACACAAGTGGCTGGAAGCTTTGGTATGATGGGCATCTCTCAGGTACAAAATTGTGTTTTTGGTTGTAGTGAAAGGTATAATGAACTTAAAAAGGACTATGATGAATTGAAACCTAAATACAATGAATGTTATATAGAGGTTAAGGCTTATAAACATGCTTTAAAAACTCTAGAAAGACAAAAGGTTTGGTTTCAAAAGAATCAGGTTGCTTATGATGAAAAGATAGGGGTGTTAGAGAGAGATTTACTGTGTACTACAAATGAATTGAAATGTTGTGAAAAGGAAAAGGCTAAACTAGTGGTAGAAAAACAGGAAGTGCAGACTAAACTAGACAATAGCTTGGCTAGGTTTGATAAATGGAAAGAATCATCTAAAAACCTAAACAGGTTAGTAGATAGTTCTATGTCTGTAAAAACTAAAATTGGTTTAGGGTTTGGTGACTACATAGGGAAAGATCAATTCTATGACCCTAATGAGTATAGTGTGTTTGACCCTGAACCTGTAGACTATCAAGTTCCTGTTAAGTTTGTCAAGGAAGGAGAATTGCATGCTGTCCCTGGACCTATTAGAGGTGAGTTTATGCCTAGCTCTCCTCAAAAAGACTTTGATGGATCACACCATCTATATGGCAAAAAGTCAAGTGACTTGCCAGACCCTGATTGTAAGTCTACTGACTATGCCTCATGTGATTCAAGTGACAAGTCTTCCAAGGTCAATGTCTCTGCCCCCAGTGTTCTTAATGTTAAAAGCTCAGAGTCCATCTCAACTGAGTCTACCTCCTTTACTTCTACTTCTAGTGTTTCCACATCCAAGAGTAAAGTTGAGATTGAATCCAAAGTTAGGGCACCCAAACAAGAACCCATTGTTGTTCAAGATTTACCTAGTTTCACTTGTAATAAATCTGATAAGAATACATACAATTCTAGGACTTCTTGTAATAAGAATGGTTGTTTTAATAAAAAGGCTGGTAATGTTAAGAAGAAAACTTGTTTTGTGTGTGGTAGTAAGTCTCATCTCATTAAGGATTGTGATTTTCATGAGAAGAGAATGGGTGTGTGTGCTTATCAAAAGAGATCTAGACCAATGTGGACCAATGTTAATGATATTCCACCATATGTTCCACAAGCAACACATAAAACCAACAGACATGTTGCTAGACCATTCTACATACCTACTAGCACTTACTTTCAGAATGGTTTTTGGCCTGGTTATTATGACCCAAGGTATATGGGGGGAACAAGATGGGATACTGGTGTTAAGCCCTCAACAGGTTGTTCTTGGACAAATAAAAGGAAAGGTTCATTCTGGGTACCCAAGAACAATAGTCCTTGTCAGGTGCACTGATTGAGGGGAGGCATAAGCCTAAGGGGAGGCTTATTGTTGTATATTTTGTGCTAACTAACATTTTGTTTAGTTTGTTTTGTGTTCACTAACTAAAATAATGCAGCTGTTGAAGTTGTTGCTTCCTTTTATTAAGTGAGTGGTTTCTGCTGATTGATTACTTTATTGTTGATTACATCATATCAAGTGGCAGTGATAATTGAATTTAATATTGATGGGACAGTGGTTTGTGATTGATTGGTTGACTACAATGAATTCTTATCAAACATGGTTCAGTGGTTCACATGGGCTGTGAGTGGTCGAATTTAAAATTCATGGGTCAATGTTGAATTGTTAAATTTGTATTTGTCGTGTGCTGCTGGTCATGTGGGATTACTGATCAACCAAGATTAAATATTCGATTTATTCGAATGTGGGACTGATCTGAAGATGTCAGTGTCGCTTATTGTTTTGACTTGTGATTCAACATGGGGTAATTAAGATTGGTCAAACATGTGCGGCTACATTGTTTATGGATTGAATCAATATTTAAGTGTGGGACGTTGGTTTATTTACTTGCAAGTGGAGAACTTAGTGAATTAAATGTAACCTCGTACTGTGTTTCATTAATGGGTCCGTATGTGGGGGCTGAACTCACGAGGAGGACTTTTGATTCAACGTGAGAATTGATGAGAATTAAATTGGTTGGTGCAATTTAATTGTCAGTATCTGTTTTGTTATTCGTGGTGAAAGTCGCTTGTGATTGGTTATCACATGGGTCGAATTAAATATTACACAGATTGGATGTTGCTGCTATATTATTTTATCCGGTTTGTGGGGATAATTAATTGGATCAGTGGTTTATGGTTTTGTCACATATGAGTTTATGGTTTATTGTTCATGTGGGGCTGTCAAAGACCAAGTGCAGTTGTTGATATTGGATCTGATTGTCGGTGTGTGAATTGGATATTAAATGGTCAACATCAGTGTGGGAATTTCTGCATTAATTTCATTGCTACTGCTCTCACATGGATTCTGCTGACATTGCTTCTGTTTCTGCCGATCGTCTTTCCGTTTCTGCTGATAATACCGGTTCTTGCTGATTGCTCATTTCTGCTGGTAACTTCGGATTCTACTGCTGCTGTAAAAAAAAAAAAAAAAAAAAAAAAAAAAAAAATCGCACTTGTATACTAACTTTTGTGCAGGTATCGTGTTGGTGTTTACACCTACACAATAAATGGTAATCAACTCACCATGTCTCATAGACAAGAAAGAGTTGACTCACCATGAGGGTACGGCTCTGGTGTGATCATCAAATCCGTTGATAGCTGTAATGGTTTGCTCAAAATCATAGGGTACTCAACTCACCCATGCTTCATTGCTGAGAGTTGAAATGGTCATCAATTCACCATGGTTGCTGCCCTATTGGGTAACCAAAGGATTGGCTAGTCCTGAGCAAACGGCTACAGGTAAAGACATCTCAAATCCGTTTATAGTTGCTGATTTGCTAATAAATCAGATGGTTATCAGTGTACCATAGTTTTCGAACTTAAACATTTGGCTACTCCAGTAGTAATGGCTATTGGTAAAGAGACATCAAATCCATTATTTTCAATGATTCACCTCTCACAGGAGTTAACACACCTGGATGTGATGAGAATAGTATGAAACTTAAATGTTTTGATGTACATTTTGTCATTTGTTGCTGCAAAGACCTGAAGTTTCAAGTTCTACCATTCATAGAGATATGGTTCATTTGATTCTTTGCTGTTGCTGTTCGATTTCAATCCTCTTATTATGAAGTGTTAAAGATCTATCAGGAATCTTGAACTTAACGTAGTCAAATTCAAGATTAGGGGAGGATTGTTGGGAATTTTGGAAGTTCCTACTGATGAAGTTCTTCTGACAGGATTCTGCTGAAGCTATAGATGGTTTCTGCTGACATAGTGTTCCTGCTGAAGACTTATAGTGTTCCTGCTGAAGACTCGGATATAGTTATTCCGTGTTATTTATTAGTTTGTTAGGATATGCATGAGCTATTTTAGGTAGTGATATGCATTGATATTTTTATTTTATTACTGTATTAGTGTTCCTTGTATATAAAAGGAACATAGGGCTTATGTATGATGTACGCTTCTTGAGAGAAAAACACTCCGGGAAAAACACTGTGTGACATAGATCCATAGAGGATCATTGTTATTGTTATTTAGAAAAACCTTGTTAAGAAACTTTGATTGTGTTCTTGTTCTTATTCCGCTGTGCAACAATCATTGTCTCTATAATCCTAGAAGAGTTAGATTCTTGGATTCTACAAGCCTCAAGGTAATCAAGGTTTTCCTTGATCCCTGTTATTGTTGTAGAGTAACCGTGCTATATTTGATCACATAGCATTGGGGCTGAGTTTAATAACAAAAGAGAAAGTTTCGCAAAACCTTGTTGTGATAATATTGTTTCTTTCATTTGAATATTCCGCCAATATTATCATCATGCTAGTCATAGACAAAATCCTATATCAAAGGTGTAACAACTTAGAGTTCATAAACGATCACAAAACTTATTGTTAGTAACCTCTAAAATAAGTTTTTCACAGTTGGTATCAGAGCGGGGAGCTCTGGATCTAGGAAAAGAAAAGGTTTTAGCTAAAGCAAAAAGAAAAATTCGGATCTGGTTCGTATTTTCGTAACTCACTGCAGAGCTGTTTTCAAAAGGCGATAACTCCTTCGTTAACCGTTGGATCAGGCTGAAATTTTTACTGGAGGTTCTTGGTATATCAAGAAGATTCTCACCGGAGGGATCTTCAATCTGAGCCTTAGGTTGCAAGATATGCATCGTTGAAAACTGATGCAGAAACAGTTGAGGTATGGTCGAATTTTTGGTTTTCTTTCAAGGTTCACACACAAAGGGGATGAAACACACACAAAAGAGAGTTGGTTCTTAAAAGACAACATGCTTGTTTTTATTTATTTGGAGAAGAAAATTATTTGTTGCTTATTTGAAGTTAAAGTTAAATTTTTCAAAATTGTGTTCTTATCATATCTTAAAGTGGTTGACTACACTTTAAAGATAACTTGTTCGTTCGTTCAAGTGACTACGAAATGACAAACACTTAAAGGAGATACGTTGTAGTACTCAGTGTCTCATAGAAGATGAGTTTATTGTCATGAGATTGCGGTCTCCCTATACAAGAAAGTTGGGTATACGTTCGAAGTCAGTTTTAGTACAAGACATAAGACACAAGGTTGGTTTATTCAGCTTCATCAACAAGTTAGTAATGGTTGGTTTTTCTTCATCAGTCATAAAAGCCTACAGAATTGGAGATTCGAATGATTAACATATGGGTTTCAGGGGAAGCTTAAATGTTCAAGTGTTTAACCATTTATTGTATTTGTGCAACACCACAAGGGAAAATTATTGATTTTTATTACTGTTGATTAGTATTGCTACTGATGGTTTAAAATTTTACTGTCTCAAGTTCATTTTTAGTGCGGAAAGCTTAATGGAGGGTAATTTGAGATATTAGAAGGATAGATTAGATGTGTAGTATTAGTTTGTAATTGTAAAGATCATATTTTTAATATTCTCTATTTGTTGATAACAAAAAAGGGGAAGAGATGTGGTGGATAGCATATATTAAGGGGAAGACAGTATAGTTTCATTCATGGTGAGATTTAGTTATCTCAATTTCTCTACTTCGTCTAGGGAAATTCGTACAAGAACGTGGTTGTTTTGTAATCATCAAATAGGGGAAGATTGTTGGGAATTATATTTTCATAGATTTGATGATCACAGAACAAGAAGAATGAAACATGAAGTATACTGAAATGATAAGCAAAATACGCTAAGTAGATTCTACTGCTGGTCTGTTCCTGCTGGTAGTATATCTGTTTCTGCTGGTCTGTTCCTGCTGGTAGTGTATCCGTTCCTGCTGGTTGTGTATCTGTTCCTGCTGGTAGTACAAAAGAAGCTGCTGATCAGTGAGTCATACTACTGCTGGATGGATAAGGATGAAGAAGATATTATCTATAGACAATATCTAGATATTTGTTCAGTCAACAAAGTTGTAAAACAAGATACATGTTGTATCTTAATGACTGACACATAACAAGCAAGTAGTAGACAAAGTCTTATCATATTGTAAAAGGTCTCCTTGGACTATAAAAGGAGATCTTACCCCTTAGATAAAAATATGTTTTTACAAGTGTTTAGTATGCTTAGAATTTAAACACAGAAATGTGTTAAAATGTAAAACATCAAATAGTGAGTGTGTGTGGGAACATCAGACATGGGGTCTGATGTTGTTATGTTTGTTTAGCCTCAAGGTAATCAAGGTTTTCCTTGATCCCTGTTATTGTTGTAGAGTAACCGTGCTATATTTGATCACATAGCATTGGGGCTGAGTTTAATAACAAAAGAGAAAGTTTGGCAAAACCTTGTTGTGATAATATTGTTTCTTTCATTTGAATATTCCGCCAATATTATCATCATGCTAGTCATAGACAAAATCCTAGATCAAAGGTGTAACAACCTAGAGTCCATAAACGATCACAAAACTTATTGTTAGTAACATCTAAAATAAGTTTTTCACAGTTGGTATCAGAGCGGGGGGCTCTGGATCTAGGAAAAGAAAAGGTTTTAGCTAAAGAAAGAAGAAAATTTCGGATCTGGTTTGTATTTTCGTAACTCACTGTAGAGCTGTTTTCAAAAGGCGATAACTACTTCGTTAACCGTTGGATCGGGCTAAAATTTTTACTAGAGGTTCTTGGTATATCAAGGTAGATTCTCACCGGAGGGATCTTCAATCTGAGCCTTAGGTTGCAAGATATGCATCGTTGAAAACTGATGCAGAAACAGTTGAGGTATGGTCGAATTTTTGGTTTTCTTTCAAGGTTCACACACAAAGGGGATGAAACACACACAAAAGAGAGTTGGTTCTTAAAAGACAACAGGCTTGTTTTTATTTATTTGGAGAAGAAAATTATTTGTTGCTTATTTGAAGTTAAAGTTGAATTTTTCAAAATTGTGTTCTTATCAAATCTTAAAGTGGTTGACTACACTTTAAAGATAACTTGTTCGTTCGTTCAAGTGACTACGAAATGACAAACACTTAAAGGAGATACGTTGTAGTACTCAGTGTCTCATAGAAGATGAGTTTATTGTCATGAGATTGCGGTCTCCCTATACAAGAAAGTTGGGTATACGTTCGAAGTCAGTTTTAGTACAAGACATAAGACACAAGGTTGGTTTATTCAGCTTCATCAACAAGTTAGTAATGGTTGGTTTTTCTTCATCAGTCATAAAAGCCTACAGAATTGGAGATTCGAATGGTTAACATATGGGTTTCAGGAGAAGCTTAAATGTTCAAGTGTTTAACCATTTATTGTATTTGTGCAACACCACAAGGGAAAGTTATTGATTTTTATTACTGTTGATTAGTATTGCTACTGATGGTTTAAAATTTTACTGTCTCAAGTTCATTTTTATTGCGGAAAGCTTAATGGAGGGTAATTTAAGATATTAGAAGGATAGATTAGATGTGTAGTATTAGTTTGTAGTTGTAAAGATCATATTTGTAATATTCTCTATTTGTTGATAACAAAAAAGGGGAAGAGATGTGGTGGATAGCATAGATTAAGGGGAAGACAGTATAGTTTCATTCATGGTGAGATTTAGTTATCTCAATTTCTCTACTTCGTCTAGGGAAATTCGTACAAGAACGTGGTTGTTTTGTAATCATCAAATAGGGGAAGATTGTTGGGAATTATATTTTCATAGATTTGATGATCACAGAACAAGAAGAATGAAACATGAAGTATACTGAAATGATAAGCAAAATACGCTAAGTAGATTCTACTGCTGGTCTGTTCCTGCTGGTAGCGTATCTGTTTCTGCTGGTCTGTTCCTGCTGGTAGTGTATCTGTTCCTGCTGGTAGTACAAATGAAGCTGCTAATCAGTGAGTCATACTACTGCTGGATGGATAAGGATGAAGAAGATATTATCATTAGATAATATCTAGATATTTGTTCAGTCAACAAAGTTGTAAAACAAGATACATGTTGTATCTTAATGACTGACACATAACAAGCAAGTAGTAGACAAAGTCTTATCATATTGTAAAAGGTCTCCTTGGACCATAAAAGGAGATCTTACCCCTTAGATAAAAATATGTTTTTACAAGTGTTTAGTTTGCTTAGAATTTAAACACAGAAATGTGTTAAAATGTAAAACATCAAATAGTGAGTGTGTGTGGGAACATCAGACATGGGGTCTGATGTTGTTATATTTGTTTAGCCTCAAGGTAATCAAGGTTATCCTTGATCCCTGTTATTGTTGTAGAGTAACCGTGCTATATTTGATCACATAGCATTGGGGCTGAGTTTAATAACAAAAGAGAAAGTTTGGCAAAACCTTGTTGTGATAATATTGTTTCTTTCATTTGAATATTCCGCCAATATTATCATCATGCTAGTCATAGACAAAATCCTAGATCAAAGGTGTAACAACCTAGAGTCCATAAACGATCACAAAACTTATTGTTAATAACCTCTAAAATAAATTTTTCACAGTTGGTATCAGAGCGGGGGCCTCTGGATCTAGGAAAAGAAAAGGTTTTAGCTAAAGAAAGAAGAAAAATTCGGATCTGGTTCGTATTTTCGTAACTCACTGCAAAGCTGTTTTCAAAAGGCGATAACTCCTTCGTTAACCGTTGGATCGGGCTGAAATTTTTACTGGAGGTTCTTGGTATATCAAGGTAGATTCTCACCGGAGGGATCTTCAATCTTAACCTTAGGTTGCAAGATATGCATCGTGGAAAACTGATGCAGAAACAGTTGAGGTATGGTAGAATTTTTGGTTTTCTTTCAAGGTTCACACACAAAGGGGATGAAACACACACAAAAGAGAGTTGGTTCTTAAAAGACAACAGGCTTGTTTTTATTTATTTGGAGAAGAAAATTATTTGTTGCTTATTTAAAGTTAAAGTTGAATTTTTCAAAATTGTGTTCTTATCATATCTTAAAGTGGTTGACTACACTTTAAAGATAACTTGTTCGTTCGTTCAAGTGACTACGAAATGACAAACCCTTAAAGGAGATACGTTGTAGTACTTAGTGTCTCATAGAAGATGAGTTTATTGTCATGAGATTGCGGTCTCCCTATACAAGAAAGTTGGGTATACGTTCGAATTCAGTTTTAGTACAAGACATAAGACACAAGGTTGGTTTATTCAGCTTCATCAACAAGTTAGTAATGGTTGGTTTTTCTTCATCAGTCATAAAAGCCTACAGAATTGGAGATTCGAATGGTTAACATATGGGTTTCAGGGGAAGCTTAAATGTTCAAGTGTTTAACCATTTATTGTATTTGTGCAACACCACAAGGGAAAGTTATTGATTTTTATTACTGTTGATTAGTATTGCTACTGATGGTTTAAAATTTTATTGTCTCAAGTTCATTTTTAGTGCGGAAATCTTAATGGAGGGTAATTTGAGATATTAGAAGGATAGATTAGATGTGTAGAATTAGTTTGTAATTGTAAAGATCATATTTGTAATATTCTCTATTTGTTGATAACAAAAAAGGGGAAGAGATGTGGTGGATAGCATAGATTAAGGGGAAGACAGTATAGTTTCATTCATGGTGAGATTTAGTTATCTCAATTTCTCTACTTCGTCTAGAGAAATTCGTACAAGAACGTGGTTGTTTTGTAATCATCAAATAGGGGAAGATTGTTGGGAATTATATTTTCATAGATTTGATGATCACAGAACAAGAAGAATGAAACATGAAGTATACTGAAATGATAAGCAAAATACGCTAAGTAGATTCTACTGCTGGTCTGTTCCTGCTGGTAGCGTATCTGTTTCTGCTGGTCTGTTCCTGCTGGTAGTGTATCTGTTCCTGCTGGTAGTACAAATGAAGCTGCTGATCAGTGAGTCATACTACTGCTGGATGGATAAGGATGAAGAAGATATTATCAATAGATAATATCTAGATATTTGTTCAGTCAACAAAGTTGTGAAACAAGATACATGTTGTATCTTAATGACTGACACATAACAAGCAAGTAGTAGACAAAGTCTTATCATATTGTAAAAGGTCTCCTTGGACCATAAAAGGAGATATTACCCCTTAGATAAAAGTATGTTTTTACAAGTGTTTAGTATGCTTAGAATTTAAACACAGAAATGTGTTAAAATGTAAAACATCAAATAGTGAGTGTGTGGGAACATCAGACATGGGGTCTGATGTTGTTATGTTTGTTTAGCCTCAAGGTAATCAAGGTTTTCCTTGATCCCTGTTATTGTTGTAGAGTAACCGTGCTATATTTGATCACATAGCATTGGGGCTGAGTTTAATAACAAAAGAGAAAGTTTGGCAAAACCTTGTTTTGATAATATTGTTTCTTTCATTTGAATATTCCGCCAATATTATCATCATGCTATTCATAGACAAAATCCTAGATCAAAGGTGTAACAACCTAGAGTCCATAAACGATCACAAAACTTATTGTTAGTAACCTCTAAAATAAGTTTTTCACAGTTGGTATCAGAGCGGGGGGCTCTGGATCTAAGAAAAGAAAAGGTTTTAGCTAAAGAAAGAAGAAAAATTTGGATCTGGTTCGTATTTTCATAACTCACTGTAGAGCTGTTTTCAAAAGGCGATAACTCCTTCGTTAACCGTTGGATCGGGCTGAAATTTTTACTAGAGGTTCTTGGTATATCAAGGTAGATTCTCACCGGAGGGATCTTCAATCTGAGCCTTAGGTTGCAAGATATGCATCGTTGAAAACTGATGCAGAAACAGTTGAGGTATGGTCGAATTTTTGGTTTTCTTTCAAGGTTCACACATAAAGGGGATGAAACACACACAAAAGAGAGTTGGTTCTTAAAAGACAATAGGCTTGTTTTTATTTATTTGTAGAAGAAAATTATTTGTTGCTTATTTGAAGTTAAAGTTGAATTTTTCAAAATTGTGTTCTTATCATATCTTAAAGTGGTTGACTACACTTTAAAGATAACTTGTTCGTTCGTTCAAGTGACTACAAAATGACAAACACTTAAAGGAGATACTTTGTGGTACTCAGTGTCTCATGGAAGATGAGTTTATTGTCATGAGATTGCGGTCTCCCTATACAAGAAAGTTGGGTATACGTTCGAAGTCAGTTTTAGTACAAGACATAAGACACAAGGTTGGTTTATTCAGCTTCATCAACAAGTTAGTAATGGTTGGTTTTTCTTCATCAGTCATAAAAGCCTACAGAATTGGAGATTCGAATGGTTAACATATGGGTTTCAGGGGAAGCTTAAATGTTCAAGTGTTTAACCATTTATTGTATTTATGCAACACCACAAGGGAAAGTTATTGATTTTTATTACTGTTGATTAGTATTGCTACTGATGGTTTAAAATTTTATAGTCTCAAGTTCATTTTTAGTGCGGAAAGCTTAATGGAGGGTAATTTGAGATATTAGAAGGATAGATTAGATGTGTAGAATTAGTTTGTAATTGTAAAGATCATATTTGTAATATTCTCTATTTGTTGATAACAAAAAAGGGGAAGAGATGTGGTGGATAGCATAGATTAAGGGGAAGACAGTATAGTTTCATTCATGGTGAGATTTAGTTATCTCAATTTCTCTACTTCGTCTAAAGAAATTCATACAAGAACGTGGTTGTTTTGTAATCATCAAATAGGGGAAGATTGTTGGGAATTATATTTTCATAGATTTGATGATCACAGAACAAGAAGAATGAAACATGAAGTATACTGAAATGATAAGCAAAATACGCTAAGTAGATTCTACTGCTGGTCTGTTCCTGCTGTTAGCCTATCTGTTTCTGCTGGTCTGTTCCTGCTGGTAGTGTATCTGTTCCTGCTGGTAGTACAAATGAAGCTGCGGATCAGTGAGTCATACTACTGCTGGATGGAAAAGGATGAAGAAGATATTATCAATAGATAATATCTAGATATTTGTTCTGTCAATAAAGTTGTGAAAGAAGATACATGTTGTATCTTAATGACTGACACATAACAAGCAAGTAGTAGACAAAGTCTTATTATATTGTAAAAGGTCTCCTTGGACCATAAAAGGAGATCCTACCCCTTAGATAAAAATATGTTTTTACAAGTGTTTAGTATGCTTAGAATTTAAACACAGAAATGTGTTAAAATGTAAAACATCAAATAGTGAGTGTGTGTGGGAACATCAGACATGGGGTCTGATGTTGTTATGTTTGTTTAGCCTCAAGGTAATCAAGGTTTTCCTTGATCCCTGTTATTGTTGTAGAGTAACCGTGCTATATTTGATCACATAGCATTGAGGCTGAGTTTAATAACAAAAGAGAAAGTTTGGCAAAACCTTGTTTTGATAATATTGTTTCTTTCATTTGAATATTCCGCCAATATTATCATCATGCTAGTCATAGACAAAATCCTAGATCAAAGGTGTAACAACCTAGAGTCCATAAACGATCACAAAACTTATTGTTAGTAACCTCTAAAATAAGTTTTTCACAGTTGGTATCAGAGCGGGGGGCTCTGGATCTAAGAAAAGAAAAGGTTTTAGCTAAAGAAAGAAGAAAAATTCGGATCTGGTTCGTATTTTCGTAACTCACTGCAGAGCTGTTTTCAAAAGGCGATAACTCCTTCGTTAACCGTTGGATCGGGCTGAAATTTTTACTGGAGGTTCTTGGTATATCAAGGTAGATTCTCACGGAGGGATCTTCAATCTGAGACTTAGGTTGCAAGATATGCATCGTTGAAAACTGATGCAGAAACAGTTGAGGTATGGTCGAATTTTTTGGTTTTCTTTCAAGGTTCACACACAAAGGGGATGAAACACACACAAAAGAGAGTTGGTTCTTAAAAGACAACAAGCTTGTTTTTATTTATTTGGAGAAGAAAATTATTTGTTGCTTATTTGAAGTTAAAGTTGAATTTTTCAAAATTGTGTTCTTATCATATCTTAAAGTGGTTGACTACACTTTAAAGATAACTTGTTCGTTCGTTCAAGTGACTACGAAATGAAAAACACTTAAAGGAGATACGTTGTAGTACCCAGTTTCTCATAGAAGATGAGTTTATTGTCATGAGATTGCGGTCTCCCTATACAAGAAAGTTGGGTATACGTTCGAAGTCAGTTTTAGTACAAGACATAAGACACAAGGTTGGTTTATTCAGCTTCATCAACAAGTTAGTAATGGTTGGTTTTTCTTCATCAGTCATAAAAGCCTACAGAATTGGAGATTCGAATGGTTAACATATGGGTTTCAGGGGAAGCTTAAATGTTCAAGTGTTTAACCATTTATTGTATTTGTGCAACACCACAAGGGAAAGTTATTGATTTTTATTACTGTTGATTAGTATTGCTACTGATGGTTTAAAATTTTACTGTCTCAAATTCATTTTTAGTGCGGAAAGCTTAATGGAGGGTAATTTGAGATATTAGAAGGATAGATTAGATGTGTAGTATTAGTTTGTAATGGTAAAGATCATATTTGTAATATTCTCTATTTGTTGATAACAAAAAAGGGGAAGAGATGTGGTGGATAGCATAGGTTAAGGGGAAGACATTATAGTTTCATTCATGGTGAGATTTAGTTATCTCAATTTCTCTACTTCGTCTAGGGAAATTCATACAAGAACGTGGTTGTTTTGTAATCATCAAATAGGGAAAGATTGTTGGGAATTATATTTTCATAGATTTGATGATCACAGAACAAGAAGAATGAAACATGAAGTATACTGAAATGATTAGCGAAATACGCTAAGTAGATTCTACTGCTGGTAGTGTATCTGTTTCTACTGGTAGTGTATCCGTTCCTGCTGGTAGTGTATCTGTTCCTGCTGGTAGTACAAATGAAGCTGCTGATCAGTGAGTCTTACTACTGCTGGATGGATAAGGATGAAGAAGATATTATCTATAGATAATATCTAGATATTTGTTCAGTCAACAAAGTTGTAAAACAAGATACATGTTGTATCTTAATGACTGACACATAACAAGCAAGTAGTAGACAAAGTCTTATCATATTGTAAAAGGTCTCCTTGGAATATAAAAGGGATCTTACCCCTTAGATAAAAATATGTTTTTACAAGTGTTTAGTATGCTTAGAATTTAAACACAGAGATGTGTTAAAACATCAAATAGTGAGTGTGTGTGGGAACATCAGACATGGGGTCTGATGTTGTTATGTTTGTTTAGCCTCAAGGTAATCAAGGTTTTCCTTGATCCCTGTTATTGTTGTAGAGTAACGGTGCTATATTTGATCACATAGCATTGGGGCTGAGTTTAATAACAAAAGAGAAAGTTTGGCAAAACCTTGTTGTGATAATATTATTTCTTCATGCTAGTCATAGACAAAATCCTAGATCAAAGGTTTAACAACCTAGAGTCCATAAACTGTAGGATATAACCATCTTGATTGAGTGGTTGATTCGGGTGGTCTTGATTCATGGAAGATTAGATCCATGGTTTGAGTTAGATGCAAGAACTAGAGAGAGAGAGAGTTGAAAGGGAAAACTTGATCTATTAGATTGTAGGTGAAATTGTGACAAAAGTTCCAACCCTTCCCAAGTGTGGGAAGGGGCTTATATACTACTACATATTGGTGCCCCTAGTGGGCTGTGGAGTGAGCTGACAGTGGGGAAAGCCCCGACCCACTCCACAAATATAAATACGACTAAGTTAATACTAATATTACTAATAATACTAAATGAATATATATAAGCCTACGAGCTATATAAATGCTAATTAGATGCTCGGGGTGACCGAGCCTTCATCTGAATATTTATATTCCTAACAATCTCCCCCTAAGGGAGGTCACCCCGGAAATAATAATTTGAATTCTAGCATTCTTTCTTCTGAACTTGTCTTTATAGCTCGTAGTCTTTGATTCTTCAAAGTCTTGTATCTTTGTGCTTTCAGCAGTAATGATTTGATGACTGATTGATTGTCTTGGATGATCTTTTAGTATTCTTCGACTTTATCATCCAACATTTGTTTCCAAGTCATCTTTCAGCAGTATGTCACCATGTGATGTGTAAATCTTTGAGCCGACATGCTCACACTATTTGGTGTCATGATCTTTAGCATCAGAGTTTGCAGAAGCCGTGTTGAAGGTCTTTTTGGTTGATCATGACTTTGTTGAGTTACAATGATGATGTAGTGTGAGCATGTGGTAGAGGATTGACATCTTTACTGCAACCAGCTACAACTGCAACCAGCTACAGCATTCCACAGCTATAATCGCCAGAAGTTCCTGCATACGACAGTTAGCAATAAATTGACCGGTACTTACAGGTTCGGACTTCGAGATTGTTAACAGCATAGTGTGAAAACTCTCTCTGATCCTTACCAAGACCGTGCCTAATCGAAAACCCATAGAGGGCTTTTTAAGATCGAACCGTAGCACATCAACGATTAGGTGAGTCGCTGGAGATCACTCCACGACTATAGACCATTAGAAACCATCGTGACCACTAAGCGTAATCCATAAAGAATTACCGAAGTGACCTGCTTTCAGGGCTGCTTGATGTTGACCCTGGCAGGAATTTCCATTCAATCATTGAGAATTACATTAGTAGATTCTCTCATAAATGTTCTGGCAGATTGCTAAGATCTGCGTAGGACTCATGAGTTTACACCTGTTGTCCTTAATGTTGAACAACCAGTGTAGAAATAATTCGTGTTCCTATGAGATCTTATTATGCATCTCGTGGCTCTAGACTCTATAGTGCGTTTTGATTTAGTGAGCGGAGGCTGGAGAGGACTGCCACCTTTTCAATATTATCCAACTCGGAGTGAGAGAGACGATAGGAATGTATTGAACTCCGTGACAATTGAAACAAGAATCCTTTGAGGGACCTTGAGTGGCTAGGGAGGGTTGTGCAGCGTATCACTGGGTCCATGATACTTTGTCTTCAATGCCAGCAATCAACTATGTGATTCTGACAGCATATGTATTGACCCGGTTTTTGCCTAAGTTGTAAGGAGGGCTATTTCTTTTCACCCTTTATCTTTACAATTCTTTTTCATTCTTCAACCCCTTCAGTGCTTACCGAGACTTCATTACTAGTACCTTGTTGGGTTTGTTCCAGTACTAGCTCCATCTCAGTCGACACTTTTCCCTTATCCACTTTTCTCCTTTTTAATCATACCTAAGGACTTCTACACTAACTAGTGGATTGTCCCTGGGTAGATCCCTCCGGCTCTGGCGAGATCGTGGGAACTTGAGCCTAACCTAACCATCCTTATAACTCCATGCATTCATTAAAATGGTCAGTCTTTGGTATTCTTCCACAATTGCCAAACCAAATCCTTGAAAAATCTCTCAAAGTGTTCATGATTAAGAAACACATTTTTGCGAAAACTTGAGAGTTTTATATTTTTCAAATGCTCCCCCTCAACATGTGCTCGAGTGATTGTTTTATAAATTTGCACATGTTAGGTAGAGCTCGCACTTTTTGAATTGATCAACTTTCAGTGAACATGACCGATTCGAGACACGCTTACATCACTGGTTAGACCAACTTGAAATTATTACCCGGCCTGGTCAAGTCGACAGAAAGTTTCTCGAAACGGTACACTCTACTCAGACACATCCTTTTCGAGACACGCTTACATCACTGGTTAGACCAGCTTGAAATTATTACCCGGCTAGGATATGTCCTTTCGATAGATGACAGTTTTGTTTCGTCAATTCTTTTGTGAAGTTTGAGCCTTGCTCACATAAGATGCATGCCAAATCCTTTGCTCCCCCTCAATAAGTACATTGGTATACAAAAGAGTTTAGCACTTACTGGAGAGCTTACTTTCACATCCAAAACATTTTGCTCCCCCTCAATATGTGCATTGATATATAAAATGGTTTAACACATACGGGAGAGCTTGCATATATGTTCAAATCATCACATTTTATCAGATTTCATATTTAAATCACATTCTCTCCCCCGATCAAAAATTTCAAACCATTTGAGATTTGTGATCCCAATTGATTTAAATAAGTTGGAAAAATGTGGGAGAAAATGTGTCCGATTTAATATATTCTGATAATGGAACATACTATGCTCCCCCTTAAACTAAGAGGGAGATTCACTGCTTATTATGCACAATTCGACAATTATGACACAAATGATATTGACCTTTTTTGCGCAGATGACGTAATCACCCGCTTTTCTGAGTTAGTAGTCAACATCAATTATCCATCCACCAACAAATCTTTCGCAAATGTCGTTGATCCTCACTTGGCGAGACCAACATAGATGAATGGTGGTGGCGATGGTGAAAGTGTTGTTGTTGTTGTTGTTGTTGCCGAAGTTGTTGTTGAGGTGAATTTCGAGCCAATCAATAGAGTTTGATCGTCTGATCAAATGGTTAGAATGGGAACTGGTACATTCATTTTGGCTATGGAATCTGCATAAGAATATCAACACAGATATACATACATACAGATACACTATTCCTAAATAGCTACCCTTCAGCAGCTTGCCACATTATAATACCAAGTTCATCTTATAATCAAACCCCAATCAGGAACTACGTCAAACCACTATCTAGCATGAAGAGCAATTAGCAATCATGAACATGGCAATTCACACAGATTTCAATATTTAATTCAGGATCTTAGGAACATGATTCTAACATTATAGCAATCTACCTAAGCGAATCCTGAGAACATATGCACAATATCAACAACAATTATGCAGCAATCAACCAACAAAAGTCAAACGACATTTGAAACTCATTCATTTAGATCATACAAATGCCAGTGGAGCATTCAAGAACATCAAACACAACTGGTTTTCTAACTTCTTTTAGGTTTTGAGTCTTAAAGCATTTTGGGGATTATATGAGGATTCCAAAGTAACACAAATGAACCTTCTAGATACAGAAAGCTAGGAAACTATAAGCAAATTGCACATAATGTCCTAAACTTTCTAGCAACTAACACATTTGGCCATTTGATATAAAGTTTTTGCAAGATCCTCTTCAACTAATACCCCATTAACTACAAAACCTTTACTAACAAGTATGTTTCAACCAATAAATCCGTTTGATGATATAAAATTTGAATTCACTCTCCCCCTCAATCAATGACCCGTATTCTAGTTGAGCCTCAACTAAAATCAAGCTTAACCCCACAACTCATCAAACAAGAACTGTCATGAGGTTTTGTAGTCGGTGATTGAGTGACAAATTTTATGCATAATCCAAGTATAAACAAATTTCATACAACACATATTCACCAAGTGTCTCACAAATAATTTTCAGAAGAATCATAGAATGAAAACTATTTGTTATACTAAGAAGATTTCTCTTCTTTTACAAGAAATGATGCACTGAAACGTACATCAAATCAGGAAACATGGATATGAAGTAATCCATGCCCAGGTGAACATCACCCAGTTGGAGGAACAGCCGTCTTTTTGGCGACGTGCTTTCCCCAATATGAAGCGCGGGTTGCTATCTAAAGTAATAGCAAGCCATTTAGACATGTTTTAAGAATCCATTTTAACTTCTGCTCGAGCTTCATTTAAAGACCCGTGCCATTATTGAATGACATTTCTAAGTCCGTAAATGTTATCGATAAACAGAAGACATGCCTAGGTGAATCTATTTTTGTTCTTTTCTAATTTTTTAATTTTTATGGTTTTTCTGATTTTACGTTTCTCTATTTACAATTAGCAAGATTTTCTATATATCTATTTACAAGATGGTATAAAATATGAATAAGTATATATGTACAAGGATACGAACTGGAAACCATTACTCCTCAGCATTCTGAATCTTCACCGCATTCATCACTTGACTTGCTGAAGAGCAATGTGAGCACTTTCAATCAGGGAATGATTCTGGCTTTTCACTCTCCCCTAATTAGTGCTCTCCCCCAATCTGACAACCTCTGACGATCACCCAAAATAGGAAGAAGAAGAAGACTTTGGATGAACACCCATAATAAGAAGAAGTCTTTTGGTAACCAAATGCATGCCGCCTTTAGTCTTATAACACTACCGCCCATGAGTAAAGCCGTCAAAAACCTTAGGTATCTTTTCGATAGTTTAAGTTGAGCCACAACTGAAATCTAGCTTAACCTCACAACTCATCAAACAAGAACTGTCATGAGGTTAAGCTAAACCACAAGTTGGACTTAACCTTAAACTACGGAACAACTTGAACCTAACTTAACTCCACAACTCATCAAACAAGAACTGTCATGGGATTAAGTTAAATATCAAGTTGTAAGAAAAGAACTCAACAAGTTTTGACTGTGGAGAAGACTGTAGACTCGACCTTCTTCAAGATTGCCCAATGTGGAGGAACAAAATACCAATCATTTTTATCTCACCAAATGCCTTCCAGCAACCTTACATGTAACCCATCAGCCCGCAACATACACATGAGATGATAACTCCCAACAGAGAATGTAGAATAGTCTGACGACTCGACCTTCTTCAGTCTTAAGTATAACACCAAAGTAACAAGTTGAACCACTGATCATCTATAATATGTATCCATCCTTGGATATTGAGCCCTAATCATGTGAACCTGTTGTGCGTCCTTGATGTACACATTCTCTCTCCCCTGATAGTTACGATTAATCACCCCATGACGTAACAGTGAAACGTAAATACCAAGGTAACAAGTTGAACCACTGATCATCTCTGCAGTTATCAACACCGGAATAAATGATTAAGCCCGATCACGTGAACCTGCTGTGCATCCTTGGTGTACACATTTCTCTCCCCCATGATGGTTACGATTAATCAGAATCATCATCATGATGTGTACATGTAGCCTAATGACGTGTACATGAAGCATTGACTAGAAACCCATTGTTGCTGATTGTACCAACCCGTGAGACTATGTCGATTAGCATTCCATGACCATGTTCTTCAACACCTTGAAAGACGAAGGAAGAAGTAGTGTTGGAGAACCATGGTTTGCACGACTCCTGAACTGACGTATTCAGGAGTCGTATAACCATATCTCAATCATCACTCAACATGTAGAATAATATTCACCCTTTCCCCCCCTCAAAAATTGCATATGCCTGCCAACTGCAATTTTTGATGATTGAACAAGTGAATATTAATACCATCAACGGTAAGTAACTCCACTTGATGGTTCTTGAAGACTGACATGTTGTTTATTCACCCTTTCCCCCCCTCAAAAATTGCATATGCTTGTCAACTGCAATTTTTGGTTGAACAAGTGAATAAGAATATACTCCAATGTGCGCCGATCCACTTGAAGACTGAATAAGCACGGAAAGAGCATAAAACTTTTTGATGAGAATGGCCATAAACAAGAAGATTCCTCTTCTTTTGAAGATAAAGTGCACTCAAGCGTACACTTTTCTTTACTTTGAAGAACGAGGCCTGAACTGATGTATTCAGACGTCATAATGTTGAAGAGCGAGGCCTGCACTGATGTGTACAGACGTCATAATGATGAAGAGCGAGGCCTGCACTGACTTGTACAGACGTCATAATGATGAAGAGCGAGGCCTGCACTGATGTGTACAGACGTCATTACTCTCTCTTTACTTCTTCTCTCATCTAACTCGTTACCAACCCCATTATCATTCTGTCGGCTTGATGTAGTGACCACTGATGGAGAAAACCCAATATGATGAACTTGATACTGAAGTAATATAACCCGAACTTGTGACTTAAACTTGTACTAATGCGTGACAAAGAGCGGTGTAGAGACTTCGTGCAACATCGAATCCCTAAGTACTCTATACTCTTCAACCAACCAACCATCAAGTATAAGACGTACATCACCTCTTGGATATCCACAACTTCGTGTGACACTGAGCACTACAACGTGACTCCTTAAAGTGATAGTTATTTTGTAAATAGAGAGAAAGACAAAATAACTAGATATCCAAGTCCTCGTCATTGTATTGAAAGCTCGAACAAGGATCTCGAAGAATCTTCATCAAACCTCCCCGATATCTTCAGATACTAAGTACACGCACCCATGAAATTTCACTTCAGCCTCAAATAAATAATAATGAATTAACGCCGTAGTCACGTCTTGTGGTTAATGCCCAAATCTAGCCCTTTATGATGCTTTAACTGAACTTTGATAATGGTTTTAACCTGATCATGGTTAAGAGCGCATAGTCCATTATCACGGGATTTTACAAATCTATGATTTAAACCGAGAAATAGGTTCTTTCTCGGGATTTTACAAAATCAAGAAGAAACCGTGAGGCAGTAACAGATTGAATGTGGCATGACTGATTTTGATTTTGGTGAACATCAGTTTGGGTAAAGAATATCTTGTGAAGATTACAGATCACATCACAACTTTTAAAACCTTTGGCCAACTAACCAACCTTGTACATAGATTAGTGACCACTCGATGAAGAAAACCCGATATACCAATACTGAAAACTGAAGTAGAAGTCCCCAAATTTGTTACTTAAGCTTGCACTAATGTTGGAAGAACGGTGTAGAGAATTAATGCTCCAAGCAAATCTCTAAGTGCTCAATACCCAACCAAAGTATGAGACATTAACACCTCTTGCGATTATCGACATCGTCATTGACGTGTGACACTGAGTACTCCAATAACTCTTAAGTGATAGTTACCCCGACTGCTGGTAACTAGATAACCCAAGTCTTTAACTTAAATTTTTACGCACGAGCAAGTTATCATTGAAGGTCATGCATCCAACGAACCCCGACTTCAAGATAAAATAAGTAGACACCTTCGTGGAATTTAACTTCAATCACAAATAAAGAATACCTGATTAACTTCGTGATCATCTTGTGCTGTTGACTAGCCGAAAAGAGAAGAAACATGCGCTAATTCTTAGGAGTGCCCATGACTCATAGTCAGTCCTATCAAACAAAGCTGTCTGACCCAGCTACTTGAATGTGGAATAGTTGTCGTACTGTGTACAAGATTTTACAGTTCTTGAGATTTATCTGAGAAATAAATTCAAGAACTAACTGCACAACAGTAAGTATCAAACTGTTGTAGACTGAACCACTGAATCCTGAATCGCTACGATCTGACCCGCTGTAACCGAAACTTCTAAGATTCAAACCACTGGAGACTGAACCGATATGATCTGACCTGCTGTAACCGGAACCGCTAAAATTCACATCGCTGGAGACGGAACTTCTAGGAAACTTGCGATAATTCTCCCCCTCAAA
Organism: Artemisia tridentata subsp. tridentata; assembly: GCA_021014915.2. Lineage (NCBI taxonomy): Eukaryota > Viridiplantae > Streptophyta > Magnoliopsida > Asterales > Asteraceae > Artemisia > Artemisia tridentata. Next base: position 235,873,890 of record CP139502.1, on the reverse strand, counting down.
AAGGACATGAAATGACCTTTTTGCCAAAGCTGAGAGTCCGTGATGTTTGTGAATTTGTCACGCACAAAACATGGAAAGAGACAAATGAAACTACTGCAACGAAGATGGTGATTAAGACTCTCTTGTAGTAACCCCTTGCTTTCCTCATCATCAATGGTTTAGTAGATTAACAATTCATTAAAGCTCGTAATATGCCAAAACCGCTTGATGAAATGCATATGACTTTAAAGTGAGTAAAAGGTTAAAACATGTCTCTAAACAAATCACCTCTTGTCTTTAAGCCTGACTACCTTTTGAGAAGATCTTGAACAACAATCTCATTAGAAGCTTGAGAAACAAGAATCACTTGATGAAGCTTGATAAAGAACAAGTCCGCGACTTAAACTTGCACTAAATTATGATTTAGAACCTATATTGAGCACAACAACGTAACTCCTTTAAATATAGGTAGTGATATATACCCAACCTTCCATCCTTAATTGTATATATCCACTTCGTGAACATCCAAGTCTAATCACCTTAAATTGCAATTGTGATTTAGAACCTATATTGAGCACAACAACGTAACTCCTTTAAATATAGGTAGTGATATATACCCAACCTTCCATCCTTTATTGTATATATCCACTTCTTGAACATCCAAGTCTAATCACCCTAAATATGCTCGAGCAAGGGTCATCAAACATCGTGCATCCATCCACCCCGAGATGTTTGTGACACTAAGTACACCAACCCGTGAATTAACAAACCAATCAAGTTACCATAACTTCCCAATTCCTGCCGATCTTGAAGCACAAACATATCCCCAAAAAGAAATAGTCAAACCCCGTAAGTTTTATTATGTCAAAATCCATGTCCATCCTACTTGTCCAAAATTAATTTCACGGGATTTTACAACTCTTGAAATTTAAACCGAGAAATTGAATCTTTCGCGGGATTTTCTAAAATCTACAAGAGAAACCGTGAAATCAACACGAGTAATCCAGAGTGAAGTGCAATATTAATATTCGAAATTCAAGTCACAGGAGTCAAATCACAACTTGATCAAATTGCAATAAATCAAGTTACAGATTGTCAATTTGCAACAAGTCAGATCGCAATCAACCAAATCACAATTAGTCAAATCGCAAGTGTCAACTCGCAACGTCATATCGCAACTGGTCAAATTGCAATCCGTCAAGTCGCAACAAGTCAAATAGTAACTTGTCAATTTGCAATTAACCAAATCGTAATTTGTCATCTGTAACTCAAATTGCAAGGATTAAATTGCATGCTTACTCAAAATGTGGCCACTAAGAGGACAATGCTACCAAATCCACAACTCTGAAATTACGTAGACCTTCATAAACCCAAATACTAGCTGTGACGTTTTACACGAATCCGATAATGGCATCCCGTAGTAATATTCAGAGAACCCGATTAATCCAATCCCAAGGTAATACCCAATCACAGATAACGAAGCATAATTGTTACCGCGGTCCAAAATTAGAGCTCAAAGTACTTTGCCAACCAATGCCCACACAATTCGTTCTTGGGATAACAAACCAACAATATTCACCAAAAGAAAATATTTACCCAGCAGAAATACGTCCTTGTGATAGTTACCAAATCCAATCATAGTCCACAACTGAGACACAAACTTGGTCCAAAATAAACTTAACTTGGCCCACAGACCAATCCGACAACCAAAAATGCTTAATCCAAGTCAACCAATTAAGCCCACTTAATATACTAAAAACACTTAAGCCTACTAAATCCAAGAAATGCAACCCTAAACTCATGGGTATATAACTAAGACTTATAACCCTAATCATCATTAACTTAAACTCACGCCCCTAATGTATCATTTTGAGCAGTTCAACACAAGAACACATCTACACTTTATCACTTCAACACGCCTTCACGAATCTCATCTCATCATTATCAATTAATCGAATACATCACTAAGTCATCTCAATCCGAATCAAATACAACCAACATACTGCCATTTTGGTTTCCTTTTGTCACGACCGGACACAAATAAGTACCTTCGTTCATTCAATAAGGTGTACAAGACAATGGTTTCAATATTCCTTTTGGAGGTCTCTGGTAGGTTACATCTTGTTCCTTTATTATTATTTGTTGAACGAACTAAGAAAAAGTAGATGACATAGTTGTTATTTTACTTTTCTTTTATTTTCGGATATTAGATCGATGATGAATCTCACTTTTCTTGTTTTGATCTTTAAAGATCTTGATGTAACTATCAATAACACGGAAAAGTGAGATGAGATCTTATGATGATGTATTTTGAGAACGAGCAAAGGAAAAAAGGAATGACAAACTTGTTATATTCTTTTTCCTGTTTTGAGTTCGGATATTGAATATACATTTAGTATACAGCCTGATCGATGATGATTTGTTTCTATTAGAGTGTTTAAGATCAACAAAGATCTTTTGACTGCTTTTGTAACACACGAGAAAACAAGAAACAAGCTGAGATCCTTTTGTCAACGTATACTGATTGGCTCGAAGTGTTTGAGATATAGGATGTGAGTGTTGTTGCGGATATTCACGAGTTGAGTTAGGATAGATGATGGATCTAGTTATTTGTTGTTGGCAGTTGGAACAAAGGAATGGTTTGGATTTGTTTTGGTTATACTTGAGTCTCCTTCTTGATTATTCTTACTATTGTTTGTTGCTATTGTGTTGTGAAATGATTCTTTCTCTGTGATTGCTGCTTCTCGTTCTAATCTTTCATTTTGATAACTCGTTGACCAAATTTGACCGTTTGACCGAGTGACAGACAAACCGCATCGATGAAATTGTAGACAAACCGAGTTCGTGAGCATATAGACAAACCGAGTTCGTGAGTAAATAGACAAATCGAGTTCGTGAGCATACAGACAAACCGCGTCCATGAATCTAATAGACAAACAGCATGAACGATAAAACCAATATTATAGACACAAACCACATCGTTGTAAGACCACAAACCGCATCTGTGCAAGACTGTATGTCACTATCACCACTTTTGTCATTTTATCCATTTTTGGCAAACAGCCAAACTGCATCCAAAGATTATACACAAACCGCATCAATGTGTGCTCCAAAAAAAACAGCAAGAGGACCACAAGTCATTTTCACAGTTTTTGTCATTTTATCCAATTTTGGCAAACAGCCAAACACCAATCCCATTGGACACAAACCGCATCATAGAACACAACATTTGACACAAACAACACTCAAGAACATCAGTCACATGTTGACTATCAAGTGTTCATGAGGACTTAGCATACCCAACATTTACTCGTATTATCTATGAACAGCAGTCACATGTTGAGTCAGTTAAGCCCAAAATAATGTGTTGAGATCAGTTAAAAAAAACTTTTGGAGCAAATGGTACGAATCAACACAAGAGAGCAACAACAAAAATATAAAGACTGAGGTTTTATACTATTATGAATTAAGCTACCACTAATTACCTACTAATTACCTACTAAATCTAGAGAGAGAAAGCTAGAGAGAGAAAGAGATTGAAGGGAGATGATAACACACAATTAGGAACAATATTATAAATTCATCAACCAACACCCTTCCCTTGAATGGGAGGGGTATTTATAGTTTTACAATAGAATGGGCTACTAGCCCAACTTACTTAACTTAATACATTCTTAACAATAATAAATGATAAGATGACACAGCCCATGGGCCTTCTACACGGGCTGGGCCTAATAACAAACCTAAAGGCCTAAGCAACCTATTACAAATGATCAATACTTGAAATATTACAAAACGTGTTCCCAACAATCTCCCCCTAAGTATTGGTCATCAAGGTTGCATGACGTCGTCTTTGCTTCTTTGGCTTTGACGTCTTCAAAATCTTTGTTCTTTGTTCTTGAAAATGATGTGATGTGATATGGTGGTGGTCTGCCGTATTCCAACGATCTTTTGATTCTGGTGTCTTCGTGTCCTCTCCATCATGTTCATATGACTTGTGACTTTTGTTCTTCAACTTGTTCTCACTTCTTCAATCTTTAATAAATGAAAGGTTGTAGTGCTCGAACTTAGACTTATCTTAAACATATTCTGAACTTTTGATGATTTTGAGTCTTGGTGAGAACTAATCTTTAGGCCATGAACATGATGGAGTCTTGGTGATGGTTGAACTCCAGGTCTCCAAGCTCCTCAGCAGCAGCAGCATGAACCAACCGGCACTTACAAGCTCAGACTTTGAGATCATCAACAGCATAGTGTGAAGACTTTCTCTAATCCTTGCCCAGGCCGTTCTGAACCGGATACCCCCGAGAGGGCTTACACGGACACACCGAAGTGCACCCACGATTCATTGAGTCGCTGGAGATCACCCCACGACTGTAGACCGTATAGAACAAACACTAAGCGTAACCCATTAGGAGTTACCGAAGTGACCTGCTGTCAGAGTTGTTTGATGTTGCTCTGGCAGGGTTTCCATTCAATCATTGATAATCACATATGTGACTTTTCTCATGAATGTTCTCGGCAGATTGCTAAGATCTGCGAAGGACACTTTCTTAATTTCACATCTGCTGCCCATGATGTAGAACTGCAGAGTAATACTAAGTGTACCTAAGAGATCTTTTTATGAATCTCATGGCTCTAGACTCAATTAGTGCACATTTGTTTGGTCGTCGGAGGCGTGGAGCAGATTGCCTCCTTTTCAATATCAACACTCTCGGAATGAGAGGTCGATAGATTATGAAGGGTTCTCCGTGTGAATGAAACAAATGTCTTTTGAGAGACACTTGAGTAGCTAAGAAGGTTTAGTGCAGTGCGTCACTGGGTCCATGACGACTTTGATCTTCAATACCGGTGATTCTTGATCAACCAGTAGATTATGTATTGAACCCGGTGTCTACCCTAAGGTTGAACAAATGGAGGGCTATTTCTTTTCACCCTTTTCTTTGCTTTTCTTTTTAATTCTTCAACCCCTTCTTTCTCCGTTCATTCATATTTTCCTTTTTTAATCATACCTAGGACTTACTAGTTCTAAACTATTGGTGTTGTCCTTGGGTAGATCCCTCCAGCTCTGGCGGATCATAGGACGGTTTTCCCTAACCTTAGTCACCTTATAACTCCATGACTATCCTAATGATGCCAATACCAAACCGTTTAGAAAAAATCTCTCAAAGTGTTTATGATTGTAAAACACGTTTCGTTAACACTTTGAGAGTTTTGTTATTTTCAGAAGAACTCCCCCTTAACATGTGCTCATGTATAAATCACTTTGAAATTTGCACATGTCGGGAAAAGTTGGCACTTTTTGAATTGATTGACTTTCAATGAACATGACCTTCGTGAGACACGCTTACATCACCAGTTGGACTGGCTTGAAATTATTACCCGTCCCGGTAATATTCAAAGATCGTCGCTCGAAATTGGTACATTCTACTCAGATATATCCTTCGCGAGACACGCTTACATCACCAGTTGGACTGGCTTGAAATTATTACCCGTCCTGGATATACCTTTTCGACTACTGACTGTTATCATCGTCAATTCGAGGGTCAATTCTTGAGTCTTGCACTCATGAGATTCCAGCAATGAAATACCATATTTTAATCACTTTTTCATTCTCCCCCTCAAAAATAGCATAATAATGTTGTTTTTGAAAAAACTGTTGATTAAAATATGCTCTTTTTGAGGTGTTTGTGGAAGAATGACAAGAACATTGGTAGTTTAGAACAAAGATGTTTTCAAATACTCCCCCTTAACAAGGGAGTACTTGTCCTTATGAGCAGAATTATTTAAAACTTTGAAAAATTATCTGGTTTTAATTCTGCTCATAAGTAAGAAGCTTTCACTCCTTTTTCAGGATTGAGGCACTGAAGCGTACCTCAGGGTCCTTTCTTTACAAGAGCGGGTTGTACACTGTGATGTGTGCACAAGCCGTTGTGATATATGAAAGTGATTGATGAAAATGAAATGAAATGATGATGATCAAATAAAACAAATTGTACCAATCAACATAGGCAGGACGTCGGAAGGTGAGAATGTTAGGAATTCTTGCTCGTCCTCCTACATAACTCTCCAATCTTCGCATTTGAGTCCGAAACTGAAGCTTGTCGTTGATTCTTTTGATGAATTTGACTGCTTGCTTGGCATCATTTCTGTTCCATTTGACCTCTTGCATTATTCCCGTTTTTGAACCCTTGTAGTAATTATCCAAGATTGACTCAAGTTCTTTCTTGACCATTACTAATGTCTTATCCCCAAATTTTCTCAATTCTTCAAATCCCATGAAGTGTGGACTGCAGTTGCTTCGTTTGTAAACCACTCCAAACGGTCTATCCATGAATGTATAAGGAGGCTGACCATGAATACCCGGCCGGTCAAGATCTGGCTTGATGAGATTAACTCATTTTTGGTAGCTTTCTACCCCAAGTTGGATTTCCTCAACTCTATGCCTTATAACAATGCTGCGGATGAATATGAGAATGGAGTTGATGATGTCATACTGAAGACGGCCAGGAAGATGTTCAAGTTTCCCCTGAATCTTCAGTAGGTACGTGTCTTCTATATCATTGCGGGACAAATATGGGTAGTCAGCTTCACAGAACGAGTACTCTTTGTCATCTGATCTTCTCACGGTGATCTTGGTTAGAAAGTTATACTCGTACAGCGATTCGGTTTCAGCACTGGTTATGGATAGAATTCTGTTAGGGTTCTTCCTATCTATATTTCTTGAAACTCTCGTGGTGACCAAGTATTTGTAGGACAATCTCCTCATATGTCGCCAATGATGAATCCCAAAAACAGCATCGTCATTGTAGATATAAACTTCATGGTTCCATAAATCGTCGAGTTTTTCTTCCAAATCTTCTATGGAGTATGAAGGTGCTGGATACTTGGAAAGTGATGTTGCATATCGTATAGAATCCGTGCTTTCACTCATGAGATAGGCTAGGTCTCGATTGAAGCAGCATTCTTTTGGTAACTTAGGATTCTTTGGGTGACTGATGAGGGGTAAGGGTTTGGTGTAGTCCTTATAGTGCAATGGTTCTTTTGATTTATGAGTTTGTTCATCAGCAATGTTATCTCCAAGAGCTCGTGCAACTTGTTCAAGATTGTACTCAAATTCTGTCTCAGTAGTAGCTACCGTCTTGAATTCAGTGAAACCTAAACTGCGAACTCGAATGATATCTGACAATCCCAACTTCTGAACCTTGATTGCCTTTTTCAATCTTTTGGTAAAGTCTACAATTGATCCTTCCACGGGTGTGCTGTCAACTTCATCAGGGTAAGCATCAACCATGTCTTCAAACCAGTCGTATTTTGAGGCTCTTGGATTGACCCATTCTGGTAATGGTACATCATTAACTTGACCAGAAGGAACCACGGCTTCTTGAACACTTGTAGGTACATAAGGTATTTCATCATCTGCACTGATGTTCTCGTAAAATTCTACGTCCTCAAATTGACCACTTCCAATGGGACTAAAGACTGGTCCACTTGATTGTTTTCCTTTTCCAGATGATTGTGCTATGGGACCATGGCTTGAAGATGAAGGTCTCCGTCTTTTCTTTCCTTGATCTTCTGGGTCATCCTGTCGTCGCTTCAATGAATTGGTTGATTTGTATGGTTCATCTTGTTTTTCAGCTCGTTTGATGGAGTTAATTAATGCTTGCCTGAGCTCATCTTCTGCAGGATTTTCTCGAATTTCTTCAAGAAGTTGTTGTCTGAGAATTGATCCAGATGGTTGTGGAGGTAACGTCCTGATAGTGATTGGTATTGTCTGCATCAACTTTGCCACAACCTCCTCCAGATTCTTCTTGGCATAGTTGTTGAGCATGTCAGGAAATGCCTCTTGAAGAGTCTTGAAGACCTCAGTTGGAACCAGTTCAGCAACTTCCTTTTTCAAATCAACGTTATCACACTTCAGTATATGTTTGTCCATCTGCTCCTGAAGACTTGACAGTTTCTGTTGATATTCCTTTTCACGGGCTTCTTGATTACTCAACACTTGATTCAGTTTACTTTCTAGCTGACTTATGGCAGTTGATGATTGAGCCACTGAAGATGTAGGTGGTGATTGAAGAATGGTTGTGTGTGGTTGAGCATCTGGATTATCTTGGTCATCTTCAGATTCATCTTTATCATCACTTTCATCGTTGTTCACACTTTTGTCTTTGCTATCCTTGTCACTTTCTTCATCTTTGTCTTCATCATCTTCACTTTGTCTGTCATCATCTGATGCTTCAGCTTCAGAACCCGATGGGGTATGAGTGTGTTGATCTGATTCGTCACCCTCTTCTTCTGAGCTTTCATTCGGTCGAATCGGTGAAAAACTAACATCTGTTGCTTTGATGGACTTGCCCTTGCCTTGTTTTAGTTTCTCATCAGATGGACCCATAATAGATTTCAGCTTTTCAAGCCCCTTCTGTGCTTTGACCTTCTTTATCCCAACATTATCGTCATTTCCTTCATCACTTGATTCATCACGAAGTTGCCATGCTGATGAAGCTTTGGTGACTTGTTTTCCTTTCTTAGCAGTTTCAGCTTTCTTGGATCGGCAAGTAGTGGCTCGATCTGGAAGTGAATGACTCTTCCCTTTAGTCTTTGGTCCTTTGGGTAATGCTTCCTTTTTCTGAACAAACCCTACTTTCTAAGATTTAAATGCTTTGTCATACGTAAGATAAGCTGCTGTGTTCCTAATTTCATCACTCAGGAAATAATCAGGAATTGGAGCACCTTGTTTGTCTGTATCGGTCATCTGGATGTTGAGGCGAGTGAGGATATGATCATGTTGTTCGTCATGCATCTGCTCAGAATTTGGACGTTGTAGCTCTGGGTGTTTTTTCATAACCCGAGCAATGAGGAGTTTGGTGTAGCGAGGAAAAGGGATATATGAATCTTTAGTGCTCTCTTGGAATTTCTTGCATTGAAAGATCATGTCATCCCAGATATACTGTGCAAAGTTAAGATGTTTCGTGTTGACAATACCACAGAAAAATTGCAGGTTTTCAAATCTTGGTTTATCTACACCGGTGGTTTTTCCAGTGATGCATTGATTAATGATGCCGAACATTGTTAACCAAGGTTGTGGAAAAAACTTTCTTTCAACTTTATAGATTGAAGACATTACTTCAGTTGATTCATCATATCCCAGCATTTCTAGAGTTCTTGCCATCTCTGGAAATGTTGGGTTATTTTGAAACTTCTCAAAGTTCCCTGAGTTTTCCTTGGGTAGCTCAAGAGCGGCCCTCAGAGTGTCAACTGTGTATGTAATTTCTAGAGCGTCCAGAGTGACAGTGATAGATGTTTGGTCTTTGTTAACTTTCATTGATTCCCAAAACTAATTAAGAAAAACCATTGGAACACTTGCTGTCTTGGTTAAAGCAGGACGAATGAAGTGTCTAGCAAGGATTTCTGCGATGATTTGACATGATGGATGACACTTGAGATTATCGAAATCAACTCTTGAATTGCAACGAACGATCTTAGGCTTTTCCGTAGCTTGAGTGGCCTTCTTGGATGTGTGTGATGCTTGAGATAATGCACGTGACATGTTTTGACTGCATAACACAAACATTCAACAATACGCAAGAGCATATATTATGAGTGTTAGTGAGTATGTTAGATATGCCCTTTGTATGTTAGACTGCTTATCATCATATAGACACATGTTCAGACAATTAAGCAATAGAACACTTTTCATCACTAATCACATAATCTAGCATCACCACTTAAGTAACAAACACCTTAATGCACGTATAACTTCTGAACAGCAGAGCATAAGATACATGATGTACAGCACAGATAGAAACCAACTCATTTAGTGAACACAGCTAAACATATGAATACTTTTCATCATAACAACCAAAGATACTTAGTCAATCATCCATTATCCACACTTATTTCTAAGCTTAGAAGAAAAATAAATTGTTTGATCAATCAAAAATTCCTTCAGTCATGTTCAAGCATACAGGGTTTAGTTAATCAAACAACATTCAGCCAAGAAAAACCACAAAATTTGACCAAATGAAATTTGATTAAACAAAGTTTGATCAAATGAGATTCGATCAAACAAGTTTTGGTCCAACAGAATTCGATCAAATGAAACTTGATCAAAGAAAATTTGATCAAACAAAATTTGATTAAACAAAGTTAGATCAAACTTAAGTTCGACTAAACTTAATTTGACCAAACTAAATTCAATCAAAGAAAATTTGATCAAATGAAATTTGATTAAACAAAGTTTGATCAAACTTATGTTCGACTAAACTAAATTCGATCAAAGAAAATTCGATCAAAGAAAGTTCGATCAAAATAGAATTTGATTAAACAAAGTTTGATCAAACTTAAGCAAGCAAAGTTCAGTTTAACAAACAAAGTTCGATTATAAACAATGTTCGATCAAGAACAAAAAATTCAATCAACTAAAGTTCGATCATTTTCTTTTAAGCAAGCAAAGTTCAGTTAACCAAAATTCGATCAAAAGTTCGATCACACAAGGTTTGATTAAACAAAGTTCGGTCAAATTTAATGTTCGATCAAACCAAAATTCGATTAAACTTAGGTTCGATTAAATCAAAGTTTGATTAAACATAAGTTCGATCAAACTTAAGTTCGATCAAACTAAGTTCGATCAAACATAAGTTCAATCAAATAAAATTCGATCAAACATAAGTTCGATCAAATAAAAAATTCGATCAAACATAAGTTCGATCAAACTTAAATTTGACTAAACTAAATTCGATCAAATTAACTTCGATCAAACTAAATTCGATCAAACATATGTTCGATCAAATAAAATTCGATCAAACATAAGTTCGATCAAATAAAATTCGATCAAACATAAGTTCGATCAAATAAAATTCGATCAAACTTAAATTTGACTAAACTAAATTCGATCTAATTAACTTCGATCAATCTAAATTCGTTCAAACAGAAGTTCGATCAAAGATAAATTTGACTAAACTAAATTCGATCAAATTAACTTCGATCAAAGAAAAATTCGATCAAAGAAAATCTGATCAAACAAAGTTTGATCAAAGTTCGATCAAAAACCAGACATAATACTCCTAACTCGGAGATTAGTCCAATACTTCGATTACCCCAAAATTTCGATTAATGTTCGATCATTTTCTCTTTTAGCAATTTCGATTATCTCAAAAAAAATCTATTATGCATCTTAATGCTCAACACAACTCATCTATCTCACAAACAGATTCAATCATAAAATTAGCACAAACATTTTCAATCATAAACCCTAAATCAGACTATAGCCTCCTTTAATATCAACACTCTCAATGAGAGGAATTATTTGAAGCACGTTCTCAGTTGAATGAAACAAAATCTTTGAAAGACTACTTAGAGCAAGAGTAGTCATCGACTGGGTATGAAAGATATCTCATAACCGGTGTTTTGATCTGTGATTTTGTATTGAACTGGTACGGTGTGTTTGAGAGTTATATAAAAGTTTTGACCTAAGTCAATAAGATGTGTTTATATAGAATTGATTTAACCGAATTGACAGTTAATGTCCTCATTCTTCTTCATTTTACAAATTTAACCTTTTAACTATACTTTTCTTTTTATATTAAGTCCACGGTTAAAATATGTATAGTTTAATGGTTTACTTAAGCTGATGACAAACAATATACGATGATTTAGAAAGATGACGAAGAATTTTATGAATAAATGTGCAAAAAATTTCTCCCCCTCAAAATATGTGATATTGTGGAAAAAAAAATTTTAAACTTTGAAACAATGGGCAAAAAAACATATTTTGATTGAGATCAACCCTTTGCACATTTTTTATTTATTTATTTATTTTTTTATTTATTTTTTATTTTTTTTTTTATTTTAGATATATATACAAGATAGTGAGAGAGCAAGACTTGATTAGTTGTTCTTCAGGAAGTTTGCTAATTCTTGAGGAGTCGGGCATCTCATTCCAATTTGGTGAACCAGTTTCACAAAACGATCATGAGGTAAAGCCTTTGTGAAAAGATCCGCCAATTGGTGTTCCGTTCCCACAAAATACAACTCAACGGTACCCTGCTCCACATGCTCCTTGATGAAGTGATATATGAGAGCGATGTGTTTGGACTTGGAATGTTGCACTGTGTTGCACGAGATAGCGATAGCACTTTTGGAGTCATAGTACATCGGGATTTTGTTGAATATGTAACCATAATCCATCAATTGTGAACGCATCCAAATGATTTGAGCACAACAGGCAGACATGGCTACATATTCTGATTCCGTGGATGACAGAGACGTACAATCTTGCTTCTTTGACTGCCAGGACACCAGCTTATCACCTAGGAATTGAACACCACCGGATGTGCTCTTTCTTGTATCAATACATCCCGCATGATCCGCATCTGAAAAAGCAGTTAGTGCAAAACCAGAATCCTTTGGATACCAGATCCCCAAATTAATGGTTCCCTTGATGTATCTAAGGATTCTTTTAACAGCAGATAAATGTCTTTCTGTTGGGTTAGACTGATAGCGTGAACATAGGTATGTGGCAAATACAACATCCGGTCTGCTAGCGGTGAGATACATGAGAGACCCAGTGTAGATATGTATGTCAGCATCTAGCTTCGGGGATGAGGAGGACATAGGGGTGTTATAGGTGTCACTAGATGTCATGCCATGCTTTTTTAATATCTCTTGTGCATATTTAGACTGACTCAAGAATATACCACGAGGTGATTGGTGAACTTGTAATCCTAGAAAAAAGTTTAGTTCACCGATCATGGACATCTCAAAGTTTTGTTTCATAAGTTTTGCAAAAGCATTTGAGTACTTTTTGTGGGTAGACCCAAAAATGATGTCATCCACATAAATTTGTACGATGAGAATGTCCTCCCCGTGTTTTTGTATAAACAAAGTCGGGTCTACAGAGCCTTTAGTGAAATGATTAGCAATAAGGAATGCTGAAAGTTTGTCGTACCAGGCCCTCGGGGCTTGTTTGAGGCCGTAGAGAGCTTTCTTGAGCCTGTATACGTGATTAGGATGTTCTGGATCCACGAAGCCGTCAGGTTGTGATACATACACCTCTTCACGAAGTTGTCCGTTCAGGAATGCTGTCTTCACGTCCATTTGGTAAACGGTGATGTTCTTATGAGCCGCGTATGCCAGGAACATTCTAATTGCCTCAAGCCTAGCCACTGGTGCAAAAGATTTCTCGATGTCAATTCCTTCCTCTTGACAAAACCCTTTAGCAACCAACCGAGACTTGTTACGAATAACCGTGCCTTCTGCATCCAACTTATTTTTCCAAATCCATTTTAAGCCCACAACATAAACTCCATCAGGTTTTTCAACGAGTTCCCAGACTTCCAATCTTTTGAACTGATCCAATTCCTCTTGCATCGATTCAATCCAATTGTCGTACGTCATGGCCTCTTTAATATTTTTTGGTTCAGCTTGACAAACGGTAAGAGCGTAAATGCAAGTTTCACCATCTGTGTGGAGTTTCTGTCGTGTCATAACTAGTTTATCTGGATTGCCAATCACATTAACTAACGGATGATCCCTTGTCCATTTATGAGTAGAAGGGTAGTGTTGCATGTTGTTATTCAGATTTGACGGTTCCATGTTGCTCGAGGAAGATTCTCCTGGTTCGGGAATGGTTGGGGGTGGAGCAAATGGATTAAAAAATGCATTTCCGTCAAAGTCTGATGGTGTTGGAACGTGGTTAGAAATGAGAGAAGAATCTTCAACTGCTGGTTGAGGTGTTTTATCTATGGATGATGATGGTTCGGATTGTGGTGCATCGTCAGCAACTACTGTAGAGGTAGATGTTGATGGATCAGGTGCTTGATTTGGGAGTTGTTGAGCAGCGGAACTTATGGAAGCCTCTGGCGCACTCTTAACCAAACTGTCATCAAACATAGGAGCAAACAGATCTTCCAGATCTTTCCTTTTGAAAGGTAATTGGTCAGCTGAAGATTCTGGGAAGTTCAAACGGTTGTTTGTGGGTTCCAAGCGGTCTTGCTCAGAAGCCATATTTGTGAGTTCATCGAAATTAACGTGTATCGTCTCTTGAATGTCTCCGGTCCAACGATTCCAAATTCTGTATCCCTTGGAGTTCTCACAATAACCAACAAATATCCCGATATCTTCTTTTGCCTTCAATTTACCAAGATCATCTTTATCATTCTTTGGGTAACATAAAGCTCCAAAGACATGGAAATAGTTGATATTGGGTTTCCTGCCTTGTATGAGCTCATATGGAGTTTTGTTATGTCTTTTGGTGATCATGCCACGGTTCTGAGTGTAGCAAGCAGTGTTAACAGCTTCAGCCCAAAGATAATCTGGCAATTGGTCATTGATCAACATAGTTCGAGCTGCTTCCACGAGCGTACGGTTTCGTCGTTCAACTACGCCATTCTGTTCAGGAGTGCGAGCTATAGAATTTTGGTGAACAATCCCATGTTTCTCTGTAAATTCCCGAAGAATTTGGTTTTTGAATTCAGTGCCGTTGTCGGTACGAATGATTCTGACGGTGTTGCGGACTTGCACTTGAATCTTTGTGAGAAATGTGGTAACTATAGACGGAACTGGATCTTTTGTGCGGAGAAAGTATACCCATGTCCATCTTGAGTAGTCATCCACTATTACCAGAATATATCTTTTCCCATTTACAGACTGAACGGGCATTGGACCACACAAATCCATATGAAGCAGTTGTAGGACGTGGTCTGTGCTATGTTCTATTTTTGGTCGAAAATGTGCTCGGTGACTTTTACCCTGTTCACATGCAGAACACAGATGATCCTTGGCATATCTGAATTTTGGTAAACCATCTACCAATTTTTTCTTTGCCAGGTCGGTCATGGTTTTGAAATTAAGATGAGACAAGCGTTTATGCCATAACCATGCTTTCGTGGGATGAGCCTTGGAGAGTAGACATATAGGAGTCGAAGCTGTCATTCCTTCAAAGGAGATGGTGTAGAGACTAGTTCCCCGTTTTCCTTTCATCAGATCATTTCCCTGAAGATCACGAATAAAGCAGGTTTTCTCCCTAAATGCCACTTCTAAGTCTCCATCGCAGAATTGACCAACCGAGAATAAATTGTGACCCAGACCTTCAACATAGTACACACGACTTATTTCGATGTTCCCATTTACATAGTCGCCATAACCCATGATTGCGGCGAAGTGGTCATTCCCGAACCTGACCGTTCCTATAAACTTAGCGACGAAGTTTTTGAGAAGCTTGAGATTGCCGGTCATGTGTCGGGAACAGCCGCTATCAACAATCCATAGAACGATTTGAACCACCTGCATCACAATTAGTAGAAACAGATTGAGTAACGGTTGGACCCGTTGGGTTAGAAGCACATGAGTTAAATAACTTAGGCACCCATTTAAAATATGCTGTGTTCTCTAGCCAACGTTGCCATTTCCTACTTGTTTCTGCTTTCTTCCTAAGGAATGTGCTAGGTGATTTGTTCTTTTTGGGATTTGCGACAGGTGCAACTATGGTCTGTTTTGAAACTGCTAGTGGTGGATTCCCTAAAATTGATTTGGCAACCGTGTTAGACTTAGGGAGGCCACTAGTTCGTTTTGTTTTTCTCTTCATCAAAGTTTTGGCAACACAGTTTTGATGATTACCAGATAAGATATGAGTATGACAAAACACACAAGAAGCATTAACATCATTCATAACTGTTAAAGATTCAGCATTCATTACATCTTTTTTAGAATTACACTTAACCAAGCTAGATTCTATTTTAGACATAACATGCGTCTTATTCTCACTAGATGCATTAACTTCTACTTCTTCATTCTTAGATAGTCCACTCTTAGGTAGCCAGAGACTAGTCTTCTGTGGTCTCTTTGTGGTCTTTGATCTTCTACCCTTAGATGTGTCAACTAATCCTGTGGAAGATGAAGTAAGAGCATTAGTGGTTGTCTTTGATGATGCATGCTTAGGTGCGCTGTCTACTTTTTTCATCCTTGGTACAATCTTATGAACTTTGGTTTTGCCTGTTTCTAAAACTTTGATTTTCTTCTTTAGATCAACAATGATGTGTTGGAATTCTTGATTTTGTGAATCTATTTTTCTGTTAAGGCGAACTGTGTCATTCCTGTTTTGAAGAATTTCATCGAGTTCCTTTTCATTTTGAAACAGTTTAAGTTTTAAGAAAGCCTTTGTTTCTTTATACTTTTCAGGAACATGACTGTTTTGAAATGATAAAGACCCTATGAGATGTTGAAATTTTAGTTCAAATTCAGCACTTTGAGTTTGACACCAATCAAGCCTTTTTTGAAGATTAAAAACTTTGTTTTCCACATCATTGTTGATTTGTCGAAGATCATCATTCTCTTTCACTAGATTCTTAATCTCGATTTGCAACATCTTTGTATCAACAACATGATTTTTCATAAGACACTCATTACCAGATTCATAAAGTGCCTTCATTAACACAGAAACAACATCACAACTAAGAACATTTTGCAAGAGTCGATCATTTTCTTTTTCCAAATTCTTCTTTTGAACTTTTTGTTTTTGAATTTTGGAGTCTTTAGCTTTGAAAATGTTCTTCATTGATAGAACCTAGTCAACTAGATCTTCTTCCCATTGTGATGCACATTTCTTCAAGTGTTTGACATGAGGTAAAATTTTCTTTTGAAGAATTTCTATCTTTTCTTTTTCCACAGGAGAGAAAAAAGAAGAGACAGTGATTTTAGAATTAAACTCAATTTCATTTTCTAAAAATTTGATGTCTTCCATAAATGTCTCAAAATGTTTGACAATTTTAAAAGCTGGAGGCATTTGTGGATCAACATCATTCTCTGTCAAATAATTGTCGAGATGTGCATCATTTTGGGAGAGGTGATATATTTGATCTGAGGTACGTATCAGCGTTTGTTCTGGTTTATCTTTTGGTGGCATAAATGATTTGCTTATGTGAGGTCGTTCATTATAATCATAATGTACACTTGAAAACTTGTTTTGTGAATTTGATCGACCCTCAATCTTGTTTGCAAGAAAATCAGTTTCTTCATCAACAGAATACATAACAACACGTTGAAAGGAATCATCTAACAAAAATGTTGCATTGTATAACTTAGGATTATCTTTGAGTGCTTTATGTGAATTACGGGGTGTGTCACTTCCAAGTGCAAAACTTACTCCTTTAGGACTTGGTTTCACAGTTAGTTTTTGAATTTGTGTTACAGAATTACCCGTTTTCTACACAACATTTTGAAAATCTTTGAGTTTGGTTTCCAGATCCAGAATTTCCTCAAGATATGAGTCAACACGTTTCTTTGTGGCTTGCTTTTCGTCAAGAAGATCTTGCTGAGATGTTGAAAGCTTTGATTGAGTGTTTAACAACTCAGAAGTTAAAGCATCAATTTGTTTTTTGAATTCAAATTGATCCTTTTCTTTTTGAGAGACAAGCTCCGCCTTAGAATTGGTTAATTCACGTACTTGGTTTTGCAAATCTTGAACTTTGACATATTCTTTTTGGAAAGCGATTTCAAAAGATTGTTCTCGTTTTTCTTGGTTTTGATATCCAGAAAGTTGTTGTTTATAGCACTCATTGTCCTTAGTTAACAACGCAATCTTTTCTTTCAGATTTGTATTGATTTCATTGCATTTTTCAATTTGTGATTGGGTGGACATGATTAAGGCCTGAAGCTCCGAATCTTGATCATTCAAATTCTCATTCTGTTCAATCTGATCATGATTGTCATCTTCTATTAGATCATCAAATGAGACAACTGTTCTATCATCATCAAATGATATATCAGTGTTGATTTGATTATCTAAAGAAGATGAGAATGATAAAGCATTTTGAACAGAATGTTCACTTGAGAATGAAGATGCGGGAGGTGAAGCAATCTCATGTAGTAAACATGGTGGATCAAGTACCTGAGAAAGACCGTCAGTATCGTAGACCGGGCCTGTCTCGGATGTATTCATTTCCTGCATATTAGCCATGAGCATGACAGCTGCGTTTGCCTCAAGATCCTCCATATCATCTTCTGAGTCTGCATTTTCCATGAAGCTGTTGTCTTTCACATTCATCAAGCTTGCTTTCTCATCCTTAAGTGCCATCAAGAGAGCTTCTTTGTGATATGCACTACCCATAGTACGAGGCTTTGGACATGCAGTAGCCATATGACCATTCCCTCCACAGTTGTAGCATGTGACCGAGGTATTTGCAATGCCTTTTGATTCTTTTTTCCAGTCAACTGATTCCTGTTCTGATTTGCCCCCATATAATTCCTATTACCCCCAGACTGAAACCTTTGTGACCCATATCCTCCTCTGTTCCCTGATCCAAACCTTCCCGATGATCTGTTCTGAATTTCTACCCGACCATCATTAACCACTGCCTGATTCCTTGTGTTTGAAGATGAGCGAAGGCGGTTGTTTGATTTGTTTGTGAATTTACCAAACGCTTTAGCAATCAACCCAAATGCTTCATTGAGGGAACTGAAAGCTTCTTCTTCTTCATCATATTCACTGTTGGTGTAAAAGTTGGAATCAGTGTTTTGATATGTTACCAATTGGTTGCCTGATTGTAGAGATGGTGGTTCATATGGGACAAGTTGGTTTTGAGGTTGAAAGCTTGGTTGATAAGATGAGTTTCCAAATTCCTGAGACGGTAGAGAGAAGTTTGGTTGAGCCATTAGTGCAAGCGAATTAGGTTGTGGTCCTGGTATGAAACCTCCTCTTGCTGCAACTTCTTTGTCTACTTCTGATTGATGTTGTTTGAGAAAATCATAAATCAATCCATATTTGATCTCACCAATCTTCTTCGATTGCCTAACAAACGTTGCATATTTCTGCCATTCAGGACCGAGGCATCCCAGAAATTTGGAGTTGATTGCAATCCTTGGAAACTTCATGTCATGACGATCAAGGTCGTTAACAACATTGGTGAAACGGTGGTAGTATGATTCGATTGTCTCTCCCGGTTCCATAATAAAATTGTTGAATTCCATGTACAATTTTGATTCAAGATCTTCCTGATTGAGCTCTGTTCCTTCCATCAGAAGATGCACATGCTCCCACATGTCCTTTGCAGTCTTCTGAGCATCAACACTTCGATAGATGGGATTTGGAATTCCCTGAAGAATGAATGCCATTGCCATTCCATTTGCTTCTTGTTGTAAGACTTGTTCAGTTGTATAGCTGGAAACAGCAATAGGAGTGGATGTTTCTTCTCTTTCAGGAGTAGCTGGAACAACAATTACTGGTTCTGGAAAGGGCCCCACAGTGATGACATGCTTTAAATACGGTCCATGGGGTTTGCGGAGTTCAATGAATCGGAGAAACCTGCTTGCCCACTGCACGTAGTTTCCAGGTGTTAACATGGGTGGAGTGTCTTGATTTCCAGCCTCATGACGAGATTGCTGACTGCTTATAGCTTCACACATCTTATGAAACCAGTGAGGTTCTCTGGACACTGAAGGATTGGTATGTGTTAAATTACACATACCTTTTACCTATTTAAACAGACCAAATAGACCAAAAACTGACCGAATATGCCAAATATATGTTGTTTTTGTGTTTGTGAATATGCAGGTATGGATATCTAGAAAAATGGATAAAAATCAAGAAAAAGACAAAGACGAGCACGGGAAATGGAAAAGAGCTCAAAAGACGGGACCCGGGAAGAAATTCACGAGTTTGGTCGAGTTATTGTGCAAAAATCCCGAAGAGCCCTTGGATTATTTTTAGTTGGCAATATTGGTCCTCGGATGAACTTTACAAAATTGGCAGATTTGGTCCCTGATGTTTGCATGATTTACACCTTAGTCCTTGTGTTTAACCAAATTATCCTAACCATTTACTAAAATTCCGCTAAATCCCAACCCACTTAAACCAACAATAACCCCAACCCCCTTTTATCTCCACAACCGGACCTAAAACTAAACACTACCCAACCCTTTAACAACCCAACCGGCCCAATTCACTTAACCATCAAACCAAGCCCATCAAACCTTCAAAAAACCGACCCACCCATTACTTTTAGTTAAATAACTAAACACGCAGGCACATTCGGTCAAATCCCCAAAAGAATGGGTCAAAATCCCTAATAAACTAAAACACCTTCTTCTTCCTCCCCTAATATACCGCCCTTATCACCACTACCCACTCTAACCCTTCGCTAATCTCCACCTCACCACAACCAGACAAACACCCACATGGGCATGTCTTTGGTCCCCTCCCCTCCACCTCATCAAGCCGAGGCTTCAAAATAGATCAACGATCAAGATCAAAAGAAGTGGTCACCAAGAATTCATCCAAGGGTCGACAAGAGCACAAGGAACACTCTCACACTACTAGCACACTCGGCTAGGGTTTTTATTTTTTTAGTATAAATAGAACGAGCAGCCGATTGTCATTTTTTTTTCTTGTCCCTCTTTTCATGTTTTTAGAAAAGTGTTAGACCATTTCTTCTAGGTTTATTTAAGCGTTTTTTTTTAAGGTACCTTGTATTTCATATTTAGTTGTAATTTAATCTTGTTTTAATTTAAGTTTATTTATTTTTATTCGGTTCATTATTTTTCTGCTTGTCTTTGCTTGTTCTTCTTGCTCTTGAATGTGGAAGTTGTTATGAGGTTAAATTTGTTATGCTTGAGATCTGGTTAAGTTTTAAGATTCTGCTATTGTGGTTATATGTGATTTTTGTTCTACATATTTTAAGATGCGAGTTTAGTTTACATATTTTAGTTGTCTTTAAAAAGAGTTAAGTAAAGTATTTGTTGTTAGTTGGATTCGAACCTAGGATCTCATTAGTTAAGTTTGATCTGTGTGGTTTATTTTACTAGGCTGCTAGTTTGAGTTTGAAAAAAAAAAAAAAAAAAAAAAAAAAGTTTAGCCAAATATTGGAGTTAGTGGGATTCGAACCTAATTGATATGCATAGGTTTTTAGTTGTTTGTTGAATTATTTGTTCTTATTAGCCTAATTGATATGCGTAGCGAGTAGTTTATTAGTGTTTGCTAAGTGATATGAATTTGTGATTTAAGTGTGGATTAATAAAAAAGGGATTGTGATTAATAATTAGTCAAATTGTTTAGATTTGTAATTTTATTATTTGAAGGGCAAAAGCCGGAAAATAATCAAATTACACATCTAGTAATTATTTTCTTTTTAAAGGATTATTTGCAAAATAAACCAACGTTGTGAGGAAATAATCTTGTTTAAGGAAAATAATTCGTCATCAAACCTTATTCCACACTTAATGAACTTGTCACGTCACTTAGCAAACGTATTTCCCATATATATCTTTTAAATCATTTTTAGAATTACCTAGTTGCCTCTATTACTTAGTAAATTTGTTAGTTTACTATTAGTACAATTAGTTTTAGATTATTTATTTGCTACTAGTTTTTAGATTAGATTGCTTTTAGGATTATTTGTGCTTTACGTACTTGTTTTATATGCTTTATTATTGTGTTTTTTTTAGTTTATGTTTGCTATCGTAGTTATAAAATCCAAAATTCTCACTTTTATTCACATTCACTACACGAATCACGTTCCGGGAACACAAATTCCATTCGATCTTCGTCGGGACAACGAACCTGGGCTTTGCATATTTCCGGTGCAATTCTCCTCCTTGTACTATAAATTGTTTTACGATATCAATTTTTGGCGCCGCTGCCGGGGAAGGTTGAAGTGAGTGCGTGATTCCGTTTTTCGATTCGTGTTTTGAAGAATCTTCCTCGTGAAGTTTCGTAAATATCTTGTAAATATTTTTTTTTACCCAAAAATCCAAAAAAAAAAAAAAAAAAAAAATTAAAAAACTTTGAAAAACCCAAAAAGATTTTCATTTCAAAATTTATTTTCCTTTTTGTTTTTCAAAATGTTTTTCAAAAATTCCAAAAAGATTCTTCTTATCCCTCTTATCCGTTTGATTCTTTCTCCCGTGCCCTCTTATCCGTTTAATTCCTTTTCTCACCCTCTTACCCTTTTTGATTCTTTATCCCTTTACCCTCTATCCATTTGATTCTAAACTTCTTATACCTTTCTTCTATGTCGTCACTGGGCTATTGCTGCTTTCGTTGCAGAGGTCCAGTGGGTGATAATTTTCGTTGTTCCAAGTGTTCGTGTGTGAAGTGTGGAAATGATGCACCTGACGGATCTTGTTATTGGTGTGATTTAGCCCTCAAAGAGCTTAATTCCATCGATAATTCTCAAAGTATTTCCGAACACTCTCCACAACCCCAACCATCCTCACTCACTCAGCATAAGTGCTTTGTATGTGGAGATCCGTTGGGGGATAATTCACTTTGTGAACGATGCTTCTGCAAAGGATGTGGGTTTACCCATGGACTTTGCGTGTGTTGCACTCCTGAAATCGAAAATACACTTAATTGTCCAAATTTTCAAAACGATTTCAACCCTCCTCAAGATTCATTTTGGCAAGAACCATGTTATCAAAACTTCAATGATACATCATTCCAAAATATGCCAAATGATCTTTGTGAGTGTTGTGGAGGTCCTTATAATGGTGGGAATTGTCCCGGTTGTAGCATGGTGGAATCGGGAAACGGGTTTGTCTATGACCAAAATCCTTATTCCTACCATGAAACAACCGACTTTTTCGACCAGCCCCCACAACACCAGATGGAGACATATTCTTGTGAATATTGTGGAGGTAGTCCTCACCCGGGTTTTGACTGTCAAACAGGGAACACGTTTGTCTATGAACAAGTTCCATGTAATCAAAATTTCGGGTATGACCATTGTCCATATAATTCACCGAATCAGTCACAACAATATTATTGTTGTGAGTACTGTGGAGGTCCTCACTATAGCTCTGATTGTCAAACAAGGAGCCCGCTTGTCTATGAGCACGGCCCTTGTGACAATTATGACTACTCTTATCATGACCAACCTCCACAGTATCAAACGATTCAAACTCAACCGCAACCATCTCCTCAAGAATTATTCCAAGACATTCATGATGCTAGGAAAAATCTTCTGGATTCTGCTTTCGAAGATGTATTCCAAAAACTTCATGATGTAAGGAATGCATTTAATGCTTGGGCTGCTAAACAGACCCAAGAGGATCGTCATGGTGAATCTATGGAAGATTTACTCGCCATTGAACGTGCAGCACATAAACCGTTTCTTGTTTAATAAGGCTTGCATGCTCGATGACGAAGATGACGACGAAGATGAGAGTGATATTCCTTTAAATGATAACATTTCTCAACCCTCTCAGTCTAGACCCGAGGACTCTCTAATTATGGGGGATGAGCATTTTAGCACTGTTACTGAAAAGGAATCGGACGAATTCATAAAGTCTAGTGCTGAGAACCTTGTCCCAACCCCAAGTGAGTCTGAGGAGATATTTGACAGAGATTCTGATTCTCCAATTTTTGGAGAATCTCTTGACATCTCTGAGGTTACTTCCGGGATTTTCTCTAACACTCTTTTTGAATTTGATGACGATTGCTTTTCTAGCAACGTTAATCCTCTTTTTGTTGAAGTGTTAGAGAACGATGAGGTCAAAGACTCTAATGTTTTTGATAATATGACCTCAATTGTTAATCCCGAGAATCAAAAGAATATTCTTTCTCCGACATATGTGACAGTGCCTTTTGGGGATCGCCCTTATATTGACTTCGCATATGTCGTTCGAGTTTTTCTACCTTTCTTCTCCTACAAGGTAGATTGTCCTTCCATTCACTCGCTCGTGAGTGAGGACAAAATCTTTGACCCCGGCATCTCTCATTCTTTTAAGCCGGGTATATCTCATCGGAGTGGAACTTTCGAGCACTTCAATGTTTATCCAAACATCTTGAACGAAAGTCCGATTGAGATTATCTCTTCCACTTGCTCCCCCAAGGACAATTAAATTCGGGGCGAGTCTAAGCTTTCCGACTCGATACTAAACAAGCGCTTCGTGGGAGGCACCCCATGCTTATCCATCTATCTTCTTTCTATTTTCTCTCTAATAAGTGTCGTGAGGAGGGTTCCTCTTCCATTTCTTGTGTTTCGTGGTTGTTTGTGTATGTCCAGGTTAGCCCGATTGATGAAGACTCTCGTGCTCGTGGTCTGCTTCTCTCCACTCGAGTTTCATCATTCGTTGCTCATCCGATATCCTTAATCTTATCGTTTTACGTTTATCTTTGGCATAATTCATAAACGGCCTTAGATTTATGTAGGAGAACCCTTACCTTTAAGACATTGAGGACAATGTCTCGTTTTAGTCTGGGGGGGTAATCTTTCGATTTGATTTTTGCCTTGCATTTTTGCCGTTTTCTCTCGCAACCCCGTTTTTCCTCAAAATTTGAAAAAATTCAAAAAAATGAGAAAAATTTTAAATTTTTTTGCAAAAATATAATAAATTTTGACATTTTTGTTGACTTTCCGCTGGTGAGAGTAGGAATAAAATTCTGACTTGACCGGGCGTGTTGAGCCCTAGCTTGTCCCCTTAACCGTTTATAATCTATAAGCTTGTGCTAGTCTTTTACACAAGGAGCTAGAAAACGCGAATTCTTTTTAAGAATTTGCAAGTTCCTGTATTTGACTTTATATATGCATGGCTTGATTATAAGGCTAAGCATTCGCGGATCTTATTATTTAAGATTTTAAATTTGCGAAGAACGAGAAATGATAGAGTTGTTTATAAGTTAGATTGCTAAACGTGGAGTAGTTGGTTCTCTTTAGATCTCATCGAAGTTATTTGTGGCTTTTTGTTCCCATAAGCTTGTTTCACTCAAAAATAGAAATCTAGGAATAATTAAAGCTATTTTGGTTTTGGCGATAATTAGTTTCTATTTCTTCCTTAGAGAATTCTTGCTTATAAAAGTTGGGTACACATCAAGGTACTGCCAGTGTTACGGTGTAATAGACTATTCCATCTTGCCGGCTCGCAACCGATGTTGGGATTGTTATAAAAGCCGTAGGACTTGGAGTTTGGCAATTAATTAATTAATATGATAATGTATAATAATAATCCAAAGCCATAAAAAGTTTTCTACATCTTGCCGGTTCGCAGCCGATGTTGTAGACTTCTAATAAAGGCAGAGGAAAAATTCCAAGGTCATAATAGACTATCACATCTTGCCGGTTCGCAGCCGATGTTGTGATTGTTATAAAAGGCCAAGGACTAAATACATTAATGTGCTTTATAATGTTAAAAATGCCAAACTTCGACTCCGGGGTGTCCTAATAAAGGCTTCCGTCTCTGGACTCGTAGATGAGTTGTTTCGGTCGCAAATAAAAGGGATATTCTCAAAATCGTGTTAAATCAGAGACCTTGATGTGGACCTCATTTTTGTATGCAACGGTTTTCGAGGGAAGATTTGGAAACTACTTAGCGTCTAAACTAGGTATCTTTATCGGATTAAAACTTATCGAAATGAGAATTTGAAGAAATTCATTTCTCACCAAAAATAAAATAAATAGAGGAAAATAGGAATTTGGGAACAAAAAGTCCACAATTAGCTTTTATGGGTAGTGTCGGCAATATAACTTGTAAATAACAATGATTTCGTTTTTAAGCTTAGTTTGGGGACTCGTGAAGAATCAGGAACGACGAATTTTATCCGTATGGTCACTTCTTTATGAGTCGTGTTTCCTACTCGAAGACCCTAAAAGTTATCGTTAGATAATGATTGTCAACAAAGCCGTCACATGATTATGATAAAAAATACATAAATAGAATAAAAGGAAAATCGGGGAGTTTTTAGAACTTGAGATTTCTTAATCTCTTTTGAAAATTTTGCTACTTCTCAAAGTTAGTAAAAAGAGATTGGAAATTTTTGGTTTCAAAAACGTGTTTTTATAACATTGCGTGAGGACACAGCAATATCTTAGTCTGGGGGAATTTTGGTATGTGTTAAATTACACATACCTTTTACCTATTTAAACAGACCAAATAGACCAAAAACTGACCGAATATGCCAAATATATGTTGTTTTTGCGTTTGTGAATATGCAGGTATGGATATCTAGAAAAATGGATAAAAATCAAGAAAAAGACAAAGACGAGCACGGGAAATGGAAAAGAGCTCAAAAGACGGGACCCGGGAAGAAATTCACGAGTTTGGTCGAGTTATTGTGCAAAAATCCCGAAGAGCCCTTGGATTATTTTTAGTTGGCAATATTGGTCCTCGGATGAACTTTACAAAATTGGCAGATTTGGTCCCTGATGTTTGCATGATTTACACCTTAGTCCTTGTGTTTAACCAAATTATCCTAACCATTTACTAAAATTCCGCTAAATCCCAACCCACTTAAACCAACAATAACCCCAACCCCCTTTTATCTCCACAACCGGACCTAAAACTAAACACTACCCAACCCTTTAACAACCCAACCGCCCAATTCACTTAACCATCAAACCAAGCCCATCAAACCTTCAAAAAACTGACCCACCCATTACTTTTAGTTAAATAACTAAACACGCAGGCACATTCGGTCAAATCCCCAAAAGAATGGGTCAAAATCCCTAATAAACTAAAACACCTTCTTCTTCCTCCCCTAATATACCGCCCTTATCACCACTACCCACCTCTAACCCTTCGCTAATCTCCACCTCACCACAACCAGACAAACACCCACATGGGCATGTCTTTGGTCCCCTCCCCTCCACCTCATCAAGCCGAGGCTTCAAAATAGATCAACGATCAAGATCAAAAGAAGTGGTCACCAAGAATTCATCCAAGGGTCGACAAGAGCACAAGGAACACTCTCACACTACTAGCACACTCGGCTAGGGTTTTTATTTTTTTAGTATAAATAGAACGAGCAGCCGATTGTCATTTTTTTTTTGTCCCTCTTTTCATGTTTTTAGAAAAGTGTTAGACCATTTCTTCTAGGTTTATTTAAGCGTTTTTTTTAAGGTACCTTGTATTTCATATTTAGTTGTAATTTAATCTTGTTTTAATTTAAGTTTATTTATTTTTATTCGGTTCATTATTTTTCTGCTTGTCTTTGCTTGTTCTTCTTGCTCTTGAATGTGGAAGTTGTTATGAGGTTAAATTTGTTATGCTTGAGATCTGGTTAAGTTTTAAGATTCTGCTATTGTGGTTATATGTGATTTTTGTTCTACATATTTTAAGATGCGAGTTTAGTTTACATATTTTAGTTGTCTTTAAAAAGAGTTAAGTAAAGTATTTGTTGTTAGTTGGATTCGAACCTAGGATCTCATTAGTTAAGTTTGATCTGTGTGGTTTATTTTACTAGGCTGCTAGTTTGAGTTTGAAAAAAAAAAAAAAAAAAAAAAAAAAAAAAAAAAAAAAAAAAAGTTTAGCCAAATATTGGAGTTAGTGGGATTCGAACCTAATTGATATGCATAGGTTTTTAGTTGTTTGTTGAATTATTTGTTCTTATTAGCCTAATTGATATGCGTAGCGAGTAGTTTATTAGTGTTTGCTAAGTGATATGAATTTGTGATTTAAGTGTGGATTAATAAAAAAGGGATTGTGATTAATAATTAGTCAAATTGTTTAGATTTGTGATTTTATTATTTGAAGGGCAAAAGCCGGAAAATAATCAAATTACACATCTAGTAATTATTTTCTTTTTAAAGGATTATTTGCAAAATAAACCAACGTTGTGAGGAAATAATCTTGTTTAAGGAAAATAATTCGTCATCAAACCTTATTCCACACTTAATGAACTTGTCACGTCACTTAGCAAACGTATTTCCCATATATATCTTTTAAGTCATTTTTAGAATTACCTAGTTGCCTCTATTACTTAGTAAATTTGTTAGTTTACTATTAGTACAATTAGTTTTAGATTATTTATTTGCTACTAGTTTTTAGATTAGATTGCTTTTAGGATTATTTGTGCTTTACGTACTTGTTTTATATGCTTTATTATTGTGTTTTTTTTAGTTTATGTTTGCTATCGTAGTTATAAAATCCAAAATTCTCACTTTTATTCACATTCACTACACGAATCACGTTCCGGGAACACAAATTCCATTCGATCTTCGTCGGGACAACGAACCTGGGCTTTGCATATTTCCGGTGCAATTCTCCTCCTTGTACTATAAATTGTTTTACGATATCAAGGTTCTCTGGACACTGAAGGATTGTTCTGAAGGTAATTTTGTTGCATTATTTGTTGTGGAGATAGTTGTGGTGGAAGATTGAATTGATGTTGTTGCACATATGCATGATGTTGTGGATATTGTTGAGGAAATTGTTGTTGTTGTTGAGGGTATTGTTGTTGCTGAGGATATTGCTGTAGCTGGTAGTAGTAATTAAAGTGTGGTGGTTGAGACATCGTGTAGTAGCTTGTGACGGTTAAGGATCTTCAAAGGATAAAGACGGTTGTTGTGTGAAGATTAGATAAGAATCAATTATTTGTTCGGTTAAACACTTGTTCTATCAAAGTTGTTTGGTTCCTAAAATTCGACTACTAAAATTGGACTAACAAAGTTCGACTAATCTGAAGTTTGACTAAACCAAAGTTCGCCTAAACAAAGTTCAACTAATCTGAAGTTCGACGAAATCAAAGTTCAACTAATCTGAAGTTCGACTAAATCAAAGTTCGACTAAGCTGAAGTTCGACTAAACAAAGTTCAACTAATCTGAAGTTCGACTAAATCAAAGTTCGACTAATCTGAAGTTCGACTAAATCAAAGTTCGACTAGTATGAAGTTCGACTAAACAAAGTTCAACTAATCTGAAATTCGACTAAATCAAAGTTCGACTAGTATGAAGTTCGATTATACCACCTAGCTCGGTGAATAATCAGTAGTTTGATTAACGTACAAGTTCGATCAAGTAAACTTCGATGAACAAAAATTCGATGAATATATCTCTGACGAACATTAACAACTCGGATGAACACTAACAATTCGGATTTCTTAATTTTTTCTTAGATCTAACCTTTTAACAACCTAAATTACCCCTAGGCGAATGATACCACTTGATGTTTTATACTATTATGAATTAAGCTACCACTAATTACCTACTAAATCTAGAGAGAGAAAGCTAGAGAGAGAAAGAGATTGAAGGGAGATGATAACACACAATTAGGAACAATATTATAAATTCATCAACCAACACCCTTCCCTTGAATGGGAGGGGTATTTATAGTTTTACAATAGAATGGGCTACTAGCCCAACTTACTTAACTTAATACATTCTTAACAATAATAAATGATAAGATGACACAGCCCATGGGCCTTCTACACGGGCTGGGCCTAATAACAAACCTAAAGGCCTAAGCAACCTATTACAAATGATCAATACTTGAAATATTACAAAACGTGTTCCCAACAGAGACCAAGATCAGTTAAGCCCACTTTGACACAAAGATTTAACAAAAAAAAGAATGTGACAAACGAACCACAAACTGGTTTGAGGCCCACGAATCATAAACCAGATTGTACAAAATGAGAACCAAGAATAGAGTATAGCAGTTTGTACACAAATATACGAACCAAAAAGAATGAAACCAACACACAATCAAACCGAACGTAACCATGGCTCTTGATACCAATTATAGGATATAACCATCTTGATTGTGTGGTTGATTCGGGTGGTCTTGATTCATGGAATATTAGATCCATGGTTTGAGTTAGATGCAAGAACTAGAGAGAGAGAGAGTTGAAAGGGAAAACTTGATCTATTAGATTGTAGGTGAAATTGTGACAAGAGTTCCAACCCTTCCCAAGTGTGGGAAGGGGCTTATATACTACTACATATTGGTGCCCCTAGTGGACTGTGGAGTGAGCTAACAGTGGGGAAAGCCCCGACCCACTCCACAAATATAAATACGACTAAGTTAATACTAATATTACTAATAATACTAAACGAATATATATAAGCCTACGAGCTATATAAATGCTAATTAGATGCTCGGGGTGACCGAGCCTTCATCTGAATATTTATATTCCTAACATAAACGATCACAAAACTTATTGTTAGTAACCTCTAAAATAAGTTTTCCAAATGTAGCAGCTATTCTGGGTTATGAAGATCTTCAGTTTGGAAATTATTTAATCACTCGAGTTTACTACGTCGAAGGGTTGGGACACAACTTGTTTTCAGTTGGGCAGTCTCGTGATGCAGATTTAGAGGTTGCATTTAGGAGAAACACATGCTTTGTTAGAAATTTGGTTGGAGATGATCTCTTAACTGGGAATCATGCCACAACCTATATGCTATCGACATCAACCAAATGACCTCTTCATCACCAATTTGTCTTATGACAAGAGCATGCAAAACAAAGTCCTGGCTGTGGCATAGATGTTGGGAATTAAATGTTCTGAAGATTAAGTATCAAGAATTACAAGTATTAATAGTTCCAACCGATGTGTAGAATACTCTAACAGTTCCAACTGCTGGTATATATCTTAGGACTGTTCAAGTTATATCTAACCGTACTAACTGATGTTGGTACTGGTAGTACAAAGAAGGGACTGCTAGTTGATACTGCTGGGTGGATAATTGTCACATATACAACTGCTGGATGGATAAGTATTGAAAAGATATTTGTGTATTAAAGTCAAGTATATACGGTAGAAAATATCTTTTAGCAAATTGATCAATATCAAGTTGTGTACTAAGATACATGTTGTATCTTATGTACTGACACACTCAAGATAAGTTAGCAAGTAGTTTGACTAGACTTAACAATATTGTAAAAGATCTTTCTTGTAATATAAAAGAAAGATCTTAGACTAGAGATATGTGTGTGTTCAAGTGTGTGTTAAATATACAGTGCAAAAATATCTCTCAAGAACAAAGAACAAAAACAATATCACAAGATATAGAAACTTTAGATTCAAGGTTGTAACCCTAGTGATAACTCAAGATCACTCGTATTATTATCTTAATAATATTGAATTGTTTGGTGTTAATCTTTCATTGTTCATTGACATATAACAAAAACAACTGTTCCATTTCCATAACCATAATAACCTTCTAAGTGTGATTAAGTAGATTCCGCATACTTAATCATATTAACTCAATATATCATACACAAAAAGTAAAAAGGGTTTAACCACCTTAACCGTGTGTCGAATCCTAACAAGTGGTATCAGAGCACATGCTGATATTTGATTTAGAAGAAGAAGTAGAAATGGACGTTGAATCTATTCAGACAAATGTTGCTGCGAAGATTCCCATGCTCAATCAGAATGAGTTTGAGATGTGGAGGCGGAGGATAGAGCAATATTTCCCAGTGCAAGATTATGCACTTTGGGAAATCATTGAAGATGGAGACTCTTACCAGCCTACCACCACTACATCAACAGTGGACGAAAAAGTGGTGTCAACTCTGCAGACAAAGCCAACATCTGCAGAAGAAAGAATAAAGAAGAAAAATTACTTGAAGGCAAGAAGCATGCTGATGATGACCATTCCCAATGATCAACTTCTAAACTTCAGCAAGTTCAAAGATGCCAAGTCATTATTTGAAGCTATTATTGCCAGGTATGGTGGAAATGAAGCCACTAAGAAAACCCACAAGACACTGCTCAAACAGCAGTTTGAAAACTTCTCCTCTACATACAATGAATCTCTTGACCATATGTTTAATAGGCTTCAGAACATTGTGAGCCAACTTGCTATTCTTGGGGTTGAAATACCTCAAGAAGATTTGAACTCAAAATTTCTGAGAAGCCTACCAGAAGAGTGGACTATGCATGTTGTTGTCTGGAAGAATAAGCCAGACCTTGAAATAATGGAGCTTATAGATTTGTATAGCAACTGTAAGATTGTGGAGCAAGATTTGAAGAAGAATGGAGGTACTAGTTCTAATACTGGGAACATGGCATTTATGTCAACTCCTAGTACCTCAAAATCAAGTGAAGAGGTGAAAGTTGTTGATGGTGTTGGTACTGCTAGTTCATCAAGCAGTACCATAGGTATTTTAGATGAAAAGACTTGTTGTACATTTCTTACAAGTCAAAATAATGGGTCCATGCTCACCTATGAAGACCTCCAAGAGATCCATGAAGATGATCTGGAGGAAATGGATCTAAAATGGCAAATTTCTCTTCTTAGCATGAGAGCCAAGAAGTTCAATCACAAGACGGGGAAAAAGCTTGTAATCAGCAACACTGATGCTGCTGGTTTTGATATGTCAAGGATAGAGTGCTATAACTGCCATATGATGGGTCATTTCTCAAGAGAGTGCAGAAGACCAAGGCAGCAAGATAGCAAGAACAAAGGTTTTTGAAGCACATCCAAAACAAGGGAGGTTTCTGAGCCGAACTCAAAGGCTATGGTAGCTATTGATGGATTAGGTTTTGATTGGAGCTTCATGGTAGATGAAGAAGAAACTCCTGCTCAGATGGCACTTATGGCTTTTTCTGCTACTGAGGTACAAAGTCATAAAGCTTGTTCAAATACTTGTTCTGCTCTTAATGCTCTACAAGTTTTAATCAAACAATATGATGATCAAAAGAAAGAGCTAAGCAGCACTTTTAAAAACTTTATAAACTATAAGTATGGATTAGAGACTCTAGAGAAACAAATCACACACTATAAGGAAAATGAATTAGCTTTTTCTGATGACAAAGCTCTCCTAAGATAGGACATATTCTTTAGAGATGCTGAAATTAAGCTTTTGAGAGAAGCTTTTGATAGGGTCAAAAAGGAAAATGGAAACATTCACTTGACTACACAGGCACTAGAACATGCTTCTAGAGGTGTGCACAACATAATAGAAAGTCAAGTGATTAATAGAGCTAAGTCAGGGTTAGGATATAAGAGTGTCCCACCTCCTTATAGAGGCATCCCAAAACCCCCCAGGGATTAACCTAAGGAATTCAGGTTTACCTGAATTTCAAGAACCAATAATGGAATATGGTTCTAAGACTACTGAGAGTCTTAAGGTAGAAAAGGTAAGTGAAAGTTTAGATAAAACTTTACTTTATCAGGACAAGGTGTCCTTTGTTAAGAAATTAGATGCTATAGTTGTTGAAGATTGTACAACTTAGTGATGAAGAAGAACAGGTTATGTCTAAACCTGAAGTAGTTAAGAAAGCAGGAACAAGGGTTCCTAAAGTGATCAAAAAGGATACTGTTAAGCCTAGTTCAAACATTAAACATGTTAGGCAACCAGTTAAATATTGTGAATAATATAGATCCACTAGCAAGCCCAGAGGTAACCAAAGAAATTGGAATGGCCTCAAGTCTAACCAATTAGGTGATGACTTTTTCTTTTATAATAAAGCTTGTTACACATGTGGTAGTTTTGATCATCTTGCAGCTTTCTGCAGCCATTGGGTATCTGGGTATGAAAACAATAGGGTGAATTTCAAAAGGCAAACTCCTCAAACTCACTTTCACTCTAACTCCAAGAGTATAAAACCCAGAGCAGTTTCGACAGCAGTCTCTAATGCTAGGCAATCAGTTTCAACTGCTAGACCATTTATAATTGTTAACCCAAAACTAACAGTTAAAAATGCAAAAACAACTTTCAAAAATGCCTTAAAAACTGTTACAAGGCCCATTCAATCAAAAGCAGTAGTCCAAAAATAAGTTTGGAAACCAAAGGGTTCAACTGCAAAACCAGCAGTTAGTACTGCTACTCCAGCAGTTAAAACTGCTAGGAAAGCCGTTAGTACTGCTGCTTGGAAAAACAGGGCAAATGCTGTTAAGACCTCAGCATGTTGGATTCTTAAATCCAATGTTGCATCAACTGTCCTTAAAAGATTAAATTACATTGATGCAAGAGGCAGATCCAAGTCAGTAATGGCTTGGGTCCCCAAAAGAAACTAATACTTCTCATTTATGTGCATGAACATTCAACTGATAAACAAGAGGATCAAGGTTATTCAGATAGTGGATGTTCAAGGCACATGACAGGCAACAAGTCTTATCTCTCAGATTTTCAATCAATAGATGGAGGCTATGTTACCTTTGGAGGAGGTGTTGGTGGCAAAATTTCCGGTAAAGGTACCATTAAAACTGGAAATTTAGATTTTGAAGATGTGTTCAATGTAAAAGAGCTAAATTATAATCTTTTTAGTGTCTCACAAATGTGTGACAAAAAGAACAATGTTCTTTTCTGTGAGACTGAATGTCTTGTACTTTCTCCTGATTTTAAGATGCCTGATGAAAGTCAAGTACTTCTAAAAATTCCTAGAAAGGGCAATATGTACAGTGTAGACATGAAGAACATTGTTCCTAAAAAGAATTTAACTTGTCTTGTTGCAAAGGCCACATTGGATGAATCAATGAAATGGCATAGAAGGCTTGGTCATATTAACTTCAAAACCATAAATAAAATTGTTAAGAATGGTTTGGTAAGAGGTTTACATCAAAAACAATTTGAAAATGATCAAACATGCATTGCTTGTCTTAAAGACAACCAACACAAAGCCACTTGAAATTGATGACTATACTAGATTTACATGGGTTTTCTTTCTATCTACTAAGGATGAGACTACAAGCATCCTTAAGACATTCATTACACAGATAGAAAACCAAGTAGACAAGAAAGTGAAAGTCATTAGATGTGATAATGGGACAGAGTTTAAGAATAGAGTTATGGATGATTTCTGCAAACAAAAAGGTATTAGGAGAGAATTTAGTGTTGCTAGAACTCCACAACAGAATGGTGTTGTTGAGAGGAAGAATAGAACACTAATTGAAGCTGCTAGAACTATGTTAGCTGATTCTATGTTCAAAATAGAGTTTTAGTTGTACAACCTCACAATAAGACATCATATGAACTTTTTAGAGGTAGATCTCCTGCAATAGGATTTCTTAGACCTTTTGGATGTCATGTGACAATTCTCAATACCTTAGACCATTTAGGAAAATTCGATGGTAAAGCAGATGAAGGATTCTTTGTTGGATATTCTCTTAATAGCAAAGCATTTAGAGTATACAACACAAGAACTATGATTGTAGAAGAAAATCTACATGTGGAGTTTTTAGAAGATAAATCCAATGTAGAAGGTCAAGGACCAAAATGGCTATTTGATCTTGAAACACTAACCAATTCAATGAATTATGTGCCTGTTGTTGCAAAAACTAATGATTTTTCAGGTTCACAAGCAACAGATGAGGCAAGGTTAGAAAAGGAGACAAACCAACATCATGTTTGGATGCCAATATGGTCAAGTACAAGTGTGGAATCAACTTCAACAACTGATGAATCTTCTTCTGGCAAAGCTAAAGAAGGTGTTGAAGATGAAAGCAAGAAAGATGGAACTGAGAAACAAGACAGTCAAGTTAGCAGTTCAAAAGCAGTTTGTACTGCTGAGACAGAGCATTCAACTACTGGCCCTTCAGAAATGAAAGAAGCAAAATTCTCAGACAGTGAGGTGGATTTCA
Organism: Artemisia tridentata subsp. tridentata; assembly: GCA_021014915.2. NCBI lineage: Eukaryota > Viridiplantae > Streptophyta > Magnoliopsida > Asterales > Asteraceae > Artemisia > Artemisia tridentata. Next base: position 235,838,673 of record CP139502.1, on the reverse strand, counting down.
ACAATCTTCCATCAAATTATCAAGTTCCTACTACTCCACAAACAAGAATTCACAAAGTCCACTCCCTAGATAATGTGATTGGAGATGTACAATCAGGTGTGAAGACAAGACAACAACTGATGTCTTCAGACCAACAAGGGCTTCTTGATGCCCTTTATGCTTCAAAGCAACATGAGTTTTCAAACTCTTGCTTGTTTGTATTTTTTCTTTCACAAGATGAACCAAAGAACATTCTGAAAGCCTTAGATGATTCAAGCTGAGTAGAAGCTATGCAAGAGAAGCTTCTTCAGTTCAAGATTCAGAAAGTTTGGATGCTAGTTGATTTACCTAAGGGTGCAAAGGTAATTGGCACTAGATGGGTTTTCAAGAATAAAAGGGATGAAAGGGGTATAGTGATTAGGAATAAGACTAGATTAGTAGAGCAAGGGTACACACAACAAGAAGGGATAGACTATGATGAAATTTTTGCTCCAGTAGCAAGAATTGAGGCAATTAGGCTTTTCTTAGCTTATGCTTCATTTTTAGGCTCCACAGTTTACCAAATGGATGTCAAGAGTGCTTTTCTATATGGTACTATTGAAGAAGAGGTTTATGTCTCACAACCTCCTGGTTTCATTGATCCAGAACATCCAGATAGAGTGTACAGAGTAGTTAAAGCTCTATATGGCCTTCATCAGGCACCAAGAGCTTGGTATGAAACACTTTCTTCCTATTTAAAAGCAAATGGATTTCAAAGAGGAAAGATTGATCAGACACTTTTCATCAAACAACACAAGAAGGATCTTCTGTTAGTGCAGGTGTATGTGGATGACATTATCTTTGGATCTACAAGGAAGGAAATTTGTTTGGAGTTTGAGAAGCTTATGCATGATAAGTTTCAGATGAGTTCCATGGGGGAACTTACATTCTTTTTGGATTTGCAAGTTAAACAGTCATATGAAGGCATATTTATTAGTCAAGATAAATATGTTGCTGAGATACTAAGGAAGTTCAACTTTGCTGATTCAAAAATGGCAAGCACACCAATGGAATCTGAGAAGCCTCTTCTAAAAGACTTAGGTGGAGAAAATGTAGATGTACACACATACAGATCTATGATAGGATCTTTGATGTATCTCACATCATCAAGACCTGACATCAGGTTTTCTGTTTGTGTTTGTGCAAGATTTCAAGTAACTCCAAAGGTTTCTCATTTAACAGCAGTCAAAAGGATTTTTAGATATCTCAAAGGTCAACCAAGGTTGGGTTTATGGTATTCTAGAGAATCACCTTTTGATTTGGTAGCATTTTCGGATAGTGATTATGCTGGTGTTAGCTTGGACAGAAAGTCAACAACTGGAGGATGTCAATTCCTTGGGTGTAGACTTATCTCATGGCAGTGTAAGAAGCAGACAATTGTGGCTACTTAAACAACTGAAGCTGAATATGTAGCTGCTGCAAGTTGCTGTGGTCAAGTTCTATGGCTTCAAAACCAACTTCTTGACTATGGGTATAATTTTTTAAACACTGTTATTCATATTGATAACAGTAGTACAATTTGCATCATTAAAAATCCAGTACAACATTCTAAAACAAAACACATTGAAATTAGACATCACTTTATAAGAGACTGCAATGAGAAAAGATTAATTCAAGTTCTTAAAATTGCTTCAGAATTTAACTTTGTAGATCTACTAACAAAAGCTTTTGATATTGGAAGGTTTCAGTACTTGGTAGCAAGTATTGAAATGCTTAATTCTTAAAATTTCTAATCTTTGTAGTTTTTTTTATATGTTAAGGTTGTACTGATATCTTTGTAAATTGATACTGTTAATGGAATAGTTAGTACTGCTAGTACAAATTGTTAGGGATTCGACACACGGTTAAGGTGGTTAAACCTTTTATACTTTGTGTGTATGATATATTGAGTTAATATGATTAAGAATGCGGAATCTACTTAATCGCAATTAGAAGGTTATTTTGGTTATGGAAATGGAACAGTTGAGTTTGTTATATGACAATGAACAATGAAAGATTAACACCAAACGATTCAATATTATTACGATAATAATACGAGTGATCTTGAGTTATCACTAGGGTTACAACCTTGAATCTTAAGTTTTTCTAACTTGTGATATTTTTGTGTTTGTTCTTGAGAGATATATTTTTCGCTATAAGTTTTAACACCACACCAACACATAATATCTAGTCTAAGATCTTCTTTTATGGTCCAAGAAGATCTTTACAATATTTCTTAAAGTCTAGTCGAACTACTTGCTAACTTATCTTGAGTGTGTCAGTACATAAGATACAACATGTATCTGTGTACACAAGTTGTTAACTAAGCACATGGGGTAAGATATTATCTACCGTATATTGTTGACCAAAATACACATAATATCTTTTCATACTTATCCACTCAGCAGCAGAATGTACTTAAGCAGCAGCAATGTAAACACTAGCAGCAGAATCCTTCAGCAGCATAATGTTAAGCCTAGCAGCAGAATCATTTATCGCTAACAGCAGAATCAAATGTTCTAGCAGCAGGAACGAACATTAGCAGCAGGAACCAAATGCTCTAGCAGCAGAATCATACTTAGAGTATTTCTTTGAATAGAACCCGTTATTAAACTTCTTGAATATTTAATTCCCAACAATCCTCCCCTAAACATGTTAATCCATTTCAACATGTTTCTGAATTAAATTAGGGATTGTGAAGATCTTTCAAACACTTCTGTTCTTCAAGATTGAATATCTTTCTCAGTAACTCATCTGTTTTTTTTTTTCTTTTTTTTTTTTGACTTTATCAATATCAACACTCATCTTAAACACTGACCTAAAGATGGTGCAACTTCCTTGGATGGAGGAATTATAAGAGGCAATGATGCTGTGTATCTTGGATGCTTGTTTCAACAAGTGAAATCATCTATCAGCATGCCTTTGCAAGTGATGAGCAAACGTGGTAAACTGAAATTGAAACTTTTCTTTGTTTGACCTAGATAGAACTTTCTCCTTTATTTCTAATCTTGTCATTTTCAACCTCCATGTCATTATCTTGTATGCTCTTGTCTTTTCCTCCCTTTCATTGGTTAATCTTCCAACTTTATTTCCTCCCTGTAGGATCGAGTGCTTCTAGCTTGATAGAGCTTGGTTAAACCGAGAATCTCTAGGTGTAAGACTTGTGTTAATGCGGAAACTAAACAACAAGAATGCAAAGAAGAAAATAACTATGAAGGTTTTGATCCTTTATGGATCGGTTATGAACTAACAACGATGTTTTATTAAATATTGTAATGTCGTACAAAACTCATAGACGGGTGTTTCTTTTATACTAACAATAAACCCTAACCCTAACCCGTCATACAAGAAAACGTGTGAAGAGATAAACATGATCTCTTCTAAAAATAAATCTAACAAACTTTCTAAACATACAGGATAACAATTAATAAAACCCGCAGCAATAAACACTATCAGCAGAAACAAAACTATACTATCGGCAGGAACCAACTGCAGCAGCAATGTATAACTATCAGCAGGAACCAGCTTCACTATCAGCAGCAATGAGAAATCCAGCTTCACTATCAGCAGCAATGAGAAATCTTTATTTCTCAGAGATCCTAACAATCCTCCCCTAATCTTGAAGTTGACTAGGTTAACTTGCAAGATTCCACTTGATAGAGCTTGAACTTCTCAGGCTTGAGGATTGCGATAGAGCAGCAATAATAGTAAGTAACCAGCAACAACAAACTTTAAGCATACACTTCCAGCAGCAACCTCTATAATTTAGCAGCAATAGGAAATCATCTTCAAAATATTAAGCTGGTCACCATGTCAGTCACTTGAACTTAATCACTTTAAGTTTCATACTATTCTCATCACTTCCAGGTGTGTTAACTCCTGTCAGAGGTGAATCATTGAAAATTAATGGATTTGATATCTCTTTACCAATAGCCATCACGACTGGAGTAGCCAATGTTTTGGTGTGTTAGACCATGGTACATTGATAACCATCTGATTTTTAGTAAATCAGCAACTTTAAACGGATTTAACTTATCTTTACCTGTAGCCGTTTGCTCAGGACTAGCCAATTCTTAGGTTGAAGATAACCTTTGGTGAATTGATTACCAAGTATGGTATTCCACTGCCTTTACCACAAGCCATACACTTGTGGGCTAGCCAGTTCTTTGGAAACCCCAAAGGAGTAAAATCCATGGTGAATTGAAAACCATTTCAACTCTCAGGAATGAACCATGGGTGAGTTGAAGTACCCTATAGCTTTGAGCAAGCTATTACAGCTATCAACAGATTTGACAATCACACCAGAGATGTACCCTCATGGTGAGTCAACTCTTTCTTGTCTGTGAGACATGGTGAGTTGAATACCATTTGATGTGTAGGTGTACACACCAACACTGTACCTGCAAGGTGTTGCTTAAAACCAACTAATTAGCACACAAAATATATAATTTTTTTTTTAAACTAAGAAAAGAGAAAACAAAGAAAATAACAAATTATACAACAGAAAGCCTCCCTTTAGGCCAGAAAGCCTCCTCTTAGGCTTTGTCCTCCCCTCAAACTCAGTACCTAAGGATTTACCATCCCAATATGAACCACCAAATGGTTAAACCTTGGTCCATCAAAAGCCTTGGTCAGCAGATCAGCCACATTGTCATCAGTATGAATTTTAATCACCTGAATAAGATGCTTCTCATAAGCATCTCTTATGAAATGGTGTCTAATCTCAATATGCTTTGTCCTTTGATGATAGACAGGATTTTTAACAATGCACATAGTACTTTGATTATCATTGAAGATCTTAGTGTTCATGAAGTTGAACCCATAATCTAACAGCTGATTTTGCATCCAAAGAACCTGTCCACAGCAGCTAGCAGCAGCAACATACTCTGCCTCAGTAGAAGATGTTGCCACTATAGTCTGCTTCTTGCACTGCCAAGAAACCAACCTTCTACCCAGAAACTGACAACCCCCAGTAGTTGACTTTCTATCAAAGTTAGCACCAGCATAATCACTGTCACTATAAGCTTCCAACACAAAAGGAGAATCTTTTGGGTACCAAAGTCCCAACTTAGGCTGTCCTTTCAAATACTTGAAGATCCTCTTGACTGCATTTAACTTAGAAGTCAAGGGTGTAACCTGATGTCTAGAACATGCACTGACAGCAAACATGATATCAGGTCTAGAAGCTGTCAAATACATGAGTGACCCAATCATGGACCTGTATAGATGAACATTAACAGCAGCATCAGGTTCATTATTGGATTTAGGCTTTGGAGGTTCAAATGGGGTTGTTGCAGTTTTCACATTTTCCATATCAAACTTCTTAAGTATGTCATAAACATACTTCTCCTGACAGATAAAGATCCCATCTGATTTCTGCTTAACCTGAAAACCCAAGAAGAAAGTCATTTCACCCATAGCACTCATCTCAAATTCACTCTTCATCAATTCCTTAAATTCCCTGCACCAGGCTTCATTAGTAGAACCAAAGATGATATCATCTACATAAACTTGTACCAGAATGATATCTTTGAAGTTATTCCTGATGAAAAGTGTTTTATCTATTGCCCCTCTTCTGTAACCATGTTTTAGCAAAAAGGCAGATAGCCTTGCATACCAAGCCTTTGGTGCTTGATGAAGACCATAAAGTGCTTTTACCACTTTATAAACCAAATCAGGATTCTGAGGATCCACAAATCCCTTTGGTTGAGTAACGTAAACCTCTTCTTCAATCCTTCCATACAAAAAGGCACTCTTCACATCCATCTGATATACTACAAACCCCATGAATGAGGCAAAAGCTAAGAATAGTCTGATAGCTTCAACTCTTGCCACTGGTTCAAACACCCCATCATAATCAATCCCCTCTTCTTGTCTATGTACTTAAGACACCAACCTAGCTTTATTTCGAACCACAATTCCCCTAGCATCCCTTTTATTCTTGAGAATCCATTTAGTTCCAATAGCATGCTTTCCTGCAGGCAAAGGTACCAACATCCATACTTTCTGATTCTGGAACTGCTGCATTTCCTCTTGCATAGCCTCAACCCAATCAGAATTATCAAGAGCTTGGGCTATACTACTTGGTTCAATTTGGGATAAGAAACTAGCATAGAGGCAATGTAGGTAATCAGTATGATTGCTCCTTAACTGATCCTGGATATAACTGAGAAAAGCAGATTCTCCAAACTTGGGTTGATGTAAGTTGCTTCTTGTCTGAACAGGGGAATTTAGATCTCCAAGGATCAAGGACTGAGGATGAACTTTATTGATCCTCTTAGTAACAATGGGATTGACATCAATTGAGGATGCCTGATTAGTAATGGAGGGGTTGAAGTCATCATCATATGAGGAAGAAGTGAAAATGCCTGTTCTGGATTGATGATGAGGATCTTCCAGCTTATCTCTTGAAGAGAAGGAATTTCCAAGATCAGAAGGATTGGAAATCTTTCAGGGGAGTTATCAATACCCAGAGAGTCAACAAGTGGAGTAGACACAGGAACACCAGGAGTGGAGACATCAGCAGAATCATTAGAAGAACCAGCTGGAACAGATGTACTACCAGCAGAATTGGTAGCACTACCAGCAGAATTGGTAGCAGTAGGAAAAGGAAGACCGCCAGTAGAATTCAGTTGCTTTCGAACTTCAGCTTCAGCATTTCTCAGAATCTCCTCTGTCTCTTTAGAAAACCCAGAACCAAACATTTCAGCAGCTTTCTTGGCATTATACTCTTGTCTTTGAAGCCTAGCAAGATCTTCTGCAAAACTTGAATCACCTCCAGCCATATCAGAAGAATCTTTAAGCTTTGAACCTGAAATGTTGTTAGAGGGAAAAGAAGGAACAACTATAGGTCGTTCATCACTCTCTGCATCAGAATAATCATCTGAGGTACCTGCATTATTAGTTTGAGAAACATGTGTACCAACAGATTGATTTGCTTTGAATCTAGTGTAACCTAAGGTGTCTGTCAGATAATCTAGGTCAAAGAACCACTCTGGACCTGCACCCTGCAAATTAGGTTTATCCTCAAGATATCTTAAGTTGAGAGTCTCTTCTATCCTCTTAGTAGACAGATTATATACCCTATAAGCTTTACTATGAGCAGAATACCCAACAATAAACCCTTCATCAGCCTTCCCAACAAACTTGCCTAGGTGATCACTAGTGTTCAATATAGTGACATGACATCCAGAAGGTTTAAGGTAACTAATGTTTGGAACTTTCCCAGACAAAAGCTCATAAGGTGTTTTATTATGAGGACTAGTAATAGATACCCTATTCAGCACATAACAAGCAGTGCAGACTGCTTCAGTCCAAAACATAGTGGACATCTTAGAGTCAGCTAACATAGACCTAGCTGCTTCTATTAGGGTCCTATTTTTCCTTTCTGCAACCCCATTTTGTTGTGGGGTTCTAGCATTACTATAGTCCCTTTTATCCCCTTACTCCCACAGAGTTCAATTAGATTAGAATTCTTAAACTCTGTTCCATTATCACACCTTATTGACTAAACCTTTTTATTTAGCTGATTTTCTATGAAGGTGATAAAGTCCCTAATTACTGGATAAGTCTCATCTTTATTACCCAAAAAGAAAGTCCAAGAAAACCTGCTAAAATCATCTGTAATCACCAGACAGTAGTACTTGTGGTCAATACTTCTGATAGAAGTAGGACCAAAGAGATCCATATGGAGAAGCTGCAGAGGCCCAGTGATGTTGCTCACAGCTGTTATTGCCTTGTATGACGCCTTGTGTTGCTTTCCTTTGTTGCATGCAACACAATTGTGATCATTGGAGAAGGTCTTGAGAGGGAGCCCTTGAACTAAACCATTCTTAGCCAGCTTGTTTATGGTCTTGAAATTTACATGAGCCATTCTTCTGTGCCATTTATTAGATTCATCCACAGAAGCTTTTGCCACCAGACAAGCAAGTGAACCCTCAGGCTGAACATCACTTAGATTGAAACTGTAAAGGTTGTAAGTCCTTGGAACTTTGAGTTCAACCTGACTTTCATCAGGCAACTTGAAGTCTTTGGACAACACAAAGCAATCAGTCTCAGTGAAGAGAACACTGTTCTTCTTGTCACAAATTTGTGAGACAGAGAACAAATTAAAGTTTTGTAGTTCCTTCACATAAAGCACATCTTCAAAGTCCAGCTTGGTTGTTTTGATAGTTCCCTTCCCAGTAATTATGCCATCTCCTCCTCCAAATGTCACAGTTCCTCCATTTAAGGGCACAAAGTCATGCAGTCTCTCTAAATTGCCTGTCATACTCCTGGAACATCCACTGTCAACAATGCCAACATCTTTACTTCTAAAAAGAAATTCCTGATACAAAGAATACATTTACAACATTAGATACAAGGGAGACCCAAGCCATTGCTGACTTGAGCCTGCCTAGTGGATCAATAAGTATTAAACCATGGAGATTGATGAGATCCACCATTGTTCTTGGACCCCATTCTCATATATTGTTTATTGTTTCTCCAAGAACAACCTGCTGAGGACTTAACAGCAGTTTCCCATATTGCCCCTCCCATGTGCAAGGTGTCAAAATATACAGGCCTCATATCATTTTGAAAGTAAGTGCTAGTAGGTCTGTAGTAAGGTCTAGCAGCATTGCTTCTCCAACCAGCAGGATTGATCCTACCAGCTGGAACTAGATTACCAGCAGCAACAGGCTTATCAGCAGGAATGGACTTGCCAGCAGCAACAGGCTTACCAGCAGGAACTGGTTCGCCAGCAACAACATACTTACCAGCTGGAGCTGGCTTACCCGCTGAAACAGAAGCTCTACAAGAGTTTATTCTTGCTGCTTGTGGAATGTATGGGGGAATATCATTGACATTGTTCCACACAGACCTATTTTGACAAGCATATATACCCATCTGTTTTTCATAATAGTCACAGTCTTTGATAAGATGATCATAACTACGACACACAAAGAAAGATTTCTTTCTAGGGGACTTTTTCTTAAAATTATCTTTCTCATTGCAACCATAAACACAATTGTTTGAAACAGAACCACAACTAGAAACATTATTGTTTTTAACATTATCAAAAGAAATATCTTCAAATGCAGCTGTCTTTGATTGAGATTCATTAGTAGCTACTTCTGAGGAGAGATCTTCTGATTTTATTGAAGCTGACTTGTCACTTGATCCACATGTGGCATAGTCATTAGTCTTGATTTCTGAAGATTTGTCACTGTAAGAACAAGAGACAAATTCATTAGAGTCACAATCAAGATCAGGCAAGTTCTTTGCCTTTTTGCCATAAGTCATTTGTGAATCATCAGAGTCAGCATAGGGCTCTGCAGGTTTAAATGTTCCAGTTATGGGTGGAGGAACAGCATTCATTCCACCCTCCTTTACATACTTTACAGGTTTTCTATAATCTACAGGTTCAGGGTCAAAAACACTATACTCATTAGGGTCATAAAATTGATTTGGCCCTATCAGGTCACCATACCCTAAACCTCTTTTAGTTTTTGTAGACATAGAACTATCAATTAACTTGTGTAGGTTTTTAGATGACTCTTTCCATTTATTAAACCTAGCCAAGGAATTGTCTAGCTTAGACTTCAAATCCTGTTTTTCTAACACCACCTTAGCTTTTTCTCTTTCAGAATGTTTAAACTCATTAGTGGCGTTTTTTAAATCTCTTTCCAAAACCTTTATTTTTTCTTCATATGCTAACTGTTGTTTTTGATACCATACTTTTTGTTGTTCTAATGTTTTAACAGCATTTTTATGAGCCTTAAGTTGTATAAAGTTATCCTTATATTCATTCTCTTTATCATCAAATTCCTGTTTCAGTTTAGCAGACATAGGTTCACAACCAAATGGGCAGTTTTGTACCTGGGATGGATGACCCATCATTCCAAATTGACCAGCCACTTGTTTCTTCTCACCATATCCAGCTATCATCCCATAGACCTTCTCTGCTCCACTTGCAACCGCTTTCTCATGATGTTCCTAGTCCACCATCGAATCCACAGATACCAAGGCCTTAGGGTCCTCTGATTCTAACTCTTGAATTTTGAAATCAAAATACATGGCTTTATCATCCACCTTCTTATCTGTACATTCCCTGGCAAAGTGACCTGGTTGAGAACATTTGTAGCACCTCACCTTCCTTCTGTCAAACCTTGCAGCCTCCTGTCCATCAAAGTTAATCCTCCTTCCTGCCTTCTTTTCAAACCTATTCACTTTCAATGACAGCATAGCCATCTGCCATTTAATGTCCATCTCTTCCAGATCCAATTGGTCCACCTGATTAAAATCTTTATAAACAATCTGCTGTTGTGGTGTACTCTCAGCAACAAACGAATGAAACACCTCCTCTAGAACATTATCAGATCTGGTCTGAGCTTTTGGTGTTGCAGGTGAGTAGGAAATTGATGATGATGATGGTGTCGGACTGTTTCCATGTGATGCTTTATTAGCACCAGAGGTACTAACAAATGCAGTATGGGTTGGAGTTTGAGGTGAATAGGTGGAATACCCTTTGATATCAATTTCAAGGGTTTTCAGCTTGTTGTACAGATCATCAAAACTCATATAGTCCAGTCCACCTTTGGCCTTGAGTGTTATGGAAACCTGAGACCAGGATGGAGGCAAAGCCCTCAGAAACTTGGTGTTGCAGTCTTCATTGTCCGGCCTAGCTTTCAACTGGTTGAGTTGGCTCAGGATCTTGTGAAACCTATCATACCCTTTGTGAATCCCCTCAGCCTTAGAGATCTTAAACTCCTGGAACTCTTGTTTGAGCATAGACTTTCTCATTTTTCTTGACTCATGATTCCCTCCAAATCTGGCTTTTACAGCACGCCAGATTTGTCTAGCATCATCCAGGTAATGGAAATCACTCATATGATCCTCTGGAATAGCCTGAAGCAAAAGGGTTCTTGCCTTGGTTTCCCTTTGTACAGCAAGATGTTCAACTGCTGTAACAGGTGGCTCTATATAGATGTTGCCATCATTATCCCTTCCAGTATTCTTCTTGCTGTTTCCCTTGTGTCACACCCCCAAAATCGGGATCAGCGGAAGCTTACACATCGCTGGGGTGCAACTCAATTGGTATCATGACACAAGTGCAAAGAACGGTTTTTATCTCATTCATTTAGAATTACATTGTTCACCAAAAATGTTATATTACATTGTTAAAAGTGATGCGGAATTAGGCCCTTAAAATAGGTAGAACGGTCCCAAATGTTTGTCAGAGTCTTCTATGACCATGCCATGCCCTGCCAAAGCCTCCAGTAGCGTGCCTTTGCTAAATACCTGAAAATACATGCTAAAACGTCAACACGAGGTTGGTGAGTTCATAGAGTTGTTGAAAAATGTAATGCCTTTGGATAATGATTTCCCAGCAAAGGCATTGTAAATCCACTCAGTCCCAAGCCTTGGCCATAACAAGACTTGCAACCTGTGTGTTTACAACCCACTGCCAAATGAGTTTTGGTTTGGTGAATAAAAGTAATATGTGGACCACCAGATTCACAGTACATTTGGTTGATCAATACATTCGATGATGTGGCCAATTCATTCGGTTGTGTGACCAGTTTATTCGTCATGTGACCCGTTCATTCGGTCATAATACCCGTACATTCGGTTATGTGACCCATTCATTTTGTCATGTATGTACATAGTAGTGGAGCCGGTTCATTCGGTTAAGTATGCATAATGTTTGAAGTGCTTGTGTCCATGAGTAATAAGAATTAAGTGCAATACTAGTGAATACATTCGGATGAATAACAAATTCATAAGTGGAGCAAGTAATGCTTTGATGAAACAAGTGGCATAATCAAGTAAATCATGTATACATTTGGATGAAAATGAGCATGTATTCTCCCCCAAAACAGTTATTCAAAATGTACGAAAGTAGGGGCTATGAAACTCACCTGGTACGATAGCTACGATGACAAAAGTGAATACACTGAAATGAGGCACGATCTCTAACCGCAACCTAATATGAATGATGGAATCTAATGTAAGAAATGAAATGATGCTGCACATGCAAATACGTATGTTATCGATACCACTCGATGATTTTGGAAAATAACGTTTATCGTCGAAAAATACATTTTTGACGTCTCGTTAAGTTAAATACTACTTTTCGTGTAAATATGTTGAAACGGTACTCCACGATCCTTGTTTGGTGTTATATTGGTTAATATAATGTTTTCGTCGCAAAATAACTCTTTTTACAACTTTTGAAAATATGCCCGAACGGCCTTGTAAAACTAGCCGTGAAATATAGCTCGTTATGTGTTAGAAATAAAACTCAACGTTTTTGTAAACCTTGTAACAATATCTAAATATCGTTATATTCAACTTTTGATCAACCGCGCCTCGATCAGTTAGATAATCGGCTATCAATGTTTTGACTTGTAAAAATACTAGTTTTCATACTTGAAACACTTTAATGTAGTGAGCTGTCAAAATAAGTATTGAATTGTCGGGCTTTAAATGTGTATATCTCGGTCGTTATAAGCTCGTTTTCTACGTTCTTTATATCCACGGGTTCGTATAAATATAAACTAACATATTTTCAATGGCTCGGCTCATCAAGATCACGGCTAACGACTCATTTTGCCCCTTAAAGTTCGGCAATCAGCACCTAATTTTCTGAAACAATAGTTTTCGTCACCCAACTTCGGAAAATCATATCTCCTTCGTTATAAGTCCGATTTTAGTGATTCCGGCGCCCACGGTTTCGTTTTTGAAAGTACTTTCTGAATATTTAGACCAAAATAGTTCAAAAATTACTGAGGTTTCCAGATCTGCCGTTTATGGACAGACCCTCACCTATAATGTTTAAAATCCATTTTTAAAGTTCTAAACTTACTCAAATCTCTTCAAATCAACTCCACAAGTTCGCAAATCCTACCATACACCTTCTTAGAGTGTCATGGGGTCCTAAACATCACCAATCTTGGTGGGTTTCAAGGGAATAAGCATAGGATAATCAAAACCCATTTTTATGTAATAAAAACCTAAGAAAGTGGTATGGATCATACATACTTGCATGTTTTGTTACTAGATCATGAAAATACATCAAGTAAATGTTTAAAAGAGTAGGAAAATGATGGGTAACTTACTTGTGATGATTATTGAAAGATGGTGATGAAAACCTAATTGATCTATAGATTTCTATTTCAAAATCTTGTAATAGATTACTAATAAAGATGTAACACTTGAACTTGGAAGATTTATGATCTTTGCTTGGTTCTTGTGGTTTGCCGTGGGTATAGAGAAGACAAAGAGAGAATGAATTTGATCTTGTATCTTGTAAAATGAGTTGGTTTATATGTTTGTAGAATTAAATCAAGAGACATGTTTACTAACTTCATAAATGCACAAAGACTTTTTGGTTGAAATGACATGGGGAGGGCGTACCATATGTAAGAAAATGGTGCAAGACTTAGATATTTTGTAGATATTATTGTAAGAGTTAGTTGTTTTAATGTATACTTCGGGTGTTATCGGGTACCGTGTTGTCTTGAAACAAATATCCACGAAGCGACGTAAAATACGACGAAGTTGTATAAATGGTAAAAATATATTCCTGACAAGAATCGGGTGTCAGAATAGTTATCGGGTTAAAAATTCGCAAAATGACGGAGTTATAAGCTCCTGACGAATATTTTAACGATTGGTTTAATATTACCGGGTAAATTAATAATATCAACTCTATATTATTAAATTTAGTATGAAAATATACTAGGATCATTATCGGGAGTATTTGGTATATTGTTAGTAGTAAAAACTGAGTGGTAACGTTAATTACAAATTAAGCATACGTAAATAGAAATAATGCATATCCGTGCATGACCTAGGATACTGATGATGTGTAGACTACTTCTAGTCTATATGACGGGTCCTTAATGATGATGCATGAATATGCCGCTAAACCTTACCGGTTACGCGTATTTGAATACCCGTAAACCTAGTTTACGAAGTGATGAACGATAACCATGAATAGTGAATTCTTCCGGGAATGAATAGTGTCATGTGAATAGTAAAATTTCTGAACGCTTCTCAGAATCTCAAATTGACTCCAAAAACGATGAATAGTAAAATGATGAATAGTGATCGGTGAATAGTAAATGATGAATAGTAATTTCCCGAGATGAATAGTGAATATGGAAAATATCCTGAAAATGCGGGTTGTGACAGTCTCCACCCGTTAAAGGAATTCAGTCCCTGAATTCAGTTAGCGTTGGTCTCTGGAGGGTACTCGGTGAAGAGACGTGGATATATGAGTCACATTGCGGTGATAAAAGATAAAACATTCATTAGATCGGAATCGTAATAGTACATGAAGTTCGTACGATAGAACACAAAGTGGACACAAAAGAAATACAACACTAGAGGGTTTACGCTTCCGTTTAAATAGATAAGGCAGAAGTTCTCTTCTTAACCATTGTCATTGTTGTTGTTGTCCTGACGAGCTTCGCACTTCAACGAACTCTTCCTCCATTCTGGTTTCTCAGCTCTGGACATTCACTCTTGAAGTGTCCAATTACTCCACACTCATGGCAGGTTACCGTGACTTTCTGATGCATTACGAGGGTGGGAGCCTTGCAATCCTTGGCTTTGTGTCCGACCTTTTGGCAGTTTCCACATTGAGTGGGGCAAGGTCCCTCGTGGTGAAACCGGCACTTGTGGCACTTGGGCAAAGTCCCGGCATATCCTTTCCTTTTACTTGGTCCTGCAACGTAGGCCTTAACCATTTCATGTCCTTTGTTTGGCTGCCATACTTGATCATCTCGTTGGTTGTCATCCCTTTTCCTCTTGTTTTCGTTGTTGTTGTGGTTGTTGTTGTTGACAGTAGTTTCTTGCTTCACTACTTGAGCCATAAGCTTTTGAGACATTCTGATAGCCTCGTCCAGTGTGTGTGGTTCAGAGGAAATCACATCTCCTTGGATGTTGTGAGGTAGTCCACCAGTGAAATTTTCTAGCAGCTTTTCATTATCTGGAACCATAGTTGGACATAGCACAGCCAATTCTTGAAATCTCCTGATGTATGTTTCGATATCATTACCTGTTGTCACTAGCTCGTAAAACTCTGTTTCCAACTTCTTTATTTCAGTGCGTGGACAGAACTTCTTAGTCAGCAACTTCTTGAATTCATCCCACGTAAGCTTGTGAGCATTTTCCATTCCCACGGGTTTTGCATAAGAATTCCACCACGACATAGCTTCCTCAACAAGTGTACTAGCAGCAAACTTTACCTTGTATTCCTCTGGACAGTTACATAGAAGAAACACAGATTCTATCCCTTCATACCAACGGATCATAGCAGTGGCTCCTTCAGTGCCCTTGAATTTTGGGGGATCTCCACTCTTAAAGTCCTTGTATGTACATTTACGACCATTAGTACCATTAGCAGCCATTCCGGCAACTCCTGCGGTTTCTGCCCGAGAAGCGGCTTCAGCAGCCCGTGCAGCTACGGCCTCCCTTTCAACTACTAGTGCTGCCTCTATACTATCCGCAACAAGCTTCCGAATAGCAGCTGGTGTCATAGTTGAAGTAGCTTTCTTTCGCGGCATAACTCTTCAAAACAAGAAAATGAGGGTGAAACGTAAATAAGACGTTTTCTAGAAGTAGATGTTCTGAGTGGCTTGTCATAAAATGAAAACTTGAAGTCGTTATGATTAGTTGACATGCTTCTAGGCGGTGGTTCACGAGGGAAATGAAGGCATGAATGTTCTATAATCTTGGTTAGGAGGTTGGATTCATCCCTATAAATGTTTCTTGGTGAGGAAGTCAAATAACAATGATGAGGAATTCACATAACAATGATGAAAGAGAGTACGGTGATGTAAATGTATGGTGCATAATGGGAACGTCCATGAGATGCAATGATTTATCGGCGCACTTCCAATCAGTGGTAACCGAAGTGGTGTAGGTGTGAAATGTTCTTGCAACGTTTGAGTACGCACACCTGAATGAAACATTTGGAAGTTGGGTAGAGAATTGATCTGGACAAAATTTTATTATAACCATTCTCAGTATTGCAAAATTCATCTCTGAGTCGGATATAGGTGGTCAGCCTATGTCCCACTATCCCGGGTCGAATATAGATGACCAGTCTATATTCTACCGAGGTTCCATGAATTTTGAAATGCTCAGCCCAGTTATACTAATACCATGTCCTTTACATATGAAAAGATGTTCTGAAAGACTAATGCAAATGACCAATCTCGAGGTCGAATAATGAAACTACGCAAGGAAAAAGGCGTAACAATGAAACGCATATGATATGTAAGCATACTAATATGGAAGACAAGTATGGTAATCAACTAGAATAAGTGAGTATAATCTATCTGATAATGAGATACAAATCTCATCAATTATGTCAGCAACAAACCACAAATGAGGCATCAGCTTGGCAGGCAGGCACGTGACGGTCATAGGGTTATGTTTTTGTAAATGTAGCTATAGTCCAGGTTTTAAAATCACCCAGTTCTCTATAGCCAAGGCTCTGATACCAATCTGTCACACCCCCAAAATCGGGATCAGCGGAAGCTTACACATCGCTGGGGTGCAACTCAATTGGTATCATGACACAAGTGCAAAGAACGGTTTTTATCTCATTCATTTAGAATAACATTGTTCACCAAAAATGTTATATTACATTGTTAAAAGTGATGCGGAATTAGGCCCTTAAAATAGGTAGAACGGTCCCAAATGTTTGTCAGAGTCTTCTATGACCATGCCATGCCCTGCCAAAGCCTCCAGTAGCGTGCCTTTGCTAAATACCTGAAAATACATGCTAAAACGTCAACACGAGGTTGGTGAATTCATAGAGTTGTTGTAAAATGTAATGCCTTTGGATAATGATTTCCCAGCAAAGGCATTGTAAATCCACTCAGTCCCAAGCCTTGGCCATAACAAGACTTGCAACCTGTGTGTTTACAACCCACTGCCAAATGAGTTTTGGTTTGGTGAATAAAAGTAATATGTGGACCACAAGATTCACAGTACATTTGGTTGATCAATACATTCGATGATGTGGCCAATTCATTCGGTTGTGTGACCAGTTCATTCGTCATGTGACCCGTTCATTCGGTCATAATACCCGTACATTCGGTTATGTGACCCATTCATTTTGTCATGTATGTACATAGTAGTGGAGCCGGTTCATTCGGTTAAGTATGCATAATGTTTGAAGTGCTTGTGTCCATGAGTAATAAGAATTAAGTGCAATACTAGTGAATACATTCGGATGAATAACAAATTCATAAGTGGAGCAAGTAATGCTTTGATGAAACAAGTGGCATAATCAAGTAAATCATGTATACATTTGGATGAAAATGAGCATGTATTCTCCCCCAAAACAGTTATTCAAAATGTACGAAAGTAGGGGCTATGAAACTCACCTGGTACGATAGCTACGATGACAAAAGTGAATACACTGAAATGAGGCACGATCTCTAACCGCAACCTAATATGAATGATGGAATCTAATGTAAGAAATGAAATGATGCTGCACATGCAAATACGTATGTTATCGATACCACTCGATGATTTTGGAAAATAACGTTTATCGTCGAAAAATACATTTTTGACGTCTCGTTAAGTTAAATACTACTTTTCGTGTAAATATGTTGAAACGGTACTCCACGATCCTTGTTTGGTGTTATATTGGTTAATATAATGTTTTCGTCGCAAAATAACTCTTTTTACAACTTTTGAAAATATGCCCGAACGGCCTTGTAAAACTAGCCGTGAAATATAGCTCGTTATGTGTTAGAAATAAAACTCAACGTTTTTGTAAACCTTGTAACAATATCTAAATATCGTTATATTCAACTTTTGATCAACCGCGCCTCGATCAGTTAGATAATCGGCTATCAATGTTTTGACTTGTAAAAATACTAGTTTTCATACTTGAAACACTTTAATGTAGTGAGCTGTCAAAATAAGTATTGAATTGTCGGGCTTTAAATGTGTATATCTCGGTCGTTATAAGCTCGTTTTCTACGTTCTTTATATCCACGGGTTCGTATAAATATAAACTAACATATTTTCAATGGCTCGGCTCATCAAGATCACGGCTAACGACTCATTTTGCCCCTTAAAGTTCGGCAATCAGCACCTAATTTTCTGAAACAATAGTTTTCGTCACCCAACTTCGGAAAATCATATCTCCTTCGTTATAAGTCTGATTTTAGTGATTCCGGCGCCCACGGTTTCGTTTTTGAAAGTACTTTCTGAATATTTAGACCAAAATAGTTCAAAAATTACTGAGGTTTCCAGATCTGCCGTTTATGGACAGACCCTCACCTATAATGTTTAAAATCCATTTTTAAAGTTCTAAACTTACTCAAATCTCTTCAAATCAACTCCACAAGTTCGCAAATCCTACCATACACCTTCTTAGAGTGTCATGGGGTCCTAAACATCACCAATCTTGGTGGGTTTCAAGGGAATAAGCATAGGATAATCAAAACCCATTTTTATGTAATAAAAACCTAAGAAAGTGGTATGGATCATACATACTTGCATGTTTTGTTACTAGATCATGAAAATACATCAAGTAAATGTTTAAAAGAGTAGGAAAATGATGGGTAACTTACTTGTGATGATTATTGAAAGATGGTGATGAAAACCTAATTGATCTATAGATTTCTATTTCAAAATCTTGTAATAGATTACTAATAAAGATGTAACACTTGAACTTGGAAGATTTATGATCTTTGCTTGGTTCTTGTGGTTTGCCGTGGGTATAGAGAAGACAAAGAGAGAATGAATTTGATCTTGTATCTTGTAAAATGAGTTGGTTTATATGTTTGTAGAATTAAATCAAGAGACATGTTTACTAACTTCATAAATGCACAAAGACTTTTTGGTTGAAATGACATGGGGAGGGCGTACCATATGTAAGAAAATGGTGCAAGACTTAGATATTTTGTAGATATTATTGTAAGAGTTAGTTGTTTTAATGTATACTTCGGGTGTTATCGGGTACCGTGTTGTCTTGAAACAAATATCCACGAAGCGACGTAAAATACGACGAAGTTGTATAAATGGTAAAAATATATTCCTGACAAGAATCGGGTGTCAGAATAGTTATCGGGTTAAAAATTCGCGAAATGACGGAGTTATAAGCTCCTGACGAATATTTTAACGATTGGTTTAATATTACCGGGTAAATTAATAATATCAACTCTATATTATTAAATTTAGTATGAAAATATACTAGGATCATTATCGGGAGTATTTGGTATATTGTTAGTAGTAAAAACTGAGTGGTAACGTTAATTACAAATTAAGCATACGTAAATAGAAATAATGCATATCCGTGCATGACCTAGGATACTGATGATGTGTAGACTACTTCTAGTTTATATGACGGGTCCTTAATGATGATGCATGAATATGCCGCTAAACCTTACCGGTTACGCGTATTTGAATACCCGTAAACCTAGTTTACGAAGTGATGAACGATAACCATGAATAGTGAATTCTTCCGGGAATGAATAGTGTCATGTGAATAGTAAAATTTCTGAACGCTTCTCAGAATCTCAAATTGACTCCAAAAACGATGAATAGTAAAATGATGAATAGTAATTTCCCGAGATGAATAGTGAATATGGAAAATATCCTGAAAATGCGGGTTGTGACACCTTGAGAATCAAATTCCACATATTGTAATCACTGTTCGTGATCCAGTATTCCATTCTCATGGCCCAGACTTCATACTCATCTTTCTTTAGGTATGGGAATTTAGCATTGTTGTTGGACACAGTGGTGACAATTTGAGTTTAGACTTGTGAGGTTTCAGGTTTTGGTTGAGTTTCCTCCTGGTTAATGACAATGTTTTCAGGGTTGTCGCCTTCCATTGAGAGAGGGTTAAGAGATTAGATAGAGAACTTTTTCTTCTTTATCAGAGATCCTCACCAGGCTCTAATACCACTTGTAGGATCGAGTGCCTCTAGCTTGATAGAGCTTGGTTAAATCGAGAATCTCTAGGTGTAAGACTTGTGTTTATGCGGAAACTAAACAACAAGAATGTAAAGAAGAAAATAACTATGAAGGTTTTGATCCTCTATGGATCGGTTGTGAACTAACAACGATGTTTTATTGAATATTGTAATGTCGTACAAAACTCATAGACGGGTGTTTCTTTTATACTAACAATAAACCCTAACCCTAACCCGTCATACAAGAAAACGTGTGAAGAGATAAACATGATCTCTTCTAAAAATAAATCTAACAAACTTTCTAAACATACGGGATAACAATTACTAAAACCCGCAGTAATAAACACTATCAGCAGAGACAAAACTATACTATTGGCAGGAACCAACTGGAGCAGCAATGTATAACTATCAGCAGGAACCAGCTTCACTATCAGCAGCAATGAGAAATCTAGCTTCACTATCAGCAGCAATGAGAAATCTTTATTTCTCAGAGATCCTAACACTCCCCAGAGATGTTTCCTCCCCTGAGATGCAAATAACATTTCCTCCCCTGTTTGGAAGATCTCTCACCATCATCCCATCATTATCTGATCTACCAATGTGAACTTGTTTTCAGACAATGTTGTGCATGAAGCCATCAATTCCTTAAAAGTTTAAGTTGCTACCCTCATCACTTCTAGGTGTGTTAACTCCTATGAGAGGTAATTCATGGGGCATTTGATTCATGGTCCATCAATGGATGGTTTTTCTGAATCCTTTGAAAAATCCTTGTTTAAGAAATCATTTGACTCACAACAAAAAAATAGGCTTTCAGAGACTGAAAAATCAGTCTCTGATACACCATGATCAGTTACGAATGGTCTATAAGGACTGATTTTGCTAGTCACTAATCAGTTACAACAGCTTAGTTACGGAAAGTGGCGTTATCAACTGAAATTCAGTCCTTGTTGTATCGAACCAACGAGGACCAGAGATCAGTCACCAAAATAAAAAAGTCAGTCCTTATTTCTATGGGTGGTTATCATGTTATTTCAGTCCCCAATGCATATTATCGGCGACTGAAACGTCAGTCGCCAATACTATGTAAGATCAGTTAATAACACATGGATTTAGGGACAGAAAATTAGTCAATAAACATTGTTTATAGTCCCTAGTACGTTTTGTTGTTTTGTAGATTACCGTACCAAATCAGTCTCTAATAATAGGATTTAAAAACTGATTAGTCTCCGATGAACGGCTTTAAAGACTGATTGTTAGTCACAAAAAACAGATGAATTAGTCCTTAATTTGTTTTTCTAGCGACGGAAAATTAGTTTCAAAATATATGTTAATCGATACAAAATAACATTCAAATCAGTCTCCAATATGATGGCGCCGTTCCATTATACTTCTATTATAAACTAAAAGTTAGTGGCAAATACAATTTAATTCAATCCCCATTCACAATGCATACATGACCCCTTACAATAATATATAAAACTCCAAACCATAAACAATAATAATAACAATATTTCTTTAAAGCATAATAATCACCATTCCAAATAACAAGAGTTTACAATTCAATATGTTTAAAAATAAAACCAGATTCAATAGAAATAAATTTGAACGTCCTATAGTTGAGAAGGCGATAACGCTACATTTTAAACAGGAGAATCAGTCCCTTTATCCCTGATTCTGTGCTGCACCATTCCCTCTTATCTAGGAACCTCTTAATCGTCATCGATGCAGTCAATGAGCTCTTGACGCGTAAGGGGAAACAAGCAGTTGTACATCTCTTTCAAACGTTTTGTGACTATTAGCTTTTGTGGTGTTGTAAGGTATGGGTCTCCTAGATAAGTAATATCATTTCTCACCCTGTTCAGTAGACCAAATATAATCAGCCACCAATGTTTAGATATGTATAGATGTCTCTGTACAATACGTACAAACAAACAAACATACACATGCAAACACACAAGAGTATGTTTGAGTGTAGTTATAGATGGATGGAGATTGTGTATATAGCTACAGTATATACGCATATAGATAGACATGGACATACACGTACATATATATATGTATTTAGGTACATGTGTGTGTAGTGTGTCCTAGTTCATTTTCCTATGAATGTTAAACATGTGTTTATGTCTATGTCATATGTGACTTATGTTTTCAAATCATGCATAAGAAGCAAAACAGGTAGATTGGACATTAGGTTGACAAAAAAGAATTAACTAAACCTGTACATTGTTCAAGGTAGTGTGTCAAGTGCGATTGCACAAAAAGATAACTTAGTTTAATTAGTAAGAGGATACTACTTTTTGATCAAAGCCATAAATGTAACACCCCAACCCGACAAGGGTGGAAGTGTCACACAAATGGTGACATATCAAAGGCAAGCATAACATACGACTTACATAATACAATTGGTTTACAAATGCTTCAAAGGAAATATCAAACTACAAAGTCATACATAAGTAAATTCTAACTAAGGTATCGTCTTCATAAGCTAATCTCTCATCCCCAAAGCAAACCCAAGCTCCTGGCTTCCTACTAAAACCTGCCGCAGGAAAAGAAATGCGGCTGAGCTTAAAAAGCCCAGTGAACAGATATATAATAAACGGAAACCAAAATCAAATGGAAATGAACAGACATATCATAATGAATGAGATATAGGAAAAGGAAATAGAGAGTGAGGTTTAGGACAGTCCTCCACCACGAGCCCAGAATCAAATCATATCATATCATATCATATCTTCATAATCATATAGAGGGGAGACCTCTCAGATAATCAGATAATATGAGGGGTGTCCTCATTCTTCAGGTGGAGTAGCTAGCTCCCATATTTTGTGAAAGGAGTGGATTGCACCCAGCCCCAGTAACCATATCATATCATATCAAAGCATATCATATCATAACATATCTAGGATGCATCCATTCGCCCCCCAAACAAATCATATTGGCCATATCAAAACATATCATAGTGAGCTCATATCATATCATAATGGGGACGGTGTAACCAAATCACTAGGGCTACACACTAGTCATGCCATTGGTGCATCAATGACACGGCCATGTTACCTTCATGGCTAGGAAACATATTTTGGCTCGTAGTATCAAACTGGTGTCAAGGTCAAAGGTTCATATCAAAGCAAAGGTTCATATGTCATAATCATAGTCCAAATCTCAAGGTTCATATCACAGGGTTCATATAAGAGGTTCAGAAGTCAAAGGTTCATATCAAAGGTTCATGTCAAAGGTTCAAATGCCAAAGGTTCATAGCATAAGTTCAAATCAGAATTCAAGAGGTCGAAGACACCTTATTAAAAAGGGCAGAATATCTGTACCTTATTCCAAAGCAAAGCACAAACCAAAAGAATAAGATGCAAAGGATCATGTCCTCTCCTTCTTCACACCTAGAGGGGTAGAAAAGAATTACAAACCTTTCCATTTTAAGTAACTTTCCATTTTTAGAAGGTTTCCATATTTAGAAAGTTTCCATAATTAGTAAGATTTCCATATTCTCATTTAGTTTAAGTTATTATTGAATCACAATATGGCTTTAGGGTGTATTTAAACAAGTCACAAAAGTTTAGGGTTAAATATGACAAGTTTTCATAGTTCAGGGTTATAAACGTAACTTTACCAAAGTGCAAGGTTTAAATTAGAAATCTCATAATTTACCATTTGAATACTTTGATTTCCAGAATTACACATTTAGTCTTCACGTTTCCAATATTTACGGATTACACCCCTTTACTTTATTAATTTACAACTTAATCTTATACTTACATAATTTACAAATTTAACCTTTATAATATTCATATTACACACCAAGTCCTTTTTATTCTTCAAATTACAGAGATTAACCTTCAATTTGAATTATGTTACAAACAGCCCTCAATGTTTCGGTAATTTACACATTTGGTCCTTATACTTTTTAAATTACAAATTCGAATTATATAATTTACTATAATTACATATTAACCCTTAATTTACCAATTTTACACAATGAACACTTATTTTAACATCATTATACGAACACACCCTTAAACATTCACAATTTACACATCAAGTCCCTCTAGTTATCAAAATTACATATTTAACCCTTAAAGTTACATTTTCAATCTTTAATTATTAATAATTATATATCAAGCCATTAAATTACCAAAATTACACATAACCCCCTGAATATAATTTATTCTCAAAACAGCACCAACTTTCCAGAAATTACATATTTAGTCCCTCATTTTTATTTATTTTCAATTCGACTTATA
Organism: Artemisia tridentata subsp. tridentata; assembly: GCA_021014915.2. Classification (NCBI taxonomy): domain Eukaryota; kingdom Viridiplantae; phylum Streptophyta; class Magnoliopsida; order Asterales; family Asteraceae; genus Artemisia; species Artemisia tridentata. The sequence goes on along the minus strand of CP139502.1, from coordinate 235,814,486 downwards.
ATTTATGTAATTACACATTTTAATCCTTTTAATTACAAAAATTACACATGACACCTTCAAGTTATATTTTATACGAATTATAAACAGTCCAAATAAAGTTATAAAAATAGCCCTTGAGTTTTAAAAGTTACAAAATACACCCTAAACATTTTATCTTCAAATCGCCATATAATTTACAAATTAAATCCATACTTTGCTCAATTTACAAATAAGGCCCTTATATTAAATTTTTTATATCTTCCCCCTGATCTATAAAACATTACAAAAATATCCCACAAGTTTTAATAATTACAAAACACACCCTTAACTAATTATTTTCAATTCGGTAATAACAAAACATTTTCAAAATCAAACCCTAGTAATCCCAATCATTAGGCCATCATTGTATCATCATTATAACTCATTAAATTCCAGATTTCATCACACAAGAACCCTAGTTCGATTGGTTTAATAATTTTCCACGATTTTCCCTTTTTTTGCTCTAAAATCCGATTTTAATTTAAATTCGACATACAAGTTTTTAAGCCTCAACAATTCGAACTACCATTTTTCTCATGTTATATGAAGCATATAGAACCCATGAAAATTATTTACATGTCCAGGAAAAATCGCATGAATTAGAAAGAATCCGATTTCGATTTTAGGGTTTATAAGCCCATAATTTTCTATTCGGCCAAAATACAAAGCATGGGTTGATTCCATTATTTTTACCATGTTATATATGATTAAGAGAGAGCTAGAAAAATACCAAAAAATTTATAGATCAAAGGATTCACATGCTTTGAATTATTGTTGCTCGGTTAGGGTTTTTCGACTCAATTAATTCACCACGAAGACACGATCGACTCCAGGACCTTGTGGCTATTTTTCTCACCTTCCTTGCATCACTAAGAACTCCAGAAAAATACTCCTTTGATTTAGAAAAATCGGATTGAGGTGTGGGTGATTTTAAGAGTGGCGGCTTGTAATGTTTTAGGGTTTAATGGGAGGGAAAATGATTTAGGGTTTGATATAATATGTTAAGACCGAGTTAAGGGGAGGGTTAGGGCCAAAAATACCGGCCTTAATTATGGCCCAATCAATTTTACCATTTTTACTTTATTTTCTTTAATTTAAATTGTATTTAAAAGATATTTAATTAATAATAATTATGCATTTAAATTTTTGGTACACACAAGGGTATTTTGGTCATTTCACAACTTATATAAATATTAATCGAAGTCGTCAAAATTATTTTGTATCATATCTTGCTCGTTTCCAGAAGTTTGGGATCGATTCGGAACTTTAATTAAGCTTTAATTAAATTTTAATAGTTTCAGGGGCATTTTGGTAATTTTTGCATGTATTAGATTTTCGGGTTTTACAACTCTTCCCCTCTAACAGAAAAATTTCGTCCTCGAAATTTGCAAAGAATCAGAAGTGAAAGGATCGAAAACAAAATAAGAACGTACTAGATCAGAATGCGGATAACTAGCTCGTATTAATTCCTCGGTTTCCCAGGTAGCTTCCCGCTCTGGGTGGTTCTTCCAAAGAATCTTTGCAAACGGAGATGAAACGAAACAGAAGACACAACGGACAGCGAACGAAAATGTAAAAAGACTTGTTTCTCATGACTCTTCATTGCCGATCCAAAAGTAACTTCAGTTCCCAGAAATGACATATCATACGAAATTCAGATTGCAAGGATCATATTCAAACATGACGAATGGTTATCATATTCTCTCGGAAGGGATACAAGGATACGCAAGATTGTGACGGATATGCCGTCCATAGCATTCGATTAGACAAATCAGATGAGATCGTACAGAAAATAAATTGTAGGTGATATCAAATGGAAGAAACTTATAGCAGAACTTAAGATTCTTATCGGAATTACAAAGGTCGACAACCGCGTACCGAGAATCCAAACGTATCAAATCGCATAACGGCGAAACAGATTAAGCGTATAGGTGGAACGAACCTAAATCTTACAAATGCGAAATTTCTCACATCTCTAATTCAAAATTCTAAGGTTTCTAAAGTACTCCTCGAAATATCCTATGAACACAATGAGGGTACGTCATATGACGTAAGTATTATCACGTTCGCGAACCATCATAATACCAGCATCATATGAGTATACCATCATGATGGTCATACTTTATCTCAAGTCGCAAACAGAACTACTTATCTTAACCACCTATCAGTCTTTCTACCTCCTAAGGTTGGTCCAAAACAAACATCACTACGGATTCCAAATTGGAGGAATTTGAACGTACAAATAACGTAACGAACTGTGTACACCTCAAAATGAAACTCGTCGTCGAGACGTTAGGTCTTCCACAATTCATCATCCTTCTCATAACGAACCAACGTCCAACACATGCATAATGGACATCGAACGGAATTTCTAATAGGGAAAAGGCTCATTCAAGATCTTATCGAAAGGTAACGGAAACTTGAGTGGTCTAAGAGGAAATGAATTACGTCTTCAATATCTTCATCCTTTACAAAAATCAAATCTTCCGAATCCAAACGTTTACTACAAAATTTCATCCCTTCAATTTCATGATCTCGAATCCTTTCAAATTCCAAGTAGCCGCTCTCTTGTCTAATCATACGATCATAGGGTGAAAAGGAAATCATAAACTTGAGTCTGGTTCCTCAAGTCTTCGACACTTCTTCTTGACACTTCGGGGTGGTAGCATGAATCTCTTACGTGATCACCGTGCATTCCTCCATTGGCGAGTCTGCTTCAGCTCTCAATTCATCTTAGTACAACTAAAATGACTAGAGAAACAAGGTTGCGTGCCTCCTACAGATCTTCTAAAATGATTCAGAATTCACCAACTCAAACTGCTATGGACTTCCTGGTTTATGTGCTGAAGCTCATCTCCTACGGTCTGGTCGTCTTGAATCCCAACTGAAGTCTCCACGTGCTGCTTGGGGTATAATCGAGTCTCATCTCAGTCTGTCTTCTTCTCACCTGCTTCTCTCTTGGTAATGCCTGTCGCGAACCTCTTCTGCACATCTTCTACAAGGTTTCTAACTCTGACAATGGTCTTCAGTCTTGGTCCTTTCTGTGGAAACAATGTCGCCATCGGATACCTGGTGGTGTTGTCTGCTGCAATCTCTGAACGCAAATCAAAACTATTCTTCCAGAACAAAGGGTCGATTCACAAAATACAAACAAATGATCTACGAGTTCCTCGTTCATCTCTGAGTATAAACACACTGTCATACTATGACAATTGTCCGAATACTTGCGAAAACATGAATCTTCTAGCCAATACAATTGACATCATTCAGAACTCATAGTGGTCACACGGGTACTAAAGCAACTTCAGGAAATCTTCTTAGGGAAAAACTTCATATCACAAATCCTTCTCTTCACAAGTCAAATTGTAATGCTTCGCGGAACTTAATCTCACTAATCAACTTCCTTCTCAGATGTTCTTGTGGTTGCTTCTTCCGTCTTTCAAACCCAAATGAGGTCGTCTGCTACGGAGTTTCAAAAATAGAACAAATCAAATATTGATACGCGGAAATGGAATAATGATTACGGTTACATTCACGATGGTCGGTGTGCCGCCGCACACTTCTCTCTTTCTTCTTCATAAATCAACAGGAGCATTCAAGAGATCACTGAAGTGAACAATCTCATATTCCATCAATTCCTACCATCTCTTAACTTCTTCAGGTCAATGCAAACTTCATTTCCCAATGGATCTCAAAAGGTTCATCAGAACACCAGAAATTCGTACAACAAACTTTCAAATGCCGGAGCTTTCCAAGGGTGGATACTAACAGGCGTTAGGAGAAAATTGGAAATCAAAAAGATCGGAGTATGTGCTTCATAGCAACAATAATCTTAACAGATTCAATGATTGAGAATATTATATCAAAATATGGTGAAGCAGATTGTTAAAGGTCGCCAATATTGCAGTCCATGATAGCTTTACAAAAACCACCACTCTATAGTCAAGAAACCTCAAAGTCAAATACATCCAAAGGGAAACGGATTCTCAGAGCGAATGTGGTTGTCAAATCATACGGATAGTTTACATATCAAATTTAGGTACATGGTTCATCAAAGTGTAGGATGGGAGAGTATTAGAATATATCAAGGTCAAATATATCAAATTTAGAATCGTGAACAGTTCAAAGGATTGAAATCTTGTTTAGCTTATAACATAGGAATGGTAGGGTGTGCACCGATAGTAATACGAACATCATTTAACTGACAGAGTTGAGATGTATGGAATATCAGTTATTAGCATCAGCATGCTTAGATAACAATTCCGTACTGGACAAATATCAACATCAAATCCTTCTAAAGGAAATTGGTTAACGTACAACGTTCATCATTCAAATGACGGAAGGTAAGACTTCCTCGTCTTCTGCGACAAACGTTCTTATAAGGCATGACTAAAGGCAAAGGCAAGATTCAGAGTGATGCGGAAGCAATTACTACTCACATGGATGTCCTAGACTACCCATTCCTCACCGGTTATGACTTATGTTCTTATGGGAAAATCTTACGCAACTTCGCAAAGGTTATCCTATGAGCGCCTATAGTGGAAACTTAGGGGTCCTAACTTACACAGGCCAAGGGTAGATGTACTACAAGTCGTAAACCTGTCTCTGGTACCATAAATTGTAACACCCCAACCCGACAAGGGTAGAAGTGTCACGCAAATGGTGACATATCAAAGGCAAGCATAACATACGACTTACATAATACAATTGGTTTACAAATGCTTCAAAGGAAATATCAAACTACAAAGTCATACATAAGTAAATTCTAACTAAGGTATCGTCTTCATAAGCTAATCTCTCATCCCCAAAGCAAATCCAAGCTCCTGGCTTCCTACTAAAACCTGCCGCAGGAAAAGAAATGCGGCTGAGCTTAAAAAGCCCAGTGAACAGATATATAATAAACGGAAACCAAAATCAAATGGAAATGAACAGACATATCATAATGAATGAGATATAGGAAAAGGAAATAGAGAGTGAGGTTTAGGAAAGTCCTCCACCACGAGCCCAGAATCAAATCATATCATATCATATCATATCTTCATAATCATATAGAGGGGAGACCTCTCAGATAATCAGATAATATGAGGGGTGTCCTCATTCTTCAGGTGGAGTAGCTAGCTCCCATATTTTGTGAAAGGAGTGGATTGCACCCAGCCCCAGTCACCATATCATATCATATCAAAGCATATCATATCATAACATATCTAGGATGCATCCATTCGCCCCCCAAACAAATCATATTGACCATATCAAAACATATCATAGTGAGCTCATATCATATCATAATGGGGACGGTGTAACCAAATCACTAGGGCTACACACTAGTCATGCCATTGGTGCATCAATGACACGGCCATGTTACCTTCATGGCTAGGAAACATATTTTGGCTCGTAGTATCAAACTGGGGTCAAGGTCAAAGGTTCATATCAAAGCAAAGGTTCATATGTCATAATCATAGTCCAAATCTCAAGGTTTATATCACAGGGTTCATATAAGAGGTTCAGAAGTCAAAGGTTCATATCAAAGGTTCATGTCAAAGGTTCAAATGCCAAAGGTTCATAGCATAAGTTCAAATCAGAATTCAAGAGGTCGAAGGCACCTTATTAAAAAGGGCAGAATATCTGTACCTTATTCCAAAGCAAAGCACAAACCAAAAGAATAAGATGCAAAGGATCATGTCCTCTCCTTCTTCACACCTAGAGGGGTAGAAAAGAATTACAAACCTTTCCATTTTAAGTAACTTTCCATTTTTAGCAGGTTTCCATATTTAGAAAATTTCCATAATTAGTAAGATTTCCATATTCTCATTTAGTTTAAGTTATTATTGAATCACAATATGGCTTTAGGGTGTATTTAAACAAGTCACAAAAGTTTAGGGTTAAATATGACAAGTTTTCATAGTTCAGGGTTATAAACGTAACTTTACCAAAGTGCAAGGTTTAAATTAGAAATCTCATAATTTACCATTTGAATACTTTGATTTCCAGAATTACACATTTAGTCTTCACGTTTCCAATATTTACGGATTACACCCCTTTACTTTATTAATTTACAACTTAATCTTATACTTACATAATTTACAAATTTAACCTTTACAATATTCATATTACACACCAAGTCCTTTTTATTCTTCAAATTACAGAGATTAACCTTCAATTTAATTATGTTACAAACAGCCCTCAATGTTTCGGTAATTTACACATTTGGTCCTTATACTTTTTAAATTACAAATTCGAATTATATAATTTACTATAATTACATATTAACCCTTAATTTACCAATTTTACACAATGAACACTTATTTTAACATATTATACGAACACACCCTTAAACATTCACAATTTACACATCAAGTCCCTCTAGTTATCAAAATTACATATTTAACCCTTAAAGTTACATTTTCAATCTTTAATTATTAATAATTATATATCAAGCCATTAAATTACCAAAATTACACATAACCCCCTGAATATAATTTATTACTCAAAACAGCACCAACTTTCCAGAAATTACATATTTAGTCCCTCATTTTTATTTATTTTCAATTCGACTTATAATTTATGTAATTACACATTTTAATCCTTTTAATTACAAAAATTACACATGACACCTTCAAGTTATATTTTATACGAATTATAAACAGTCCAAATAAAGTTATAAAAATAGCCCTTGAGTTTTAAAAGTTACAAAATACACCCTAAACATTTTATCTTCAAATCGCCATATAATTTACAAATTAAATCCATACTTTGCTCAATTTACAAATAAGGCCCTTATATTAAATTTTTTATATCTTCCCCCTGATCTATAAAACATTACAAAAATATCCCACAAGTTTTAATAATTACAAAACACACCCTTAACTAATTATTTTCAATTCGGTAATAACAAAACATTTTCAAAATCAAACCCTATTTAATCCCAATCATTAGGCCATCATTGTATCATCATTATAACTCATTAAATTCCAGATTTCATCACACAAGAACCCTAGTTCAATTGGTTTAATAATTTTCCACGATTTTCCCTTTTTTTGCTCTAAAATCCGATTTTAATTTAAATTCGACATACAAGTTTTTAAGCCTCAACAATTCGAACTACCATTTTTCTCATGTTATATGAAGCATATAGAACCCATGAAAATTATTTACATGTCCAGGAAAAATCGCATGAATTAGAAAGAATCCGATTTCGATTTTAGGGTTTATAAGCCCATAATTTTCTATTCGGCCAAAATACAAAGCATGGGTCGATTCCATTATTTTTACCATGTTATATATGATTAAGAGAGAGCTAGAAAAATACCAGAAAATTTATAGATCAAAGGATTCACACGCTTTGAATTATTGTTGCTCGGTTAGGTTTTTTCGACTCAATTAATTCACCACGAACACACGATCGACTCCAGGACCTTGTGACTATTTTTCTCACCTTCCTTGCATCACTAAGAACTCCAGAAAAATACTCCCTTGATTTAGAAAAATCGGATTGAGGTGTGGGTGATTTTAAGAGTGGCGGCTTGTAAAGTTTTAGGGTTTAATGGGAGAGAAAATGATTTAGGGTTTGATATAATATGTTAAGACCAAGTTAAGGGGAGGGTATCTTTGGAACCACCCAATTCTGTCTTCAGTATATGCAAGGATAAACAGGAAGAAGCAGTTGCATTGGTCAAAGTTTGGGCCATTTTTAGTAGGGCACACCAATGCACGAGTCCAGTTAAATAATAGCTTGAGATATAAAAGAAGTAACTAACCACGGCCATTCACCAGTTGCCTTTGCATGCCTCTCTGTTGACATAAATAATGCCTAAAACCATTATCAATATTTATTCATATCTCTATGTTTTGATGATCACAAAATGTAAACTCATTAAAACATAAACTTATAAAATAAACAAGTACTTAGTTGTAAATATTCACTTCTACAACTAAAATCACTTAAGGTATGAATGAACTAATGCTTAATGCATTATATGATTAAAGGAACACTTTCTTAATAACTAGATTTTTTATAAAATGTCAAAAACATTTTATATATTTTAGAAAAACATTTTTGGTATTAAATAAAAAGGTTTAATTCATTATAAATTTATGAATTCAAATTTTTAACCAAAATCAGTAAAAATGTTCCAGAAAAACCTTCCCCACAAAAAGACAAAACTAGGCAACGGATGGCTTGGGCGGCCCCCTTACTTTTCCTAGGCGGCCCCCTTAAAATTAAGGGGACCACCCCCCTATTTAAGGGGGCCGGCCACGCTCCAGTAGGTTCCAGCTGTCCAGTTTTTCTGCCTATAAATACTAGCCTTCCCCTGAATTTTTACTCACCCTTATGCACTAAAACTTTCTGTTATAAATCTCATTTCATATCTTCAAAAAACCTTTGATCATGTAATCTTAAGAATTGGTTTTCAAGTGATCCAAGCTTCCACTATCCAAGTGCAAAAGAAGAATACTTCTATCAATCAAGACTAGAAGTATTACAACTTAGTAGCATCTTGTTACTCAAGTTGTTTGTTTTGTATACTTTGTAAATCTTTCATTCATTTGTGTAAAGTGTGTATATATGTTGTAAACATAAGTGATTAGGCTAGAGTAGTGTGTAAGTAGTGAAGAAGGTGGATAAGTAGTTGTGGAGTAAAGAAGTTGAGTATAAGCCTTGTAAAGTTGTGAAGTTGAGAAGTCTTGAAGCCGTTGTGAAGCCATAGCCTAGAAATCGTGAAGCCGTAGCATAGAGGTTGTGTAGCGGTCGTGTTGAAGCCATGAAGTCCTAGTCGTGAAGTCCTAGTGTTGAATTCGTGAAGCCGTAGCATAGAGGTTGTGTAGCGGTCGTGTTGAAGCCAGGAAGTCCTAGTTGTGAAGTCCTAGTGTTGAAGTCGTGAAGCTGTAGCATAGAGGTTGTGTAGCGGTCGTGTTGGAGCCATGAAGTCCTAGTCGTGAAGTTTTAGTGTTGAAGTCGTGAAGCCGTAGCATAGAGGTTGTGTAGCAGTCGTGTTGAAGCCATGAAGTCCTAGTCGTGAAGTCCTAGTGTTGGAGTCGTGAAGCCGCAGCATAGAGGTCGTGTAGTAGTCGTGTTGAAGTTGTGAAGAAGTCGTGAAGCAGTCGTGAAGCCGTTTGTGAAGTAGTCGTGAATAAGTTGTGAAGAAGTTGTGTTGTGAAGTTGTGAGATTGGTTCTAGCTACGATTAGAACTCGACATTTAGCTTTGTGTCGTTAAACCCGTGTAAGCCAAAGTTGTGTATGGTTTTCTCCGCCATAAGGGAGCTTATTGAAGTTGTGAAGAAAACTCTCGAGCTTGGTGCTCGGGGAGTGGAGTAGGGCAAGGAAGGTATCCTTGTAGCCGAACCACTATAAATCCCTCGTGTCTCGGTTAGATCTTTCCATCTCCTACTTACATCTTTATTTATATCGTCATTACTTTTATAACATATAGCCATATATAACTGTTAGTAATAATTAGAAGTTGACTTCACATATAGATCAAATTAAAACTTCATTCAAGAAACCAAAACTTTTACAATCAATTTAAAAGAATACGTATATAACTAATAATAAGGTTCAAGTTTTATTTTTCATACAAACTTGAATCTAAGTGTTTTAAAAAATAAACAAAGGTTTTCATAATAAAATTAAAAAGACATAAAATTATTCAACCCCCCCCCCTTCTAGTTTTCCACAATTGGTATCAAGAGCCACGTCAAACAAGATTTTTAAAATATACTGTATTTTAAAATTTGAATTGATCTATGGAATTCGAAAAATATTTAGAAGGGGAATTTATGCAAAAACCACCGCTATTTGAAAACTATACTTTTCTTGAATGGAAAAATAAATTTAAAAATTATGTGAAATCAATTGATCTAGATCTTTGGCATGTCATTTCGATTGGTGATTTTCAATCAACAAAAATGGTTTTTGAAAGTCAAATAAAAGCGGAATTTGAAAGTCAAACAAAAATGGATTTTGAAAGTCAAGCAAAAATGAAGTTTGAAAGTTAAATTAATTATTTGAAAACAAAGAATGACATAAATAATAAAGCTAAAATAAATATTTATAAAACCTTGCCGAAAGTTGAATATGAAAGAATATCTTTCTGTAAAACGGCAAATGATATTTGGAAAAATCTCTTAAACTTTCATCAAGAAAAATGTCAAGCCAAAGATGAGGATTTTGATCTTGTACATGAATTAGTCATCTTAGAAAATTTAATAGATAAACATTTAGATAAAATAGATACATGTGCTACTAGTTCAAATGTTGTTAATGAAGGTGTTAACGACGAAGACTACATGAATCAACTCCAAAGTGAACTCAATCCAAAATCATGGAGTGACACAGACGAAGAAGAAGATCATCATCCGACTCACCTATCATTCACACATCGATCATCATCTGAGACATTACGAAGAAAAGCTAGGACGAGAGGTAAGTTCTCTTTTTAAATTTCATAAGTAATTACTTCATGCATATAATCTTATTAATGCCTTAGGATACGCTTAGTCTGATAGGTTGCTTTGCCTTTACACTTTAGTTATATTCGTTCTGCGGCTTAATGAACTAGAAACCATTTAGTTAGCCCCCCTAAGTATTAGTAAACCAAGCAATCTTCATATTTGGTACTCTTCGATAGGTAAATTTAGGAACTTAATTTCTTCTAAAAAGAGAATGACTACTGGAGAATCTGTTGACTAGAAACTCAATTTGACCTAACGGTTGAATTGCTTCTATGTGAGAAGTTGGGTGTGTGTAACCCGTAAAAACGGTCGTGTTTAGCCTGAATTGAGCACCACTAGTAATAGTCTCATAACTCATTCTCCAACTTGAATACATTATTCTTCCTAAATATACCTAACGATAGTTTACTGTTATGAACTTTGCTTTTCAATAGAGCTTTTCATTCCTAGATGTATGTCATCTTGCATATATAAAATTTATAGATGTTTACTTGCTCCTATGTGATTTGACTGCATGCCTTCGTAATTATTTGTTTAGTTGTTGAATGCATTGTCATTATAATAGCTTTTGTTTTTCTAACTACTCTGATATGATGTATTTTTGTATTTAGTCATAATACATGCTTAAATGCCATAGGATATGTAGAAAGAGGTAGCATGTGACAATAGACTTAACCAATACCCTTGAGCATGAGATCTTTTATAAACCACTATTTTTAAACCTATAATTAATGGGACTTGTTTTTAAATTTGCAAAAACTTCACATTTTGGAAAAATGATTTTTCAAAAGATTATGACACATTTCTATTAAACATGTTTCACCTTTCTACCTTTCTTACAAACTTGTGTCAATAATTACGTGTTTATCAAAAACCAAAGATTGGAAAAATATGTTTTCTTTCCTCATAAAAACATTTTGAAATAAAGCCAAAACTATTTCATTAATATATCTTTCACATCTACATAAAAACCCACTTTCAAACATTGTTGAATAATGCCAAAAACATTTCTTTAAATCATACATGGTGATCTTATATCTGTCATCTATATTTATGTATGTGACATTTATAAGTGAACTAAATTTGAAAATAACCATAATCTATTCACTAAGACCTCACTTGGTACAATTCTAGAAGTCCATGCTATCACAACTCCACATTCCCATGCACATAGATATTCATTAAGATTATTTAACTTGCTTATTAATCTTCCTAAATATGATACTATGAATTACTTGGTGCTATGTAGTGTTTTCTTGTCTAACATATATATGTTACATGCTAAATGAGTTGTTTGCATGCTAGATAATAATGTCTAATGAATATGCTTAGCATACATAAGTTATTAAATCCTAAATTGCCTCAAAAGAAGTTGGACTTGCTTGAAACTAAACCCAGAAACACAACCCTTTCAACAATTTTCTGCCAAAAACCCATTTCCAGTAACCTGGAAATCAGCAGATGGGCGGCCCCCTTAATTCATTAGGCGGCCCCCTTAATATTTAAGGGGACCGGCCCCTTAATTAAGGGGACCGGCCATCTGATGGTTGAAGGTGCTGCTCCCTTTTTCTATTTTTTAGCCTATTTTATCCTATACTTCCCAAAATTCACAAACACATTTTGTCACAAACCACCCACCAAAATTTACCTTCCACAATCACATCATCACTACACCACAAATACCCAACTCCATCGTAAATGCTCATCCATATCATCCATCCAAACATGTCATCATCTAACCACCCAAGATCCAAGCCTTCAAGAGTTGCTAAAATCTCAGTGAGGCCCATTTGGAGGAGGAAGCTTGACATTTGCCATAACCCAACAAATGATGTTGTTCAAACACAACCAACACCTAAACCTCATCCTAATGAACCCTTTCACACACATAACCAATCATCCATATGTCCACCTTCATTCACTCATAATTACCCAAGTTCACTAATGTCTCCACCACCAAGAGTGTCACCACCACTTCCACCAAATAACAACCACTCTCCATCATCATCACCGTCCACTCAACACTTGAAGTTCATTGAAGAACTCAAGGAAGCCCATGAGCTTAATGCTCTCCTTGCTTTGCACCTTGCTCAAAGCAACTTAGACCCATCACCATCCATCTCACCATCATTACCATCATCACCGCATCACTTGAGTCAAATTGAGAAACATTTCAAAAATTGTCCTTGTTGCATCTTTCTCCAAAATCAAACCATCGCCTTAAATGAGCGTCTCACTTGGATTGAGTATCTTCTCACTAGATCTAATCCAACACCACCACTTGAACAACATCAAAACCCTCATTCAACATGGTCAAGTCCAAGCTCTCCACCTCCAATTCCTCCATCAACACTCTCTCCAACATCCATACACCCAAACTTACAACCCCATTAATCCAACATTTTTACCCCCTCTTTACCATCATCCATCCAAAATAATTCAAGTTTTTCATGTCTCAAGCAAGTCAAATGGATCTCTTAGGCAATTTAAAATTTTCTACTTATTGTATGCTATAAGCAAAATATGTGTTGTATCAATAATTATGTTTTTAACATAATTATTTTCAACTAATGAATGCTTTATTTCTTGTCTTTAATATATGATTGTTATGCTTATTGCTTGTATACTTGATATCATGATATATATACATGCTTGATGATTAATAACATGCTTATTCCATAATATGTTTTAAATGTATGCATGCGTATTTGACATGTTTATGCCACTATTTAATCATTCTTGATGTACATGATTCAAATGGAGCTTGCTGCAAAAACACCCTAAAAATGACCCTTTTCTGGAAATTTTTCAAATTTGGTCGCCTGGGAAAACACCAGATGGGCGGCCCCCTTAATTCCGTAGGCGGTCCCCTTAATTTTAAGGGGGCCGGCCTACAATTAAGGGGACCAGCCATCTGGGCAGTAAAATTTACTGTTTTCTTTTGCATCTTGTGACCCCTTTTATCTAGCCCCAGCTACCATTTCTCTTAAAGGACGAACTGGTATTGGAATTTTACCTCAAAACCTCCAAACCTTACCTAAATCAACCATCACCTCCATCAAACACCCATTTTCATTCACCATGCTATCACCAAAATCATCTCTAAGACACCAAAACTCCATCACCACCACCTCAATGTTCATCCCCAAGTGCACCAAATGCACCATAGAAAACACCTTCCACTCATGGCACATCATTTTCATCCATACCTTCCACTTCATCCATCAATAACTACATCAACTCACACCTATCATCACCACCATCAAGAGCATCAACTCCACCTCCTACTCAAGAGCCTCCATTCACCCAACTTGTCATTTCCATATCACCAATAACACCTCTTGATGCTTATTTCTCATCATCACCAATACCACCACCATGCTTTCCCATCCCTTGGGCTTTACTTGAAGCCCATGGAGACAATTGCCTTTGTTGCATTCACAACCGAACCATCATCTTTGGTCTTAGAGATGAGATACACTACATGTTTTCATCCCTTGAACACATGCTTAACAACCAATCTCCACCACAACCTCCACCATTTTCACCCACTACACCACCACCACCTTCATTCTCACCAAATTAAGCATATGCAATGCTTAATCAAAAATAATTTTTCAAACCATTTTGTGTCTAAGCCCCATGGAAGATCATGTACTCCTAGAATGATTATGTAGATTGCATTACTTACTAGCTAATGTAGGATTGAATATAATCTTGGATGGTTGTGTATTGATACACAACATTTAATGAATGTCTTTATATGCATGCTTATTTTTGCTATATATATGCTTGTGCTTCTAATATTTTTCTTGCAAGTATTCCATATATCGATTCCTTGGTGCCCTCAAACGAGGGGGAGCACACATCAAGGGGGAGTTCTCGTTCGGACAAATTTTGTCTCTAAAACTTGTCGGCTCAACCTTTTTGATGCTACAAAAAGGGGGAGAAGTGAATATAAACTCACTAAATACTTGTCCAAAAATAACTTTTTTGGATTTAATGAGTATAGGTTTTGTAATCATCAAAAAGGGGGAGATTGTTGACATAAATAATGCCTAAAAACATTATCAATATTTATACATATCTCTATGTTTTGATGATCACAAAATGTAAACTCATTAAAACATAAACTTATAAAATAAACAAGTACTTAGTTGTAAATATTCACTTCTACAACTAAAATCACTTAAGGTATGAATGAACTAATGCTTAATGCATTATATGATCAAAGGAACACTTTCTTAATAACTAGATTTTTTATAAAATGTCAAAAACATTTTATATATTTTAGAAAAACATTTTTGGTAATAAATAAAAAGGTTTAATTCATTATAAATTTATGAATTCAAATTTTTAACCAAAATCAGTAAAAATGTTCCAGAAAAACCTTCCCCAGAAAAAGATAAAACTGGGCAAAGGATGGCTTGGGGCCCCTTAATATTTGTAGGCGGCCCCCTTAAAATTAAGGGGACCGCCCCCCTATTTAAGGGGGCCGGCCACGCTCCAGTAGGTTCCAGCTATCCAGTTTTTCTGCCTATAAATACCAGCCTACCCCTGGATTTTTACTCACCCTTTTGCAGTAAAACTTTCTATTGTAAATCTCATTTCATATCTTCAAAAAACCTTTGATCATGTAATCTTAAGCATTGGTTTTCAAGTGATCCAAGCTTCCACCATCCAAGTGCAAAAGAAGAATACTTCTATCAATCAAGACTAGAAGTATTACAACTTAGTAGCATCTTGTTACTCAAGTTGTTTGTTTTGTATACTTTGTAAATCTTTCATTCATTTGTGTAAAGTGTGTATATAAGTTGTAAACATAAGTGATCAAGCTAGAGTAGTGTGTAAGTAGTGAAGAAGGTGGATAAGTAGGTGTGGAGTAAAGAAGTAGAGTAGAAGCCTTGTAAAGATGTGAAGTAGAGAAGTCTTGAAGCCGTTGTGAAGCCATAGCCTAGAAGTCGTGAAGCCGTAGCGTAGAGGTTGTGTAGCGGTCGTGTTGAAGCTATGAAGTCCTAGTCGTGAAGTCCTAGTGTTGAAGTCGTGAAGCCGTAGCATAGAGGTTGTGTAGCGGTCGTGTTGAAGCCATGAAGTCCTAGTTGTGAAGTCCTAGTGTTGAAGTCGTGAAGCTGTAGCATAGAGGTTGTGTAGCGGTCGTGTTGAAGCCATGAAGTCCTAGTCGTGAAGTTCTAGTGTTGAAGTCGTGAAGCCGTAGCATAGAGGTTGTGTAGCGGTCGTGTTGAAGCCATGAAGTCCTAGTCGTGAAGTCCTAGTGTTGGAGTCGTGAAGCCGCAGCATAGAGGTCGTGTAGCAGTCGTGTTGAAGTCGTGAAGAAGTCATGAAGCAGTCATGAAGTCTTTGTGAAGAAGTCGTGAATAAGTTGTGAAGAGGTTGTGTTGTGAAGTTGTGAGATTGGTTCTAGCTACGATTAGAACTCGACATTTAGCTTTGTGTTGTTAAACCCGTGTAAGCCAAAGTTGTGTACGGTTTTCTCCGCCATAAGGGAGCTTATTGAAGTTGTGAAGAAAACTCTCGAGCTTGGTGCTCGGGGAGTGGAGTAGGGAAAGGAAAGTGTCCTTGTAGCCGAACCACTATAAATCCCTCGTGTCTCGGTTAGATCTTTCCATCTCTTACTTACATCTTTATTTATATTGTCATTACTTTTATAACATATAGCCATATATAACTGTTAGTAATAATTAGAAGTTGACTTCACATATAGATCAAATTGAAACTCCATTCAAGAAACAAAAACTTTTACAATCAATTTAAAAGAATACATATATAACTAATAATAAGGTTCAAGTTTTATTTTTCATACAAACTTGAATCTAAGTGTTTTAAAAAATAAACAAAGGTTTTCATAATAAAATTAAAAAGACATAAACTATTCAACCCCCCCTTCTAGTTTTCCATACTCTCCACTGCTCTGTTAAGGCGGTCTAAATTATACAAAACCATTCCATTCATGTAATGACCATGTTTGTTCTGCAAAGAGAAAACAATATCTACTAGCTAAGAGAATATGCATTTTGAACAATAATATCAATTCTATTTTAACCATTGTTTCTGAGGGGGTTTGAGCCCACCGCTACAGACACAAACCGGGTAAAACCCTCAACTTTTTTGAGAAGGTTAATAAATGTAGCTTGTTAATCTCAAATAGGTACATTATAAGATGCGAAGAGACACCCATTATAATTCAACCTATATACGATGACCAATTAAAAATTCTTAAGTTTCACTAGTTTATGAAAATAAACAAAAACAGTGTCAAGTAAATACCAAGAAAAAAATAGGCAGGGATACACCATGGCTTACTAAAATTCTCTATATGAACGAAAAATGGATTCATACAAGTCTTTGAGCATATATTAAAAGCTGTATATAAAGTCCACAATCAGATGCTATTATGTCATATAGATCTTGTAAGTTATTAGTAATAGAATAATAGAAAAGCAGAACTATACCAACAACCGAAAATTCTATAGCTCCACAATTCTTTCCTCCAGTTCCGTAATTAATAGTCTTCTTTGAACTTAAGCAAAACCTGTGCCAAATGAATAACTAAAGGTTACAACAAATCAAAGGCTGAAGCAATTCCCATCTTTACATACACGTAAGAAGATAGATAACAACAGCGCTAGTTACCTTGAGGCATAGGTCGGCTGTGCGAACCGGTTGGTCGTTAGCGCACGTCAGTTGTTCTAACAGTGGTACAAACACATATAACAAATAAATAAAGAATGGTGACAGTAAATTTATCGTTGATTTGTCTACTAACCTGTCACTTCTTCCTCAAATTCTCTTCCATTTCATATTGTCGGCTTCTTTCATCAGAAAATATTTCAACGAGGGCTTCATGTTCTTCGTCCAACCTTTTTATCTTTTCTTCATGGTTCGAAAAACACAACAGGATTTGGATCACGGATACTGGCAAGCAACAATCCTTTTGCTTCCTTTGGACTTCAAGGTATAACCACCTAAAATAGATTAATGTAAGAGATAACCATGAGACTATGTATGGGTTGGACAAATTGAGTCGATACCTTGATGCCGGGAACATGGCAAAAAAATGATTAAAACCATCAGATATAGGTAGATTAAAAAGCAACTGGCGATATTAATAAAGAAGGATTACAGTCCAT
The DNA here is from genome assembly GCA_021014915.2 of Artemisia tridentata subsp. tridentata. Taxonomy (NCBI): domain Eukaryota; kingdom Viridiplantae; phylum Streptophyta; class Magnoliopsida; order Asterales; family Asteraceae; genus Artemisia; species Artemisia tridentata. The sequence goes on along the minus strand of CP139502.1, from coordinate 235,796,870 downwards.
GCCAACGAAATAAAATTACAGTACCTGCTCCCATGGCATGGGCATGTTTTCTAGAAACTTGTAGACAGCATGAGGAACAAATTTAAGCACCCCTAGATACACACGTTTATCATGTCGATACTTCTTCGATGACATGTCACCATGATCCTTGTGATGGCCCTAACTAATTCAAACTATAGCATACTTCACACACAATAACGCTCATAAGCTTTTTGAGCCGCATAAGTTGATACTTGAGCTGGCCTCATTTCGTGAGTAAATCTCAAAACTAAAACTAGTCCTAACTAATTGAAAAACGCAAACACGTACACAGATATTTATATAACTTCAAAATTTTAACAATAAGTAGTAAAATAAGATTACCTGATAATTTATCCTCCATTAACTAACTAATTAGGCCAAAATCTACACACACACACACACATGTGATCTATTAGTATAGGAGAGATACATGCTTGATCAAAGGCAGGAAATATGTAATCTGCAAATTGAATTTCTGCTATAGCTCGATTCCCCTGTTACAAAAGCAAGGATGATAAGCCACAAGCTGCAAGTATATGTAAAGACGCACCACAAGATTTGGCAATAACATAATTCAGAACTTACCATTGCAGCTAGACCAATACCAAATCCAACAATTCCCTGTTGTAAATAAGCATTAGTTTGAAGTTGAAATAAACTATTCAAAGAATAAATTATTAAAAAGCAACCCACAATCAATCATAAGGACCTAGCATCAGAATAATGAAACTGCGAAAGGAGAGAATCTGAAACTTTGGTAGCTTGTAAGTCCAGTTTATATATTTGAGCATGGTGGTTAAAGTACCTGTTCGCATAGAGGGGTGTTGAAAACCCTGTGTTTACCAAATTGATCAACCAATCCAGTTGTGCAACGGAACACACCACCAAATCCCACATCTTCACCAAACACATAAGAACTATGAAGTGATTGTAAACATAATCAGTAAACACATATACACTCTTTCAAGTAAAAAAGATTAGCTATTGCAAAATTTAAATACTTTCTAACAATTCATTTCGAGGCCGTTAGAAGACTAGAATTCATATGCGAACCCAAAACAACTAACGTTCACAACTAAACATATAGATACTTGATTGAATTCCAGCGTCACTAGTTCAAAAACTTGTACAGCATATATTTTGCCCATAAAATGTCATGGGTTCCAGCGTCATTCACAAGTTTATCCAAGAAAAAGTTTATCCAAGAAAAAACTTGTACTGCATATATTTTGCCCATAAACTTATAGATACTTTGGTGATCAATCAAACGAGTCTAAAATAGTGACGACTGTTAAACAAAATACTGAGAAAACATCTTATTGCAGCTAATTACATCCTCCTTGTAAGATCCTAGTCATATTACACAGATCTAACCAAGTTCAAGCTCAGGCTACAAGAGGCATCTGCAATTCTCTACCTTCTAATTAGCAAAAGATGATTTGAATATATCTTTGCATTTATATGACCTTATATTTTATTTGTACGCAGACTAAAAAATATCCTAAAAAACTGTCTCAAGGATTACGCGATGAACTAAAGAAATGCAAATAGATAATTTATTAATGAGACTCACATAGCATTCCATCATCACCACTGCTCCCGCCATCATCACTAGTGTACTGCATGGGAACAATAATTAAAAAAATTATAATGTTTAAACTTTAAACGCCTAAATTACAAATTAAATAAAATTGAACAGATAGCTTAAAAATTGTAAGATTCGAAGTCAAAAACTTAAGATCTGTTTCTAAAATTAGCAAGGGAGATGATCTTACATTCAAGCCATCTTCATCGGTAAAACTAGACGGGTTCGAGACTTCGAGGACTGGTGCGTGGTGAAGCTGGGCAACCACACCATATTATATCTATGATTTTGAATTTGGGGGAAAAGGATGAGTGCCACTGAATTATTGAAAGGTTGGAGCCTTGGAGGGAACAAAAAGATGGAGGCATCTAAAAAAAGTGATTTTGATTTTGGTTGAAAATTGGGGCGGGATACAATGAAAATATTATGGGGGAAGACTAGTTGGAGAGTGAACAAAAACATGGAGGGATCTGAAAAAGTGATTTTGATTTTGGCTTAAAATTGGGGCGGGATATAATGAAAATAGTTTGGGGGAAGACTAAGGTAGTGTTTGTTTTTCTTATAAATGTCTTAACAGGGTCTGACTAACCATAACATCTGGATCGGTCAGAGGCAAACACCAAAAAGATGGTTTGTTTTTTTTTTCTTCGATCAGACGCGGACAGAGGCGTTAAGATCTTGTCGGATCAGACTTGGAGTGGTAGTCTTAATGCCTCTGAACCTTGAGAAAACAAAATAACGTTGCAAGCTCCTTGCCCAGTTATCTCCAAGCGGCTATTTTCTTCTTCTTCTTCTTTATTTGAACCATTCAGTTGCCGGAAAACATTCTTCTTCTTCAATATTCAGTTGGCGGTGTTTTTCTGTTTAATTATGGATCAGAGATGATGTATTGTTTTTTGTTTTTTGATAACCATATATTAATTGTTGGTTTTATTGATGAGAGTGATGAGGTTGCTATGATTTTCGTGTGTGAAAATGATAGATTTGGTTAGGTTTATCATCTTTTGATGATCTTTGTTGGTGACAGTATCTGGATTTAAGATGTTTTTGACCGGATATGTTTTTGTGTATGTGTGATTACATGTGTTGGGGTGAGTGATATATGATAAGATTTTTGTGGTGTGGTGAGTGTTTTGTTTTTGTATATGTATATATTGTGTAGGACATCGTATAATAGTGTTGCCGTCTTCAATACACACAAACAACATCTATCAGTCAGACGTTTTTAAATGAAAACAAATGGTCTTGTTGTATTCAGATTCAGACATTTACGCCTCAGATTCAGATTCAGATGTGCGAATCAGATTCAGATTCAGAACCTCTTAATAAACAAACACCACCTAAATATTTAGGATTTTTTTTAAACTAATTTAAGGCATAAAATGTATTACAAAATGTGTGACGATATGTACTGGATTTTGGCTACACTTAAATAATGTGTGACAAAACGTTTAGTGTGACCATATATGCCATTTGATCATAGTGTTTGGTCACACTGTTCAAGTGTGTGACATATATTTGTCACTTTTCAATGCATATCGTGACTAATGCTTCAAACTTACTTTTCAGTTGTAACACATCTCAAATTCATGTGGCTAAATTTTCAACAAAAAACTAGGAGTCACATTTAAATAATGTGTGACAAACTTGAGTATATAATTTAGCCATATACACAATTACTTCGTGTGACCATATATAGATTTTGGTCACAGTTTTCAATTGTGTGACATATATTTATCACATATGTATATATATAGTGGGACTAATGTTTCAAACTTATTAGTATCCGTCACACGTCCCAAATTATAAGTGACTAAAAAATCCAAATTTTTTTTACCAGATACGTATAATCACGAAAATATTCAAATGTGTGGTTGTAGCCTCAGATGTAATTCTGAAATGGTCACACAAGTCGGATCAAGTGTGGTTGTTTATTTTATTCTGGTACATTTAGTCACACAAATAAGTTACTGTGTGGCTGTTCGAAAAACCACATGTGTGACTAAATCCCATTTTTGTACTAGTGGGAGTTCCCAAGGCAGGATCTATTTTTGTCCATTTTTATACGTTTTTGTCCGTTTTTTATGTTTTCATCTGGTTTTATACATTTTCGTCCCTTTTTACACTTTTATACGTTTTTGTCCGTTTTTTACGTTTTCGTCCGTTTTTTATGTTTTTATATGTTTTCATCCGTTTGTATACGATTTCATCCGTATTTTTATGTTTTCATCAGTTTTTGTCTGTTATATTTTAACGTTTTTATACGTTTTCATCCGTTTTAGTTCATTTTTTTACGTTTAAGTCCATTTTTATACGTTTTCGTCCATTTTTTTACGTTTTCATCAGTTTTGATACGTTTTCATCTGATTTTAAACGTTTTTGTCCGTTTTTATAAGTTTTCGTCCATTTTTAAACGTTTTAGTCCGTTTTAATCTATTTTTATACATTTTAGTCTTAGCTATGATGTCCATGTATTAGGGACTGAGTTGTGATTCAAATGCAGTCACTAACAAATTTCCCTCCAAACTTTTTTTATTGCGCAAACATATTTGTAACTGAATTTTAGTCTTAGGTATGATGTCCATGTAATCGCAGCTGTGACTGAAATTCAGTCACTAAAAAATTTCCCTCCAAACCTTTTTATTGTGTAGACATATTTGTAACTGAAACTTAGTCTTAGCTATGATCTCCATGTATTAGGGACCGAACTGTAACTATAATTCAGTCACTAACAAATTTTCCGCCAAATTTTTTTATTGCGCAAATATATTTGTAACTGAAATTTAGTCTTAGATATGATGTACATGTACTAGGTACTGAATTGTCACCCATATTCAGTCACTAACAAGTTTGCCTCCAAATTTTTTTCCCGTACAGGTATATTAGTAACTGAAATTTAGTCTCAGATATGGGGTCACTGAATCGAGGACTGATTTTTAGTCGCCACAATCAGTCAATAAAAGGTCAGTCCTTAAAAGTATCAGTAACTGATATATCAGTTACCGATGCTATGTATCAGCGACTGATATATCAGTCCCTAGAAATTCAGTCTCTGAAAGCCTGTTTTTTTGTAGTGACTTAGCAGTATGTTCATGATTTTGAGAATTGAAAAATCACACTCCTTTCAACCATTTTGAAGGGATTAAGTGTATAACAGACACTTAATCAAAATTTTGGTTTAAAGCAACCTTTGGTTGTATGAGAACCAATGTTTTCAGTTATAAATAACTGCCGGTGTAAAGATAAACCTATTCAAAAGGCTTTCTTGACAGGGTTTCCAGCTCATAGTAATTGTTGCCTCTAACACAAGTGTTAGATTCACTTTTACTAGCTGTTCTTTCTATCAGATGTCCTTAGACTTGCTCATTATACTTAAAAGTATAAAATGATAGAAAGTGAGTTGAATCAGTTACTATCTGATCAACTAAGTCATCAATTCAATGTGAAACAACATAATCAAGTTTCAAGAAAGAAGTTTTAAGGAGGTTTGAAATTCCTAAACTTTTTCTATCATGAACCTATTATGTCAGCAACTAATATTATCATTTTGCTTCTTCCATTTCACTTGAAACATCCTTTGTGTTCACATGATCATACCTGAAATTGTTAGTCTAAAACCAAAAGAACAAAGTACAAAGTACTTGTCTTGTATTAGAATAATCATAGGAATAACTGTATGAATAACACAAATTAAATTTGTACTAGCAGCACAAACTTTTGTAATAGCAGTAGTATCTTTTAAAACTAGCAGCACAATCAAAAATTTATTTACAAAAACACAAAGTTTAAAATCATTGAGGATTAAGCATTCCAATACTTGCTACCAAGTACTGAAACCTTCCAACATCAAAAGCTTTGGTTAGCAGATCTGCAAAATTGAATTCTGAAGCAATTTTAAGAACTTGAATTAATCTTTTCTCATTGCAGTCTCTTATAAGGTGATGTCTAATTTCAATGTGTTTTGTGTTAGAATGTTGCACTGGATTTTTAATAATACAAATTGTACTACTATTATCAATATGAATAACAGTGTTTAAGAAATTGTACCCATAGTCAAGGAGTTGGTTTTGAAGCCATAGAACTTGACCACAGCAACTTGCAGCAGCTACATATTCAGCTTCAGTTGTTGAATTAGCCACAATTGTTTGCTTCTTACACTGCCATGAGACAAGTCTACACCCAAGGAATTGACATCCTCCAGTTGTTGACTTCCTATCCAAGCTAGCACCAGCATAATCACTATCCGAAAATGCTACCAAGTCAAAAGGTGATTCCCTTGAATACCATAGACCCAACCTAGGTTGACCCTTGAGATATCTAAAAATCCTCTTGACTGCAGTTAAATGAGAAACCTTTGGAGTTACTTGAAATCTTGTGCAGGCACAAACAGAGAACATGATGTCAGGTCTAGATAATGTAAGATACATCAAGGAGCCTATCATAGATCTGTATGTGTGTACATCTACATTTTCTCCATCTAAGTCTTTTAGAAGAGGTTTCTCAGAGTCCATTGGTGTGCTTTCCATTTTTGAATCCTCAAAGTTAAACTTCCTTAGTATCTCAGCAACATATTTATCTTGACTAATAAATATTCCTTCTTATGACTGTTTAACTTGCAAACCCAAAAGGAATGTAAGTTCCCCCATAGAACTCATCTGAAACTTATCATGCATAAGTTTCTCAAACTCTAAACACATCTCCTTCCTAGTAGATCCAAAGATAATGTCATCCACATACACCTGCACTAACAGAAGATCCTTCTTGTGCTGTTTGATGAAAAGTGTCTGATCAATCTTTCCTCTTTGAAATCCATTTGCTTTTAAATAGGAAGCAAGTGTTTCATACCAAGCTCTTGGTGCCTGATGCAGGCCATATAGAGCTTTTACAACTCTGTACACTTTGTCTGGATGGTCAGGATCAATGAAGCCTAGAGGTTGTGAAACATACACCTCTTCTTCAATAGTACCATATAGAAAAGCACTCTTGACATCCATTTGATAAACCGTGAAGCCTAAAAATGAAGCATAAGCTAAGAAAAGCCTAATTGCCTCAAGTCTTGCTACTGGAGCAAAAACTTCATCATAGTCTATACCTTCTTGTTGTGTGTACTCTTGGGCTACTAATCTAGCCTTATTCCTAATCACTATGCCCCTTTCATCCCTTTTATTCTTGAAAACCCATCTAGTGCCAATTACCTTTGCATTCTTAGGTAAATCAACTAGCACCCATACCTTCTGAATCTTGAACTGAAGAAGCTCCTCTTGCATAGCTTCTACCCAGCTTGAATCATCTAAGGCTTTCAGAATGTTCTTTGGTTCAGCTTGTGAGAGAAAACATACAAACAAGCAAGAGTTTGAAAACTCATGCTGCTTTGAAGCATAAAGGGCATCAAGAAGCCCTTGTTGGTCTGAAGACATCAGTTGTTGTCTTGTCTTCACACCTGATTGTACATCTCCAATCACATTATCTAGGGAGTGGACTTTGTGAATTCTTGATTGTGGAGTAGAAGGAACTTGATAATTTTATGAATGATTGTTGAAATCCACCTCATTGTCTGAGAATTCTGCTTCTTTCGTTTCTGAAGGGCCAACAGCAGAATCATTTGGCCTAGCAGCAGAATCACCAGCAGAAACAATTTGTTATTCCTGAGTTCCATCGTCTTTCTTTTCATCTTCAACACCTTCTTTAGCTTTGCCAGAAGAAGATTCTTCAGTTGTTGAAGTTGATTCCACACTTGTACTTGACCATATTGGCATCCAAACATGATCTTGGTTTGTCTCCTTTTTCTAACCTTGCCTCATATGTTACTTGTGAACCTGAAAAATCATTAGTTTTTGCAACAACAGGCACATAATTCATTGATTTGGTTAGAGTTTCAAGATCAAATAGCCATTTTGGTCCTTGACCTTCTACATTGGATTTATTCTCTAAAAACTCCACATGTAGGTTTTCCACTACAATCATAGTTCTTGTGTTGTATACTCTAAATGCTTTGCTATTAAGAAAATATCCAACAAAGAAACCTTCATCTGCTTTACCATCGAATCTTCCTAAATGGTCTAAGGTATTGAGAATTGTCACATGACATCCAAAAGGTCTAAGAAATCCTATTGCAGGAGTTCTACCTCTAAAAAGTTCATATGATGTCTTATTGTGAGGCTGAATAACTAAAACTCTATTTTGGACATAGCAAGCAGTGTTGACTGCTTCAGCCCAAAAAGTTATAGGTAGATTGGAATCATCTAACATAGTTCTAGCAGCTTCAATTAGTGTTCTATTCTTTCTTTCAATTACTCCATTCTGTTGTGGAGTTCTAGCAACACTAAATTCTCTCCTAATACCCTTTTGTTTGCATAAATCATCCATACCTCTATTCTTAAACTCAGTCCCATTATCACATCTAATGAATTTCACTTTCTTGTCTACTTGGTTTTCTATCTGTGTAATGAAAGTCTTAAGGATGCTTGAAGTCTCATCCTTAGTAGAGAGAAAGAAAACCCATGTAAATCTGGTATAGTCATCAATTATAACAAGACAATATCTCTTATGCATTATACTACTTACTGAAACAGGTCCAAATAAGTCCATATGAAGGATAGACAATTATTGATTAATAGAGTTAAAAATCTTGGGCTTACAAGTAGCTTTGTGTTGTTTGCCTTTAAGACAAGCAATGCATGTTTGATCATTTTCAAATCTTTTGTGAGGTAAACCTCTTACCAAACCATTCTTAACAACTTTATTTATGGTTTTGAAATTAATGTGACCAAGCCTTCTATGCCATTTCATTGATTCATCCAATGTGTCCTTTGCAACAAGGCAAGTTAAATCCTTTTTCGGAATAATGCTCTTCATGTCAACACTGTACATATTACCCTTTCTAGGAATTTTAAGAAGTACTTGACTTTCATCAGGCATCTTAAAATTAGGAGAAAGTACAAGACATTCAGTCTCACAGAAAAGAACATTGTTCTTTTTGTCACACATTTGTGAGACACTAAAAAGATTATAATTTAGCTCTTTTAAATTGAACACATCTTCAAAATCTAAATTTCCAGTTTTAATGGTACTTTACCAGAAATTTTTCCACCAACACCTCCTCCAAAGGTAACATAGCCTCCATCTATTGATTGAAAATCTGAGAGATAAGACTTGTTGCCTGTCATGTGCCTTGAACATCCACTATCTGAGTATCCTTGATCCTCTTGTTGATCATTTGAATGTTCCTGCACATAAATGACAAGTATTAGTTTCTTTTGGGAACCCAAGCCATTACTGACTTGGATCTGCCTCTTGCATCAATGTAATTTAATCTTTTAAGGACAGTTGATGCAACATTGGATTTAAGAATCCAACATGCTAAGGCCTTAACAGCATTTGCCCTGTTTCCCTTAGCAGCAGAATAAACTGATTGCTTAGCAGCAGGAACTGCTAACTTTTCAGTTCTACCCTTTGGTTTCTAAACTTGTTTTTGAACCACTGCTTTTTTTTTGAATGGGCCTTAGAACAGTCTTTGGTGCATGTTTGAAAAATGTTTTTGTACCCTTAGCTGTTGATTTTGGGTTAACAGTCATAAATGGACGAGCAGCAGGAACAATTAGTCTAGCCGCAGGATCTGTGTTTGAGATTGTTCTGGGTTTTGTTCTATTAACACACTACTAGAAAAAGGGCTTTCCTTGACTCCAGATGCGAGTCAAGAAGAGACCTTATGACGCGCACATTGGAGTCAAGGAAAGACCCGTCATAAATATTCATGACTCGCATTTGTGCGTCATCCCTCTATGACTCGCACTTATGACCCACGTTGCGTGTCATTACCCTTAAAATCATTTTGACTAACTTTTATGACACACTTTTCTGACATATGTTTTTGCGAGTCATTACCTTAAAATCATTTTTTTTTATTTTTTCTGTTTTTTAATTAAAACCTGATTATATAAATAATTACTGACAATAAACCTGATAATTGTACAAAAATTAACGCATTTCATATATAATCAAATTACCAATTCATTACATAACAATTCATTAGTTAATGTTACTACAATACGATTTCTACCTAAAAATGAAATTCGACACATAATTAAATTGGCCATTCTTCTCGAATATCGTCGAAATCCGCATCCGTGTACTCATTGCTATCACCACCAATCTAGTCAAATAAAACAACATTTTAGAAACAGTTGTATATGATATGCAACTACAGTTGATTAACAACAAATGGTCTGCACAGGGCGTATATGGGCTTATTTGCAGATCAGTTATAAGCAGATTAATAAGGTGAAACTCAAATACCAGATTATGCACCAAAAGACCCCTACCTAACCTACCTAGATTCCAAAAATTAGGACCTAAAGCAGATACGATAAGCCAATTTTGATCCTAGATCAGCAGTGCAGATAACTAATTGCTGCAAAACAATCTGTGGTAGCAGATTAGGAATTTGGCGCAAAATTTGAGCAAGACTACTCCACAGCAGACCAACTCATAGGAACTCACTTAAGCACCATTATTGAACTAACTAGCAAAGCCAAAATGAACTCAAATTAAGCTCAGCTTATTGCTAAGCTTATTAGGGCAGATAAGAGCTCAAAACTAAAATATCTAAATGCAGACTTTAAATAACCATCAAACTGCCCTATCTTCTGATGAGAACAACTAAAATACCTTTGAATCAGTTCAATCAAACTCAGAAACTTGGCACATGAATAGTGCTTTTCAGATTATACCCAAACTAACCTATAAGCTGTCTTAAACCAAACACCCTTACCCTAATCTGTATTGCAATTTTACCCTATACTAAGCTGATTAAAACTAAAAGTGCAACAACTTGTTTTGTCGCTCTACTGTCTTCAAGCTTAGGTTTGTTAGAAAGTTTCTTAACACATGATCCTTATCCAAGAAGAGAGCAAAATCTTAACATTTCATTTTTAAAACTGATATGTAAAGCTAAATGATGAAATGATCAGCAGCATGGAGTCGTGTGAGGTACATATTTACTGCATAAAATCTCCTAAAATCATCTTATTCGAAAATCTGGATACCTAAGTGAGTTAGTTACCTGATAAAGTTGGGGACCTTTGTCATCATAACCAGCAACATTGTACTTGAACTGAAAGCAATCTCTCCTGTAAGCATTTTAACTTTCTCCACTAGAAGGTCCATCTGATCTATCGAGATTACGCCCTACAATTAAACAAAAGATCATGAATAACAAAGTTAATATTAAGTTGTTTACAAACAAACTTATGCAATTCGCAGCAAGTCTATTAAAAACTATTAGTCCAAGATGAAAAACAAGCAGAGAGATGTTGAAACAGCTTATACAAGTTAAGATAAGTCCAATTGAATCTGATGAAAGGGTAATGCAACAGTGAACACCCCTAATGACCCACTTTAACCCATGAACCAAACACCCTATAAGTTAACTGTTTTGAAGTTTAAAACTAATTATGACCAAATTAATCTGTGAATCAGACTTATTAATAATCAACTAACTTAACTAGACTGAAATAAGCACTACTCAAAAGATAATATGAGGTAGAGTAAGTACCTCCTCAGTCTGAAATCGTTAGCATCCTGCAGTATAATTAAAATTGGTAAATACATATCTGTTTCGATTAATTAACCGAGGAGTAAGACAAATCAGCAGATTATAAAGTTATCAAAACAATAATAATCATTTTTACCTTATGGCCCGGCCTCTTTTACCATCAAAACAATCCACAACATCACCAAACTTCAAACTCGACACCACCTATTTGAACCAAACCCATACACAACCATGAACCAAACTTGATACCAACCACATTATTACTCATTTTTATTATTTATTTACACGTTTTTATTTGTTTATCTCGCAACCCGAGGGTTTTTGAGACAAACCCGTGGTGATAACTTGATAAAAATGGTGGGTTTACCCACCTTGATGCTCGGCTCGAACAAGAAACACGAAAAGAGGAAAAAGGTGTTCGGATTCGAGTATAAATCTTAGATTGAAGTGGTGTTAATGTAGGTCAAATGGCGCGTTTGATAGCTTAAAATGACGGGAAGGAAAAATGGTGAATGATGGTGGTGGAGGTGTAGGTGGACGCGCAGCGGTGGTGGAGTTCTCGCCGGATAAGTGATCGGAGAAGAAAGGAGATGTGGGTGGGTGTGTTTGTCGGCGTAGAGAGAGAAACAGAGAAGTTGAATAACCCTAAGGGGTTATTATATGTGGTATTTATATGGGTGTGGGTGCAAACTTTTAGAGGGGTTTGAGAGGGGGCGGGAGTGTTTTGAGTGTTTTGAATAATTTTAGAGGGGTTTGAGAGGGAAGTTTTAGTGTTAAGAGCGGGAAGTGTTTTTGGGCAAAAAAAAAAACGAAGGAGATGACCCCTATTTATGACGAAGCAAAACGAGCGTCATCTAGCAGGCTAAATTTTAACTGATTATGACCCATATGTTATGACGCTTTTTAAAGCGAGTCATCTTCGATAAAAAATTTACTCGTTATGACTCTTATTTTATGACTCTGCTATTTGCGCGTCATCTTTTAGTGTGCGTCATAAAATGCGAGTCAAGGAAAGCCCTTTTTCTAGTAGTGACACTAGAACTAGAGTGAAAGTGAGTTTGAGGAGTTTGCCTTTTGAAGTTCACCCTATTGTTTTCATACCTAGTTACCCAATGGTTGCAGAAAGCTGCAAGATGGTCAAAACTACCACATGTGTAACAAGCTTTGTTATAAAAAGCAAAGTCATCACCGAGTTGATGAGACTTGAGGTTATTCCAATTCCTTTGGTTACCTCTAGGCTTGTTGGTGGTTCTATATTGCTCACAATATCTAACTGGTTGCCTAACATGCTTAATGTTTGATTTAGGCTTATCGGTATTGTGTTTGACTATCTTAGGAACACTTGTTCCTACTTTCTTAACCACTTCAGGTTTAGACATAACCTGTTCATCTTCATCACTATCAGTTGTACTATCCTCAACAACTATAGCATATCCTTTCTTAACAAAGGACACCTTGTCCTGATAAAGTAAAGTTTTATCTAAACTTTCACTTACTTTTTCTATCTTAGGACCCTCAGTAGATTTAGAACCATATTCCATTATTGGTTCTTGAAACTCAGCAAAACCTGTGTGTGCTAGGTCAACACCTGGAGGTGAAGGAACACCTCTATATGGTGGAGGAACAGATTTGTATCCTAAACCAGACTTAGCTTTATCAATTACTTGAGCTTCCCAAATCTTATTCATTCCCTCTGAGGCATGAGCTAAAGCATCTACAGTTATCTTAACATTTTCAGTTTTATTATTGGCTTCAGCTAATTGTTTACTTTGACTAGTAAGTAATTCATCTCTAAATGCTATGCCTCTTTTTAGAGCATTTAAGTCATCAGTAAACCTAGATTCCTTACCTTGAAAGTGTGCAATTTGTTTTTCAAGCACACCTATAGCTCTTTTATGATTACTTAAATTAGCTAAGGCAATAATTAGTTCTTCTTGCCTATTATCAGCTTTTCTTTTAAGTTCTTCATTTTCTTTAAGAGCATAACATGATTCAGAACATTTGGTTATGGAATTTACCTCTGAATTAGAGATGGCCATTAGAGCAGTCTCAGTGGCCACAAGAGCAGCATTTGTTGGTACTTCTTCTTCATCAACCATGAAGCTCCAGTCATAGTTAACCCCATATATGGCTAGCATAGCCCTTGGTTCTTCAACTGTGACTTCCTTCTTCTTCTCTTGCCTATACCATGTGCTTCTATTATCCTGCTTCATTGGGTTTCTACATTCTTTAGCAAAGTGTCCTAACCTGTGACAGTTGAAACACTCTACTTTCTTCTTATCAAACCCAGTAGTTTCATTACCATCAATGGTAATCTGCTTACCAGTTCTCTACCAGAACTTCTTAGCCCTCATGCTAAGCAAAGCAACCTGCCATTTGATGTCCATCTCTTCCAAATCATTATCATCCAACTGATCAAGATCTTCATGAGTTAGAGAAGAACCACTAGTTTGACTAGACATGAATACATAGAACGATGGATCTCCAAGTCCAGCAACATTCTTCGGTGAACTAGTAGAAGGACCACCATAAATAGCAGTAGAAACACCTTCAACTTCATCTACCTCTTCTGACTTACTAATACTAGGAGATGACAAGAGTGCCACATTCCCAGAACTAGTACTATAGATTCCAGACTTCTTTAGACTTTGTTCAACAATTTTGAAGTTATTGAACAAATAATTGAGTTTCATGGTTTCAATATCTGGCTTGTTCATCCAGACAACCACATGAGTATGGAACTCATCAGGTAGACTTCTCAAAAACTTCATGTTGAGATCTTCCTTTGCTATCTCAACACTCAATACACTTAGCTGACTGACAAGCTTGTGTAATCTAGAAAACAACTTATCAAGAGATTCATTGCTATTTGAACTGAAATTTTCAAATTGTTGTTTCAGTAATGTCTTTTGTGTTTTCTTGGTAGTTTCATTACCACCAAACCATGCACGAATCTCTTCAAAAAGAGTTTTTGCATCTGGATACTTGCTAAAGGATAGCATCTGTTCACCAGGAATGGTCATAAGCAACAAGTTTCTTGTTTTTTGATCATTTCTCTTCTATATCCTTTCTTCATTTGAAACTGGTCCAGTATTTCTTTGTCTTACTGATTTGCCATCAATGATAACATCTGAATAGCCTAGTGAAAAAGAATCACCATATGTAATGATATCCCAGAGAGCATAATCTTGGACCATGAAATATTGCTCAATTCTCAACCTCCATAACTCAAACTCATTTTGTTTGATCATGGGCAACTTTGCAGCAACATGTGTAGCAGTATCTTGAACATCCATTTCTTAAGTTTCTTTTTCTAAATCAATAATATCAGCCTTGCTCTGATACCACTTGTTAGGGAATCGACACACGGTTAAGGTGGTTAAACCTTTTGTACTTTGTGTGTATGATATATTGAGTTAATATGATTTAGAATGCGGAATCTACTTAATCATACTTAGAAGGTTATTTTGGTTATGGAAATGGAACAGTTGTGTTTGTTATATGACAATGAACAATGAAAGATTAACACCAAATGATTCAATATTATTACGATAATAATACGAGTGATCTTGAGTTATCACTAGGGTTACAACCTTGAATCTTAAGTTTTTCTAACTTGTGATATTTTTGTGTTTGTTCTTGAGAGATATATTTTTCACTATAAGTTTTAACATCACACCAACACATAATATCTAGTCTAAGATCTTCTTTTATAGTCCAAGAAGATCTTTACAATATTGCTTAAAGTCTAGTCGAACTACTTGCTAACTTATCTTGAGTGTGTAAGTACATAAGATACAACATGTATCTGTGTACACAACTTGTTAACTAAGCACATGGGGTAAGATATTATCTACCGTATATTGTTGACCAAAATACACATAATATCTTTTCATACTTATCCACTCAGCAGCAGAATGTACTTAAGCAGCATCAATGTAAACACTAGCAGCAGAATCCTTCAGCAGCAGAATGTTAAGCCTAGCAGCAGAATCATTTATCGCTAACAGCAGAATCAAATGTTCTAGCAGCAGGAACGAACATTAGCAGCAGGAACCAAATGCTCTAGCAGCAGAATCATACTTAGAGTATTTCTTTGAATAGAACCCGATATTAAACTTCTTGAATATTTAATTCCCAACACAAATTTTGTTTAAACAGTTCATACTGTTGGTCATATATTGATACTGCTATAAGACAAATGCTATGCGTTTTGTTTCTTGGTTTTGGACTAACAATTTCAGGTATGAACTTTGAGCAATAAGGAAATTTCAAGTGAAATGGAAGCAGAAGAAAAGTGATTCCAGTTGCTTTCATAACAGGTTTATGATGGACTGAGTTTGGGAACTCATTAACAAAGGTTTACACCTAAGTTAATTAATTCTTTAAAACTTCTTTCTTGAAACCTGGTTATCATATTTCACATTGAATTGATGACTTAGTCGGTCAGATAGTAACTGACTCAACTCACTTTCTATCATTTTAAACTTTCAAAGTATAATGAGCAAGTCTAAGGACATCTGATAGAAAGAACAACTAGTAAAACTGAATCTAACACTTGTGTTAGAGGTAACAATTACTATGAGCTGGAAACCATGTCAGGAAAACTCTTTGAATGAGTTTATCTGCACACAGGCAGTTATTTATAACAGAAAACATTGGTTCTCACACAACCATAGGTTGCTTTAAACCGAAATTTTTATTAAGTGTCTGTTATACACTTAATCCCTTCAAAATGGTTGAAAGCAGTATGGTTTTTCATAATAAAATCATATACATACTGCTAAGGAAAAAGTTTCTTAAAAAGGATTTTAAAAGAGACTCAAACCATCACATTGATGGACCATGAGTCAAATGTCCAATGAATCACCTCTCATAGGAGTTAACACACCTAGAAGTGATGAGGGCAGCAACTTAAACTCTTAAGGAATTGATGGCTTCATGTACAACATTGTCTGAAAACAAGTTCACATTGGTAGATCAGATAATGATGGGATGATGGTGAGAGATCTTCCAAACAGGGGAGGATAAAATGTTATTTGCTTCAGGGGAGGTTGAAAATGACAAGAAAGGAAGATTAACCAATGAAAGGGAGGAAAAGACAAGAGCATACAAGATGATGACATGGAGGTTGAAAATGACAAGAATAGAGCTTATTCTGGAGTATTATATATTTAGAAGGGATGAAGCATTCCAAAGGAGAAAGTTCTATCTAGGTCAAACGAAGAAAAGTTTCAATTTCAGTTTAGCACGTTTGTTCATCACTTGAAAAGACATGCTGATAGATGATTTCACTTGTTGAAACAAGCATCCAAGATACACAACACCATTGCCTCTTATGATTCCTCCATCCAAGGAAATTACACCATCTTTAGGTCAATGTTTGAAGCCTAAAGATTAGTGTATTGATATTGTTGAAGTCAAAGATCAGAAAACAGATGAGCTACTGAGAAAGATATTCAATCTCACAGAACAGAAGACTATGAAGTGTTTGAAAGATCTTCACAATCCATAATTTAATTCAGAAACATGTTGAAATGGATTCACATGTTTAGGGGAGGATTGTTGGGAATTAAATGTTCTGAAGATTAAGTATCAAGAATTACAAGTATTAACAGTTCCAACTGCTGTGAAGAATACTCTAACAGTTCCAACTGCTGGTATATATCTTAGGACTGTTCAAGTTATATCTAACCATACTAACTGATGTTGGTACTGGTAGTACAAAGAAGGGACTGCTAGTTGATACTGCTGAGTGGATAATTGTCACATATACAACTACTGGATGGATAAGTATTGAAAAGATATTTGTGTACTAAAGTCAAGTATATACGGTAGATAATATCTTTTAGCAAAGTGATCATGTTAGGATCTCTGGGAAATAAGGTTTCATTGTTGCTGCCGATAGTGTAAAGCTGGTTCCTGCCGATAGCTTTGGTTCCTGCTGAAAGCTCATTGCTGCCGATAGTGTTATCTTGTTTCTGCCGATAGTATTGTTCCTGCGGATAGTGTTAGTTGTTATCCGTTTATTTAGAATGTTTGTTAGGATTTATTTTTAGAAGAGATTGTTGTTTATCTCTTCACACGTTTACTTGTAGAACGGATTAGGGTTAGGACATCTTGTTAGTATAAAAGATAGATCCGTCTATGAGTTTATGTACGCCTTTAACACCTTTAACGTTTTCAATATTCAAGAACACAATTTTTAGTTCATAGCTTGATCCATAGAGGATCATTGTTCTTTAGAGTTTTCTTCTTTATAATACTTGTTGTTTAGTTTCCGCATAAACACTTGTATTGCAGAGGTTCTTGTTTATACCAAGCTCAATCAAGCTCGAAGTTCTCGATCCTACAAGTGGTATCAGAGCCTGGTAAGGATCTCTGATAAAGAAGGAAACATTGTTGAGTTGTCACTCTTGAATCTTTTAACAATGTCGCTGTTGTCGGGTGATAAATTTGAATTGTTTGCAATGAAGATTAGGAATTTGTTTCAAAATAAGTCTGTGGAAAAGCTGACTGATAAAGGTGAATCCTTTAATACAAAAGAGAATATGGAAGAATATGCTCTGTTGGGGTTTCCATCTCAGGTACAACGATGTAATTCTGCTTGTCAAGAATTGTACTCAACACTTAATAATGAATATGATGAAATGAAATCTAAGTATAATGAATACTTTATTAAGGTTCAAGCTTATGACAAAGCAGTTAAGACATTAGAAAAGCAAAAAGTGTGGTTTCAAAAGAATCAGTTAGCTTATGAGGAAAAGATAAAAGTTTTAGAGAGGGACTTGAGAAACACCACTAATGAGCTTAAACATACTGAGTCTCAAAAGGATAAGTTGGTGTTAGAAAAACAGGATGTACAGACTAAACTAGACAATACCTTGGCTAGGTTTAATAAATGGAAAGATTCATCTAAAAACCTAAACAAGTTAGTTGATAGTTCTATGTCTACGAAAACGAAAAGAGGATTAGGGTATGGTAACCTGATAGGGACAAATCAATTTTATGACCCTAATGAGTATAGTGTTTTTGACCCTGAACCTGCAGACTACCAAAAACCTGTTAAATATGTAAGAGAAGGTGGAATGAATGCTGTTTCTCCACCTATAAGAGGAGTTTTTATGCCTACACCTGTCCACTCTCTCTCTGATATTGACTCAGATGAGTCACAAATGGTTTATGGTAAAAAGTCCAAAGACTTACCTGAATCTAATAATTGTGTCCCTTGTCACACAAGTGACAAATCCTCAGAAGCAGAGTCTGAAGACTTTGTTTCATGTGACTCAAGTGAAAAGTCACCCAAATATCACATGTCCTCAAGTTCAACTAATAATAAATCTGTTCCTAAATCAGCCTTTTCAGATAACAGCTCAATTAATTCTTTTAAAAACAACTTTGTCCCTAGTTCCACTAGTGATAATGGTGTCCATATTAAGAAAAGTTGTAGTAAAAACAAGGCTGCTAAGAAAAAGACATGTTTTGTGTGTGGTAGTCAATATCATCTAATTAAAGATTGTGATTATCATGAGAAAAGAATGAAAGGTGGGCAACATCAAACCAGACCATTGTGGAAAAATGTTAAACAGATACCACCATATGTTCCACAAGCAGCAGGAATGAACTTTTATAGAGGTCCCATTCCTGCTGATAGACCTGTTCCTGCTGGTACCTCTGTTCCTGCTGATATTCAGAGAACCATTTCTGCTGGCTCCTCTTCATACATTCAAAGGGATCTCAGACCTGGCTATAATAATCACATCTTTGGAGGGGGAATGGGTTATTCTCCATGGTATTTTTGGTAATTGGTCTGTTTGGTTCATCCTGTTGTTGTAATTTATCTGATTTTCTTTTGTTTTTGTCTATGGTTTGTGTTTCTCTAAACTTTGTTTTGCAGGTTTTTCAGTATCTTTTGTTAGTTAACTTTGTTTTGCAGCTTATTATTGCTTGGGCTTAAAGCTAATCACAGCAATCTTCATTCATTCATAAGAGAGTTAAGTACATTCTGTTGCTGGTTACAAAAGATTATGAGTTTCAAAAGACAATTATCAACATCATTCTAATCATCATTTCAACCTTCTTACATCTAACTACCTAAACCCTACCACCTATTCCATCTTCTTTTTACCCTTACCCAAATTGTCAGGCATGAACCTCTTTCCTCTCTGGCGAATGATCTCTTCATAAACATGGGGGACTGCAAGTGCCAAGATGACTGGCCGTGGTTGTCTTTGTTCAGGGGGTGGCTTTGAAGAGCTTGAGGTAGTTGACCTCTGATGAGTTCTGGATCGTGTCCTTGAAGATGGATGGATTGGTTGTGAAGCAGGGATACCTGCTTGTGGAGTTGGTTGGGTTGGTTGTGGTTTTGGGTTGCTTGATTGTGAAGCTGGCTGGGTTGGCTTGGGAGTGGTTCTGGTGAGATTCTTCTTTTGTCTTGGATCTTTGCCTTCACGTTGTCGATTGTGTCGACTCCTAGGGTTTGGTTTTTCTCGACTTGTACCTTCTTGATGTTTAGCCTTGCCTTTTGGTACCGGTACTTTATAGAAGGCTGCAGCTGTTCTCTCCATCTCTTCAGCAAGCAGAGCTTCAGTCTCCTTCATCTGTCTTCTGTCCTCATCTGTTAAAGGAAAATTGGGAGGGAAAGTCTCCCATTCACCCTGGTAATACACCAAAGACTTCAACTCTGATGAATCTTCGTCATCAGAGCTAAAGTACTCAAAAGAAGAAGGGGTAGATGGAAGAGGATCAGATGAATCCTCCTCAACCTTGGCCTTACCTTTGGTTCTAGAGGATGATGCTGTTTTGGGGAAGTAGTTGTTCCATCCTGAGTCACTAGAGGAGGAAGAATCTGATGAGATTTCGATGATTGGATGTTTGGATGAACTCATTCTGTGGCTTGATTTTTGGAGATTTAGTTTGATTTGTGGTAATAAAGGGTTTTGTGATGATAAAGTTATGTGATCTGAGGGTTATATAACGATATGGAGATTAGTGCAAAATTTATTGATGGTTGGTATTGAGAGTTAATTCGGGTAAGTTATTCTTAATGACAAAGTTCGGAAGATTGACTTTGGTCAAACCACCTCATTCCTGCCGACTGGTCAAACCTTCTATTGCTGCCGAATGACCAAATGTTTCTGCCGAAAGGTCAAACTTTCTTAAGTTAATTGGTCAATGTTACGTGCAATGAATAGCAGCAATTTAAAGTGATATTTTTGGAAACTCAACATATAATTGCACATTTCTCATCTCTATTTCTCAAAAACCTATCGAACCCTAATCTTCTCATTTCAAACCCTAAATCATTCCATCAACACAATGACAACTCTTCGTTACAAGGATGATCATAACAAGGTTGCTTATTTGGAATCTTCTTCAAGAAGTGTTGGTTATGATGAAGTTCTGACATTTCTTCGTGGGCCATCTATTCGTTATGCCCTCACTTATTGCCCAGGGACGGTGTACGATTCTTTGGTCAAACAGTTTTGGAGGACAGCTAAAGTAAGACATGTCGTGGGAAGGGAAAATGATATTGTTGCTACCATCGATAATCAAGAAGTGGTTATTACTGAGGAGTTGATTCGAGTTCAGCTTCAATTTCCTGAGGAACAAGGAGAATATGATCTTCCAAGGCAAGACATTATTGATGGTATGGCAGCTATTGGGTATCCTGTTGCTGGAAGTTGCACCTTCTTGAAAAGTAGGTTGTCTCCTCAATGGAGGTTTCTGATTCACACTTTACTCCAGTGTCTTAGTGTTAAGTCAGGTGGTTGGGATCAATGTCCAAGTCCTGTTGCATCTGGTCTAGTCTGTTTATCTCAGGGTAGGATCTTTAATTGGGCAAAATATATTTTTGAGGGAATGATTGAGAATCTCAGTAATGGTAAAAACAGTTTTTTGATGTACCCTAGATTTCTTCAAATCATCTTAGGTGTACAGACCATTAATACATCCCCTAAGATTATAAATAGGTTGACTGCCAAAATGTTTGCCCTGATGAAGATGAACTTTACTGGCCAACATTTGCCTCTGTTGCCTCATATGTTACACCACCCTGATCCTGCTGATATCCCTAATCCTGCCGACAATGCTGATCCTGCTGATAATATCCCACCATCACCTAATGCACCTGAGCAAGAGTCTTCAGTTGGTGCTGATGCATCTGCATCTGTTGCTGCTGATGATCCTTTACCACCATCACCCAGACCAGTAACACCTACACCTGAGCCTAATGACAATGTTGAATCTAATGATCAGACCATCTCAGCTGATACACCTATTATCCAGCCATTTCCTTCTGTGGAATTACCCTCTTCTTCAAGGCTTTCATCACCTAGTCCTACTAGGCAGCCATTTAGTTATGACACCAATGCAGGGGAGGGATTTAATGTTTCTCCACCCAGAGTTAATGAAGCTCCTAATACCTCAAGTGCTCCTGTTGGTGGAGCTGATGCTCCTTCTGTTGATCTCACCTCTATGTCCCAGTTACTTAACAGATCTGTAAAGAAAATTGAGGCATTGGAGTCAGAACTTAATGAGACAAAAAGGATTTTTAGTGACAAAGTGGAGAACTTGGAAAAGGAGCTCAGGGATTCGAATGAAGCTTTTAGTAGAACTATCCAAGAACTAAATGAAAAGATTAGCATATTAGAGGGTAGTCATGTGCAAAAGAAAAGAAGGGTTATTCTTTCTGAGTCTGAGGAAGATCAGGATGATATGATATTTGATGGGCTTCAAGTTTTAGCATCTGTTTCTCTTGATGGTGCAAATACTGAAGTACATACAACTTCTGAGCACAACATCACTCCTCAAGCACAGGTCGCCACTGAAGCAAGGACCACAGCTGCTGATGTCTCCATTACTGCTGATGTCTCCATTGCTACTGATGTCTCCATTGCTGCTGATGTCTCTGCTGTTACTGCCGATGTTGAGAATATTTCTTCTGCATCTAAGGCTCCTGTTACTACTGTTGGAAGTTCATCTGTTGCTGCTGAAAGTAATATCATTCCTCCTGAAGCAACTGAACATGATGAAGAGATAGCTGCAAAGGTGCATGAACAGGAAATTGCTGCTGAAAAAGCTAGATTAGCTCAGCTTGCTCAAGATGAAGAGCTTGCAAGACAATTGTCTGTTGATGAGAAGAATGTTGCTGAGATTATAAATAACCCAAGTTCAGATGATCCTTCTTCAGAAGTGTTTAGTGCACAAGTTGAATATTTGTTGAACACTGACATGATTATTAGAGCTCATGGATTTATGGTTCTTCAAATGTCTGAATTGGATTCAGATACAAGGTCAGATCTGCTCAAGGCATTCATCTTAAAGAAACAAAGAGCAACCACTTGGAATGAATTGATGGACAGGATCAAGGAAAGACAAAGGTTAGGATATAAGATGCCCACAAACAGAGATAATATCAATTTTATGAAGGTGTATCTAAAGAATGAAGCTAACTACAAGATCAGTGATTTCAAAGGTTGGCCTGAAGGTGCCATTCAAAAATTGTTCCTTGATACTTATGCAAAGCTCAACTCTTTAGTAGGTACTGATATTCCACAAAGCAGGAAAAGAGCATCTTCATCTTTGGAGTCTGATGTTGCAAAGAGAATGAAGTCTGGAGAAGGCTCTAAGGATGATTCATTCATTGCTCCAAGTTCTACTGATGATGCATCTGAGGTACCACAAGAAGATCTTGTTCCTGCTGATCTTCCTACTGCTAATGCTTCTATCTCTGCTGAGCCTTCTGTGTCTGTTCCTATTATTCGATATGGTCTAAGATCAAGGCAGAAGAGTCATTCTTTCCACTCTTCTTCTGTGGATATTTTTGAAGTGGATGATCATGATTTGATTGAGGTTGCTTCTGAAAGTGATTCAGAAGGTGACTCCATTCAGTCTTGGGGTCATATTGCTCATTGGGAGATTAGATCTACTTCAGATGGTGATGTAAATGTTTGGTTTTCTCTTGATGGGACAATCAAGTTCTTTACATTTCTAAGGGAGATCTTGGATAGGGTTGAAAGACAAGATTTGGAGCGTCTTTATGAGATTGTAGATAATCATTATCAATCTAATACTCCTACTGAGATTGGCCTATTGTTATGGGGAGATTTACAAGTCTTGATGAATAAATTGGATGGTGACAAGACTAAACTGGTGTGGGGTAATCAATCATCATGGAGAGTCTTTTCTTGGAGATTATATCCTTATTCCAATGTTCATGTTGTGGAACTCACCTCTGGCAAGTTCCTAACTATGTTTGTGGATATTGCTTATCCTTTGACTGATGGAGTATTAAAGAGAATGCTAACTCAGAAGGTCAAAGTTCCTAAGCATACTATAGGAAATGATCTAACCACAGCTGAACAATTGGTTAAATTCATCAAGGATAAAATTGCAGCTAAGGGATCATCAGCTTAAGGGGTGAGTTGCTGAGTTTAAGGGGAGGAATGCAGATTAAGGGGAGGATAAAGCTCAAGGGGAGGATTGATTCTTGTTGTTGTTGTATATTTTCTTTCTTTCTTTCTTTTGTTTCTTTTCTTAGTTTCTTTTATTTTGGTGTGTTTCTTAGTTAAAAAAAAAAAAAAAAAAAAAAAAAAAAAAAAAAAAAAAAAATTTGTATATTTTGTGTGCTAATAAGTGATTTTGAGCAACACCTTGCAGGTACAGTGTTGGTGTTTACACCTGCACAATAAATGGTGCTCAACTCACCATGTCTTGCAGACAAGAAAGAGTTGGCTCACCATGAGGGTACGGCTCTGGTGTGATTATCAAATCCGTTGATAGCTGTAATAGCTTGCTCAAAGCTATAGGGTACTTCAACTCACCCATGATTCATTTCTGAGAGTTGAACATGGTTCTCAATTCACCATGGATGTAACCCTTATGGGATCTAAAGGATTGGCTAGTCCACAAAAGTATGGTTTGTGGTAAAGACACTTGGTATCCATATTTGGTATTCAATTCACCAAGGTTTTGTTGTAACCTAAGAATTGACTAGTCCTGAGCAAACGGCTACAGGTAAAGACAAGTCAAATCCGTTTATAGTTGCTGATTTGCTAATAAATCAGATGGTTATCAATGTACCATGGTCTAACACACCTAAACATTGGCTACTCCAGTAGTGATGGCTATTGGTAAAGAGACATCAAATCCATTAATTTTCAATGATTCACCTCTCACAGGAGTTAACACACCTGGATGTGATGAGAATAGTATGAAACTTAAGGTGATTTGATGTACATTTTGTCATTAGTAGCAGCCAAGTTCAAGTGATGTTATGGTGACCAGTAAATCTATTTTGAAGAAGATTTCATGTTCCTGCTGCACTATTGAAGTTGCTGCTGGATGCTATAGAAGTTGGAATCTTGACGTTATTGAAGTTGCTGCTGGTTACTTCTTATTGTTGCTGCTAAGTCGCAGTCCTCAAGCCTGAGAAGTTCAAAGCTCTATCACATTGGAATCTTGCAGGTTAACCTAGTCAACCTCAAGATTAGGGGAGGATTGTTAGGATCTCTGGGGAAATAAGGTTTCATTGTTGCTGCCGATAGTGTAAAGCTGGTTCCTGCCGATAGCTTTGGTTCCTGCTGAAAGCTCATTGCTGCCGATAGTGTTATCTTGTTTCTGCCGATAGTATTGTTCCTGCGGATAGTGTTAGTTGTTATCCGTTTATTTAGAATGTTTGTTAGGATTTATTTTTAGAACAGATTGTTGTTTATCTCTTCACACGTTTACTTGTAGAACGGATTAGGGTTAGGACATCTTGTTAGTATAAAAGATATATCCGTCTATGAGTTTATGTACGCCTTTAACACCTTTAACGTTTTCAATATTCAAGAACACAATTCTTAGTTCATAGCTTGATCCATAGAGGATCATTGTTCTTTAGAGTTTTCTTCTTTATAATACTTGTTGTTTAGTTTCCGCATAAACACTTGTATTGCAGAGGTTCTTGTTTATACCAAGCTCAATCAAGCTCGAAGCTCTCGTTCCTACAGATCAATATCAAGTTGTGTACTAAGATACATGTTGTATCTTATGTACTGACACACTCAAGATAAGTTAGCAAGTAGTTTGACTAGACTTCACAATATTGTAAAAGATGTTTCTTGTAATATAAAAGAAAGATCTTAGACTAGAGATATGTGTGTGTTCAAGTGTGTGTTAAATATACAGTGCAAAAATATCTCTCAAGAACAAAGAACAAAAACAATATCACAAGATATAGAAACTTAAGATTCAAGGTTGTAACCCTAGTGATAACTCAAGATCACTCGTATTATTATCTTAATAATATTGAATCATTTGGTGTTAATCTTTCATTGTTCATTAACATATAACAAACACAACTGTTCCATTTCCATAACCATAATAACCTTCTAAGTGTGATTAAGTAGATTCCGCATACTTAATCATATTAACTCAATATAACATACACACAAAGTACAAAAGGTTTAACCACCTTAACCGTGTGTCGAATCCTAACAATAGACGATTATCCCATCTCAATTTTGACACCATTAACGAGCTAGCCAAAGACAACATCGTCAACGGACTTCCTAAGTTCAAATACACCAAAGATCACCTATGTCCATCATGCGAACAAGGAAAAAGCAAAAGGGCAACATACAAACCTAAAACCGTACCCAGTTCGGAAGCCAAGTTACATATGTTGCACATGGACTTATGTGGCCCAATGAGTGTTGAAAGGATAAATGGGAAGAAGTATATTCTTGTTATCGTTGATGATTATTCAAGATATACATGGGTAAAGTTTCTGAGGTCAAAAGACGAAGCACCAAGCATCATCATCACCTTTCTGAAGCGCATTCAAGTCCTACTTCAAGCTCTAGTAAGGATTGTAAGAACAGACAATGGAACAGAATTCACTAACCACGAGTTAAGAAATTACTTTGAAGATGCTGGAATCACTCATCAGACATCTGTTGTTAGAACTCCACAGCAGAAGGGAGTAGTTGAAAGAAGAAACAGAACTCTTATGGTAGCTGCTCGCACAATGCTGATTTATTCTAGTGCACTGTTATTCTTATGGGCTGATGCTTTTGCCACTGCATGTTTCACTCAGAACTGCTCCCTAATCCATCCAAGATTCAATAAAACCCCATATGAGCTAGTGAACAACAGAAAACCCGATATCTCTTACCTTCACGTGTTTGGCGCTTTGTGCTATCCAACAAACGAGAGAGAAGATCTAGGGAAACTGAAAGCTAAAGATGATATTGGAATCTTCATTGGATACTCAAAAAATTCGAGGGCATTCAGGGTGTATAATAGACGGACTAAAAGGATAATGGAGATGATGAATGTGAAGTTTGATGAGATTTCATAAATAGCTTCTGAGAGACTCGCTCTAGAACCCACGCTTAACCCGATGGCTTCTAATCAAAACAGATTAGGACCCGCACCAAAAGTTCAGACTTCTGGACATATTAGTTCAGGACTCGTGCCTCAAGGAGCTCAGTAAAAAAAAACTGAAAAACTTACAGAACAAGAACTAGAAAATTTCTTCAAGTTTATGTTTGATGAATACTATGGTGGAACATCGACCGATGCATCACAACAATATTCCGCTGCACCCGCGCAAAACCATCAACCGCCAACACCACCACAAGATGCATCTACAACAATCGAAGCTGATGCACCAACTCCCTCCACGTAATTTACATCTACTCCAGAAACTCCAATTCTAGAAACTGTTCTACCAAGTGTTGATGAGCAAAACCAAAATACACCATTTCAAGAAGAACAAACACAAAATGATGTTGCGTTAGAAGAAGAAGTGTTCGAAAACCCGTTTGCAACGGACTCAGTTGAATCATCTTCAAGGTTACATGAACCATCTAACACACATATGTTAAACCTAAGGTATACTTCTACATTCAAGTGGACTAAAGACCATCCAATAGAACAAGTAATTGGTGAACCTTCAAGGCCAGTTCAGACGAGAAAACAACTCGCCACCGACCCCGACATGTGCATCTACATGTGTTCAGTAAGCCTAAAAGTACCAAAGAACATTCGAGAGGCGATGGCAGACAAAGCATGGATTGAAGCGATGCAGGAAGAACTTCTTCAATACTAGTTACATGATACATGGGAATTAGTTCCAAGACCAATTGACAAACTTGTCATTGATCTCAAATGGTTATGGAAGAACAAAAAGGATGAAGAAATGATTGTGATTCACAACAAAGCTTGTCTAGTGGCTAAAGGATTTAGAAAGGAAGAAGGGATAAATTTCGAAGAGTCATTCGCGCCAATAGGACAACTTGAAGCAGTCAAGATTTTTTAGCATATGTAGTTCACAAAAATATCACAATCTATCAGATGGACATCAAGATAACATTCTTGAATGGAACTCTGAAAGAAGAAGCGTATGTGAGTCAGCCTGACGGATTCATTGACAAAGAACATCCAGACTACGTCTACAAGCTAAAGAAAGCCATTTATGGTTTAAAACAAGCTCCAAGAGCGTGGTATGACGAACTATCATCTTTCCTGATAAAAAACAATTTCACCAAATGAACAGTTGATTCTACCTTGTTTACAAGAAAATATAAAGATGATATTTTGATTGTTCAGATTTATGTGGATGACATTATCTTTGGGTCCACTAATCCGAAACATTCAAAACATTGTGAAAATCTCAAGAAAATCAAATTTGAAATGTCTATGATGGGGGAACTAAAATTCTTTCTTGGTTTACAAATACACCAATCCCCTCGAGGTATTTTTATTAATCAAGCTAAATATACAATTGAGATTTTGAAAAAACAACGTATGGATAATTGTGACTCTGTTGGTACAGCAATGGTCACTTCACCAAAAATTGGTGCAGATTTATTTGGGAAACCCATCGATCTGAAGAAATATCGTTGCATGATTGGTTCTATCATGTACCTTACTGTTACTCGACCCGATATTCATTTTGCTGTTTGCTTATTAGCACAGTTTCAGGCAAGGCCTACCGAACTTCACCTATAAAGAGGTCAAACGGATCTTTCGATACTTATGAAGAACCATTAACATGAGACTTTGGTATCCGAAGGATTCCGAGTTTAAACTAAAAGCATTTTCAGATGCCGACCATGCAGGTTGCCAAGTTACAGCAAAAAGTACATCAGGTGGAGCACAATTTTTGGGTCAAAAGCTAGTAGGCTGGTTATCAAGGAAACAAGATTGTACTGCACTATCAACCGCAGAAGCCGAGTATGTGTCTTTATCTGCGTGTTTTGCCCAAGTTCTATGGATGAGGACACAACTCACATATTATGGCTTTACTTTCGACAGAATACCTTTGTATTGTGATTTGAAAAGTGCCATAGCCATCTCATGCAATCCAGTACAACACTCAAAGACCAAGCATATTAGAGTCCGCTATCACTTCATCAAAGAACAAGTAGAAGAGGGTATTGTTGAACTATTTTTCGTGAAGACAGAATACCAACACGCTGATCTATTTACTAAACCCCTTCCAAAAGAAATGTTAGAAAATCTAGTTCGACGAATTGGCATGCGAAGCCTAACTCCTGAGGAGCTAGAACGTCTTCTCAAATCTTCTTGAAATTATTTTAAAAATAGCTTCGCTGTAAATATTTTTAGAAAAACAAAATAAAAAATTTGAAAAACAAACAAAAAAATATAAAAATACAAAATTTTCAAAAATACAAAAACAATATAAAATCAAAAAGCCAAAAATATTCTTCTCACGACATGTCTCTCGTATAATCGATATTCTGTACGTATCTAGAAGTGTCATTCAATAATGATACAGACATGTACAGATGCTTGAGCGAGAGTTCATTTAAATGTTTTCTAAAACATGTCGTTTCTCAAAATTTCTTCAATATGGATTTCGTATACTTCAGTAGGAAACCCATGCTTCAAAGTGAAAACTTTTCAAAATTTAAGCCCGGGTACATCAACTCGAAAAGATTTCAAATAAGGACCTAAAATGATGACTTCTGATTACTTCAGATCAGGACTCGTAACTTCAAAGACAAAATAAAAAATCCTTGAGCACATGATCAAGATTTTTCAAAATATTTCAAATTAATCTGTGCTCAAGATAACTCCCTCCAAACCCTTAAAATTGACTTTAAACTCTATGTTTAAAAAATATGCTTTATTTAAAGGGGAGTATAAAATCAAAAACAAAAATGTTCCAAATTCATGCAAAATCAAATCCGTCTATCTCTCCAAAAAGCTACCTTTTAATCAGTTGATATAAAAAATATCACAACATGTTATTTTTGAGGGGGAGAAGACGTAATTAAAATATGATCAAAAATGTTTAAAGATCGTAGATTGAATCTCAAAAAAGCACGACTCAGATTTTTACCCTCGAATTGACGAAAGATAAAAGTCTTTAATCGAAAAGACTTGTCCGGGACGGGTAATAATTTCCAGCTGGTTTATTCGGTGATGTAAACGTGTCTCGCAAAGGACTTGTCTGAGTAGAATGTACCAATTCGTGAGATTCTCTTTGAATATGACCAGGACGGGTAATAATTTCAAGCTAGCCTAACTTGTGATGTAAACGTGTCTCACAACGGTCATGTTCACTAAAAATTAATCAATTCAAATGTGCGAACTCTACCCAACATGTGCAAATCTTTCTTAAATCTCATAAGCACATGTGAAGGGGGAGTGTTTTAGAAAATGCAAAACTCTCGAAGTGTTAACAAAAATGTGTCTTATAATCATAAACACTTTAAGAGATTTTCACAAAAGGTTTTATGGCATGTGATCAATGAACCTAGGATAATCATAGAGTAATAAGGTGATTATGGTTAGGCTTATGTCCTATGATCCGCCAGAGCCGGAGGGATCTACCCAAGGACAATTCCAATAGATTAGAATTAGAAGTCCTTATGTAAGATTGAAAAAAGGAGTAAATGAGAAAGGAGAAAGAATGGGTTGAGGAATGAAAAAGAAAAGTTTATGAAAGGGTGAAAAGAAATAGCCCTCCATAAAAAATTAGGGAAGAAACCGGGTCAATACATCTGCTATCGGTAATCACAAAGTTGATACTGATATTGAAGAAAACACGTCATGGACCCAGTGACGTGCTGCACTACTCCTCTTAGCCAATCAGATATCTCTTAAAAGATATTTGTTTCATTTCTCACGGAGAACCTTACATGATCTATTGGCCTCTCACTCTGATATGTGTTGATATTGAAAAGGTGGCACTCTGCTCCATGCCTCCGACTACTAAAACCAAAACGCACATTATCGAGTCGAGAGCCATGGGATTCAATAAAAGATCTCTTAGGATACACTTCCAATATAATACACCTGTGTTCGCCAAAAAGGACACAAGGTGTACAAGAATCATAATGAGATCTACGGATCTTGTCTTATATCATGATGGTTATTTGCTTCAAATAGGTCTACAGTCGTGAAGTGATACTCCGATATACTTCAGCGGCTCACCTGAATCGTTGATAAACTTCGGTGTATCTGAATTAGCTCTCTTGGGGCATCCGGTTCAGGAACGGCCTTGCTAAGGATTAGAGAAAGTTTTCTCATTGTGCTATTAACAATCTCGAAGTCCAAACCTGTAAGTGCTGGACATTTTATTACTAACTATTTTATGTAGGTACTGAGGAAAGTCCATCAACCATCATCCTATAGCACAACATCTACATCTCCTCATACTCATACTTATGAAGATCATCCTAAACAAAGCTCAAGTGAAAAAGTTCAAGAAAAAAAGATCAAGTTAAAGACAAAGTGTTATAACAAAGTCAAAAAGCTAATCAAGATGTCAAGGACAAGTTCATGTATCAAGTGAGGAAGACATAAGTATGAAGATCAAAGTATTATCAAGAAGTATGAGTATGATGGAAGAGACGACACTGCAAACCCATGAAGATGTTGATTAAAGGCAAGAACTACCTAAAGATGATACTTTGAAGATCACAAAGCATGAAGGAGAAAATGAATCAAGACTATTCTACAACGACACACAAAGTTCAAGACAATCAATACGAAAGACCCAATCATAAGGAGCATCATTTGAATGACCATCCCTTAGGGGGAGATTGTTAGCATTTAAAAATAGTAAAATCAAGTGATGGTCATTCGTATAGTTAGAACTTTGTGTCGTGTATGTAATAGTCTAGGTATGTGGGCTAATGGTCTAAGCTAATATGTTAGAGTTTATGTTAGCAAGTAGAATGTAATCCAATCCACTAGCCAAAGCCCACGAGCCTATAGAAAGCCCTTTGGGGCATTTGCTTTGTACTATATATACCTCACCACACCTCATTCATATATGTGCTTATGAGAGTGTAGGTGTGGACATGTGTGTGTGTATGTTCTTAATAAAATTTGAAATGTCCATGATGGAGGAACTAAAATTCTTTCTTGGTTTACAAATACACCAATCCCCTCGTGGTATTTTTATTAATCAAGCTAAATATTCAATTGTGATTTTGTAAAAACATGGTATGGATAATTGTGACTCTGTTGGTAGACCAATGGTCACTTCATAAAAAATTGGTGTAGATTTATATGGGAAACCCATCGATCCGAAGAAATATCGGAGCATGATTGGTTTTCTCATGTACCTTACTGTTAGTCGACCCGATATTCATTTTGCTATTTTCTTATTAGCACGGTTTCAGGCAAGGCGTACCGAACTTCACCTCCAAGAGGTCAAACGGATCTTTTGATACTTATGAAAAACCATTAACATGAGACTTTGGTATCTGAAGGATTCCGAGTTTAAATTAATAGCATTTTCAGATGCCGACCATGCAGGTTGCCAAGTTACAGCAAAAAGTACATCAGGTGGAGCACAATTTTTGGGTGAAAAGTTAGTAGGCTGGTTATCAAGGAAACAAGATTGTACTGCACTATCAACCGCAGAAGCTGAGTATGTGTCTTTATCTGCGTGTTGTGCCCAAGTTCTATGGATGAGGACACAACTCACAGATTATGGCTTCACTTTCGATAGAATACCTTTGTATTGTGATTCGAAAAGTGACATAGCCATCTCATGCAATCCAGTACAACACCAAAGACCAAGCATATTAGAGTCCGCTTTCACTTCGTCAAAGAACACGTAGAAGAGGGTACTGTTGAACTATTTTTCGTGAAGACAGAATACCAACTCGCTGATCTATTTACTAAACCCCTTCCAAAAGAAATGTTTGAAAATCTAGTTCGACGAATTGGCATGCGAAGCCTAACTCCTGAGGAGCTAGAACGTCTTCTCAAATCTTCTTGAAATTATTTTAAAAATAGCTTATCTGTAAATATTTTTAGAAAAACAAAATACAAAATTTGAAAAACCAACAAAAAAAATATAAAAATAAAAAATTTTCAAATATACAAAAACAATATAAAATCAAAAAGCCAAAAATATTCTTCTCACGACATGTCTCTCATATAATCGATATTCTGTACGTATATAGAAATGTCATTCAATAATGATACAGACATGTACAGATGCTTGAGCGAGACTTCATTTAAATGTTTTCTAAAACATGTCGTTTCTCAAAATTTCTTCAATATGGATTTCGTATACTTCAGTACGAAACCCATGCTTCAAAGTGAAAGCTTTTCAAAATTTAAGCCCGGGTACATCAACTCGAAAAGATTTCAAAGAAGGACCTAAAATGATGACTTCTGATTACTTCAGATCAGGACTCGTAACTTCAAAGACAAAATAAAAAATCCTTGAGCACATGATCAAGATTTTTCAAAATCTTTCAAATTAATCTATGCTCAAGATAACTCCCTCCAAACCCTTAAAATTGACTTGAAACTCTATGTTTAAAAAATATGCTTTATTTAAGGGGGAGTATAAAAATCAAAAACAAAAATGTTCCAAATTCATGCAAAATCAAATCTGTCTATCTCTCCAAAAAGCTACCTTTTAATCAGTTGATATAAAAAATATCACAACATGCTATTTTTGAGGGGGAGAAGACATGATTAAAATATGATAAAAAATGTTTAAAGATCGTGGATTGAATCTTAAAAAAGCACGACTCAAATTTTTACCCTCGAATTAATAGTTGGAAACGAATAAAAACACATGAAAACGTAAAAAAAACAGAGGAAAACGTATGAAATCATACGAAAATGGGCAAAAACGTAAGAAAAATTGGTGAAAGCGTATAAAAATGGATGAAAATGTATAAGAACGGATGAAAATGAATAAAAACATATAAAGACAGACAAAAAAGTATAAAAACGGTTAAAAACTAATAAAATCGAGTAAAAACGTAAGGAATTATAAAAAAGGACGAAAACATATGAAAACATAAGAAAACGGACGAAAACGTAAGTAAAACGATCAAACTAACAGAAATAGTGGTCTATGGACTAATTCCGTGATACCCGACTAACCACAAGGACCGTTTTGTACATAAAAAATAACCAATGTCATCATTCACAAAGTTCACTAATATATTTAACAAACCCGTAAACATGGGTAACCTGGATGAACAAAAAAAAAACTTTAGTAACTTAGGACAAATTTCTAGGAAACTTTAGTAACTTTTTTGTGTAATACGCAAACATTAGTAACTTAGATGAATAATTTGAAAGTTGTGTAACTTAGGCAAACTTTTTTGTATAGTATAGTTACTTTTTTTTTCTGTTAACCCTAAGTTTGTACTAGCAGTATTAAATTTTGTTCCAGCAGCACTAACTACTTAGTGTATTTTCCCTTGAAGTTATCAGCAGTTATAATGTACACTAGTAGTCTTATGTTTCTCACCAACAGCATTAAACACTTAGAGCATTTTCCTTGAAATCCAAAAGCAGTCTTAATTCTTTAGAGCAGCAGTAACAATCAACGGCCTCTAGAAATCTTTGAATCCCAACAATCCTATCCTAAACTTGATATTTTCTTCTAAAATCATCAAGTTTCATTCAAAGCTTTAACAATCACCAAGAGAATGCTTCCAAACACTTCATTTTTGATTCTTCAGTTGTATGATAAACCAAATAAGATCCAAACACATCTGTGTATCATATTCAACTTAAACCTTTTCATTCAACATCATTGTCAGTGTAGCTTTTGATAGAGGATACTTTTTCTCAACCAACATCCAAATATGAACTCCCTTCATTGCCATACAATGAACTCTACATGTATCATACAGCCTCAAAAATAAGACTTCATTTCCTTGCTGATCTTGCCATACTCTGTCTTCTGGATGTGGTTCAAACATAACTTTCAGATCTCCCCTTAACACTCTATCCATAATATCAGCTGGCCTTGTAGATCCATACTTAGCCTTAACCAACTTCCATAGAGTTTCTAGGTCATTCCTATCAAAGCTCTTGAGCATCTGACCAAAAGTGATAAACTTCTGAGACTTTCCACCAGCTCTCACTATCTCCCACCAAGCTTTCTTTCCCTGATAGCCAACTTTCCAATCAATAATGCAGTACTTGGTAGCCAAAGGTTCAGCTTCTATAGGTCTCTCTTCATCATCTGATTTTAGTACCATAAATTGTTGTATATCAGCTTTACCTTTGTCATCACTTTCCTTCTGCTCTTGCTCCTTCTACTCATCAATCTTTTGCTTTTTAGTGCTCTCTTGTTCTAACTCTTCTCCTGCTCTCTTTGAACTCCCCACCACCTCTTCTGTTTCCATAAGCACAAATGTGTTTACCCTATTGGAAACCTTATTAAATACTTCCTGAATATTTTCAAAACACATGTTCTTGAACTGACTTGGCTTCCATTTATCCATATTCCTGAGATAAGTACACATTAACTTCTTTTTCTGAGCTTTGGTTGGTGGTTTGTTTCTCTTTTCTTCTGCCCTCTTGGCTGCAAAGAATTTTTTTTCTTCTCAAAGAATTCTGCAAGTAATTTTACCTTCCCAGCCTCAGACAATCCTTCTCTTTCTTCCTGTTGTAATCTTTGAGCCAATTCCCAGTAAGCATCACACTTGGCTTGTAAGTCTACCCAATCATTTATAACAACAATGTTCTTGGCTTCTTTCTCAGCTGTAACCCTTGCCTTTTATGCTATAATTCTATTCTCTTCTTCATACTCAGGGTGCAACTGTCTTGCAACTTCTTCATCTTGCTGCATTTGAGCATTCTTGGATAAAGGTTTTACCACAGGTTCTTCAATTAAAATAGCTTCTCCTTTACCTTGTGGTTGTTGTTGAACAGTTGTTGTTGTTGTTGTAGTAGATGGCTCCTTGATGACAAACCCTTTAACTGGTGGTTTTGTACTCTTCAAAGAAGTAAGAGCTTGAGCCAAGGTAGTTAGATCATCTCCAATAGTTGCTTCAGCAACACTAACAGTTCTTTCTTTAGCAGCAACACTAAATGGTACACTATCAGTTGAAACTTTAGTACCAGCTGCATTAACATCAGCAGTTTCAACCATTAGCTTAGCAACTTCAACCACTTTATCTACATTAATCCCAGCAGTTGTAACTGACTCTACCTGCTCTTCCACAACAACTTCAGCAGTATTAACCTCTTTATCTTCAACAAAAAAACTGAATACCTTCATCCACAATATCTTCAACCACATTATCAATCCTAGCATCCACCATATGAGTATCCTCCCCTGCACCTATGTCATCATTCCTCCCCTGTTTAAAGGCATCCTCCCCCAAACATTCTGCTTCATTTGAGGATTCTACCCTTGATGTAGTACCTACTTTGAATAATCTCTTAAGCTTGTGAGTGCTTGACCTTTTCTTCCCTTCAAGTTTAGCTACCCTCTTCTTCAAATATGTGATTTCCTTTTGCTGAGAAGATGTAACTGTTTGTAGATCAAGAACTTGTTTTTGTAAAGATGTACATGTATCCATCAATTTCCTTTATTAGTTGCATACTACCCTCATAACTTCGGATCGTGTTACCTATCCCGAGAGGTGAATCATTGGGTATGTTAGACTTAGTCTCAAACCTAGCTTGAGCATCTGAGCCCCCCTTGGTTTCTTGGCACCTAGGGATTCCATCACCTAAATCAGTTCCTTGGGAACTTGATCCATTAGATGTTGCCTTGGATTGGGTCTTGTTTCTGTTACCACTGTCTTGCTCTGCATCTAAGCTAGTAGCAGTTGTGGCAGCCCTTTCCAAACTGTCTTCCCTCTCCTTAGAGACAACCTCATCTACAACAATACCAGCACTAGACTAAGGAATCTCAGTGCCCTTTTTTGATTTCCTACATGTATAGGTCTTTTGTTGTGTTTAGGAAATGGATAAAAATGTGGGTGTGTATTGGGTTACTGTGACAAATCATAATTTCAGATCATTTTTCAAACTTTGAAATTTTACAATTCATCTCATGAATTTACTATTCACATATTACTATTCATCATTTTTGAAGTCAGTTTGCGACTTTGAAGCGTTATCAAAAAAATTTACTATTCACATATGACTGTGACAAATCGTATTATTCATCATTTCGTAAACTAGGATTACGAGTATCAAATTCGCGTAACTGTAAGGGTTAAGCTGCATATTCATGAAACATCATTAAGGACATATCACATATACTAGAGCTATTCTATATATCATCAGTAACATCATTTTCATATTAGTTCATTAGCGGGTTGCATAAATTCAATTCACATATGACTTTTTACTTGCACCAATGTGACACTTAGAATATCATACAAGTACACTAGGACTTAAGTTATATTTAGTCCACAACGCTCCAGTATCTTGCTCCTACTCCAGTTCACAGTTGTAAATCCTAAAACAATTTTCTTTTTCTTAAATTACTTATGGTTGGCAATTCAACGAACACTATTCGTAATTCAAAAATTTAACACCCGATTTACCCAATTCTTCCAACGATTATTCCCAATGTATTTTTATACTTCCAAAAAGATTACAAAAGTTACAAAAATATTTCCTCACATTAAAAAAATAATTTCTTTATATCCTACGTTTATTTACGTATAACTTTCGTTAATCACCAAACCAACAACCAATACTTATTTTTAACACCCAATACATACAATATATACACTCTTGTACCAAAAAATCACATCTAATCCTATATTACACCTTATGCCGCCCCCCCCCTCATCTTGGTTTGAAAAATGATACTAGACAAAAGTACAAGACCATAAATTGTAACAATTCGCATTTTCAGGTTACTATCCATTTCCGAATTTTTACTATTCACTTTCACTATTCATTCCCGAAAATTTTTATTTCATATTCTCGTAAGTTAAACTATTTTAATGATAATCCGAGAGTTTGACACTCGTCGGATCATTTCTGCAAAAATAAATAGTCACTATTCATCAAAATATCTAAACACTATTCATCAAAATATCTAAACACTATTCATCCAAAATATCTAGATATTTTCAGAAATTCACTAGTCGTGTAAATACCCATTTTTCATGGAAAAATTATTCTAAATACAATGGTACTAATGTCGTGTCCTAAATCGATCGTTATCAAGCCTAAATAAGTCCCAAACCATAATTACACAAAAGTTACAATAATGACCCCTGTAAAAATATTTCTCGTTTTATATATTCATTTTGTTGGAAAAACTATTCTAAACGCAATGGCGTAATTTACGTGACTTGAATCAAACGTTTGCTAGCCTAAATAAGTCCCGAACACGAAAAGCAGAAAAGTTACACAATTAGTCCTCGGTTGAAATTTTCCTATAAATAGGAGGCATAAGCCTTCATTATTTCTTGCACCACCCTCTCTTTATCTCTAAAGTCCTTAAACCCAAGGCAATTCTTAGCTATTTTAGCAAGTTTCTTCAAGAACGTGCAAGCGTTCTTGAGCAAAAGCTAGATTTTGATCTACTTTGCTTCGAGTTTTCAAGAAAGGCATCATTATAATCTTCAAATAATTCCAAGTCTCCAAAAAGGCTTGTTATTATCTTCAAATCACTTCGGGTTTCCAAGAAGACTTTTTTATTATCTTATTTTAGTATCGGGTACTACAACACTAGGGAACTTCATGTGAGGGGTTCATTTGGGTAAACGGATCGACGAGTTTTTGGATTTACGAATTAAAGTGTCCTAGCTCCTCGAACGTTTACTACATGACCTCTGAATTATGATGGCCCGAAAGGTAGTTACGCGTAGAGACTTCCTGGCTTAAATCCATGAATCCCGTAATACGTTGTGATATCATTAGTTCAAGGTGAGTTCTTAGCCCCTACTTTTATACTCGTTTTAACTCTTTGGGGGAGATACATGCTTAACTACTTTCAATTACTTTTACAAGTATTCCAAACCTTTACATATTACTGTGAGTTCTTAGCCCCTACTTTTATACTTGTTTTAACTCTTTGGGGGAGATACATGCTTAAATACTTATTCTTATTTTCATACATGCTTAAATACTTGTTCTTATTTTCACAAGTAAACTAAACTCTTATACTTTACCGTGAGTTCTTAGCCCCTACTTTTGTACTCGTTTTAACTCTTTGGGGGAGATACATGCTTAAATACTTGTTCTTATTTTCATACATGCTTAAATACTTGTTCTTATTTTCACAAGTAAACTAAACTCTTATACTTTACCGTGAGTTTCGTAGCCCCTACTCTTTTAATACATGTTTTATACTTTTGGGGGAGATACATGCTCAAACTATACATTTACAAATACACGTTTAACTTTATGATACAGTTAGTCAATGATTCAAATCTATGTGATACTTTTATTCTTTTATGCTATTTATATGTGACGTCTTATTGTGTGTGATGTGCGTGATGTGTCGTTGCGGTTTAGCAGTTTTAATGCCTATTCAAGTTTTAAATTTATATTTAGCCGACTTATCAATAACACACACACTTAACGAGAAGTGTACCCGGTCAGTATGAATATAATGGTAAGTAGAGTGTCGATCACTAAGAGTGGAACGTATTATCTCGTTATTCTAATCAGTATTTTAATATCCTAACGCAAGGGGGTTTCAGCCTGAGAGACTGGCACGATTTTGTTTGCAATTAAATAATGAACTAAACTAATAGGCACGAATCAGCAAGTAGCACACACGTACATAGATAAATACTCGAGACAATAAGAGGGTTGTCCTTATAATTAAATAGTTTGTCACTTGTTTTATTGATAGCTTTATATGAAGTGTATGTAGTTAATCCTTTCTCGTTGGTCCTAAGCTTATCGGCGAGTAAACCCTTAATGATGACTTATGTCTAAAAGTTATTTCTAAGTGATCAATTTAGTAATAACCGTGGGAGTGCAACCTTTCCGTTGCCACATTACACAAGCCACTAATAAACACAGAGGTGATCAATGCACTAATAAGTAGTAACCAAAGACATCAACATATAAACTTTAATCGATGGGAAAGCAATTTTAAGGGGAGTTGAAGTGAATGATAACATAACACAAGCCCATCAATCCTGATGAATTAAAGTTTGCTAACACAATAAAACAAAACTACTTAATGAATTAAACACATGCAGCACCTTCTTACAGCTCTTGTATCTTCGTTTGGTGTGTCTTGTGCTGCCTTCTTGACTGAATTCGTCCTAGGGTTTTTCTGCTTCGGTCTTCGGTATTATATGGTACATTGACAAAGGCTCTGGAATTCGTCTGGTCTTGGGGTATTTATAGTTTATGTCTGAGGTGAGATGCGGCGCATCTAGTAAGTAGATGCGGCGCATTGACTTAACTTCGCGTGGGGTCCAAGATTATAATATTCAGGAATATTCGTACACCGCCAGAAGATGCGGCGTAACTCCATGATTAGATGCGGCGCATGTCCTCTTGTATCTTGGATCGTATCTGGTGGAATCTTGATAGCGATGCGGCGCATGTCATGAGTGAGATGCGGCGCATCTGGAGCAGATTTAACTTGATCTTGTCCATTTCAGTAGACTCTTCACTTTATGCATGTTTTGCTCCATAATCAGTCCAAAATCGCCAAGTTTCACCAAATGCTTGTTTTTACCTGAGAATTACAAAAGTAAATGATTAAGTATCAATCCTCATACATAATATAGTAAAACAAGTCAAATTAATAGGATAAATGATAGTAATAAAATGTACTTATTTGAGTTCATCAGTGTGATACACTGTTATGTGTAAATCTATTAATGTAGATTGGAATTATCAAATACATGATTTATGCAATCACTTAAATGTTTACACTTTTATACGATACACTTTCATACTTGTCTTTGAGAAGTAGGCACCCAGTAACCTTTGGGAAATGGCACCCAGTATTCTTTGGGAAATGGCACCCAGTAATCTCATGATGCATTGATATGCAAGACATCTACCCTAGACATACTATGTTAGCAGTGAGTTGTAAACACACAGGTTGCAAGTCTTGTATGGGCGGGGCTTGGGACTGAGTGGATTTACAAGG
This sequence comes from Artemisia tridentata subsp. tridentata, assembly GCA_021014915.2. Classification (NCBI taxonomy): domain Eukaryota; kingdom Viridiplantae; phylum Streptophyta; class Magnoliopsida; order Asterales; family Asteraceae; genus Artemisia; species Artemisia tridentata. Next base: position 235,756,373 of record CP139502.1, on the reverse strand, counting down.
CCTTTGCTGGGAAATCTTTATTCAAATACTTTACATGTTAAACTAAACTCTATGAACTCACCAACTATTATGTTGACACTTTAGCATGTTTATCTCAGGTACATTAGACGATAGCTAGATCTTGAAGCATAGAGTCGCACGGCATATTTTGAAGACTTATGCTATTATCATTTACCATTCGAAACATTTTGTATACATTTATATATCATACTTTGAGATCTCATGTTTGTAACTCTGAATTCATTAATCGAATGGTAACTTTTCAAAACGTCTCATTTAGAGGTCGTTTTCTATAACTTGTACTTTGTATTATGAAGTAGCACCCTAATGACACAGTCTTCCGCTGCGGTATTTTGGGCATGTTATAGATTGGTATCAGAGACTTGGTTATAGAGAACTAGGTTGCATTTAGGTACCTAGACTATAACTACTATATACGTTGAGACTCTTATCCCTATCGCCTTACATACGTAGAACTTTTCCCATTTATATGCGCACTGTTAAAAGTTATAATATCTGCACCGATAGAGAAATCTCATAACTTGTTCGAGACATCAAAAGAGCGAAGCTCAGTGATAACTAGCTATTTAACTTGATCTTGTGAAATTTCTTGTTTGATGAGACATGAGATTAAGTTAAATAAAGGTTATCACTTAGCCATAGAAATTTGATGAGTTCACTCGAGGATTTTCTGAGAGATGATCACCCTACTCTTTTATGTTACGTCGAGAGATGTGTGCTTGGTGATATGTACACGTGTCAAAGGAGGCAAGTATAATTATAGTGGCCAACATAATTATAAGTGCATCACGACTCACGTGGACATATGTAATCATGCGTACGTACCTTATCCTACCATATTATTCTATTCTAGTACAAAAATCTAGCTTTATTCATGCCTCTGTTAAGATAAGAGACCTAGACACATTAAATTTCGGAACGGAATTTCCTTAAGGGGTAGAGACTATAACAATTCGTATTTTCAGGTTACTATCCATTTCCGAATTTTTACTATTTATTTTTACTATTCACTTTCACTATTCATTCCCGAAAATTTTTATTTCATATTCTCGTAAGTTAAACTATTTTAATGATAATCCGAGAGTTTGACACTCGTCGGATCATTTCTGCAAAAATAACTAGTCACTATTCATCAAAATATCTAAACACTATTCATCCAAAATATCTAGATATTTTCAGAAATTCACTGGTCGTGTAAATACCCATTTTTCATGGAAAAATTATTCTAAATACAATGGTACTAATTTCGTGTCCTAAATCGATCGTTATCAAGCCTAAATGAGTCCCAAACCATAATTACACAAAAGTTACAATAATGACCCCTGTAAAAATATTTCTCGTTTTATATATTCATTTTGTTGGAAAAACTATTCTAAACGCAATGGCGTAATTTTCGTGACTTGAATCAAACGTTTGCTAGCCTAAATAAGTCACGAACACGAAAAGCAGAAAAGTTACACAATTAGTCCTCGGTTGAAATTTTCCTATAAATAGGAGGCATAAGCCTTCATTATTTCTTGTACCACCCTCTCTTTATCTCTAAAGTCCTTAAACCCAAGGCGATTCTTAGATATTTTAGCAAGTTTCTTCAAGAACGTGCAAGCGTTCTTGAGCAAAAGCTACATTTTGATCTACTTTGCTTCGAGTTTTCAAGAAAGGCGTCGTTATAATCTTCAAATAATTCCAAGTCTCCAAAAAGACTTGTTATTATCTTCAAATCACTTCGGGTTTCCAAGAAGACTTTGTTATTATCTTATTTTAGTATCTGCTACTACAACACTAGGGAACTTCATGTGAGGGGTTCATTTGGGTAAACGGATCGATGAGTTTTTGGATTTACGAATTAAAGTGTCCTAGCTCCTCGAACGTTTACTACATGACCTCTGAATTATGATGGCCCAAACGGTAGTTACGCGTAGAGACTTCCTGGCTTAAATTCATCAATCCCGTTATACGTTGTGATATCATTAGTTCAAGGTGAGTTCTTAGCCCCTACTTTTATACTCGTTTTAACTCTTTGGGGGAGATACATGCTTAACTACTTTCAATTACTTTTACAAGTATTCCAAACCATTACATATTACTGTGAGTTCTTAGCCCGTACTTTTATACTTGTTTTAACTCTTTGGGGGAGATACATGCTTAAATACTTATTCTTATTTTCATACATGCTTAAATACTTGTTCTTATTTTCACAAGTAAACTAAACTCTTATACTTTACCGTGAGTTCTTAGCCCCTACTTTTGTACTCGTTTTAACTCTTTGGGGGAGATACATGCTTAAATACTTGTTCTTATTTTCATACATGCTTAAATACTTGTTCTTATTATCACAAGTAAACTAAACTCTTATACTTTACCGTGAGTTTCGTAGCCCCTACTCTTTTAATACATGTTTTATACTTTTGCGGGAGATACATGCTCAAACAATACATTTACAAATACACATTTAACTTTATGATACAGTTAGTCAATGATTCAAATCTATGTGATACTTTTATTCTTTTATGCTATTTATATGTGACGTCTTATTATGTGATACACTGTTATGTGTAAATCTATTAATATGGATTGGAATTATCAAATACATGGTTTATGCAATTACTTAAATGTTTACACTTTTATACGATACGCTTTCATACTTGTCTTTGGGAAGTAGGCACCCAGTAATCTTTGGGAAATGGCACCCAGTAATCTCATGATGCATTGATATGCAAGACATCTACCCTAGACATACTATGTTAGCAGTGGGTTGTAAACACACAGGTTGCAAGTCTTGTATGGGCGGGGCTTGGAACTGAGTGGATTTACAAGGCCTTTGTTGGGAAATCTTTATTCAAATACTTTACATGTTAAACTAAACTCTATGATCTTACCAACCATTGTGTTGACACGTTAGCATGTTTATCTCAGGTACATTAGACGATAGCTAGATCTTGAAGCATAGAGTAGCACGGCATATTTTGAAGACTTATGCTATTATCATTTACCATTCGAAACATTTTGTATACATTTATATATCATACTTTGAGATCTCGTGTTTGTAACTCTGAATTCATTATTCGAATGGTAACTTTTCAAAACGTCTCATTTAGAGGTCGTTTTCTATAACTTGTACTTTGTATTATGAAGTAGCACCCTAATGACACAGTCTTCCGCTGCAGTATGTTGGGGGTGTTACAGATTGGTATCAGAGACTTGGTTATAGAGAACTAGGTTGCATTTAGGTGCCTAGACTATAACTACTATATACGTTGAGACTCTTATCCCTATCGCCTTACATACGTAGAACTTTTCCCATTTATATGCGCACTGTTAAAAGTTATAATATCTGCACCGATAGAGAAATCTCATAACTTGTTCGAGACATCAAAAGAGCGAAGCTCAGTGATAACTAGCTATTTAACTTGATCTTGTGAAATTTCTTGTTTGATGAGACATGAGATTAAGTTAAATAAAGGTTATCACTTAGCCATAGAAATTTGATGAGTTCACTCGAGGATTTTCTGAGAGATGATCACCCTACTCTTTTATGTTACGTCGAGAGATGTGTGCTTGGTGATATGTACACGTGTCAAAGGAGGCAAGTATAATTATGGTGGCCAACATAATTATAAGTGCATCACGACTCACGTGGACATATGTAATCATGCGTACGTACCTTATCCTACCATATTATTCTATTCTAGTACAAAAATCTAGCCTTATTCATGCCTCTGTTAAGATAAGAGACCTAGACACATTAAATTTCGGGACGGAATTTCCTTAAGGGGTAGAGACTGTAACAATTCGTATTTTCAGGTTACTATCCATTTCCGAATTTTTACTATTCATTTTTACTATTCACTTTCACTATTCAGTCCCGAAAATTTTTATTTCATATTCTCGTAAGTTAAACTATTTTAATGATAATCCGAGAGTTTGACACTCGTCGGATCATTTCTGCAAAAATAACTAGTCACTATTCATCAAAATATCTAAACACTATTCATCCAAAATATCTAGATATTTTCAGAAATTCACTAGTCGTGTAAATACCCATTTTTCATGGAAAAATTATTCTAAATACAATGGTACTAATTTCGTGTCCCAAATCGATCGTTATCAAGCCTAAATGAGTCCCAAACCATAATTACACAAAAGTTACAATAATGATCCCTGTAAAAATATTTCTCTTTTTATATATTCATTTTGTTGGAAAAACTATTCTAAACGCAACGGCGTAATTTTCGTGACTTGAATCAAATGTTTGCTAGCCTAAATAAGTCCCGAACACGAAAAGCAGAAAAGTTACACAATTAGTCCTCGGTTGAAATTTTCCTATAAATAGGAGGCATAAGCCTTCTTTATTTCTTGCACCACCCTCTCTTTATCTCTAAAGTCCTTAAACCCAAGGCGATTCTTAGCTATTTTTGCAAGTTTCTTCAATAACGTGCAAGCGTTCTTGAGCAAAAGCTAGATTTTGATCTACTTTGCTTCGAGTTTTCAAGAAAGGCGTCGTTATAATCTTAAAATAATTCCAAGTCTCCAAAAAGACTTGTTATTATCTTTAAATCACTTCGGGTTTCCAAGAAGACTTTGTTATTATCTTATTTTAGTATCGGGTACTACAACACTAGGGAACTTCATGTGAGGGGTTCATTTGGGTAAACGGATCGACGAGTTGCTGGATTTACGAATTAAAGTGTCCTAGCTCCTCGAACGTTTACAACATGACCTCTGAATTATGATGGCCCGAACGGTAGTTACGCGTAGAGACTTCCTGGCTTAAATCTATCAATCCCGTTATACGTTGTGATATCATTAGTTCAAGGTGAGTTCTTAGCCCCTACTTTTATACTCGTTTTAACTCTTTGGGGGAGATACATGCTTAACTACTTTCAATTACTTTTACAAGTATTCCAAACCTTTACATATTACTGTGAGTTCTTAGCCCATACTTTTATACTCGTTTTAACTCTTTGGGGGAGATACATGCTTAAATACTTATTCTTATTTTCATACATGCTTAAATACTTGTTCTTATTTTCACAAGTAAACTAAACTCTTATACTTTACCGTGAGTTCTTAGCCCCTACTTTTATACTCGTTTTAACTCTTTGGGGGAGATACATGCTTAAATACTTGTTCTTATTTTCATACATGCTTAAATACTTGTTCTTATTATCACAAGTAAACTAAACTCTTATACTTTATCGTGAGTTTCGTAGCCCCTACTCTTTTAATACATGTTTTATACTTTTGGGGGAGATACATGCTCAAACTATACATTTACAAATACACGTTTAACTTTATGATACAATTAGTCAATGATTCAAATCTATGTGATACTTTTATTCTTTTATGCTATTTATATGTGACGTCTTATTATGTGATACACTGTTATGTGTAAATCTATTAATGTGGATTGGAATTATCAAATACATGATTTATCCAATTACTTAAATGTTTACACTTTTATACGATACGCTTTCATACTTGTCTTTGGGAAGTAGGCACCCAGTAATCTTTGGAAATGGCACCCAGTAATCTTGGAAATGGCACCCAGTATTCTTTGGGAAATGGCACCTAGTAATCTCATGATGAATTGATATGCAAGACATCTACCCTAGACATACTATGTTAGCAGTGGGTTGTAAACACACAGGTTGCAAGTCTTGTATGGGCGGGGCTTGGAACTGAGTGGATTTACAAGGTCTTTGCTGGGAAATCTTTATTCAAATACTTTACATGTTAAACTAAACTCTATGAACTCACCAACCATTGTGTTGAGACTTTAGCATGTTTATCTCAGGTACATTAGACGATAGCTAGATCTTGAAGCATAGAGTCGCACGACATATTTTGAAGACTTATGCTATTATCATTTACCATTGGAAACATTTTGTATACATTTATGTATCATACTTTGAGATCTCATGTTTGTAACTCTGAATTCATTAATCGAATGGTAACTTTTCAAAACGTCTCATTTAGAGGTCGTTTTCTATAACTTGTACTTTGTATTATGAAGTAGCACCCTAATGACACAGTCTTCCGCTGCGGTATTTGGGGGTGTTACATAAATGATCTCCATACTTCCAATATTTCAAAGTAAGGCATGTGTAAGATTTAAAGTCTTGACTAGAAAATCTTCTTTCCCCCATCCCTTTGATCTAATCGACCATACCTTCTTCACCTAGCCACATCATGACTTTTGACTTCATTATGTAAACATTGAAAGTATTCTAGTATATATAGATTCACATGTATCTTCATTTTCACCTAGCTAAGTTCAAGAGAAAGAAAAAAAATATAATCACTTCCTATAAACATATACAAGTCGACACATAGGAGGAGCAAGGAAGGAGGAAATCTTGTTGTGGCTAAGTTCAAGCATTCTTAGGGCATTCTAGCATAGATTTGGAGCATTGATCTTGAGGTTAAACAAGTATCTTGCACTCATATCTCACTAATTACTTTTGTAAGTAATCTTACACTACAAAATTTCATGTTTTCTTTATGTTATGTTGCTAGTCAAGTAAATATACTAGTTATTACTTGGTACATGTTGATAAATTCTTACATTTACAATGATCCTTTAAAAAAAGATTGTATTTTGAACAAGTTTTGGTTACATGAAAACTAACTAGTGAAAACCTCCACAAGAAAATGATGAAAACATTTTATATACATGTATGTTAGTAAACTAGTAGTTTTATACATTCTTTATGATATTACATGGACCTTGGAATATTGTTAAGTTTATAGTTAGATCACTATTATTATGATGAGAAGTTGATGGGTGAACTAGGACGAGATTTGAAGTGATTGTTAAGTGAATATGCTAACTAGAAGATTGGAAATATGGTTTTGACACACTTTATAAACAATCTGTCCCATTTTAGTAAATACAGAAAAATCAATAGCATGGTGATAATGTCAGACTAGAAATATAGAAAATAGACTTAATAACGAAAACGTAGCAGCTTGAATGAGTTAAAACGGGCTTATAACGAAAAAGATACGCTATTTTCAATTTAGACGACGAATACAACATTTTCAGAAAATTAGTGAATCTGTCCAGAAATTTTAAGAGATAAAAACAGATGTTAAATGATGTCTAGACTAGCCGAGACCTTGAAAATCCTAGAGTATACTTAAATACCTTCGTGGGGATAGGTCAAACATAAGAAACGAAGTTAGGACGCAAAAGTTATGGCCAAAAGAAAGTTTACGTCAACATATACGTTGACAGCCTATTATTTCCTCTATTAGAAAGCTGTTAGGAATTTTTGAAGTGGATTTTGGACCTTTTCGAGTACATTTTGGCTAAAATAATGTAAACGGAAATGGTAGAACAATATGTATACATATTAGGCGCATTAGAGATTCTTGAATAACCATTAAACATGACAACTAGAAATTGGGTCGCAAGATTTACAAGTTACGTTTTCTAAAGTGGTAATTTTCTAAATAAAGGATCAAAGTGACGCAACTATATTTTGACAATAAATATTTCAACAACATGTACAAGGGATAATGTAGAGTATGAACTTGCGTGCATGAACTTGTTTTCGAACCTAAGACATATGCATTATTTAGGTCGCGGTTAGGGTATCAGACCTATATTTCCATTTGCCAAGTTTCCAATAAGGAATTGCTTTTGCTAAGGTGAGTTTTCATAGCCCCGTTTTCAATTTACAATTTCATTTCTAAACTTTCAGGGGAGAATACATTGCACCGTTTTCACACGAGCCAAAGTATGTTAAATTCATTTACATTTCTTTAAGTTACCTCATTGCCATATTAAAGTCCCATTTTTTTATCATGAACCGTTAATTACATAGTAAGCGAGAGTGAGTGAATAGATCTATTGAGGGTGACTCCTCCATCCGGGTTGGTAGATCCAACTGGTCGAATGGATGCATTTCATTTGATATCAGATTTAGAGTGTCTGGCAAAACACTCTGGTGGGGCTTCCATTTTCTATCTAGCTTCGGGGTCATGAGCTTAAGAGTCAATTTATGATTTTCATGTGACATTCTTGTCATTTCACTTTATACTTGTGGTTACCGTACTTACTTATCATTTGCATAAACCTATGATTCTCACCAACATTATTGTTGACCGTTTTAGCAATGTATTTTCTGGTAATTAAGGCATTCGCATCATGGCCTGCATGAGGACTTATCATAGAGTCGCGATGACGACGCGTCTCACTTGTATTTTTATGCACTTAAACTATCGTTTGGTTTGTAACAAACTTATTTCCGCAACTTTGATAAATCTTTTGGGACCTATATTTTGTAAACTCTGAATGTTTTATGAAATCAAACGATGTACTTTAAAAAATGACACTTTAGGTCATTCAATATAACTGCAACTGTGATGCTATGGCAGTCACGCCCCAGGTAATCCATTCCGCTGCAACTCATGTACTTGGGGGTGTGACAGATTGGCATCAGAGCTAAGGTTATAGCAAACTAGGTTGTATCACGGACCCTAGACTATAACCATACCATCATAGCATCTCATCATTTTATCATAAGTGCATATTCACTATACATACGGTTTCATACATACATTATGCGGGTTATTTACTTTCATTTTACGTCTATTATCACAGAGATGTCTTCAGATACCCATCCTATCTTTTTTGACTCGGATTCAGATAGGGAGGATTCGTCATCATCGACTGTTCCAACCATACCAGTCATTCCTGTTCCTACATCCTCTGACGATGAGTCTGCTGAGACTGAGCCGTTTAAGGACGCTCAGACCATATCAACACCTCCGGTACTATCACCATCCATTACACCTGTCCCTCTAGTACCATCACCACCATCATCTCCACCACCACCACCATCATTCACTTACCACCAGACTACCACAGTTTCAATACCATCATCACCCAGAGATGTTTCTGACACTTTGCTATCACCTCGTAAGAGGGCTTGTACCATGACACCATTAACTTCTGATCCCTATGTTATGGCTGCTGCTGAGGCCTCTACTCGACCCGGGGTTCGCAGATGGGTTGACGCCCGTAGGTGGTCATTCATTCCGCCTACACTCAGTAGATGGAGATACGATGAGGGTACTCCGCGTACCTGGGAGTTAGGAGAGAGTTCTGAGATGGCTACTGCTCGTGTTCTACCGGTTAAAGGTGAGCCTGTCCATCATACTATTCCACTTCTGATCGCCAGGATGGTCCGGCATGAGGACCGTATTGGTTGAGCTTTTGATCATCTCGATGAGATCCCTTTGAGCCGAGTTGAGGCGATGAAGGAGGAGATAGAGGGTTTGGTTCTAGGCAGGGCTTCCATTGATGTTTCCTATCAGGGTTTGGAGACTAGACAGCAGGAAGATCATGAGCGTATCACTGAGCTAAGGCAGGAGATGCCAGAGCCCAGATATCGCAAAAGGAGCAACAGCAACAGGCAGGTGAGTTAGTTTCAGCACGTGCGAGGATTGCTACATTAGAGAGTAGGGATGTTGCTACTCAGCATCAGATTCATGATCTGATGGATATAGTTGTCAGCTTAGCTGCACAGGTCCGAGAGCTTCAGATTCGATCAGGCGGAGCACCAGGAGATGCGTAGATTAGACTTATATCATGTTAGCTTTTACTATTATTATCCTAGTCACGGGATGTGTGACATAGTTTAAAGAACTTGTAGTCTTTTGGTTGTTGTACAAACAAAATGTGTCAAGTGTTGACTCTACTATGTAGGAATGGTTGTGCTATCTATGATATCGGTCCATGTAGGCCGAAATTTTCATGTATTATATTCACGTGTGTTGTGATTATATTTATGATATTTCATGGTTGTTTCTCGTTGTGATTTCATTGTATTCATACATGTTGTGGTTGTACATAATTGTGTGTGATGATCGTTTCTATATTGTATGTCGCCTTAGGAAATTAGCGTAACCTAGTTGTAACCGGAACCTTTTTATCTAATGTAATCTCTATCTTATATCCAAGATACTCATAACCTGCGCCTATTACATTTTCTATTCCATTTATCTTATTCCTAACCATTTCGCAACAACACACCGCTATCCTAGAAGGGGTTAGGCAAATTTCGTCTTTGGCTATAGACTATTACCATTCTGTGAGATTCTCCCACACATCCTATAACCCATTCAACAGATTGTATCCCAAACTATTTCACTACCACTTTATAGAACTGCTTTACATAATTTTAATACAAGACATTTTACTACCGCTTTATAAAACTGTTTCACAAAACTTTACCTCAAGCTATTTTACTACCATCTCAGGAAATTACTTCACAAAATTTAAAAATGAGTTATATTACTACCACTTTATAAATTGATTTTCTGTCATTCTACCAACTAATTACTCCCAAACGAACCGATTTTTCTTGATAAAACATAATCTAGACTACCATTTTATCAAACAATACGTTGAACACCACCTAAAACTTTTGAGAAACATAATGCTACTTTGACTAAACCGACCATCGCATCATTAGTCCTCAATTGTACCTAGCCTGATCACCTATGTCTAATTCAGGAAGAATTATGCCATGAAGGAAACAATCATCTTTTCAAAATTCCTAATAACAATCTTCATTCAAAACATCCCAAAAAGTAAAGCTTTGTAACCAAATAGAATTTTTCATAAGCATCCCTTTTGACAAACCCTCTCTGGATACCTACACCACTAATTACTTACTTAACCGTTAAGTTGGATTTTTACCATTGACCTTTCTAGGAAAGACTTTTCATTTACAAGGAGTATTCCATGACATAAGAAAACATCGAAAGGATTTCGAAACTACAAACAAGGAATGGAAACAAACGATAAGTTGATTCATGACGCAACAAAAATCTTAAGACCTCACGAGGCAATCCAAATCACTATCTTTTGCATAGTCACCAAATCCTATCAGTCTAGGAGTACTAGTCAGACCGAGTAAGACAACAAACCTAAGTCATGATCAATTTTAGAAATGACCAAGTAAGTTGAATACACATAATTGCAAGTCTTGCCTAATGTTAACCAATAGGCATTATTCGACGCCAGAAACAAAACGTTAGACATCTAAGCATTCATGCAGACATACCTACCCGACTATTTCATCCTTTTAATGCTTTCAATTCAAACTGATTTTCTTTAAAGTGCGTTTATACAAATCATATACCTTGTAGGAAAATAATTTTCTAAAGTACCTATTTTGACTAATAAATCCCATTTGGTCAACCTTTAATAAAACTATCGTACGTTAAGGAAGGTATAACATCAATCTTTACTAAACGGTTCTATTCACATCATGCTGAAAAACCGCCTATAAAACTTTGGGACACATTTGAAAATAGTCCAATCTTGCATAACCACCGAAAATATTCAAAATGGTAAATTCATTTATTCAAGGAAAGATTTCAAACAAAACAATCTATATCGAGAGAGAGATTTCATTTATTCAAACTTAAAAATTTCATTTATTCAAACTTGTAAATTCATTTATTCAAAGAAAGATTTCAAACAAAACAATCCATATCAAGAGAAAGATTTCATTTATTCAAACTTGTTGATTCATTTGTTCAAATTTGTAAAATTCATTTATTCAAACTTGTAAATTCATTTATTCAGAGAAGGATTTCAAACAAAACCCTCCATAACGAGTCAAATTTTGAAAATCAACCACCATACTACAACACTTCATGCATTTAGGATCTTGTGATTGACAAACAATAATATGGAAAATTTTGATGAAGGAATTCTAGGGAAAAACTATTAAACAGTAAGGATCTTAGCAATGAAGACTAAGCACCTTAGGCAAAGGGAGACTCATATCGTGTCATCAGTTAGAGCAAGACACGAGGAATCAAAACTGTTACCATAACTTTATCCTTCCAATAATTCCCTTTTTGATGAACCTATCATCGTAGAATTAGTCACAAGACACGTTGTACAAATTTCAAACACTACTAATAAAAGGTAGTTGATACACCTCAAATTTTTGGCAATCCCGTTAGGATATTCTTACCCAATCAGATATACGTACGATCTACCATCCTCAGACCCATGAACATTGAAGAGGACTACCCAAACATTATAGGACGTTCTCAGCGCCATTTGATCAATTTTGAATGGTTTAGAGTAACTGTTGACATTGACAGATTTCACCTTCAACAATAATCATCACACGAATATAAAGACTGCACCCTTTGAGGCACCCTATGGTCGAAGTACCAATCACCTATTGACAGACCGAAATCGGGAAAGCCCAATCCACTAGTCTAGGACTTAATTGTGAAGCAACAAGGGAAAATTGTACAAGTCAAGGATCAGATACAAACGACAAGGGAACAATAGAAAAGTTAGGTCGGTACATGACGCAAATCATTGGAATTAGGTGTCCCTAAGCCATTCGGGTTGGAGAATGAGTTATGTTGAAAGTCTTGCCTTGGAAAGGCATGATACAATTTTGGAAACGCGGGAAATTGAACCCTAAGTATATTATACAATTTAAGATTCAAACTAGAATCGGTCGACTGGCATACAGACTTGAGCTTCCGTCAAAGCTCAGCAGCGTACATAACTCATTTCATGTTTCAAATCTCAAGAAGTGTCATTCAGATGAATCACTCGTAACACATTTCACTTCATTCCATTAAAAGAAATTCAACTCGAAATAAGCTCAATCTCGTGGAGGAACCAGCAGAAATCATGGACCATGAGGTCAAACAGTTGAAGCAGAGTCGAATTCCTATCGTGAAAGTTCGCTGGAATTCTCGAAGAGGTCCCGAGTTAACTTGAGAGCGGGAAGACCAGATGCAACTCAAGAATCCACATCTTTTCGCCAAATCCACTCCAGAGACCAACACTAACTGAATTCAGGGACTGAATTCTTTTTAGGGTGGAAGACTGTGACAAATCGTAATTTCAGATCATTTTTCAAACTTTGAAATTTTACTATTCATCTCAGGAATTTACTATTCATCATTTTTTAAGTCAGTTTGTGACTTTGAAACGTTATCAAAAATTTACTACTCATAAAACACTATTCATTCTCGGAGGAAAATCACTATTCACGGTTATTATTCATCATTTCGTAAACTAGGATTATGAGTATCAAATTCGCGTAACTATAAGGTTAAAGCTGCATATTCATGAAACATCATTAAGGACACATCACATAAACTAGAGCTAGTCTACATATCATCAGTAACATCATTTTCATATTAGTTCATTAGCGGGTTGCATAAATTCAATTCACATATGACTTTTTACTTGCACCAATGTGACACTTAGAATATCTTACAAGTACACTAGGACTTAGGTTATATTTAGTCCACAACGCTCCAGTATCTTGCTCCTACTCCAGTTCACAGTTTTTAATCCTAAAACAATTTTCTTTTTCTCAAATTACTTACGGTTGGCAATTCAACGAACAATATTCGTAATTCAAAAATTTAACACCCGATGTACCCAATTCTTCCAACGATTATTCCTAATGTATTTTTATACTTCCAAAAAGATTACAAAAGTTCCAAAAATATTTCCTCACATTAAAAAAATAATTTCTTTATATCTTACGTTTATTTACGTATAACTTTCGTTAATCACCAAACCAACAACCAATACTTATTTTTAACACCCAATACATACAATATATACACTCTTGTACCAAAATAGCACATCTAATCCTATATTACACCTTATGCCGCCCCCCCCCCCCCCCCCCCCCCCCCCATCTTGGTTTGAAAAATGATACTAGACTGATCTCCATACTTCCAATATTTCAAAGTAAGGCAAGTGTAAGATTTAAAGTCTTTACTAGAAAATCTTCTTTCCCCCATCCCTTTGGTCTAATCGACCATACCTCTTTCACCTAGCCACATCATGGCGTTTGACTTCATTATGGAACCATTGAAAGTCTTCTAGTATATTTAGGTTCACATGTATCTTCATTTTCACCTAGCTAAGTTCAAGAGAAAGAAAAAAATTATATATAATCACTTCCTATAAACATATACAAGTCGACACATGGGAGGAGCAAGGAAGGAGGAAATCTTGTTGTGGCTAAGTTCAAGCATTCTTAGGGTATTCTAGCATAGATTTGGAGCATTGATCTTGAGGTTAAACAGGTATCTTGCACTCATATCTCACTAATTACTTTTGTAAGTAATCTTATACTACAAAATATCATGTTTTCTTTATGTTATGTTGCTAGTCAAGTAAATATACTAGTTATCACTTGGTACATGTTGATAAATTCTTACATTTACAATGATCCTTAAACAAAAGATTGTGTTTTGAACAAGTTTTGGTTACAAGAAAACTAACTAGTGAAAACCTCCACAAGAAAATGATGAAAACATTTTATATACATGTATGTTAGTAAACTAGTAGTTTTATACATTCTTTATGATATTACATGGACCTTGCAATATTGTTAAGTTTATGGTTATATTACTATTATTTAGATGAGAAGTTGATGGGTGAACTAGGACTAGATTTGAAGTGATTGTTAAGTGGATATGCTAACTAGAAGATTGGAAATATGGTTTTGACACACTTTATAAAAAATCTGTCCCATTTTAGTAAATACAGAAAAATCAGTAGCATCGTGATAATGTTAGACTATAAATATCGAAAATAGACTTAATAACGAAAACGTAGCCGCTTGAATGAGTTAAAACGGGCTTATAACGAAAAAGATACGCTATTTTCAATTTAGACGACGAAAACTACATTTTCAGAAAATTAGTGAATCTGTCCAGAAATTTTAAGAGATAAAAATAGAGGTTAAATGATGTCTAGACTAGCCGAGACCTTGAAAAGCCTAGAGTATACTTAAATACCTTCGCGGGGACAGGTCAAACATAAGAAACGATGCTACGACGCAAAAGTTATGGCCAAAAGAATGTTTACGTCAACATATACGTTGATAGCCTATTATTTCCTCTATTAGAAAGCTGTTAGGAATTTTTGAAGTGGATTTTGGACCTTTTGAAGTACATTTTGGCTAAAATAACGTTAATGGAAATGGTAGAACAATATGCATACATATTAGGCGCATTAGAGATTCTTGAATAACCATTAAACATGACAACTATAAATTGGGTCGCAAGATTTACAAGTTACGTTTTCTAAAGTAGTAATTTTCTAAATAAAGGATCAAAATGACGCAACTATATTTTGACAATAAATATTTCAACAACGTGTACAAGTGATAAAGTAGAATTTGAACTTGCGTGCATGGCCTTGTTTTCGAACCTAAGACATATGCATTATTTAGGTCGCGGTTAGGGTATCGGACCTATAGTTCCATTTGCCAAGTTTCCAATCGGGAATTGCTTTTGCTAAGGTGAGTTTTCTTAGCCCCGTTTTCAATTTACAATTTCATTTCTAAACTTTCGGGGGAGAATACATTGCACCGTTTTCATACAGGCCAAAGTATGTTAAATTCATTTACATTGCTTTAAGTTACCTCATTGCCATATTAAAGTCCCCTTTTATTTATCATGAACCGTTAATTACGTAGTAAGCGAGAGTGAGTGAATAGATCTATTGAGGGTGACTCCTCCATCCGGGTTGGTAGATCCAACTGGTCGAACAGATGCATTTCATTTGATATCAGATTTAGAGTGTCTGGCAAAACACTCTGGTGGGGCTTCCATTTTCTCTCTAGCTTCGGGGTCATGAGCTTAAGAGTCAATGTATGATTTTCATATGAAATTCTTGTCATTTCACTTTATACTTGTGGTTACCGTACTTACTTATCAATTGCATAAACCTATGATTCTTACCAACATTATTGTTGACCATTTTAGCAATGTATTTTCAGGTAATTAAGGCATTCGCATCATGGCCTGCATGAGGACTTATCATAGAGTCGCGATGACGACGCGTCTCACTTGTATTTTTATGCACTTAAACTATCGTTTGGTTTGTAACAAACTTATTTCCGCAACTTTGACAAATCTTTTGGGACCTATCTTTTGTAAACTCTGAATGTTTTATGAAATCAAATGATGTACTTTAAAAACGACACTTTAATTCGTTCAATATAACTGCAATTGTGATGCTATGGCAGTCACGCCCAAGGTAATCCATTCCGCTGCAAATCAGGTACTTGGGGGTGTGACAATTACAGTGGGGATTCCTGAACCTTTACCCTAATTTTTACTTTGTACCACTATTGTTTGAAACAAAGGTATCACTTTTTCTGAAAAGACTTTTCCCACCCTTTTCATGTTAGCGAAAATCTTTTTAGTGTGAGAGGGTGCAAGATATGATCTTTGATGAATTTCTTTTCAGCAAAATTGTCTGTCCATAAGCAATTGTAAAAACCTTGGATATATGTAAAATTTGTTTGATGAACTATCCATGTTCTTAACCATACTATTAAAAATTAACTTTAAAAATTGAATTTGTTATCTGTAGCTAAGCAGATTATAGCAGATGCTATAGTGCTGCTAAAGTCATTCTAAGCAGTTGTTTTAGGACTTAAACACTGCAATATAGTATGAATCAAGAATTTCCACTGTGGGGAGAAGTTTGCTTTGAAAAATTTTAAGGAATCATTTTTCCTCTCATATCCCATCAGTGCAGGTTTTTCAAAAATTGTAGAATTAGAAAAACACTCAATTCCTTTAGCATCTGCTAGGCGAAGAACTCTCTTAACAGATGTTTCATGTCACACCCCCAAATTACGTGACTTGCAGCGGAATGGAGCATTCAAGGGCGTGACTGATCATAGCACCACAGTTACAGTTATATTGAACGACCTAAAGTGTCGTTTAGAAAATACATCGTTTGATTAATTAAAAACATTCAGAGTTACAAAAGTTAGGTCCCAAAAGATGTTTCATGTTTGCGGAAATAAGTTTATACAAATCAAACGATAATAAGTGCATAAAAGATAAGTGAGACGCGTCGACACCGCGACTCCAAAATAGGTCCAAATGCAAGCCATGATGCGCATACCTTAATTACCTGAAAATACATTGCTAAAAATGGTCAACAATAATGTTGGTGAGAATCATAGGTTTATGTAAATGAAATGATTGTACAGAAACCACAAGTATAAGGTGTATGACAAAACAATGCCACATAAAAATGATACATTAGCCCTTAAGCACATGACTCCGAAGCTAGACTGAAATGAAATGCCCCATCTGAGTGTTTGCCAATCAGTCAAACATGATTCAAATGAAATGCGTCCGTTTGACCAGTTGGAGCGACCAACCCGGACAGAGGAGTCACCCTCAATAGATCTATTCACTCACTCTCGCTTGCTCACAATTAAAGGTTCATGATTCCAAATAGGGGACTTTAATCAGGCAATGATGTAACTTAAGCAATGTAACTGAATTTTGATACTTTGGTCCGTATGTAAAAAATGGTGCAATGTATTCTCCCCCGAGAATTTAGAAACTATGTATAAACAATGTAAAAGTCGGGGCTATGAAAACTCACCGAAAACGAAGTGCACAACCAAGTGAGATAATGATGAAGTAACCGCGAGGCGCCTACAAGCACCTACATATCTATATAATATATATATATATATACGCGTGTCTTAGTTTTAAAGAAAATGATACATTTATCTCAATATGCTATGTAAGTTATAATCTCAATTGTGCTTGATTTCTAATGTTTAAATAATTTTTAAGGTTGGATTTTACTTTTGAAATGATTTACAAATATGAATTATATCTCATCCAACTTCAAGTTTTTATTTCTATTTGTGTCTATAAGTCCAATATGAGTCACAAGGGTCCAAATTAAGTCCAAGAGTTCAATTCTTAGTCAAAAGGTTCAAATTATGATTAAAGGTCCAAATTATATTAAGTGGTTCAAATTAAAACTTAAGGGTCCAAATTCATATGTTATTAACCTTTTCATAACTTATATCTCAAAATCTGATGGGATTTTTATGACTAGCTTATGATCAAAAATTCATATCTCTCAAACCGTAAGTCGAAAAATCATGTTCTTTATATGCCTAGCTTCCTCTATGTCCCTAATTTACTGAAAAAATAAGCTTACTCAATAATATCTAGGTATACATACTTGTTACAATTTTTCTTTGCAAGTCAGTTCTGATGGTCAATCTGTCTCAGTTTTGTGTCTCACCAAGATGGCCATATCTTGAAATCTACAAGTCCTATTAAGGTAAACTCAGTTGAAGATGATAGATCTACTTCTCTAATACAGTCCACATATTTAGTTTTCAAAAAGTTATGCAATAAAACTCAACTTATGCTCAAAATCCAAACAGTGTACAGATCTGACCTAGTTTCACCATAAAATTCATATCTCAATCATCGGGTATTGTCACGAGAATCACCACTTATGGAAATGACCACAAGACATAGATCTATCACTACATATTTTTATTTTAGTCCAGATATTAATCAGGTAAAATGGGTGAGTCATTTTCCTACTGATATTTTTTTGGACAGAATCATCTTTTCAAGATCATGACTTTCTAGGGTTTTTAAGCTAGGTTTTGCTACATTTTGTGGTGCTACCAATCATAAACCTCTTTAAATGGATCAAATGCTAACATGCCCAGGAAACAAAATTGGTTTTTAGAGAAAACATATGTGGTCTCTTATGGGAACTTTAAAATGAAACTAGATTCAACAATCAAAAGTGTAACTACCAACTCTTGCATTATTTACTCTTTCAAACTTAGCCTCCTATGTAACTCCAAGATTCCTATGAATACTTGATCAATCTCCAAATGTACATACATAAGTTTCACTAATTTACTCTAATAATACCATAATTAAGTAAATTGAAGGAAAGAAAAAGGTTAGGAACAAACTTGTATGCTAGGATCTTCAAATCAACACTAAAGTACTTAGTAAAATCAATCACCAAGGGTCTCCTTGGCCTTGTAATAACCATGACAGAAGCAACAAGGGGAGGGGAGGGCAGATTTTTGGTGAAAATTAGCTAAGGGTGATAAAAACTATGGGTAAAAGTTTCCTGTTTATACTACAAGTTCACTAGTGGAAGACATGTGTTCTAACCATGCAATTTAGCTAAGACACTTGGTGTCTTGGCCTTGTAGAACCGGCCACCTAGCCAAAAGGGTGCTAGTTGGTGAGTCTTGATGTATTAATTTGGTTATTGGGTGTATTGTGTAGTGTAGGTTGCTCCCGGTACTCAAACATAAGGTTTTTAAGACGCATAATGCAATATCGGGTAACGTAAAAATGTAAAACTTCAAAAAATGTAACAACTTGTTATCATGACCTAGTTTATTATTTTTAGATGAGTGATGAGTTCATCGGAGTGTATAAATATAATTAAAACCTTAAAAAAAAGGTTTAGAATACGTAAAACGTAAAAGGTGCAAGGTTTACATAAAATGGAAAAAGTGAACAGAGACTTTTTAAAAGTAGAATTGTAATGAACCAATGATGCATAAAATGTGTAGACTGGACATAGTCTAGTCTATATGAAGTCTTCTCACTGATAATCCATGAATACGCAGCTAAACCAAACTGGTTACGCGCATTTGAATACCCATAAACCTAGTTTACGTAATGATGAATGATAACCATGAATAGTAATTGATGAATAATGAATGATGAATAGTAACTTGTCAAGGTTTGGATAATGACCTGAAATTATGAATTGTCACAGTCGCCCACCCAAAAAGGAATTCAGTCCCTGAATTCAGTTAGTGTTGGTCTCTGGAGTGGACTCGGTGAAAAGATGAGGATATTTAAGACGCATCTGGTCTTCTCGCTCCCAAGTAAACTCAGGACCTCTTTGAGAATTCTAGCGAACTTTCACGATAGGAATTCTGCTCTATTTCAACTGTTTGACCTCACGGTCCATGATTTATGCGGGCTCCTCAACGAAATTTAACTTATCGTCGAGTTGAACTTCGTCTAACGGAATTACAAGCGATTCATCTGATAGACATTTCTTGAGGTTTGAGACATGAAAGGTGTTATGTACGCTGCTGAGCTCTGACGGAAGCTCAAGTTTGTATGCCACGGGACCAATCCTTTCCAGAATTTTAAATGGCCCAATGTATCTCGGGTTCAACTTCCCGCGTTTTCCGAATCGTACCACGCCTTTCCAAGGCGAGACTTTCAACATGACTTTGACTCCAACCTGAAATTCTAATGGTTTGCGTCTAACATCAGCGTAACTTTTCTGTCGGCTTTTGGCTGTTTTGAGTCTCTCTCGAATCTAAATTATCTTTTCTGTTGTTTCTCTAACCAACTCTGGACCAGTAAGTTGTGCATCACCAACTTCGGCCCAACAAACAGGGGATCTGTAGGGAATTCACAATGCAAGAAACACTTGTTTGAGGCCTTGATATGGATCGAATAGATAAGAACTAGAGAGAGAAAGTGGGAACTTCTAGAGAGAGAAATACTATGTGTATATTAGCTTGAAGTAAATGAGAGTTCCAACCCTTCCCTTGCAAGGGAAGGGGTATTTATACTTACTACATAATATGCCCCTAGCGGGCTGTGGAGAGAGCTGACAGAGGGTAAAGACCCGACCCACTCCACAATACTAATTAATAACTAATCTACTAATAATATTACTGATAATCCTACGAGCTATGATGTGCTAATAAGTACTCGGGGTGACCGAGTCTTCAGCTGAATATTCATATTCCTAACAATCTCCCCCTAAGGGAGGTCACCCCAGAAGTAATGTTCTGAATTTCAGCACTTCTTCCTTGGATCTTGACTTCATAGCTCGTAACCATTGATTCTTCAATTTCATAGATCGTTGTGCAAACATCCGTGATCTTCAGATGACTTCTCTTTTGTCTTGGATGAACTTTGAGTAATCTTTGAAAGTATCATCCCACTTGAGTCTCCAAGTCATCTTTCAGTAGTAGGTCTCCATGTGATGAAATATACTTAGAGCCGACATGCTCACACTAATCAGGGTCATGATCTTCAGCATCAGAGTTAGCAGAAGCTGTGTTGAAGGTCTTTTGGTTGATTATGACTTTGTTGAATTATAGTGATGATGTAGTGTGAACATGTGGTACTGGATTGGCATCTTTTCTGCAACCAGCTAAAACAGCAACCAGCTACAGCATTCCTCAGCTACAATCGCCAGAAGTTCCTGCATACGACAGTTAGCAACAAATCGACCGGTACTTACAGGTTCGGACTTCGAGATTGTTAACAGCATAGTGTGAAAACTCTCTCTAATCCTTACCAAGACCGTTCCTAATCGAAAACCCACAGAGGGCTTTTTAAGACTATGCCGTAGCATTTCAACGATTAGGTGAGTCACTGGAGATCACTCCACGACTATAGACCGTTTGAAACCGCCGCGACCACTAAGCGTAATCCACGAGGAATTACCGAAGTGAACTGCTTTCAGGGCTGCTTGATGATGACCCTGGCAGGAATTTCCATTCAATCATTGAGAATTACATTTGTAAAGTCTCTCATGAATGTTCTGGCAGATTGCTAAGATCTGCGTAGGACTCATAAGTTTACAACTGTTGTCCTTAATGATGAACAACCAGTATAGAAATAATCCGTGTTCCTATGAGATCTTATTATGCATCTCGTGGCTCTAGACTCGATAGTGCGTTTTGATTTAGTGAGCGGAGGCTGGAGAGAACTGCCACCTTTTCAATATAGTCTAACTCGAAGTGAGAGAGACGATAGAAATGTATTGTACTCCGTGACAATTGAAACAAGAGTCCTTTGAGGGACCTTGAGTGGCTAGGGAGGGTTGTGCAGCGTATCACTGGGTCCATGATACTTTGTCTTCAATGCCAGCAATCAGCTAAGTGATTCTGACAGCATATGAATTGACCCGGTTTCTGCCTAAGTTGTAAGGAGGGCTATTTCTTTTCACCCTTTATCTTTACAATTCCTTTTCATTCTTCAACCCCTTCAGTGCTTACCGAGACTTCATAACTAACACCTTGTTGGGTTTATTCCAGTGTTAGCTCCATCTCAGTCGGCACTCTTCCCTTATACACATTTCTCCTTTTTAATCATACCTAAGGACTTCTACACTAACTAGTGGATTGTCCCTGGGTAGATCCCTCCGGCACTGGCGGGATCGTGGGACCTTGAACCTAACCTAACCATCCTTATAACTCCATGCGTTAATTAAAATGGCCGGTCTTTAGTATTCATCCACGATTGCCAAACCAAATCTTTGAAAAATCTCTCAAAGTGTTCATGATTTTGAAACACATTTTTGCAAACACTTGAGAGTTTTATATTTTTCAAATCCTCCCCCTCAACATGTGCTCGAGTGATAGTTTTATAAATTTGCACATGTTAGGTAGAGCTCACACTTTTTGAATTGATCCACTTTCAGTGAACATGACAGATTCAAGACACGCTTACATCACTAGTTAGACTAGCTTGAAATTATTACCCGGCCTGGTCAAGTCCATTGAAAGTTTCTCGAAATGGTACACTCTACTCAGATTCATCTTTTTCGAGACACACTTACATCACTGGTTAGACCAGCTTGAAATTATTACCCGGCCAAAACGAATCCTTTCGATTGATGACAGTTCAAGTTTCGTCAATTCATTGGTTAATTCTGAGTCACGGTCTCATGAGATGCCAAATCCTTTGCTCCCCCTCAATAAGTGCATTGACGTACAACTGAGCACTTATGGGAGAGTTTACTTCCTCATCCAAAACATTTTGCTCCCCCTCAATATGTGCCTTGATATACAAAATGGTTTAGCACATACGGGAGAGCTTACATTTACTTCCAAATCATCACATTTTATCAGAATTTCATATTTAAATCACATTCTCTCCCCCGATCAAAAATTTCAAACTATTTGAGATTTGTGATCCCAATTGATTTAAATAAGTTTAGAAAATTTGGGAGAAAATGTGGTCAGGTTTAAATGTATTCTGATTTTGGAGCATACTATGCTCCCCCTTATACCACGAGAGAGTGTCACTGCTGATGTTGCACAAATTTGGCAAGGTGTCAGAAATTTGAACAAGTACTCTCCCCCTTAATTAATGACCCGTTTTCTATTAAAAGAGCTGTAGTAATTCAATTAAGCGACGAGTATTTGTGAAAATTTTAATTCAATTTACCACCTTGTGTAACATCAAGACTCTTTTGAAGAATCAAACAGGATAAAGAGTCTGATGAAAAGAAGACTTCTCTTCTTATATACGAAGTGATGCACTGAAACGTACATCAAGTCAGTGAAACATGGATATAAAGTAATCCATGCCCAGGTGAACATCACCCAGTTGGAGGAACAGCCGTCCTTTTGGCGACGTGCCTTCCCAGTGTATATCACGGGTTGCAGTATGAAGTAACTGCAAGCCATTAAGACATGTTTTAACTGATTAGTATAACTTCTGCTCGAGCTTCATTTAAAGATCCGTGTCATTGTTGAATGACATTTCTAGATCCGTAAATGTTATCGATAAACAGAAGACATGCCTAGGTAGGACTATTTTTGGTATTTTTTGATTTTTCGATTTTTATGGTTTTTTATAGGATTTATATTTTTGTATTTTCTTTTTGATTTAAGATATATACAACTATGTACACGGATATAAGAAGACAATCCTTTACTCCTCCTTTTCTTCCTGAAGACACTTGAGGGTTTCAGGTGTCATGCTCTTCATGCCAAGGCGTGCGAGAATTATCTGAAATCTTTCTCTTGGGAGGGCCTTGGTGAAGATGTCAGCTAACTGAAACTCTGTCCTCATGAAGTATAGTTCCACAATTCCTTTTTCCACCTGTTCCCTGATGAAGTGATGCCTGATGTCGATGTGTTTTGACCTGGAGTGCTGAACATTGTTACAACAAAGAGCAATGGCGCTTTTGTTGTCACAATATAGGGGAATTTTGTTGTATGAGAATCCATAGTCTGAAAGTTGTGATCGCATCCAAAGGATTTGTGCACAGCAAGCAGACATGGCAATGTACTCAGCTTCAGTAGATGATATGGAAGTACTCATCTGCTTCTTAGAAGACCAACTAACCAACTTTTCCCCTAAAAACTGAGCTCCTCCTGAAGTACTGCGACGAGTGTCTTGACATCCCGCATGATCAGCATCCGCATAAGCCGTTAACTCCATTGCAGTGTCCTTAGGATACCAGAGACCCATATGAACTGTGCCTTGAAGATATCGGAAGATCCTTTTCACTGCTTCAACATGCTTCTTGGTTGGCCTGGATTGATACCGAGCACACATACACACAGCAAACAGAAGATCTGGTCTACTAGCAGTGATGTACATCAAAGATCCAATCATGCTTCGATACTTTGTTATATCCACTGGAATCCCTGAAGGATCTTCATCCAGCTTTGTTCTATCAACCATGGGAGTGTCAACAGGTTCACTTGAATAGAATCCAAACTTTTTCAAGATCTCGTTGGCGTATTTGGATTGATTAATGAATATGCCTCCGGGACTTTGAGAAACTTGTAATCCTAAGAAGAATGACATTTGTCCCATCATGGACATTTGGAACTTGGAATTCATCTCCTTTGAAAAACTATCACATTCACTAGGATCTGTTGAAGCAAAGATGATATCATCTACATAAATCTGAACAAGTAGTAGATGTTTTCTGGACTTCCTGGTGAATAGTGTGGGATCAACAACACCCTTGGAGAACCCGTTCACAAGAAGGAACTTGGACAATGTATCATACCATGCCCTTGGTGCCTGCTTCAACCCATAAAGAGCCTTCTTCAAGCGGTAAACATGAGTAGGATGTTCAGCATCCACGAATCCTTCGGGTTGGCTTACATAAACTTCTTCCTTTAAGTCTCCATTCAAGAAAGCCGTTTTGACATCCATCTGGCAGACTATCATATTCCGACTAGCAGCATTTGCAAGGAAGATTCTTATGGCTTCAATTCTAGCAACCGGAGCAAACGATTCTTCAAAATCAATTCCCTCTTCTTGTCTGAACCCTTTTGCAACTAGCCGTGCCTTGTTCTTTAACACATCACCATGCTCATCAAGTTTCACTTTGAAGATCCATTTTAATGCAATGATCATTGCAAGTTCTGGAGGAGGCACTAATTCCCATACTTCAAGTCGATCAAATTCATGGATTTAATCCTGCATAGCCTGGAACCAGCAATCTTTAGTCATTGCTTCTTTGGCATCTTTTGGTTCGACTTTGGACAGTACATAATTGAAAAAGCACCATAGTGCATCAGTGGCTAGTTGATTACGTGTGGATACTGGACGTGAGGGATTGCCTATGATGTTGTCGATTGGATGATCACTGGTCCATTTTCTGAGATGGTCGTGAGGTTGAGGGTTTTGAACCGATGTAGCAGTGCTGTGTTCTTCAAGAGAGGGTGTGTCTGATGAATGTTCAGGAGCAAATATGTTTTCAAAAGGAACCTCATCAGCAGGAGCAAAAGGATTAACTTCCAAAGAATGGTTATCTGCATATTCTTGTAGTACTTGAGAGGATTGAGTATTTGATGATGAAGGCGATTGACTGGCAGCTGGAGCATTGAGACTGACTGAAACTGAAGCTGTTGGTTTTTCTGTGCCTTGCGGAGCTTGAGCCTCTGCCATAGGAAGTACCACTGGTTCACTTGGGAATGTTTCATTCGATGGCTCAAAGTATTCATCAAACATAGGATCAAATAACTTCTTCAAATCCTCACATGTAGGTGGTACAAAAAAATCCGCAGGCGTGGAATTCTGTACAAGTCCTGAAGTAATGGGTCCAGGTGTCAAAAGTTTAAGATCAGGTCCAGAACTAATTTGTCCTGAAGCAAGTTGCTCACTCAGCTCATCGAACGTGACTTGAATGGTTTCTATGATTTTACGGGTTCTCTTATTATAGATTCTATACCCTTTACTGTCTGGTGCATATCCAACAAAAATACCTACGTCTGCTTTAGCCCTTAACTTTCCCAAGTCTTGACTATCATTAGTAGGATAGCAAAGTGCGCCAAACACACGGAGAAAGGAAAGATCTGGTTTCTTGTTATGAATTAACTCGTAGGGAGTCTTTTCATGAACAGGATGAATTAGAGATCGGTTTTGGGTAAAACAAGCTGTTGCTATAGCCTCTGCCTAGAGAAACATCGGTGCCTTTGAAAATATAAGCATGGTTCTTGCGGCTTCCACCAGAGTACGGTTCCTTCGTTCGAAAACACCGTTCGGTTGAGGAGTGCGAGGGATACTTTTCTGGTGCGTGATGCCAATACTTTCATAGAAATTGCGGAGTTGTTGGTTAACAAACTCAGTACCATTATCAGTGCGGATGATTCTGACAGTTTTATCGAGCCTTACTTGTAGCTGTTTTATCAGTTTAATGATAACCTCTGGAGTTTCATCCTTGGTTCTCAAAAACTTTACCCATGTGAACCGAGAATAATCATCTACTATCACAAGAACGTACTTCTTTCCATTTATGGTTTGTATTCTCATTGGACCGCACAAGTCCATGTGGAGGGTATGAAGAACTTCCAAGTTGGTGTTAATGGTTTTAGGCTTGTGGGTTTGTTTCTTGCTTTTGCCCAGTTGACATGCAGAGCAGAGATGATCTTTCTCATATTTTAGTCTGGGCATCCCTCTAACAAGATCTTTACGGGAAAGATTATTTATGGTACCGAAGTTCAAGTGGTTCAAACGACGATGCCACAGCCGTGATTTTGTTTTAGAGGCTTTAGAAAGCAAGCATATGGGAGTGGACTTCAACATTTCTTCAATCGATATGGTGTATAGATTGGTGCCCCGACTGCCCTTGAGGAGATCTATACCATCCAATTCTCTGACGAAACATGTATGTTTTCTGAAAGCCACTTCCAGATCTGAATCACAAAATTGACCCACAGAAAACAGATTGTGCCCTAATCCTTCCACATAATATACCCTTCAGATTACACTGTCACCAAACACATAATCTCCATAACCCATAATAGCACCAAAGTGGTCGTTCCCGAATCTAACTGTCCCGATAAACTTTTTCACGAAGTTCTTGAGCCGCGAGCGATCCCCAGTCATATGTTTTGAGCAGCCTAAGTCCAAATACCACAGGACGATTTGTACGACCTGCATTTGAAACCAGACAACAATGGATAACTGAAAAATGTGGATCCCCACGTGCAATTGGGGTCCGTTTGGTCAGCACACAAATATTCTGGAACCACAGAGTTCGCAGATGCTACTTTCTTTACAGTGGAGACAGTACTAGAGGCAGGACAAGACCTATGTGGAAGGCATTGTGACCTGATGCGTGGTTTTGCGACCTTACAACAGGTTTTACCTCTCGAGGGATCTCAAGAGGCTTGCAATCCCCACCAGGCAGTGTACCTGACCGATGTAGTATAGTGTAGTGGCAAGTACCGGGGGATTGATCGTTCTCTAGGGGAATAGTGACGTTAGGATTGAAAAACTACTCTAATAGGTCTAAGGGTGAGGGAAGATTTTTTTTGTATTTTTTTATATTTTTATAAAAGCAAGTAAAATCTCGGGTTTGAAGGAGTGGGCGGAATTAGTTGCTAGTCAACTAACCCAAATAACTACAATTGCAAATAAAATAAAATAACTTAAAATAAAAAGGTTGTGGAACTTATATGGAGAGAAATGTGTTTACTTAGATTTCCTTACTCCCTAACTATCTTTTACCGGTTGATTAGTGTGTATTAATTGCGTGGATGACGGGTGTATTCCTTAATACCAATCGTGGGGTGGCGTACGTACTTCCCCAACTCTATAAGCTCCTACTTCACTCCTATTGATGACGTATAGTCTACACCCGGGTCACGGACCCGATTAGTAAAAAATACTAATACTTAAGCCCACTACGTGTGGGGCGCCATGGCGATAACTGGACTACCAGTTATGCGGTTTGGGCCAACAAGGCCCAAGCCCAAAGTTATTTCCGGATGGGATATTGAGTATCTCCTAAATAAAGGGGATATATACCAAATATCCGATATCGGCGAACACGCCGAAGAGTAGGGAACACGAAACCTACTAGGGTTTCATATGTATATAAAGGGCACCCAAGCCCTCGGTAAAGGTACGATCTACTAAAACCCTAACTCTTCACTAAACCCTAAACTTCGATTACTTACTCTCACGCCGGAGGATAATCGGGGGAGACAATCCCTCGATAAGCCTAACGGTGTTTGTTCTTTTTCTTAGTGCGCAGGTTCCATCAAGCATTAAGATCTAATTGGTACAAGAATAGGAGTCTTAACAAGGAACGCCCAACTTTTGTATCAACAAGTGGCGCCATCCGTGGGACCCTACACTAATAATTTTACCAAGAACTAGAATGACGAAACACGGAAGCCACAAGAGTCCGCATGGGAAAAAAGCGCATGATGACTCACTAGGAAAGAAGCATCAAACTGACGCGGCCTCTAAGCAGGCCTCTGGGACAAGCAGCACGCCTGGAAGCTTGCGAGCGTACTCAGATCTGGTCTTTCCTACAGTGGGATCACTTACCAAGACTACCCCCGCTATTACAACAAGTACTAGCGCGATAGAACTGGAGCGCACTCCTCTTGCCATGCCAGAAGTGAACTTCACTGAGCCTCCCAATGCGCCTATCCGAAACAAGGATCTTGTCTTGGAAACAGACTCCATCGCACTAGAAGGAGTCACTCCCGAATTGGCGCCAAGTGACTTCGTATCTCAAAACTATGAAGCCTTGACTGCGCTCATGCGAGAGGAGGCAAAGAAGAGGTCAAGCCAAAGTCTGCACGGCAGACTCAACTTTGACCCTGAGCATGAGGCATCCCCACCGCGCTACCGAAAGGAAAAACGCGAGAAGGATGGCCGCAAACAACCAGTGTTTACCAGGATTGGAAGGAGGGTTGTGGATGATGAAGCAGCCGACTTTCAGCATCTGGAGGAGCATGAAGATGGGGAACGGCGCGCCAATGTCCACGCTAGGCTTGGCAGTCGCAGGATCCAAGATAGGCTTGGGCGACGATGCTCCCCAAGTGAAAGCCCCTCAAGCTCTGATTCTGAGGATAGTCGGCGCAAGCGCCGCAGAGGAGCAAGCTCAGACTCTGATGATAGTCGACGCAAGCGTCACAAAAGAGTTCGCTCATCTTCAAGTGATTCCTCGGACAACGAGGACAGAGAAACTGGACACTGGAAATCAAGAGGGAAATACCGCGACCAGGAAGATGAAGACATGTCTCTTCCCTGGCGTCGCCAAAAGGTTGATGCGTTTACTAGGCGCATCAGCGATTTTTCGGAGAATAAGAAAAGGCGCATGCCTGCTAACGTAAAAACATATGATGGGACAGGTGATCCTGATGAGCACCTAAAAATTTTCGAATCAGCAGCCACTATTGAAAATTGGCCACAACCTGTGTGGTGCCATATGTTTAACTCTACATTAGTAGGGAATGCGCGCAACTGGTTTAGCAAGCTTCCACGAAGAAGCATCGGTGGGTTTGAGGAGTTACGCAAGGCGTTTCGCTTAAACTTTACTCAAAGGAAGAAGTACGCTAAAAACCCTGTTGAACTCGCTAGGGTTAAACAGCGACAAGGGGAATCCACAAGCGCTTTCATGGAACGCTTTAAGGACGAATGCATGCAAGTCAAGGCGTGTCCAGAGATACTAAAAATATCGGGTTTTATGAATGCAATCAATAACCCAGATTTGATAAAAAAGTTAAACGATAAGGTTCCCCTAACTTTTGACGAACTCATGAAGCGCACGAGGTCTTTCGTCCAAGGAGAAGCAGCCGCTGCGGATAGCAAGAAAGGCTACTCGAACCATAGGCCACAAGAAGAGTCAAGGAGACAATCCAATGACCAGAGTGGCAATCGTAATAAGAGTTATCGCACTCAAGGCGGTGGAATGGGAAACGACAAGTACACCCCATTAACAAAAACTCCAAAGGAGATATTCGCGACGGAAGGGGCGAATTTCCCGAAACCACCACCAATGCGCACCCCAGAGGATCGGCGCACAGGGAATGGTTATTGCGAATACCATGGACAGAAAGGCCACACAACCAACGAGTGCGTCCAACTGCGCCAATTGATTGACAAATTGGTAAAGGAAGGAAAGATGGACCACCTCGTAAAAAACATCAGAGAAGGGAAAGACAAACCAAAACCAGGGGCCAAGAAAGAGACATCAAAAGAAAAGGCAGATATCATCTACATGATACAGCCATCGCAGCGCGCGACAAGACAAAAAGTCAGTCAACGGTTTTCTAAGGGAAATGAAATTTCTTTCCCCTCCCTGAATGCGAACAACGCAGTAGTGGATCCACTTACTATTGAAATACATACGGGAGGTCACGACATCCGTCGCATGTATATAGATGGAGGTGCATCCGCTGATATTATATATGAACACTGTTTCAAGAAGCTGCGACCTGAGATACAGAGTCAGTTGATCCCAGCCACAACATCGCTCACTGGCTTCACAGGGGAGAAGATATGGCCCATGGGGCAATTACGTCTACTTGTAGAAGTTGGTGACAAACCACACTCTACAGTCACCTGGATGAACTTCATGATAATCAGATCCCCCTCTCCGTACAACGGCATCATCGGGAGACCTGGAATATCATCCATCCGCGCCGTACCATCCACAGCACACGGGATGCTCAAGTTCCCAGTGGAAGGAGGTATTGTCACTCTTTACAATACCACCATACCACTCAAAGAATGCAACGCAGTGACAAACGACGTAGGCGATGTTCCAGAACAACGCGCAACCAAAGTCCCAAACCTAAAGGTCGCCATTCACCCTGACTATCCGGATCAACAGGTATCTATTGGCGGGTCTCTGTCTGACAAAGGCAAATCAGCTATATGTGCACTCCTGCAAAGTAACTTATATATTTTTGCATGGGAACCAAAGCATATGACAGGAGTGCCATGCTCCATCACAGAACACAAGCTGCAAATCCGACAAGGATATCCTCCAGTACGACAGAAAAAGCGCGGACAAGCTCCAGACCGCGCAAAGGCCATCCTGGAAGAAGTACATAAACTAGTAGACACAGGCATTATGCGCGAAGTCTACTACCATGACTGGCTCTCTAACCCAGTAATGGTAAAGAAGAGCGATGGCAGTTGGAGAATGTGCGTAGACTTTACAGACCTCTACAAAACGTGTCCACAGGACTGCTACCCGCTACCGGAGATAGACTGGAAGATCGAATCTCTGTGTGGATATCCCTTCAAATGCTTCCTGGACGCATACAAGGGATACCACCAAATTCAAATGGCGGAGGAAGATGAAGAAAAAACGGCCTTCCACACAAGTCAAGGGGTCTACTACTATACAAAGATGCCCTTTGGCCTAAAGAACGCAGGAGCAACATACCAGCGATTGGTAGACACTGCGTTCGAGAAACAAGTAGGCCGCAAGTTGGAAGTATACGTCGATGATCTCGTCATCAAAAGCCATACAGAGGAAGAACTAGTGCGCGACATGGAGGAAACGTTCAAAACACTGAGGAGAATCAACATGAAATTGAACCCCAAGAAGTGTACATTTGGCGCTACAGAAGGCATGTTTCTCGGGTATCTGATAGAACCCGATGGGATCAAGCCTTGCCCAGAAAAGACCCAAGCAGTCATTGACCTTCCCTCACCGCGCACACTGAAGGAGGTTCAGTCACTGAATGGCAAGCTAGCTGGACTGAACCGATTCTTATCCAAATCAGCGGACAAGTCACTTCCCCTATTCAAAACACTTAAGAAGTGCACAAAAAAGGGAGACTTCAGGTGGACCGCGGAAGCAGAAGAAGCCTTCCAACAGCTCAAACAACACATAGCAGCGCTCCCAAAGCTTGTCGCGCCCCGACCAGTGGAAGAACTGATCATGTACCTATCTGCGACTCAGGGAGCAGTCAGCGCAGTACTACTGACTGACAGGAACTCCGTCCAAACACCCATCTATTTTGTTAGTAAGGCGCTCAAGAAGACGGAGATTAACTACACTGCAATGGAAAAGTTGGTCCTAGCTTTAGTGTGTGCAGCGAAAAGACTGCGCAGGTATTTCCAGGCGCACCCAATAGCTGTTATCACAGACCAACCCATCAAACAAGTTATCTCGAGACCCGACGCATCGGGATGCCTACAAAAATGGAGTGTGTTACTGGGTGAGCATAACATATCATACAGACCGCGCACTGCAATCAAAGGGAAGATATTGGCCGACTTCATCATTGAGAAGCCAGATACTGACACTACACCTGCGACAAGCAAGGGGGAACCCCAAGAACCATGGATTCTATTCACTGATGGATCCTCATGCGTAGATGGATCAGGTGGTGGTCTTATTCTCACTAACCCAGAAGGAGATGAATTCACATACGCACTGCGTTTTGAATTCACAGCCACGAACAACGAGGCAGAATACGAAGCACTCCTGGCTGGGTTACGCATCGCAACTCAAATGGGTGCACGCAACCTAGAAGCGAACGTCGATTCACGGCTAGTTGCTAACCACGTGTTAGGCGAATATGTAGCAAAGGAGGAACACATGATCCAATACCTCGAAAAAACCAAATCTCTGATCCAGAACTTCGATAGGTTTACCATCAAGCAGGTTCCCAGGGGTGAAAACAGGAAAGCAGATGCGCTGAGCAAGATTGCATCCACCAGTTTTGCGACATTTATCAAAACAAGTATTGGTGGAAACCTTGAAAAACAAGTCAATCGTGGAGATGGAAATATCCACGGTGATAGAAGAGGAAAATCCTACATGGATGACACCCATCATCAACTACATCAGCAAGGGCATACTACCCCAGGAGCAGAAGGACGCTCGAAGGATACGGCGTACAGCGCAGAAGTTTGAACTTCGAGATGGCGTCCTATATAGGCGCTCTTTCCTGCAACCGTGGCTGCGTTGTGTCGGACCCCTTCAAGCAGACTATGTGCTCAGAGAAATCCACGCTGGCTCATGCAGTATGCACTCAGGACCACGGTCCGTTGTAGCACGAGCCTTGAGGTCAGGGTATTACTGGCCCACCATGCATCGTGATGCGCGCGATATGATACGGAAATGCAGCAACTGCCAAATACATAGACCTATTCCGCGCCGACCACAACAAGAACTAACTCCCATCACCTCTCCGTGGCCATTTTATAAATGGGGCATTGACATCGCAGGCCCCTTTCCTGTCGCAACAGGAGGATTAAAGTTCCTTATAGTGGCCATTGACTACTTTACCAAGTGGATTGAGGCGAAGGCAGTGGCCAGCATAACAGGCAACCAAGTCAAACGATTCGTTTGGGACAACATTGTATGTTGCTTCGGATTACCTGGGGAAATCATCTCGGATAACGGAAAACAATTCTGTGATAACCCATTCAGAGATTGGTGCGCACAATTGAATATCACGCAACACTTTGCGTCAGTTAAACATCCACAAACTAATGGTCTGGTTGAACGCGCGAACCGCAGTTTGGGTGAAGGAATTAAAGCGCGCTTGGACAGACACAAAGGCAAATGGGTGGAGGAACTATCACACGTTTTATGGGCGCACCGCACATCAATCAAAGTTAGCACAGGCGACACACCATTCTCTCTTGTCTACGGGACAGAAGCTGTCATACCAGCCGAGATTGGAATGCCAACTATCCGCACAGCGGAAGTAAATATCACAACAAATGATGATGAGCGGCGCATAGACTTGGACCTATTAGAAGAGAAGCGCGAACGCGCATTCATACGCGAGGCAAAGGCGAAAGCAAAAATGAAGAAGTATTATGACGCAAAGGTCAGAAACAACTCCTTCAGGCCAGGAGACTTCGTATACCGTGCAAACGACGCGAGCCACGCAGAAGACACGGGAAAACTTGGACCCAAATGGGAAGGACCTTATGAGGTCACAGAAGCACTAGGCAACGGCGCCTACAAGCTGCGTAATACGGAGGGCCACGAGCTACCACGCACTTGGAATATCTGCAATCTCAAGAAATGCTACCTTTAGTATAGGCCACGGCCCACGCACGGACAACTATGCACTCTAGTACGTGCCCAATAATTGTTGTGTATTTTTTAATTTTTCTTTCCATAAGAAATTGTCTTTTTAAATTTTGATAAACTTGCAAGTATTAATAAAACGTTATGGTTTCTAGCTAATTCCATAACACATTTAACTCTATTGTTTGCATCTTTCATTATCGTGTTTCAATATTGTTATAATTTTGCCTACATGGCGTGCATGCACACACTAAGACCCACGATGGCAGAAAGGACGAGTAAACCTAATAAACAACTCGTTGAGTAAGAGGGTTGCAAACCCATCAACTTTGGATCACGAATCCTTGTTAAACACCTTGCGCTCAAGACGTTGGCGCAAGTTCCTTACGCAACCCACGACGGATGCGCACTAGGGCACACTGTGCGCGTTTAACAACTCAGGAAATCAAGACTCTTGATTCCTTACAGTAAAATACGACAAGTAAACTTACAAAAATACATAGACAACTATGATTCCCTTCTTTTCATTAAGTTGGAAGAATTCAATACATGACTACGGTCCTTACTTAAGAAAATTCATACATAATGATGATTCTTCTTTTCTAAGTACGCTTAGACACTTAAAGATATCTTCACGCAAGGATACATAAGAACTACGAGTTCAAAAGCATAAATACTTGGAAGTTGTAAAAACACTAAGTACAAAAGCAAAATTCCTATATATAGAAATACGTTTCTACAAAAGACTTGTACAAAAAAGCTAAATGCTATATGTACGCCTTAGCTGGCTGGAGCCCCCACTCAAAGCCGACTCCTTTGCATCCTTGAGCCGCTTCAACAACTCTGCATCATCAAGGGAAACAGTGGCCACGGAGACAGGCACACCGTCAGATCTAGGCTGATGCGCAGCGCCTATGCCGCACAGAATGGCCTTCCCTTTCACGCCTTTCTTTCTTGCGACTCTGGAAACATGAGCATTTAGAGACCTTTGCAAAGAAATCTCTTTCTCAATACGGAAAGGATTCAGAATGTCACGAGGCTGAGCAAAAATAGGTACCTTCAACTGCGCTACGTCAGGCTTCAAGTAGAAGTCCAACTGCTGATCTGCATCATCCTGCAGATGCCTGGGAAGAGTGAGCCCCGCCATGATCACGCTGATTGGCTGATCCTGATCACGCTCCAAACGAGCGATATGCGGAAGCTCAAGCTTTTTTAACACTTCCATGGCAGCAACAAGCTCAGCACGGGCATTCGCCTTATACCCAGGTACCTCAGCAAGCGGCACGGTCAACAACTTGGCCTCAGCAAGCTTGTTTGCGGCCAAGGTCTCACCGTGCGCAATAGCGCACTCCACAACCTTTCCAAAGGACGTAGTGACCTCAGGATGCTCCAGCGTTGTAAAACCCCGAAACTAATATAATCTGGAATGACAAAAATACCCTCGAATTTAAAATTTAAGAACTTACAAATACTAACTAAATGACACTTAACCTAAGTTAAAAACAAATAAACTTTACATTATACAAAGTTAGAACAAAAAAAAAAAAAAAAAAAAAAAAAAAAAAGAAAGAAAAGAAGCTAGTATTGCCGCCCCCCCTTGGACCAAAATTGAGTCCAAATACATGATTGCTAAATATTTGTCAAGTCTATTAATGTGATTAAATCATACCTTAATTACATAAAGTCAAAAACTCGGTATTCCTTTTTCTTTCTTAAACCGATTATCACAAAACTAAATAACCCTAAAATCCCTCCAACAAAACAATCGGCTTCTACCCTCTTGTGTGCTATTGTCGATCCAAGATAACCAAAGGAAGACTTGATCTTTGTTCATAACAACCAAGGTAATCATATAATCATCATTGAGCCATGCGAATTTGTTGTATCAAACCCTAACCGATCTTATTTACTCTTGTTCTTGTTCGATCGACCACCAAGGAGAAGAAGGAAGGAATGCATTTGTGAATTGATCTCGCGTTGTTCTTACTCTTTGTTCGATCTTAAAGGGTATTTGTATCATCCCTTTCTCGTTCAATCTTTGTTGTTTTTTCAAAAATATAACCACCTATAATCATACAAGAATCACATAAAATCATAAGTTATGAAAAACCCTAAAACTTGTATGTATGAATCGAACCAGGGATTTCGTGGTGAAATAATTCGTTGTGATCATGTTAAACATGTTATAGAACGACCTAAATATGTTATGGACTCAACCAAAATCGTTGGGAGTAAAGAACTAATGATTTGAATGATAAAAACCCTAAAATAGACATGTTTCTGTGAGGTCTGATTCTGAGTTGGAATTTTGTTCAACTTTAAACGGCTGTAACTTTATGATGGAATCGAGTCTTTGAGTGTTTTAAAAGCCTAAAACTAATTTCATTGAATGTACTATCTGGGAAAATTTAGTTTGTAATTTTTAGAGGCCTGGAAGGTTACTTTTTGATTTTTAGAAAATTATGTGTCTGATCGGATTTGTGAGTCTGGAAAATCAGTCCGGGTTTTTGATTTTTAATTTTCAAACCGTGTTGAGTTAGGAGGAGTCCTTTGAACTGGGTAATCTATAAGATGTATACTACTTCCTGAAACTTTTATAGATTTTTATGAATTTTTATTAAAGGGTTTCTAATTGATAACTTTTCGTATAGTAAAATTACTCAGAAATTTGGACGAGTTGGTTTAAGTGAATTTTAATACGTACCTATACTACCTAATAAAATCTGGAAAAATTTGATAAAATACTTTAGACATATGAGCACTCTAGGAATTTTTGGGAATTTTATTACTGAGTTCTTGTACGATTTTCAATTTATAGAAAACCTAACAATTTCGTATATAAAACTGTGAGAAGTTATAAAAGGGTAAAATTGTAAACTAAAGGGTGTGATGTGTTTATTGTGTAACCTAAAGGGTGTAAATGGATATTTGGCTAAAACCAAAGGTCATGACTTGTAAAATCTGTAACTCGATGATATTTTCATATTTTACCCTAAACTTATGCTAATTATCTAATGAACCCTAAATTTGGTAAAAGACATTATGAATCTTGAACTATGAATATGATATTTGGTAATACTTTGAATTGGCATATGAGAAAGATATAACTTAAGGTTACCTAATATGGAATGAGAACAAGAATGAAACCTTACGGTCCTATGAACTTATAAGAGAACTTGTGCTTATTTGTAGATCGGGTGAAGAAGGAGTGATCTCCTACTTGATTTGCTTTTCATTTCTTTGCTTGCGCATTTCGTTAAGGTACAGATATTCTGCTCTTTTTATAAGGAGCCTTCGGTCTCTATTTTGATTCATATTAGGGTTTCCCTATGACATTGCTATGTTCCCTACA
Organism: Artemisia tridentata subsp. tridentata; assembly: GCA_021014915.2. Classification (NCBI taxonomy): domain Eukaryota; kingdom Viridiplantae; phylum Streptophyta; class Magnoliopsida; order Asterales; family Asteraceae; genus Artemisia; species Artemisia tridentata. The sequence goes on along the minus strand of CP139502.1, from coordinate 235,719,111 downwards.
CTTGATATGATCCTTTCGATTTGTGAACCTTTGATATGAACCTTTGATATGAACCTTTGACATGAACCTTTGATATGAACCTTGAGATTTGGACTATGCTTTGACTATATGAACCTTTGCTTTAATATGAACCTTTGACCTTTGACCTTTGACCCCAGTTTGATACCCGAGCCAAATATGTTTCCTAGCCATGAAGGTAACATGGCCATGTCACTGATGCACCAGTGGCATGACTCTAGTGTACTCGAGTGATGTTGTACACCGTCCTCATTTTGATTTGATATGAGCTCACTATGATTTGTTATGGCCAATATGATTTGTTTGGGGGGCGTATGAATGCATCCTAGATTTGTTCTGTATATGATGTGATATGATTTGATTTGGTGACTGATGATGGGTGCAATCCACGTCTTTCACAAAATTTGGGAGCTAGCTACTCCATTTGAAGAATGAGGACACCCCTCATATTATCTGATTATCTGAGAGGTCTCACCTCTATATGATTTGAAGATTATGGTTACGATATGATATGATTTGATTTGTTTGGGCTCGTGGTGGATTACTGTCCTAAACCTTACTCTTTATTTCCTTTTTCCTATATCTCATTCCTTATGATATGTCTGTTCATTTCCATTTGATTTTGGTTTCCGTTTATTATATATCTGTTCACTGGGCTTTTTAAGCTCAGCCGCATTTCTTTTCCTGCGGCAGGTTTTAGTAGGAAGCCAGGAGCTTGGGTTTGCTTTGGGATGAGAGATTAGCTTTTGAAGACGATACCTTAGTTTTAGTATTCATTTATGTATGACTACGTAGATTTGGTATATTTTCCTTTGTAATATTGTAAACCAATTGTATTATGTAAGTCGTATGTTATGCTTGCCTTTGATATGTCACCATTTTCGTGACACTTCTACCCTTGCCGGGTTGGGGTGTTACAATTATGGTATCAGAGCCAGGTTTACGACTTGTAGTACATCTACCCTTGGCCTGTGTAAGTTAGGACCCCTAAGTTTCCACTGTAGGCGCTCGTAGGATAACCTTTGCGATGTTGCGTAGGAGTTTCCCATAGGAACATAAGTCATAACCGGTGAGGAATGGGTAGTCTAGGACATCCATGTGAGTGGTAATTGCTTCCGCATAACTGATGGGCGTGCGTTGGAGTAAAGTTTTGGCAGTTTTAATGCCTACTCAAGTTTTAAATTTATATTTAGCCGACTTATCAATAACACACACACTTAACGAGCAGTGTACCCGGTCAGTATGAAGATAATGGTAAGTAGAGTGTCGATCACTAAGAGTGGAACGTATTATCTCGTTATTCTAATCAGTATTTTAATATCCTAACGCAAGGGGGTTTCAGCCTGAGAGACTGGCACAGTTTTGTTTGCAATTAAATAATAAAATAAACAAATAGGCACGAATCAGCAAGTAGCACACACGTACACAGATAGATACTCGAGACAATAAGAGGGCTGTCCTTATGATTAAGTAGATTGTCACTTGTTTTATTGATAGCTTTATATGAAGTGTATGTAATTAACCCTTTCTCGTTGGTCCTATTCTCATAGGCGAGTAAACCCTTAATGATTACTTATGTCTAAAAGTTATTCCTAAGTGATCAATTTAGAAACAACCGTGGGAGCCACATCTTGTCCCGCAGTCGGATGCCCGCAAGCCACTAATAAACACAGAGGTTATCAATGCACTAATAAGTAGTAACCAAAGACATCAACATATAAACTTTAATTGATGGGAAAGCAAGTATTAAAGGGAGTGCAATCTTTCGTTGTCACATTACACAAGCCACCAATCCTGATGAATTAAAGTTTGCTAACACAATAAAACAAAACTACTTAATGAATTAAATACATGCAGCACCTTCTTACAGCTCTTGTATCTTCGAATTGGGTGTGTCTTGTGCTGCCTCCTTGACTGAATTCGTCCTTTTGCTCTGCTGTCCGAACTTCGGTTTTTGGGTTTCGAACTCTTTAACACGTCTGGTCTACGGGGTATTTATAGTTTCTGTCTGAGGGAAGATGCGGCGCATCTACTTAAGTAGATGCGGCGCATGTACTTAACTTCGCGTGGGGTCCAAGATTATAATATTCAGGAATATTCGTACACCGCCAGAAGATGCGGCGTAACCCTTTATTAGATGCGGCGCATGTCCTCTTGTATCTTGGATCGTATCTGGTGATATCTTGATAGGGATGCGGCGCATGTTGAGAGTGAGATGCGGCGCATCTGGAGCAGAATTGACTTGATCTTGTCCATGTCAGTAGACTTCCACTTTATGCATGTTTTGCTCCATTATTAGTCCATAATCGCTAAGTTTCACCAAATGCTTGTTTTTACCTGAGAATTACAAAAGTAAACGATTAAGTATCAATCCTCATACATAATATAGTCAAACAAGTCAAATTAATAGGATAAATGATAGTAATAAAATGTACTTATTTGAGTTCATCAAATATCCCCCCACTTGAACTTTACTTGTCCCCAAGTAAACCTTAGAATTTCATTTATGAAAATGTATCCTAAAAGATGTTAGGATTTATTTTTATATTTAAGCATGTATTCATTTATTTCATAATCACACAACTAAACACTTAACGAATTAGAAGTAAAATAAAATAAGTCGATAAAAGCAAATCTAATCGTTTAACTGTCCAGTCGCGACGAATATTCTATCATAAGCTTGGCAAGTATACACATCTCCACCACTAAAGCTAAGGAATAACAAGTCTAAAGCGGTAAAAAAGGGTTTTTAGGCTAAAGGGTTAATTATTCTTATTTGCACTATCGATCTCAAATTCCAGAAAAGGCGACAAAATCACAAATACATGATCGAATCCACGAACACGATACTTGCAATTGCTCAAATCCTTAACTCGAATAGGCTAAAGATAGGTCCAAACTTTACCAATAATAATATATCAAAAAGGGCGACAAAATCATAAATACATAGCCGAATCCACGACTACGATACTTAAGATTGCTCAAATCCCTAATCTCAATAAATCAAAGGTTCGGTTGGATAAAGAACAATACAGGGTATGGATAACATTTGGGATATAAATTGGTGTAAAAATAAAAATAAACAAAACAAAACAAATAAATTAAAATCCTAAGTGTGGTTAATCACTATCCCAACCATCCCATGAATAAGACTCATATCATTGAATAACTCACGCTTTAACACTTGAAACACACGCTTTAGGTAGACACGAATTATACTCAACAAAATCTTAATCAAAGAATAAACCTTAATCGGCATTCCCATAACTGCCAATTCCCATTCAATCATAGATATAATACAACAAATAGTGGTGATATCGACCACTTACATAACTCTACATCGTTGGCTTAAAATAAACATCCAACTCTTTTTTTCTTTTTCTTTTCTCATTTTTTCGATTTTTTTTTTTTTTTTTTTTTTTTTTTTTTTTTTTTTTTTTTTGGGACATAAACATAGATGTGTAAAATTTCACCACATCACTACAACTTTCTTTCCGGATAATTTTTTTCATACTTTTCATACTTTCAGAAATAACGGTAATAGTGAAAGTAGTAAACACACGAAAAATAAACTCAAAAATATACAATATTTACTTTCACTCCAATTTGCATTGTGCAATTTCCCGACCTAACCATAGATAATGAATTACGCACGCGAACACAGGTATTGTAAGGAAACACACTCTGCCTATAGCAATTAACCAACCACGGATTCTAATCTACAGGGTAGGCTAAGGTGTAAGGGTGTAACGAAACATTTTAAACATAGGTGTAAGAAACGAAAGGAATGGCTCTGAGGGTTTTCTAGGGGTATCTTACTCTAAAAATGAGAGTAACAAAAGGGTTTTATACGGGGGTTAACTAACCAGTGTAGTTAGCTAATAACACATAACATATAAAGGCTATTTGGTGTAATCCTAGAATTTTACCAATTTAGACAAGTCATTCCAATTATATAAATAATACTCATTATGGTGGTCTCGAATAGTATACAAGCCAAGTTCTAAAGTTTACAAGTCACCGGCACACTCATAGATTTGTGAATTTTGGAAAAATCACAATTTTTGAAAATAACGTCTTGTGTGCAGTTATGCAACTTAGATCTTAAACAAAAACATGCTAAAAAAATTTTAAGTTTGATATATTAAGCACATTTTAAGCATAATTTTTGAAAAAGTAGGACAAGTAATTGTTAAGTGTTCTAATTCTCCTATCCCCCCACTTAAGTTAAACAACGTCCTCGTTGTTTGTATAAAAGGTTAAAAACTGGAAAATAAAAGAATTAGAACAGGAAAAACTCCCCTGAGATTTGCTCGGTATGATCCTCCATTAGTATAAGAGCAAAAATCAACTTCTTGTGGATTAGAACGTTAAAGCTTCATACTTGATTTATCCACAGGAAATCCAGGAAACTATAATACCACCAACACTTTAAAACACACCTAAGATAAGAAAGGTTCAACTTGCATAATACATTAGTAGTTAGGAAAAATAAACTTAAAAATTAAAACTGAAAATCATCAGGTCAGTCGATGCGCCGTATCTTATTGAAGAAGATACGCCGTATCGAGCCTGGAATAAATACGGATCAGAATAAAGATGCGCCGCATCCTTAACCAGGGATGCGTCGCATTAAAATAAACTGATAAATAGTTTTAAAGTCGAAAAATAAAAATGCAGAAAAAAAATAAAATAAGATATGACCATTGCAGAGGATGCGTCGCATCTCAGGACTGAGATGCGCCGTATCTTCGTGCGGCCTGGACTGACTCGACACAAAAAACAGAATAATAAAAGATAAATCCGGGTTGTCTCCCGGTAAGCACTTGTCTTTATTCCAGAGTCTTCAAGTTAGACTCACGTTCAGCTCATTAGTATCGATCATTGAAGGAGTCGGAAACATCACGCTCCTTCATCGCCAATTTAGTAATATTGAACACTCCTTGCTCGTCCTTAATTTCCACGCCGTTCTTCTTCAATATCTGTGTAAACAAAGTCCTGTCCCTTACGGGCAGAGATGACAAAATGATAGACGGGAAATTCTTATTATCATATAGGCACAGATAAGCAAGGTGGGGTGGTAGTTCAATAAACACATCATTGTTCAAATTCGTTTTCTCAACTACTCTCCTACGTTTATTAATTACTACACAATCATACCACTCATCATCAGAATCACTAACAATATCTCGTCTAAGTTCCGTAGGTACATTAAGGTCAATGAATTCCTCAAAGTCTTCATGATTAGGATTAGTTGAGTTGTTTTGAATCAATGTTTCTCCCATAAGTCTAGCTTCAAGATCGAGGTCCATACGCTCTCTTAATCCTAGCACATAAACACCTCTAATTATGCTTTTAACCGGATCTTGGCACTTATAGACTAGTTTATATTATTCCCTACCCTTAATGAAATTTTTCTCTTAAACACATCAATCTTAGCATGGGCAGTAGACAAGAAAGGTCTTCCGAGGATTAAAGGAATCTTAACATCCTCGGGCATGTCTAGTATAATAAAGTCTACGGGAAAAATAAACTGCTCAATCTTAACTAGCACATTATTAGCAATCCCTTCAGGTCGTTTTACTGTTTTATCAGCCAATTCAATAAGTAATTTAGTTGGTGCTAATTTTCCTAGTCCTAGGGTAGCGAATGTCTTAAGAGGCATAACACTAACACTAGCTCCTAAGTCAGCCAACACATTATTGAAGGATATATTATTAATAGAACAAGGTAGAGTAAAACTTCCTGGGTCTTTTTCTTTATGAGGCAAGGCATTTGAATCGGTTGCAGGGCTCTCTTCTTTCATTGTTGCCTTGATCTCCTCTTCAATTTTTGTCTTCTCTTTTAGTAGTCTCCTTAAGCTGATTGAAGAGTTAAAGAAAAATTCGGGTCTTGCACCATCATTACCATTCATCGACCTTCTAGGTATATTAGGAGTGACTTCTTCGGTGGTGCTTATGGCCTTGACATGATCCCTTGGGTTGGTTTCAGTTGAGCTCGGTAAACTTCCATATCCCCTTTCTTGAAGAACTTTGCTCATTTGACCAATTTGTTGTTCCAATGCTTTGATCGAAGCTCCTTGATTTCTTGTAGTAGTGTCCGTTGAAGCTCGAATTTCCTTGATCATAGCAGTATTCTCTTCATGTCTTTTAGCAGCATCGGCCATAATTTGCTTTAAAGTATCGTCTAAAGTCTGCCTCCTCTCTTGATAAGCGGGATTGAAGTTGTTCTTTTGATAGAATCCCGGACTAGCTTCCCTAAATCTTGCTGAAGGTCGGAACGGTTGTCCAAATTGGGTGTAATAAGCTTCTTCAAATGTCTCACTTTCATTCTTGTTCGGGCAATCTTTAGTGTAGTGAGGTCCTTCGCACTTTTCACATCCAACTTGGGCAGCATACGCTCTTTCATCTCGCTTCTTCATCTCTCTACTAATTTTATCCAATTGAGCTTGAATAGCAGCAATCCCGTCAAAATTAGTGCTGCTCTTAGATCTAGTAGAGGTCCCATCGTGCCATTTCTGAGAATGATCAGCAGCTTCTTGGATCGCCTTCCTAGCATTAGTTGCACTCATCTGAGGTACAGCTCCCTTAGCATCCAAAATCTGTCTTGTAGGCACGTCCAATCCCTGATAAAACAATATTATTTCCTACATAGGGGTTAGATAGTGTTGAGGACATTTTATCAATAAATCTTTAAATCGTTCCCAAGCTTGATAAAGGGTTTCATCAGGCTCTTGCTTGAAACTATTGATAGCCTCCATCTTCTTAGCAGTCTTAGCAGGTGGACAATATCTCTTCAGGAATTTGCTCTTCAAACCTTCCCACGTAGTGATTGAACTAGCAGGTTCATTCCTTAGCCACTTGTTAGCAGCTCCTTTTAGTGAGATTGGGAAGATTCTTAGCATGAGTTGATCGGTATTGACACTTTCTGTAGTAAACAAATCTGCAATCTCCAGGACCTTTTCGACATGCTCATTAGCATCCTCTTGTTCCGTCCCACTGAAAGCATTCTCTCTGAGCTCTTTGAGAAATTGTCCCTTCAACTCAAATTTTTACTTGTCATCAAACTTTGGTCTAGCAACTCCTGAAGTGTAATCAGCACGGGTATTGTTCATGTATTCCTCCATAGTAGTGTTTTCGCCCATTGTTCCTGTTTCAACTTCCTCTTTTTCTTCAGAAAAGTAATCAAGCTCGAGTGAACTTGAAAGATCAAAGCTTCTTGTGTTGAAAAGCCTCTTAAGCGAATGCAGGGCTCGTTCAGGATCTTCAAAAGGTTGAATCAAGTTCCTCGTAGAACTCCTGGTCATGCACTTCCTGAAATCAATCACAAAAGCATCAGTAGGGTATGCTCGAGAAAGTAATATATCAGATAATTAATAACGAAAACGGAATACGAAAAATTAAAGTTACTGATATCTGCAGACGATGCGCCGTATCCAAAAGTTGGATACGCCGTATCTTATAATCGTTAAAATTTAATCAGACTTTATTCAGAAAATAGATACGCCGCTTTAGAATTTAAGAATGCGCCGTATCGAATTAATTAATCAAAAATCAACTTATCCAATTAAAATTAAATGCGTCGTATTAACGAAAGTTAATGCGCCGTATTTTCGTTACGTTTAAAAATAAAAGATTTTTGATTCAGTAAGATGCGCCGTATCGACAGAGATCGATACGCCGTATCTGTTTAATAATTCGCAAACTGTTTTTAATTAAAATAATAGATACGCCGTATCTTCAAAAGAAGATGTGTCGTATGGCGTTAATGTTTTAGAAATTTTTTTATCAAAAACAGATACGCCGTATCTGCAAAAGCAGATGCGTCGTATTACTTTATCGCTTAGAAAAAAAAATTTTCTTATTAAAAACAGATACGCCGTATCTTGGGGAAAAGATGCGTCGTATCGAATTAAGTAAACGCGTTGTATATATAAAAAAAATTGAACGCAATACGCCGTATCTGAGAGATCAGATGCGCCGTATCGTTTGATTTAGCACAGTACAACGATAGCAGAACAGAAAAATACGAAAAATAAAAACAAAAATAAAACACACGAACAAAAACAAATAAAAGCAAAAATAAAAGAAAACAAATAGCACACAATACAACAATTATGCAAAATAGTACAATGATGCAATTAATCTAATAAAAAGAAAAACCTAATTAAAATACTAATCAAATTAACAGATAATAACAATTCACTCCCCGGCAGCGGCGCCAAAAACTTGATGGGCGTGCGTTGGAGTAAAGTTTTGGCAGTTTTAATGCCTACTCAAGTTTTAAATTTATATTTAGCCGACTTATCAATAACACACACACTTAACGAGCAGTGTACCCGGTCAGTATGAAGATAATGGTAAGTAGAGTGTCGATCACTAAGAGTGGAACGTATTATCTCGTTATTCTAATCAGTATTTTAATATCCTAACGCAAGGGGGTTTCAGCCTGAGAGACTGGCACAGTTTTGTTTGCAATTAAATAATAAAATAAACAAATAGGCACGAATCAGCAAGTAGCACACACGTACACAGATAGATACTCGAGACAATAAGAGGGCTGTCCTTATGATTAAGTAGATTGTCACTTGTTTTATTGATAGCTTTATATGAAGTGTATGTAATTAACCCTTTCTCGTTGGTCCTATTCTCATCGGCGAGTAAACCCTTAATGATTACTTATGTCTAAAAGTTATTCCTAAGTGATCAATTTAGAAACAACCGTGGGAGCCACATCTTGTCCCGCAGTCGGATGCCCGCAAGCTACTAATAAACACAGAGGTTATCAATGCACTAATAAGTAGTAACCAAAGACATCAACATATAAACTTTAATTGATGGGAAAGCAAGTATTAAAGGGAGTGCAATCTTTCGTTGTCACATTACACAAGCCACCAATCCTGATGAATTAAAGTTTGCTAACACAATAAAACAAAACTACTTAATGAATTAAATACATGCAGCACCTTCTTACAGCTCTTGTATCTTCGAATTGGGTGTGTCTTGTGCTGCCTCCTTGACTGAATTCGTCCTTTTGCTCTGCTGTCTGAACTTCGGTTTTTGGGTTTCGAACTCTTTAACACGTCTGGTCTACGGGGTATTTATAGTTTCTGTCTGAGGGAAGATGCGGCGCATCTACTTAAGTAGATGCGGCGCATGTACTTAACTTCGCGTGGGGTCCAAGATTATAATATTCAGGAATATTCGTACACCGCCAGAAGATGCGGCGTAACCCTTTATTAGATGCGGCGCATGTCCTCTTGTATCTTGGATCGTATCTGGTGATATCTTGATAGGGATGCGGCGCATGTTGAGAGTGAGATGCGGCGCATCTGGAGCAGAATTGACTTGATCTTGTCCATGTCAGTAGACTTCCACTTTATGCATGTTTTGCTCCATTATTAGTCCATAATCGCTAAGTTTCACCAAATGCTTGTTTTTACCTGAGAATTACAAAAGTAAACGATTAAGTATCAATCCTCATACATAATATAGTCAAACAAGTCAAATTAATAGGATAAATGATAGTAATAAAATGTACTTATTTGAGTTCATCAATAACTCTGAATTTTGCCTTTGCCTTTAGTCATGCCTTATAAGAACGTTTGTCGCAGAAGACGGGGAAGTCCTACTTTCCGTCATTGAATGATGAACGTTGTATGTTAACCAACTTTTCCTTTAGAAGGATTTGATGTTGATATTTGTCTAGTACGGAATTGTTATCTAAGCATGCTGATGCTAATAACTGATATTCCATACATCTCAACTCTGACAGTTAAACGATGTTCATATTACTATCGGTGCACACCCTATCATTCCTATGTTATAAGCTAAACAAGATTCCAATCTTTTGAACTGTTCACAATTCTAACCTTCAATTTGATATATTTGACCTTGATAAATTCTAATACTCTCCCATCCCACACTTTGATGAACCATGTACCTAAATTTGATATGTGAACTATCCGTATGATTTGACAACCACATTCGCTTTAAGAATCCGTTTCCCTTTGGATGTATTTGACCTTGAGGCCTCTTGATTATGGATTGATGGTTTTTGTAAAGCTATCATGGACTGCAATATTTGAAATGTGACCTTTAACAATCTGCTTCACCATCTTTTGATATGATATTCTCAATCATTTGAATCTGTTAAGATTATTGTTGCTATGAAGCACATGCTCCGATCTCTTTGATTTCCAATTTTCTCCTAACGCCTGTTAGCATCCATTCTTAGAAAGCTCCGGCACTTGAAAGTTTGTTGTACGAATTTCTGGTGCTTCCGATGAACCTTTTGAGATCCGTTTGGGAAGTAAAGTTTGCATTGAACTAATCTGAATTGGCGAAACCACGATATTGAAGAAGTTAAGAGATTGTAGGAACTGATGGAATATGAGTTTGTTCACTTCAGTGATCTCTTGAATGCTCCTGTTGGTTTATGAAGAAGAAAGAGAGAAGTGTGCGGCGGCACACCGACCATCGTGAATGTAACCGTAATCATTATTCCATTTCCGCGTATCAATATTTGATTCATTATATCTTTGAAACTCCGTAGCAGACGACCTTATTTGAGTTTGAAAGACGGAAGAAGCAACCACAAGAACATCTGAGAAGGAAGTTGACTACAATTTGATTTGTGAAGAGAAAGATTTGTGATATGAAGTTTCTCCCTAAGAAGATTTCCTGAAGTTGCTTTAGTACCCGTGTGACCACTATGAGTTTTGAATGATGTCAATTGTATTGACTAGAAGATTCATGTTTTCGCAAGTATTCGGACAATTGTCATAGTATGACAGTATGTTTGTGCTCAGAGACGAACGAGGAACACGTTGACCATTTTTAGTATGAAGTGAACCGACCCTTTGTTCTAGAAGAATAGATTTACTTGACGATCAGAGATTGTAGCAGACAACACCACCAGGTATCCGATGACTAAAGAGCTTCCACGAAAAGGACCAAGACTGAAGACCATTGTCAGAGTTAGAAACCTTGTAGAAGATGTGCAGAAGAGGTTCGTGACAGGCGTTACCAAGAGAGGAGCATGTGAGGAGAAGACAGGCTGAGATGAGACCCGATTATACCTCAAGCAGCACGTGGAGATTTCAGTTGGGCATCAAGACGACCAGACCGTAGAAGATGAGATTTCAGCACATTAACCAGGAAGTCCACAGCAGTGTGAGTTGGTGAATTTTGAATCATGCTAGAAGACCTGTAGGAGACACGCAACCTTGTTTCTCTAAGTCATTTTAGTTGTACTATGATGAATTGAGAGCTGAAGCAGACTCGCAAATGGAGGTATGCACGGTGATCACGTTGGAGATTCACGCTACCACACCGAAGTGTCCAGAAGAAGTGTCGAAGACTTGAGGAACCAGACTCAAGTTTATGATTCCTTTTCACCCTATGATCGTATAATTAGACAAGAGAGCGACTGCTTAGAATTTGAAAAGATTCGAGATCATGAAATTGAATGGATGAAATTTGGTAGTAAACGTTTGAAGATGTGATTGTTGCAAAGGATGAAGATATTGAAGACGTAATTCATTTCCTCTTAGACCACCTAAGTTTCCGTTACCTTCCGATGAGATCTTTTGAATGAGCCTTACCCTATTAGAAATTCCGTTCTGTGTCCGTTATGCATTTGTTTGGATGATGGTTTCGTTATGAGAAGGATGATGAATTGTGGAAGACCTAACGTCTCGACGACAAGTTTCATTTTGAGGTGTACACATTCCGTTACGCTATTTGTACGTTCAAATTCCTCCGATTTAGAATCCGTAGTGATGTTTGTTTTGGACCAACCTTAAGAGGTAGAAAGACTGATAGGTGGTTAAGATAAGTAGTTCTGTTCGCGACTTGAGATAAAGTATGACCATCATGATGGTATACTCATATGAGGCTGGTATTATGACGGTTCGCGAACGTGATAATACTTACGTCATATGACGTACCCTCATTGTGTTCATAGGATATTTCGAGGAGTACTTTAGAAACCTTAGAATTTTGATTAGAGATGTGAGGAATTTCGCATTTGTAAGATTTAGGTTCGTTCCACCTATACGCTTAATCTGTTTCGCCGTTATACGATTTGATACGTTTGGATTCTCGGTACGCGGTTGTTGACCTTTGTAATTCCGATAAGAATCTTAAGTTCTGCTATAAGTTCTTCCATTTGATATCACCTACAATTTATTTTTGTACGATCTCATCTGATTTGTCTAATCGAATGCTATGGACGGCATATCCGTCACAATCTTGCGTATCCTTGTATCTCTTCTGAGAGAATATGATAACCATTCGTCATGTTTGAATATGATCCTTGCAATCTGAATTCCGTATGATATGTCATTCCTGGGAACTGAAGTTACTTTTGGATCGGCAATGAAGAGTCATGAGAAACAAGTCTTTTTACATTTCCGTTTGCTGTCCGTTGTGTCTTCTGTTTCGTTTCATCTCCGTTCGTAAAGATTCTTTGGAAGAACCATCCTGAGAGCGAGGCTACTTGGGAAACCGAAGAGTCAATACGATCCGATTATCCGAATTTCTCTTTTTGACATGGTACGTATTCATTCGATTTCATTTCCGATTTCGTACTTACATTTCGACTTCGCTCTTCAATTTTCGAGGACGAAAAATTTTTTTTAAGAGGGGAAGAGTTGTAAAACCCCGAAACTAATATAATCTGGAATGACAAAAATACCCTCGAATTTAAAATTTAAGAACTTACAAATACTAACTAAATGACACTTAACCTAAGTTAAAAACAAATAAACTTTACATTATACAAAGTTAGAACAAAAAAAAAAAAAAAAAAAAAAAAAAAAAAGAAAGAAAAGAAGCTAGTATTGCCGCCCCCCCTTGGACCAAAATTGAGTCCAAATACATGATTGCTAAATATTTTCAAGTCCATTAATGTGATTAAATCATACCTTAATTACATAAAGTCAAAAACTCGGTATTCCTTTTTCTTTCTTAAACCGATTATCACAAAACTAAATAACCCTAAAATCCCTCCAACAAAACAATCGGCTTCTACCCTCTTGTGTGCTATTGTCGATCCAAGATAACCAAAGGAAGACTTGATCTTTGTTCATAACAACCAAGGTAATCATATAATCATCATTGAGCCATGCGAATTTGTTGTATCAAACCCTAACCGATCTTGTTTTCTCTTGTTCTTGTTCGATCGACCACCAAGGAGAAGAAGGAAGGAATGCATTTGTGAATTGATCTCGCGTTGTTCTTACTCTTTGTTCGATCTTAAAGGGTATTTGTATCATCCCTTTCTCATTCAATCTTTGTTGTTTTTGCAAAAATATAACCACCTATAATCATACAAGAATCACATAAAATCATAAGTTATGAAAAACCCTAAAACTTGTATGTATGAATCGAACCAGGGATTTCGTGGTGAAATAATTCGTTGTGATCATGTTAAACATGTTATAGACCGACCTAAATATGTTATGGACTCAACCAAAATCGTTGGGAGTAAAGAACTAATGATTTGAATGATAAAAACCCTAAAATAGACATGTTTCTGTGAGGTCTGATTCTGAGTTGGAATTTTGTTCAACTTTAAACGGCTGTAACTTTATGATGGAATCGAGTCTTTGAGTGTTTTAAAAGCCTAAAACTAATTTCATTGAATGTGCTATCTGGGAAAATTTAGTTTGTAATTTTTAGAGGCCTGGAAGGTTACTTTTTGATTTTTAGAAAATTATGTGTCTGATCGGATTTGTGAGTCTGGAAAATCAGTCCGGGTTTTTGATTTTTAATTTTCAAACCGTGTTGAGTTAGGAGGAGTCCTTTGAACTGGGTAATCTATAAGATGTATACTACTTCCTGAAACTTTTATAGATTTTTATGAATTTTTATTAAAGGGTTTCTAATTGATAACTTTTCGTATAGTAAAATTACTCAGAAATTTGGACGAGTTGGTTTAAGTGAATTTTAATACGTACCTATACTACCTAATAAAATCTGGAAAAATTTGATAAAATACTTTAGACATATGAGCATCTCTGGGAATTTTTGGGAATTTTATTACTGAGTTCTTGTATGATTTTCAATTTATAGAAAACCTAACAATTTCGTATATAAAACTGTGAGAAGTTATAAAAGGGTAAAATTGTAAACTAAAGGGTGTGATGTGTTTATTGTGTAACCTAAAGGGTGTAAATGGATATTTGGCTAAAACCAAAGGTCATGACTTGTAAAATCTGTAACTCGATGATATTTTCATATTTTACCCTAAACTTATGCTAATTATCTAATGAACCCTAAATTTGGTAAAAGACATTATGAATCTTGAACTATGAATATGATAATTTGGTAATACTTTGAATTGGCATATGAGAAAGATATAACTTAAGGTTACCTAATATGGAATGAGAACAAGAATGAAACCTTACGGTCCTATGAACTTATAAGAGAACTTGTGCTTATTTGTAGATCGGGTGAAGAGGGAGTGATCTCCTACTTGATTTGCTTTTCATTTCTTTGCTTGCGCATTTCGTTAAGGTACAGATATTCTGCTCTTTTTATAAGGAGCCTTCGGTCTCTATTTGATTCATATTAGGGTTTCCCTATGACATTGCTATGTTACCTACACTTGATATGATCCTTTCGATTTGTGAACCTTTGATATGAACCTTTGATATGAACCTTTGACATGAACCTTTGATATGAACCTTGAGATTTGGACTATGCTTTGACTATATGAACCTTTGCTTTAATATGAACCTTTGACCTTTGACCTTTGACCCCAGTTTGATACCCGAGCCAAATATGTTTCCTAGCCATGAAGGTAACATGGCCATGTCACTGATGCACCAGTGGCATGACTCTAGTGTACTCGAGTGATGTTGTACACCGTCCCCATTTTGATTTGATATGAGCTCACTATGATTTGTTATGGCCAATATGATTTGTTTGGGGGGCGTATGGATGCATCCTAGATTTGTTCTGTATATGATGTGATATGATTTGATTTGGTGACTGATGATGGGTGCAATCCACGTCTTTCACAAAATTTGAGAGCTAGCTACTCCATTTGAAGAATGAGGACACCCCTCATATTATCTGATTATCTGAGAGGTCTCCCCTCTATATGATTTGAAGATTATGGTTACGATATGATATGATTTGATTTGTTTGGGCTCGTGGTGGATTACTGTCCTAAACCTTACTCTTTATTTCCTTTTTCCTATATCTCATTCCTTATGATATGTCTGTTCATTTCCATTTGATTTTGGTTTCCGTTTATTATGTATCTGTTCACTGGGCTTTTTAAGCTCAGCCGCATTTCTTTTCCTGCGGCAGGTTTTAGTAGGAAGCCAGGAGCTTGGGTTTGCTTTGGGATGAGAGATTAGCTTTTGAAGACGATACCTTAGTTTTAGTATTCATTTATGTATGACTACGTAGATTTGGTATATTTTCCTTTGTAATATTGTAAACCAATTGTATTATGTAAGTCGTATGTTATGCTTGCCTTTGATATGTCACCATTTTTGTGACACTTCTACCCTTGCCGGGTTGGGGTGTTACAAGCGTACACATGGCGGCCAGGCGAAGACCATGACTGATCAACCACCTACGAAATAACACAAGTGTTAATAAGAAAGAGGGTCTAAAATATATACAAGTTATAAAAAGATAAAGCAGCATGTACCTGCGCTCAGCCACGGACTGAACCATATGGGGGTATAGCTCCTCATCATATTCGATGCTGAGCCTGCGGAGCTTCTCCTCTTGCATCTTCAGCGCAAGCTCCACGCGGCTACGGAACTCCTTAATATTGGCAAAGTGCTTGCTCCTATTCTGTTGCAAGTACTTCAGCGCCCATAAAGAGTTACGCTTCTGACGGTCTGCATCAGCACGATCCTGCTCCAGCTCAGCCATAACCAAGAGCTTCCCCTCAGCCAATCTTTGCGCAGACGCTTCTGCGCGCTCCAGTTTTGCCTTGGAGCTCAGCTGCTCAGCTTTAGAGCTTGCTAACTCAGCCTGAACAGACGCTAACTGCGCCTGCAGTCTGGAAACTTCCTCGGACTGGCACACCCTGGCTTGTGCCACCAGCTCGGACTGGCGCACAGCGATGGAAGCCAGCTCCTCCATCATAGAGTCTAACAGACTTGCTTCCCCTCCAATATCCCTTGGTGAAGGCGCCCTATCCAGAAAGGGACTCACCTTGGGGGGCGCACTTCCATCTACGACGCCAGCGTCCTCCACAAGCTGTTCACTGCACGACAGATCAAGAAGCAAGGTCAGCGCACGAAAAACAGTCAAACATATACAAAATCCTAAGGGATTGCTAAAAAATACTTACATGGCGGGAGGAGATGAGGACACGTCCTTCTCAATCTCAGTCATGGACGTACTCCCACCAGACTTCTCATCCACACTGCGGATACGAAGAAACAAAGTTAGAATAAAGTATAACTTGACAAAAGTTCATAACTAATAACTAAGATACTTACTTCATCTGCACTTCAGTAAAAGATGGACTCTCCTCAGCCTCAGGTCGCGGCCTCTTGGAAGACCCTTCACCATAACCACCAGACGCTCTCTTGCGCGTCAGTTGGGAGCGCTCCTCCATTTCACTGTCAGTCTCCTCTAAATGGATCAGCGTTTCATGAGGAAGAGGCTGCGCAGTGTCAGGATCCTGCTGCAAAGGAGGAGCCACTCCCTGCAACGGCTCAGCTACCACCACATCAGGGGAGCCCTCGGACTCTGGAATAACCAAGTCCACGACGCGCCCTGCCGTCGCCTCCAGAATGGTCTTCTCACCCTCCCTCAGAGGACGCACCCCCACTGCCACGTAACGCGGTGTCTCCAAGTTCACAACCGCAAAAAGATCCATCTCTGCGTATAAAGTAGACAAACAAGTTACATAAAGTATGGAAAACGAAGAAACGCTTACATTACTAACGACAGTAAGACGACAAAAGGAGCACCCACCCGTGCCATCCGCATCCAAGAATGTGGGAACCTCTGTCTCAAACTCGAAGTAGTTCCGACTAATGCCCATATGCACCAGGAACGCTTCCGGATATGGCTTGATAGGAAGGCGGTTCTCATCAATGATCGCCGCATGATCCACGTTATACCACGTCTTGGGGGGGGGGCGCTCATCCTTGGGCAGAGTGGCACGGGTGTAAAATTGAAAATTGGAAGGAAAAACGGCGGCGTCCACCCAAAAGAATTTCTCCCTCCAGTCCTTGAGTTTATCTACCTTCTGCACATAGCATTGTAACTTGCCTACGCGCTTAGAGAAGGTAACCCAACCATTTGACAACGTTGCACGATAGAACGCGCGAAATAATTGGAGGGTCGGGTAAATCGCTAACAAGCGACAGTTTACCTCAAAATTGGCAATCTTCCCAGCACCAATACAATGCAACTGTGAGATGTGGAGCTCATAATAATTAAGTATATCGCTCAACAGCACGGAAATGGGTACGCGCTGATTCGCCCACTCGAAAAAGCGCGTATATAGCCCCACTTTCCCTACGGGGAAATTCGCGATGGTGGCATTTGGACCTGGTACCTCTGGGCGCAGATCCAAAGGGATAAAGTAATCCGAGGTGAACTGATTCAGTTCATCTTCGGTTATGTTAGAAGTGAAATCATGAAGTTGCAACACCATTTTGTGTTTTAGACTGTGCGCAAGCGCTATTACCTTCGAATTATCGTTCTTTGATAGCAGATTCGAAGATGTATAAATGGTGGAAAGATGATTTTTTAACTGTGGAGATAACAGTGAATGGAGGTGGTAGTTTATATAGTTTTCCACCCACCACAGATGACTGACACGTGTATCCCACTAACTCAAATCGTGTGGCTGGGAGATGTGACGGTACAGGACAAGTGGATAGCTTCTCCACTTCCCGAGGTACCCGAATTGCACTTTTTTGGACTAGATACATCATACGTGCGTTTTTTGGAGGTATATTTTTGAAATCTTCCCGCGTACGCGTAGGGAATAATTTAGACACGACTTTAGTCTAGCATCCGCAGGTTTTACCCTGCGCACACTAGACTGGGGGGACATGATGACGTATAGTCTACACCCGGGTCACGGACCCGATTAGTAAACAATACTAATACTTAAGCCCACTACGTGTGGGGCGCCATGGCGATAACTGGACTACCAGTTATGCGGTTTGGGCCAACAAGGCCCAAGCCCAAAGTTATTTCCGGATGGGATATTGAGTATCTCCTAAATAAAGGGGATATATACCAAATATCCGATATCGGCGAACACGCCGAAGAGTAGGGAACACGAAACCTACTAGGGTTTCATATGTATATAAAGGGCACCCAAGCCCTCGGTAAAGGTACGATCTACTAAAACCCTAACTCTTCACTAAACCCTAAACTTTGATTACTTACTCTCACGCCGGAGGATAATCGGGGGAGACAATCCCTCGATAAGCCTAACGGTGTTTGTTCTTTTTCTTAGTGCGCAGGTTCCATCAAGCATTAAGATCTAATTGGTACGAGAATAGGAGTCTTAACAAGGAACGCCCAACTTTTGTATCAACACCTATGTCGAGCCGGCTAAGAAGCTCCTAACATGGGATCACTAGAATTCGCTCATGCATTAAATACAACCATAAAAACCTTAGTACGCATTGGTTCATGTTTCTTAAGACGTTCAAGCAAGTTACCGTATAGGAGGTTAGCCAGTTTTCTTAAGCCTAACATCGATAAACAATCATCCAATACAATTAATAACACACCAACAACCAATAATCAATAGTTAGGTTTCGTTAGATCTAAGCAAACACAAGATAAATCTAGCCTAGCATGTTAAATAATAGACAAGAACAAGATATAATCAAACAACACATAGACATATTGAATGATTAATTGATTACTTATCTTCAATTGAACATGGGAGATCCAAGGGTATAAAACCCTTAAAAGTAGCAGAAAAATCGTCTTAGGGTTTCTCCTCACAAAGTTGCACACTAATGACTAAAAATTATGAGAATATATATAGAAAATCAGATCTGACGGCGTCACGTTATAGAGCTGACGCCGTCACCTCGCCGCGGTTAGGGTTTCTTGATGGCCTTCTTGACGCCATCCCCTTTTAATCATCCAAAATCCTCTCTGGCGCGTCAAGGGTTGACGGCGTCACAATGGTGCTTGACGCCGTCACAGGTACTTTTCGAGCCGATTTTGAGACATTCCCGTTTTCTTCACTTTTATGCTCCAAAAACGTCCAAAATGCTTCTTTTTCCAGATTTCTTCTCCAAAGTACCTAAAATGACAAAAGGAACGATTTAGGGCAATATTTGATCAAATAAATACGATTTAGGGCTTAAATGAACCCCTAAAAGCGTTACACTTTTCGCTTCATCAAATACCCTTACACTTGAGATTTGCTTGTCCTCAAGCAAATGCGCTTTTATTCTAATCAAAATACAAGTTAGGGGTCATTTAACGCTAATATAAAAGTAATTACAACAAATAGTCATTCCACTTTAATCATAATAAGCACGGAGATTACAAACTAGCACCTCACAAGTAGTGTTTAGATACTCACATCTCTCAGGTGTCATAAAAGTATATCTCATAAATGAAAATGAATAATATCTCTCACTACCTGTCATAGCAAATAGATTACCATAGGCTTGGGAAAGGATCAAAAACCTCCTCCACTAGGCGTAAGCACCTAAGATAAACTATCAAAGAGGGCTTTTAAACGGGTTATAACGTTAGGTGTAGGGATATGATAAACACGGTTTTGTTGGATAAAGGATATTTTACTGGTGGCGAGTTAAAGATCTTGATTAATTACATGTACAATATGGCGTTGCTAAGCCAAGACTAGACTCAACTTAAGCTAATGAAAAAAATAACAAAAAGATAAAATAAACATAAAATGAAACGGGATGGTAGTCCTTTTTTTTTTTTTTTTTTTTTTTTTTTTTTTTGCATACACTCTTGCCCTACCATCCAAAATAATACATCATAGGGGCGTTGCATTCCCCTTACACTTGAACTTTTACATAACTTTACAAATAACTATTCTAATGACTCGAATTAAGATAATCGAAACACTTGGAGTACTTTTAAAATATTTAGCACATATGGGGGTAATAATGTTGTTCTTCCCCATTACTCCATTACACTAGTACTTTACCCATGAGTCCCAATCGTCCCAAAATAATATGTACAAGGATATGACTCGACTTAGCAACCATGTAATCAATTAGATAATTAACTTGGGGTTTAAACAAATGTTGTCACAATAATGCACTAAAAATGAGTGCATACAAGGTAGGCTAAGGCGATTTGGGTGTACATTTAAGTGGGGTGTAAACAAATTCTTAATTTAAGTAAAATACTTAAAGTTAGAAACGAAAAGATAGGCTCTGAGGGGTGTACTAGGGGTATCGTGTACTAAAAATGAGTACAACGCAAAGGGTGTGGGAGAATTACTTGACCAATGTAGCCAATGTAATTATAAAAAAAACACAGGTGTAAAACAATGGGTTAATCCTAATGCCTCTTATCATGTAGTAAATCTAACTGCAAGAATGTACTCTCACTTGTGGCCTCGGAATGGTCCTAACGCAAGTTCTAGAATCTAAGTGCTACCGGTACACACATCATAGCATAAATGCTTTTCCTACCAATTCTAGGGGCGAACCTCACATATTTGGGGGTGGAAAATTTTTTAGTGGTACGGTTTTGTGCTAGTCATATAACTCCTATCCGTGAGACGCTCATTAAGACCAAAGTTTCACTCCTATATGTTGTAAAAAATTTTAAATTTGGCACTAAAATTGCCATAACAGGTATTTCTCTTAGTTTTATTAAACATCTACCATTAAACAAACGAAAAATCAAGCGTAATAGCATTCTCTAAGGTATCGTACTTTACCCCCCCCCCCCTACACTTAAGATGAACATTGTCCCCAATGTTCAAATAATAAGATGTAAAAGTAAATAAGGTAAAAGAATGAAATCAAATACTCCCCTGATTCGCTCGGTGGATAAAGATGTAACATGGTTAGATCTTCTTCCAAGGTAATGTTGAAACTTCAAGATTAAAGCAGCGCCAAAAGCTAGATTCCACATACATCTCCTTGTCCAAAATAACCTGTTAAACCTGAGAAAACAAACACGAAAACCTGCATAACATCGGCGGGATAAATCTGTATAAGGATATAATGCTTGTGGAATGATTATTTTGCAGATTCCTGGAGTTTATAAGTTAGAGATTTAATAAAGCATTTTATGATTCCGGAAGAAAAACAAAACTTTCAAAAAAAATTCCAGAAAACTGTTCCTGACGCCGTCAGAAGTGATCTGACAGATTTTTCATGTTAAGTTTTCGGAAAATTTCTGGAAAAAGTCAATCCTTATTTCCTGGAAATCCTGCAAAATATCATTATGACTCGATACAAGCATTTGACTCAAACAATTACTAATATGTATGTTGATTTAATATTGTTATGATTCATGTTCATTTGTTCTAATAAACCGATTTGGATTTCCCTTACACTTATCTTT
This sequence comes from Artemisia tridentata subsp. tridentata, assembly GCA_021014915.2. Lineage (NCBI taxonomy): Eukaryota > Viridiplantae > Streptophyta > Magnoliopsida > Asterales > Asteraceae > Artemisia > Artemisia tridentata. The sequence continues at coordinate 235,697,563 of CP139502.1, read as the reverse complement.
TGCAAAATACCTTTATATGTAGTTAAGACGAAGTTAAAAACAAGATAAAGCATTTTCACAATTTAGTTTCGAACATGAATCAATAATAATAAAAATTAAACATACATATGGAAGCAAATAAAATCAAACAAACAAATAAATAAACACACAAAGCAAATAAAGCTTGGGTTGCCTCCCAAGAAGCGATTTTCTTTATTAACGAGTCTTGTAGCTAGACTCAAAGTCACCGTACATTACGTGCCTCCATCATTGGTCACGGTTTCTAGGTTCCCCTTTGATTCTCTATCAGAATCACTTTCATAGTAAAGGTATTTCGGGTCCTCGAGATCAAAAGGATTGTTTTGGTATTTAGAACTAAGCTCCTTAACATGCTTAAAGAATCCACTCGACAGGTCAAAAGTGTCCTTACATCCTCTTCTCCATCATCATCATCACATAACACGAGTTGGGAACTTAACCCATCGAGCCCTCCATAATCAATCTCCTTGAATTCTCTCATCTTGTAAGGCGTTTGGTATGAGATTTCCCTAATCCCATCGGTGAAAGTCATGATCCCATTGAGCTCGTCCACAACCAAGCTTGTGGCCTTGCAAAAAGGTGCCCCAAAAACAACTTGTGATAACCTGGGATCGATGTACTTTTCGATATTATCGACGATTGCGAAGCTCATAGTGAATATCATATTTCCTACAAACACCTGTACATCATCATCTATGGCAATGTCATCCTTCCCTTTATGAATCATCCCCCATCTGCAAATGTTGTTATAATGAAACAAGGACATCACATTTTTGGGTAAAAATGTGTCAATGTAAACATTATAAAAATGCTTGTGACCAATCATGCAAGGTATTTTGAGATTATTCGGATCACGTCGCTTAATTCGGCCAGGCCTTCTACCGTGTAGCCCCCATGTGTTGCAAATTGCTGATGGTTGATACTCATACACTTCTTCACTGCCATCCCGAAAAATCATTTTCCTGACACCATCGGTAAATAATGCACAACTATCATCCTCATCGAGTATCACTCCCGTTGCTTTTATGAATGGTTTGCCTAGAACAAGGCTAGTTAAGGATGGGCTGATGATCGAGTTCATGTTATTAAATACAGTTAGCTCGATATGAAAGAGGAACTTTTCTATCACAATTGGTACCCTTCTTATTACCCCGATGATATTAAACCCTTCATATTTGACCTGTTTGGTGATGGCTTCGTTATATAGAGAAAGGGATATTGCATTCATAGAAGAGTTGGGGTTTATGTAGGCATCTTTTATATACTTTTTCCTAGTGGTGCAAGATATCTTAAAGACCCTGGGAGCGCCATCCTTTATTCTCTCTCCAAATCCCATAGGCAGCTTTGTTGTGCCCCTCTCAAATTCCTCCACTAGGGGGCGGTCTAGCAGTCCTGGGAGCCCATGAGGCATTTCGGATTTCTCTTTCGAGCCCTCCTCATCATTCACCTCTCTTGTACTAGAGTTATTTGGTGAGTCTAGATAGTCGCCGGGCGCCTCGGGGTTCTTTTCGGAAACTTCACCCTCCATTCCATTTTCCACATTCTCGGTTGATTGTTGGTCCAGGTTGGTTTTAGGAATAGGTATTGTTGTAATGGTGTTCACGAAGTGGAGTGGTTTTGAAGGGGTATGAGTATCTCTATTTCTTTTCCGTTTTGTGATATGTGTTTGAAGAGTTTACTAGGGTGCTTGATTTTTACAGGAGGGGGTGTTTGGTGAGTCACCGTGACAGATTTGATCTCATTGACTCGTGCCAACTCACAAGTTGACCTGCCAGCAATGCGATCATTGATAACCCTTAACAGGTTATCAACCTTGTTGTTCACATCAACTTGTTGTTGTCTGAATTGATTCTCAAGTTTGGAGAGCTGTGTTTCTTGAGAGAGAATGAATTTTTGCAGTGATTCCTCGTGATTTTGTTGTTTATGCGTATGCTGATGAGGATAATGTTCAGACCAGGTGAGTGGGGGAGAGTCATTGAATGATACGTTTCGAGTTTGGTTCAACTAAAATTTGGCTTACTCTTCCATGCCTCATACCTATCTTCGGAATTCTTGGGTCCATAATTAGTGGTGAGCCACTTATCTCCCGCCTTATCGATTCGCGAGGATGCGAATTCTTTGAAAGCCTGTTTGGGGAGTTCCATGCAATCACGAGTGTCGTGGGGACCACTACATAATTCACACGAAGAAGTGATTTTGTTCACTTGGCTTGAAGGTTTAGGAGCCTTGTAGGATTTCATAAGAAACTTGACTTGGTCTTCAAGTTCTATGATCCTACGGTCGGAAGTGCTTGAATTGTTCGAAGGCAAAGATATTGCCTTGACCGTTTTATTCAAATCACGGGGATCATTCCAATTTTCGTTTTCATAAAGAGCAAGATCTTCCAGGAGAGCCCATGATTGTTCCGCACTTAGATCACGTAGCTTACCACCGGCCGATTGGTCAATGGTTTGCCTCGTGGAGAGATTGATGTGGTCATAGAAGATTTGGACTTGGATCCAAAGTTCTATGCCATGGTGAGGGACTTTTTGGAGTAAGTCCTTGAATCGAGTCCATGCCTCGTAGAGGGTTTCGCCTTGACGTTGTTGGAACATCAAGATATCATTCCTTAGCTTGGTAGTTCTTCCTGGTGGGAAAAACTGAGCAAGGAAACGAGTGGTGAGATCATCCCAAGAGGTGATGGATCCTGCGGGTAGGCGCTCTAGCCATTGACTAGCTTGGTCCCGCAGAGAGAATTGAAAGAGACGCAGTCGGGTCGTCTCTTGAGTGGCAACATCAAGGTCTATGGAATCAACGATTTTGAGAAAGTCCTTGAGATGTTGATTAGGATCTTCGGAACGAAGTCCATGGAATGCGCATCCGCTTTGCACCAACCGGATGGTGTTGGATCGCAAGGGAGTGACATTGGCTCCTTGAGTGAGCTCAATGGTGTTTCGATAGCCATGGTGGCTAGGACGGGAGTAGTCTCCTAATATACGGGATCTAGGAGGTGGGTGTTGTTGTGGTGGTGGGTTGTTGGGATCGAGGATATTACCACCTTCCATGATGTCGGATGGTAATGGTTACGAACAAAGAAACAAAGAAAAAAGATAGACTAAAGAAAACCTAAAAAAATAAAATAATAATCTCACTAGAAAGGAATCTAGTGAGTAGACCTAATAAAATAAAAATTCAACCTAAACAATAACTATTCCCCGGCAGCGGCACCAAAAACTTGATGCGTGGTTTTGCGACCTTACAACAGGTTTTACCTCTCGAGGGATCTCAAGAGGCTTGCAATACCCACCAGGCAGTGTACCTGACCGATGTAGTATAGTGTAGTGGCAAGTACCGGGGATTGATCGTTCTCTAGGGGAATAGTGTCGTTAGGATTGAAAAACTACTCTAATAGGTCTAAGGGTGAGGGAAGATTCTTTTTGTATTTTTTTTATATTTTTATAAAAGCAAGTAAAATCTCGGGTTTGAAGGAGTGGGCGGAATTAGTTGCTAGTCAACTAACCCAAATAACTACAATTGCAAATAAAATAAAATAACTGAAAATAAAAAGGTTGTGGAACTTATATGGAGAGAAATGTGTTTACTTAGATTTCCTTACTCCCTAACTATCTTTTACCGGTTGATTAGTGTGTATTAATTGCGTGGATGACGGGTGTATTCCTTAATACCAATCGTGGGGTGGCGTACGTACTTCCCCAACTCTATAAGCTCCTACTTCACTCCTATGTCGAGCCGGCTAAGAAGCTCCTAACATGGGATCACTAGAATTCGCTCATGCATTAAATACAACCATAAAAACCTTAGTACGCATTGGTTCATGTTTCTTAAGACGTTCAAGCAAGTTACCGTATAGGAGGTTAGTCAGTTTTCTTAAGCCTAACATCGATAAACAATCATCCAATACAATTAATAACACACCAACAACCAATAATCAATAGTTAGGTTTCATTAGATCTAAGCAAACACAAGATAAATCTAGCCTATCATGTTAAATAAAAGACAAGAACAAGATATAATCAAACAACACATAGACATATTGAATGATTAATTGATTACTTATCTTCAATTGAACATGGGAGATCCAAGGGTATAAAACCCTTAAAAGTAGCAGAAAAATCATCTTAGGGTTTCTCCTCACAAAGTTGCACACTAATGACTAAAAATTATGAGAATATATACAGAAAATCAGATCTGACGGCGTCACGTTATAGAGTTGACGCCGTCACCTCACCGCGGTTAGAGTTTCCTGATGGCCTTCTTGACACCGTCCCCTTTTAATCATCCAAAATCCTCTCTGGCGCGTCAAGGGTTGACGGCGTCACAATGGTGCTTGACGCCGTCACAGGTACTTTTCCAGCCAATTTTGAGACTTTGTCGTTTTCTTCACTTTTATGCTCCAAAAACGTCCAAAATGCATCCTTTTCCAGATTTCTTCTCCAAAGTACCTAAAATGACAAAAGGAACGATTTAGGGCAATATTTGATCAAATAAATACGATTTAGGGCTTAAATGACACCCTAAAAGCGGTACACTTTTCGCTTCATCATGACCCTAAAGGCAATATTCTACCAGTTGGTCTCCATTCCTTAACCTTCACAATTTTATGCTTATTCATTTTAGGTAATGAGCACTATTTTCCTAAATTGAATTTCCTTCCAGTGGGTCTCCATTCCTTAACTTTCACAATTTTATGCTTATTCATTTTAGGTAATGTGCACTATTTTCCTAAATTGAATTTCCTTCCAGTGGGTCTCCATTGATAGCCTACGCTAGCAAATGTTTTTCCTGTTGCTTTCCAAACTTTCTTGCATGTTTCAGTTATCCTAACATTCTTAACATGGGGTGAAGCAGAAGACATCAAGAAAGACACAACACACTCATCATGATTAGCAGAAATTAAACAATTGTCGCATGTTTTACATATAGCATTAGAATTCGAATTAATTACAGTACTTTTGATACTAGAATCAACACGATTCATCCTACTCATTGCAAACTTATTGTTCCTAGGTTGGGCTTCTACTTTCTTCAAGTGATCATTCTTAGCTGGCGTAGTCCTATCCTTTCTTGCATTTCCTCTAGACCTTGACCCGCTAGCTTGGGTGTCACTTTTTACTCCTGTAGAAGCATCGAAGGGAACATTAGTTTGTTTTTCTGTCACATGCCTTCCTGATAATGATGTGTTGGGTTCTGATGTTTTAGGTGGTAGATCAAAGGCTACATGCTTGTTCTTAACAGTGGATGATGATGCAACAAATCTATCTCTATGGCTGTTAAACTTAGGAACTTAGCCTATGGCATATTCTAAGTTTTCCTGAATCCTTTTCGTGAGTTTGCAGGCATAGACAACTGCCCTATCAAGTGGCTTTTCAGTCCTATCCTCTTCAACTACCTCACGAAGTGTGTCAAGGCCCTTTCTAAGCTGATCTAGATATGTTTGATGGGCAAAGCTATTATTTCTAATGTTAAATGGAATACACCCAACATCAACATCATACTTTTTACTAGCAGTAGCCTTAGGTGCATCACAATTACAAGTGGTGCATGGCATTTTACCTTTCACCCAAGCCTTAAGATTCTCAATTTCATTTGTCAAAGAGGTTTTTTGATCATTGTGATTGCTTCTTGTAACTTTAATAGAATCATATAACTCTTTGAAATGTTGTTTGACCTTTGAATTTTCTTCTCGATAACACTCATTTTCATAATGTAACTTATTTATGGTGTTTTGATATTGAAAATTCTTAGAATCTGAAGACGAAGGTTTATTGGTGCCATACACGTCACACTTGTTGGATTTCAATTGGGCAATATGGGCCCTCAGCAGTCGAATCGTGTTCGTGTGAGCTTGAATTTTCTCATCTCGTTTGCTTAATTCAAAATAAGTATCAAATTCAGGAGCATCCAAGGATGTCTTGTCATTTGATATTTTATGTTTTTCATTTAAATGTTGATGTTTCAATTGCAAATTAAGATAATCAACTTCTAATTTTGAAAAACGTTTAACCATATTATCATGGTCATCATTTTGAATTTTTTCTAGCAATTTTAAATTCTCCCCCTCAAGCTCAACAACACGATTCTGGGTGACATTTAACGCAATAGCATACTCATTAAATTGACAAGCAGACAATGCAGAATCAGTAGCAGTGTAAAATACATCTTGTGCAATACATTTAGCAATCAAGTTGTCATTAGTAATGAGTATGTTTTTTCTTTCAATCTCACGACTCTTAAGTTCTATTGCATATTCATTCACCTCATTTTCCATGTCTTTAAACACTACTTTCATTTCTTTTATTTCTGTGTTGAGGGCAGTTTGCAGCCCTTCAAAATGTTCTTTGAGTAGTTTAAAGAATGGCATGACCTCAGTTAAGTAACACCTTTTTGCATGTTCAAAACACCTTTCCCCCTCAGTAATGCCGGTTGGTGTGATTCTCTTCTTACATGTTTTATCAAAATCAGCAAACAGTTGCCAAAGCACATATAAGCTAATAAAGGTTTTGCATTCAGTGGGAAGAGACAAAGGCACCAAATTCCTAGGTGTATTGGGAGGATACACTATAGTCATGGGGCTTGATTATTATTCGTCTGGCTATGCACTCGGGATCCCTCATTTTCTCATTCATTCTTTCCCTTGTTCTCTCACTCATCTCCTCCTCCTCTTTAGTGTAGATAAGCTCAGGCGGGTCATGATTAGGCATAAACATCACATTAGAATCATTTAATGCAGGTTGGGCTATCTTAGCAATCTCATGAATAGCTAATTTAGATCTACCTACATTGCTTTCACTATGCTTGTCACTTAACTTTCTGTGCTTATACATCATTTGGGCAGTCTGTCTGGTTTGGTCTTGTGTGTACAACTTATCTTCAAGCTTATTTTTTAACGTCTTGAGTCTAGAGAAATCATTTAAAAGTGTTGTTTCTTTTTCTTTGAATTCTAGCTTAAGTGTAGTTATACACTTTTGTACTTCCTGTTTCTGTTTGACAGACTGTTCTAGCTGACTTTTCAAAGAACTCAACTCTAATTTTAATGTTTCTTCTCTTACTCTAGACTCTTTAATAAGTGTACTCATTTGACCTTCTAATTTCTGCTCACGTTCATTAAGCTCAAATTTAGCACGCTGTTCATACATAGCCACTTGTTCTTTGTAAATGTTTAGTCTAGTGATCAAGTTATCATCAGGGACAGGCAATTTGTTCTCATGGCACTCACATGCATTATCTATATTACACGCATTATCTAAGGCACATACATTACTTATAACACAAACATCATTATTGACAAAAGATTCACCATTTGGTACATCAGGCGAGTTGTTGTGATTCAAATACTGTTCATATGAAATAATATTGCTATTTTCCATGTCAACATTACTTGTGTCAGAAACATCTGCCTGATGTACTTCTTTGGGATTCTTTTGTCCCTCGACTATATTATATGTGTCATAAATTTTTAGTACCTCAGATATCACGGATGCATTAGAAGGACCAGGTTGACGGGGAGATGAGACCAGGGAAGACAAGTTAGCCATGAAGATTGTTTGAGCCGTAGGTTCATCATCTACATCAGAGTCAAATGCATCACAGTCATCTGCCTTGAAGATGTTAGGATCATTAAGTGCTAGATCCTGAACTGGTTGCTCATCCACATCTTTATCAAAAGTATTTCCCCCATCTCCTGCCAAGAACAATAACTCTTCCTCATCCAATACAGCTCCATTCTCTTGAGCTTGCATTAACAGCATCTTGTCTTTGAAGTAATCTGAGTTCTGAGGACGTTTAGGTTGATTGCAGTTTCTAGCAATGTGTCCAAGCCCCCCACAATTATAACACTTGATCTGTTTCCCTTGTCCCTGATTGGCATTCCCTGCTCTATTATGCACATAACCTCGACCCATGTTTCTTCCAGCTCTCCCTTACACATTCTGAACCACAATTTTCCCATCCTCCACCATTGCTAGATTGCGTGGGTTGGATGAATTCCTTAACTGATTGTTGGTCTGAGGGAGTGATGCTTGAAACTGTTGAACCAGTAATGAAACTTGATTGGTAAGGTTGTCAATCATTTTGTCGGTCTGAGAGTAGCCTGAGTCAAGTTGAGAACTCATAGCAGGTACTGGTGAGTGAAGTTGATGATAGCTTGGGTTGGATGATGATTGGGTTGTTGGTAGAACATTTGTTATGAACGCCAGTGGATCATTTGTAGTTGAAGGATTTAACTTTTCTCTCAGCACCCGATCGTAGACAGCATGCTTCTCATGTTGTTGCAGATAGGCATACAGCTGTTCATAGTTGGTATCCCTTAAACCTTTGTTGAGTTTGACAGCAGTAACAAATCTGTCCCATTCAGGAGTCATGTTGTTCACAAACTTTGAGTTTAGTTGGATATTGGGCATAGTCATTCTGATCATCCTCATATCATTCACCAACTTATGAAATCTCACATAGTAGTCTGTGATATTCTCTCCTGGGTTCATTTTGAAATGCTCGAACTCATCATACAGCTGTGACTCACGATCTTCCTTTGTGAGTTCTGACCCTGCCAACAACATTTTAACGTTGTCCCACACAGCTTTGGCTTCAGTGTTGAAATTGATGAGCTTGTATACATCCTTTGGTAGACCTTGAATGACAATGTTTGAAGCTCTAATGTCAGCATCATACCTCTTCTTTTCTTCTTCATTAAGATCATTGTAGTTTCTAGGTCTGTCGATGCCCAAAGTTACAGTCCCATCTTCACCAGTTGTAACAACATCTTTGGTGGTACCCATCTGATATGGTCCTTCGTCAATTGACTTAAGAATGTTAACTCCATTATCTTTTCCCAAGCAGTAAAGTCTTATCCGTTGTGCCCAAGACTCATAATCCGTCCTATCTAGCATAGGTGGACGAGTGTCAGATCCTGCTACTTGAATATCTTCTGATGATGTGCTTGATGTGGTAGCCATAGTAACTACGGGATTTTACAGATCTTGTGATTTAACCGAGAAATCGAATCTTTCGCGGGAATTTCTAAAATCACCAAGACACAAACCGCATACACGCCTCAGAGACAAACCGCGTGGACAAACAGCACAGACAAACAGTCTAGACAAACCGCATACACACCGAAGAGAAAAACCGCGTAGACACAAACCGCATACACGCCGCAGAGACAAACCGCGTGGACAAACAGCACAGACAATCAGTCTAGACAAACCGCATACACGCCGCAGAGACAAACCGCGTAGACACAAACCGCATACACGCCTCAGAGACAAACCGCGTAGACACAAACCTCATACACGCTGCAGAGACAAACCGCGTGGACAAACAGCACAGACAAACAGTCTAGACAAACCGCATACACGCCGCAGAGACAAACCACGTAGACACAAACCGCATACACGCCTCAGAGACAAACCGCGTAGACACAAACTGCCAAACACGTCGCTTTCAATGGTTTTTGTCCTTTTGTCTAAACTAGTAATAAGATAAACCGCGTCTTCGAAATGACACAAACCGCATCCAAGAACTTGTCCAAAGCACACAAACCGCAGCGAAGAACACTTAAATAAACACCCACGAATCACCCAAAATCACCACACAAGTCTTAAATCTGTGAATTCAAGCACCAAATACTACTCTTATACTGTTCCTAAGCTAGAAAGTACAAGGTATAACAACTTCTAATCACTAAACAAGGCACAAAATGAAATTTTTGTTACTTTTCTATTCGAACTACATAACCCCAAAAGCTAAGCAAATCCGTGAATACCAACTCTCATGGACCTAACCATGGCTCTTGATACCAATTGTAGGATATTCACAATGCAAGAAACACTTGTTTGAGGCCTTGATATGGATCGAATAGATAAGAACTAGAGAGAGAAAGTGGGAACTTCTAGAGAGAGAAATACTATGTGTATATTAGCTTGAAGTAAATGAGAGTTCCAACCCTTCCCTTGCAAGGGAAGGGGTATTTATACTTACTACATAATATGCCCCTAGCGGGCTGTGGAGAGAGCTGACAGAGGGTAAAGACCCGACCCACTCCACAATACTAATTAATAACTAATCTACTAATAATATTACTGATAATCCTACGAGCTATGATGTGCTAATAAGTACTCGGGGTGACCGAGTCTTCAGCTGAATATTCATATTCCTAACAGGATCGGCACTTGCGACCATAGAGTGCCTCGAATGGTGCTGCCTTTATGCTCGTGTGATAACTATTGTTGTAAGAAAACTCGATCAATGGCAAATGGTTAGCCCAACCATTTCCGAAATCAATCACACATGCCCTGAGCATGTCTTCCAGTGTCTGAATCGTTCTCTCACTGTGACTGATGAAGCGATAAGTGTACCGCTTTTAAGGGGTCATTTAAGCCCTAAATCGTATTTATTTGATCAACTATCGCCCTAAATCGTTCCTTTTGTCATTTTAGGTACTTTTGAGAAGAAATCTGGAAAAGGAGGCATTTTGGACGTTTTTGGAGCATAAAAGTGAAGAAAACGGCAAAGTCTCAAAAATCGGCTGAAAGTTACCTTTGACGGCGTCATATTTAACCCTGGACGGCGTCATGGCTTGGCAAAAGTGGTGGATGTGAAATTTACTCATGATAAGCCAGAGAAATTGCATGGAAATTCTGACGGCGTCACGCTTTAATCTGATCAAGGTCGTCACGTTATAATTCAAAGAGGGACGGCGTCACGTTCATAGTCTGACGGCGTCAAGCCTTGATAAGCCAGAACGGATTTTGGAGAGCTAAAGAGGGACGGCGTCAAGAAGGTCATCCGAGAACCTAAAAGCGGCGAGGTGACGGCGTCACACTCCATAACGTGACGCCGTCAGATCCAAAAGTCTATATATAGTTTTCTAATTTTTTGTCATTAGTGTGGAACTTATTGGGGAACTTTGTGTGTGAAAACCCTAGGACGAATTTGGCAGCTCTTTCAAGGCTTTTTGCCTTGAGATCTTCCATGTTACATTGAAGATAAGTTATCAATTAATCATTCAATATGTCTATGTGTTGTTTGATTCTATCTTATTCTTGTCTTTTGTTTAACATGTTAGGCTAGATTTATCTTGTGTTTGCTTAGATCTAATGAAACCTAGATATTGATTATTGGTTATTAGTGTGTTGTTAGTTGTATTGGATGATTGTTCATCTATGTTAGGCTTAAGAAAACTGGCTAACTTCCTATTCGGTAACTTGCTTGAACGTCTTAAGAAACATGAACCAATGCGTACTAAAGGTTTTTATGGTTGTATTTAATGCACAAGCGAATTCTAGTGATCCCATGTTAGGAGCTTCCTAGCCGGCTCGACATAGGAGTGAAGTAGGAGCTTGTAGAGTTGGGGAAGTACGTACGCCACCCCACGAATGGTATTAAGGAATACACCCGTCATCCACGCAACTAATACACACTAATCAACCGGTAAAAGATAGTTAGGGAGTAAGGAAATCTAAGTAAACACATTTCCCTCCACATAAGTTTTCACCAACATTTTCATTTTTGTTATTTTATTTTATTTGCATTCGTAGTAATTTGGGTTAGTTGACTAGCAACTAATTCCGCCCACTCTTTCAAACCCGAGATTTTACTTGCTTTCATAAAAATATAAAAACATAAAAAGAATCTTCTCTCACCCTTAGACCTATTAAAGTAGTTTTTCATACCTAACGAACACTATTCCCTGTGGAGAACGATCAATCCCCCGTACTTACCACTACACTATACTACATCGGTCAGGTACACTGCCTGGTGGGGTTGTAAGCCTCTTGAGATCCCTCGAGAGGTAAAACCTGTTGTAAGGTTGCAAAACCACGCATCAAGTTTTTGGCGCCGCTGCCGGGGAATAGTTATTGTTTAGGTTGAATTTTTATTTTATAGGTCTACTCACTAGATTCCTTTCTAGTGAGATTTTTATTTTCTTTTTCTAGGTTTTCTTTAGTCTATCTATTTTCTTCGTTTCTTTGTTCGTAACCATTACCATTCGACATCATGGAAGATGGTAATATCCTTGATCCCAACATCCCACCACCACAACAACAACCACCACCTCCTAGAGCCCGTACTTTAGGAGAGTACTCCCGTCCTAGCCACCATGGCTATCGAAACACCATTGAGCTCACTCAAGGAGCCAATGTCACACCCTTGCGATCCGACACCATCCGGTTGGTGCAAAGCGGATGCGCATTCCATGGACTTCGTTCCGAAGATCCTAATCAACATCTCAAGGACTTTCTCAAAATTGTTGATTCTATAGACCTTGATGTTGCCACCTGAGAGACGACCCGATTGCGTCTCTTTCAATTCTCTCTGCGGGACCAAGCTAGTCAATGGCTAGAGCGTCAACCCGCAGGATCCATCACCTTTTGGGATGATCTCACCACTCGTTTCCTTGCTCAGTTTTTCCCACCGGGAAGAACTACCAAGCTAAGGAATGATATCTTGATGTTCCAACAACGTCAAGGCGAAACTCTCTACGAGGCATGGACTCGATTCAAGGACTTACTCCAAAAAGTCCCTCACCATGGCATAGAACTTTGGCTCCAAGTCCAAATCTTCTATGACCATATCAATCTCTCCACGAGGCAAACCATTGACCAATCGGCCGGTGGCAAGCTACGTGATCTAAGTGCGGAACAATCATGGGCTCTCCTAGAGGATCTTGCTCTTTATGACAACGAAAGTTGGAGTGATCCCCGTGATTTGAATAAAACGGTCAAGGCAATATCTTTGCCTTCGAACAATTCAAGCACTTCCGACCGTAGGATCATAGAACTTGAAGACCAAGTCAAGTTTCTTATGAAATCCTACGAGGCTCCTAAACCTTCAAGCCAAGTGAACAAAATCACTTCTTCATGTGAATTATGTAGTGGTCCCCATGACACTCGTGATTGCATGGAACTCCCCGAACAAGCTTTTGTGGACTACGCATCCTCGCGTACCGACGGAGCGGGAGACAAGTGGTACACTTTCAAACCCGAGCCAAACCATTACGGTGATACATACAACCCCTCATGGAAAAATCACCCGAACCTTAGGTGGAAACAAAACCAAAACGCGCAACAAACCAATTCTTCCTACCCACCTAATTGTTTTCAATCAAGCGGTTCCAACTCGAACCGTACTTTCAACAACAATCCTTCCGGCAATGGTAGTACCAATAACTTTGAAGGATTGATGTCCCAATTTATGGCATCTCAAGAAGCTCGTTTAGCCAAGTTTGAAGCCGATTTCAAACAAAAACAAAGCGAGATGACCAATAAGATTGACACCTTGTTGAAAGCCCTCAATGACCGAGAAATGGGAGCACTCCCTAGCAACACGGTCAAGAACCCGAAACTAAACGTCAACGCTATTTCATCGGTTTCGTCCCCTAGTTCTTGTCCACAATATTATTCGGTCAATTCCATGAGCACGTGTTTCAAACAAACCCAAGTCGTTCCAAATGACCAAGAAGTTATGACATCCAAATTGGTCAACAACATAGTTGAAACACCTCCCACTCAAAACCTTGACGAAGAATTCAAGGAGCTCCACCTTGAAAGTCCGGTTGTTGATGTGTTGGATGAGAAAAAGCTCAAGTTAGGCGAAAAAGGGACCGCCTTCGTTCAAAACAAACTACCTAAGAAATTAGATGATCCGGGCTTATTTGTTCTACCTTGCAAGATCGGTAATTCGGAGGCTTATGACACATTAGCCGATCTTGGATCAAGCCTTAACTTACTTCCGTTACCTCTCTACACCTCTCTAAAACTAGGAAAACTTGAAGAAACCGAGGTGATAATAGGTTTAGCGGATGGGAATGTTGCTTACCCGGTTGGAGTAGTTAAGGACGTGTTAGTGCACATTGGAAAACTAACCATTTTAGCCGATTTCCACGTCCTTGATATGGTTAGCGACCCTACATGCCCCTTGTTGATAGGTAGAGGATTTTTGGCGACCGCTAGTGCTATGATTGATTGTAAGGAATCCAAGATAGCGGTAGGAGAAGGAGATACTTGGTCAGTCTATGATGTTAAGAAACACGCCTATGATACTAGTGAGGAACCAACACCACATTGGTTAGAATCAAATAGGAGACCATCTAGATATGGACCTTGGATTGATAGAGACTTCATAGGACCCCAACGCCCATCTTACCTAGAAGAGGACTTTGTGAACCGAACACATACGGTAGAGCAACTCTTAGCTAGGGACACCGAATTGGATCCATTTGAAGACCCTCTAGTTTTTAGGAAAATGATTGATTTCCTAGGAGTTTTGCCAATTAACCTAGGAATGAATAAGTGGACTTGTGAGGAAGATGATCATAAGTGGAATTGGGATAAACCACCCAAAGATGGAGATGGGTCATGGCATATTAAGATGACATTGTATGACCCGGATGGAGAGAAGTTTGAAAAGATATATCGTACTAAGCGGACCAATAGGAAACTTCAAACCAAGCTTAACCCTAAAGACGTCCTCGATGACGAGCTCACTTATATAGGGTAGAGTGACTTTGAGTCTAGCTACAAGACTCGTTAATAAAGAAAAGCGCTTCTTGGGAGGCAACCCAAGCTTTATTTGCTTTGTGTGTTCATTTATTTGTTTGTTTGTTTTTATTTGTTTCCGTATGTGTGTTTAAGTTTTATTATTATTGATTCATGTTCAAAAGTAAATTGTGAAAATGCTTTATTTTGTTTTTAACTTCGTCTTAACTACATATAAAGGTATTTTGCAAAAGTTAAGTGTAAGGGAAATCCAAATCGGTTTATTAGAACACATATGAACATGAATCATAATAATAATAAATTAACATACATATTAGTATTTTTTTGAGTCAAATGCTTGTATCGAGTCATAATGATGTTTTGCAGGATTTCCAGGAAGTAAGGTATAGGTTTTTCCAAAAATTTTCCGGAAACGTAACATGAGAATTCTGTCAGATCATTTCTGACGGCGTCAGGAGTTACAACCTGACGGCGTCAGGTTTAATTTTCTGAAAATTTTTGAAAGTTTTGTTTTCATAAAAAGTTTTTATTAAATCTATAACTTATAATCTCCAGGAATCTGCAAAATTATCATTCCACAAGCATTATATCCTTATATATATAGATTTATCCCGCCGATGTTATGCAGGTTTTCGTGTTTGTTTTCTCAGGTTTAACAGATTATTTTGGACAAGGAAATGTTTTTTGGATCAAGCTTATGGCGATGCATTACTCATGGAGCTTCAACATTCTCTTTGGAAGAAGATCTAACCGTGTTACTTCATTATCCACCGGACGAATCAGGGGAGTATTTGATTTCATTCTTTTACTTTATACTTTTACATCTTGTTATTTGAACATTGGGGACAACGTTCATCTTAAGTGTAAGGGGGGGTACAAGTACGATTAGAGAATGCTATTACGCTTGATTTTTGTTTGTTTAATAGTAGATGTGTAATAAAACTGAGATAAATACCTGTTAGGGTAATTTTAGTGCCAAATTTAAAATTTTTTACAACATATAGGAGTGAAACTTTGATCTTAATGAGCGTCTCACGGATAGGAGTTATATGACTAGCACTAAAACCGTACCACTAAAAAATTTTCCACCCCAAATATGTGAGGTTCGCCCCTAGAATTGGTAGGAAAAGCATTTTGCTATGATGTGTGTACCGGTAGCACTTAGATTCTAGAACTTGCGTTAGGACCATTCCAAGACCACAAGTGAGACTACATTCGTGTAGTTAGATTTACTACATGATAAGAGGCATTAGGATTAACCCATTGTTTTACACCTGTGTTTTTGTTATAATTACATTGGCTACATTGGTCAAGTAATTCTCCCACACCCTTTGCGTTGTACTCATTTTTAGTACACGATACCCCTAGTACACCCCTCAGAGCCTATCTTTTCGTTTCGACCTTTAAGCATTTTACGTAAAGGAAGAATTTGTTACACCCCACTAAAATGTACACCCAAATCACCTTAGCCTACCTTGTATGCACTCATTTTTAGTGCATTATTGTGACAACATTTGTTTAAACCCAAGTTAATTATCTAGTTGATTACATGGTTGCTAAGTCGAGTCATATCCTTGTACATATTGTTTTGGGACGATTGGGACTCATGGGTAAATTACTAGTGTAATGGAGTAATGGGGAAGATCATCATTTATTACCCCCATATGTGCTAAATATTTTAAAAGTACTCCAAGTGTTTTGATTATCTTAATTCGAGTCATTAGAATAGTTATTTGTAAAGTTATGTAAAAGTTCAAGTGTAAGGGGAATGCAATGCCCCTATGATGTATTATTTTGGATGGTAGGGCAAAAGTGTATGTCAAAAAAAAAAATAAATAAATAAAAAATAAAAAATCGAAAAAATCAAGAAAAATACAAAAAAAATGAGAAAAAGAAAAGTAGAAAAAACATACGGACTACCATCCCGTTTTATTTTATGTTTATTTTATGTTTTTGTTATTTTCTTTCATTAGCTTAAGATTGAGTCGAGTCTTGGCTTAGCAACATTGTATAGTACATGTAATTAATCAAGATCTTTAACTCGCCACCAGTAAAATATCCTTTATCCAACAAAACCATGTTTTCCTTTTCCCTACACCTAACATTATAACCCATTTAAAAGCCCTCTTTGATAGTTTATCTTAGGTGCTTACGCCTAGTGGAGGGGGTTTTTGATCCTTTCCCAAGCCTATGGTAATCTATTTGCTATGACAGGTAGTGAGAGATATTATCCGTTTTCATTTATGAGATTTATTTTGATGACACTTGAGAGATGTGAGTATCTAAACACTACTTGTGAGGTGCTAGTTTGTAATCTCCGTGCTTATTATGATTAAAGTGGAACGAATATTTGTTGTAATTACTTTTATGTTAGCATTAAATGACCCCTAACTTGTATTTTGATTAGAATAAAAGCGCATTTGCTTGAGGACAAGCAAATCTCAAGTGTAAGGGTATTTGATGAAGCGAAAAGTGTACCGCTTTTAAGGGGTCATTTAAGCCCTAAATCGTATTTATTTGATCAACTATCGCCCTAAATCGTTCCTTTTGTCATTTTAGGTACTTTTGAGAAGAAATCTGGAAAATGAGGCATTTTGGACGTTTTTGGAGCATAAAAGTGAAGAAAACGGCAAAGTCTCAAAAATCGGCTGAAAGTTACCTTTGACGGCGTCATATTTAACCCTGGACGGCGTCATGGCTTGGCAAAAGTGGTGGGTGTGAAATTTACTCATGATAAGCCAGAGAAATTGCATGGAAATTCTGACGGCGTCACGCTTTAATCTGATCAAGGTCGTCACGTTATAATTCAAAGAGGGACGGCGTCACGTTCATAGTCTGACGGCGTCAAGCCTTGATAAGCCAGAACGGATTTTGGAGAGCTAAAGAGGGACGGCGTCAAGAAGGTCATCCGAGAACCCTAAAAGCGGCGAGGTGACGGCGTCACACTCCATAACGTGACGCCGTCAGATCCAAAAGTCTATATATAGTTTTCTAATTTTTTGTCATTAGTGTGGAACTTATTGGGGAACTTTGTGTGTGAAAACCCTAGGACGAATTTGGCAGCTCTTTCAAGGCTTTTTGCCTTGAGATCTTCCATGTTACAGTGAAGATAAGTTGTCAATTAATCATTCAATATGTCTATGTGTTGTTTGATTCTATCTTATTCTTGTCTTTTGTTTAACATGTTAGGCTAGATTTATCTTGTGTTTTCTTAGATCTAATGAAACCTAGCTATTGATTATTGGTTATTAGTGTGTTGTTAGTTGTATTGGATGATTGTTCATCTATGTTAGGCTTAAGAAAACTGGCTAACTTCCTATTCGGTAACTTGCTTGAACGTCTTAAGAAACATGAACCAATGCGTACTAAAGGTTTTTATGGTTGTATTTAATGCACAAGCGAATTCTAGTGATCCCATGTTAGGAGCTTCCTAGCCGGCTCGACATAGGAGTGAAGTAGGAGCTTGTAGAGTTGGGGAAGTACGTACGCCACCCCACGAATGGTATTAAGGAATACACCCGTCATCCACGCAACTAATACACACTAATCAACCTGTAAAAGATAGTTAGGGAGTAAGGAAATCTAAGTAAACACATTTCCCTCCACATAAGTTTTCACCAACATTTTCATTTTTGTTATTTTATTTTATTTGCATTCGTAGAAATTTGGGTTAGTTGACTAGCAACTAATTCCGCCCACTCTTTCAAACCCGAGATTTTACTTGCTTTCATAAAAATATAAAAACATAAAAAGAATCTTCTCTCACCCTTAGACCTATTAAAGTAGTTTTTCATACCTAACGAACACTATTCCCTGTGGAGAACGATCAATCCCCCGTACTTACCACTACACTATACAACATCGGTCAGGTACACTGCCTGGTGGGGTTGTAAGCCTCTTGAGATCCCTCGAGAGGTAAAACCTGTTGTAAGGTTGCAAAACCACGCATCAGTGACCATCGGTCTGAGGATGATAGGCAGTGCTCATGTCTAATTTGGTTCCGAATGAATCTTGTAGTGACTCCCAAAAGTTTGAAGTAATGCGACTATCTCTGTCGAAAATGATGGAAATTGGTGCACCGTGCTTTTAGACTATCTCTTTGACGTAAAGTCTGGTAAGTTGATCCATAGAATAAGTCTCTCCGATTGGAATGAAATGGGCTGATTTAGTGAGTCGATCAACTATTACCCAAATAGCAGTGAAACCTCCTGAAGTCTTGGGAAGTTTAGTGACAAAGTCCATTGTAATGCGTTCCAACTTCCACTGGGGAATCTCTGGTTGTTGAAGTAACCCTGACGGTTTCTGGTATTCGGCTTTTACCTTGGCGCAAGTGAGGCATTTGCTAACATACGTAGCTATTTTTGCTTTCATATTCGGCCACCAATAAAGTTTCTTGAGATCCTGATACATCTTATCAGAACCTGGGTGGATGGAGTACTTCGACTTGTGTGATTCGTGCATAATCAACTCTCGTGTTCCACCATAGAGAGGTATCCAGCTTCTGTCCTTGAAACATAATACTCCGTCTGCTCTTCTTACAAAACCGTTTGCATTCTCTTGCATACCCTTAAGTGTCTCACTTGATAGATTTTCTTCCTTGAGTGCCTCTATCTGAGCCTCGAGGATCTTTGATGGTAAAGGTGAAATGATTGTCATTCCCAATGATCTGACTCTCAAAGGCTTGGCTCTTTCTTTCTGGCTAAGAGCATCTGCTACAACATTAGCCTTCCCTGGGTGATATCGAATTTCACAATCGTAATCACTAAGCAATTCCAACCAATGACGCTGTCGCATATTGAGTTCCTTCTGATCAAGTATGTACTGTAAGCTCTTGTGATCTGTAAATACTACACACCTAGTTCCGTAAAGATAGTGCCTCCAAATCTTGTGTGCGAAAACCACGGCACCCAACTCTAAGTCGTGAGTAGTGTAATTCTTCTCATGCTTCTTAAGCTGACGAGATGCATAAGCTATCACTTTCTCGTTCTGCATTAATACGGCTCTAAGTCCTTTATGTGAAGCATCGCAATATACCACGAAGTTTTCAATCCCTTCGGGTAACGCCAAAATAGGTGCACTACAAAGCTTCTGCTTCAATAACTGAAAAGCTGACTCTTGTTTTCTCCCCATTCGTACTTCTGGTCCTTCTGTGTCAACTTGGTCAAAGGTTTTGCGATCTTGGAAAACCCTTCTATAGTATCCGGAAAGTCCTAAGAATTGACGAATCTCTGTTGGAGTCTTGGGTGTTGCCCAATCTTTATCGGCCTCGATCTTTGCAGGGTCCACTTGTAATCCTTGACTATCAATGATATGACCAAGAAATTGTACTCTTCTTATCCAGAAATCACACTTCGAAAACTTAGCGTACAATTTCTCCTTCTTGAGTAGCCCTAAGATCGTCTTGAGGTGCTCTCTGTGCTCTTCTTCGCTCTTTGAGTAAATCAAGATGTCGTCAATGAATACCATCATGAAGTTATCTAAACATGGCTTGCAAACCCTGTTCATGAGATCCATGAACATAGCTGGTGCGTTGGTCAATCCGAACGGCATTACCTGAAACTCATAGTGACCATAACGCGTCCTGAATGCTGTCTTCGGGGTATCTTCCTCCTGAACTCTAAGCTGATGGTATCCTGATCTCAAATCGATCTTCGAGTAAAAACTCGAGCCTTGCAACTGATCAAACAAGTCATCAATTCTGGGCAGTGGGTAACGATTCTTCACCGTTAACTTATTCAGCTCCCGATAGTCTATGCACATCCTGAAAGATCCATCTTTCTTCTTTACAAACAAGATCGGTGCTCCCCAGGGCGAGGAACTCGGTCTAATGAATTCTTTGTCTAAGAGCTCTTGCAACTGGTTAGACAATTCTTGCATTTCTGAGGGTGCAAGTCGATACGGTGCTCTTGCGACTGGTGTGGCTCCTGGCACTAAGTCAATCTGAAATTCTACTTGGCGAGTAGGTGGAAGTCCTGGCAAGTCTTCAGGAAAGACCTCCAGAAAATCTCAGACAATTGGTACAACTTCAAGTCGTTTCTCATCCGACTTCTTCTCTGTTATATTCGCCAAGAATGCATAACAACCCTTCTTTATGTATTTCTCTGTTTTGATGCATGAGATGATACTTAGTCTAGTCCCACTTCGTTCACCACGAACGATCAAGGTTTTGCCATCGTAAGGAAGATGAACAACTTTCTCATCACAAATGATTCTCGCTTGATGTCGGGATAACCAATCCATACCGATAACAATGTCGAAACTTCCAAGTTCTACAGGTATGAGGTCTATATTGAATGGGTGATTGAGAAAATTGAGAGTGCAACCACGAATGATGGTGTTTGTGCCAACTAAACTACCGTTAGCTAGTTCAACGTGGTAAGGAGTGTCTAGTGGGGTAGGTTCGATATTGAGTAAAGGTGCAAATGCAGTAGAAACAAAACTTCTATCGGCTCCTGAATCAAATAAAATGGATGCATAACGATTATTGTTGAGGAACGTACCCGTAACGACCTTCGGGTCTTCCTTGACATCTTCACCTCCTATCACATACACTCTACCTCTAGTTGCTCCTCCTTGATTGTTTCTTTTTGGACATTCATTCTTGAAATGTCCCCTTTCTCCACATCCAAAACATGTCAATGGGGGTTTCTGATTATCAGCCACAAATGGAACCTTGCAATCTTTGGTCGAATGACCAACCTTCTTACAGTTCCCACAAGGGTTAGGACAATTTCCAGGGTTGTGATGGCTTTGACATTTGTTGCACTTGGGTAAAGTACCATTGTAACCCTTCTTCTCAGCTGGACCGGCTACATAGGCTTTTTCAACCTCTTGTCTCTTTGGTGGTGGTTGAGTGGTGTTGCTACCTTGGTTATTATCCCACTTTCTTTTGTTGTTGTTGTTATTGTTGGAACAGTTTCGGTTGTGGTTATAGTTGTTGTTGTTTCGGTAGTTGTTGGAATTATTGTTGTTGTTATTGTTATTGTTGTTGTTGTTGTTGTTTGCAGTAGATCCTTTCTTTACTATCTGAGCCATAAGCTTCTGAGATATTCGAATGGCCTCGTCCAGTGTTTGTGGGTCAAAATAAATTACATCCCCTGGATGCTGGATGGTAGACCACCAATGAAATTTTCTAATAGCTTTTCGTTGTCT
This sequence comes from Artemisia tridentata subsp. tridentata, assembly GCA_021014915.2. Lineage (NCBI taxonomy): Eukaryota > Viridiplantae > Streptophyta > Magnoliopsida > Asterales > Asteraceae > Artemisia > Artemisia tridentata. Next base: position 235,675,898 of record CP139502.1, on the reverse strand, counting down.
GGGACCATAGTTGGACACAATGCAGATAACTCCTGAAATCTTCTGATGTACGCTTCAATTTCATTACCCTTAGTCACTAACTCATAAAACTCTGTTTCTAATTTCTTTACTTCAGTATGTGGGCAAAACTTCTTAGCCAATAACATCTTGAATTCATCCCATGTGAGCTTGTGAGCATTTTTCATTCCAATCGGCTGGGTGTAAGAATTCCACCACGACATAGCCTCGTCAATGAGTGTACTGGTTGCAAACTTCACTTTGCTTTCCTTGGGACAGTTGCATATCAGGAATACATATTCTGTCTTTTCAAACCATCGAATCATGGTAGTGGCTCCTTCAGTGCTCTTAAATTTTATCGGATCACCACTCTTGAAGTCTTTGTAAGTGCATTTACGGCCATTAGTACCATTAGTAGCTCGTCCTAAAGCTTCTCCTGTTTCAGCCCCAGAAGCGGCTTCAGCAGCGGCTGCAGCTACGGCAGCTCTTTCAGTTACCAGTGCTGCCTCAATTCTGTCGGCAACAAGCTTCCTGATATCAGCGGGTGTCATAGATTAGGTAGCTCTCTTGGGTGGCATGATTCTTCATGATCACAAAAGATAAAAACAATGAGAACTCACAATAGAAACGATCATCATACACAATATATACATCTACAACATGTCTATACAACCACAACATGTATAAATACAACCACAATATGTACAAATACAATGAAATCACAACGAGAATGGCCACGAAACATCATAGATATAATCACAACGCACATGAATATAATACATGAAAATTTTGGTTACGCAGACTGATATCATAAAATAGCACAACAAATCCTGCATAGCAGAGTCACACTTGATATATTTGTTTGTACTACAAATAGTAGTACAAGCTATGTCCCACACCCCGGGACTAGGAAAATAGTAGTACAAGCTACATGATAACAGTCTAATACTAAGCATCAGGAGGTGCTCCACCTAGCCTACGGCTAATCCTCTGGATATCTCTGGAGATAGCAACAACAATCTCCTCCAAGTGCTCAACTCGAAGCTGAAGATCAGCCTCCCTAGTCTCTGATGCAGAAATCCTGGCCTGAACTGAAGATAACTCACCGGCCTGGCGGTGGTGCTCATCCTGGGACATCTGTGCCCTATCGAATAACTCAGGCATCTCCTGCCTCAGCTGGGTAATATGCTCATAATTCTCTAATTGTCGGGACTCCAATCCCTGATGTGAAACATCAATAGCAACCTTGCCCTTGATCAATCCCTCAATCTTCTCCTCAATAGCCTCAATCCGGCTCACTGGTGTCTCATCTAAATGGGCTAATGCCCTGTCAATCTCTCCCTGTAGCTGGTCTAGTCGCGATTCAAGTGTAGCAGCAGTGAGTAGTCTTGCAGCAGCAGCCCTCGAACTCTCACCAACCTCGAATCTGCTGGGTGGTGCAGTCTCTGTCATCTCTGTAGTATCTGGTGCTGGAATGTCAAGACGTGCCCGCTGTTTGAGCGGTAGGTTGGACATAGGAGTAGGTTCTTTGGGATAAACTGGTGCTGATGGCACCTCAAATGGTGATAATGATGGTAAGGCTGGGGATAGTGATGGTAGAGGTGGTAGGGATGATGATGGTAATGGTGCATAAGCAGCTGGTGATCTGATCATAGGATGACGAACTCGCTTAGCAGCGGTGCGCTTCATGCGCGGTCCATTTGGATATAATCGGTAAACCCGACCATAGGGTAAAAACTCTCCTGGCTGGATAACTGGAACAACTCTGGGACCACGACGGATCACAGGTGACAATGGTGGGGTAGGTGCAACCTCACCCTCCTCGAAGGGCTCGGTCTCAGCCTCTGACATCACGGGTGAAGACTGTGGAGTAGGCTCCACTGATGACAGAATGATAGTGGGTAGTGAGGATGATGTAACCGACTCTAGTACAATGGAAGGTAGTGAGGAAATCTCGTCTGACTCAGAGTCCGATGAGGTGATAACAATAGGGTGCGAGTCTGAAGACATCTCTGTGACAATCGACGTGAAATAAATGAATATGCAATTATGATGAAATGATAAGATGCTATGATGGTGTAGTTATAGTCTAGGGTATTAAGGACAACCTAGTTCGCTATAACCTTTGCTCTGGTACCAATCTGTCACACCCCCAAATTACGTGACTTGCAGCGGAATGGAGCATTCAAGGGCGTGACTGATCATAGCACCACAGTTACAGTTATATTGAACGACCTAAAGTGTCGTTTTGAAAATACATCGTTTGATTAATTAAAAACATTCAGAGTTACAAAAGTTAGGTCCCAAAAGATGTTTCATGTTTGCGGAAATAAGTTTATACAAATCAAACGATAATAAGTGCATAAAAGATAAGTGAGACGCGTCGACACCGCGACTCCAAAATAGGTCCAAATGCAAGCCATGATGCGCATACCTTAATTACCTGAAAATACATTGCTAAAAATGGTCAACAATAATGTTGGTGAGAATCATAGGTTTATGTAAATGAAATGATTGTACGAAAACCACAAGTATAAGGTGTATGACAAAACAATGCCACATAAAAATGATACATTAGCCCTTAAGCACATTACCCCGAAGCTAGACTGAAATGAAATGCCCCATCTGAGTGTTTGCCAATCACTCTAATATAATTCAAATAAAATGCGTCCATTTGACCAGTTGGAGCGACCAACCCGGACGGAGGAGTCACCCTCAATAGATCTATTCACTCACTCTCGCTTGCTCACAATTAACGGTTCATGATTCCAAATAGGGGACTTTAATCAGGCAATGATGTAACTTAAGCAATGTAACTGAATTTTGATACTTTGGTCCGTATGTAAAAAATGGTGCAATGTATTCTCCCCCGAGAATTTAGAAACTATGTATAAACAATGTAAAAGTCGGGGCTATGAAAACTCACCGAAAACGAAGTGCACAACCAAGTGAGATAATGATGAAGTAACCGCGAGACGCCTACAAGCAACCTATACATATATATATATATATATATATATATATATATATATATATATATATATATATATATATATATATATATATATATATATATATATATATATATATACGCGTGTCTTAGTTTTAAAGAAAATGATACATTTATCTCAATATGCTATGTAAGTTATAATCTCAATTGTGCTTGATTTCTAATGTTTAAATAATTTTTAAGGTTGGATTTTACTTTTGAAATGATTTACAAATATGAATTATATCTCACCCAACTTCAAGTTTTTATTTATATTTGTGTCTATAAGTCCAATATGAGTCACAAGGGTCCAAATTAAGTCCAAGAGTTCAATTCTTAGTCAAAAGGTTCAAATTATGATTAAAGGTCCAAATTATATTAAGTGGTTCAAATTAAAACTTAAGGGTCCAAATTCATATGTTATTAACCTTTTCATAACTTATATCTCAAAATCTGATCGGATTTTTATGACTAGCTTATGATCAAAAATTCATATCTCTCAAACCGTAAGTCAAAAAATCATGCTCTTTATATCCCTAGCTTCCTCTATGTCCCTACCTTACTGGAAAAATAAGCTTACTCAATAATATTTAGGTATACACACTTGTTACAATTTTTCTTTGCAAGTCAATTCTGATGGTCAATCTGTCTCAGTTTTGTGTCTCACCAAGATGGCCATATCTTGAAATCTACAAGTCCTATTAAGGTAAAATCAGTTGGAGATGATAGATCTACTTCTCTAATACAGTCCACATATTTAGTTTTCAAAAAGTTATGCAAAAAACTCAACTTATGCTCAAAATACAAACAGTGTACAGATCTGACATAGTTTCACCAGACTCATTCTGCTTAAAAAATTCAAGTCTTTCCTCCACAGACTCTAAACCTTTCTTGTAGCCTAAAAGCATTAACTCAGACTTCCTCAAATCTTCTAATAACTTATCATTATGAGATTTAAGTGTTTTAACAGTGTCTATACAAGATTTTGAACAATAAGGATCTTGATATACCTCAGAGTCAAAACTTGAGCTTGAAGATGAATAAGCCATGAGTGCAAAGTTTGGCCCTTCTTCTGCTTGATCACTCCAATCATAGCCACCCAAACCATCACAAGACACCAAAGCTGTGGAATTAGTTGTTTCCACAGGCACAGTTCTCCTTGAGCTTTCTCCATTCTTGTAGTCTTGGCTCCTTGGTTCCCTGCACTCTCTAGCAAAGTTTCCCCTTATGTGGCAATTATAGCATTCCACCTTGGTCTTGTCAAAGCCAATGTTATCATTCCCATTGACTGTCAGCTTCCTTCCAGTTTCCTTCAAGAATCTCCTATCTCTCATTGTCAACATAGCCATGTGCCACTTCAAATCCATCTCTTCCACATCATCTAGATGAATTTGTTCCAAGTCCTCATGTACCAGTTGAGGACTATTTGGTTGACTAGCCAAGAAAGCATAAATCACAGCATCACTCAATTTGTCAACGTTTGTTGAGTTAGCAGCAGTAACTTGAGTGCTAGCAGTAGTAACTCCATGAGTAGTAGTAACTACTTCATTGGTACTGCTAGAGTTGTTTGAGGAGGACACAAAAGCCATATTTTGTGTATTTGTACTTGACCTAGTCCCTTTGACTTCTGGTTCATAAACTTTGAGATTTTTGTAAAGATCATCCATGCTCATAGTATCTAGATCACCCTTGTTCCTCCACACAACTGCATGTGTGTTCCATTCTGGTGACAAGATCCTAAGCAACTTCTGATTGATATCTTCTTGAAAGAGCTTTTTACCAACAGCTCCAATTAACTTACAAGCTTTTGAAGCCTATCAAAGGTTTGATCTAACATCTCAGAACTTGGAGCAACAAAGTTTTCATACTACTTCTTCTAGAGATTTCTCTTTGTCCTCCTAGTAGCATCATTACCTCCAAATCTTTTCTCAACAGCTTCCAGTAATGACTTAGCATTTTTAATGGTGTGAAACTTTAACTGATGTTCATTAGAAATGCCCATCAGTAAAGTACTTCTTGCTTTAACTTCAAGTCTTCTTTTAGCTTTTTCTTCAGCAGTTGTAAGAGGCACCACTATAAAAACACCTTCTACAGATGTTGTTGTTTTTGGTGGATCGTTTCCATGTTCAATGACCTCCTAGAGTGCACAGTCAATCATCTGGATATACTGCTCAATTCGCATCCTCCAGATCTCAAACTCTCTAGGTTTGAGCATTGGTACCTTTGATGCAGCAACCATATGTGCAGATTCTTGATCCATCTTTTCTTCCAAGATTGTGTGTAGTAAAACAAATTCTTCTTTGTATCACAGCTTCTAGATCATATCACAAGCACCGATACCACTTGTTGATCCCAGTTATGTACTTGATCGAATTCCCTTAGCTTGTAAAGGTTAAGTTATCTTAGATAAATCTAAAACAACTATGTAGAAACTGTCTTGAGTTTATCAAATACTATGCGGAATCTAGTATTTAATATTAAGAAGAATTTTGTAATGTAACATAAGAAAACAATTTAACAAACAAAACAGCCTCAATATTATTGATGAATAATACGAATACTCTCCTAGTATTAGGGTTTACAACCTTGAAGCTAATCGACTTTAAAAGAATTACATAATTATCTTAATGCCTTAGGACCTTCTATAGACTAAGGACTCCTAGTCGGCTTACAATAACTTTTTATACAAGATAAATCTTTCTAAATCTTTTGTATATTTATCTAACCGACTATACAATGTATATCTCATTGACAGCATTAACTATAACATAATATAGCCTAACAGTCTTAACTCTTGCTCTAGCAGCATTAACCCTTCAGCAGTAGTAAGTTTGTACTAGCGGTACTAACTTTTGTTCTAGCAACACTAACTACTTAGTGTATTTTCCCTTGCAGTTCTCAGCAGTTATAATGTATACTAGCAGTCTTATCTTTCTCACCAGCAACATTAAACACTTAGAGCATTTTCCTTGAAATCCAAAAGCAGTCTTAATTCTTGAGAGCAGCAGTAACAATCAACATCATCTAGAAGTCTTTGAATCCCAGCACTCCTTAGCATCATTTAACACACACAAACACACTCTTTTCTCTCAAAAATCTAGTGGTATCAAGGCTTCTAAAAAGGGAATAAGGGTGTGCTAAGGTTTTGCTAAAGTGTACAAGAGTTTTGGTAACATAAAACTAGGGTTTCTAGTGTTCTTGGGTAATATAGTGCACACTTTGGTTCTCAAATCTCTCATCATCTTGTTTTAAGCATCAAACACTCATCTATACTCATTATCTTACTTATATATGCATGTCTTAATCGTTGTAGCACTTATATATGCTTGTAGTGTTTAGGAAATTTTGTTTAAAGTTAGACCAAATCTCACAATTTCTGTCCCAGAAAATCAGTCACATGTTTCGACATAGTAACCTAACCTAGAAATTTTTTATATACCTTGACAATTTTGTTGGACCCATATACATGTCTTAACTTGATCCTTACCAAATTTCTTGGTCATTAGAGTTGATTTGATATTTTTTTAAAATCTTCAAGAAAGTTACTCAAAACCAACAAAGAAATTTGTAATATGTTTTATTGCGTAAAAATACATAACCTAAGAGCATTTATGGTTTTTTGCACTAGTTGAGAAATTTGTAAAGGACTCTCATACCTTTCCAGGGACAGTAAATTAACATTTTAACGATAAATAACGAAGGAGAAAAGGCCAGGACACCGTAGGCGTAGTTTTCTGAATTTGAAACAGTTTTGATACCTTGTTCCATTTTTGACTTTATAGAATAATTGGTGAAGAAGCAAGTTGAGAGGCTGCCATTTTTGGACAATAGACTCAAAAATGATGAAACTAGGCTCTTTTAAACAATTGTCTTCTTTAGAAAATAAGCGAGCAATGACTCGATTTTGAGGAATGTTTTCTGAAAATAAGACCTTACAGTCCCAAATTTTGCTTTAATGTGTGACATTTCGTAATTTCATGTCACTAATTTTTCTATTTTAATTACCTAACTATTTTATTTTTATTATTTTCTTTTATAATTAACTTCGTCGGAAGTTATCCGCGTACGACATAACACGTTCAATTATTCAACCGACACTAGACTATGTCTAGTCTACACTTTTTATACACTTTTGGTTCCTTACAAATTTTATTTTAAAAGTCACTTTTCACTTTTTCCATTTTTACGTAAACCTTGCACCTTTTACGCTTTACGCGATTTAAATCCACGTTTTAAGGTTTTAACCTCGTCTAAATCCTCCAATAAATTCACCACTCATTTATATTACTAAAATATATTATGAAAACAAGTTTTAATATTTTTAGAAGTTTTTATATTTTTACACTACCCGGTATTGCGTTACGTGTCTTAAAAACCCTACGTTTGAGTACCGGGAGCAACCTACACTACACAATACACTCTATACTATATCTACTATTAAAAATCTGCACTAAATAAAATCTAACTCCCCTCCTCCTTGTTTATATCGCCAAACACACACACATGTCCATAAGTGTGGACAAGTGTTAGTCTAACTCTTCCATAACTTTGATAACTTCCCATCTTCTTCCACTAACTCATTTTACATGCAAAAGCTTCAAAATTTCTGCTCTTCTCTCCAAAATTTCGTGGGTTTCAAGAGAAAAACACACCATCTTTGGTGTTGATTCTATTGAAGACTTGGTGTCAAGATGAAGGTCCATTTGGTGTTAACTTGTTCCTAGTTATTTTCTTCTCCATAAGTCAAGTTTTCAAGAGTTTTCTCCAAGAAGTTTTTGAAGGTTTTCAAGATATGTTCAAGGCTGTAAATTCAAGGTTTTCAAAGATGTTTTAAAGTATTCTTGGTGGTCTTGGAAGCTAGGGTTATCTCCTTTGGTGTTCTTAGTTTCTTGGGTTTTCTTGGTTTTTCTTGTTGTCATCTTGTTCTTCAGCTTTTGTAAGGAACCAACACTCATATTTTCTTTTGTTTCTCTACTGTATTTTCATGTAATTTATGTATTTTTTATGTTATATAAGTTCTTGATGCTTGAATATGCTTGGTACATATTAAAAATTACAAGAAAACACTAAAAGACTAGACATGCAACAGTAGTTTCTAATCAGGGGTAAAAACGTAATAAACTGATTTTATCAGTAAACTTTAGATATAAACTAAAAATATGTAGTTTTAGATCAATTTCCTGTGGTCGTTTTGACGGGTATTTCATTGGATAACTCATTACGATGATTAAACTAGAAATATTTTCGTGAATCATGTTACATTCTAAGTAACAGATTTGAAACGTATAATAGTCATTTTTTTTGTGAATACCCCACTGCTACTCAAAACATAAAAGTTGTAGATAATATTTTAACTAAACGTGGCCGCAAACGGGGAATTAATTAGACCTGTAGAACTCTAGATATCGCAATTTTCGTGGGACTGTTGTAATGTTAGAAACTTCTGAAGTGAATAGTATGGGTAAATGGGTAACTTTGCTACTTTATTGTAATTTTTGACTTAGTGGGACCCACAAAACTTGTTAGTACAGATGAATACCTTTCCGGGGATATAAAGAACTTAATTTTTTGACTTACGGTTTGCAAGTAACGGATTTTTGAAAGTGAACAAGTTATTAAAATTTCCATCAGCATTAAGATAAAAGTATAAAAATGTTTACACTTTATAAAAATTGGACCTTTAAGTATATTGTTGAACCATCTAATATAATTTGAACCTTTAGAATTAATTTGAACTTTTTGACCAAAATTGAACCCTTTGACTAAAATGAACCCTTAGATTTAAATTGGACCCTTAATACTTATTTTGGACTTAAGGATAAAAATAGACATAAAACTTAAAATATTGTAAGAAATACATTTTATTTGTAAATCATTTTTAAATGCCAAATTAAATCTTGATACTTATTTAAACTTATGTACCAAGCATAATTGAGATGTAACTTATATAGCATATAGTAATGATTGTATCATTATTCTTAGAAGCTAAGACACGCATATATATTCTAGGTTGCTCGTAAGATTCTTGCGGTTACTTCTTCATTACTTCATTTTGATCGTTCGCTTTGCTATCGGTGAGTTCATAGCCCCACTTTAATTCTTAAACTGTTTATAAACCCATTGGGGGAGATACATGCTAGTTTTACAAACTGAATACAAGTAGTTTTTGGTATGCTGGACCCGATTATATGATTATAGTTTATTGAGTTGCTTTTGCCATTAAAGTCCCTCACATCATGGACTGTTAATTACATACGTGGTAAACGCTAGTATTATGAATATGCATATGGGGTTTGACAAGCCTGTCCGGATGAGTCGCACTCATATATAACGGGTAGCATAATATTGAGAAATTGAAGGTAAGTTGGCAATCCTTACCTCGGGGGCACAAACAGGTCAAGGTGCGGTTTCATGAGCTCGATGCTATAATCATATCTTATTACCCGACTTGTATTTGTTACATGTCAACTTATGAACAATACTTGTATTCAACTTATTATTTATTAAACTCTATGGATTCACTCAACCTTTGTGTTGACTTTTTAGCATGTTTATCTCAGGTTCGCAAAGTGTTAAATGCTTAGATGGGCGTGCAAGGACATGGATGGATGGACACGTGTTATTTCACATTCGATGGAACTCAAAAACTTATATTGTGTCTAAATTATGAACCTTTTGGACTCTTGTCCTGTTTAAAACTTTTGGGACCTAAATTCGTTAAACTCTGATTATATCAAATGAGAACTTTGTTTAAAAACATCTTTAAATTATTTTGATGTTTTCTATGATTTCAACTTCGATCCACAAATAACACCCAATTAAGTCTTCCGCTGTAAAACAAGTCTTCCGCTGTAAAACATGATTTTTGGGGGTGTTATATAATGAAAACCGAAACTTAACACTTATTTTCTCGAACCGAAACTTTGAAATAAAGAAAATGGACACGTTCTAGGTTTAGAGAGTTTAACGACCAAAAACAGACTTAAAACGAGTTAGATACACGCTTTCCAAAACGGGTTAAACATGACTTACGTGACTTGAAATTTTTAGGATTTCTAAGTAACTAAAACGCGTTTTGATATACATTTCTTAAACGAACGAATTACGTAACATGTTAAAACCTCACTACAAGTATATAAAGGTGCTACATTTCTTAAAATTCATATGCATGTAGTACGTGTTACATATTTCCTGAAACGATTTATATTTCTAGGTCGTGTTAGGATTCCCGGTTGATTTCATTACTTTACACTTTCGCATATACTTTGAATACTTGAGGTGAGTTCATGGCCCCTATTTCACTTGTTTGGAATCACTTTGGGGTGAGAATACATGCTTGATTATTTAAACCAATTGTTGCTTTATTCAAATACATGATCGATTTCTCAAATACTTTACTTATGATTTATTTCTCAAATACCTTACCGGTTATTTAAATACTTATTTAATTATTTAAACTCAATACTTGTTGTTTTAAATTACTTATAACTTCCAATTACTTCCTTTTGGACAAAAGTACTTAAATTACTTATAACTTCCAATTACTTCCTTTTGGATATAAGTACTTAAAAATTTATGTATTGCTTAAGTTATCACTATTTCCATTACAAATTTTCAAAGTCATGAACCATTTGTTGAACTAACGGACTTGGTATAATGTTTTACTGACGAACTGGGTGTAATGTTGAACTAACGGACATGGTATAAAGTTGAACTAACGGACTTGGTGTAAAGTTGAACAAACGGACTGGATGTAATGCTGAACTAACGGACTTGGTATAACGTTGAGCTAACAGACTAGGATTCGGTGTCATGAGCTTAGTGAAACAATAACGCTTTTCATGAGCATATTTGGAATATAATTGTTGTAGAAATCTTGTGGTCCACACTGCTTTTATATACTTAAACCTATGAACTCACCAACATTATTGTTGAACCTTTAGCATGTATTTCTCAAGTTTGTGATAGTTGTTTGACATATCATGGAGCATGAGCATTCGTCACATATTTTGAAGACTTATCCAAATATTCATCGTTCGATAACTTTTTCAAAAGCGTATTTACTTATTTTTGTAGATCTGGCATTTGTAATGATTCAAAACCCTGTTTAAACTTTATCGAATGTGTATTTCAAAAGGAATCATGTTGGTCGTTCGATGTAACTGTAACTTTGAGATATGAAGTAACGCCCAGTCACCATTCTGCTGCGACCCATTTTGGTGGTGTTGCACTGTTAACATGTATATTTTGCTGTTTATAGTTTAACTAATGGTTGGTATGTATATTTTGGTCATGATGGTTTAATTTGCTGGTTGGTATGTATATTTTGTTGATGATTGGTTAAGTGTTTTATATTTTGTTAGTATGTATTAGGGTGGCAGGTGTATAGAATGTAGGGTCTGCATTAGGGATATGGGTAGAATTGCAAATATGACAGTTTGCATCTTGCATCTTGCTTATATAGTTTGCAGGTTGCTTAGGGGTGTTTTGGAATTACCCATTTTGACTTATAAAAGTCAACAGATACCAAAAAATTAGTAACCAAACTAATGTTTGGAACTTTTAAAACATCTTTTGTTTGCATTTTTAGTTTGGGTTTGCTGTTTATAGTTTTTAGTTTGCATTGCATATGCATATTAGGGGGTGTTTAGAATAACCCATTTTGACTTATAAAAGTCAACATATACAAAAAAATGAGTATCCAAACTGCATTGTTATCACATAATTAGGATTTCCATGTTTGATCCCGGATACCCTTATATAATTATAAAGTCGACTCTTTTAAGATTTAGAAAACCCTATTGGATCACGAAGGTGATTAATCCTAGTTGTTAAGAAATACAAAAAAAACCCTAAAAACCTTAATTACACAAATCGACCAAACCCTAACATAACCAAATTAAAGGTTTTTTTTATGCAAATATAGAGATATTATTAAGAACCCTAACTAGGTTATATATGATTATGGCGGCTCTGATACCACTATAGGGTATTGGTGGTCACCCGCATGGCCTATAAAAAAAGCACATCGGAAAATAAACAGATTAAGGCAATGCAGACCAAAAAATTTGTCTACAGATCTCCTAATTAGATATATAACCTAATCTAACACGTAAAAAGGGTGTTTAGGAATTATTTGTTTATCCTACAAAACGTAAGTTCCACGACTTTTCTTGATCTGCACGGAATGCCTTCTTCTTGTTCTTGATGCTCCACGAATCACCTTTGGGTTTCTTGGGGAAAATCACCACTTGGACTACGTCAGATATCCACGGGTACTGCACAGCTAGAACTACGGCTAAGAACCTATGCAAGTTGGTGAGTGCGGAATCAGGTAAGCTATAATCGATTGTAAGTCAATTAGGGAAGTCAACTAAGTTGACTTGTAGTCGAATTTAGGGACGAACGACCAAAGGGTTTTATCCCTTTTGTTGGTTCGATCGATCGCACGCACACGAGAGAGAGGAAGAGAGATTTAGGGATTATAGGATTCAAGTGATTTCTAGTTTATGTTAGGTTTACATTTATAGGCTTAAAAACCTTTTACTAATTGCACTTGAAGTCCCTGACTTATCCTACAAGTAATACAAGTTTGACAAAGAATCAAACATCCCTCTTAGGGAGTCAGCCGATTATTCACAACCCTTAGGTTTTGTGTATTTTCCTTTTATTACTTATATATTTATCCCGGATAAATATATTAGAGTTAATTACATTTTTGGTCCTTGTGGTTTGCCGGGTATTTCATTTTCAGTCCAATTTTCAAAAAAGTAACGGATCCACTCCAAAACCCGACGACCCGTAACAATTTTAGTCCATTTTCACTTACACCGTTAGTTTGACTTATATTGACTGTTAAATGTGAGGACATATCTGTCTTTTTACGTATTTTATATATATTAAAAAAAATAGGAGTTCCATATCCATCAAAACACACTCACACATCATCTCTTTCACCCTTCTTCATCTTCATATCCATTACCCTTTTTTTACCACATGGACACATAAACCAGTCTCATCATCATATTCATATTAACACATAAACTAAACGCATAGATCAATCCCATCTTCATCTTCATAAACCAAACACATAAACATATCTCATCTTCATCTTCGTATCAGTCTCATCTTCACCAACATATAAACACACCACCACAAATATAATAAATCTCTCTTTTTTTCTCTCAGATCTGAAACCACCTATATCCACTGCTGCCATTTATACCCGCTGCCGCCATAGCCACCGCCACAGCCCGCCACCTATACCCTCTCCCCAAATTCTACAAAAATTGAAAACCCAAACCCTAGAACTTCGACTCAAATCACAAAATTAAACTTCATAAATGAATGATTCCACTCAAATAAAACAAACCTTACAACCAATTCTTCCAATTTAATAAGATAAATGAAAAAGCCCAAATTTTATAAAGGTAAAAACCCCCCTTCAAATTTTCATTTCAGTTCGAAAACTTGACTTCATAATCTTTCGAGGGTGGCGGCGGCAATGGCCGTTTGGTGTGGTGGTGGCGGTCTCGTGGTGGTGGTGGCTACGTGTGTTTGTTTTTCTTGTGAGAATGTTATGTTCATGTGTAGCTTTGAAGAAAATGGAAAGAGTTTGTTTGAAGAAAAAGAAAAATTGGTGAAGAGGAAATGTTGGTGTTTATGCAAATATCATGTTTGTGTTTGTATCTGTGTTTTTTTTAAAACATGTATATCAATATAATTAACTTAAATAATAATAATAATAATAATAATAATAATAATAATAATAATAATAATAATAATAATAATAATAATAATAATAATAATAATAATAATATAATAATAATAATAATAATAAATTTTAATAATAATAATAATAATAATAATAATAATAATAAATAATAATAATAATAATAATAATAATAATAATAATAATAATAAGAGTAAAAGAAAAATAATAATAATAATAAAAGAAAGAATAAAAAGATGGCATTATAGTCATTTACACTACAAATGTGAGGGTATTTTAGTCATTTTAAGTAGTTTAACCAGTCAAACTAACAGTCATCAACAAAATGGACTGAAATTGTTACGGGTTGTCGGGTTTTGGAGTGGATCCGAGATTTTTTAAACTTTTGGACTGAAAATGAAATACCCGGCAAACCACGAGGACCAAAAACATAATTAACTCAATATATTAACTTAGGATAATTACCGTTTTTCCCCTCAATGAAAATAATATGATATTTTCATTTCCTCGCTAATCTTATATCATTTCGTAACTCGTTTTTCATTTCCACTTGCCTGTTATGTTTAGTGTGCAACGGTGTGACCCTTGATATTTTTGTGAAGGCCATGTGAAAGCCATTGTTTCTTTGCACATAATCCTTTCATGAACCAGTGTAAATCGGTGTGTTTGTCTCTCTTCCAATAATTCGTTACGTATGATTTATATTGTTTATTTTTTCACACTCTTGCATGCAATATTGATAATTAATCTTCTTAAACTTAAAATCGCATAAAAGTACTAGGCAAATTAGATAACCCAAATGGCATAACAAGCCGGTCATACAACCCATGTTTCATCTTGAAAGCAGTCTTCCACTCATCACTATGTTTAATCTGAATTTAGTGATAACCACTACTCGGTCTTAGAAAATAATTTGGCACCTGAAAGTTGATGTAACAAATCATCAAGACGTGGAATAGGAAAATGATACCTTCTTTGATCCGGTTGATGGCTCGACTCTCCACACATATCCTCCAACTTCCATCCTTCTTTGGTGTAAGGAGTGACGAAACCATACAAAGACTAATGCTTTCTTAAATATGGCCCTTCTTCAACAATTCCCCATCATTCTCATGCTAGATATTAGGTGTTGGGAATTAAATATTCTGTAGATTAAGTATTGGGAAATTCTCTTAAGTGATTAATTCTGGTTACAGTAATGTTAATTCTGGTTGGTACCTGGTTAAGTCTGCTAGTTAAGTCTGGTCTGGTTAAGTCTGCTAGTTAAGTCTGGTCTTCGAATATTAAGTCTGGTGTTTAAGTCTAGTGATTAATTATGGTGAGTACCAAAATTAAGTCTGCTCTTCGAATGTTAAGTCTGCTTGCTAGATGGATAAGTATTGAAAAGATATTTGTGTACTAAAGTCAAGTATATACGGTAGATAATATCTTTAGACAAAATGTTCAATAACAAGTTGTGTATATAGATACATGTTGTATCTATGTTACTGACACACATAAGATAAGCTAGCATGTGTTCGACAAGACTTAACAATATTGAAAAGATCTTTCTTAGACTATAAAAGAAAGATCTTAGACTAGATATATAAGTGACTAATTAAGTGCTTAAATAATAACTGTTAAGAATATAGAACAAACACAACAATATCATAAGTCATAGAAACATAAGATTCAAGGTTTTGTAACCCTAGTGATAGTGAAGATCACTCGTATTATCTTGAATAATATTGAATTGTTTGGTGTGAACATTGCATGTTCATTGTTCGTTACTAAAGCATTACTTTCCATTTCCATAACCAAAATAACCTTCTAAGTGTGATTAAGTAGATTCCGCATACTTAATCATATTAACTCAATATATCATATACACAAAATAACAAAGGTCTAACCACCTTATAGTGTATCGATCATCCTCTCAATTGGTATCAGAGCAAGGCTGATAGAGTTAATTTAGAAGAAGAAGAAGAAATAGAAGTGGAAGCTATTCAGACAAATGTTGCTGCAAAGTTACCAATGCTCAAACAGAACGAGTTTGAGATGTGGAGGTTAAGGATAGAGCAATATTTCCAAGTGCAAGATTATACACTGTGGGAAATTATTGAAGATGGAGACTCTTTCAAGCCTACAACCACTACATCCACAGTTGAAGGCAAAGTGGTGACAACTCTGCAGACCAAGCCAACATCTGCAGAAGAAAGAATAAAGAACAAGAATGACCTAAAGGCCAGAAGTATGCTGATGATGACCATTCCAAATGATCAACTGATAAACTTCAGCAAGTTCAAAGATGAAAAGTCTTTGTTTGAGGCCATTATTGCAAGGTATGGTGGGAATGAAGCCACCAAGAAGACCCAGAAGACTCTTCTTAAGCAACAGTTTGAAAACTTCTCATCAACCAACAATGAATCATTAGACCACATGTTTAACAGGATTCAGAAAATTGTGAGCCAACTTGTGACAAATCACAATTTCAGGTCATTTTCCAAACCTTGACAATTTACTATTCATTATTGACTATTCACTGATCACTATTCATTATTTTACTATTCATCATTTTTGAAGTCAGTTTGAGACTTTGAGAAGTCGTAAAAAAAATTTACTATTCATGTGACACTATTCATTCCCAGAGGGAAATCACTATTCATGGGGATCATTCATCATGTCGTAAACTAGGTTTACGGGTATTCAAATGCGCGTAACCAGTAAGGTTTAGCTGCGTATTCATGCAACATCAGTAAGGACACATCATATAGACTAGAGTAATCTAAATATCATCAGTAACATCATTATCATGTTAGGTCATGCAGGGGTTTGTGTGATTTTCATTAACGTATGCTTAATTGTTTAATTAACGTTACCACTCAGTCATTTCTACAAACATTATACCCAATACTCCCGACTATGATCCTAATACATTTTCAAACTAATTATAATGATATAGAGATTATATTATTACTTTATCCGGTGTTTTTAAACCAATTACTATATTTTCCGTTAGGAGCTTATAACTCTGTCGGTTTGCGATATTTCAACCCGATAATCATTCTAACACCCGATTCTTGCAAGGAATATAATTTTAAAATTTTTACAACTTCATCGTACTTTATTTTACATCGTCACAATTTATTTCTAGTTAACTCGGTACCCGATAACACCTAATGTATACCTTAAACTAGCTAATACTAATTAAATGAGAGACACATGCATTAATTCACATCAAACCTTCTTCCAATAACCCACATGTGCCACCCCCCTAAACTCCCCTAATTCTTCCAACACTTGATTACAAGTACTCTTCAATTAATGTTTATGTCTTTGTGTTTCTTTATTTAATTTCCATAACACTTCATTCTACAAATCCACTAGCAAAATAAACTACATGTTCTCTCTTTTCTCTTCTTGTTGGATCGGCCAAAGGAAGAAAACCAAGATCAATCCACCATTTTTTGAAGTTCAAGTATAAAACAAGCTCTAATTTCATTCCTAGTTAGGGTTTTGTGGTAAAAAACCCTAGGTTTCTTATACATTTTCATCCAAATCTCATCAAACCATCAATTAAGCTTCAAGAACATCTCTTTGATCAGTTCATACTTTCATTTAATTCATATGATTATGTATTTCCAAGTTATACTAGTTAATCATGCAACATATTTATGTTTTAGATACCACTTTGCACATAAACTATCTTTAACACTAGATCTATAAGTTTCACTAGTGATCTCATGAAATCCACAAAGGTTGGTGATGTTTTGGACCCCATGACACCCTAAGAAGGAGTATGGTAGGATTTACGAACTTGTGGAGTTGATTTGAAGTGGTTTGATCAAGTTTAGAACCAAGAAAATGAGTTTTAACAAGTATATATAAGCTACTGTCCAAAAATGTGTAAACTGGAAAACTCATAAACTTTGGAACTATTTTGGCCTTCATATTCAGAAAGTTCTTTCAAAAACAAAACCATGGCCGCAAGAATCACTAAAACCCGACTTATAACGAAGGAGATATGAATTTTCAAAGTTAGACAACGAAAACTAAAATTCTGAAAATTTAGTTGCTGATCGTCTAGATTCAAAGGACAAAATGAGGCGTTAGACGTGATCTAGATGACCCGAACTACTGAGATTATGTTAGTTCATGTTTATACGAAGCCGTGGATATAAAGAACATAGCAAACGAGCTTATAACGACCGAGATATACACGTTTAAAGCCCGACATACCATGTTTACTTTTGACAGCCCACTATTAGAAAATGTTGTAAGTATAAAAACTAGTATTTTTACAAGTCACTAAGTTGATAGCCGATTTTCTATATGAGCAAAGCGCGTTTGATCAAAAGTCAAATGAAACGACATTAAGGTTATGTTGCAAGGTTTTCAAAAACGTCGAGTTTAATCACTAACACTTAACGTACAACATATCCCGACTAGTTTCACGAAGCCATTTTGGGCATATTTTCACAAGTAATGAAAAGTGTTATTTTTGCGACGAAAAAATTATATTTGCCGATAGAACACCAAATGAGGATCGTGGAGTACCGTTTCAACATAATTACACGCAAAGTAGTCTATAACGTAGCGAGACGTCAAAAATGTATTTTTCGTCGATAAACGTTATTTTCAAAACTAACAAGTGGTATCGTTAACATACATATTTGTGTGTGTTGCATTGTATCATTGCTTACCTTGGATCATATCATTCATGATAGGTCGCGGTTAGAGACCGAGTATCATTTCATCATATCCATTGTTGTCATTGTTGCTATATCATATCAGGTGAGTTTTCATAGCCCCGCTTTTAATTGTTTACAAATTTTCGAAATTCTCGGGGGAGAATACATTGCACTATTTTTCATGCGGACCAAAGTATACAAACTCATTACATTGCTTAAGTTACATCATTTGCCCAGATTAAAGTCCCCTTTATTATCATGAACCGTTAATTGTGAGCAAGCGAGAGTGAGTGAATAGATCTATTGAGGGTGACTCCTCCGTTCGGATTGGTAGCGCCAACTGGTCAAACGAACACATTTCATTTCTGTCTTATTAGAGTGAATGGCAAACACTCAGTTGGGGCATTTCATTTCAGTCTAGCTTCGGGGTCATGAGCTTAAGAGCTAATGTATCATTTTTATGTGGCATTGTTTTGTCCCACATTGGCTTGCATAAGGACATACCATGGAGTCGCGGAGTCGACGCGTCTCACTTTATATTTTATGTACTTATCCATCGTTTGAATTATATGAACTTGATTTCTGAAAACTTGTTTCACCTTTTGGGACCTTGTTTTGTAAACTCTGAATATTTTAAATAATCAAACGATGTATTTTCTAAACAACACTTTAGGTCATTCAATATAACTGTAACTGTGGTGCTATGATCAGTCACGCCCTTGAATGCTTCATTCCGCTGCAAGTCACGTAATTTGGGGTTGTGACAGATTGGTATCAGAGCAAAGGTTATAGCGAACTAGGTTGTCCTTTATACCCTATACTATAACTACACCATCATAGCATCTCATCATGGTAGCATAAGTGCATATTCATTATATCGCATGTGGCGATTGCGATTTCATACATATATCATTTCATCATAACCCACATTGTGTATATGGTTATTTACATTTATTTCACATCGTTTCTAACAGAGATGTCTTCAGACTCGCACCCTATTGTTATCTCGTCGGACTCTGAGTTAGCAGAGATTTCCTTACTACCCTCCATCATACTAGAGTCGATTACATTACCCTCACTACCCACTATCATTCTGTCATCAGTGGAGCCTACTCCACAGTCATCACCTATGATGTCAGAGGCTGAGACAGAACCCTTTGAGGAGAGAGAAGTCGGACCTACCCCACCACTGTCACCTGTGATCCTTCGTGGTCCTAGAGTTGTTCCAGTTATCAAGCCAGGAGAGTTTATACCCTATGGTCGAGTTTACCGTACATATCTAGGTGGGCCGCGCATGAAGCGCACTGTTGCTAAGCGGGTTCATCGTCTCACTGTCAGGTCACCAGCTGCTTTTGTATCCCTACCACCACCCTCATCACTTACTTCATCTCATCCACTCCGTCGCCGCTTGACAGCGAGGAGGAGTGTGGCCTTCAGTACTCCATCACCATTATCACCATTACCATCCCTATCATCATTATCACCACCTTTACCACCCCTACCAGATTGTGCTCCAGGTGATGCACCATAAGCACCAGTTCATCCTAGGGATCCTACTCCTGTGTCCGACCTACCGCTCAAGAAGCGGGTACGGCTTGATATCCCATCACCAGACACTTCAGATGCATCCTCTGATGCACCGCCCAGCAGGTTCGAGGTTGGTTAGAGCTCGAGGGTTATTGCTGACAGACTACTTACTGCCGCTACACTTGACTCGAGACTAGACCAGCTACAGGGACAAATTGACAGGGCAGTAGGTTATGTGGAGGAGATACCAGTGAGCCGGATTGAGGCTATAGAGGAGGAGGTCGAGGGATTAGTCTTGGGCAGAGTTGCTATAGATGCTTCATATCAGGGATTGGAGGCCCGTCAGGAAGAGAGTTCTGAGCGTATTACCCGGTTGAGGCAGGAGATGCCTGAGTTATTTGATAGGGCACAGATGTCTCAGGATGAGCACCACCGTCAGGCCAGTGAGTTAGCTTCAGTTCAGGCTAGGATGTCTGCATCAAAGAGTAGGGAGACCGATCTTCAGCTTCGAGTTCAGCACTTAGAGGAGATTGCTGTTGCTATGTCTAGAGATCTTTAGAGGATTTTCAATAGGCTTGGTGGAGAACCAGGAGGAGGTACCTAGTGTTAGACTTTTATCATGTAGCTTGTACATTATTATCCTAGTCCTGGGGTGTGGGACATAGCTTAGAACTTGTTGTCTTTTACTTGTAGTACAAACAAATATATCAAGTGTAACTCTACCATGCAGGATTTGTTGTGCTATTTTATGATATCGGTTCACGTAGACCGAAATTTTCATGTACTATATTCATGTCGTTGTGATTATACCTATGATATTTCGTGATTATTTCTCGTTGTGATTTCATTGTATTGATACATGTTGTGGTTGTATTTATACATGCTGTGGTTATATATACATGTTGTGGTTGTTTATATTGTGTATGATGACCGTTTCTATTGTGAGTTCTCATTGTGTTATTTTTGTGATTGTGAAGAATCATGCCTCCCAAAAAAAGCCACTACCGCTATGACACCAGCCGAAATCAGAAAGTTTGTTGCCAACAGTATAGAGGCAGCATTGGGTACAGAAAGAGCTGCCGTAGCTGCAGCTGCTGCTGAAACCGCTTCGCGGATAGAAACCGCGGAAGCCGCAGGAACAAATACTAATGGAACTAACGGACGTAAATGTACGTACAAAGATTTCAAGTGTGGAGATCCACCAAAATTCAAAGGCACTGAGGGAGCCACTGCCATGATTCGTTGGTTCGAAAAGATTGAATCTGTGTTTCTCTTGTGCAACTGTCCAGAGGAGTGCAAAGTGAAGTTTGCTACTAGCACACTTGTTGAGGAGGTTATGTCGTGGTGGAATTCGTATGCAAAACCCATGGGAATGGAAAATGCTCAAAAGCTTTCATGGGACGAATTCAAGAAATTGCTGACAAAGAAGTTTTGCCTACGAACTGAGGTGAAGAAAATGGAAACAGAGTTTTATGAACTAGTGACAGCAGGTAATGATATTGAGGCATATATCAGGAGGTTTCAGGAATTGGCAGCATTATGTCCGACAATGGTTCCGGACACTGAGAAGCTATTAGATAATTTCATTGGAGGATTACCTCACAGCATCCGTGGTGATGTGATTTCTTTTGACCCACAAACATTGGATGAGGCAATCAGAATGTCTCAGAAACTCATGGCTCAGATAGTGAAGAAAGAAACTACTTCAAACAGCTACAACAGCAACACCAACAGTAACCGTAACTACAACAACAGTAACTCCAACAACAACTACCGAAACAACAACAATAACAACAACCGAAACAATTCCAATAACAAAAACAACAAAAGAAATCGGGACAACAATCAAAGTGGCAATGCTATTCAACCACCACCCAAGAGACAGGAAACTGCAAAGGCCTATGTTGCTGGTCAAACTGAGAAAAGAGGTTACAATGGTACTTTACCCAAGTGCAACAAATGTCAAACCCACCATAACCCTGGAAATTATCCCAATCCGTGTGGGAACTGTAAGAAAGTTGGTCATTCGACCAGGGATTGCAAAGCTCCGAATGTGGTTGATAATCAGAAACCCCCAACAACATGTTTTGGTTGTGGAGAAGTTGGACACTTCATGAAGGAATGTCCAAAAGGAAAGAATCAGGGAAACAATAACCAAGGTGGAACAGCTAGAGTAAGAGCTTATCTCCTTGGAGGTGAAGATGTCAGGGAGGACCCGAATGTCGTTACGGGTACGTTCCTCATTAATAATCGTTATGCATCCATACTATTTGATTCAGAAGCCGATAGAAGTTTTGTTTCTACTGCATTTGCACCATTACTCAACATTGAACCAACCACATTAGACACTCCTTATCACATCGAACTAGCTAATGGTTCTTTAGTTTGCACCGACACGATAATTCGTGGTTGCACTCTCAATTTTCTTAATCACCTATTCAATATAGATCTCATGCCAGTAGAACTTGGAAGTTTCGACATTGTTATCGGTATGGATTGGTTATCTCGACATCATGCCAGAATCATCTGTGATGAAAAAGTTGTTCATCTTCCTTACGAAGGTGAAACATTGGTCATTCGTGGAGAACGAAGTGGAACCAGACTCAGTATAATTTCATGCATCAAAACAGAGAAGTACATAAAGAAGGGTTGTTATGCATTTTTGGCTCATATCACAGAAATGAAGTCGGAGGAGAAGCGACTTGAAGATGTACCAACTGTTAAAGATTTTCCAGAAGTCTTTCCAGAGGAGTTGCCTGGATTACCACCTACTCGCCAAGTGGAATTTCAGATTGATTTAGTGCCAGGAGCTGCACCAGTTGCGCGAGCACCTTATCGACTTGCACCTTCAGAAATGTAAGAGTTGTCAAACCAATTACAAGAACTCTTGGACAAAGGTTTCATTAGACCAAGTTCCTCGCCTTGGGGAGCGCCAGTTTTGTTTATGAAGAAGAAAGATGGATCTTTCAGAATGTGCATCGATTATCAAGAATTAAACAAGTTAACGGTGAAGAATCGTTATCCACTTCCCAGGATCGATGATTTGTTTGATCAATTGCAAGGTTCTAGTTTCTACTCCAAGATCGACTTAAGATCTGATTACCATCAGCTTAGAGTTAGGGAGGATGATATCCCGAAGACAACATTCAGAACTCGGTATGGTCATTATGAGTTTCAGGTAATGCCATTTGGACTGACCAACGCACCAGCTGTGTTCATGGACCTCATGAACAGGGTGTGCAAACCATATTTGGATAAGTTTGTGATTGTATTCATTGACGATATCTTGATTTACTCAAGGAGTGAAGAACAGCACCGAGAATACCTCCGAACGATTTTAGAGCTGCTTAAGCAAGAGAAACTGTACGCCAAATTCTCAAAGTGTGATTTTTGGATCCGCAGAGTACAATTTCTTGGTCACGTCATTAATAGTCAGGGACTACAGGTTGATCCAGCAAAGATTGAGGCAGTAAAAGATTGGGCAACAACAAAGACTCCCACAGAAATTCATCAATTCTTAGGACTTGCTGGATATTACAGAAGGTTCATTGAAGGGTTTTCTAAGATAGCTAAGCCGCTGACCAAGTTGACACAAAAGAACCAGAAGTACGAATGGGGAAAGAAGCAGGAGTCTGCTTTTCATTTATTGAAACAGAAACTTTGCTGCGCGCCAATTTTGGCATTGCCAGAAGGGATCGAAAACTTCGTGGTATATTGTGATGCTTCACACAAAGGACTTGGAGCAGTATTAATGCAAAACGAGAAACTGATAGCTTATGCATCTCGACAGCTTAAGAAGCATGAGAAGAATTACACTGTTGGTCCACACGAATTATGGATCTCTAAGTAGCCTTAACAACTTAGTAGACGACTTGAATAAATCAAATCAATCTAAGTGAGACACTAACACGAATTGAATTTTTATGCGGAATCTAAACAATCAACTATGAAGAACACAATAGAAACTAACTTCGTATTATTACTAATAATTTAATGAATTACAATCTTCGTCGTTATCTCTAAACTAATGTGTTAGGGTTCTTTTTATACACCAAGGAAACCCTAGATACAAAACTTGCTAAAGGATATACGTATCTTCTCCAAAGATAAGTTCATATCCTTTCCTAACTTATAGCTAACCGACTTCCTAAATATCATGACCAGACTTAATGACTAAAGTCAAACAGACTTAACTTTACATTTACTCTACCATACTTAACAATAAACAACCAGACATAACATTCACAAGACTTAACTAATAATACTAACAGACTTAATTCTGTAGTCCACCGGACTTAATTCTAGTCTTCATATTAAGTCTTCACACGTATCTTGTGATAATTCCCAACAATCCTCCCCTAACTTGATCTTCATGCTTCATGAACTTCAAGTTCCTTCTGAATAAGCTTCTGAGGATTTAATCTTGAACTCTTGGAATTATCTTGAACTTCAAAACTTCAAATCTGATCTTTAAAACACTTTGTATCAGCAAATCTGAACTTAATCTTCACAGCAACCATCTGATATGCAATCCACTTGATCTTCACAGCAACAATGACTACTTGTACATCAATACTTTTAAGTTTCATACTATTCTCATCACTTCCAGTTGTGTTAACTCCTGTGAGAGGTGAGTCATTGAAAATTAATGGATTTGATGTCTCTTTACCAATAGCCATCACTACTGGAGTAGCCAATGTTTGGTGTGTTAGACCATGGTACATTGATAACCACATGATTTTTAGTAAATCATCAACTATCAACGGATTTGTTTTGTCTTTACCGAAAGCCTTACCCTTTTGGACTAGTCAATTCTTTGATGGAATTGCACCTCATCATGGTGAATTGATTACCATTTATGGATTTCCACAGCCTTTACCACAAGCCATAATCTTGTGGGCTAGCCAACTCTTCACTATATCAGATATGGTGAGTTGAATACCATACAATTTTTGGTAAATTGCCAACCATTAACGGATTTGGAATATCTTTACCTGTAGCCGTTTGCTCAGGATTAGCCAGTCCTTGTGTGGATTAGACAAGGTGGACTGATGACCTTTTGTGTTGTTAGTGCTATGCACCTTCGCCAAGTAAGAAGTTCTAATAGTCCTACTCATCAACTTATGAAAATTCTTTCGAACATTTCAATCCAACAATGTTTCCTTCAAAGATTGTAAGTTAATTGAATCCAAAATCTATTCATATACCTCATCCCTCTTATCTGCATACAACTTCTTCTTCATCATTTCTTTGCAAACTAAAGGTGAGATGGGATATTCCACTTCTGCAAGCATATAAACATCAGCATTCTGCAAAGACAGACAATGTACTCTACAGTTATGAAAATATCTCCAACTGACAATCCTTTGCTCCTCAGGAAGTTTCCATACTACATCTGACTCAGCAGATGGCTCAAACATCACTTTCAAATTTCCCCAAAATACTCTCTCAAATTCTTCCTCAGGTAGATTATGTCCATACTTGATATTCACCAAATTGTAAAGCTCTTGGAGATCTTCTCTACTCACATCATTTAAGATTTCTGGAAAGTTAAAGTAAACAACATCAGTGTTATCTTCCCTTATAATTTGATAAGCAGCCCTCTGTCCAGTCCTAATAATTTGATACTTGACAATCTTAGCTGGTTCCTTAGAACTTTCAAGAATTGTTCCCATAGTACAACCCTCAGATGAAGGTTCTTCTTCTGATTCCTCATCTTGTACTACCTTCCTATACTTGCCTTTCCTTGCAACACTTTTTCTTCTCGTAAATGCAATGATAGGCTTTTTCACCTCTTCTTCTTTCTTTACTTCAGTTGAAGCCATTTCAACCTCTGGTTCTTTCTCAATCTCCTTTTCAGCTTCTTTAATTTGCTCAGATTGTGTCTTTTGCCTTTTGAAAAGAAGAGCATCTTCATAATCAATGGGCTTGTACCCATGATCTCTCTCATAAGCTCTTTGAAACATTCCCAAAATGTCTTCATATGGTCTTCCTTGCATCCTTTTGTAGTCTGAGTACATTGTGTGCTTCAAATAAATCTTCATGTAGCTAATTTGTTCAGCCCTGGTCATCTTCTTTGAAACCTTGGTTTTTGTTTTCTGTTTTTGAGCTTCTCTAAACTTAGACAAGAAATCCCCTAAAGCTTCATTTGCTCTTCTAGCATTCATGAAATTAGCTAGTTCTGCTGCTTTCTCATCTGTAGTCAAACCCGGAATAGACTTAATCTCCTCAAACTTTGCTTTTAACTCATCATCTCCTTCAATCAATGACATAACTGGATCATCAGATTCTTCTGCTAATCTCCTTGCATACTACTCATCTTTTCTTTTCTTTTCTTCTTCCCTGGCAGCTTCGGCTTGATCTTCTTCTTGTAGCCTTGCAATAGTAGCCAAGGTTGCTTGTTCTTCCCTTTGTTGTCTTTTGGATTTCTTTGGCTTAGGAGATTCAATGAGAATCTCTTTTCCTTTTCTTTTTGCACCAACAGACTCTTCTTAAACAGTCTTATTATCCTCACCAGACTTTTCTTTATCACCAGACTTAATATCATTACTAGCATTAGCACCAGTATTATCACCAGTATTATCACCAGCATAAGAACCAGTATTATCTTTCTCCTCACTAGAATTAACTCCTTCATCTTCGCTTTCTTCAATCCTTAACTTTCTTTTTAGCTTCTTCCTTTGTTGTTTAATCTTACTGAAGGATTGAGCCAAGGTCTCTGCTGCTTCCATGGTTTCTGGGCTTACATCCTTAGTACCAGCAGATTTGACTTAAGAAGGTGTTTTAAAACTTTGTTCTTCACCAAAACTCCTCCCCTGTTTGGAAGAATTTTCATCCTTCTCTTCATCACTAATTTGAACCCCTTTGTCCTTCAAAAGCTTCTCCAATTTCTTGACCTTCTTTACCAAGGTGATGATAGCATTGCTCAAAGCTTGATTGGACTTTTCCAATGCTGACACTCTTTGAGATAGGGTAGATTCCTCCTCCTGAATGGGACTTGAAACCTGGGTTTGTTGTGGTGAGGGTGTAGGAGATGGTGTAGGTGTAGCTGCCCTGGCTGGAGATGGTGATGGACTTGGTTGTGGTGTGGGTGACTTAGGTTGTTCCTGCGCTTGCTCTTCAGTAGTTGGCTCTTGTGCAGCCACAGATGTACCTGCAATGTTAGTAACACCAACAAGTATAGCAGGCAATAAAGGCCAATGGGCCCCATCAAAACCTCTTTTCATATTTGCAAAAATTTTGGTTGTAAAGGCCACACTTATGTATATCTGCATTTTATCTTCAGGTTCAAAATTTAAAATCATTTGCAGAAATCTTAGGTACATTAAGAACTTATGTTTTTCATTTTTGACATTTGCAACCATGCCATCAAAAATCATTTTTGAAAAATTAAATTTCCTTCCAAGTGCAAGACAGACCAATGCAGAAGCAATGTTGCTTCCAAACTGATCCCATACAGCACTCTTGGGGCTTTGGAAATGGAGCAAATGATGTATCAAAAACTTCCACTGTGGTGTATTAGAGCTTTTCCAAAAAGTAAAAGTACCATCAGTGGGATATCCTATGGTATTCATACCCTCAAAAAGATCATCATTAGGCAATATGTATTCCCCTAAAGTATCACCCAATTTGAGACTACTCCTAATGGAGGCTTCAGTAATGGTAAAGTCATGAGTGTCAACGGTTGCCCTTAACTGTGGTGTACCATCAGCAAGGGCTTCATAGGTCACAGACCCCCAAAATTGCCTAACAAGAGACGCATAAATAGTAGGGTTATGAGTTAACGTGTACCGAAGATTAGAACCTTTCAAGAAATCTACTATTTTCGCAAACCCGTCACTTTGGTGTGGTTTCTTCAAGAAACCGACTTGATTGTGCTTGTCAACAAACTTTAGTGAAGCCATTGATGAGAGAATGACTAAGTGCTGGTTGAAAATTAAAATTAGGGTTTTTACTGGTAGTAGAAAAGCAGAGTAAATCTTGGCCGTGTATAAAGATTTTAAAAATGAGAAGTAAATAATGGATAAAGATGAAAAATGAATTAAATCTTATCCATTTATACCTCGTTTCTCAAAAATATCAACGGTCAAATTTTGAATAAGATAAAAAATCTTTATTTGACTGACCAGACCTAACGGTAATAAATTAATTACATTTAACACTACCAGACTTAAAATTGGTCAACCAGATTTAATCATTGACTCACCATACTTAACCAAGTTTGCACACAAACACTTACTGATATCGTTAGCAAGGCTTTACATCATCACCAATCCACATTCTTTCTGCAAATGTTAGTCTCAACACCAAGAAAAACATAGAAACAAACAAAAATACAAGAAAATTCAAAGAAATTAACTACCAGATTTAAAACTTAATGCTACTAAAAAAAATGTTAGATATACAAACTATACATTATCCTCCCCTTAAATGTAAGCTACCAAAAATATATATATAATATATATATATATATATATATATATATATATATATATATATATATATATATATATATATATATATATATATATATATATATATATATATATATATATATATATATACTTTGAACAACTAATTACTATAATTAATTGAAAAAGGTATAAAAGTTTTGGTCAACCCCCTAAAAGTACCATAATTACTATAATTAATTTATGCCTGCAAGTAATTAAATCCTTTACCAACCGAACATTGAATTGCCTTAAGCTTCCATTGGCTCTATAAAAAGCCTCAAATCTTCAACACAAATTCATCACATACCACAGAAAACTTTCCAACACAATGAATCCTTCCCCATCAAACATTGTAGAGATTTCGTCCGATTCTTCTTCAGACTTATCTTCTAGAGGATGGAGCGGATATTTTCCACCAAACTACACTTCAACCTCAAGAAACAAACTTTCAAAGAAAAAGGTTGAAACAACCTCTTCTGACGAACCTTCAACAGATGAACTTCCACCATATGTGGATGATTCATCCTCCTCTTTTGACTCATCTGATGATGACGATCTCCAAGTGCTATCAGTCTTACTAACAAATGAGTTTGAAAAGGCTGCATCATCAATGAGAAGGATCCCTGTGCCTGAGAAGAAGCAAAATCCAAAGCCAAGAACAGTAGTGCTGGGACTCCCTTGCAAAAAGGTGTCTAAGGCCATTGGTGGCAGAGGAGTCCACAAAACTATGCCTGACTGCAAAGGGAAAGGAAAGAGGAAGATGGAGTAGTGGTCTGGGTTGTTGATGTAGATGTTTGGTTCTAATGAATATGTATAGGCTTTTGTTTTGTGTTTGTAAGTTGCATCTGAGAATGCAACCATTGGATTATGAATGAATGAAAGCTCCATGTTTCTTTGATACTATTGTGACCCAATTATACTAGCAACAATAAAATCTTACTACTGCAAATCAGAGTTAACCAAAATATACAAACTAAACAAATAATGGTTAATGGACAACAATAAGCCTCCCCATAGGCTTATGCCTCCCCTCAATCATAGCTATGCTGATTAAATTCTAATACTAACAGAATAAAAAAAAATTAAAGCTACCAGAATTAAAAATAAAAGTCCAAGTGCTGGTTAGTATAGAAACTTTACATTTTGGCCTCCCCTTAAGTCTAACCTCCCCTTAAGTCCAGCTATGGGTTCATCATACCAATGCTAACCACTAAGTAATTAAACCTAGGGCCATCTAACGGTTTAGTTAAGAGGTCTGCAACATTGAAATCTGTGTGTATTTTCTCCACTCTAATTAGCTTCTTTTCATAGCAATCCCTAATAAAGTGATGCCTGATTTCTATGTGCTTAGTTTTAGAGTGATAAACAGGGTTCTTAACTATACATATAGTGCTTTCATTATCTATGTGAATTATAGTGTTCATAAAGTTCAAACCATAATCCAGCATTTGATTCTGAATCCACAAGACTTGTCCACAGCAATTGGCAGCTGCAACATACTCAGCTTCAGTTGTTGATGTAGCTACAATTGTATGCTTCTTGCATTGCCAAGAGATTAATCTTCTTCCAAGTAATTGACAACCTCCAGTTGTGGATTTCCTATCAAGGCTTGCACCTGCATAGTCACTATCTGAATAGGCGTCCAAGTCAAAAGATGACTCTCTAGGATACCAAAGGCCCAAATTGGGTTTACCCTTTAGGTATCTAAAGATTCTCTTCACAGCATGAAGATGTTAAGTCTTTGGGTTAACCTGAAAACGTGAACAAACACAGACTGCATACATAATGTCAGGTCTAGAAGCAGTAAGATACATTAGAGAACCTATCATTGATCTGTAAAGATGCACATCTACATCAGCAGCAACTTCATCCTTTGTCAAAGGCACCTTGTTCTCCATGGGAGTGACTGCAGTCTTCACAGTTATAAATTCAAACTTCTTCAAGATCTCTGCAACATACTTGTCTTGAGAGATAAAGAGTCCATCTGCTTGTTGTTTCACTTGCAGTCCTAAGAAAAATGTGAGTTCACCCATAGAACTCATCTGAAATCTCCCTTTCATTAATGCTTCAAACTCCTCACACCAAGACCTTCTAGTAGAGCCAAAAATGATATCATCCACATAAACTTGTACCAAAATGATATCCTTCTTGTCCCTTTTTATAAACAAGGTCTTGTCTATCACACCTCTGATGTACCCATGTTCTTCTAGAAACTTGGAGAGTGTGGCATACCAAGCTCTGGGAGCTTGATGGAGACCATATAAAGCTTTGATGACTTTGTACACTTTCTTGGGTTCTGCTGGATCAACAAAGCCAGGAGGTTGATGAACATATACTTCTTCCTCAATAGTGCCGTACAGAAAGGCACTCTTCACATCCATCTGATAGACTATGAACCCCATATATGATGCATAAGCTAAAAATAACCTAATAGCCTCAATCCTGGCTACAGGAGCAAAGACCTCATCATAATCTATCCCCTCCTCTTGTCTATACCCTTGTGCTACCAATCTTGCCTTGTTCCTAACAACTACTCCTCTTTCATCCTTTTTGTTCCTGAAGACCCACTTTGTGCCAATCACCTTAGCTCCACTTGGTAGATCTACAAGAACCCAAACTTTCTGCAATTTGAATTGCAACAACTCCTCTTGCATTGCTTCCACCCAACTCTCATCTTCAAGTGCTTAAGAGACGTTGGTGGGTTCCTTTTGAGAAAGGAAACAAGCAAACAAGCAATGTTGTTGGTCCTTGTGGTTGACCCTTTTCTGCTTCTTATTAAGACTGATAAGTGCATGAGATGTAGGAATCTTTTGCACTTTACTTCTGGTTTGAACAACTGATTGAGGATCACCAATTATCTGACTTTTGGGATGAACTTTGTGAATTCTGAGGGTTGGAGCTGGACTTACATCTACTTCAGTGGGTAGGTTGTTGAAATCAGTGACTACCCCTTCTTCATCATATGAAGCCCCATCAAAAATGCCTTCACCTGGCTTATCAAAGACCTCAAGTTCAGGCATCTCAGAATCATCAAAATCAGCATTTGGAGTAGACTCAGGTTGAGCAGAATTAACAGCATCACTACCAGACTTAACAGGGTTAGTGCTGGTAGCCTTCTCTCCACCAGAATTAATCATGGCACTACCAGAATTAACTAAATTAGTGCTGGTAGCCTTTTTCCCAAGATACTTGACAGCCAAAGCATCTATTTCTTCTTTGAAGGATAAGATTTCTTCTGAAACTTTTGTAGGAGAACCCTCCTTTTTTTTTGGTTGAGGCTTGATCACAGTTTCCTTCCTATTTGTAGAAGATTTCTTTGTTCCTTCATTAGCAGCAACATGGTCGACTTCTGTGGTAGGAATCACAATAAGCTCCTCAATTTCTTTGCCTTAATCAGCAGTGCTTGCATCTTGAGTACCTGCATTGTTAGGCACTTCTATGGAACCTGCATCAGGGTTAGCTTGATTCTCCTTGGAGACAGGAATATAGTTCATAGAATCAGTTAAATAATCAAGATCAAACGACCTAGTCCCTTCACATTGGGTTTTTCCTCAAGAAAATTAACATGCAGATTTTCTTCTACTTTCTTAGTCACTAAATTGTAAACCCTAAAGGCCATACTATTCAGTGAATACCCAACCAGAAACCCCTCATCAGACTTCCCTTCAAATTTTCCAAGCACACTCAAGGTATCAAGAATGGTAACATGACACCCAAAAGGCCTTATATAGCTAACAACTGGTTTATGGCCAAAAATAAGCTCATAAGGTGTTTTATTCTGAGGCTTGGTCACTCTAACCCTATTGAATATGTAGCAAGCAGTTGCTACTGCTTCAGCCCAAAAGGTTGTAGGTAAGAATGAGTCTGCTAGCATGGTTCTAGCTGCCTCAATCAGGGTCCTGTTCATTCTTTCAGCAACTTCATTTTGCTGTGGAGTTCTAGCATTGCTTTATTGTTGCTTAATTCCTTTTTCACCACAAAACTCAATCATGCTCCTATTTTTAAATTCTGTGCCATTGTCACTCCTAATGATCTTAACCTTGTGATTTAGTAGGTTTTCTATCTGCCTAATGAACCTTTGAATTAAATCAGGGGTTTCATCTTTTGTGGACATAAAGAATACCCAACAATATCTGGTGCAGTCATCAGTAATGACAAGGCAATAGCTAGCGTGGTTGATACTTCTAACAGATGTAGGGCCAAACAGATCCATGTGTAAGGTATGCAAAGGCTTAGTAACAATCCTATCTAGCTTAGCCTTACATGAAGCTCTATGCTGTTTGCCCTTATTACAAGCTGCACATGCATGGTCATTCCTAAAAACCTTGGAAGGTAAGCCTCTAACTAAATTACCCTTCACAAGTTTGTTCATATTCTTGAAATTAACATGACCTAACCTTTTATGCCACAATTTAGATTCATCCAATGTGGCTTTTGCAAACAAACAGGCAGAACCTTTTGCAACTTCAGGTGCTTTCATATCAAAACTGTACATGTTGTATTGTCTAGGAACTTTAAGAAGGATCTGACTTTCATCAGGCATCTTAAAGTCTGAAGTCAATACAAAACATTCAGTTTCACTAAAAAGCACCTTATGCTGCTTATCACAAATTTGTGATATTGAGAAAAGGTTAAACTGCCCTAGTTCTTTTACAAAAGATACATTGTCAAATTCTAAATTGCCTACAACAATTCTACCTTTACCAGTTATCTGACCTTTACTTCCTCCAAAGGTAACAGAACCTCCTTAGAATTCTTGAAAATCTTTCAGATGATTCTTGTTACCAGTCATGTGCCCAGAGCACCCACTATCAAATATTCCTTTGTCTTCCATGTTCTTTAGTGGATGTTCCTGCACAAAAGTAGAGAAATTAGTTTCTCTTTAAGACCCAAGCCTCTGAAGACTTGGATCTGCCCTATGGATCAACATATTTATAAGTCTTATATGAGCTTGATCCACCTTTGGTCTTGGATTCATAGGTAAGTGTGTTCTTAAAAGGATCCCAAGACCAATATGCTAGGGTCTTAACAGCAGATTCCCCATTTTCCCTTACAACATTTGAACTTGAAATTTGTGCTGTATTATTAACAAAAGGACTTCTCACAGGTGAATGATGTTTATAAAAATTGTTTCTCTGATTATATGAATTCACCTGTGGTCTATTTACTGGTTGTCTGGGTCCAGAATGATTAAAACACCCAGAATTAACACTTGGCCTCACATAATTAACATTGTGACCAACAGAACTAACATTTGGTCTACCAGAATTCGAATTTGGTCTACCAGTATTAACATTTGGTCTACCAGAACTAAAATTTGGTCTACCAGAACTAACAGATGACCAACCAGAATTAACATTAGGCACACCACAATTAAACTGTGCTGGTCTAGTCATAAACTTATTAGCATGATTAATCTTGTTAGCATTATTCCAAACTGGTTAATCATTCATGTGGCCAGCATTAACATTCTTATTCTTTCTTAGTTCAGCCTCTCTTTTCATCCTAACCTCATGAAAATCACAGTCCCTAATCAAATGACTTAGACTACCACACACAAAGCATCTTTTAGAACCAAAATTGTGGTTTCTATTATACTCTCTTCTCATCCTATCTGGTTTTGGTGACTCATGATTTCTGACAGACTTCCTAGGAGATTTTATGTGAGTATCACAACTAGGTTTATCTGTATGAGGTTTGGGTTCACTATTTTTGACTGATTTTGACTCAAAAATATTTTTAGGTGCACTCTCTGATTCTGAATCAGACTGCTCAGAGACATCTCTAGTAGATCCTTCACTATCATTGGTTTGACAAGTGGAGTATTCACTAGATTTGTCATCTGAGTTGCCTGTCTCAGGATAGATAGGACCCTTTTTACCATATACAAACAAGGAGTCATCTAGGTCTTTCTTTTGTAAAGGAGTGTAATCTCCACTTAATGGAGGTGGCACCCCTTTAAAGTCATCAGATTTAACAAACCGATTGTACACTGGTTTGCCAATAGAATCTTCTTTTCTACATTTGAAAACAGATCTGTCCATCTCTTCCTCATAGCTTAGAACTTCACTATCTGACTGTATTCCATAACCTAAGCCAATCTTACTTGTAGAGCTCACACTAGATGCTATTATCTTATCCTGACACTTAGCAGAATGAGTCCATTTATCTAATTTCTTTTGCAATTCATCTCTTTCCTTAACAGCTTTTAAGCCTGCTTTCCTATATCTCTTAAGTTTTTCATCTTTCTCATATACCTCATTAGCTTGAAAGGTGAGTTTTTTGTTTAAAGAAGCTTGTTTGTTTTGATAGTTATCTATTTGTGCTTCTAAAGTTTTAACAGCTTTAGTATAAGCAAGAATTTTTGCTTCCTGATCACCTATTTGTGTTAATTGTTCATCACACAAAGCTTTAAGATGATTATATGAATCAATGCATAATTTTGAGCACAAAGATACCTCATTACTGGACCCAATAGCCATAAGTGCATGGTTTGGCTCTTCATCCTCAGGTGTGTGTTCATCCCAATTCACAGCTCCAGCTTCCAATGTCATCAAGCTCGTCTGATTCTTCCCCATCTTATCATCATCTTGAAAGTCAGAACCCTTCTTCTTTTTCCAATCAGTAGTCACTTTT
The DNA here is from genome assembly GCA_021014915.2 of Artemisia tridentata subsp. tridentata. NCBI lineage: Eukaryota > Viridiplantae > Streptophyta > Magnoliopsida > Asterales > Asteraceae > Artemisia > Artemisia tridentata. The sequence continues at coordinate 235,640,894 of CP139502.1, read as the reverse complement.
TCTGTGAAATTTCTGGCAAAGTGACCATGCTTGTGACAATTGTAGCACTCAATAGTCCTCCTATTGTATCCCACTGGTGACTTCCCATCAAGCTTAATGTTCCTCCCAGTCTGCTTGTAAAACTTCTTAACCCAGAAAGCAATCATGGCAATTTGCCATTTGATATCCATTTCTTCAACTTCAACTTCATTGATCTGCTCAAAATCTTCACTGATGAAATCTTGATCTTCTGGTTCCTGAGCAAGAAGTGAGTGAATTACTTCATCAGCAAAGCCTGCTGGATCATCTCTCTCTTTTCTCATGCTGCTAGGAGAAGTTTCATAACCACCAGAATTAACGCTGCCAGACTTAACCTTGTTAGTGTTGCTCTTGCCTTGAGAAACAAAAGCAACATTTGTAGAACTTGAAGATGCTTTTCCTTGGATTTCCTGTTCAAACACCTTGAGGTTGTTGTACAGGTCATCAGTAGCCATGGTGTCAATTTCACCATTCATCCTCATGGTCAATGTCACACTTGACCATTCTTTTGGTAATGCTCTAAGAAACTTCTGGTTTGCATCTTCTTCTGAAACAGCTGTACCATGAACCTCCAATTGTGATAGAAGATGTTGAAACCTATCATAAGCTTTTTCCAACCCTTCTGAACTGGATACAGTAAAAGCTTCAAATTCCTGTTTAAGAACAGCCTTCTTCATCTTCTTGGAGTTAGCATTCCCTCCAAATCCTTTCTTGATAGCCTCCCAGATTTCCTTGGCATCATTCATGCCATGAAACCTTCTCAGATGTTCTTTAGGAATTGCCATTAGCAGCATAGTCTTGGCCTTCTTCTCCTTTTCAACAGCCCGTATCTCTTCAGCAGATACTGGTGGTAATATCCTTATTACTCTATCTGTACCTTGTGAAATCCTTTTCTTCGAATTCCCATTCTGTATGACCTTCCAGACTTTGCTGTCAATATACTCCAGATAACGTTCCATCTATATAGCCCAGATGTCATATTCTTCTCTTTTTAGGATTGGGAGTTTTATGTTGGATATGGTTGTTGTTGCAGAGATGGGTTGTTGTTGTTTAGATGTGCTTGCTTCAGGTTTTTCTTCATCATGGACTGATTTTTCATTATCACTGTTGTGAACTGAGAAACCATCATTCTTACTAGGATTTTCTAAGCCAGACATGTTGCAGGGTTTAGGTGAATGAATTTAGGGTTTGGTTGTTGTGTTTCTTCAAACTCAAAGTCTCTTAGGCTCTGATACCACTTGTTGGTCCACACGAATTATGGATCTCTAAGTAGCCTTAACAACTTAGTAGATGACTTGAATAAATCAAATCAATCTAAGTGAGACTCTAACACGAATTAAATGTTTATGCGGAATCTAAACAATCAACTATGAAGAACACAATAGCAACTAACTTCGTATTATTACTAATTATTTAATGAATTACAATCTTTGTCGTTATCTCTAAACTAATGTGTTAGGGTTCCTTTTATACACCAAGGAAACCCTAGATACAAAACTTGCTGAAGGATATATGTATCTTCTCCAAAGATAAGTTCATATCCTTTCCTAACTTATAGCTAACCGACTTCCTAAATATCATGACCAGACTTAATGACTAAAGTCAAACAGACTTAACTTTACATTTACTCTACCAGACTTAACAATAAACAACCAGACTTAACTGTCACAAGACTTAACTAATAATACTAACAGACTTAATTCTGTAGTCCACCAGACTTAATTCTGGTCTTCATATTAAGTCCTCACACATATCTTGTGATAATTCCCAACATACACTACTCACGACTTAGAGTTGGGTGCCGTGGTTTTTGCACTCAAGATTTGGAGGCACTATCTTTATGGAACTAAGTGTGTAGTATTCACGGACCATAAGAGCTTACAGTATATACTTGATCAGAAGGAACTCAATATGAGGCAACGTCGTTGGTTGGAACTACTTAGTGATTACGACTGTGAGATCAGATATCACCTAGGGAAAGCCAATGTTGTGGCAGATGCACTCAGTCGGATGGAACGACTCAAGCCTTTGAGAGTCAGATCATTGGGAATGACAATCATTTCGCCACTACCATCAAAAATCCTCGAGGCTCAGGTAGAAGCACTCAAGGAAGAAAACCTACCAAATGAGACACTTAAGGGAATGCAAGATAATGCAAACGGATTAGTAAGGATATCAGATGGAGTACTATGCTTCAAGGATAGAAGTTAGGTACCTCTCTATGGTGGAATACGAGAGTTGATCATGCACGAGTCGCACAAGTCAAAGTACTCTATTCACCCAAGTTCTGATAAGATGTATCAGGAGCTCAAGAGACTTTATTGGTGGCCCAATATGAAAGCAGAGATAGCTACGTATGTTAGCAAATGTCTTACTTGTGCTAAAGTAAAAGCCGAGTACCAGAAACCATCAGGATTAATTCAGCAACCAGAGATTCCCTAGTGGAAGTGGCAACGCATTACAATGGATTTCGTCACTAAACTTCCCAAGACAACAGGCGGTTACGATGCTATTTGGATAATCGTTGATCGTCTCACCAAATCAGTCCATTTCATTCCAATCAAAGAGACTTATTCTATGGATCAGCTCACCAGACTTTACGTCAAGGAAATAGTTTCAAGGCACGGTGCACCAATTTCCATCATTTCCGACAGAGACTGTCGCTTTACTTCAAACTTTTGGCAATCATTGCAAGATTCATTTGGAACTAAATTAGACATGAGCATTGCCTATCACCCTCAGACCGATGGTCAGAGCGAGAGAACAATTCAAACATTGGAAGACATGCTGATGAGGCGAAAAGTGTACCGCTTTTAAGGGGTCATTTAAGCCCGAAATCGTATTTATTTGATCAAATATTGCCCTAAATCGTTCCTTTTGTCATTTTAGGTACTTTTGAGGAGAAATCTGGAAAAGGAGGCATTTTGGACGTTTTTGGAGCATTAAAGTGAAGAAAACGGCAAAGTCTCAAGAATCGGCTAAAAGTTACTCTTGACGGCGTCACAATTAACATGGGACGGCGTCATGCCTTGGCAAGAAAAGTTGGATGTGAAATTTACTCATGACGGGCCAGTGAGTTTGCATGAGAATTCTGACGGCGTCACGCTTTAACTAAATCAAGGGCGTCACGGCTTAAATCTTAAGGGGACGGCGTCACGTTCATGATCCGACGGCGTCAAGCCTTGATAAGCCAGAATGGATTTTGGTAGAGCTAAAGAGGGACGGCGTCAAGATGGTCATCCGGGAACCCTAAAAGCGGCGAGGTGACGGCGTCACAATCCATAAGGTGACGCCGTCAGATGTCAAAGTCTATATATAGTTTTCTAATTTTTTGTCATTAAGGAGAGCTTAGTGTGTGGAATTTTGGGATAAAACCCTAAGACGATTTTAGCTACTTTTTCAGGGCTTCTTGCCTTGAGATCTTCCATGTTTCATTGAAAGATAAGTTATCAATTAATCATTCAATATGTCTATGTGTTGTTTGATTCTATCTTATGCTTGTCTTTTGTTTAACATGTTAGGCTAATTTTATCTTGTGTTTGCTTAGATCTAATGAAACCTAGCTATTGATTATTGGTTGTTAGTGTGTTATTAGTTGTATTGGATGATTGTTTATCTATGTTAGGCTTAAGAAAACTGGCTAACTTCCTATTCGGTAACTTGCTTGAACGTCTTAAGAAACATGAACCAAACGCGTACTAAAGGTTTTTATGGTTGTATTTAATGCACAAGCGAATTCTAGTGATCCCATGTTAGGAGCTTCCTAGCCGGCTCGACATAGGAGTGAAGTAGGAGCTTGTAGAGTTTGGGGAAGTAAGTACGCCACCCCACGAATGGTATTAAGGAATACACCCGTCATCCACGCGACTAATACACACTAATTAACCGGTAAAAGATAGTTAGGGAGTAAGGAAATCTAAGTAAACACATTTCTCTACACATAAGTTTCTCACCACTTTTCATTTTTGTTATTTTATTTTATTTGCATTTGTAGTAATTTGGGTTAGTTGACTAGCAACTAATTCCGCCCACTCCTTCAAAACCCGAGATTTTACTTGCTTTCATAAAATTATAAAAACATAAAAAGAATCTTCCTCAACCCTTAGACCTAATTAGAGTAGCCTTTCACACCTAACGAACACTATTCCCTGTGGAGAACGATCAATCCCCCGTACTTACCACTACACTATACTACATCGGTCAGGTACACTGCCTGGTGGGGTTGTAAGCCTCTTGAGATCCCTCGAGAGGTAAAACCTGTTGTAAGGTTGCAAAACCCACGCATCAAGTTTTTGGCGCCGCTGCCGGGGAATAGTTATTGTTTAGGTTGAATTTTTATTTCTATTAGGTCTACTCACTAGATTCCTTTCTAGTGAGATTTTTATTTTATTTTTCTAGGTTTTCTTTAGTCTATCTATTTTCTTCGTGTCTTTGTTCGTAACCATTACCGTCCGACATCATGGAAGATGGTAATATCCTTAACCCACACAACCCACCACCACAACAACCACCACCACCTCCTAGAGCCCGTACTTTAGGAGAGTATTCCCGTCCTAGCCACCACGGCTATCGAAACACCATTGAGCTCACTCAAGGAGCCAATATCACACCCTTGCGATCCGACACCATCCGGTTGGTGCAAAGCGGATGCGCATTCCATGGACTTCGTTCTGAAGATCCTAATCAACATCTCAAGGACTTTCTTAAAATCGTTGATTCTATAGACCTTGATGTTGCCACTCGAGAGACGACCCGATTGCGTCTCTTCCAATTCTCTCTGCGGGACCAAGCTAGTCAGTGGCTAGAACGTCAACCCGCAGGATCCATCACCTCTTGGGATGATCTCACCACTCGTTTCCTTGCTCAGTTTTTCCCACCGGGAAGAACTACCAAGCTAAGGAATGATATCTTGATGTTCCAACAACGTCAAGGCGAAACTCTCTATGAGGCATGGACTCGATTCAAGGACTTACTCCAAAAAGTCCCTCACCATGGCATAGAACTTTGGCTCCAAGTCCAAATCTTCTATGACCATATCAATCTCTCCACGAGGCAAACCATTGACCAATCGGCCGGTGGCAAGCTACGTGATCTAAGTGCGGAACAATCATGGGCTCTCCTAGAGGATCTTGCTCTTTATGACAACGAAAGTTGGAGTGATCCCCGTGATTTGAATAAAACGGTCAAGGCAATATCTTTGCCTTTGAGCAATTCAAGCACTTCCGACTGTAGGATCATAGAACTTGAAGACCAAGTCAAGTTTCTCATGAAATCCTACGAGGCTCCTAAACCTTCAAGTCAAGTGAACAAAAATCATTCTTCATGTGAATTATGTATGTGGTCCCCACGACACTCGTGATTGCATGGAACTCCCCGAACAAGCTTTTGTGGACTACGCATCCTCGCGTACCGACGGAGCGGGAGATAAGTGGTACACTTTCAAGCCCGAGCCAAACCCTTATGGTGATTCATATAACCCCTCATGGAAAAATCACCCGAACCTTAGGTGGAAACAAAACCAAAACACACAACAACCCAATTCTTCCAACCCACCTACTCGTTTCCAATCAAGCGGTTCCAACTCGAACCGTACTTTCAACAACAATCCTTCCGGCAATGGTAGTACCAATAACTTTGAAGGATTGATGTCTCAATTTATGGCATCTCAAGAAGCTCGGATAGCTAGATTCGAGACCGAATTCAATCAACAACAAACTGAGATGACCATATAAATTGACAACTTGTTGAAAGCCCTCCATAACCAAGTGTTATCACCTCCACATAAGGACGCTAGGAACACAAATAGCGGACCCCAAGTAAAAGACCCCTCTTCATCCAAACACGTCCACTTTGTCAACATTGTCACTATTAAACAAATTGATAGGAATGAGGATAATAGTGAACCTAAGGATGAGGATAGGAAAGTCGAGGTTGATAAGGAAGTTAGGACAAGTGTGATTGAAGAAGTAGATGATGATGAGGACTACTTCAATAGGCTACCCACTAAGGAAGAGCGCGCATATCATACAAACTTATTCGATGACCCCGAAACACCATACTTCCTAGGTAAACCAATCATTGAAATAGGCGACCCTTCTAATCTCAACATACCATGCAACATCGGACACCTACATGTGTGGAAAGCTTACATCGACCTTAGATCGCCCATAAACATCATGACTAGAGCCCACTACAACTTGATAATGAAAAATCAACTTGGGTATAGGATGTTCCCTGACAAGGGTTGGATGAGTAACTTCACGGGAAGAGTTAAGGGATTACCGGTTTATGTAGGAAACTTCACCTATGTCACCGACTTTGTAATTGTAGAAGATATCCGTCCAATAGTCGATGCATCCTTGACTCAAGTGGTTTTTGGAAAACCATTTGTTGAGGTCTCTAGAATGACTTATGAACCTTCCTTAGGGATAGTTAGATTTAAGGATGAGACCGATGAAGTAAGCTACCAAATGCCATATAAGATAGAACAATTCCAACACTTGTCAAATGTTGAGAAGGAGCTTAAACAAGCGGTCTACTATAGGAATGATAAGGATAGAAGTAAAGGAGTAGACTATGTTATGGAAAGGATATTCGGTTTCTACAAGGATTGTTTGAAATTAGGACCGGAATATAAAACCGGGAAGGAGAATGGCCTAGGAACCGTGACCGATGATGGAGTCACGTAATGTACGTGACTTTGAGTCTAGCTACAAGACTCGTTAATAAAGAAAAGCGCTTCTTGGGAGGCAACCCAAGCTTTATTTGTTTTATTTGCTTTGTGTGTTTATTTATTTGTTTGTTTGTTTTTATTTGTTTCCGTATGTGTGTTTAATTTTTATCATTATTGATTCATGTTCAAAAGTAATTTGTGAAAATGCTTTATGTTGTTTTTAACTTCGTCTTAACTACATATAAAGGTATTTTGCAAAAGATAAGTGTAAGGGAAATCTAAATCGGTTTATTAGAACACAAATTAACATGAATCGTAATAATATTAAATTAACATACATATTCGTATTTGTTTGAGTCAAATGCTTGTATCGAGTCATAATGATGTTTTGCAGGATTTCCAGGAAGTAAGTTAAAGGTTTTTCCAGAAATTTTCCGGAAACTTAAAACGAAAATTTTTGTCAGGTCATTTCTGACGGCGTCAGGGGTTATAACCTGACGGCGTCAGATTTAATTTCCAGAAATTTTTGAAAATTTTGTTTTCATAAAAAGTTTTTATTAAAATCTCCAACTTATAATCTCCAGGAATCTGCAAAGTTATCATTCCACAAGCATTATATCCTTATATATAGATTTTATCCCGCCGATGTTATGCAGGTTTTCGTGTTTGTTTTCTCAGGTTCAACAGGTTATTTTGGACAAGGAAATGTTTTGAATCAAGCTTATGGCGATGCATTAGTCATGGAGCTTCAACATTCTCTTTGGAGGAAGATTTAACCGTGTAATTTCATTATCCAACGAGCGAATCAGGGGAGTATTTGATTTCATTCTTTTACTTTATTCTTTTACATCTTGTTATTTGAACATTGGGGACAATGTTCATCTTAAGTGTAAGGGGAGGGTAAAAGTACGATTTTAGAGAATACAATTGCGCTTGATTTTTGTTTGTTTGATGGTAGATGTGTAATAAAACTGAGAGAAATACTTGTTAAGGTAATTTTAGTGCCAAATTTAAAATTTTTTACAACATATAGGAGTGAAACTTTGATCTTAATGAGCGTCTCATGGATAGGAGTTATATGACTAGCACAAAAACCGTACCACTAAAAAATTTTCCACCCCCAAATATGTGAGGTTCGCCCCTAGAATTGGTAGGAAAAGCATTTATGCTATGATGTGTGTACCGGTAGCACTTAGATTCTAGAACTTGCGTTAGGACCATTCCGAGGCCACAAGTGAGACTACATTCGTGTAGTTAGATTTACTACATGATAAGAGGCATTAGGATTAACCCATTGTTTTACACCTGTGTTTTTGTTATAATTACATTGGCTACATTGGTCAAGTAATTCTCCCACACCCTTTGCGTTGTACTCATTTTTAGTACACGATACCCCTAGTACACCCCTCAGAGCCTATCTTTTCGTTTCGACCTTTAAGCATTTTACTTAAAGGAAGAATTTGTTACACCCCACTTAAATGTACACCCAAATCGCCTTAGCCTACCTTGTATGCACTCATTTTTAGTGCATTATTGTTACAACATTTGTTTAAACCCAAGTTAATTATCTAATTGATTACATGGTCGCTAAGTCGAGTCATATCCTTGTACATATTGTTTTGGGACGATTGGGACTCATGGGTAAAGTACTAGTGTAATGGAGTAATGGGGAAGAACATCATTTATTACCCCCATATGTGCTAAATGCTTTAAAAGTACTCCAAGTTTTTCAATTATCTTAATTCGAGTAATTAGAATAGTTATTTGTAAAGTTATGTAAAAGTTCAAGTGTAAGGGGATGCAATGCCCCTTTGATGTATTATTTTGGATGGTAGGGTAAAAGTGTATGCAAAAAAAAAAAAAAAAAAAAAAAAAAAAAAAAAAAAAAAAAAATCGAAAAAATCAAGAAAAATACAAAAAAATGAGAAAAAGAAAAATAGAAAAAACATACGGACTACCATCCCGTTTTATTTTATGTTTATTTTATGTTTATGTTATTTTGTTTCTAGCTTTAGATCGAGTCTAGTCTTGGCTTAGCAACATTGTATAGTACATGTAATTAATCAAGATCTTTAACTCGCCACCAGTAAAATATCCTTTATCCAACAAAACCGTGTTTTCCTTTTCCCTACACCTAACGTTATAACCCATTTAAAAGCCCTCTTTGATAGTTTATCTTAGGTGCTTACGCCTAGTGGCGGAGGTTTTCGATCCTTTCCCAAGCCTATGGTAATCTATTTGCTATGACAGGTAGTGAGAGATATTTTCCGTTTTCATTTATGAGATTTATTTTGATGACACTTGAGAGATGTGAGTATCTAAACACTACTTGTGAGGTGCTAGTATGTAATCTCCGTGCTTATTATGATTGAAGTGGAACGATTATTTGTTGTAATTACTTTTATGTTTGCATTAAATGACCCCTAACTTGTATTTTGATTAGAATAAAAGCGCATTTGCTTGAGGACAAGCAAATCTCAAGTGTAAGGGTATTTGATGAGGCGAAAAGTGTACCGCTTTTAAGGGGTCATTTAAGCCCGAAATCGTATTTATTTGATCAAATATTGCCCTAAATCGTTCCTTTTGTCATTTTAGGTACTTTTGAGGAGAAATCTGGAAAAGGAGGCATTTTGGACGTTTTTGGAGCATTAAAGTGAAGAAAACGGCAAAGTCTCAAGAATCGGCTAAAAGTTACTCTTGACGGCGTCACAATTAACATGGGACGGCGTCATGCCTTGGCAAGAAAAGTTGGATGTGAAATTTACTCATGACGGGCCAGTGAGTTTGCATGAGAATTCTGACGGCGTCACGCTTTAACTAAATCAAGGGCGTCACGGCTTAAATCTTAAGGGGACGGCGTCACGTTCATGATCCGACGGCGTCAAGCCTTGATAAGCCAGAATGGATTTTGGTAGAGCTAAAGAGGGATGGCGTCAAGATGGTCATCCGGGAACCCTAAAAGCGGCGAGGGTGACGGCGTCACAATCCATAAGGTGACGCCGTCAGATGTCAAAGTCTATATATAGTTTTCTAATTTTTTGTCATTAAGGAGAGCTTAGTGTGTGGAATTTTGGGATAAAACCCTAAGACGATTTTAGCTACTTTTTCAGGGCTTCTTGCCTTGAGATCTTCCATGTTTCATTGAAAGATAAGTTATCAATTAATCATTCAATATGTCTATGTGTTGTTTGATTCTATCTTATGCTTGTCTTTTGTTTAACATGTTAGGCTAATTTTATCTTGTGTTTGCTTAGATCTAATGAAACCTAGCTATTGATTATTGGTTGTTAGTGTGTTATTAGTTGTATTGGATGATTGTTTATCTATGTTAGGCTTAAGAAAACTGGCTAACTTCCTATTCGGTAACTTGCTTGAACGTCTTAAGAAACATGAACCAAACGCGTACTAAAGGTTTTTATGGTTGTATTTAATGCACAAGCGAATTCTAGTGATCCCATGTTAGGAGCTTCCTAGCCGGCTCGACATAGGAGTGAAGTAGGAGCTTGTAGAGTTTGGGGAAGTAAGTACGCCACCCCACGAATGGTATTAAGGAATACACCCGTCATCCACGCGACTAATACACACTAATTAACCGGTAAAAGATAGTTAGGGAGTAAGGAAATCTAAGTAAACACATTTCTCTACACATAAGTTTCTCACCACTTTTCATTTTTGTTATTTTATTTTATTTGCATTTGTAGTAATTTGGGTTAGTTGACTAGCAACTAATTCCGCCCACTCCTTCAAAACCCGAGATTTTACTTGCTTTCATAAAATTATAAAAACATAAAAAGAATCTTCCTCAACCCTTAGACCTAATTAGAGTAGCCTTTCACACCTAACGAACACTATTCCCTGTGGAGAACGATCAATCCCCCGTACTTACCACTACACTATACTACATCGGTCAGGTACACTGCCTGGTGGGGTTGTAAGCCTCTTGAGATCCCTCGAGAGGTAAAACCTGTTGTAAGGTTGCAAAACCCACGCATCACATGCTCAGGGCGTGTGTGATTGATTTCAGAAATGGTAAGGCTAACCATTTGCCATTGATCGAGTTCTTTTACAATAACAGTTATCACTCGAGCATAAAAACCGCACCATTCGAGGCACTCTATGGTCGAAAGTGTCGGTCCCCAGTTTGTTGGGCCGAAGTTGGTGATGTACAACTAACTGGTTCAGAGTTGGTTCGAGAAACAACAGAAAAGATAGTCCAGATTCGAGAAAGACACAAAACAGCTAGAAGCCGACAGAAAAGTTACACCGATGTTCGACACAAACCATTAGAATTTCAGGTTGGAGACAAAGTCATGTTGAAAGTCTCGCTTTGGAATGGCGTGATACAATTCGAGAAACGAGGGAAGTTGAACCCGAGATACATAGGGCCATTTAAGATTCTGGAAAGGATTGGTCCAGTAGCATACAGGCTTGAGCTTCCGTCAGAGCTCAGCAGTGTACATAACACGTTTCATGTCTCAAACCTCAATAAATGTCTTTCAGAAGAAACGCTCGTAATCCCATTGGAAGAAGTTCAGCTCGATGATAAGCTTAACTTTGTGGAAGAACCAGCAGAAATTATGGACCGTGAGGTCAAACAGTTGAAGCAAAGTCGAATTTCGATTGTCAAAGTTCACTGGAATTCTCGTAGAGGTCCTGAGTTTACTTGGGAACGGGAAGACCAGATGCGACTCAACTAACCACATCTTTTCACCGAGACCAATCTAGAGACCAACATCAGCTGAATTCAGGGACTGAATTCCTTTTAGGGTGGTCGACTGTCACAAATCACAATTTCAGGTCATTTTCCAAACCTCGATAATTTACTATTCATGAGTTACTATTCATTATTTACTATTCACCGATCACTATTCATTATTTTTGAAATCAGTTTGAGACTTTGAGAAGTCGTCAAAATTTTTACTATTCATGTGACACTATTCAATCCCAGAGGGAAATCACTATTCATGGGCAGCATTCATCATGTCGTAAACTAGGTTTACGGGTATTCAAATGCGCGTAACCAGTAAGGTTTAGCTGCGTATTCATGCAACATCAGTAAGGACACATCATATAGACTAGAGTAGTCTACATATCATCAGTAACATCATTATTATGTTAGGTCATGCACGGGTTTGTGTGATTTTCATTAACGTATGCTTAATTGTTTAATTAACGTTACCACTCAGTCATTTCTACTAACATTATACCAAATACTCCCGACTATGATCCTAATACATTTAAAAACTAATTATAATGATATAGAGATTATTTTATTACTTTACCCGGTGTTTTTAAACCAATTGATATATTTTCCGTTAGGAGCTTATAACTCCGTCGGTTTGCGATATTTCAACCCGATAATCATTCTAACAGTCGATTCTTGCAAGGAATATGATTTTATAATTTTTACAACTTCGTCTCACTTTATTTTACATCGTCACAATTTATTTCTAGTTAACTCGGTACCCGATAACACCTAATGTATACCTTAAACTAGCTAATTCTAATTAAATGGGAGACACATGCATTAATTCACATCAAATCTTCTTCCAATAACCCACATGTGCCGGCCCCCTAAACTCCCCTAATTCTTCTAACACTTGATTACAAGTACTCTTCAATTAATGTTTATGTCTTTGTGTTTCTTTATTTAATTTCCATAACACTTCATTCTACAAATCCACTAGCAAAATAAACTACATATTCTCTCTTTTCTCTTCTTGTTGGATCGGCCAAAGGAAGAACACCAAGATCAATCCACCATTTTTTTAAGTTCAAGTATAAAAACAAGCTCTAATTTCATTCCTAGTTAGGGTTTTGTGGTAAAAACCCTAGGTTTCTTATAATTTTTCATCCAAATCTCATCAAACCATCAAGTAAGCTTCAAGAACATCTCTTTGATCATTTCATACTTTCATTTAATTCATATGATTATGTATTTCCAAGTTATACTAGTTAATCATGCAACATATTTATGTTTTAGATACCACTTTGCACATAAACTATCTTTAACACTAGATCTATAAGTTTCACTAGTGATCTCATGAAATCCACCAAGGTTGGTGATGTTTAGGACCCCATGACACCCTAAGAAGGTGTATGGTAGGATTTGCGAAATTGTGGAGTTGATTTGAAGTGGTATGATCAAGTTTAGAACCAAGAAAATGAGTTTTAACAAGTATATATAAGCTACTGTCCAAAAACGTGTAAACTGGAAAACTCAGAAACTTTTGAACTATTTTGGCCATCATATTCAGAAGGTTCTTTCAAAAACGAAACCGTGGCCGCAAGAATCACTAAAAACCGACTTATAACGAAGGAGATATGAATTTTCAAAGTTAGACAACGAAAACTAAAATTCTGAAAATTTAGTTGCTGATCGCCGAGATTCAAAGGACAAAACGAGGCGATAGACGTGATCTAGACGACCCGACCTACTGAGATTATGTTAGTTCCTGTTTATACGAAGCCGTGGATATAAAGAACGTAGCAAACGAGCTTAGAACGACCGAGATATACACGTTTAAAACCCGACATACCATGTTTACTTTTGACAGCCCACTATTAGAAAATGTTTTAAGTATAAAAACTAGTATTTTTACAAGTCACTAAGTTGATAGCCGATTTTCTATATGATCGAAGCGCGTTTGATCAAAAGTAAAATGAAACGACATTAAGGTTATGTTGCAAGGTTTTCAAAAACGTCGAGTTTAATCACTAACACTTAACGTACAACATATCGCGACTAATTTCACAAAGCCATTTTGGGCATATTTTCACAAGTAATGAAAAGTGTTATTTTTGCGACGAAAACATTATATTTGCCGATAGAACACCAAATGAGGATCGTGGAGTACCGTTTCAACATAATTATACGAAAAGTAGTCTATAACGTAGCAAGACGTCAAAAATGTATTTTTCGTCGATAAACGTTATTTTCAAAACTAACAAGTGGTATCGTTAACATACGTATTTTCATGTGTTGCATTGTATCATTGCTTACCTTGGATCATATCATTCATGATAGGTCGCGGTTAGAGACCGAGTATCATTTCATCATATCCATTGTTGTCATTGTTGCTATATCATATCAGGTTAGTTTTCATAGCCCCGCTTTTAATTGTTTTATTTTCTAAATTCTCGGGGGAGAATACATTGCACTAATTTTCATGCGGACCAAAGTATACAAACTCATTACATTGCTTAAGTTACATCATTTGCCTAGATTAAAGTCCCCTTTATTATCATGAACCGTTAATTGTGAGCAAGCGAAAGTGAGTGAATAGATCTATTGAGGGTGACTCCTCCGTTCGGATTGGTAGCGCCAACTGGTCAAATGAACGCATTTCATTTCTGTCATATTAGAGTGAATGACAAACACTCAGTTGGGGCATTTCATTTCAGTCTAGCTTCGGGGTCATGAGCGTAAGAGCTAATGTATCATTTTTATGTGGCATTGTTTTGTCATACACTTTATACTTGTGGTATCCGTACAACATTTTATTTACATAAACCTATGAACTCACCAACATTTTTGTTGACCATTTTAGCAATGTATTTTCAGGTAATTAAGGTATCGCACGTTGGCTTGCATAAGGACATACCATGGAGTCGCGGAGTCGACGCGTCTCACTTTATATTTTATGCACTTATCCATCGTTTGAATTGTATGAACTTGATTTCTGAAAACTTGTTTCACCTTTTGGGACCTTGTTTTGTAAACTCTGAATATTTTAAATAATCAAACGATGTCTTTTCTAAACGACACTTTAGGTCGTTCAATATAACTGTAACTATGGTGCTATGATCAGTCACGCCCTTGAATACTTCATTCCGCTGCAAGTCACGTAATTTGGGGGTGTGACAGAACTTGCTATTCTTGGGGTTGAAATACCTTAAGAAGATTTAAACTCAAAATTTCTGAGAAGCTTACCTGAAGAGTGGGCTATGCATGTTGTTGTCTGGAAGAACAAGTCAGACATAGACACCATGGAGTTAATGGACTTGTATAGCAACTTTAAGATTATGGAACAAGATTTGAAAAAAACTGGAGGTACTAGCTCAAGTACTGGGAACATGGCATTTATGTCATCTCCTAGTACCTCAAGTCCAGTTAAAGATGAGAAGGTTGATGATGATGTTGGTGCTGCTAGTTCATCAAGCAGTACCATGGGTATTTTGGATGAGAAAACATGTTGTGCTTTTCTCACAAGCAAGAATGATGGGTCCATGTTAACTCATGAAGACCTCCAAGAGATCAATGATGATGATCTGGAGGAAATGGACCTAAAATGACAAATTTCTCTTCTTAGCATGAGGGCTAAGAAGTTCTATCAAAGGAGGGGGAAAAAGCTCACAATCACCAGCAATGATATTGCTGGTTTTGACAAGTCAAAGATAGAGTGCTACAACTGCCACATGATGGGTCACTTCTCAACAGAATGTAGAAGACCAAGGCAGCAAGATAGCAAGAATAGAGGTTTTGGAAGCAGATCCAAAACAGAGGAGGTTACTGAGCCAAAAGCTATGGTAGATATTGATGGCTTGGGTTTTGATTGGAGGTTCATAGCAGATGACCAAGAAACTTCTTCTCAGATGGCACTTATGGCTTTTTCTGCTACTGAGGTACAAAATCATAAAGTTTGTTCTAATACTTGTACTGCTCTTAAAGAACTACAAACTTTAATCAAGCATTATGATGACCAAAAGAAAGAGCTAAGCAACACTCATCAAGACTTAGTAAATTATAAGTGTGGTTTAGCATCTGTAGAAAAGCAAATCCTATATTATAAAGAAAATGAACTTGCTTTTTCGGATGACAAAGCTCTTCTTAAACAGGACATATTCTTTAGAGATGCAGAAATTAAGCTTTTAAGATATGCTTATGATAGGATTAAATCAAAAAATGATAATATTCAATTAAGTGTAGAAACTCTAGATCATGCTTCTAGGGGTGTTACTAACATGATTGAATGTCAAGTGATCAACAGAGCTAAGTCAGGAATAGGATATAAGAGTGTCCCACCTCCTTACAGAGGAATCCTTAAACCCCCAAGGATTGACCTAGAAAATTCAGGTGTCCCTGAATTTCAACAACCTGAGCTACAATATGGTGTACAGCAAAAAACAAAGCTAGTTGTTGATGAACCTAAGAAAGTAAGTGAAAGTTTAAGTAAAACTTCACTTCCTGAGGACAAGGTGTCCTCTGATAGAAGATCAGATATTGTAGTCATTGAAGACTGGGTATCTGATGATGATGAAGATGAACAGGTTATGTTTAACCCTGAAGTGGTTAAGAAAGCAGGAACAAGTGTTCCTAAGATAGTCAAACAAGATGCTGTTAGGCCTAAATCAAACATTAAACATGTTAGGCAACCAGTTAAATATTGTGAACAATATAGATCCACTAGCAAGCTGATGCGTGTTGCGTGTCATTGCGGTTTAGCAGTTTAATGCCTAATCAAGTTTTAAATTTATATTTAGCCGACTTATCAATAACACACACACTTAACGAGCAGTGTACCCGGTCAGTATGAATATAATGGTAAGTAGAGTGTCGATCACTAAGAGTGGAACGTATTATCTAGTTATTCTAATCAGTATTTTAATATATTAAGTTAGCTATACAATCTAATCTAACGCAAGGGGGTTCAGCCTGAGAGACTGGCACGATTTTGTTGCAATTAAATAATAAACTAAACCAATAGGCACGAATCAGCAAGTAGCACACACGTACACAGATAGATACTCGAGACAATAAGAGGGCTGTCCTTATGATAAGTAGTTTGTCACTTGTTTTATTGCTAGTGTTATATGAAGTGTATAGTTCGATGCAACGCACCGAGATTAAGTCCTTTCTCGTTGGTTCTAATCTTATCGGCGAGTAAACCCTTAATGATTACTTATGACTATCCCGTTTATCTTTCTCCTACTTTTCTACAGACCATAGAATACATAGGCATCTAATAAACAGGCGAGGGCAGAGGCATGGCGACCCGATCAACGCTCAGCTAGCCACAGAGGTTATCAATGCACTAATAAAAGTCACCAATGACACAAATATATAAACTTTAATTGATGAGAAAGCAGTTTTAAGGGAGTGCAACCTTTCCGTTGTCACATTACACAAGCCACCAATCTTGATGAATTAAAGTTTACTAACACAATAAAACAAAACTACTTAATGAATTAAACACATGCAGCACCTTCTTACAGCTCTTGTATCTTTGATTTGGGTGTGTCTTGTACTACTGCCTTGACTGAATTCGTCCTTGGTTTTTGGTCTTCGGTCTTCTCTTAAAACTTCGAAACTCTTAATTCGTCTGGTCTTTGGGGTATTTATAGTTTCTGTCTGAGGGTAAGATGCGGCGCATCTAGTAAGTAGATGCGGCGCATGTACTTAACTTCGCGTGGGGTCCAAGATTATAATATTCAGGAATATTCGTACACCGCCAGAAGATGCGGCGTATCTTCACCTTTGGATGCGGTGCATGTCCTCTTGTATCTTGGATCGTATCTGGTGAAATATTGATAGTGATGCGGCGCATGTAACGAGTGAGATGCGGCGCATCTGGAGCAGAATAGGTTGGTTATTCTTCGTTGACCAAAGTTTCATATGCGGCGCATGGGATAAATCCATGCGGCGCATTCTTCAAAGTCAGGCAGTGGTCTTCATTCTCTTCATTCCAACAACCAATTCCAATCTTGATCATTTTACTCCGTTTTTAGTCCATAATCGCTAAGTTTCACCAAATGCTTGTTTTTACCTGAGAATTACAAAAGTAAACGATTAAGTATCAATCCTCATACATAATATAGTAAAACAAGTCAAATTAATAGGATAAATGATAGTAATAAAATGTACTTATTTGAGTTCATCAAATATCCCCCCACTTGAACTTTACTTGTCCCCAAGTAAACCTTAGAATTAATCTTATGAAAATGTATCCTAAAGATGTTAGGATTTATTTTTATATTTAAGCATGTATTCGTCTCTTGTCATAATCACACAACTAAACACTTAACGAATTAGAAGTAAAGTAAAATATTTCGATAAAAGCAAATCTAATCGTTTAACTGTCCAGTCGCGACGAATATTCTATCATAAGCTTGGCAAGTATACACATCTCCACCATTAAAGCTAAGGAATAACAAGTCTAAAGCGGTAAAAAGGGTTTTTAGGCTTAAGGGTTAATTATTCTTATTCTCTATCGATCTCAAATTCCAGAAAAGGCGACAAAATCACAAATACATGATCGAATCCACGAACACGATACTTGCAATTGCTCAAATCCTTAACTCGAATAGGCTAAAGACAGGTCCAAACTTCACCAATAATAATATATCAAAAAGGGCGACAAAATCATAAATACATAGCCGAATCCACGACTACGATACTTAAGATTGCTCAAATCCCTAATCTCAATAAATCAAAGGTTTGGTTGGATAAAGAATAATAGGGTATGGATAATATTTGGGATATAAATTGGTGTAAAAATAAAAATAACAAACAAAACAAATAAATTAAAATCCTAAGTGTGGTTAATCACTATCCCAACCATCCCATGAATAAGACTCATATCATAGAATAACTCACGCTTTAACACTTGAAACACACGCTTTAGGTAGACACGAATTATACTCAACAAGATCTTAATCAAAGAACAAACCTTAGTTGACGTTCCCATAACTGCCAACTCCCATTCAATCCATAAATATATAACAACTAGTGGCGATATCGACCACTTACATAAATTTACATCGTTGGTTTAATCAAACATCCAACTCTTCTTTTTCTTTTTCTTTTCTTATTTTTTCGATTTTTTTTTTTTTTTTTTTTTAACATTAACATAAACATAGATGTGTAAAATTTCACCACATCACTAAAATGATAATTCTGGATAATTTTTCCATACTTTTCATAACTTCAGAAATAACTGTAATAGTGAAAGTAGTAAACACACGAAAAATAAACTCAAAGATATACAATATTTACTTTCACTCCAATTGCATTGTGCAATTTCCCGACCTAACCAAAGATAATGGATTACGCACACGAACACAGGTAATGTAAGGAAACACACTTTGCCTATAGCAATTAACCAACCACGGACTTTAATCTACAGGGTAGGCTAAGGTGTAAGGGTGTAACGAAACATTTTAAACATAGGTGTAAGAAACGAAAGGAATGGCTCTGAGGGTTTTTCTAGGGGTATCTTACTCTAAAAATGAGAGTAACAAAAGGGTTATACGGGGGTTAACTAACCAGTGTAGTTTGCAAATAACACATAACATATAAGGCTTTTTGGGTGTAATCCTAGAAATTTACCAATTTAGACAAGTCATTCTAATTATATAAAATAATACTTATTATGGTGGTCTCGAATAGTATACAAGCCAAGTTCTAAAGTTTACAAGTCACCGGCACACTCATAGATTTGTGAATTTTGAAAAATCACAATTTTTGAAAATAACGTCATGTGTGCAGCTATGCAACTTAGACTTTAAACAAAAACATGCTAAAAAATTTTAAATTTTGATATATTAAGCACATTTTAAGCATATTTTGAAAAGTTTAGGACAAGTAAGTGTTAAGTGTTCTAATTCTCCAATCCCCCCACTTAAGTTAAACAACGTCCTCGTTGTTTGTATTAAAGGTTAAAAACTGGAAAATAAAAGAATTAGAACAGAAAAACTCCCCTGAGATTTGCTCGGTATGATCCTCCATTAGTGTAAGAGCAAAAATCATCTTTCTTGTGGATTAGAACGTTTAAGCTTCATATTCGATGTATCCACAGGAAATGCAGGAATCTATAATACCACCAAGGCTTCAAAACACACCTAAGGTAAGAAAGGTTCAAACTTGCATAATACATTAGTAGTTAGGTAAAAATAAAACATAAAAATTAAAAATGAAAATCATCAGGTCAGTAGATGCGCCGTATCTTATGGAAGAAGATATGCCGTATCGAGCCTGGAATAATTACGGATCAGAATAAAAGATGTGCCGCATCCTTAACTAGGGATGCGCCGCATTTAAAATAAACTGATAAAATGTTTTAAATTCGAAAAATAAAAAATGCAGAAAAATAAAATAAGATATGACCATTTGCAGGAGATGCGTCGCATCTCAGAATTGAGATGCGCCGTATCCTCTGCGGCCTGACTGACTCGACACAAACAGAAAATTAAAAGATAAATCCGGGTTGTCTCCCGGTAAGCACTTGTGTTTATTCCAGAGTCTTCAAGTTAGACTCACGTTCAGCTCTTTAATACGATCATTGAAGGAGTCGGAAGCATCGCGCTCCCTCATTGCCAATTCGGTAATATTGAACACTCCTTGCTCGTCCTTGATTTCCACGCCGTTTTTCTTTAATATCTGTATAAACAAAGTCCTGTCCCTTTCGGGCAGAGATGACAAAATGATAGACGGGAAATTCTTATTATCATATAGGCATAAATAAGCAAGGTTGGGTGGTAGTTCAATAAACACATCATTATTCAAACTCTTTTTCTCAACTATTCTCCTACGTTTGTTAATTACTACACAATCATACCACTCATCATCAGAATCATTGACAACATCGCGTCTAAGTTCGGTAGGTACATTAAGGTCAATAAATTCCTCAAAGTTCTCATGATTAGGATTAGTTGAGTTGTTTTGAATCAATGTTTCTCCCATGAGCCTAGCTTCAAGATCGAGGTCCATACGCTCTCTTAATCCTAGCACATAGACTCCTCTAATTATGCTTTTAACAGGATCTTGGCACTTATAGACTAGTTTATTATTCCCTACTCTTAACGAGATTTTTCTTTTAAACACATCAATCTTAGCATGGGCAGTAGACAAGAAAGGTCTTCCAAGGATTAAAGCAACCTTAACATCCTCGGGCATATCTAATATAACAAAGTCTACAGGGAAAACAAACTTCTCAATCTTAACTAGCACATTATTAGCAATCCCTTCAGGTCGTTTTAACCGTTTTATCAGCCAATTCAATAAGTAATTTAGTTGGTGTTAATTTACCTAGTCCTAGGGTAGTGAATGTTTTAAGAGGCATAACACCAACACTAGCTCCTAAGTCAGCTAACACATTATTGAAAGATATATTATTAATTGAACAAGGGAGAGTAAAACTTCCTGGGTCTTTTTCTTTATTAGGCAAGGCATTTGAAATCGGTTGCAGAGCTCCCTTCTTTCATTGTAGCCTTGATCTCTTCTTCAATCTTTGTCTTTTCTTTGAGTAGTCTCCTTAAACTGATTGAAGAATTAAAGAAAAATTCGGGTCTTGCACCATCATTACCATTCATCGATCTTCTAGGTAAGCAAGGAGTGACTTCTTCAGTGGTGCTTATGGCCTTGACATGATCTCTTGGGTTGGTTTCGGTTGAGCTAGGTAAACTTCCATATCCCCTTTCTTGAAGAACTTTGCTCATTTGACCAATTTGTTGTTCCAATGCTTTGATCGAAGCTCCTTGATTTCTTGTAGTAGTGTCCGTTGAAGCTCGGATTTCTTTGATCATAGCAGTATTCTCTTTATGTCTTTTAGCAGCATCGGCCATAATTTGCTTTAGAGTGTCATCTAAAGTCTGCCTCCTCTCTTGATAAGCGGGATTAAAGTTGTTCTTTTGATAGAATCCCGGGGTAGCTTCCCTAAATCTTCCTGAAGGTCGGAATGGTTGTCCAAATTGGGTGTAATATGCTTCTTCAAATGTCTCACTTTCATTCTTATTCGGGCAATCTTTAGTGTAGTGAGGTCCTTCGCACTTTTCACATCCAACTTGGGCAGCATACACTCTTTCATCACGCTTCTTCATCTCTCTACTTATTTTATCTAATTGAGCTTGAATAGCAGCAATCCCGTCAAAATTAGTGCTGCTCTTAGATCTAGTAGAGGTCCCATCGTGCCATTTCTGAGAATGATCAGCAGCTTCTTGGATCGCTTTCCTAGCATTGGCTGCACTCATTTGAGGTACAGCTCCCTTAGCATCCAAAATCTGTCTAGTAGGCACGTCCAATCCTTGATAAAACAATATTATCTCCTGCATAGGGGTTAGATAGTGTTGAGGACATTTTATCAATAAATCTTTAAATCGTTCCCAAGCTTGATAAAGAGTTTCATCAGGCTCTTGCTTGAAACTGTTGATAGCCTCCATTTTTTTAGCAGTCTTAGCAGGTGGACAATATCTCTTCAGGAATTTGCTCTTCAAACCTTCCCATGTAGTGATTGAACTAGCAGGTTCATTCCTTAGCCACTTGTTAGCAGCTCCTTTTAGTGAGATTGGAAAGATTCTAAGCATGAGTTGATCGTCAGTGACTCCTTCTGAAGTAAACAAATCTGCAATCTCCAGGACCTTTTCAACATGCTCATTAGCATCCTCATGTTCCGTCCCACTGAAAGCATTCTCTCTGAGCTCTTTGAGAAACTGACCCTTCAACTCGAATTTTGACTTATCATCAAACTTTGGTCTAGCAACTCCTGAAGTGTAATCAGCACGGGTACTGTTCATGTATTCCTCCATAGTAGTGTTTTCGCCCATTGTTTCTGTTTCAACTTTCTCTTTTTCTTCAGAAAAGTAATCAAGCTCGAGTGAACTTGAAAGATCAAAGCTTCTTGTGTTGAAAAGCCTTTTAAGCGAGTGTAGGGCTCGTTCAGGATCTTCGAAAGGTTGAATCAAGTTCTTCGTGGAACTCCTGGTCATGCACTTCCTGAAATCAATACAAAACTATCAGTAGGGTATGCTCGAGAAAGTAATATATCAGAAAACTAATAACGAAAACGGAATACGAAAATCTAAAGTTACTGATATCTGCAGACGCTGCGCCGTATCCAAAAAGTTGGATACGCCGTATCTTATAATCGTTAAAATTAAATCAGTCTTTATTCAGAAAATAGATACGCCGCTTAGAAATTAGAATGCGCCGTATCTGTTTATATTATCAAAAATCGATATTTATTAAAAATTAAATGCGTCGTATTAACAAAAGTTAATGCGCCGTATCTTCGTTACGTTTCAAAATATAAGATTTTTGATTCAGAGGATGCGCCGTATCGATAAAAATCGATACGCCGTATCTGTTTAATAATTCGAAAACTGTTTTTAATAAAAATAATAGATACGCCGTATCTGCTGCAGCAGATGCGTCGTATATCGTTAACGTTTAGAAAAAAAAATTTTATCAAAAACAGATACGCCGTATCTTGGGGAAAAGATGCGTCGTATCGAATTAATTAAACGCGTTGTATTTTATAAAAATTGAACGCAATACGCCGTATCTGAGAAATCAGATGCGCCGTATCGTTCGATTTAGCTCAGTACAACGATAGCAGAAAACAAAAAATACGAAAAATTAAAACAAATAAAAACACACAAAAATAAACACAAACAAAAGCAAACAAATAACACACAAAAACAGAAAATATGCAAAATAGTACAATGAATGCAAATTAAACTAATACACAACAAAATTAGCGGTTAGATAAAAAAAATTAAAAACCTAATTAAAATATTAATCAAATTAACAGATAATAACAATTCACTCCCCGGCAGCGGCGCCAAAAACTTGATGCATGTTGCGTGTTGTTGCGGTTTAGCAGTTTAATGCCTAATCAAGTTTTAAATTTATATTTAGCCGACTTATCAATAACACACACACTTAACGAGCAGTGTACCCGGTCAGTATGAATATAATGGTAAGTAGAGTGTCGATCACTAAGAGTGGAACGTATTATCTAGTTATTCTAATCAGTATTTTAATATATTAAGTTAGCTATACAATCTAATCTAACGCAAGGGGGTTCAGCCTGAGAGACTGGCACGATTTTGTTGCAATTAAATAATAAACTAAACCAATAGGCACGAATCAGCAAGTAGCACACACGCATACACAGATAGATACTCGAGACAATAAGAGGGCTGTCCTTATGATAAGTAGTTTGTCACTTGTTTTATTGCTAGTGTTATATGAAGTGTATAGTTCGATGCAACGCACCGAGATTAAGTCCTTTCTCGTTGGTTCTAATCTTATCGGCGAGTAAACCCTTAATATTACTTATGACTATCCCGTTTATCTTTCTCCTACTTTTCTACAGACCATAGAATACATAGGCATCTAATAAACATGCGAGGGCAGAGGCATGGCGACCCGATCAACGCTCAGCTAGCCACAGAGGTTATCAATGCACTAATAAAAGTCACCAATGACACAAACATATAAACTTTAATTGATGAGAAAGCAGTTTTAAGGGAGTGCAACCTTTCCGTTGTCACATTACACAAGCCACCAATCTTGATGAATTAAAGTTTACTAACACAATAAAACAAAACTACTTAATGAATTAAACACATGCAGCACCTTCTTACAGCTCTTGTATCTTTGATTTGGGTGTGTCTTGTGCTGCTGCCTTGACTGAATTCGTCCTTGGTTTTTGGTCTTCGGTCTTCTCTTAAAACTTCGGAACTCTTAATTCGTCTGGTCTTTGGGGTATTTATAGTTTCTGTCTGAGGGTAAGATGCGGCGCATCTAGTAAGTAGATGCGGCGCATGTACTTAACTTCGCGTGGGGTCCAAGATTATAATATTCAGGAATATTCGTACACCGCCAGAAGATGCGGCGTATCTTCATCTTTGGATGCGGCGCATGTCCTCTTGTATCTTGGATCGTATCTGGTGAAATATTGATAGTGATGCGGCGCATGTAACGAGTGAGATGCGGCGCATCTGGAGCAGAATAGGTTGGTTATTCTTCGTTGACCAAAGTTTCATATGCGGCGCATGGGATAAATCCATGCGGCGCATTCTTCAAAGTCAGGCAGTGGTCTTCATTCTCTTCATTCCAACAACCAATTCCAATCTTGATCATTTTACTCCGTTTTTAGTCCATAATCGCTAAGTTTCACCAAATGCTTGTTTTTACCTGAGAATTACAAAAGTAAACGATTAAGTATCAATCCTCATACATAATATAGTAAAACAAGTCAAATTAATAGGATAAATGATAGTAATAAAATGTACTTATTTGAGTTCATCACAAGCTCAGAGGTAACCAAAGAAATTGGAATGGCCTCAAGTCTAACCAATTAGGTGATGACTTTTTCTTTTATAATAAAGCTTGTTACACATGTGGTAGTTTTGATCATCTTGTAGCTTTCTGTAACAAATGGGTATCTGGGTATGAAAACAATAGTGTGAATTACAAAAGGGAAACTCCTCAATTTTACTTTCACTCTAATTCTAAGAGAACAAAACCCAGAGTAGTCTCAAACAAGTCTGGATCAAACGCAGATCCTGCTGATAGACCATTTAAGACTAGTTACCCAAAATCAACAGCTAAGGGTGCAAAAACAACTTACGAAATTGCATCAACAACTGTTAAAAGGCCCATTAAAACAAGAGCAGTGGTCCAAAAACAAGTTTGAAAAATTAAGGGTACAACTGCAAAGCCAGCAGTTAATACTGCTAGGCAAGTAATTAATACTGCTGCTTGGGAAAATAAGGCAAATGTTGTTAAGGCCTCAGCATGTTGGATTCTTAAATCCAATGTTGCATCAACTGTTCTCAAGAGATTAAATTTCATTGATGCAAGAGGCAGATCCAAGTCAGTAATGGCTTGGGTCCCCAAAGGAAACTAATACTCCTTATAACTGTGCAGGAACATTCAATTGATAAACAAGAGGATCAAGGATACTCAGATAGTTGATGTTCAAGGCACATGACAGGCAACAAGTCTTATCTCTCAGATTTTCAATCAATAGATGGAGGCTATGTTACCTTTGGAGGAGGTGTCGGTGGCAAAATTTCCGGTAAAGGTACCATTAAAACTAGAAATTTAGACTTTGAAGATGTATACTTTGTAAGAGAACTTAAGTATAATCTCTTTAGTGTCTCACAAATGTGTGACAAAAAGAACAAAGTTCTTTTCTATGACAATGAATGTCTTGTGCTTTCTCCTGATTTTAAGATGCCTGATGAAAGTCAAGTACTTCTTAAAATTCCTAGAAAGGGCAGTATGTACAGTGTTGATATGAAGAACATTGTTCCTAAAGAGGCACTAACTTGTTTACTTGCAGAAGCTACATCAGAGGAGTCACTTAAATGGCATAGGAGGCTTGGTTACATTAACTTCAAAACCATAAATCAGATTGTTAAGAATGTTTTGGTAAGAGGTTTACCTCAAAAACGATTTGAAAATGACCAAACATGCATTGCTTGTCTTAAAGGCAAACAACACAAAGCCACTTGTAAGCCCAAGATTTTTAACTCTATCAATCAATCATTGTTTATGCTTCATATGGACTTATTTAGTCCTACAAATGTTAGAAGTATGCAGCATAAGAGATATTGTCTAGTTATTACTGATGACTATAGCAGATTTACATTGGTTTTCTTTTTAGCTACTAAGGATGAGACTTCTGGCATCCTTAAGACTTTCATTACACAGATAGAAAACCTAGTAGACAAGAAAGTAAAAGTCATTAGATGTGATAATGGGACAGAGTTTAAGAATAGAGTTATGGATGATTTCTGCAAAGAAAAAGGTATTAGGAGAGAATTTAGTGTTGCTAGAACTCCACAACAGAATGGAGTAGTTGAAAGGAAAAACAGAACACTAATAGAAGCTGCTAGAACTATGTTAGCTGACTCTAAGTTGCCTATCACTTTTTGGCCTGAAGCAGTCAACACTGCTTGCTATGTCCAGAATAGAGTTTTAGTTGTCAAATCTTACAATAAGACATCATATGAGCTTTTTAGAGGTATAACTCCTGAAATAGGATTTCTTAGACCTTTTGGATGTCATGTGACAATTCAAAATACTTTAGACCATCTTGGAAAGTTTGATGGTAAAGCTGATGAAGGTTTCTTAGTTGGATATTCTCTCAATAGCAAAGCTTTTAGAGTATACAACTCAAGAACTAGAATAGTAGAGGAAAACCTACATGTGGAATTTTTAGAGCATAAATCCAATGTAGAAGGTTAAGGACCGAAATGGCTATTTGATCTTGAGACTCTAACCCATTCAATTAATTATGTGCCTATTGTTGTAGAAACTAATGAATTTTCAGGTTCAAAAGCTGATGAAACATCAGATGAGGCAAGGTTAGAGAAGGAGTCAAATCAAGATTATGTGATGATGTCAATATGGTCAAGTACAAGTGTGGATTCAACTTCAATAAATGGTGAATCTTCTTCTGGTATAGCTAAAGAAGATGTTGAAGATGAGCACAAGGAAGAAGGAACAAAGGAACAAGAAAATAGTTCTGCTGTTGATAATGCTGCTGAGACAGAATTAACAGAAGAAGAAGAATTAACAGAAGAAGCAAAATTAACAGAAGATGAGGTGGATTTGAGCAATCTCCCACCTGATTATCAAGTTCCTTCTACACCACACACAATGATTCACAAATTCCACTCCCTGGAAAATGTGATTGGAGATGTACAATCAGGTGTGGAGACAAGACAACAACTGATGTCTTCAGATCAACAAGGGCTTCTTGATGCCCTTTATGCTTCAAAACAGCACGAGTTTTCAAACTCTTGCTTGTTTGTATGTTTTCTCTCACAAGATGAACCAAAGAACATTCTTAAAGCCCTAGATGATTCAAGCTGGGTAGAGGCTATGCAAGAGGAGCTTCTTCAGTTCAAGATTCAGAAGGTATGGGTGCTAGTTGATTTACCTAAGGATGAAAAGGTAATTGGTACTAGATGGGTTTTCAAGAATAAAAGGGATGAAAGGGGAATAGTGATTAGGAATAAGGCTAGATTAGTAGCCCAAGGGTGCACACAACAAGAAGGGATAGACTATGATGAGGTTTTTGCTCCAGTAGCAAGAATTGAGGCACTTAGGCTTTTCTTAGTTTATGCTTCCTTTTTAGGCTTCACAGTTTATCAAATGGACGTCAAGAGTGCTTTTTTATGTGGTACTATTGAAGAAGAGGTTTATGTTTCACAACCACCTGGTTTCATTGATCCAGAACATCCAGACAGAGTGTACAGAGTAATTAAAGCTCTATATGGCCTTCATCAGGCACCAAGAGCTTGGTATGCAACACTAGCTTACTACTTAATAGAGAATGGATTTCAAAGAGGAAAGATTGATCAGAAACTTTTCATCAAACAGCACAAGAAGGATCTTCTGTCAGTGCAGGTTTATGTGGATGACATTATCTTTGGATCTACAAGGAAGGAGATGTGTTTGGAGTTTGAGAAACTTATGCATGATAAGTTTCAGATGAGTTCTATGGGAGAACTTACATTCCTTTTGGGTCTGGAAGTTAGAAAATAAAGAGAAGGAATCTTTATCTCTCAAGACAAATATGTTGCTGAGATACTTAGAAAGTTTCAATTTGCTAATTCAAAAATGGCAAGCACGCTAATGGACTCTGAGAAGCCACTTCTTAAAGATTTAGATGGAGACAATGTAGATGTACACACATACAGATCTATGATAGGCTCTTTGATGTACCTTACATCATCAAGACCTAATATCGTGTTCTCTGTTTGTGCTTGTGCAAGATTTCAAGTAACTCCAAAAGTTTCTCATTTAACAGCAGTCAAGAGGATTTTTAGATATCTCAAGGGTCAACCTAGGTTGGGTCTATGGTATTCTAGGGAGTCACCTTTTGACTTGGTAGCATTTTCGGATAGTGATTATGCTGGTGCTAGCTTGGACAGAAAGTCAACAATTGGAGGATGTCAATTCCTTGGGTGTAGACTTATCTCATGGCAGTGTAAGAAGCAAACTATTGTGGCAACTTCAACCACTGAGGCTGAATATGTAGCTGCTGAAAGTTTTTGAGGTCAAGTTCTATAGCTTCAAAACCAACTTCTTGATTATGGGTACAATTTCATGAACATTGTCATTCATATTGATAATAGTAGTACAATTTGCATTATTAAAAATCCAGTGCAACATTCTAAAACAAAACACATTGAAATTAGACATCATTTTATTAGAGATTACAATGACAAAAAGTTAATTCAAGTAATGAAAATAGCTTCAGATCATAACTTTGCAGATCTTCTTACAAAAGCTTTTGATGTTGGAAGGTTTCAATACCTGGTAGCAAGTATTGGAACGCTTAATCTTTGAATTTTTGAATCTGATGTGTTTTTGTATATAAATTTTTGTTTGTGCTGCTAACTTTATAAATTAATGCTGCTATTACAAAAGTTTGTGCTGCTAGTACAAATTTAAATTGTGTTATTCATTCAGTTAGTCCTATGATTACTCTAATTCAAGACAAGTACTTTGTGCATTGTTCTTTTGGTTTTAGACTAACAATTTCAGGTATGAACATGTGAACACAAAGGATGTTTCAAGTGAAATGTGTGAGCAGCAGAATGATAATACAGTTGCTGACATAATAGGTTCATAATAGAAAGAGTTTAGGAATTTACACCTCCTTAAAACTTCTTTCTTGAAACCTGATTATGATGTTTCACACTGAATTAATGGTTCAGTTAGTCAGATAGTAACTGACTCAACTCACTTTCTATCATTTTATACTTTCAAGTATAATGAGCAAGTCTAAGGTCATCTGATAGAAAGAACAGCTAGTAACAGTGAATCTAACACTTGTGTTAGAGGTAACAATTGTTATGAGCTGGAAACCCTGTCAAGAAAGCCTTTTGAATAGGTTTATCTTTACACAGGCAGTTATTTATAACTGAAAACATTGGTTCTCACACAACCAGAGGTTGCTTTAAACCAAAATTTTGATTAAGTGTCTGTTATACTCTTAATCCCTTCAAAATGGTTGTAAGCAGTATGATTTTTCTATAATAAAATCATTAACATACTACTAAGTCAAAAGTTTCTTAAAAAGGATTTTCAAAGGGACTCAGTAAAACCATCCATTGAAGGATAATGAGTCAATGCCCCATGAATCACCTCTCATAGGAGTTAACACACCTAGAAGTGATGAGGGTAGCTCATAAACTCTTAAGGAATTGATGGCTTCATGTACAACATTGTCTGAAAACAAGTTCACATTGGTAGATCAGATAATGATGGGATGATGGTGAGAGATCTTCCAAACAGGGGAGGATAAAATGTTATTTACATCTCAGGGGAGAATATCTCAGGGGAGGAAATAAAGCCCAAGGAAGATTAACCAAATGTAAGGAAGGAAAAGACAAGAGCATACAAGATGATGTCATGGAGGTTGAAAATGACAAGAACAGAGTTGATTCTGGAGTATTATATATATTCAGAAGGGATGAAGCATTCTAAAGGAGAAAGTTCTATCTAGGAGCTTTCAGTTTCAATTTCAGTTCGCTACGTTTGTTCATCACTTGCAAAGGCATGCTGGAAGATGATTTCACTTGTTGAAACAAGCATCCAAGATACACAACATCATTGCCTCTTATAATTCCTCCATCTAAGGAAAGTACTGATATTGCTGAAGTCAAAGAACAGAAAGCAGATGAGTTACTGAGAAAGATATTCAATCTCACAGAACAGAAAAAAGCTCAGATCAAAGGTCTAACTATGGAGTGTTTGCAAGATCCTCACAATCAGAAATTCAATTCAGAAGAAACATGTTGAAAAGGTTTCACATGTTTAGGGGAGGATTGTTGGGAATTAAATATTCTGAAGATTAAGTATCGAAAAATTCTCTTAAGTGATTAATTCTGGTTGCAGTAATGTTAAGTCTGGTTGGTACCTGGTTAAGTCTGCTTGTTAATTCTGGTCTTCGAATATTAACTCTGGTGGTTAAGTCTAGTGATTAATTATGGTGAGTACCAAAATTAAGTCTGCTCTTCGAATGTTAAGTCTGCTTGCTGGATGGATAAGTATTGAAAATATATTTGTGTACTAAAGTCAAGTATATATGGTAGATAATATCTTTGGACAAAATGTTCAGTAACAAGTTGTGTACATAGATACATGTTGTATCTATGTTACTGACACACATAAGATAAGCTAGCATGTGTTCGACAAGACTTAACAATATTGTAAAGATCTTTCTTAGAATATAAAAGAAAGATCTTAGACTAGATATATAAGTGACTAATTAAGTGCTTAAATCATAACTGTTAAGAATATAGAACAAACACAACAATATCATAAGTCATAGAAACATAAGATTCAAGGTTTTGTAACCCTAGTGATACTGAAGATCACTTGTATTATCTTGAATAATATTGAATCGTTTGGTGTTAACATTGCATGTTCATTGTTCGTTACTAAAGCATTACTTTCCATTTCCATAACCAAAATAACCTTCTAAGTGTGATTAAGTAGATTCCGCATACTTAATCATATTAACTCAATATATCATATACACAAAGGAACAAAGGTCTAACTACCTTATAGTGTATCGATCATCCTTCATTCGGTAAACTTTCTCCAGGAAATAAATCAATTTGGTTTCGAATATTTCTTAAAGGTTATAAAGAAATTGGGGTATCATCTGCAAAAAGCTTGTTAAACTCTTCAAGCACGGGTTTAACAACTTCCAGAATTGCATTCTCAATCCCATCTTCGACTCCTTTAACAACAAAAATACACGAAATCCCCTTTTCTTTCTTTCGACTTGAAACTCTTTTGGTGAAGAAACTAAAGTATTGGCTTCCAATTTCTTCTCGGGAGAAGAGGCACCTAAAGGTAACATAACAATATTTTCCAAGTTCATTTAAATAAATATAGGTTAGATTTACCTCAGTTTGTAGCATCTACATCATGTTGCCAAGGTCCTAGCAAGATATGGCATGCCTCCATATCCACAACATCGCAAGTAACAAGTTCATTGCAATGCTTCCCAATAGTAAGAGAAATATTACAGATTTTGGTCACCTTTATAGCCGCTCATTTCTTAATCCAACCAATTTGGTAGGGATCGGGATGACGCTTGGTTGGTAACTTAAAAGCTTTAACCAAAGCCGTAGACACCAAATTATCGCAACTCCCTCAATCAATAATAATAGAACAAACTTTTTCTTTAACCAAGAACTTAGTTTAAAAAGTTGATGCGGATATTGCAAGACCTCACACGAAGTTTTACAATCCTCCTAGGCAGTGTACCTAACCGTTGTAGTGTAGTATAGGCAAGTCTTAGGGGATTGATCATTCTCTAGGGGAATAATGTCGTTAGATCAAAATGTATGTCGAGATATGATTAGAGGTGAGGGATGATTCTTTTTGTGTTTTTATATTTTATGAAAAGCAAGTAAAAATCTCGGGTTTTGAAGAGTGGGAGGAATTAGTTACTAATTAACTAACCCAAAACTAATTATAAAATTAAATTAAACTAATAACAAGAAAAAGTAAATTGGTGACTTCTTATGATAGGGAAAAGCGTGTTCACCTAGATATCCTTACTCCCTAGTTATCTCCTACTGATTTGTCGAATTGTCACGTTCTTGTCTTAATTGAAGCGTTGTATTCCTTAATGTTTGTCATGGGGAGTTACCAAAGTCCCCAACTCTATGAACAATAGACTCCCCTAAAATCCTTAAAGTCTACTAAGTTTTCTAGGATCTACAAGCCGCAATTTACACAATAAATACAACAAGAAAAACCAATAGTGCACTCTATGGTTTTGTTTTATACGACGTTCAAGCTAATACATATAAGAACTTAGCCAGTTTTCTTATCCTAACGCGAAGCAATCAATTAAACAAGAGACGACAAATCAATATTCAACAATTAGGTTTTACTAGATCTAAGCAAACACTAATTAACTTAAGCTAGCATGTTAAAGCAAAGAAAAGATAAACAAGTAATCAAACAACACATAGACATATTGAATAATTAAAAGGATAACTTATCTTCAATGAAACATGTGTTTGGAGGAATGTAAAACCCTTACAATAGCAGAGAAAATCATTCTTAAAACCCTACTCCAAGATGTTACACGAATTATGAAAAACATGCGAAAGTATATATAAGTTTACACTTGTGACGGCGTCACCTTATAGGTTGTGACGCCGTCAGCTCGCCGTCATTAGGGTTTCATCTTGTGCAAGTCGCCGTTATGACAATGTCACTTAGGATGTCTGACGCCGTCATGGATGCCTTGACGCCGTCCCTTGATAAATCATCTGGGCCGTCTCTTGTTAAGCTTTGTACGTGACTTTGGTCTTCAAATACACCTGACGCCGTTAGGTTATAAATTCTTCAATTCTTTTGGGGCGTCGTTTGTTAATTTTCCACCAAAATTCCATCTTCAGTAACAAGTGACGGCGTCACTTGGTAAAGTGTGACGCCGTCAGGACTCATTTCCAGACAGATTTGAGACTTGATCGTTTTCTTCTCTTTTCTTGTTGTTTTAAGTCCAAAATATGTCAATTTCCAGATTTTCCGTCCCAAGTACCTAAAATGCAAAAAGAAACGATTTAGGGCAATATTTGATCATATAAATACGATTTTGGCCTTAAATAACCCCTCAAAAAGGTACAAAATAAATCATTATCAAATATCCCTACACTTGGGATTTGCTTGTCCTCAAGCAAATATGCTCTTATCCTAATCAATTTACAAGTTAGGGGTCATTTAACATTAATATAAAAGTAATTACAACATACAATCGTTCCACGATAGTCGTAATAAGCACAAAAATTATATACTAGCACCTTACATAAAGTGATTGGATTTTCACATCTCTTGGGTGTATAAAGTTATATAACATATGGATATGAGAAAATAAAACACTCTCTACCTGTCATAGCACATAGATTACCATAGGCTTGGGAATGGATCAAACCTCCACCACTTTGGCGTAAGCACCTAGGATACACTATCAAAGAGGTCTTTTAAAGGGTTGTAACGTTAGGTGTAAGGGTATGGAAAACACGGTTTTGTTGGATAAAGGGAAGTTTACTGGTGGCAAGTCAATCATCTACGTCAATTACATGTGCAATGAGATGTTGCTAAGCTGCGACTCGACTCGACTCGACTCGCTAACTACTAACTATTTTTTGTATTTTTCATGACACTATTTAGACTTAAACAAAAATAAAAGAAATGAGATGGTAGTCCGTATGTTTTTTCTCTTTTCTTTTTCTTCTTCTTTTTTTCTTTTTATATTTCTTTTCTCTTTTTTTTCTTATATATATATATATGTGTGTCTATATATATATATACACACACTAGACTTCAAAGCCCGCCCGTTGGGCGGGCATGACTTGTAATTATAATTTTGATGGTGTAGTTTACGGTTGAAAATTAATTGTTATTTTTAAGGACTCCAATTTCATTTTATTTTGGTAGGCTATTAGTTTACGGTTTAAATTTTTTATAGAAAGTTAATTATAATTATTACTGTTTGAAAAGAAAATATATATTTATAGGGTTCTTTTCGGTGTGTCCGATGGCCGAGCATGACTTATAAGCCCTCGCGGGCATATGAGCCCGCCTGATGGGCGGGCATGACTTATAAAGTTCCTTGTAAGGTATTTGTTAAGTAGGGCTTATTTGTTAATGTGTTAAACATGAAAATTAGTTGACTGTTGTTAATTATTAAAAAATTTGACAAATAACAATTTTCAATGTGCTTATTTTATTCACTTTTGAGACAATTGCATATTGTTTCTCCGTGAAGAAAACTCATCACTGAAGAGGCAGACATACATGTGGAGATTTTTGTGTTTACTTTTATTAATAGTTGTTGTTGAGCACACCGCAGCAAGCAATTGTATACTGTTTGGGAAGCCCGACCGATGGGCGGGAATCAGTTATAAATATTGCTTGAAGGTATTAGTAAATGAATAATCAGATATAAATGTACAAATTTCATATGTTTTTGATGAATTAGCATTCGTATGCCAATAATAAGTTGTCTAATGTTTTTTGTTTCCCACTTTTTAGACAGCCACATGAAGACACACTGCAACAATGAATTGGTTACGGTTAAATTTTTACGTCATCTTATTTTCAAAAGTGCTGAGGACCATAACTGATATGAGGTTTCTCGTTGGGCATGACTTATAATTATAATTTTTATGGTGTCAGTTAACGGAAAATTATTTTTAATGATGTCGATTTTATTTAATTTTGTTATGGTATTAGTTTACGTTCAAAAAATTTTAAGAAAATGAGAGCTTGACGTACATTTTAAAAAAATAATATTTGTTTTGTTATTTTTAAATTTTTAGTAATGTTTATGGTGTTAGTTAACAGATTTTTTTTTTTTTTTTTTTTTTTTTATATATATATATAATTGCATATCGTATATTAGAAATGAATGGTAATCTAATAAGAGGAAATAAAACTTAATAAATGATCTTTCATTACAAAGTACATGCTTTTAGTTCAAATGCGAAATAAAGTATTCAGTAATTATAAAACTCAGTTTGTATTCATTAGAACTCATATTGTATTCAGTAATTATAAAATTTCATTTGGTAAAGCTACCAACTACATAAACACATGTTAGTAAAAAAATAACAGCAATGAGATGATACATGTATAAGAAATGCTACTATCAAATTACTCTAGGATCGCGCTCTTGAAGCTGCTAATTGTGCTACAAAATGATCATAATCAGGAAGTTTCGGGAGTAATTGACCTTGTGGACTCAAAGCCGAATCGGGTTGATATGTTGTTGACCATATTAGCCTTTTTCTTTCATCTATAGAAACCGAAGTAGCCACCGATTCAGATGGACGTGAGCCTGCTCGTGTTGGTGCAGAAAGTATATGTGTTAGTTTTCTATTGTAGTGTGACAATAATTTGTCCATTTCCATTTCTTCTTCATCAACTCCACAATCTAGATTTTCACCGTGTAAACTCTTAGGACTTGGTGTAGGAACTTCACAGTTTGCGCGAGAAGAATCTGCCACTAGTTTAAGATCAGCTAAGGGAGTGGTTAGGATTAAGGTTTATTTCTAAGCAGAAACAATTTTATGTTATTTAAACAGTTTTGTGTTATCTAAATTCTTCAGCTTATTTTAAATAGGCAGATTCTCATAAGCAGGTAAAGAGATGCAATACCTGTGATAACGAAAATATGTATTATTAGTTTACAAATTCAGTCACCCAAAAATTCTTTCCTGTTATACACACAACTACATACACAAAGATGTGAAGGGAAATAAATGTAACATTTGAGAATTAGATCCACCACATAAGTCATTAGTTACTTAGTTGTATTACCGAAAGGGATTTGAAATTTCTTATTAGTCGTACTAAATGTGGTCACCTTTTTTTCATATAAGTAGTACAAAACAGCTGACTTGAATTTATTAGGGGATGTTTGGGATTAGCTTAGTTCAGTATGCTTATAACCTATGGAAATAGGCACATACCGACATGATTATATTCAGGTGACAACAAGTCTTATTCCCCTCTTCTTTCTTTGATTTTCTCCAATCTAAAGCAAAAAGAAAGCGTAATCATTTGGTGATCCAACAAAATGTTCCCTTTTTCACACTTTTATACCCATACTTGAATTAAAAATGAATTATGAATTTCGGGCAAGATTATATTTGGTTAA
Source organism: Artemisia tridentata subsp. tridentata (assembly GCA_021014915.2). Classification (NCBI taxonomy): domain Eukaryota; kingdom Viridiplantae; phylum Streptophyta; class Magnoliopsida; order Asterales; family Asteraceae; genus Artemisia; species Artemisia tridentata. The sequence continues at coordinate 235,604,765 of CP139502.1, read as the reverse complement.
AATTGAATAAAAATATCACAATCAGTAATGCATTGTAATATTACTTATTTTCCACACAGAATGTGTTGCATAGTATCATACATCATTACCTAATTGCATTGTGTCTCCAAATAGATACATAGACATAAAGATAACTCATAATCATTCAATTGAATCAAGAAGCACAAACTACAACTTCATCCTAGACGTATGCAATATTTGCATCCACTGATCGGGCTCTTTTGCAATCTAAAGCAACATATTATGACCAACGTATTGAGTTCAACCTAATCCTAAAACATATATGCTTTTAAGGTCAGAATTATAATATTAGTTTTTACGACCTTATGCTTATATTTCATAATCCTGTCTTATGGACCTTCTGATTGGTTCCTCTCAAATGTCAAGAGTTTTATATCCTTTCCGTTGTTTTGTGTGTTTACAGGGAGCATGCGCTCAGAATGGCCAATTACTGTTATTACTAACATGTTTAAAGGAAATGGGTCACAGAGGTCAAATTGTATGGTTATTTATTGCCGATAAAGATATATAAAAAACATCGCTAAAAGTGCACAATGCCGATAAGTAAGAGTAAATGGTAACCTGAGCTCTGTGAGAGTGAAAAAGTGTCGCTTTTGCAACAACGCTTAGCTGCAAAATTGAAAAGGAGAACGATAGAACAGCAAACACACCAAGAAAGAACATACTTTCTATGTTCGGATCGCTCAATTGATAACTTTCTTGTTTTAGCAAATTGTAGGAGTGTGGGTGGCGTAAGGTTGCTTCCAGGTACTGACTGGGCAGTAGATTCTTGTCTAGCAAATATGATACCATCAGCATTCAAAGCGCCTTGATGAAGTGAAAAGTGTACCGCTTTTAGGGGGTCATTTAAGCCCTAAATCGTATTTATTTGATCAAATATTGCCCTAAATCGTTCCTTTTGTCATTTTAGATACTTTGGAGAAGAAATCTGGAAAAGGAAGCATTTTGGACGTTTTTGGAGCATAAAAGTGAAGAAAACTACAAAGTCTCCAAAGCTGCTGGAAAAGTACACTTGACGGCGTCAAGTATTGCTCTTGACGGCGTCACGGCTTGGCAAAAAAGGTGGATATGAAAAATACACATGATAAGCCAGGGAGTTTTACAAAGGAAGTCTGACGGCGTCACCCTTTAAGGTAATCAAGGCCATCACGGTTTAAGCTAAAGAGAGACGGCGTCAAGCTTTATTCTGACGGCGTCAAGCCTTGATAAGCCAGAGCGGATTTTGGAGCACTAAAGAGGGACGGCGTTAGGAAGACCATCCGGGAACCCTAGACACGGCGAGGTGACGGCGTCAAGATCTATAACGTGACGCCGTCAGCCACTAAGTTCTATATATAGTTTTGCAATTTTTTGTCATTAGTGTGCAACTTGGTAAGGAGAAACCCTAAGACGAATTTCTGCCATTTTTAAGGGTTTTCATACCCTTGGATCTCCCATGTTTAATTGAAGATAAGTTATCATTTAATCATTCAATATGTCTATGTTTTGTTTGATTATATCTTGTTCTTGTCTTTTGATTAACATGCTAGGCTAGATTTATCTTGTGTTTGCTTAGATCTAATGAAACCTAACTATTGATTATTAGTTGTTAGTGTGTTATTAATTGTATTGGATGATTGTTTATCGATGTTAGGCTTAAGAAAACTGGCTAACCTCCTATACGGTAACTTGCTTGAACGTCTTAAGAAACATGAACCAATGCGTACTAGGTTTATATGGTTGTATTTAATGCATGAGCGAATTCTAGTGATCCCATGTTAGGAGCTTCTTAGCCGGCTCGACATAGGAGTGAAGTAGGAGCTTGTAGAGTTGGGGAAGTACGTACGCCACCCCACGATTGGTATTAAGGAATACACCCGTCATCCACGCAATTAATACACACTAATCAACCGGTAAAAGATAGTTAGGGAGTAAGGAAATCTAAGTAAACACATTTCTCCCCATATAAGTTTTACAACCTTTTCATTTTCAGTTATTTTATTTTATTTGCAATTGTAGTTATTTGGGTTAGTTGACTAGCAACTAATTCCGCCCACTCCTTCAAACCCGAGATTTTACTTGCTTTTATAAAAAAGTATAAAAATACAAAAAAGAATCTTCCCTCACCCTTAGACCTATTAGAGTAGTTTTTCAATCCTAACGACACTATTCCCCTAGAGAATGATCAATCCCCCGGTACTTGCCACTTCACTATACTACATCGGTCAGGTACACTGCCTGGTGGGGATTGCAAGCCTCTTGAGATCCCTCAAGAGGTAAAACCTGTTGTAAGGTCGCAAAACCACGCATCAAGTTTTTGGCGCCGTTGCCGGGGAATAGTTATTGTTTAGGTTGAATTTTTATTTTGTTAGGTCTACTCACTAGATTCCCTTCTAGTGAGATTTTTTATTTTATTTTTCTAGGATTGCTTGTAGTCTATCTTTTTCTTTGTGCCCTTTGTTTGTAAAACCATTTTCATTTGTCACTATGATGGATGAAATTCCATTTAGATCATTGACAATAGAGGAACAATTATAATTCACCAATAGATTTGTTTCCTATCATTCCTATGAATTTTTGTGTGATCTTTGTGATTTCCAAAAGGAGTTAGGGGTAAGGTTAGATGGGTTTAATGAATTCTATGCATGTGAGATTTCTATTAGACGAGCATTATCTGGATCAATTCCTTTTAGTCAGGCGCTTTGGATGAATTTTGAGGAAAGCTTCCTAACCATGACCCATAAGTGGAACGAATTGGTGGATTCGTATGAGCAAAGAGACCTAGTTTCTAAGAACATGGACTTAGAATCAAACCAAGATTGTGAGATGGTTAATGTTGAACTACCTAGGTGCATGCTTGGATTAGATTTCACCAAGACATATGACACGCATGAGGAATCCTTTAGGCAATTGGAACATAGTAATCAAGTTGAATATTACTATGAATCGGACTTAGAATTTCAAATGGCTAGAGAAGGATTTGAGATACTTAGGAATGTGTTTGGGTTAGATCCTACCAAAACACATGATGAACATATAGGTGATTTAGATACTATGGAGAATGAGGTTAGAAATGCAAGACCACTAAATACCCCACAAATCCTACCATCATTTGAGGCACACACACCACCCATGACTTACCCGGAAGAAGTAGAAGAGACTATAGGAACCCCAATAGAGGTAGAGCCCTTGGACCAAACAAAACTAGAAGAAATAGGTTTGAATGCTTTTAGTGATCACAACCTTTCTTTTAGTCCTATGGAAGTTCCTAGTTTTGATGAGCCGGAGCCTCAACCAAAACCGTTACCTAATCTTCCATCCTTGGATGAAAATTTAGGAATTGAATTAGGTCCCGATCCACCCATCAAAACATATAGTCCGGGTAGTCTTAAGTTTAAGGTAGTAGACATTAAGCCTTGTAGTGAGGAAGACAATATAGGAGTGAAAAATGACCTTACATGTCTACATCACCCATTTACGATTGATCACAAGAAACATTATGGGTTTAAACCGGGTTTATTAGGTCAAGATGGATTCCCAACTAGGAATCTCTCGAAGTTGATAGAAGATGATCCCTTTTTAGGAGAAAACTTTAATTCACCCATTGACCAAAGTGAACTAGGTAAGGTTATGATGAAAGGAGCACACCCCTTTGAGCATATAATTCATCCACCAATCTTTCCTCACGTGGCATACTCCTACCGAGCTGGTGTGTATCGCTACTATCACCCGCACTTAACCCTAAGTGTAGGGAAAACCTCCCCTATTTCCGTTAAATAAGGGTAGAGTCAGGCTCGTGACTCGAACAAAAACAAGCGCTTCTTGGGAGGCAACCCAAGCTTTATTTGCTTTGTGTGTTTATTTATTTGTTTGTTTGATTTTATTTGCCTCCGTATGTATGTTTAATTTTTATTATTATTGATTCATGTCTCAAATATAAATTGTGAAAATGCTTTATCTTGTTTTTAACTTCGTCTTAACTACATATAAAGGTATTTTGCAAAAGATAAGTGTAAGGGAAATCCAAATCGGTTTATTAGAACAAATGAACATGAATCATAACAATAATAAATTAACATACATATTAGAAATTGTTTGAGTCAAATGCTTGTATCGAGTCATAATGATATTTTGCAGGAATTCCAGGAAGTAAGGTATAGGTTTTTCCAGAAATTTTCCGGAAACTTAACATGAGAATTCTGTCAGATCATTTCTGACGGCGTCAGGCATTACAACCTGACGGCGTCAGGTTTTAATTTTCTGAAATTTTTGAAAGTTTTGTTTTCATAAAAAGTTTTTATTAAATCTCTAACTTATAAACTCCAGGAATCTGCAAAATTATCATTCCACAAGCATTATATCCTTATATAGAATTTATCCCGCCGATGTTATGCAGGTTTTCGTGTTTGTTTTCTCAGGTTTAACAGGTTATTTTGGACAAGGAGATGTATGTGGAATCAAGCTTTTGGCGATGCTTTAGTCTTGAAGCTTCTACATTCTCTTGGAAGAAGATCTAACCATGTTACCTCTTTATCCACCAAACAAATCAGGGGAGTATTTGATTTCATTCTTTTACCTTATTTACTTTTACATCTTGTTATTTGAACATTGGGGACAATGTTCATCTTAAGTGTAAGGGGGGGGGGGGGGGGTAAAGTACGATACTTTAGAGAATGCTATTACGCTTGATTTTTGTTTGTTTAATGGTAGATGTGTAATAAAACTGAGATAAATACCTGTTAGGGCAATTTTAGTGCCAAATTTAAAATTTTTTACAACATTTAGGAGTGAAAATTTGATCTTAATGAGCGTCTCATGGATAGGAGTTATATGACTAGCACAAAACCGTACCACAAAAAAATTTTCCACCCCAAATATGTGAGGATCGCCCCTAGAATTGGTAGAAAAAGCATTTATGCTATGATGTGTGTACCGTTAGCACTTAGATTCTAGAACTTGCGTTAGGACCATTCCGAGGCTACAAGTGAGACTACATTCGTGTAGTTAGATTTACTACATGATAAGAGGCATTAGGATTAACCCATTGTTTTACACCTGTGTTTTTGTTATAATTACGTTGGCTACATTGGTCAAGTAATTCTCCCACACCCTTTGCGTTGTACTCATTTTTAGTACACGATACCCCTAGTACACCCCTCAGAGCCTATCTTTTCGTTTCGACCTTTAAGCATTTTACTTAAAGGAAGAATTTGTTACACCCCACTTAAATGTACACCCAAATCGCCTTAGCCTACCTTGTATGCACTCATTTTTAGTGCATTATTGTGACAACATTTGTTTAAACCCCAAGTTAATTATCTAATTGATTACATGGTTGCTAAGTCGAGTCATATCCTTGTACATATTGTTTTGGGATGATTGGGACTCATGGGTAAAGTACTAGTGTAATGGAGTAATGGGGAAGAACAACATTATTACCCCCATATGTGCTAAATATTTTAAAAGTACTCCAAGTGTTTCGATTATCTTAATTCGAGTCATTAGAATGGTTATTTGTAAAGTTATGTAAAAGTTCAAGTGTAAGGGGATGCAACGCCCCTGCGATGTATTATTTTGGATGGTAGGGCAAGAGTGTATGAAAAAAAAAAAAAAAAAAAAAAAAAAAAAAAAAAAAAAATCAAGAAAAATCAAGAAAAATACAAAAAAATGAGAAAAAGAAAAGTAGAAAAAACATACAGACTACCATCCCGTTTCATTTTATGTTTACTTTATGTTTTTGTTATTTTTAGCTTAAGTCGAGTCTAGTCTTGGCTTAGCAACGCCATATTGTACATGTAATTAATCAAGATCTTTAACTCGCCACCAGTAAAATATCCCTTATCCAACAAAACCGTGTTTATCATATCCCTACACCTCACGTTATAACCCGTTTAAAAGCCCTCTTTAATAGTTTATCTTAGGTGCTTACGCCTAGTGGAGAAGGTTTTTGATCCTTTCCCAAGCCTATGGTAATCTATTTGCTATGACAGGTAGTGAGAGATATTATCCGTTTTCATTTATTAGATTTATTTTGATGACACATGAGAGATGTGAGTATCTAAACACTACTTGTGAGGTGCTAGTTTGTAATCTCCGTGCTTATTATGATTAAAGTGGAACGACTATTTGTTGTAATTACTTTTATATTAGCGTTAAATGACCCCTAACTCGTATTTTGATTAGAATAAAAGCGCATTTGCTTGAGGACAAGCAAATCTCAAGTGTAAGGGTATTTGATGAAGCGAAAAGTGTACCGCTTTTAGGGGGTCATTTAAGCCCTAAATCGTATTTATTTGATCAAATATTGCCCTAAATCGTTCCTTTTGTCATTTTAGGTACTTTGGAGAAGAAATCTGGAAAAGGAAGCATTTTGGACGTTTTTGGAGCATAAAAGTGAAGAAAACGACAAAGTCTCCAAAGCTGCTGGAAAAGTACACTTGACGGCGTCACGGCTTGGCAAAAAAGGTGGATATGAAAAATACACATGATAAGCCAGGGAGTTTTACAAAGGAAGTCTGACGGCATCACCCTTTAAGGTGATCAAGGCCATCACGGTTTAAGCTAAAGAGAGACGGCGTCAAGCTTTATTCTGACGGCGTCAAGCCTTGATAAGCCAGAGCGGATTTTGGAGCACTAAAGAGGGACGGCGTCAGGAAGGCCATCCGGGAACCCTAGACACGGCGAGGTGACGGCGTCAAGATCTATAACGTGACGCCGTCAGCCACTAAGTTCTATATATAGTTTTGCAATTTTTTGTCATTAGTGTGCAACTTGGTAAGGAGAAACCCTAAGACGAATTTCTGCCATTTTTAAGGGTTTTCATACCCTTGGATCTCCCATGTTTAATTGAAGATAAGTTATCATTTAATCATTCAATATGTCTATGTGTTGTTTGATTATATCTTGTTCTTGTCTTTTGATTAACATGCTAGGCTAGATTTATCTTGTGTTTGCTTAGATCTAATGAAACCTAACTATTGATTATTAGTTGTTAGTGTGTTATTAATTGTATTGGATGATTGTTTATCGATGTTAGGCTTAAGAAAACTGGCTAACCTCCTATACGGTAACTTGCTTGAACGTCTTAAGAAACATGAACCAATGCGTACTAGGTTTATATGGTTGTATTTAATGCATGAGCGAATTCTAGTGATCCCATGTTAGGAGCTTCTTAGCCGGCTCGACATAGGAGTGAAGTAGGAGCTTGTAGAGTTGGGGAAGTACGTACGCCACCCCACGATTGGTATTAAGGAATACACCCGTCATCCACGCAATTAATACACACTAATCAACCGGTAAAAGATAGTTAGGGAGTAAGGAAATCTAAGTAAACACATTTCTCCCCATATAAGTTTCACAACCTTTTCAGTTTCAGTTATTTTATTTTATTTGCAATTGTAGTTATTTGGGTTAGTTGACTAGCAACTAATTCCGCCCACTCCTTCAAACCCGAGATTTTACTTGCTTTTATAAAAAAATATAAAAATACAAAAAGAATCTTCCCTCACCCTTAGACCTATTAGAGTAGTTTTTCAATCCTAACGACACTATTCCCCTAGAGAACGATCAATCCCCCGGTACTTGCCACTTCACTATACTACATCGGTCAGGTACACTGCCTGGTGGGGATTGCAAGCCTCTTGAGATCCCTCGAGAGGTAAAACCTGTTGTAAGGTCGCAAAACCACACATCACGCCTACTTTAGTAGGACCGTATATATCACATTCTACATGCTCAGAAACAGTTGAAATTTAAGTAAATGCAAAATCAATATTTCACATTAGAAATTAGCATAAACGTTTGCAGTGAAAAGTAAATTCATATCAACTATCTTGCCTCTTAAGTCACTGGGAGCTGCACGCATATTTGAACCAGTGCAAGCTGACACACGCGTTATGACTTTGAACCGCTGGTTGTCTACTTCGCAAGGGCTTATGGCTGTTGAATATGAATTATATCCATTTAACAGGAGTACTTGTATTGAAAATTAACACATCAATAGAAACAATGTCACGCTTACCAAAAGCCAAACGGCTGTTCTCTAGGATGAACCAAGTTGACATAAATCTGAAAAAAAATATTATATAAATCAAGAATTACTACCATTTTACGCAAACAATATCCTAAAAAATTTCATCAGTTACTATAGTTTTTAAAAGTGTGGAAACAGTATAATGACCTCAGAACTGGATGTATCGGTCCTTAGAAATACATTCACAACTTGATAATCTTCATTTTCCTAAACAACATTATTAACCATCTACAATTAAGTAATGTAATTTTATATGTAAAAATCAGAATTGCTGAAACATTCATGGAAGTTACCAACCCAGAACTCATAGTGAAATAGATCATGGGACGACGTCAAGTGATACTTAAGACCCTGAAAGATATTAAGATATACATATTGTGATCCTGGGATAAGTATAAGCATCTTAAATATGATTTACAGCAAATTCCGAACATAACGGTATTTACTTTATAGCTTGCATATTTCATCAGGCAGAATGGACCTCTTATACTCCCTAGTGGTAATATGCACATTTTTTATGAAGTCGATCATAGTAAGTTAGTAACAGTTTAATCATGTCTAACCTTAAGCTCTTTTTCGGCTTCCTTTCATCTTAGTTCACTTTGTCTTAGTATACCCGCATGCTCTTTCAACTCTTCTTCCATATCCTTCCATTCTATATATGTTTCCCTATGATTGGCCTGTATAAATTCAAATGTCAAAAATCAGCAAATGGTACCAAGATGTAACCGTTATTCACCTAAAATAAGTACAAATAACAGACACGAAACTATAGAATAAACAACATTCAACTATAAATTTTGATCATGTGTGCCCATGTGCCTATATATGGTCTAAACGATCAACAGACTCCCTCCATCTCACCACAATAAGACAATTTTCATGGTAGTCGTCATCCTCCTCATCAACCATGTCCACGTCATATTCATCTCTCAATTCATAACTATACTGGAAATGACCAAGCTTTAATATTCATCAACAATTTTCTATTAGGTGTCTAAGAAGGTACGCAAGTTCTACATCTTCCGGTGTGGATTGTTCTTGAACCTACACACAGAATGAGCGTTAAAAAAATGAGAATGGTCATTTCAGTATATGTTAATTAAAACTAAACTTTCAAAAGATGTTGGAAGCCAAATATAACATGACCTAGCCTAAGTTTATGTGGAACTTCTCCAACTAAGGAATATTGAAACCAAATCTAACCTTATAAAAAGTTTATAAAATTAAATGGATGACTGCATTTAAAATTTAAAAGTCAATCTAAGAGCACATGCCCCCTCCTCCTCTCCTCCCGTTGATGCGTGTCGTGTGTCGTTGCGGTTTAGCAGTTTTAATGCCTAATCAAGTTTTAAATTTATATTTAGCCGACTTATCAATAACACACACACTTAACGAGCAGTGTACCCGGTCAGTATGAATATAATGGTAAGTAGAGTGTCGATCACTAAGAGTGGAACGTATTATCTAGTTATTCTAATCAGTATTTTAATATATTAAGTTAGCTATACAACCTAATCTAACGCAAGGGGGTTCAGCCTGAGAGACTGGCACGATTTGGTTGCAATTAAATAATAAAGTAAACCAATAGGCACGAATCAGCAAGTAGCACACACGTACACAGATAAATACTCGAGACAATAAGAGGGCTGTCCTTATGATAAGTAGTTTGTCACTTGTTTTATTGCTAGTGTTATATGAAGTGTATAGTTCGATGCAACGCACCGAGATTAAGTCCTTTCTCGTTGGTTCTAATCTTATCGGCGAGTAAACCCTTAATAATTACTTATGACTATCCTATTTATCTTTCTCCTACTTTTCTACAGACCATAGAATGCATAGGCGATCTAATAAACAGGCGAGGGCAGAGGCATGGCGACTCGATCAACGCTCAGCTAGCCACAGAGGTTATCAATGCACTAATAAAAGTCACCAATGACATCAACATATAAACTTTAATTAATGAGAAAGCAGTTTTAAGGGAGTGCAACCTTTCCGTTGTCACATTACACAAGCCACCAATCTTGATGAATTAAAGTTTACTAACACAATAAAACAAAACTACTTATGACTATCCTATTTATCTTTCTCCTACTTTTCTACAGACCATAGAATGCATAGGCGATCTAATAAACAGGCGAGGGCAGAGGCATGGCGACTCGATCAACGCTCAGCTAGCCACAGAGGTTATCAATGCACTAATAAAAGTCACCAATGACATCAACATATAAACTTTAATTAATGAGAAAGCAGTTTTAAGGGAGTGCAACCTTTCCGTTGTCACATTACACAAGCCACCAATCTTGATGAATTAAAGTTTACTAACACAATAAAACAAAACTACTTAATGAATTAAACACATGCAGCACCTTCTTACAGCTCTTGTATCTTCGATTTGGGTGTGTCTTGTGCTGCTACCTTGACTGAATTCGTCCTTGGTTTATTTACTTCGGTCTTCGTATATTATATATGTCTCGACCAAAAAGCTCTGGAATTCGTCTGGTCTTGGGGTATTTATAGTTTCTGTCTGAGGGTAAGATGCGGCGCATCTAGTAAGTAGATGCGGCGCATGTACTTAACTTCGCGTGGGGTCCAAGATTATAATATTCAGGAATATTCGTACACCGCCAGAAGATGCGGCGTATCTTCATCTTTGGATGCGGCGCATGTCCTCTTGTATCTTGGATCGTATCTGGTGAAATATTGATAGTGATGCGGCGCATGTAATGAGTGAGATGCGGCGCATCTGGAGCAGATTAGTCTTGATCTTGTCCATTACAGTAGACTCTTAACTTCTTGCATGTTTTGCTCCATAATTAGTCCAAAATCGCCAAGTTTCACCAAATGCTTGTTTTCAACTGAGAATTACAAAAGTAAACGATTAAGTATCAATCCTCATACATAATATAATAAAACAAGTCAAATTAATAGGATAAATGATAGTAATAATATGTACTTATTTGAGTTCATCAAATATCCCCCCACTTGAACTTTACTTGTCCCCAAGTAAACCTTAGAATTAATCTTATGAAAATGTATCCTAAAAGATGTTAGGATTTATTTTTATATTTAAGCATGTATTCATTTTTGTCATAATCACACAACTAAACACTTAACGAATTAGAAGTAAAATAAAATATTCTGATAAAAGCAAATCTAATCGTTTAACTATCCAGTCGCGACGAATATTCTATCATAAGCTTGGCAAGTATACACATCTCCCCCACTAAAGCAAAGGAATAACAAGTCTAAAGCGGTAAAAAGGGTTTTTAGGCTTAAGGGTTAATTATTCTTAATCTCTATCGATCTCAAATTCCAGAAAAGGCGACAAAATCACAAATACATGATCGAATCCACGAACACGATACTTGCAATTGCTCAAATCCTTAACTCGAATAGGCTAAAGATAGGTCCAAACTTCACCAATAATAATATATCAAAAAGGGCGACAAAATCATAAATACATAGCCGAATCCACGACTACGATACTTAAGATTGCTCAAATCCCTAATCTCAATAAATCAAAGGTTTGGTTGGATAAAGAATAATTGGGTATGGATAATTTTTGGGATATAAATTGGTGTAAAATGAAAAATAAACAAAACAAATAAATTAAAATCCTAAGTGTGGTTAATCACTATCCCAACCATCCCATGAATAAGACTCATATCATTGAATAACTCACGCTTTAACACTTGAAACACACGCTTTAGGTAGACACGAATTATACTCAACAAGATCTTAATCAAAGAATAAACCTTAGTTGACGTTCCCATAACTGCCAACTCCCATTCAATCCATAAATATATAACAACTAGTGGTGATATCGACCACTTACATATCTTTACATCGTTGATTAAAAACAAACATCCAACTTTCTTCTTTTTTCTTTTTCTTTTCTCATTTTTTCGATTTTTTTTTTTTTTTTTTTTTTTTTTTTTTTTTTTTTAAAGAAACATAAACATAGATGTGTAAAATTTTACCACATCACTAAAACAATAATTCTGGATAATTTTTCCATACTTTTCATAACTTCAGAAATAACGGTAATAGTGAAAGTAGTAAACACACGAAAAATAAACTCAAAGATATACAATATTTACTTTCACTCCAATTGCATTGTGCAACTTCCCGACCTAACCATAGATAATGAATTACGCACACGAACACAGGTAATGTAAGGAAACACACTTTGCCTATAGCAATTAACCAACCACGGACTTTAATCTACAGGGTAGGCTAAGGTTTAAGGGTGTAACGAAACATTTTAACAAAGGTGTAAGAAACGAAAGGAATGGCTCTGAGGGTTTTTCTAGGGGTATCTTACTCTAAAAATGAGAGTAACAAAAGGGTTTATACGGGGGTTAACTAACCAGTGTGGTTAGCTAATAACACATAACATATAAGGGCTATTTGGGTGTAATCCTAGAAATTTACCAATTTAGACAAGTCATTCCAATTATATAAAATAATACTTATTATGGTGGTCTCGAATAGTATACAAGCCAAGTTCTAAAGTTTACAAGTCACCGGAACACTCATAGATTTGTGAATTTTGAAAAATCACAATTTTTGAAAATAACGACATGTGTGCAGCTATGCAACTTAGATTTTAAACAAAAACATGCTAAAAATTTTAAATTTCGATATATTAAGCACATTTTAAGCATATTTTGAAAAGTTTAGGACAAGTAAATGTTAAGTGTTCTAATTCTCCAATCCCCCCACTTAAGTTAAACAACGTCCTCGTTGTTTGTATAAAAGGTTAAAAAACTGGAAAATAAAAGAATTAGAACAGAAAAACTCCCCTGAGATTTGCTCGGTATGATCCTCCATTTGTATTAGAGCAAAAATCAACTTTCTTGTTGATTAGAACGTTTAAGCTTCATATTCGATGTATCCACAGGAAATGCAGGAATCTATAGTACCACCAAGGCTTCAAAACACACCTAAGGTAAGAAAGGTTCAAACTTGCATAATACATTAGTAGTTAGGTAAAAATAAAACATAAAAATTTAAAATGAAAATCATCAGGTCAGTCGATGCGCCGTATCTTATGGAAGAAGATACGCCGTATCGAGCCTGGAATAAATACGGATCAGAATAAAAGATGCGCCGTATCCTTAACCAGGGATGCGCCGCATTAAAATAAACTGATAAAAAGTTTTAAATTCGAAAATAAAAATGCAGAAAAGTAAAATAAGATATGACCATCTGCAGGAGATGCGTCGCATCTCAGAATTTAGATGCGCCGTATCCTCTGCGGCCTGACTGACTCGACACAAACAGAAAATTAAAAGATAAATCCGGGTTGTCTCCCGGTAAGCACTTGTCTTTATTCCAGAGTCTTCAAGTTAGACTCACGTTCAGCTCTTTAATATCGATCATTGAAGGAGTCGGAAACATCGCGCTCCCTCATCGCCAATTCAGTAATATTGAACACTCCTTGCTCGTTTTTAATTTCCACGCCGTTCTTCTTTAATACCTGTATAAACAAAGTCCTGTCCCTCTCGGGCAGAGATGATAAAATGATAGACAGGAAATTCTTATTATCATATAAGCATAAATAAGCAAGGTGGGGTGGTAGTTCAATAAACACATCATTATTCAAACTCTTTTTCTCAACTATTCTCCTACGTTTGTTAATTACTAAACAATCATACCACTCATCATCAGAATCATTGACAACATCGTGTCGAAGTTCGGCAGGTACATTAAGGTCAATAAATTCCTCAAAGTTCTCATGATTAGGATTAGTTGAGTTGTTTTGAATCAATGTTTCTCCCATGAGCCTAGCTTCAAGATCGAGGTCCATACGCTCTCTTAATCCTAGCACATAGACTCCTCTAATTATGCTTTTAACAGGATCTTGGCACTTATAGACTAGTTTATTATTCCCTACCCTTAATGAGATTTTTCTTTTAAACACATCAATCTTAGCATGGGCAGTAGACAAGAAAGGTCGACCAAGGATTAAAGGAATCTTAATATCCTCGGGCATATCTAAAATAACAAAGTCTACAGGGAAAATAAACTTCTCAATCTTAACTAGCACATTATTAGCAATCCCTTCAGGTCGTTTTACAGTTTTGTCAGCCAATTCAATAAGTAATTTAGTTGGTGTTAATTTACCTAGACCTAGGGTAGTGAATGTCTTAAGAGGCATAACACTAACACTAGCTCCTAAGTCAGCTAACACATTATTGAAAGATATATTATTAATTGAACAAGGTAGAGTAAAACTCCCTGGGTCTTTTTCTTTATGAGGCAAGGCATTTAAATCGGTTGCAGAGCTCCCTTCTTTCATTGTAGCCTTGATCTCTTCTTCAATCTTTGTCTTTTCTTTGAGTAGTCTCCTTAAACTGATTGAAGAATTAAAGAAAAATTCGGGTCTTGCACCATCATTACCATTCATCGATCTTCTAGGCAAGTAAGGAGTGACTTCTTCAGTGGTGCTTATGGCCTTGACATGATCTCTTGGGTTGGTTTCAGTTGAGCTAGGTAAACTTCCATATCCCCTTTCTTGAAGAACTTTGCTCATTTGACCAATTTGTTGTTCCAATGCTTTGATCGAAGCTCCTTGATTTCTTGTAGTAGTGTCCGTTGAAGCTCGGATTTCTTTGATCATAGCAGTATTCTCTTCATGTCTTTTAGCAGCATCAGCCATAATTTGCTTTAGAGTGTCATCTAAAGTCTGCCTCCTCTCTTGATAAGCGGGATTAAAGTTGTTCTTTTGATAGAATCCCGGTGTGGCTTCCCTAAATCTTCCTGAAGGTCGGAATGGTTGTCCAAATTGGGTGTAATATGCTTCTTCAAACGTCCCACTTTCATTCTTATTCGGGCAATCTTTAGTGTAGTGAGGTCCTTCGTACTTTTCTCATCCAACTTGGGCAGCATACACTCTTTCATCACGCTTCTTCATCTCTCTACTTATTTTATCCAATTGAGCTTGAATAGCAGCAATCCCGTCAAAATTAGTGCTGCTCTTAGATCTAGTAGAGTTCCCATCGTGCCATTTTTGAGAATGATCAGCAGCTTCTTGGATCGCTTTCCTTGCATTGGTTGCACTCATTTGAGGCACAGCTCCCTTAGCGTCCAATATTTGTCTAGTAGGCACGTCCAATCCTTGATAAAACAATATTATCTCCTGCATAGCGGTTAGATAGTGTTGAGGACATTTTACCAGTAAATCTTTAAATCGTTCCCAAGCTTGATAAAGAGTTTCATCAGGCTCTTGCTTGAAACTGTTGATAGCCTCCATCTTTTTAGCAGTCTTAGCAGGTGGACAATATCTCTTCAAGAATTTGCTCTTCAAATCTTCCCATGTAGTGATTGAACTAGCAGGTTCATTCCTTAGCCACTTGTTAGCAGCTCCTTTTAGTGAGAGTGGAAAGATTCTTAGCATGATTTGATCGTCAGTCACTCCTTCTGAAGTAAACAAATCAGCAATCTCGAGGACCTTCTCAACATGCTCATTAGCATCCTCATGTTCCGATCCACTGAAAGCATTCTCTCTTAGCTCTTTGAGAAACTGACCCTTCAATTCAAACTTTGACTTATCATCAAACTTTGGTCTAGCAACTCCTGAAGTGTAATCAGCACGGGTTTTGTTCATGTATTCCTCCATAGTTGTGTTTTCGCCCATTGTTTCTGTTTCTTCTTCCTCTTTCTCTTCAGAAAAATAATCAAGCTCGAATGAACTTGAAGTATCAAAGCTTTTTGTGTTGAAAAGCCTTTTAAGCGAATGAAAGACTCGTTCAGGATCTTCGAAAGGTTGAATCAAGTTCTTCGTAGAACTCCTGGTCATGCACTTCCTGAAATCAACACAAAACTATCGGTAGGGTATGCTCGAGAAAGTAATATATCAGAAAATTAACAACGAAAACGGAATACGAAAAATTAAAGTTACTGATATCTGCAGACGATGCGCCGTATCCAAAAAGTTGGATACGCCGTATCTTATAATCGTTAAAATTTAATCAGACTTTATTCAGAAAATAGATACGCCGCTTAGAAATTCGAATGCGCCGTATCAATTTTAATTATCAAAAATCGATATTTATTAAAAAAAATTAAATGCGTCGTATTAACAAAAGTTAATGCGCCGTATCTTCGTTACGTTTCAAAATATAAGATTTTTGATTCAGAAGATGCGCCGTATCGACAGAGATCGATACGCCGTATCTGTTTAATAATTCAAAAACTATTTTTAATTAAAATAATAGATACGCCGTATCTGCAAGAGCAGATGCGTCGTATATCGTTAACGTTTAGAAAAAAAATATTATCAAAAACAGATACGCCGTATCTTGGGGAAATGATGCGTCGTATCGAATTAATTAAACGCGTTGTATTTTATAAAAATTGAACGCAATACGCCGTATCTGATAAATCAGATGCGCCGTATCGTTCGATTTAGCTCAGTACAACGATAGCAGAACACACAAAATACGAAAAATTAAAACAAATAAAAACACACGAAAATAAACACAAACAAAAGCAAACAAATAGCACACAAAAACAGAAAATATGCAAAATATTACAATGAATGCAAATTAATCTAATACACAACAAAATTAGCGGTTAGATAAAAAAAATTAAAAACCTAATTAAAATACTAATCAAATTAACAGATAATAACAATTCACTCCCCGGCAACGGCGCCAAAAACTTGATGCGTGTTGTGTGTCGTTGCGGTTTAGCAGTTTTAATGCCTAATCAAGTTTTAAATTTATATTTAGCCGACTTATCAATAACACACACACTTAACGAGCAGTGTACCCGGTCAGTATGAATATAATGGTAAGTAGAGTGTCGATCACTAAGAGTGGAACGTATTATCTAGTTATTCTAATCAGTATTTTAATATATTAAGTTAGCTATACAACCTAATCTAACGCAAGGGGGTTCAGCCTGAGAGACTGGCACGATTTGGTTGCAATTAAATAATAAAGTAAACCAATAGGCACGAATCAGCAAGTAGCACACACGTACACAGATAAATACTCGAGACAATAAGAGGGCTGTCCTTATGATAAGTAGTTTGTCACTTGTTTTATTGCTAGTGTTATATGAAGTGTATAGTTCGATGCAACGCACCGAGATTAAGTCCTTTCTCGTTGGTTCTAATCTTATCGGCGAGTAAACCCTTAATGATTACTTATGACTATCCTATTTATCTTTCTCCTACTTTTCTACAGACCATAGAATGCATAGGCGATCTAATAAACAGGCGAGGGCAGAGGCATGGCGACTCGATCAACGCTCAGCTAGCCACAGAGGTTATCAATGCACTAATAAAAGTCACCAATGACATCAACATATAAACTTTAATTAATGAGAAAGCAGTTTTAAGGGAGTGCAACCTTTCCGTTGTCACATTACACAAGCCACCAATCTTGATGAATTAAAGTTTACTAACACAATAAAACAAAACTACTTATGACTATCCTATTTATCTTTCTCCTACTTTTCTACAGACCATAGAATGCATAGGCGATCTAATAAACAGGCGAGGGCAGAGGCATGGCGACTCGATCAACGCTCAGCTAGCCACAGAGGTTATCAATGCACTAATAAAAGTCACCAATGACATCAACATATAAACTTTAATTAATGAGAAAGCAGTTTTAAGGGAGTGCAACCTTTCCGTTGTCACATTACACAAGCCACCAATCTTGATGAATTAAAGTTTACTAACACAATAAAACAAAACTACTTAATGAATTAAACACATGCAGCACCTTCTTACAGCTCTTGTATCTTCGATTTGGGTGTGTCTTGTGCTGCTACCTTGACTGAATTCGTCCTTGGTTTATTTACTTCGGTCTTCGTATATTATATATGTCTCGACCAAAAAGCTCTGGAATTCGTCTGGTCTTGGGGTATTTATAGTTTCTGTCTGAGGGTAAGATGCGGCGCATCTAGTAAGTAGATGCGGCGCATGTACTTAACTTCGCGTGGGGTCCAAGATTATAATATTCAGGAATATTCGTACACCGCCAGAAGATGCGGCGTATCTTCATCTTTGGATGCGGCGCATGTCCTCTTGTATCTTGGATCGTATCTGGTGAAATATTGATAGTGATGCGGCGCATGTAATGAGTGAGATGCGGCGCATCTGGAGCAGATTAGTCTTGATCTTGTCCATTACAGTAGACTCTTAACTTCTTGCATGTTTTGCTCCATAATTAGTCCAAAATCGCCAAGTTTCACCAAATGCTTGTTTTCAACTGAGAATTACAAAAATAAACGATTAAGTATCAATCCTCATACATAATATAATAAAACAAGTCAAATTAATAGGATAAATGATAGTAATAATATGTACTTATTTGAGTTCATCACCCGTACCAATTTTTGAAAACTTAATGATCTGCGATCTCGTTCTGTGTTCCATGTGACTACGATATTCACATTGTTTTAATTAAATATATAACATACCATGAAAAATACCTAACTATTGTTGCAGTTTCCAAGTTGTGCAAAGATGCCCAAGTAGAAGCAATAGCACAATTATAATAGTAGTACCACATGTTATGTTCTTTTTGCTTATATATTCAGTGCATATTAAAAAGCACACCCGAAGTTATATCTTACAGATCATATAGTGAAAGGTCAAACCTGGCTAATAGCACAACCTGCACCAAATGATACCCAATATATGCCTTCTTTAAGTTGTCCTTTGGTAGCTTTTTTATCTTCGATAACTGAAATAAATTCAGATCATGCCAATATGAAATTTATAACAGCTAATATATGACTGAAAAATAGCATGTTTAAATCCGTACTTGACATACTCGAAGCTTGTTTAAATCCGTACTCGACAGCCTTATTCGTATTGAGCATACCCTATTAACAGCCCTTTTATAAATCTAAAATAAATTTAATAACTTTGTTACAACAATAACTTGAAACAAACACATCACTTTTTTTCAGTATCAAGTCTATCAATAACTTTGACTTCAAAACTAAAAAAATGATCAAGAACATAAAAAAAACCATTGTTGAATATTTTATTGGAGTAATATTGTAAGAGAGAATATAAAACTGAAAAATAAGAATACACTTATATATAAATTTTTTAGTATGGTACTTGTTCGATATTCAACCATGGGTATCCATGAACTGACACAAAATATAAATTCACTATTTATTTGTGTAATTTTATAGATGCCTAAATCACTAATGGAAAAAAATTAAGACTAAAGAACACGACAAGTACTAAACTCGCCAAGCATTATATTAAACTTCAGACCGGGTGTAATAGAGATCCCTAAAGATTAACATTTACTCACCCATTTCTGACACCTTCAAGACATGGTTTATACATAACATGTTGAGCACTAATTAACTTGCTTGATTTGTTTACATAGACGCGATGGCTCTTTGGATAATAAGGTCCAGAGTTGCTTTCACTTGTTGGATAATTTGCGGCGTCCCTGCTTGTTCCCTTTCTTCAATGTCATTAACATACAAAGTATCCTAGAATTACAATGACTAAAATAGTTATAAACATTTTTAAAATGTGAATTTTTTTTCAATGTACATTAATAATACATTTCCTCATACCTTTTCATCAAAAAATTGACGTAATTAACAGTTCCACCTCCACATGTCGATGGGGGAGAATTTTTCAACTGATATAAGGCCTTATTCATGAGAAGAATCCCTGGTGATTCAGGCCCTCCAAGAAACTTGTGTGGACTTAAGGTTGTGGTATCATAGCCGTCAACAGCAGCTGATCTCATGTCAATATCTACATATGGACCGCTGTCAATTTACTCAACATTAAAGATCCAAACCGGTGAACCAATCCAGTGACATTACTACATGCAGAGAAAGAACCAAGCGTTGGGCAGGCAGTGGTCTGATAGAACTGCTGTTTCATTTCTAAATCATCTATGTCCATCAATCCTTCTTCATCCAAACCGATCTCTACATCTTTCTGTACTTCCTATACATGAATTTATCACTTTCTCTCTTAAATTTGATGGAATGACAATTCCCAAGACTTCTTGAAGCCGCTTTATAGAGGCTGTAGTTCCTGATCCACAGAAAAGGAGGGCACCATCTTCTGTCCCACCTAAGCATTTCTTTACAAACTCAGCTGCCTAAAAAACAGATCAAAATTTATAGTCACGTCTATTGTATTTCATGGGTCACCAACCAACTTATGTTAATAGTATCAGTAGTAGTAATAATAACAACTACTAACTCAATAATTATAAACCTAAGACATATTAGAAAATTGAGTGCAAATAGATCTTAGTTTGCTACAATCATGAACATAGGTCTAAGAATTCCCTAACTCTTCGGCTATGGCCTTTTCGGTTGACTTATAAGTCTGATGTGCAACTACGGTTTGTGTCACTTTATATTAAGCCCTATCAGACCATTCTTTTGAGAAAAAAATATCTTAAATCCTAACAATGTGGGTGGCATCAGTACCACACGCCTTTTATTCACGCGCTAAAAGATAAAATACGGTACTGAGAGTTTAGGAGGAAAAACAATTGTAGCCATAATGAAAACATAATTAATGATGGTAAAACATGAATACATAATGCCTTGAGATTATTGGAATCTGCATTTAACTTGACAATATAATCCCATTTATGAGCACTCGTAACTCATTCATTTTGTACCAGATTAAGTAAGTCTAGCACCAGTAAGGCCCATATATTCCCGTACCAAAATATAAACTCCTAGTAAATTATCACAATATTATTCCACGCAATAGAGCATTAACTAAATTAATATTTTTTTAATGTTATTATCATGATATCATTCATGAAATAGAAACGAAAAAAGAAATAAATCTATGTCAGACGAAATAAGGGTAAGTTCTTGCTGGAATTACCAAAGAATCCGTGCAGATAAGAAATAAGAGGCACCCACATCTGGAAATATCCCTAGTGAAACATCTGGCATTTCCAAAACCTTGAAAAAACATGTAACTTTTAGGAAAAGAACCACTCCTATGTATGATGGTCATCATGATGTGGCAAGAGAGATACTGTATAAGCAGTAGCCACTCGAAATCTACCATGCATTGAAGCACCTGCACCACCTCCCATCACGATTTCATTATAAAAAGTTGCAAAATTAATAGTAATAATGTCTGTGTATTTTAATAACAGAACGTGTTACTAACCTTGATTATATATGTCATATTGCCACGTCTGTTTTATGTGACGAAGTAATTCAGCTTGCCATTGAACCAAGCCACTGAACGACTGAACCAAGCCACTGAACCATCTGCGGATACTCACCTTCTCACATTCACCATCTCATCTGAAGTTTAAAACATAGGTTTCCCGTTTATCGAAAAATAAAAGACAGATAACTGAAAAGAAATTGAAATATTGGATGATGATGAATACATGTAATCACAGCAGAAGATGGATAGTAGACAAAAGATAAAGGCCTCAAATTCTTGCACTTTCGCGCCTGCCATTGAAATGTAAATCAGTAGTATATTGTAGAACTCGTCTAGGCGTTCCTATAACGATAATAACTGTGAATGCATTAGTATATTCGCTAACGTATGCTCCATATATGTGTTCAAAAAGAAGGTAAACTCCACTTGCATTGGTGGAGTGCATATGGCCACTATTTTTACGCAGACCGTGGCGCACACCCCGCATAGGTTCATTTGTACCTAGCAAAACGGATGAGTATGAGAGACCCAAATGACACGAATCGATGGATACACAATTGATGGAACAATTAGGATCTCTGGGAAATAAGAGTTCATTGTTGCTGCGGATAGTGTAAAGTTGGTTCCTGCCGATAGCTTGGTTCCTGCTGAAAGCTCATTGCTGCCGACAGTGTTATCTTGTTCCTGCCGATAGTGTTGTTGCTGCGGATAGTATTATTTGTTATCCGTATATTTAGAATGTTTGTTATGATTTATTTTTAGAAGAGATTGTTGTTAATCTCTTTACACGTTTTCTTGTAGAACGGGTTAGGGTTAGGTGATCTTGTTAGTATAAAAGATAAACCCGTCTATGAGTTTATGTACGCCTTGAACATCTTTTAATATTCAATAAACGATTCTTAGTTCAATAGTTTGATCCATAGAGGATCATTGTTCTTTTAGAGTTTTTCTTCTTTATAATACTTGCTGTTTAGTTTCCGCATAAACACTTGTATTGCAGAGGTTCTTGTTCATACCAAGCTCAATCAAGCTCGAAGTACTCGATCCTACAAGTGGTATCAGAGCCTGGTAAGGATCTCTGATAAAAAAGAAAAAGGTCGATCTCATATCTCTTAACCCTCTCTCAATGGCAGACGATAACCCTGAAACCAATGTCATTAACCCGGAAGATCAACAACCCAAACCAGAAACCACTCAAGTCCAAACACAAATCGTCACCTCCATGTCCACCAACAATGCTAAATTCCCGTATCTGAAGAAAGATGAGTATGAAGTCTGGGCTATGAGAATGGAATATTGGATCACAAACACTGATTACAATCTGTGGAATGTGATTCTTAAGGGAAATAGCAAGAAGAATATTGGAAGGGATGATGATGGCAATATTTATATAGAGCCACCTGTTACAGCAGAGGAACACCTTGCTGTTCAAAGGGAAACAAAGGCAAGAACTCTTCTACTTCAAGCTATTCCAGAGGATCATATGAGTGATTTTCATCACTTGGATGATGCTAGAAAGATCTGGCATGCTGTAAAGACCAGATTTGGAGGGAATGATGAATCCAGGAAGATGCGAAAGTCTATGCTCAAGCAAGAGTTTCAAGAATTTAAGATTTCTGAGGCTGAGGGAATTCACAAAGGCTATGATAGATTCCACAAGATCTTGAGCCAACTTAACCAGTTGAAAGCTAGGCCGGACGATGAAGATTGTAATACGAAGTTCCTGAGGGCCTTGCCACCATCCTGGTCGCAGGTTTCCATAACCCTCAAGGCCAAAGGAGGACTGGATTTTATGAGCTTTGATGATCTGTACAACAAATTGAAAACCCTTGAACTTGATATCAAAGGGTATTCTACCTATTCACCTCATACTCCAACCCACACTGCTTTTGTTAGTAACTCTGGTCCTAGCAAAGCATTATATGGAAACAGTCCAACACCATCAACATCATCAATCTCCTACTCATCTCCTACACCAAAAACTCAGCCCAGATCTGATAATCTTGTAGTGGATGTGCTTCATTCTTTTGTTGCTGAAAGTACACCACAGCAGAAGATTGTGTATGATGATTTTAAGCAGGTTGATGAATTGGATCTGGAAGAGATGGACTTAAGATGGCAGGTGGCTATGATATCGTTGAAGTTGGATAGGTTTGAAAAGAAGGCAGGAAGAAGGGTCAATTTTGATGGACAAGAGCCTGCTAGGTTTGACAGAAGGAAGGTGAGGTGCTATAAATGTTCTCTAACAGGACATTTTGCCAGGGAATGCCCAGACAAGAAGGTGGATGATAAAGCACGGTATTCTGCTTTCAGAATTCAAGAGTTAGAGTCAGACGACCCCAAGGCTTTGGTATCTGTGGATTCGATGGTGGACTGGGAGCATCATGAGAAGGCTGCTGGGAGTGGATCAGATAAAGTCTTTGGGATGGTAGCTGGATATGGTGAAAAGAAACAAGTGGCTGGTCAGTTTGGAATGATGGGTCATCCATCTCAGGTACAAAACTGTCCGTTTGGTTGTAAATCTATATATGCTAAATTAAAACAGGAATTTGATGATATTGAAAGTGAAAATAAGGATAACCTTGTTCAACTTAAGGCTCATAAAAAGGCTGTTAAGACATTAGAACAACAAAAGGTCTGGTATCAACAACAACTATCTGCATATGAAGTAAAAGTAAAGGTTTTGGAAAGAGATTTAAAAAATGCCACTAATGAGTTTAAACATTCTGAAAGAGAAAAAGCTAAGGTAGAATTGCAAAATCAGGATCTTCAGTCTAAGCTAGATAACTCATTGGCTAGATTTGCTAAGTGGAAAGACTCATCCAAAAATCTTAACATGCTTATTGATAGTTCTATGTCTACTAAAACTAAAAGAGGTTTAGGATTCGGTAACCTAATAGGGACAAATCAGTATTATGACCCTAATGAGTATAGTGTTTTTAATCCGGAACCTGTAGATTATAGAAAACCTGTTAAGTATGTAAAGGAGGGAGGAATGAATGATGTTCCTCCACCCATAACTGGAACATTTAAACCTGCTGATCCTTTTGTTGACTTTGATGATTCACAAATGTGCTATGGCAAAAAGGCAAATGAATTGCCTAATCTTGATTGTGACTCTAATGAATTTGTCTCTTGTTCTTACAGTGACAAATCTTCAGAAATCAAGACTGATGACTATGCCACATGTGGATCAAGTGACAAGTCAGCATCAATAAAGTCAGAAGACCTCTCCTCAGAAGCAGCTACTGATGAATCTCAATCAAAGAAAGCTGCATTTGAAGATGTTTCTTTTGATAATTTTAAGAACAATAATGTTTCTAGTTGTGGTTTTGTTTCAAACAATTTTGGTTGTGGTTTTGTTTCTGTTAAGGATAATTTCGCTTCATTGGTTGGATTGAATAATTTTGTTTGCAATAAGAATATTATTGTTAAGAAAAAGTCCCCTAGAAAGAAATCTTGCTTTGTGTGTCGTAGTTATGATCATCTCATTAAAGACTGTGACTACTATGAAAAACAGATGGGATTACATGCTTGTAAAAATAGGTCTGTATGGAAAAATGTAAATGATATTCCCCCTTATATTCCTCAAGCAGCTAGGAGAACTTCAGTTGCTTATGGCAAACCAGTTTCTGCTGGTAAGCCTGTTGCTGCTGAAAAGTTCATTCCTGCCGATAAGCCTATTCCTGCTGCTTATCCTGTTCCTGCCGACAGGAGCAATCCTGCTGGTTGGAAAAACAATAATATTAGATCTTTCAGACCTACTAGTACTTACTTTCAAAATGCTTTGAGACCTATTTGTTTTGACACAATGCACAAGGGAGGGGCAAGATGGAACACTGCTGTTAAGTCCTCAGCAGGTTGGTCTTGGAAAATCAATAACCAACATATGAAAATGGGATCCAAGATCAATGGTGGATCTTATCAATCTCCAGGGTTTAATTCTTATTGATCCACTAGGCAGGCTCAAGTCAACAATGGCTTGAGTCTCTCTTGTATCTAATGTTGTATATGTATTCTTTATCTCAGGATTTTCCTTTTAGAAGCAAAGATGTTGGAATTGTTGACAGTGGATGTTCCAGGAGTATGACAGGGAATTTGGAAAGATTACATGATTTTATTCCTTTGAATGGAGGTACTGTGACATTTGGAGGAGGAGATGGAATGATCTCAGGGAAAGGAACTATCAAGACTGCCAAGCTAGACTTTGAAGATGTCCTGTATGTGAAGGAACTCCAAGACTTCAATTTGTTCTCTGTCTCTCAAATCTGTGACAAGAAGAACAGTGTTCTATTCACTGAGAATGAGTGCTTTGTGTTGTCCAAAGACTTCAAGTTGCCTGATGAAAGTCAGGTTGAACTTAAAGTTCCTAGGACTTACAATCTTTATAGCTTCAATCTTAGTGATGTTCAGCCTGAGGGGTCACTTGCTTGTCTGGTTGCAAAAGCTTCTGTGGATGAATCCAATAAATGGCACAGAAGAATGGCACATGTTAATTTCAAAACCATTAACAAGCTGGCTAAGAATGGTCTGGTGAAAGGGCTTCCTTTGAAGATCTTCTCTAATGAGCACAATTGTGTTGCCTGCAACAAAGGAAAGCAGCACAAAGCTTCATACAAGGCCATAACTGCTGTGAGCACCATCTCTGAGCCTTTGCAGCTTCTTCATATGGATCTTTTTGGTCCTACTTCTATCAGAAGTATTGACCATAAGAATTATTGCCTGGTGATTACAGATGATTTTAGCAGGTTTTCTTGGACTTTCTTTTTGAGTACTAAAGATGAAACTTATCCAGTACTTAGGGATTTTATTGCTTTAATAGAAAATCAGCTAAATAAAAAGGTTAAGTCTATAAGGTGTGATAATGGCACAGAGTTTAAGAATTTTAATCTTATTGAACTCTGTAGGTCTAAGGGGATAAAAAGGGACTATAGTAATGCTAGAACTCCACAACAAAATGGGGTTGCAGAAAGGAAAAATAGGACCTTGATAGAAGCAGCTAGGACTATGTTAGCTGAATCTAAGATGCCCACTATGTTTTGGACTGAAGCAGTTTGCACTGCTTGTTATGTGTTGAATAGGGTATCTATTACTAGTCCTCATAATAAAACACCTTATGAACTTTTGTCTGGGAAGGTTCCAAACATTAGTTACCTTAAGCCTTTTGGATGTCAGGTCACTATTTTGAACACTAGTGATTATCTAGGCAAGTTTGATGGAAAGGCTGATGAAGGGTTTATTGTTGGATATTCTGCTCATGGTAAAGCCTATAGGGTTTATAATCTGTCCTCTAAGAGAATAGAAGAGACTCTCAACTTAAGATATCTTGAAGATAAACCTAATTTGCAGGGTGCTGGTCCAGAGTGGTACTTTGATCTGGATTATCTTTCTGACTCCTTAGGGTATACTAGATTCAAATCAAATCTGTCTGGTGGTACAAATGTTTCTCAAACTAACAATGCAGGTACCTCAGATGATGATTATGATGCAGAGAGTGATGAACGACCTATAGTTGTTCCTTCTTTTCCCTCTAACAACATTTCAGGTTCAAAGCTCAAAGATTCTTCTGATATGGCTGGAAGTGATTCTAGTTTTGCAGAAGATCTTGCTAGGCTTCAAAGACAAGAGTTTAATGCCAAAAGAGCTGCTGAGATGTTTGGTTCTGGATTTTCTAAAGAGACAGAGGAGATCCTGAGAAAGGCTGAAGCTGAAGTTCGAAGGGAACTCAATACAACTAGTAGTATTCCTGTTCCTGCTGATGCTGTTCCTGCTGAAAGTGGATCGGTTCCTGCCGATCCTTCTAATGTTTCTGCTGATGTTCCTGTGTCTTCTCCATCTGTTGACAAGTTGGGAATTGATAACTCCCCTGAAAGATTTCCAATCCCTTCTGATCTTGGAAATTCGGTCTCTTCAAGAGATAAGCTTAATGATCCTCATCATCAGTCCAGATCTGGCATTTTCACTTCTTCCTCATATGATGATGACTTCAACCCTTCAATTACTAATCAGGCATCCTCCATTGATGTTAATCCCATTGCTACCAAGAGGATCAATACAGTTCATCCTCAGTCTTTGATTCTTGGAGATCTTAATTCCCCTGTTCAAACAAGGAGTAAAATGCATCCATCTAAATTTGGAGAATCTGCTTTTCTCAGTTATATACAGGATCAATTGAGGAGCAATCATACTGATTACTTACATTGTCTGTATGCTTGTTTCTTATCTCAAGTTGAACCAACTAGCATAGCTCAGGCACTTGCTAATGATGATTGGGTTGAGGCTATGCAAGAAGAGATGCAGCAGTTCCAGAATCAGAAAGTATGGATGTTGGTACCTTTGCCTGCTGGCAAACATGCTATTGGAACTAAATGGATTCTAAAGAATAAAAGAGATGCTAGGGGAATTGTGGTTCGAAATAAAGCTAGACTGGTTGCTCAAGGTCATAGACAAGAGGAGGGGATTGATTATGATGAGGTGTTTGCACCTGTGGCAAGAGTTGAAGCCATTCGGTTGTTTTTGGCTTTTGCTTCATTTATGGGATTTGTCGTCTATCAAATGGATGTGAAGAGTGCATTTTTGTATGGAAGGATTGAGGAAGAGGTTTATGTTACTCAACCACAGGGATTTGTAGATCCTCAGAATTCTAATTTGGTTTACAAAGTGGTTAAAGCACTTTATGGTCTTCATCAAGCACCAAGGGCTTGGTATGCACGGTTATCAGCCTTCTTGCTAAAACATGGGTACAGAAGAGGGGCTATTGATAAAACTCTTTTTATCAGAAAGGACTTCAAAGATATCATTCTGGTACAAGTATATGTAGATGATATTATCTTTGGCTCCACTAATGAAGCTTGGTGCAGGGAGTTTGAAGAATTGATGAAGAGTGAATTTGAAATGAGTGCTATGGGTGAAATGACTTTCTTCTTGGGTCTTCAGGTTAAGCAGACATCAGATGGGATCTTTATTTCTCAGGAGAAGTATGTTTATGACATGCTTAAAAAGTTTGATATGGAGAATGGGAAGATTGTTGTAACTCCGTTTGAACCTCCAAAGCCTAAGTCCAATAATGAACCTGATGCTGCTGTTAATGTTCATTTATATCGATCCATGATTGGCTCCCTCATGTATTTAACAGCTTCACGACCTGATATCATGTTTGCTGTTGGTGCATGTGCTAGACATCAGGTTACACCATTGACTTCTAACCTTAATGCAGTCAAGAGAATCTTTAAGTATTTGAAAGGACAGCCAAAATTGGGACTTTGGTATCCCAAAGACTCTCCTTTTGTGTTAGAAGCCTATAGTGACAGTGATTATGCTGGGGCTAACTTTGATAGGAAGTCTACAACTGGAGGTTGTCAGTTTCTGGGTAGAAGGTTAGTTTCTTGGCAGTGTAAGAAGCAGACTATAGTGGCTACATCTTCTACTGAGGCATAATATGTTGCTGCTGCTAGTTGCTGTGGACAGGTTCTTTGGATGCAAAATCAGCTGTTGGATTATGGATTTAACTTCATGAACACTAAGATCTTTATTGATAATCAAAGTACTATGTGTATTGTTAAGAATCCTGTTTATCATCAAAGGACAAAGCATATTGAAATTCGACACCATTTCATAAGAGATGCTTATGAGAAGCATCTTATTCAGGTGGAAAAGATTCACACAGATGATAATGTGGCTGATTTGCTTACTAAGGCTTTTGATGGACCAAGGTTTAAGCATTTGGTGGTTCATATTGGGATGGTCAATCCCTAGCTACAGAGCTTAAGGGGAGGATTGCAGCTTAAGGGGAGGAATGAAGCTTAAGGGGAGGATTATTCTTGTTGTTGTTGTATATTTTCTATCTTTCTTTCTTTCTTTTGATTTCTTTTCTTATTTTCTTTATTTTCTTTTGGTGTGTTTCTGATTTGTTTTCTTAGTTATAAAAAAAAAAAAAAAAAAAAAAAAAAAAAAAAAAAAAAAAAAAAAAATCTTGTATATTTTGTGTGCTAATAAGTTGATTTTGAGCAACACCTTGCAGGTACAGTGTTGGTGTTTACACCTGCACAATAAATGGTGCTCAACTCACCATGTCTTGCAGACAAGAAAGAGTTGACTCACCATGAGGGTACAGCTCTGGTGTGATCATCAAATCCGTTGATAGCTGTAATAGCTTGCTTAAAGCTATAGGGTACTTCAACTCACCCATGATTCATTTCTGAGAGTTGAAAATGGTTCTCAATTCACCATGGATGTAACCCTTATGGGATCCAAAGGATTGGCTAGTCCACAAAAGTATGGTTTGTGGTAAAGACATTTGGTATCCATATTTGGTATTCAATTCACCAAGGTTCAGTTGAAACCAAAGAATTGGCTAGTCCTGAGCAAACGGCTACAGGTAAAGACAAGTCAAATCCGTTTATAGTTGCTGATTTGCTAATAAATCAGATGGTTATCAATGTACCATGGTCTAACACACCTAAACATTGGCTACTCCAGTAGTGATGGCTATTGGTAAAGAGACATCAAATCCATTAATTTTCAATGATTCACCGCAGCCAAGTTCAAGTGATGTTATGGTGACCAGTAAATCTATTTTGAAGAAGATTTCATGTTCCTGCTGCTCTATTGAAGTTGCTGCTGGATGCTATAGAAGTTGGAATCTTGAAGTTATTGAAGTTGCTGCTGGTTACTTCTTATTGTTGCTGCTAAGTCGCAGTCCTCAAGCCTGAGAATTTGAAAGCTTTATCACATGGGAATCTTGCAGGTTAACCTAGTCAACCTCAAGATTAGGGGAGGATTGTTAGGATCTCTGGGAAATAAGAGTTCATTGTTGCTGCCGATAGTGTAAAGTTGGTTCCTGCCGATAGCTTGGTTCCTGCTGAAAGCTCATTGCTGCCGACAGTGTTATCTTGTTCCTGCCGATAGTGTTGTTGCTGCGGATAGTATTATTTGTTATCCGTATATTTAGAATGTTTGTTATGATTTATTTTTAGAAGAGATTGTTGTTAATCTCTTTACACGTTTTCTTGTAGAACGGGTTAGGGTTAGGTGATCTTGTTAGTATAAAAGATAAACCCGTCTATGAGTTTATGTACGCCTTGAACATCTTTTAATATTCAATAAACGATTCTTAGTTCAATAGTTTGATCCATAGAGGATCATTGTTCTTTTAGAGTTTTTCTTCTTTATAATACTTGCTGTTTAGCTTCCGCATAAACACTTGTATTGCAGAGGTTCTTGTTTATACCAAGCTCAATCAAGCTCGAAGTACTCGATCCTACACAATTTATGGAACAATTATGAAATGGTGTAGATGTAAAGGATAACGAACCATTAAATGATGTTTGTGGGCTTCCGTTTTTGGCGCCCAAGTGATCGGGTAAATTATGCAATGAGTCATTCATACCTACAAAGTTAACGAAACAAATGTCAAAGACCATCACGGTATAAATAATCTCTTAAAATAACGATGTTCATTTGTACACACTTTTACTATGACTACTGCTTGAGCAACACACATGCTTAAAAACAGGTATGCATCGAATTAAAATGTTTATAAGTTTTTTATCGATTACTTTGGTCAAAAGAAATAGTGAGGCTGAATGAGGGTGAGTTCTTTGATTGACTGCACAACTGGCTCTGAAGACCGGTCGAATTCATACAGATCCCTGTCAAACGACATTGGTACCTCCTTAAAAAATATGTTGAAATAATTTTCAACAGAGAGTATAACAGTGCCAAACACACTGAAAGTGGAAAAAACAAAAGAGGTACTGAGGTAATATGTACCTTGTTTGGACATGCTTTGTTTGAGTCGCAGTAATATTGATCAAGTATGATCACCATCCACACATTCTCATATTTATCCCTGATGCAGACAATGAATGATTTAAATGATCAAGAAGAAGCTAATGTAAAATAAAAGTACATCTTAAATTAAGCCTAAAATTTACTTCAAGAATAAGATAATCTTACATCCGAACCACAAAAACTGTTAAGCTAAACAATAAAAAAAATATTGAATGATCATCCTAATTAGTTACCTTTTAAACAAATACAGCACGTCATAATCCTCTCTATACTTCACTGACCTTCGATCTGAGAAGACATTCCTTGATAGGATTAATCTTTTGATACATCTTCAGTCTTGACAATAACAAAAGTAAGATAAATTCTATTCCCGGCCTTCTGTTGTTATTCTGTTTGAGATACAACCAAAACCTAACTGCAAACAACTACCAATAACCAAAACCACCAACCGGAACTACCTGAAACCACCTAACCACCGAGAGATGGTGGCGAATTCGGCAGAAGGTGGGGCGATCAGGTTATGGTGGCGGCATTCGGCGGTCGTTCAGAAAGAGAGTGGCACTTATTTATTTTTTAGGTTAGAGAAAGGAAGGTTATGCACGGATGGTTAGTTATATGATCACAGTAAAATAAAATAAATAAATAAAACCTCATGAGAAAACTTAGCATGCTACTTCCAAAGAACAACTGGAATTCCAAAGAACAACTGGAATTCTCAAACCTGCACACACAAAAAGAAGATTAGCGTGAAAGAATTGAGAAAAAAAAGGCTGAGCAAAAGATAAAATTAGGGTTAAGAGAAAAAGTATATTATGAATGAACGTGAGATTAGGGTTTTAAGTTGTAGATATATATTAAAGAAGGAATATCTATTAGGGAATGTAGTAGTTATTAAAGCATGACATAATTGATTTCAATTATCAAATCACATTAAGTTACATGCTCCACTGGTTGACACGCTCGTGTGTGGATGCCAAGACCTAGTTTCGAATCCTGCTTCATGATTTTTTGGGCAAAATAAATCCGGATTTTATGAACAAAGGGTGCTTACATGACATTATGACGTGGAATTAGGCCATGATTACTGGGCATTACGTGGCATTGATGACGCCATACGCATCATTTTATATATATATATATATATATATATATATATATATATATATATATAGGGCCCGGTTCTAGAGAAAAGTGTAATTAGAAAGAAAAGTGAGAAAAAAAGTTATATGGTAGGATTTGAAATATCTCAAACTTCAGGGTAAGTTTTGAAACCCACCCCCACCCCCCGGGAAAAAAAAATTCCCGCCAAAAAAATTTTTTTTTGGGCAAAAATTTTTTTTTTCCAGGCCAAAAATTTTCCCGCCAAAATTTTATAACTATGATGCACCTTTTTTTTTTAGTGCATCACAGTTATAAAATTTAGTTATAACTATGATGCACCAAAATTTATAACTGTGATGCACCAAAATGAAAAGGTGCATCATAGTTATAAAATTTTGGCCTTGAAAAAAAAAATTTGGACCCCAAAAAACACATTTTTATTTTGGTGCATCACAATTATAAAATTTGGTGCATCATAGTTATAACTAAATTTTATAACTGTGATGCACCAAAATAAAAAGGTGCATCACAGTTATAAAATTTTGGCGGGAAAATTTTTGGCCTGGAAATTTTTTTTTTTTTTTTTTTTTTTTTGCACGCAAAAAAAAATTTTTTGGCAGGAATTTTTTTTTTTCTTTTCCAGGGGGGTGGGGGGGGGGGGGTAGGGTGCGAATGTACAAAACCTCCCTTAAAGAATGGAGGAAAATACAATAAGGTCCCTGTAGTTTGGTGTGAAAAAAGGAAGGGGAATGAGAGGGTGATTTGCACTATTTTCTCACTTTTCCACCAAAGTGGATTTTTTCCAAGAACCAATATCTATACATAAATATATATATATATACATACATACATATACATATATATATATATATATATATATATATATATATATATATATATATATATATATATATATATATATATATATATATATTCATACACTCTTGCCCTACCATCCAAAATAATACATCATTACAAAGGGATTTCTTGCAACCTCCCTACACTTAAACTTTTACATAAATAAAAACTAACTAATGACCCGAATTAAAAAAATTAAAACACGTTGGAGTACTTAAACATTTAACGCACATATGGGGGTAATAATATTGACACTTCTCCATTACTACATAACAACTAGTACTTTACCCATGAGTCCTAATCGTCCCAAAACTGTATTTACAAGATATGACTCGACTTAGCAACCATGTAATCAACCAGACAATTAACAAAGGGTTTAACACATAAGTTGTAACAATAATGCACTAAAAATGAGTGCATACAAGGTAGGCTAAGACGATTTGGGTGTACATTTGGGGGTGGATTGTAAACAATGTTCTTCATTAATATTTCGGAATCCACCGAAATATCATGAGAACCGCGAAAAGGATAGGCTCTGAGGGGTGTACTAAGGGTATCGTGTTCTAAATGTGAATGCTTTGTCCTAAATATCTAAAGGAGAACTTCACATTTTTGGAGTGGAAGGGTTTTTGTGCTAGCTATATAATTTCTATCCATAAGATGCTTATTAAAACTTAAGTTTCACTCCTATATGTTGTAAAAAATTTTAAATTTTGTGCTAAAATCACCCTAACAAGTATCTCTTTTAGTTTATTACACATTTACTAGAAAACAAGACAAATATCAAGCGAATTATAGTTTCTAAGGTAACCCATTTTACCCTCCCTAAACTTAAATTGAACATTGTCCCTAATGTTCTTAAAAAGCATCAAAGTTATGAAAAAGGGAAAAATAAAATAGATGAAAGAAACTAATACTCCCCTGATTTGCTCGGCATAGGCGACGTGAAACATGGTTAAGTCCTCCTCCAAGAAAATAAACTTCAATAAACGCACATCATACTTCATCTTTTATCTTCTTGTCCAATATAACCTGTAATTCACTAAGAAAACAAACATGAAACCTCGCATAAAATCGGCGGTAAATACTATATATATAAAAACTAAATCCTAGAAAACGAATAAGATATAATGCTTGCAAAATAAATGTTTACAGATTCTTGGGAATTTAAAAATTCTGGAAATTTTCAAAAACTAAGTTCCAGTAGAAAAACAAAATCCTGGAAAACTGTGCTGCTACAGTGCCTGACGCAGTCAGGATTGACCTGACACCATCAGGATTGACCTGACAGTATTTTTACATTTTGTTTCTAAAAAATTTTTGGAAAAATCTGAGTATTAAAACTTAGAAATTCTGCAAAACATTCATTGTGACTCGATACAAGCATTTGACTCAAACAAACAAATAAATACATGTTAATCATTCATTATTAACTTTCGTGTTTGAATTTGTTCTTTTAAACAAATATGATCTTCCCTACACTTATCTTTTGTAAAATACCTTTATATGTAATTAAGATGAGGTTAAAAACAAAATAAATCATTTTTACAAATTATATTCAAAACATGAAAGATTAAGCAATGATGATAGGACATATATATGACACAAACAAAAATAAAAATCAAACAAACAAACAAAAAGCTTGGGTTGCCTCCCAAGAAGCGCTTTTCTTTATTTACGAGTCTTGTAGTTAGACTCAAAGTCATGGCCTATTACGTGATAGCAAGTTCCTCACTAAGGACATCCTTTGGATCAAATTTCTCCTTTAAGATTCTCTTAGTAGGCTTCGTTTTGTATGAATTTTCAAACCTCTCACCATCAGGATCATTTAATTCCACCCTAATATGCCACAAACCATCTCCTTCCTTAGGTGGCTTATCCCAACTCCATTTACTCTTAGGATCCTCCCTACCCCATTTGTTCATCTTAAGATTAATTGGTAGAACCCCTAGGAACTCAATCATCTTCCTAAATACTAAAGGGTCCTCAAGTAGGTCAATTTCGGTTTCCCAAGCAAATTGTTGTTCCATGTAAGATGCGTTATTCACAAAATCATCTTCTAGGAAAAACGGGCGTTGAGGTCCTATAAAGTCTTCAACTATTCGGGGGCCATAACTAGGTGGTTTCCTATCCCTAACTAACCAATCGGGCATAGCTTCCCCTTCATTGTCATACTCATGCTTGTGGACATCATAAATTGACCTAGTGTATCCTTCTCCTACCGCTATCTTGGACATCTTACTATCTATTATAGCACTAGCGGTTGCCAAAAATCCTCTTCCAACAAGCAATGGGCACTTACGATCACTCAAAATATCTAGGACATGAAAATCCGCCAAAATAGTCAATCTATCTATATGCGCTACCATGTCATTTAGTATCCCAACTGGATAAGCAACACTTCCATCCACCAATCCTATAATCGATTCCGTTGTTTCAAGTCTACCGAAGTTGAGGTTCCTATAAAGGGATAACGGAATTATATTGATGCATGATCCTAAGTCGGCTAAGGTATCATAGGCCTTGGAATTCCCAATCCTACAAGGTAAAACAAATATGCCCGGATCATCTAATTTCTTAGGTAACTTGTTTTGGGCAAAAGCGGAACAATTCTTACCCAATTTAACTTTCTCCTTATATTTTTCCAAAAGGGCAATGTAGTAAGCAGCATTAGTTAAGACATCAAGAACCGGATGTTCAAGATAAAGATCTTTGAATTCATCATCAAAGGTCGAGTTAGGTTCTTGTTTGGGTGGTGTTTCAATCACTTGGTTGACCGACACATTAGTTGGTGTATTATCTTCTTGGTCGTTTTGAAAAATTTGTGTTTGTTTGAAACACGTGTTTATCGCATTGATCGAGTAGAATTGAGGACAAGAACTAGGAGACGAAACCAATGAGATGGAGTTAGCATTTAGTTTCGGGTTCTTGATGGTGTCACTTGGGAGTGCTCCCAATAATCGATCATTGAGAACCTTTAACATGTTGTCAATTTGGTTTGTCATCTCGTTTTATTGCTGTTTGAAATCGGCTTCAAACTTGGACAAATGAGCTTCTAGAGATGACATAAAACTAGACACTAATCCTTCAAAATTATTGGAATTATTGGAAGAATTATTGTTAAAAGTGTGGTTCAAGGACGAACCGTTTGGTTGAAAACAATTAGGTGGATTTAAAAAATTGTTTTGAGAAGAATTTTGGTTTTTTTTCCACCTAAAGTTTAGGTGATTTTTCCAAGATGGGTTGTATGAATCACCAAGAGTGTTTTGATCGGGTTTGAAAGTGAACCACTTATCTTTCGCTCCGTCGGTACGCGAGGATGCATAATCCGCAAAAGCTTGTTCGGGGAGTTCCATGCAATCACGAGTGTCATGGGGACCACTACATAATTCACATGAAGTTCTTTTGTTCACTTGACGTGTTGGTTTAGGAGCTACGTTGGATTTCATGAGAAACTTGACTTGGTCTTCAAGTTCCATGATCCTATGGTCGGGAATGCTTAAGTTATAGGACGGCGAGGATATTGCCTTGACTGTTTTGCTCAACTCGCGGAGGTCATTCCAACATTCGTTGTCTTAGAGAGCAAGATCTTCTATGATTCCCCATGATTCTTCCGCATTCTTGTCACGTAGCTTACCACCGGCCGCTTGGTCAATGGTTTGCCTTGTAGATTGATTGACATGATCATAGAAAATTTGGATTTGAAGCCAAACATCAATGCCATGGTGAGGGACTTTTTCGAGTAAGTCCTTGAAACGAGTCCACACTTTGTAAAGAGTTTCACCTTGACATTATTGGAAGATCAAGATATCATTCCTTAGCTTGGTAGTTCTCCCCGGTGGGAAAAATTGAGCGAGGAAGCTTGAAGTAAGATCATCCCAAGATGAGATAGATCCCGCGGGTAAACGCTTAATGACTAGCTGGGTCACATAGAGAGAATTGGAAGAGACGCAGACGCGTTGTCTCTTGAGTTGCAACATCAAGGTCTATGGAATCTACGATTTTAAGGATATCCTTGAGATGTTGGTTTGGATCTTCGGAACGAAGTACATGGAATGCACATCCGCTTTGCACCAACCAGATAGTGTCGGATAGCAAGGGAGACACATTGGCTCTTTGGGGGAGCTCAATGGTATTTCGATCGACTTTATGGCTTGGTTTAGAGTACTCACCTAGAGTACGGGCTCGAGGTGGGTCTTGGTGTGGTTGTTCTTGGTGGGGTTGCTCTTGGTGTGGTTGGAGTGCTTGGTGTGGTTGGTCAATAGGGTCAAAGATATTATCATCCACCATGATGGCAAACGATATGGATTATGAACAAAGGGAATGAAGAAAAGATAGACTACAAGAAAGCCAAAAAAAAGAAAGTAAAATCTCACTTGATAGGAATCTAGTGAATAGACCTAAACGAGATAGAAATCGAACCTAAGCTATTAACTATTCTCCGGCAGCGGTGCCAAAAACTTGATGCGGATATTGCAAGACCTCACACGAAGTTTTACAATCCTCCTAGGCAGTGTACCTAACCGTTGTAATGTAGTATAGGTAAGTCTCGGGGATTGATCGTTCTCTATGGGAATAGTGTCGTTAGGTCAAAATGTATTTCGAGATAGGTATAGAGGTGAGGGATGATTCTTTTTGTCTTTTTATATTTTATGAAAAGCAAGTAAAAATCTTGGGTTTTGAAGAGTGGGAGGAATTAGTTACTAATTAACTAACCCAAAACTAATTATAAAATTAAATTAAACTAATAACAAGAAAAAGTAAATTGGTGACTTCTTATGAAAGGGAAAAGCGTGTTCACTTAGATATCCTTACTCCCTAGTTATCTCCTACTAATTTGTCAAATTGTCACGTCTTTTAATTGAAGCGTTGTATTCCTTAATATTGGTCGTGGGGAGGTGCCGAAGTCCCCAACTCTATGAACATTAGTCTCCCCTAAAATCCTTAAAGTCTATTAAGTTTTCTAGGATCTACAATCCACAATTCACGCAATAAGTACAACGAGAAAATCCAATAGTGCACTCTATGGTTGCGTTTTATAAGATGTTCAAGCTAATACATATAAAGACTTAGCTAGTTTTCTTATCCTAACGCGAGGCAATCAATTAAACAAGAGATGAAAAATCAATATTCAACAACTAGGTTTCATTAGAACTAATCAAACACGAATTAACTTAAGCTAGCATGTTAAAGCAAAGAAAAGATAAAAAATTAATCAAATAACACATAGATATATTGAATGATTAAAATGATAACTTATCTTCAATGAAACATGTGTTTGGAGGGCGGTAAAACCCTTACAATAGCTGAGAAAATCGTTCTTAAACCCCTACTCCAAGATGTTACACGAATTATGAAAAACGTGTGAAAGTATATATAAGTTTACACTTGTGACGGCGTCACCTTATAGGTTGTGACGCCGTCAGCTCACCGTCATTAGGGTTTCGTCTTGTGCATGTCGCTGTTATGACGGCGTCACTTAGTATGTCTAATGCCGTCATGGATTCCTTGACGCCGTCCCTTGATAAATCATCTGGGT
Source organism: Artemisia tridentata subsp. tridentata (assembly GCA_021014915.2). NCBI lineage: Eukaryota > Viridiplantae > Streptophyta > Magnoliopsida > Asterales > Asteraceae > Artemisia > Artemisia tridentata. The sequence continues at coordinate 235,566,281 of CP139502.1, read as the reverse complement.
CGTCTCTTGTTAAACTTTTACCTGAGTTTGGTATTCAAATACACCTGACGCCGTCAGGTAATAAAGTATTCAATTCTTCTGGGGTGTCGCTTGTTAATTTTCCACCAAAATTCCATCTTCAGTAACAAGTGACGGCGTCCCTTGGTAAAGTGTGACGTCATCAGGACTCATTTCCTGACAGATTTGAGACTTGGTCGTTTTCTTCTCTTTTCTTGTCATTTTAAGCCCAAAACATGCCGATTTCCAGATTTTCCGTCCCATGTACCTAAAAATAATATATATATATATATATATATATAATATATATTTTAGGGCACATAAATACATATTTGATCACATAAATACGATTTTGGCCTTAAATGACCCCTTCAAAAGGTACCAAATAAATCCTTATCAAAAGTCTTATTATGTTGTGAAGAATCACTAACCTTAGGCGAACATAAGTTCCGTTGAATGACATACGTAACTTGTTTCACCTCTCCTTCCATGGCTTTGGTGTATTCCAAACATTCTCTCCTCATCTTTATGCTCCACATGATAAGCACTCCTTTGTGGGAAAACATTAGACCCGTGGCTCAGTAATCCACATCTAAAACACTTAGGACCCGTAGGTTTAACATAAGGATTAGAATTTTCCGGTTGACTATCCTTTTGCTTTTTACTCCACTCCCAGTAGCCTTGGAACTTGAAGTTGTAGTAGTATTAGTAGAATGAAGGGTAAGAGGACTTTGATTGGGCTGACCCCCATGACTAGCCAAAGTAATCGAACTCTCTCCGATTGATTGCCTATACCCAATAACGGATTTTGAAGCCATCATCTCTGCCTTCATAGCGAAGTTTTGAGCTTGAGCCACGGACAAAACGGAAATCAAACTCAACTTATCCTGAATTGTTGCATTTAAACCACTTACATATCTAGCTGCGGTTTTGTTCCCTCGTTTCTCTCAATTTACAACGGGCTTGTAACCTTAAAAATTCATCCATATATCCGGCCACAGTTCTTTTACCTTGATCACAATAATGGTGTTGTTGGAATAAAATTTGTTCAATGTCCGGGGGTAAAAACCTACCTTTAATCATTCTCTTTATTCCTGTCCAAGTGTCCACGGGTCACTTTCCTTGTCTCTTACGGTAGTCTTGTTTACGTTGCCACAGCTCCAGCCCCTCCACGCAATTTATATGCCACAATATTTACTTTCTCTTCTTCGAGAACATCCATGATGTCAAAGAATTTGTCAATTTCATCTAACCAATCTAACACCGCCTCAATATCAAGATTTCCAACAAAATTGGGAATCTCAGCTTTGACATGATATCCTTGCCGATCATCATAACCCTAATGATTCTCATTCCTCGTTGTAGTAACACTAGACCCATGAGCTCCTCCTCTTGGACCTCTAGCAAAAAGCCCATAATCTCCATCCTCCTTCGTCATCTGAAGACCTGAGATCATATTGTTTCGAAACTTCTTTGGGAGATTGGTCACGCTCATGATTTTCAAAGAAACCCTCATTGTTAGGGCGGAATCCACGATTACTATGATTGTTACCCTCACGATTTGAGTGATTACCATCACATATGATCGCGGATCGTAATTCGTTGATAGTAGTGGACACACTCGCGAATTTGGATCCAAGATAAGTTATCACATGATCTATGTCTTTGGTCGACCGTACCCCACTAGTAGTACGGATTTTTGGAATCTATGCATCCTTCGTCATCAGGATACCAATAGTCTCTGTTGCCAACTGACGTAGAACAGAAACGTGAATTAAAACCCTAACAAGGGTTAAACAAAATCACAAAGGATTTAAATAGTTAAAGTCAAAGATATTTGTTAATTGAATGGCAAAACAATAAACACAAGCCCTATATTTATAGGGAAGTAAAACTTGAGGGAAAAGTAACTTAAACAAAGTAGAATTCGACTTAAACTAAAAAAGGTATACCCAACTATCGAGCTCTCTACAGCGTAGAGAGGATTTTCCTTCGATGGCGTAGGGGAGTTTCATGCATGAAAAATACTTATTCGAGAACACTATGACGTAGGGAGACAAATGCCTCTACGCCGTAGAGAAACCTAACACGAAATAAATTCATTGATGTAGCTTCTACGACGTAGGCATGGAAATCCCTCTACGCCGTAGAGAAAGCTAAGCTACAATTTCTTAATTCGGGTCCTCTTGCTATGCTCGAAGTGCTTCATGTACTCTTGAGCTAGTTTTTTGATCTTGTCCTCATCACATTTGGTTGAGATTTGAAGTATTCTCACATAACATGAATAGAATTTCGGTAAAAAAAAAAAATTAGTCTAAGATTTTGAACATCATTGAACATATGCAAGATAAGAAATTTAAATGTGTAGATGAACATTAACAAACACATGATTAAAATGTTCGCCAACATAACTAAACAAATGTGCCATTTTTTCATGTTGGTTCATTGAAATAAGCAAATGAAATTTCTGTTTCATAGCAAAATATTCGTAAATTATACAATATATACATTTAGCGCGTACTGTTCACCATGAACAGTAAAAAAGTTTGGAAAAATGACAGAAAATACCCCTGAAGTAGACGACCCTTTGCAAAAGGAGTCCTTTTCCCAAAAAGTCTATTTCGAAAGTTTTGGAAAATGACACAAAGTACCCCTGAGGTCGACAACTCTTTGCAAAAAGAGTCCTTACGTACAAAATAAAAGAGTTTTTTTTTTTTTTTTTTTTTTTTCACATAATGAACAAAAACATAGTTGCAAAAAACTGATGCCAATCACCCCGGCGCAACGCGCGGCTGCCCGACTCGTTGTTCACTAAATTCTGAATTTATATACTCCTAGATATTTGGCACTAGTAACCAATATTTTACAGATCGATATGAGGAAAGATGTTGGCCAGATGGCTTTATTTCAGAATCCACGTGAGGTGTTCTTTTTTATCATTCAATCCACAAGGACAATGGCGGATCCCACCTTCTTAACTCATAACGCAAGCTCATACATTAGGTCATCAGGGAACTCATATTTCATGATAAATATATAATGATGTTTTCTCTAATAAAACATACATCACATTACTATTGTGTCACACTTAATATTTCATAATTATTTTCTATATGTATCGAGTGAGACTCGAATTCATAACCTGTAAGTTGATAGGTTGGTTGATAAGTCATTTTTTCTTCGCTTCTTACAACATCACCACTATAATTAGCCACTTTGGGCCATCGTGAAAACCTCAAAGAAAAAGAAAATAAACGCTTTGAATTATTTGTCGTACTGTTTTACGTAGGTACCATGCTAGAATACCATCAAAATATGTTTGTGTATGAAATTCCATGCTTTATGTAGGGATGTGTTATACATACCCTCCCTATGTTGTCACATGAGGAAGGGTTTAGTCAAACCGTATAACTCGTAATGCACACCGTACAAGCTAGCGATGCATTCAATGATTAGATACCCTCCTTATGGGAGGGTGTGGATAAACTCACCCTTTTTGTATTGTCTACTAGGGATCCAGGCTGTGAAGAATGATGACATGAAACCACGAAAGCAACCAAAATTGTACCATCAAAAAATAAATACAAAAATATTTATTTAGTTACGTATCAACTAATAATAAGTAAGATTTATACATTCCATTTTCTTTTCAATCATGCCTGACAAAGCTAATTATTACCTATCTATGTTCTTATATATTTATTTGGGTACACTATACAAACCCCTCTATGATGTCACATCAGGGGGTTTTGATATATTCCTTTTGTCCCCTATTTGTTTCCTGTATAACACAGTTTTTTGTCAGTTTCTGTTCCGTATTTCTGACAGTCTTAAGCGTTTAACTTATTAAACTTTATATTTTCTGTTTCGCACTTTCAGGTTTATAATTTTTTAATATAAACAAAATTACAAAAATAAAAAATAAATAAATAAATAAATAAAACGCAAAAATCATGGGGGTTGGGAATAATAAATTTTGGAGGGTGGGGATAGGCGATCCCATATTTGTTTTGTTCCCTCATTAAGTTTTCGTACTAATCATCTTCCTACTCATTATGTCTAATTCGTCCCTTACTAAATGTAGTAATGATCTTGAATTACGTCGAGTATCAATATTTTTTAGCTATGCTCATTTAGCAATTACTCGGCTCAAGCTTAAAACATTTTTGATTAATTGTGTCCAAACTCAAGCTCTCGTCCCTTTGCTCTGGCTCTAGTTCGAGTAAACTCGTCTATCTCCATAAAAAAAAATTTATCGCACTCTGGCTGTGAATTTGTACACTAGTAATAATTAGATAACTAGAGAAATTTTGCTGTAAATTATGTTTTAAGCTCAGTTAGCACGTATGTTATACTTGTTCGCTTGACTAGCTCATTGAGCTTGAGAAAATAATCGAGCTTTTGATTCTCAGGGACTACTGTTCTATATGGAGGAGTATGTTGGGAAACAAGTACCCAAGGTCTTGAACTGTATTTGAACATAAATTGTACTAATACAATCAGCTGAACTCAACTCAAGACTTGGTGAGATCAAATCTCAACGAGCTATCCTAGATAAGTTCAAGTCTCAGACATCGTCAGGGAAAACAAAGACTACCTGAAGACATACTCACTTACTGAGTTGGATATCAACCAGAATGTAGAAAGACCTTATCATGGATATCTGTATGTCAGAAGATGACAATATTCTGACATATTGATATACTCTTTAAAGAAACCAACGGAGCTCAGCTCTGATGTTCTCAGGTACTCATAGGCGGGAACAATTTGAAGAAAGCAAATATGTGGGAAGAAGTGATAGTAAACTTATGGCAAACAGTTCACTAATCCAGTAAGACAAACTTCATGAATATATGTACTTGTACTTCTCCATTGGATTCATGCCACTTCTCACACAGCCAGGATCAAGAATCCATCTTGTTACTATATAAGGGAATGTTGGTTTATAGTTTAGTTTGCTTTTTTGAGAGGATTCGACACACGGTTAAGGTGGTTAAACCTTTTGTACTTTGTGTGTATGATATATTGAGTGAATATGATTAAGTATGCGGAATCTACTTAATCACACTTAGAAGGTTATTTGTGTTATGGAAATGGAGCAGTTGATTGTTTTATGACAATGAACAATGAAAGATTAACACCAAACGATTCAATATTATTAATGATAATAATACGAGTGATCTTGAATTATCACTAGGGTTACAACCTTGAATCTTAAGTTTTTCTAACTTGTGATATTGTTGCGTTTGTTCTAGTTCTAACAGTTATGAAAGTTCTAAGTGTTTTTACAATATCAACTAACTATTCGACTTATGAAAAACTATGTAATATCTAGTCTAAGATCTTATTTTATAGTCCAAGAAGATCTTTACAATATTGCTTAAAGTCTAGTCGAACTACTTGCTAACTTATCTTGAGTGTGTCAGTACATAAGATACAACATGTATCTGTGTACACAACTTGTTAACTAAGCACATGGGGTAAGATATTATCTACCATATATTGTTGACCAAAATACAAATAATACTTTTCATACTTATCCACTTAGCAGCAGAATGTACATTAGCAGCAGCAATGTTTAACACTAGCAGCAGAATCCTTCAGCAGCAGAATGTTAAGCCTAGCAGCAGAATCATTTATCGCTAGCAGCAGAATCAAATGTTCTAGCAGCAGGAACAAACATTACCAGCAGGAACCAAATGCACTAGCAGCAGAATCACACTTAGAGTATTTCTTTGAATAGCACCCGATATTAAACTTCTTGAATATTTAATTCCCAACAATCCTCCCCTAAACATGTGAATCCATTTCAACATGTTTCTGAATTAAATTATGGATTGTGAAGATCTTTCAAACACTTCTGTTCTTCAAGATTGAATATCTTTCTCAGTAATTCATCTGCTTTGTTCTCTGACTTTAACAATATCAACACATTGCTCCAATCTTGGACTAAAATATGGTACAATTTCCTTGGATGGAGGAATTATAAGAGGCAATGATGCTGTGTATCTTGGATGCTTGTTTCAACAAGTGAAATCATCTATCAGCATGCCTTTGCAAGTGATGAACAAACGTGGTAAACTGAAATTGAAACTTTTCTTCGTTTGACCTAGATAGAACTTTCTCCTTTGGAATGTTCTTGTCATTTTCAACCTCCATGTCATCATCTTGTATGCTCTTGTCTTTCCTCCCTTACATTGGGTTTTTCTTCCTTTCTTGGGCTTTTATTTCCTCCCCTGAAGCAAATAAAAATTTTATCCTCCCCTGTTTGGAAGATCTCTCACTATGTACCAAAATATTTCTTTTTCCATTATCTGATCTACCAATGAGAACTTGTTATCAGACAATATTGTACATGAAGCCATCAATTCCTTAAGAGTTTAAGATACTGCCCTCATCACTTCTAGGTGTGTTAACTCCTATGAGAGGTGAATCAGTGGACATTTGATTCATGGTCCATCAATGGATGGTTTTTGTGAATCCTTTGAAAATCCTTTTAAGAAACTTTTGCCTTAGCAGTATGTAATTGATTTTATTATGAAAAACCATACTGCTTTCAACCATTTTGAAGGGATTAAGTGTATAACAGACACTTAATCAAAATTTCGGTTTAAAGCAACCTCTGGTTGTGTGAGAGCCAATGTTTTTCAGTTATAAATAACTGCTTGTGTAAAGATAAACCTATTCAAAAGGCTTTCTTGACAGGGTTTCCAGCTCATAGTAATTGTTTCCTCTAACACAAGTGTTAGATTCACTTTTACTAGCTGTTCTTTCTATCAGATATCCTTAGACTTGCTCATTATACTTGAAAGTATAAAATGATAGAAAGTGAGTTGCATCAGTTACTATCTGATCAACTAAGTCATCAATTCATTGTGAAATTTCATACTTAGGTTTCAAGAAAGAAGTTTTAAGGAGTTTTAAATTCCCAAACTCAGTCCATCATAAACCTAATATGTCAGCAACTAATATCTCAATTTGCTGCTTCCATTTCACTTGAAACATCCTTTTGTGTTCACATATTCATACCTGAAATTGTTAGTCTAAAACCAAAAGAACAATGTACAAAGTACTTGTCTTATATTAGAATAATCGTAGGACTAACTGTATGAATAACACAATTTAAATTTCTACTAGAAGCACAAACTTTTGTAATAGCAGTAGTATAATTTAAAACTAGCAGCACAAACAAAAATTTATTTACAAAAATACAAAGTTTAAAATCATTGAGGATTAAGCATTCCAATACTTGCTACCAAGTACTGAAACCTTCCAACATCAAAAGTTTTGGTTAGCAGATCTGCAAAATTGAATTCTGAAGCAATTTTAAGTACTTGAATTAATCTTTTCTCATTGCAGTCTCTTATAAAGTGATGTCTAATTTCAATGTGTTTTGTTTTAGAATGTTGCACTGGATTTTTAATAATACAAATTGTACTACTATTATCAATATGAATAACAGTGTTTAAGAAATTGTACCCATAGTCAAGGAGTTGGTTTTGAAGCCATAGAACCTGACCACAGCAACTTGCAGCAGCTACATATTCAGCTTCAGTTGTTGAATTAGCCACCATTGTTTGCTTCTTACACTGCCATGAGACAAGTCTACACCCAAGGAATTGACATCCTCCAGTTGTTGACTTTCTGTCCAAGCTAGCACCAGCATAATCACTATCCGAATATGCTACCAGGTCAAAAGGAGATTCCCTTGAATACCATAGACCCAACCTTGGGTGACCCTTGAGATATCTAAAAATTCTCTTGACTGCAGTTAAATGAGAAACCTTTGGAGTAACTTGAAATCTTGCACAAGCACAAACAGAGAACATGATATCAGGTTTTTTGATGTAAGATACATCAAAGATCCTATCATAGATCTGTAAGTGTGCACATCTGCATTTTCTCCCTCTAAGTCTTTAAGAAGTGGCTTCTCAGAGTCCATTGGTGTGCTTGTCATTTTTTAATCAGCAAAGTTGAAATTCTTTAGTATCTCAGCAACATATTTATCTTGACTAATAAATATGCCTTCATGTGACTGTTTAACTTGCAAACCAAAAAAGAATGTAAGTTCCCCCATGGAACTCATCTGAAACTTATCATGCATAAGCTTCTCAAACTCTAAACACATCTCCTTCCTAGTAGATCCAAAGATAATGTCATCCACATACACCTGCACTAACAGAAGATCCTTCTTGTGTTGTTTGATGAAAAGTGTTTGATCAATCTTTCCTCTTTGAAATCCATTTTCTAATAAGTAGGAAGCTAGTGTTGCATACCAAGCTCTTGGTGCCTGATGAAGGCCATATAGAGCTTTCACTACTCTGTACACTTTGTTTGGATGTTGTGGGTCAATGAAGCCTGGAGGTTGTGAAACATACACGTCTTCTTCAATTGTTCCATATAAGAATGCACTCTTGACATCCATTTGATAAACTGTGAAGCCTAAAAATGAAGCATAAGCTAAGAAAAGCCTAATTGCTTCAATCCTTGCTACAGGAGCATAAACCTCATCATAGTCTATTCCTTCTTCTTGTGTGTACCCTTGGGCTACTAATCTAGCCTTATTTCGAATCACTATGCCCCTTTCATACCTTTTATTCTTGAAAACCCATCTAGTGCCAATTACCTTTGCATTCCTAGGTAAATCAACTAGCACCCATACTTTCTGAATCTTGAACTGAAGAAGCTCCTATTGCATAGCTTCTACCCAGCTTGAATTATCTAAGGCTTTCAGAATGTTCTTTGGTTCATCTTGTGAGAGAAAACATACAAACAAGCAAGAGTTTGAAAACTCATGCTGCTTTGAAGCATAAAGGGCATCAAGAAGCCCTTGTTGGTCTGAAGACATCAGTTGTTGTCTTGTCTTCACAACTGATTGCACATCTCCAATCACATTATCTAGGGAGTGGACTTTGTGAATTCTTGTTTGTGGAGTAGAAGGAACTTGACAATTTGATGGAAGATTGTTGAAATCCACCTCATTATCTGAGAATTCTGCTTCTTTCATTTCTGAAGGGCCAGTAGCAGAATCATTTGGCCTAACAGCAGAATCAGTAAGCTTAGCAGCAGAATCACCAGCAGAAACAATTTGTTGTTCCTGAGTTCCATCTTCTTTCCTTTCATCTTCAACACCTTCTTTAGCTTTGCTAGAAGAAGATTCATCAGTTGTTGAAGTTGATTCCACACTTGTACTTGACCATATTGGCATCCAAACATGATCTTGGTTTGTCTCCTTTTCTAACCTTGATTCATCTGTTGCTTGTGAACCTGAAAATTCATTAGTTTCAACAACAACAGGCACATAATTCATTGATTTGGTTAGAGATTCAAGATCAAATAGCCATTTTGGTCCTTGACCTTCTACATTGGATTTATCTTCCAAAAACTCCACATGTAGATTTTCTTCTACAATCATAGTTCTTTTGTTGTATACTCTAAATGCTTTGCTATTAAGAGAATATCCAACAAAGAAACCTTCATCTGCTTTACCGTCGAATTTTCCTAAATGGTCTAAGGTATTGAGAATTGTCACATGACATCCAAAAGGTCTAAGAAATCCTATTGCAGGAGTTCTAACTCTAAAAAGTTCATATGATGTCTTATTGTGAGGCTGTACAACTAAAACTCTATTTTGAACATAGCAAGCAGTGTTGACTGCTTCAGCCCAAAAAGTTATAGGTAGCTTAGAATCAGCTAACATAGTTCTAGCAGCTTCAATTAGTGTTCTATTCTTTCTTTCAACAACACCATTCTGTTGTGGTGTTCTAGCAACACTAAATTCTCTCCTAACACCTTTTTGTTTGCAGAAATCATCCATAACTCTATTCTTGAACTCTGTCCCATTATCACATCTAACGACTTTCACTTTCTTGTCTACTTGGTTTTCTATCTGTGTAATGAATGTCTTAAGGATGCTTGTAGTCTCATCCTTAGTAGATAGAAAGAAAACCCATGTAAATCTAGTATAGTCATCAATTATAACAAGACAATATCTCTTATGCATTATACTACTTACTGAAACAGGTCCAAATAAGTCCATATGAAGCATAAACAATGATTGATTGATAGAGTTAAAAATCTTGGGCTTACAAGTGGCTTTGTGTTGTTTGCCTTTAAGACAAGCAATGCATGTTTGATCATTTTCAAATCTTTTGTGAGGTAAACCTCTTACCAAACCATTCTTAACAATTTTATTTATGGTTTTGAAGTTAATATGACCAAGCCTTCGATGCCATTTCATTGATTCATCCAATGTGGCCTTTGCAACTAGACAAGTTAAATTCTTTTTAGGAACAATGTTCTTCATGTCTACACTGTACATATTGCCCTTTCTAGGAATTCTAAGAAGTACTTGACTTTCATCAGGCATCTTAAAATCAGGAGAAAGTACAAGACATTTAGTCTGACAGAAAAGAACATTGTTCTTTTTGTCACACATTTGTGAGACACTAAAAAGATTATAATTTAGCTCTTTTACATAGAACACATCTTCAAAATCTAAATTTCCAGTTTTAATAGTACCTTTACCGGAAATTTTGCCACCAACACCTCCTCCAAAAGTAACATAGCCTCCATCTATTGATTGAAAATCTGAGAGATAAGACTTGTTGCCTGTCATGTGCCTTGAACATCCACTATCTGAGTATCCTTGATCCTCTTGTTGATCATTTGAATGTTCCTGCACATAAATGAGAAGTATTAGTTTCTTTTGGGGACCCAAGCCATTACTGACTTGGATCTGCCTCTTGCATCAATGTAATTTAATCTTTTAAGGATAGTTGATGCAACATTGGATTTTAGAATCCAACATGCTGAGGCCTTAACAGCATTTGCCCTGTTTCCCTTAGCAGCAGAATGAACTGATTGCTTAGCAGCAGGAACTGCTAACTTTTCAGTTCTACCCTTTGGTTTCCAAACTTGTTTTTGAACCACTGCTTTTGTTTGAATGGGCCTTAAAACAGTCTTTGGTGCATGTTTGAAAAATATTTTTGCACCCTTAGCTGTTGATTTTGGGTTAACAGTCATAGATGCTCGAGCAGCAGGAACAATTAGTCTAGCAGCAGGAACCAGTTGTCTACCAGCAGGATCAGCGTTTGAGATAGACTTGTTTGAGACTGTTCTGGGTTTTGTTCTATTAACATTAGAACTAGTGTGAAAGTGAGATTTATATGTTTGCCTTTTGTGGTTCACTCTATGGTTTTCATACCCAGTTACCCAATGGTTGCAGAAAGCTGCAAGATGGTCAAAACTACCACATGTGTAACAAGCTTTGTTATAAAAAGCAAAGTCATCACATAATTGGTTAGACTTGAGGTTGTTCCAATTCCTTTGGTTACCTCTGGGCTTGTTGGTGGTTCTATATTGCTCACAATATCTAACTGGTTGCCTAACATGCTTAATGTTTGATTTAGGCTTAGCAGTATTGTGTTTGACTATCTTAGGAACACTTGTTCCTACTTTCTTAACCATTTCAGGTTTAGACATAACCTGTTCTTCTTCATCACTATCAGTTGTGCAATCTTCAACAACTATAGCATCTAATTTCTTAACAAAGGACACCTTGTACTGATAAAGTAAATTTTTATCAAAACTTTTACTTACTTTTTCTACCTTAAGACTTTCAGTAGTCTTAGAACCATATTCCATTATTGGTTCTTGAAACTCAGGTAAACCTGAATTCCCTAGGTCAATCCCTGAGGGTTTTGGGATGCCTCTATAAGGAGGTGGGACACTCTTATATCCTACTCCTGACTTAGCTCTATTAATCACTTGACATTCTACTATGTTGTGCACACTTCTAGAAGCATGTTCTAGTGCCTGTGTAGTCAAGTGAATGTTTTCATTTTTCTTTTTGACCCTATCATAAGCTTCTCTCAAAAGCTTAATTTCAGCATCTCTAAAGAATATGTCCTGTCCTATGAGAGCTTTGTCATCAGAAAAAGCTAATTCATTTTCCTTATAGTGTGTGATTTGTTTCTCTACTGACTCTAATCCACACTTATTGTTTATAAAGTTTTGAAAAGTCTTGCTTAGCTCTTTCTTTTGATCATCATATTGTTTGATTAAAACCTGTAGAGCATTAAGAGCAGTGCAAGTATTTGAACAAGCTTTATGATTTTGTACCTCAGTAGCAGAAAAAGCCATAAGTGCCATCTGAGTAGGAGTTTCTTCTTCATCTGCCATGAAGCTCCAATCAAAACCTAAGCCATCAATAGCTACCATAGCCTTTGGCTCAATAACCTCCTCTGTTTTGGATTTGCTTCCAAAACCTCTATTCTTGCTATCTTGCTGCCTTGGTCTTCTGCACTCTCTTGAGAAATGACCCATCATGTGGCAGTTATAGCACTCTATCTTTGACATATCAAAACCAGCAGCATCAGTGTTGCTGATTATGAGCTTCTTCCCCGTCTTGTGATAGAACTTCTTGGCTCTCATGCTAAGAAGAGAAATTTGCCATTTTAGATCCATTTCCTCCAGATCATCTTCATGGATCTCTTGGAGGTCTTCATAGGAGAGTATGAACCCATTATTTTGACTTGTAAGAAATGCACAACAAGTCTTTTCATCCAAAATACTAATGGTACTGCTTGATGAACTGGCAGCACCAACATCATCAACAACTTTCACCTCTTCACTTGATTTTGAGGTACTAGGAGTTGACATAAATGCCTTGTTCCCAGTATTCGTACTAGTACCTCCATTTTTCTTCAAATCTTGCTCCACAATCTTGAAGTTGCTATACAAGTCCATTAGATCCATGGTGTCTAGGTCTGGCTTATTCTTCCAGACAACAACATGCATAGCCCACTCTTCTGGTAAGCTTCTCAGAAATTTTGAGTTCAAATCTTCTTGAGGAATTTCAATCCCAAGAATAGCAAGTTGGCTCACAATATTCTGAAGCCTATTAAACATGTGGTCAAGAGATTCATTGTATGTAGAAGAGAAGTTTTCAAACTGCTGCTTGAGCAGTGTCTTGTGGGTTTTCTCGGTGGCTTTATTTCCACCATACCTTGCAATAATAGCTTCAAATAATGACTTGGCATCTTTGAACTTGCCGAAGTTTAGAAGTTGATCATTGGGAATGGTCATCATCAGCATGCTTCTTGCCTTCAAGTCATTTTTCTTCTTTATTCTATCTTCTGCAGATGATGGCTTTGTCTGCAGAGTTGACACCACTTTTCCCTCCACTGTTGATGTAGTGGTGGTAGGCTGGTAAGAGTCTACATCTTCAATGATTTCCCAAAGTGCATAATCTTGCACTTGGAAATATTGCTCTATCCTCAGCCTCCACATCTCAAACTCATTTTGTTTGAGCATGTGAATCTTTGCAGCAACATTTGCCTGAATAGATTCAACGTCCATTTCTTCAGCTTCTTCTTCTAAATCAATAATATCAACCTTAGCTCTGATACCACTTGAGAGGATTCGACACACGGTTAAGGTGGTTAAACCTTTTGTACTTTGTGTGTATGATATATTGAGTGAATATGATTAAGTATGCAGAATCTACTTAATCACACTTAGAAGGTTATTTTTGTTATGGAAATGGAGCAGTTGATTGTTTTATGACAATGAACAATGAAAGATTAACACCAAACGATTCAATATTATTAATGATAATAATACGAGTGATCTTGAATTATCACTAGGGTTACAACCTTGAATCTTAAGTTTTTCTAACTTGTGATATTGTTGCGTTTGTTCTAGTTCTAACAGTTATGAAAGTTCTAAGTGTTTTTACAATATCAACTAACTATTCGACTTATGAAAAACTATGTAATATCTAGTCTAAGATCTTCTTTTATAGTCCAAGAAGATCTTTATAATATTGCTTAAAGTCTAGTCGAACTACTTGCTAACTTATCTTGAGTGTGTCAGTACATAAGATACAACATGTATCTGTGTACACAACTTGTTAACTAAGCACATGAGGTAAGATATTATCTACCGTATATTGTTGACCAAAATACAAATAATATCTTTTCATACTTATCCACTTAGCAGCAGAATGTACATTAGCAGCAGCAATGGTTAACACTAGCAGTAGAATGTTAAGCCTAGCAGCAGAATCATTTATCGCTAGTAGCAGAATCAAATGTTCTAGCAGCAGGAACAAACATTACCAGCAGGAACCAAATGCACTAGCAGCAGAATCACACTTAGAGTATTTCTTTGAATAGCACCCGATATTAAACTTCTTGAATATTTAATTCCCAACATTTTTTACACTAATAGGATCCTCTATTAGAGAAGCAATCTACTCTTTGACAAGCATCAAGGTAGAGTAGCTGATAGGAATTAGGCACTCTAGTCTAGATTTTAAGTAAACCTAAGTTTTTTTAAGTTTACTATCTCAAAGAGTATATCACCCATTTCCATTCGACAAGTGTTATCCAAAACACTTTGTAGTATCAGAGCAAGTTTGATATTAATTTTTTTTTAAATCCTCCAAAATTTTATAATCAAGATCTTATAAATGCCTACAAACAGTGACAATGCGGACTACCTTAGAAACCCTCTTGGTTCATCACTACCTCCTTCTTTCAAAAGAAAAGGAAATGATGAAAATAATCAATCTAGGAACACTACAAGTAGAATCAACACCAACTTCATCTCCACTTTAAATGTTCCTAGACATAGCCTACAAATGGTTTTGTCTCAAGAGGAGAAGACCATATTTATGCTATAACCGTACCTAGAATAGATGACCTCATGAATAAGAACAATAGAAATACAATCTATCTAGGTGGATTAGAGCCCTTTTTCTTACAAATTTTACTTGTCTCCAAGACACGCGACTCAACTCTTGAAATTCAAAATGATAGGTCAAAGTCAATCATCTATCTCAGCCTCCTTGGGACTTAATGGAATTTGTTTTAAGAACAATAGAAATGTGGGATGATCTAACTCTAAGGTATAAGGGACCCTCTGAAACCAGAGATTCCAAGTGTACAACCGTATTGTCAAAATCCAATGGTTTCAAAACCAACACAAGGCTGAAGATAAATTTCTTGTTTTCTAGTTCTTATGTGCAAGTTGTTGAAGATAAATCCAACGCTGAGAAGAAAACACATGAACGCCAAGATTTTATCTCAATACTTGTTGTTGTATCAAATAACAAGACACTCTTGGCAAATCAATGTAGATTCTACAAAAAATCAGGGAGAGGAGGAGCAGATGAGAGTTTCCAAAGAAACATACAAAAGATGTAACAAGAAAACACATTCTCAAATGAAATGTCTAAATCTCAAAACAACGATACCTTCGTATTCCTGCAAAATTCCTCACTCTAGTTGTTATCCAATCCAATTTTATGAGAAATCTGATAATTCTAAAAAGAATTTCAAATCTCTTTTCAATAAAGAGAAAGTTGTACTTCTTACACAAAAGATCACTAATCAATATGTCAAAAAGGTCCAGCCATCTTCCAAAATTGAAAGAAGAAAAGAGAACCAAAGACTGATTGCAGAAAGCTACAACTGGAATCAAGATGGAACAACATCAGATGATGACACTCCTCTAACCATCAAGGCATTCATGGCACTAACAAACAACGAGCTCTCAGTAAGGAAGAGTGATGCTAGACAAGGTATATGGGAGGATATAATCATCAAAAAGGTACATACTTTACTCGAAATGAATGATACACCTGATAGAAAACATGTTTTAGACTATACTGTCATAGATCTCCAGTTTGTAGAACAACAACGAACAAATTTGTTTAATAAATTTTCTTCTGTTCTGAATGATCTTAATATATGCAAACATGAACTACTTGACCTGACCAGCATCAAAAATCACTGTGTAGCTCTTAAATTATCACATGATAAACTTACTCAGACCAATCAGGAACTAAGAAATAAAGTTTCTAAGTTATAATAACTCACCAACAAGGGGAAATCTTGTACAAAAAATCTAAATATGTTTATTGACAAACAAGTGCCTGTTAGAGGAAGACCTGGTTTTGGAAGTGTACTACACAAAAGAGAATACACTCACAAAAGGACAAAATTTGTCAACCCTCACATTCATCAAACATCAAGAAGTCCCCTAACTCAATTGAGGAAAAGAAAATTTATGGTAAATTACCAAAATTTCAAACTGGTTCAGTCAAGAAGGCCCCCTTGAAGATATTGCCAACATCACCAATTCAGTATACAGTCAAGAAAAATAGGTTGGAACTACAACTAATGAGAACTCATTAGTACTGGTTGTTCACTCTATTGCTAGACCGGCATCAAAGAGAGTGAATGTGTTGGAATCAATTCCAGCACCCATCCCAATCTCATCCTTCAGACCCTTATTTGTTAACACCACTCCTTATGAAAAATTCAAGACAAGTCTGTTCAGTTCTGAACAATCAAGCATCATTCATCCATCTGTAGCAAAGTTTCCCTCAAAAGATGACAAGGGAAAAAGAAAAATGCCAATCCCTGACGAGTCAGACTCACTCAAAAGCATTGTGCCTCTTATGAAACAAAGCGGATCACACAGTGGATCACACCCAGATCTCTCAATACTTTCTGAATTTAGAACTGCTAACGAACCACTAATGATCATTGAGAAAGCAGCTGCCATGATGCAAGAACAAAAAAGACTGAGAGATCTTCGTGATGCAGAAGAAAAGTATAAAGTAGCTCTGGAACAATTGACTCCTGAACTGAAGGCGGCTCAGGCAAAAGAGCTTTTTGAAGTTGAAGCTCTAACAGCTGCCCGTCGTGCTAGACTAACAATGCAATACAACAACTGTGTCAATAAAAGGGCCAATGATCTTCCCATCACAAAGTTCATCTACAAGATTAATTCCCACAAGAGAGCTCGAATGACCATCACAAGAAATCACCAAGATCTAAGCTTCAAAACTTATCCTCACTACAGACTCGGTGAATTAGGATTTACATAATGGATTGAACTTCAAAAGTTGGCTGAGAAGAAAAAGGGAAAATCAAACACTCAACTGTTGATTAATCTGTCAGACAAGTTTAATTGGCTGATAAAACTGGCTAAAGACCTTGGAGTTCAGCCCCCACCTCAACTAATAGAACAAGTACTCACAGCTCCAGAAATTAAAACATCTGGAAAGGGTTTAAAGAGGAAGAGATTCAACTTAGATGAACTCCTTGTTACTGATGAACCTCTAGTCTATGGGTCAGAAAGAAACATTGTTCCTCCCGAAGGCATCCACGGCACAGATGGACAATTCATCAGTGAACCAGACACAAGAGTTTTCTTCCTGAACATAAGAGGTGAACTACACTTCCAAAGAGAAAGTGAAGTAGGGCTTGCAACTACTACTCAGCTAATATACCTGTGGAAGGGAATCAAGAAAGACTCACTGACAGCTGAGCACTTTGCAAATAGACTGGAGTATACCATCAGAGGCATACATGACTATAAAGAGGCTCTCAAAAAAGTTGCAAACATTGATCCTTAAAGTTTTATTTATTTGTTTCATGAAATGACTTTGATTAAAAACTTTAATTTATCTTTTTTATTTGAATGCCATGAAATTATGTGCAAGAAGAAGTTGTTTGGCTCACTTACCATAATCTCAAGCCCAGTATAATTTATATTGAAATAGGGGGAGATTGTTGGGAAACAAGTACCCAAGGTCTTGAACTGTATTTGAACATAAATTATACAAATACAATCAGCTAATGAAACAATATCTGAACTCAAGACTTGGTAAGATCAAATCTCAGTGAGTTATCCTAGATAAGTTCAAGTCTCAGACATCGTTAAGGAAATCAAAGACTACCTGAAGACATACTCACTGACTGAGAGAATTTTGATACACTTAGGATGTTAGTCCTTATAATGTGTATATGATACTTTGAGTGAATATGATCAAGTATGCGGAATCTACTTTGATCACACTTAGAAGAATATTGGTATGAGTAATGAATTGCTTTGTTATGAACACAGAATGTTTTTCCACAATGATTCAATATTATTAATAATAATACGAGTGACCTTAGCTATCACTAGGGTTACAAAACCTTGAATCTCTCTAAATGATATATATCTAACCGTATAACCTAGGATCTCCTTTTATAGCACAAGGAGTCCTGTACAAGTAAACTACGCTTTTCTTTGTTCTGCAAGATCAAATATCCTTCTAACAAGCTCATCTGCCATCTCTGAATCAGCTTCAACCTCTAACTTTGAACATACTAAAGTCAATAAAACTGCTGTTCTAAGAGGATAATATTTCTCTACCAACATGTATATCTCCAATCCATCTTCAGTAGAAATCCTATGAACACCACAAGTATCAAATAATTTCCATTTAACTTCTTTATTTGCAGCTTGAAACACCCAGATTGCTTCACCTCCATCTGGTTCATATATTCTTTTTAATTGAACCCACAATTCCTTATATTTATCATCAGAAGGATCAGAGGTTTGAAACCCTTTCTTGCACTAAATTCCATAACTTATATAGGTCTTTTCTATCAAACCCTCAAAGCATGTCTTCAAATAACCCGTACATCTCAGTCTTTCCTCCTACCCTTACAATCTTCCATCTGTGTATACTTCCCAATCTATGATGGGATGTTTTGCTTGGAGTGGTTTTACATTTGTAGATTCAGGAACTACCACAATCATTTGTTAGATCTGTTCATGTGTTAAATTTACTTCTGCAATCTTTTGCTTCTTTGATGTTTCTGATTCTAAGGTTATTCCTGCTCTTTTGGTGACTTTGCTAGCTTCTTCAGTACCAATTTCATGAAAATGTTGATTTCTCCTGTAAGCAATGTAGTATAGCCTTTCTATCTCTTCATTTACTTACCTTTCAACTGAGCAGCTTTCCAATTATCCCGATTCCTTAGATACATCTTCATTCCACTGATCACTTGAGCTTTAGTAGATTTTCTTGCAGGTTTCTTTTGTCTCTTCTTAATACTTTTCATCAACTCTTTTAATGCCTCTTCATCATTCCTTGAGTTAATAAAATCAGCAAGCAGAGCTGACCTTTCTTCAATAGTTAGACTTTCATCTGCAACAAGTTCTATAGCCTTTGCCTTCACAATTGGATCAGAATCAATCAGTTGTTGTATTTGCTCTTCATGTGATTGTTGAGCCATAATAGCATCTGAAGCAATTCTCACTATTTCCAATCTCTAAGCTTCCATGAAACTTGCAACTTCATCTTCATGCATTTTTCTTGCCAATTCAGCATCCAAATCCATTTGAACTTGTGTTCTTGGCTTGACTTTCTTTTGTTGCTCAGCTTCTTCTATTGTCATTGGTGCCTTTCCTTTCCCTGCCCTCTTTCTTTCATACTCTAATTGCTCAGCAGTACCTTCTTCCATACCAGCAGTACCAATTTGAACTCTAGTACTTGAGGTAGTATCTCGAATATCTTCATGAGTTTCCAAAACAACAATCTTTGTATCATTATCCTGTGCAATTTCCTCTGTTTGTTGTTGTTGAACCTCTTCAGTACCTTGGTCTTCACCCATATCCATATCATCACCATTACCACCAAACTCTTGTTCTTCAAAATCTAATTACCTCCCTTGAGTATCTGATCCTGTTTTCCTCCCCTGTTTGGAAGAATCATCCAAATCATCATCATCTGAATCAGAAGAACTTGTAGACAATACCATCTTAGCAGATCTTTTGCCCTTGGACCTCTTGACTTGTGCCTCCAATTTCTTCACTCTTAACACCAATTTTGTGTAGACCAGGGAAAAGTTCCTCTTGTGACTTTGTAACTCAGCTTCCAAAGATATCACCTTCTCAAACAAAGTTGTACATAAAACCATCAATTCCTTTAGTTGCTTGCTGCCCTCATCACTTATAGCTGTGTTACCTGCTAGGAGAGGTGAATCTTGGGGTATAGACTCAGTTTCTTCCCTAGTTGGACTAGGAGGTATACCTGAGCCACCCATATGTTCCATGTGTCTTGGGGTTACATCACCTGTGGCAAGTCTTGAAGGACTTGGCACATTTGATGTTGCCATGGTAGGTGTCTTAATGATGGTAACACTGTCATGCCCAGCTACTAAGCCTGAAGCAGTAGTGTTAGCCCCATCCATACTATCAAAATTGATAGCCTCATCTGCTACAAAGGTCTGAGGAGGAGAACTAGGCTGAGGGACCATAGTTTCCTGTCTGATTCTTCTCCTATAGGTGTTGGTTACAGGTGGTGTATGAATAACATTTGGAACCACAATGGGTGTGTGTTGGGGCTCAGTTGGGATTACTGACCTTTCACCCTGAAAAGATTGTATCCTTTCCAACATTTCAGGAAAAAGAGGTATTACTACCCCGTTGAAAAGTCTATTAGCCATTGCCATATTTTGAAAATGCTTTTGTTGCAAGCAAGGAGTTGGAAAGGTTTTCTTATGTTTCTTTAACAGACTCTTTCTTTTGTTGAAAAAGATTTGCACAAATCTTGGATACATCAAAAACTTGGATTTGCTTTTAACATTATTCACCATACTCTCAAAAAAAATTTTGAAAAATTGTAAGTCTTATTTGTGGATAAGCAAATGAGAGCAATAGCAATATTGCTACTGAATTGCTCCCAAGAGGTTTTCTTAGGACTTAAACAATGTAAGAGAGTATGTATGAAAAACCTCCATTGGTGTGAGAAACATCCTTTTTGAAAATTAAGTTTATGATCAGATGTGTCATACCCCATTTTAACAATTTCTTGCTAAATTTTAGTGTTTGGCAAATCATTGATACCATTGGAATCTGCTAATTTGAGATGTCTCCTAACAGATTTCTCAGTAACGATGATATGTTTACCATCCACATTAGCATGTAATTCTGTGTCTCCATTTTCACTAGTTGTGACAGTTGCAGTCTGCCAAAACTTTGTGATTTGAGAGACATAAAGAGTAGGGTTGCAAGAAAGAGCATACCTTATATGAGTTGTGTTCAAGAAGTCCACAATCTCATGAAAGATTGGTCCATCACCCTGCTCTGTTTTCTCCAAGAAGGCCACCTGATTGTGAGTCTTAACGAATTCCAAATTAGCCATGATGATGTATACAATTTATGACAGAAAAGTGATCGTTTGTGGTTCAATTATAGATATTTAAAGCCAATTGGGATTTTATAGATGAACAGTTAGGGTTTGTCAATTTTGCGCAAAGGATAAGAATTCTCTTTAAAGAGAGTAATATTTAGAAAGAAGATAATTATCCCAAGAAAAACCCTATAAGTATGGTAACAAACGAATTTACCCAACGGCTATATTAGAAATTATTTACTAACACAACAGTTGCAACGGCTAGTTCAGGAGTACAAAGTTTTAACTACCAGTACAAACTTTGAACTAGCAGTACAAACTTTTGAAGAAAATTTTTAAGGAGCAGTATAAACTCAATTGTGATTTAAAAATATTACTGCCCACTCATAGTTTTTAGCAAACTATCAGCTATCAACGGATTTGATGTGTCTTTACCAATAGCCGTTTGCTATAGACTAGCCAACTCTTTGCTGTGAAATATGGTGAATTGATAACCATATAGTTTTTGGTAAACTATCAACCATAAACGGATTTGAGAAGTCTTTACCAGAAACCGTTTGCTCTAGACTAGTTGGTTCTGGATGTGGGTTAGACATGGTGAACCAATTACCATTTGTTGTGTGAAAAAAGACACACTTCAAGCTCCAAAGCACCATACAATCCAAAGCATAAAGCACTTAAGTCACAACTCCAAACAATTTGCTCAATCAACCTGCAATTTGTTAGTCCAAAACCAAAAGAACAAAGTGCAAAGCACTTGTCTTATAGCAGAATAATCATTTGACTAACAGTATGAATAAAACATAGCAAAATTGTGCTAACAATATTAACTATATACAACCAGTACCAATTGACAACCTAGCAGTACAAATCCAAGTAATGTACAAAATCACATAGTTTGAAAAATATTAAGGGTTAAGCATCCTAATGCTTGCTACCAAGTATTGAAACCTTCCCACATCAAAGGCTTTTGTAAGGAGATCTGCAAAGTTTTGATCAGAATCAATTTTAACCACTTGAATCAATTTTTTCTCATTGCAATCTCTAATAAAATGATGCCTAATTTCTACGTGTTTTGTTTTACTATGTTGAACTGGATTTTTAATTATACAAATTGTACTGCTATTATCTATATATATGGCAGTGTTCATGAAATTGTACCCATAATCAAGAAGTTAATTCTGAATCCTAAGCACTTGACCACAACAACTTGCAGCAACTACATATTCAGCTTCAGTAGCTGATGTTGCCACAATTGTTTGCTTCTTACACTGCCATGATATGAGTCTACATCCAAGGAATTGATATCCTCCAGTTGTTGATTTTATGTCCAAGCTTGCACCAGCATAGTCACTATCTGAATAGGTTACCAAGTCAAAAGGAGATCCCCTTAGATGCCACAGACCCAACCTAGGTTGACCCTTTAGATATCTAAAGATCCTCTTGACTGCAGTTAAGTGATACACCTTGGGAATGACTTGAAATCTTGTACAAGCACATACTGCAAACATGATGTCAGGTCTTCATGATGTGAGATACATCAAGGAACTTATCATTGATCTGTATGTGTGAACATCCACATTTTCTCCATCAACTTCCTTGAGCATTGGTTTGTCTTTATCAAAAGGAGTGCTGACCTCTTTAGCATCAACAAACTGAAACTTCCTCAGAATTTCTACCACATATTTATCCTGGCTAATAAATATGCCTTCACAAGATTGCTTGACTTACAGACCTAAAAAGAAAGTAAGTTCCCCCATGGAACTCATCTGAAACTTATCATGCATAAGTTTCTCAAACTCTACACACATTTCCTTCCTGGTAGATCCAAAGATAATGTCATCCACATATACTTGACCCAGCAAGATGTCCTTCTTGTGCTTCTTAATGAATAATGTTTGATCAATCTTGCCTCTTTAGAAACCATTCCCAATCAAGTAGGAAGCCAGAGTTTCATACCAAGCCCTTGGTGCTTGATGTAGACCATAGAGAGCCTTCACAACTTTGTACACTTTATCTAGATACTCAGGATCAACAAAACCTGGAGGTTGTGAAACATAAACCTCCTCTTCAATAGTACCATATAAGAAGGCACTCTTCACATCCATTTGATAAATAGTGAATCCCATGAATGAAGCATAGGCCAAGAATAGTCTAATGGCTTCAATTCTTGCTACTGGGGCAAAGACTTCTTCATAATCTATACCCTCTTCCTGTGTGTACCCTTGGGCTACAAGCCTAGCCTTGTTCCTGATCACTATTCCCCTTTCATCCTTCTTGTTTCTGAACACCCATTTTGTGCCAATTACCCTTATTCCCTTGGGTAAATCCACAAAAACCCAAACCTTCTGAATCTTGAACTGGAGAAGCTCTTCTTGCATTGCTTCTACCCAACTGGAATCTTCTAAGGCTTTGAGAACATTCTTGGGCTCATACTGTAAGAGGAAACATACAAATAAACAAGTATTTGCTTCTTCATGTTGCTTTGCATCATATACTTCACTGAGAAACCCTTGTTGATCTGAAGTCAAAAGTTGTTTCCTTGTTTTTACTCCAGATTGCATGTTACCAAGCAGATTATCCAGGGAGTGATCTTTGTTTATCCTTGTGTGTGGTGTTGTAGGAACTTGATAGGTTGGTGGTATGTTTCCTAATTCCACCTCATCATCTGAGAAATCCGCTGCATTAGAGTTTGATGAGCCAGCAGTATGAATAATTGGCTTAGCAGTACAATCATCATTAGGACTGTTAGCTTGTTCCTCTTGTTCCTCAGCTCCTACTCCATCATTTTCATCTTCAATACCCTTCTTTACTTCATCAGAAGGAGTCTGAACACCCTTGGAAGATGACTCCACACTATTCCATATTAGCATCAATATATGATCTTAAGCTTTCTTCTCCCCCATACCTGCTTCACTTGTTGCATCATCAGCTTGAGAACCTGCAAAATCATTAGTTCATGCAACAACTGGTATATAATTTATGGATTGGGTAACACCCCAACCAGACAAGGGTAAGGATGTCACGCAAATGGTTTCATATCAGATATAACAAAGCATACATTCAAAAGTAATACAAAGATTCTCAAGGGTTACAAAGGAATTTCTGAAATTACAAGGTTACAAAAGCGGATACAAATAAAATAACTTCTAATCATTTCTAGGCCAAAATAATTGTCAAGTCTTCTAGGTCCAACAGTCTCTTCACTCATACCCATCTTCCATCTAAAAACCTGCCGCACACGAAAAGAAAACGTGCGGCTGAGCTTACAAAGCCCAGTGAACAGATATATAATAAATGGAAACGAAAGTAAACGGAAATAATCAGATGTAGCATAATGAACGAGATATACATAAGATACAAGAGTAAAGGTTTAGGATAGTCATCCACCACGAGCCCAGAAACTCAAAGTCATAATCTCAAAGTCAACATCTCAAAATCATAGTCTCACAATCAGAGGGGATACCTCTCAGACAACCAGATAATATGAGGGGTGTCCTCATGTATCAAAGGGGTGGAGTAGCTAGCTCCCAGAAATGTGAAAGGCGTGTATTGCACACAGCACCAGTCACCTCAAAGTCATACTCAAAGTCATAGTTAAATCCACTAAACAAAACATGCCTAGGATTGCAATCCATACGCCCCCACTCAAAGTCATCTCAAAATCATAATACTCAAAATCATAATGGCCATATCATAATATAAAAGGGGACGGCGTGAGAAATCACTCCCCCACACAGGAGTCATGCCAGTGGTGCATCACAGACATGGCCAGGTTACCTTCCTGGCTAGGAAACAAAAAGGTGGCTCGGGTGTCAAACTAAGAGTCAAGTCTCAAGGTCATGCAAACGGGTTCATCTCAAAGTCATACCAAAGCATATCTCAAGGTCATGTCAAAAGTGAATCTCAAAGTCATATGAAAAGGTTCATATCAAAAGGTTCATAGCAAAAGGGTCATAGTAAAGGTTCATAGCAAAGGTTCACAGCTCAACATCGAAGCATAGGTGATAAGACACCCTTTCTTAAAAAGGGTAGAGTATCCGTACCTTAACCGCCAACGAATCATAACATAAGGATAAGAAATCACTCCTCCTTCAGCGAATCTACACGAATTAATGATCGGCTTATTATTACTAGCTTATTTAAATCAGATTTCTCGTTTTAGTCGGCTTTCCATTTTTAGCAACTTTCCTGAACAACTTATCATAGTTAAAGGGTTAACGGTTAACTATTAAGGATTAAGGTTCATTTATGACAATTATCAACGATTAGGGTTGAATGTGTAAATTATTGAAGCGTAGGGTTTTAAAGCGTAATTTTAGATTTAGGACTTATATTATCGAATTAGGGAATCAAAAGGAGCTCGAATCATCTTCATAACTTTTAATGGACTTGGAATACACAACACCACACTCATGACATAAAAATACAAGAAATGATCAATGTGCATGCGAATCCGAAAACCTTCATATGTACGACTCAAACAAGTCCCTACCTCTTTATTAAGCTATATTCGACCTCATGATTTTATGTGTTAAACTAGTTACTAAACACTGACACAAGTGAGACAAAGACAATATTAATAAGACACTCTTCAACTATTCATGAACCAACTCTCACGTGTATGTATTTCATGTGGACCGACCCATGTTTACTTGTATAATATTATATCCCACTTATTCTCTTCTTGATGTCCCATATACAAGTTATAGAGAAGTTCCATCTTGTTAACAGGTTGACAATGCTACTCACATGAACCTAATGATTAGTGATGTATGGCATCCCACACAACCATGCATGTGATTTATGATCCACCCTAACTCCACCCTATATAGATCGACATCACACCTCTCATTCGACACCAAAATACACACGACTGTTAAACTAAATGTGACATGGTTGATATCTATAACCATGCATATCGTTTTTTTTTAAAAGAAACTATGAGTTACCAGGATGAAAAGCAAGCCCGTACTAACTCGGAAACACACGCGAACACAACTCCAATTCAAGTGCAATCAGCAGGACTCGAACCAATACTTATTCGAATGGGCAAAAACCCTACGTGGACCTACTCTACCCATTTCAGTTTTCTTGCATGATAGCATGCGTTAATTATCAGGTTTAAGTGAAAAGTTATAGTTTTCATGCATTATTCTATATTCGACCATTGGGTTTAACAGTTTCTTTATACTTGTTTAAGTTTATAATAACATATGTACGTATATATTGTTGTAGCGATATTAAGAGGAGAGGTCAAGAATTACCTCCGAATAAGACGTTAGATCGACACAAGAATACGAAGCCAAAATGGTAGCGGTCACTAAGAATCACTGAGGAAAGGCTGAATCAAACCCATACGAGTACAGCACCAAACCTCCTTTGACGAAAATCTTAATCATGAATAGCATGAACCGAAGCCAAGCACGAAATCACCACCAAGGTTAACTCGTGGGCACATGAAGTCATGCGTTCAACTATTTCTAATCTTTTGCCAAAACGTGTATATAACTTACTTTGTCATCATCCCACCATACGAAGTGAATGAGAATATTATACAATCCATGAAAACGTGTGAACTTAATATGGAATGTCGTGTGTCAAGGTTTAGCAAGCAAAGATATGGGCGTATCTTTTCAAAAGAATATAACCGTGTAATTAGAAAAGGAAAATATGTTGGCTGTTTGCAATTAATGTAGGTTTCGAAGGTGCAAAAGAAATATGAGAGGTGTATAAGGTTAAAAGAAACCAGATAAAGAAAGTTGGTCAAATATGGTAGTCTTGTAAATGGGAGTTGTGATTAGGGAATAAGTAGGGACGTGATTGGGGTGATTATCTTGAAGTTTGGGGATGATTAGCCACGATTTTAGGTGAGGGATTAGGAGAGGTGATTAGTGATTGATTAGCAATACAGTTTCCATATTTCGAACATAGTGTGCACAAATATTACATAGGTTCGGCCCGTATCACATCCTAACATGGGATATATTTAGCGTACAAACTATGTAACTTTTAATATTATCATAAGTTATAGGTTCGATATGCCGCGGAAAATTTTATTATTAACGTTTTAAATACTTAGGTCAAAATATAATGCGATGTCTTGAATTATTAATCGTCTTTTCAAAAATTTAAAATTAGAGGGTATTTTAGGTATTTTACATGTTTCAGAATTTCGGGGTTTTACAACTCTTCCCCTCTTAAAAGAAAATTTTCGTCCTCGAAATTTGAAGTCGCAAAGTTAGACGAAGTCGTAGCAAATCGCAAAAGATCGCCACAAATATTCTCAAGCTCGGGGAGGTTCTTCCAAAAAGGATTTTCAAACCAAATAGTTTCTCATGACTCAATCAAAACAAGGTGGGTTCAAATTTCTCAGAAGGAGACAAATTGGGTTGATTTTGATCAGAAGGTCCATGCAACATAAAATGGATGATAGGTGAATCTTCAGGAAAGCTCATACGGAAATACGAACTAAATTTCGAATCAAATTAACTGTATCAACATTAGAGAGCTCTTCAAAGAGTTCAAGATTTATAACCGAGGTCAACAGAATGTAAAACGAGAGTCCATCTCATCCAGATATCTAATGAACGAAAGTAGAATACACGCACAGGTAGAAAGAGCCCCAGGTCTCACCAATCACGGATAATCAGACGAAGATCGAATTCTAAACTTCTTAGGTACTCCCCAAGATATCCTATGACCACAATGAGTGCACATTATATGGTGTAAGTATTATCACGTTGATCAGGCGTCATAATACTAACACCACATAATTATGCCTTCATGATGATCATACTTTATCTCAAGTCGTAATCAAAACTACCTATCTTAGTCCACCTAGTACTTCTACAGTCATCAAAGGTCAACCAAAATTGAATGCCAAAGTCAAGAGGGAAAACAATACTATTCGCACGAGTATAAAAATCCCAGATTGCCAAACTGAAGTGAGGTACGCCGTCACAAGCATCATACCTTCCACAATTCGTCAAAATCTCTCAAAACAAAGCCATCACCGAACATACGAAAAATAAACACGAACTGAAATGCTTCTAGGGAACTCAAATCATTAGAGGGTCTTATTACTTCATCACGAAACTTAAGAGATTCAACGAAAATAAAATTTAATCGTCAAGAACTTCGGCCTTCATAAAATCTAGTCTTCCAAACATGAAGGGTCTGTTTCAAAATTCCGCTCATTCAACACCTCCAATCTCTTCAAGTCTGGTTAATCTGTCTTCGTCTGTCCATCAATCGGGAAGTGAAACCAAAATCGGGAACTTGTGTCTGGTTCATCGAGCCTCCTGCAGTTCTTCTTGGAATGTGATGGAGTGTTGTGGCATTTCTGGCACGATCTTTAAATCTCTTCATCATCCAGTCTGCTTCCACTCTCAATTCATCTTAGTACAACCAAGATGAATAGGGAAGTGAGACTGTACGTCTTCATCAGCTCCAGGTTCGCCATCTTGACTAGATCTTCTGCACCGCCCACCCTTCTGCATAAAAAGGAATGTCTTCACTCTTCAGGGTAGCCTCCGTTGTTGTTAACTCCAGGTCAGGCAAAGAACACCGTAGTCTCAACAAATATCCATCTCCCAGAATGCACAAATGATCGTCAAATTTCCAACAAGGTGCAAAAATGATTTTCATGCTCTTCCTCGTCTCCGAATGTACCATTTAGTCATACAATGACCATTTGCCCAAGTACTTACGAGAAAACATCATTTATCAAATCCACAAAACAGTCAGAGCTTTAGCTAATACCATTAGCGTCACTAACCGTCATAGTAGTCGTTTACGAATATGGGGGTCGATTCCAAGAATAGACTCAATTCATCAGAAGGAAACTTCGCGCTCTGAATTTAAACAATCACATAGTCGTTTCAGGGTGGAGGAATATTAGCTCCTAACAGTAATACGGTTCAGCTTCCTGTAATCGATAAATATCTCCAGTCATCATCCTTCTCCATCGCGAATGAAACTAAAACACGCCCAGGAATACACTTAAGTAAACTCACTTCTTGATCTTCGGTTGCTGCTCTTCCCGGTTGCTCAATCCAACAGGTATGACTCCGGACATATCTGAAAGACACCTTCGCTTGGTGACTAGACAATCTCTCGGTATCATGTTCATTCTTACTTCACGCTCCAATGGAAAATTTTGGTGGTTCTACCAGGAAGCATATTCAGAAAACGCAGGGTGCCAAATAATGTTCAATACAAGGTTCATGCTCAGATGACTCAAAGTGCCAATTAGCTTCCAAGATAAGGTTCATTCATTGGTGTACGAAATGGTTTCTTAGAAAACTTTATAACCGCGAAAGTAACACACGAGTCTCCAAAGTAATAGCGAACGTTTAACAATCGGTAATCATGGTAGGGAGTTCAAAAATTGTTGCAAACGTCAAAGGTGAGACATAGGAGGGTAGTTGTCAATATTTGACTGATCACTCGACAAATTCCTTGTCAAAAATAAAATCGAAATTTAACTAATCAAAGAAAGACGGATCACAAATCAATTATCATTCAAAAGTGAGGGGGAAACGTTCTTATACTAGTGGTTACACACCACAAGGCTTCTCATAGGGACAGAGATGGGTGAAACGAAGTCAAATAGTGTCGGAAGATTCATAGATACTTATCCAAAGCAAAAGACAATCAAAACATATCCAGTATGTTATCGCCATGGAGGTTCTCAGAGTGCCCGTAGAGGCGCCAAAATGATTAACGAAAGGATCAGAGTGCAACGTGGGTCTTTATCAAAATGATTAACAAAAGAAATCTGAAGATAAGGATCAAATAGTGTTAGGCAATTATTATGAAATTTCTTAATGTCTTCCAAATTTAATCAGGTTCAAATCTTAGGTGGTGCAAAGCATAAGCTTTCGATTTCCAAAAGTGACATGAACAGACTCTAACCAAAAGCAAGGCATGAATCAGAGTGGTGCGGAAGCAATGATACTTAAACAAATGCCTTATAGTCTACCCATTCCTCACCGGTCAAAACTTAGGTTCCTATGGGAAATCCTAAAGCAATTTTCAAAGGTTGACTTACGAGCGCCTACAGGGAAAACTTAGTGGTCCTAACTTACACAGGCCAAGGGTAAATGTATTACGAATCGCAACCTGTCTCTGATACCATAATTGTAACACCCCAACCAGACAAGGGTAAGGATGTCACGCAAATGGTTTCATATCAGATATAACAAAGCATACATTCAAAAGTAATACAAAGATTCTCAAGGGTTACAAAGGAATTACTGAAATTACAAGGTTACAAAAGCGGATACAAATAAAATAACTTCTAATCATTTCTAGGCCAAAATAATTGTCAAGTCTTCTAGGTCCAACAGTCTCTTCACTCATACCCATCTTCCATCTAAAAACCTGCCGCACACGAAAAGAAAACGTGCGGCTGAGCTTACAAAGCCCAGTGAACAGATATATAATAAATGGAAACGAAAGTAAACGGAAATAATCAGATGTAGCATAATGAACGAGATATACATAAGATACAAGAGTAAAGGTTTAGGATAGTCATCCACCACGAGCCCAGAAACTCAAAGTCATAATCTCAAAGTCAACATCTCAAAATCATAGTCTCACAATCAGAGGGGATACCTCTCAGACAACCAGATAATATGAGGGGTGTCCTCATGTATCAAAGGGGTGGAGTAGCTAGCTCCCAGAAATGTGAAAGGCGTGTATTGCACACAGCACCAGTCACCTCAAAGTCATACTCAAAGTCATAGTTAAATCCACTAAACAAAACATGCCTAGGATTGCAATCCATACGCCCCCACTCAAAGTCATCTCAAAATCATAATACTCAAAATCATAATGGCCATATCATAATATAAAAGGGGACGGCGTGAGAAATCACTCCCCCACACAGGAGTCATGCCAGTGGTGCATCACAGACATGGCCAGGTTACCTTCCTGGCTAGGAAACAAAAAGGTGGCTCGGGTGTCAAACTAAGAGTCAAGTCTCAAGGTCATGCAAACGGGTTCATCTCAAAGTCATACCAAAGCATATCTCAAGGTCATGTCAAAAGTGAATCTCAAAGTCATATGAAAAGGTTCATATCAAAAGGTTCATAGCAAAAGGGTCATAGTAAAGGTTCATAGCAAAGGTTCACAGCTCAACATCGAAGCATAGGTGATAAGACACCCTTTCTTAAAAAGGGTAGAGTATCCGTACCTTAACCGCCAACGAATCATAACATAAGGATAAGAAATCACTCCTCCTTCAGCGAATCTACACGAATTAATGATCGGCTTATTATTAATAGCTTATTTAAATCAGATTTCTCGTTTTAGTCGGCTTTCCATTTTTAGCAACTTTCCTGAACAACTTATCATAGTTAAAGGGTTAACGGTTAACTATTAAGGATTAAGGTTCATTTATGACAATTATCAACGATTAGGGTTGAATGTGTAAATTATTGAAGCGTAGGGTTTTAAAGCGTAATTTTAGATTTAGGACTTATATTATCGAATTAGGGAATCAAAAGGAGCCCGAATCATCTTCATAACTTTTAATGGACTTGGAATACACAACACCACACTCATGACATAAAAATACAAGAAATGATCAATGTGCATGCGAATCTGAAAACCTTCATATGTACGACTCAAACAAGTCCCTACCTCTTTATTAAGCTATATTCGACCTCATGATTTTATGTGTTAAACTAGTTACTAAACACTGACACAAGTGAGACAAAGACAATATTAATAAGACACTCTTCAACTATTCATGAACCAACTCTCACGTGTATGTATTTCATGTGGACCGACCCATGTTTACTTGTATAATATTATATCCCACTTATTCTCTTCTTGATGTCCCATATACAAGTTATAGAGAAGTTCCATCTTGTTAACAGGTTGACAATGCTACTCACATGAACCTAATGATTAGTGATGTATGGCATCCCACACAACCATGCATGTGATTTATGATCCACCCTAACTCCACCCTATATAGATCGACATCACACCTCTCATTCGACACCAAAATACACACGACTGTTAAACTAAATGTGACATGGTTGATATCTATAACCATGCATATCGTTTTTTTTTAAAAGAAACTATGAGTTACCAGGATGAAAAGCAAGCCCGTACTAACTCGGAAACACACGCGAACACAACTCCAATTCAAGTGCAATCAGCAGGACTCGAACCAATACTTATTCGAATGGGCAAAAACCCTACGTGGACCTACTCTACCCATTTCAGTTTTCTTGCATGATAGCATGCGTTAATTATCAGGTTTAAGTGAAAAGTTATAGTTTTCATGCATTATTCTATATTCGACCATTGGGTTTAACAGTTTCTTTATACTTGTTTAAGTTTATAATAACATATGTACGTATATATTGTTGTAGCGATATTAAGAGGAGAGGTCAAGAATTACCTCCGAATAAGACGTTAGATCGACACAAGAATACGAAGCCAAAATGGTAGCGGTCACTAAGAATCACTGAGGAAAGGCTGAATCAAACCCATACGAGTACAGCACCAAACCTCCTTTGACGAAAATCTTAATCATGAATAGCATGAACCGAAGCCAAGCACGAAATCACCACCAAGGTTAACTCGTGGGCACATGAAGTCATGCGTTCAACTATTTCTAATCTTTTGCCAAAACATGTATATAACTTACTTTGTCATCATCCCACCATACGAAGTGAATGAGAATATTATACAATCCATGAAAACGTGTGAACTTAATATGGAATGTCGTGTGTCAAGGTTTAGCAAGCAAAGATATGGGCGTATCTTTTCAAAAGAATATAACCGTGTAATTAGAAAAGGAAAATATGTTGGCTGTTTGCAATTAATGTAGGTTTCGAAGGTGCAAAAGAAATATGAGAGGTGTATAAGGTTAAAAGAAACCAGATAAAGAAAGTTGGTCAAATATGGTAGTCTTGTAAATGGGAGTTGTGATTAGGGAATAAGTAGGGACGTGATTGGGGTGATTATCTTGAAGTTTGGGGATGATTAGCCACGATTTTAGGTGAGGGATTAGGAGAGGTGATTAGTGATTGATTAGCAATACAGTTTCCATATTTCGAACATAGTGTGCACAAATATTACATAGGTTCGGCCCGTATCACATCCTAACATGGGATATATTTAGCGTACAAACTATGTAACTTTTAATATTATCATAAGTTATAGGTTCGATATGCCGCGGAAAATTTTATTATTAACGTTTTAAATACTTAGGTCAAAATATAATGCGATGTCTTGAATTATTAATCGTCTTTTCAAAAATTTAAAATTAGATGGTATTTTAGGTATTTTACATGTTTCAGAATTTCGGGGAACAACTTTTACATAATTCATGGATTGGGTTAGATACTCAAGGTCAAACAGCCATTTGGGACCTTCAACTGCAATATTAGCTTTATTCTCTAAAAACTCAACAGGCAAGTTCTCCTCAACTTTCCTAGTTATAGTGTTGAATACTCTAACGGCTTTACAATTGAGAGAGTATCCAACCAAGAAACCTTCATCTGCTTTACCATCAAACTTGCCTAGATGGTCTAAGGTATTAACAATTGTCACATGACACCCAAAAGGTCTTAGAAATCCTAATGTAGAAGTTCTACCTCTAAAAAGCTCATAGGGTGTCTTATTGTGAGGCTTAACTACTAAAACCCTGTTTTGCACATAACAAGCAGTATTAACTGCTTTAGCCCAAAAAGTGATAGGCAACTTAGAATCAGCCAACATGGTTCTAGCAGCTTCTATTAATGTCCTATTCTTCCTCTCAGCAACCCCATTCTGCTGAGGAGTTCTAGCAACACTAAATTCCCTTCTAATACCTTTTTCTTTGCAAAACTCATCTATAACTCTATTCTTGAATTCTGTCCCATTATCACATCTAATGACTTTAACCTTCCTATCCACTAGATTTTCTATCTCAGTAATGAAAGTCTTAAGAATGCTAGGTGTTTCATCCTTAGAGTTTAGAAAGAAAACCCAAGAGAACCTGCTATAGTCATCAGTAATCACTAGACAGTACCTCTTATGCATTATACTACTAATAGAAGTGGGGCCAAATAAGTCCATATGCAGCATAAACAAAGGTGTATCAATAGAGTTAAAAAGCTTGGGCTTACAAGAAGCCTTGTGTTGTTTGCCTTTAAGACAGGCAACATAAGTTTGGTCATTTTCAAATCTTTTCTGAGGCAAGCCTCTTACCAAACCATCTTTTACAATCTTGTTAATGGTTTTAAAATTAATGTGACCAAGTCTCCAATGCCATAACATTGATTCATCCAATGTGGCCTTTGCAACAAGACAAGTAAGTGCCCTTTTAGGAACAATGTCCTTCATGTCAACACTGTACATATTGCCCTTTCTAGGAATTTTGAGTAATACCTGACTTTCATCAGGTAACTTAAAATCCGGAGAAAGCACAAGACATTCAGTGTCTGTAAAAAGAACTTTTTTCTTTTTGTCACACATTTGTGATACACTAAAAAGGTTGTACTTAAGTTCTTGCACATAGTACACATCTTCAAAATCCAATTTACCAGTTTTAAGAGTTCCTTTACCAGTAATCTTGCCTCCAATACCTCCCCCAAAGGTAACATATCCCCCTTCAAATGCTTGAAAGTCAGAGAGATAGGACATGTTGCCTATCATGTGCCTGGAACAACCACTATCTGCATATCCTTGATCTTCACCATCTACTTGTGAATGTCCCTGCACATAAATAAGGAAATTAGTTTCCTTGGAGAACCCAAGCCATTACTGACATGGGTTTGCCTCGTGCATCAATATAGTTAAATCTTTTAAGAACAGTTGATGCACCATTGGATTGAAGAGGTCTCCAAATCCAACATGCTGAGGCCTTAACAGCATTAGCCACTTTTTCCCTAGCAGTGTTTTTAAAATTGCCAGTATTAACTGCTTGACTAGCAGTATTAACTGCTAGCTTTGCAGTTGAACCTTTAGGTTTCCAAACTTGTTTTTGTACCATTGCTTTTGATGGAAAAGGCCTTTTAGCAATTGTTGGTGCAAATTTGAAAGTTGTTTTAGCACCTTGAACTGCTGGTTTTGGGTAAACAGACTTAAATGGTCTAGCAGTATTAACTGCTGGTCTAGCAGTATTAACTTGTTTTGTGCCAGACTTCAATAAAACTGCTCTGGGTGTCATTCTAGCAATATTAGAATGATTTTGAGGCCTTTCTAAGTTCACCCTATGGTTTGAATACCCAGTTACCCTTTTCTTGCAAAAAGCTGCAAGATGGTCAAAAGCTCCAAAAATGAAACAAGCTTTCTTATATAGGACAAAGTCATCACCTAGTTGGTGAGACTTGAGGTTGTTCCAATTCCTTTGGTTACCTCTGGGCCTGTTTGTGGTTCTATACATCTCACTATACCTTACTGGTTGCCTAACTTGTTTAGCATTGGTTTTAGGCCTAACAGTATCATTCTTGACCACCTGAGGAACACTTGTTCCTTCTATCTTAACAACATCAGGTTTTGCCATAACCTGATCATCCTCATCATCAGATGTCCAGTCCTCTATGGTTGGAGCATCTGAGTTCCTACCAGAGGACACCTTGTCCTCAGTGAGTGAAGTATCACTTGCACTCTCAAAGGGTTCACTTATATCTACAGGCTTATCAACAACTTCATTATCTTTTTGCTTAGGACCATACTCTAGCATTGGTTGTTGAAATTTAGGCAAGCCTGTATGTTCTAGGTCTATCCCTGGAGGTGCAGGGATTCCTTTATGAGGAGGTGGAACAGACTTATACCCTAGTCCAGATTTAGCCTTGTTGATTAACTAACATTCAATTATTTTATTTACACCTTTAGATGCATATTCTAGTGTCTCTACACTTAATTGAATATTCTCATTAGCCTTTTTGATCCTATCCAACTCAGATCTTAATAGACTAATTTCAGCATTTTTAAAAGATAAGTATCTTTTTAGAACTGCTATATCATCTGCAAAGCTAGACTCATTACTCTTATAGTGTACAATCTGTTCCTCTAGGACAGCCAAACCCCTCTTATGATTTAACAAGTTATAACTAGTCTGGTTTAGCTCAATTCTTTAGTCATCATATTGTTTCCTTAGAGTTTCTAGTTCTTTTAAAGCAACACATTATTTAGAACACTTAGTAGTTTGTACCTCTGTATCAGAGAAGGCCATGAGTGATCTCAGTTGTTTCTTCCTCCTCTGCTGCCATAAAGCTCCAATCAAACCCTAAGCCATCAATAGCAACCATGGCTTTTGAATTTGTCTCTGTAATCTCCACAGCTTTGGTCTTGCTTTCATAGCCCTTGTTCCTGTTGTCTTGCTGTCTTGGCCTCCTGCACTCCCTTGAAAAATGCCCCATCTTATGGCAATTGTAACATTCTATCTTTGACTTATCATATCCAGCAGTATCATTGTTGTTTATGGTAATTCTCTTCCCTGTCCTCTTATAGAATTTCTTAGCCCTCATGCTAAGAAGAGAAATTTTCCATTTGATATCCATCTCCTCCAGATCATCATCATTGATCTCTTAAAGATCTTCATGGGTCAACATAGTTCCATTGTGCTGGGTAGTTAGGAAAGCACAACAAGTCTTCTCATCCAGAATGCCATTAGTACTGCTTGAAGTGCTAGCAGTACTAACATTTGAGCTAGCAGTACTAACTCCACCAGGAACCTTAGCTTCTTCAACTGGACTTGAGGTGTTGGGAGATGACATAAAGGCCATATTCCCTGATCTTGAACTAGATCCTCCAGCTTTCTTCACATCATGCTCAACAATTGTGAAACTGTTGTACAATTCATTCAGGCTCATTGTCTCTATATCTCGCTTGTTCTTCCAGACAACAACATGCATTGCCCACTCAGCAGGCAAACTCCTCAGGAACTTGGAGTTCAAATCTTCTTGAGGTATATCCACCCCAAGAACAGCAAGTTGGCTTACTATCTTCTGAAGCCTGTTAAACATGTGGTCCAATGATTCATTGCTTGTTGCAGAGAAGTTCTCAAAGTTTTGCTTTAGGAGAGTCTTCTGAGTTTTCTTGGTGGCTTCATTCCCACCATATCTTTCAATGATTGCCTCCCATAAAGTCTTAGCATCTTTGTACTTGCTGAAGGACAAAAGTTGATCATTCGGTATTGTCATCATTAACAAACTTCTGGCCTTTCGATCATTCTTTTTCAGAAGCCTTTCTTCAGCAGTGACTGGAACTTTCTGCACAATTGTTTCAACTTTACCCTCAACTGTTGTAGTAGTAGTAGAAGGCTTGAATGAATCTCCTTGTTCAATGATTTCCCAAAGTGCATAGTCTTGCACCTGGAAGTATTGTTCAATCCTTAGCTTCCACATGTCGAATTCATTCTGAGGAGAATCGATACACTATAAGGTTGTTAGACCTTTGTTGCTTTGTGTATATGATATATTGAGTTAATATGATTAAGTATGCCGAATCTACTTAACCACACTTAGAAGGTTATTTGGTTTATGGAAATGGAAAGTAAAGCTTGAGTAATGAACAATAAACACACGATGTTAACACCAAACGATTCAATATTATTCAAGATAATATGAGTGATCTTCACTATCACTAGGGTTACAAAACCATGAATTTTAAATGTTTATATGACTTGAGATATTTTTATAGCTAGTTGTTTTAAGCATATGAATTAAGCACTTAATTAGTCACACATATATCTAGTTTAAGAACTTTCTTTTATAGTTCAAGAAAGATCTTTACAATATTGTTAAGTCTTGTTGAACACATGCTAGCTTATCTTACATGTGTCAGTAACATAGATACAACATGTATCTATGTACACAACTTGTTACTCAACACTTTGTCCAAAGATATTATCTACCGTATATACTTGACTTTAGTACACAAATATCTTTTCAATACTTATCCAACCAGCAGTAGTATATGTGACACTTATCCACTCAGCAGTATCGACCAGCAGTATCTTCTTTGTACTACCAGTACTAACTTCAGTTAGTACTGTTAGTTATAACTTGAACAGTCCTTAGATATACACTAGCAGTTGGAACTGTTAGAGTATTCTTCTCAGCAGTACTAACCTTCAGCACTTGTAATTCTTAATACTTAATCTTTAGAACATTTAATTCCCAACAATCCTCCCCTAAACATGTGGATTCCCTAATCAACATGTTTCTTCTGAATTAAATCATGATTGTGAGGATCTTTCAAACACTTCAAAGTCATATTTTTTTGATTTGAAATTTCTTCTGTTCAGTGAGATTGAATATCTTTCTCAGTAGCTCATCTGCCATTCACTTTGACTTTAACAATATCAAAAACCAATCTTCAGGCTTCATTCAATACCTAAAAGATGGTGCAATTTCCTTGGATGGAGGAATTATAAGAGACAATGATGTTGTGTATCTTGGATGCTTGTTTCAACAAGTGAAATCATCTATCAGCATGCCTTTGCAAGTGATGAACAAACGTAGTGAACTGAAATTGACCTAGATAGAACTTACTCCTTTGGAATGCTTCATCCCTTCTGAATATATATAATACTCCAGAATCAGCTCTGTTCTTGTCATTTTCAACCTCCATGTCATCATCTTGTATGCTCTTGTCTTTTCCTTCCTTACATTTGGTTAATCTTCCTTGGGCTTTATTTCCTCCCCTGAGATGCAAATAACATTTTATCCTCCCCTGTTTGGAAGATCTCTCACCATCATCCCATCATTATCTGATCTACCAATGTGAACTTGTTTTCAGACAATGTTGTACATGAAGCCATCAATTCCTTAAGAGTTTATGTGCTGCCCTCATCACTTCTAGGTGTGTTAACTCCTATGAGAGGTGATTCATGGGGCAATGACTCATTATCCATCAATGGATGGTTTTACTGAGTCCCTTTGAAAATCCTTTTTAAGAAGCTTTTGAATTAGCAGTATGTTCATGATTTTATTATAGAAAAATCATACTGCTTTCAACCATTTTGAAGGGATTAAGTGTGTAACAGACACTCAATCAAGAATTCGGTTTAAAGCAACCTCTGGTTGTGTGAGAACCAATATTTTTCAGTTATAAATAACTGCCTGTGTAAAGATAAACCTATTCAAAAGGCTTTCTTGACAGGGTTTCCAGCTCATAGCAATTGTTGCCTCTAACACAAGTGTTAGATTCACTTTTACTAGCTGTTCTTTCTATCAGATGTCCTTAGACTTGCTCATTATACTTAAAAGTATAAAATGATAGAAAGTGAGTTGAGTCAGTTATTATCTGACCAACTGAATCATCAAATCAATGTGAAATATGATAACTAGGTTTCAAGAAAGTAGTTTTAAAGAAGTAATTAACTTAGGGGTTAATCTTTGTTAAGAATTCCCAAACTCAGTCCATCATAAACCTATTATGTCAGCAACTGATATCATCATTCTGCTGCTTCCATTTCACTTGAAACTTCCTTTTGTTTAATGTTCATACCTGAATATGTTAGTCCAAAACCAAGAAACAAAATGCAAAGCATATGTCTTATAGCAGTATCATAGATATGACTAACAAATATGAACTTAACAAACAAAATTTGTACTAACAGTACAAACTGTTCAATTAACAGTACCAATTTACATAGTTATCAGAACAAACGAAAGGTATATAAAAAAACCACACAGACTAAAAATTTTAAGGATTAAGTATGCCAATACTTGCTACCAAGTATTGAAACCTTCCAACATCAAAATCTTTAGTGAGAAGATCTGAAAAGTTATGATCAGAATCAATTTTAAGAACTTGAATTAACTTCTTCTCATTACAGTCTCTAATAAAATGATGTCTAATTTCAATGTGTTTTGTTTTAGAATGTTGTACTGGATTTTTAATAATGCAAATTGTACTACTATTATCAATATGAATGACAGTGTTTAAGAAATTGTACCCATAGTCAAGAAGTTGGTTTTGAAGCCATAGAACTTGACCACAACAACTTGCAGCAACTACATATTCAGCTTCAGTTGTTGAAGTAGCCACAATTGTTTGCTTCTTACACTACCATGAGATAAGTCTACACCCAAAGAATTGACATCCTCCAGTTGTTGACTTTCTGTCCAAGCTAGCACCAGCATAATCACTATCTGAGAATGCTACCAAGTCAAAAGGTGACTCCCTTGAATACCATAGACCCAACCTAGGTTGACCCTTGAGATATCTAAAAATCCTCTTGACTGCTGTTAAATGAGAAACCTTTGGAGTTACTTGAAATCTTGCACAAGCACAAACAGAGAACATGATGTCAGGTCTTGATGATGTGAGATACATCAAAGAACCTATCATAGATCTGTAAGTGTGTACATCTACATTGTCTCCATCTAAATCTTTAAGAAGTGGCTTCTCAAAGATGGTCTAAGGTATTTAGAATTGTCACATGACATCCAAAATGTCTAAGAAATCCTATTGCAGGAGTTCTACCTCTAAAAAGTTCATATGATGTCTTATTGTGAGATTTGACAATTAAAACTCTGTTTTGGACATAGCAAGTAGTGTTGACTGCTTCAGCCTAAAAAGTGATAGGCAACTTAGAGACAGCTAACATAGTTCTAGCAGCTTCTATTAGTGTTCTATTTCTTCTCTCAGCAACACCATTCTGTTGTGGAGTTCTAGCAATACTAAATTCTCTCCTAATACCTTTTTCTTTGCAGAAATCATCCATAACTCTATTCTTAAACTCTGTCCCATTATCACATCTAATGACTTTTACACTTTTTCTTACTAGGTTTTCTATCTCTGTAATGAAAGTCTTAAGGATGCTAGAAGTCTCATCCTTAGTAGCTAAAAAGAAAACCCATATAAATCTACTATAGTCATCAATAATAACTAGACAATATCTCTTATGCTGCATACTTCTAACATTTGTAGGACCAAATAAGTCCATATGAAGCATAAATAATGATTGATTGATAGAGT
Source organism: Artemisia tridentata subsp. tridentata (assembly GCA_021014915.2). Classification (NCBI taxonomy): domain Eukaryota; kingdom Viridiplantae; phylum Streptophyta; class Magnoliopsida; order Asterales; family Asteraceae; genus Artemisia; species Artemisia tridentata. The sequence goes on along the minus strand of CP139502.1, from coordinate 235,525,351 downwards.
TAAAAATCTTTGGCTTACAAGTGGCTTTGTGTTGTTTGCCTTTAAGACTAGCAATGCATGTTTGGTCATTTTCAAATCGTTTTTGAGGTAAACCTCTTACCAAACCATTCTTAACAATCTGATTTATGGTTTTGAAGTTAATGTGACCAAGCCTTCTATGCCATTTCATTGATTCATCCAATGTGGCCTTTGCTACAAGACAAGTTAAAGCCTTTTTAGGAACAATGTTCTTCATATCAACACTGTACATATTGCCCTTTCTAGGAATTTTAAGAAGTACTTGACTTTCATCAGGCATCTTAAAATCAGGAGAAAGCACAAGACATTCAGTGTCACAGAAAAGAACTTTGTTACCACCAATACCTCCTCCAAAGGTAACATAGCCTCTATCTATTGATTGAAAATCTGAGAGATAAGACTTGTTGCCTGTCATGTGCCTTGAACATCCACTATCTGAGTATCCTTGATCCTCTTGTTTATCAGTTGAATGTTCCTGCACAGTAATAAGGAGTATTAGTTTCCTTTGGGGACCCAAGCCATTACTGACTTGGATCTGCCTCGTGCATCAATGTAATTTAATCTCTTAAGAATGGTTGATGCACCATTGGGTTTAGTTGGATTCCAAACCCAACATGCTGAGGCCTTAACAGCATTTGCCCTGTTTTCCCAAGCAGCAGTATTAACTACTTGCCTAGCAGTATTAACTGCTGGCTTTGCAATTGTACCCTTAATTTTCCAAACTTGTTTTTGGACCACTGCTTTTGATTGAATGGGCCTTTAAACAGTTGTTGATGCATGTTTTGAAGTTAATTTTGCATTTTTAACTGTTGGTATTGGGTTAATAGTCATGAATGGTCTAGCAGTAGGAACTGCTTGACTAGCAGTAGAAACTACTTTTGAAACTGCTCTGGGTTTTATTCTATTAATATTAGAACTAGAGTGAAAGTGAGTTTGAGAAGTTTGCCTTTTGAAATTCACCCTATTGTTTTCATAACCAGATACCCATTTGTTACAGAAAGCTGCAAGATGATCAAAACTACCACATGTGTAACAAGCTTTATTATAAAAGAAAAAATCATCACCTAATTGGTTAGACTTGAGGCCATTCCAATTTCTTTGGTTACCTCTGGGCTTGCTAGTGGATCTATATTGTTCACAATATTTAATTGGTTGCCTAACATGTTTAATGTTTGTTCTAGGATTAACAGTATCATTTTTGATCACTTTAGGAACCCTTGTTCGTGGTTTCCTAACTACTTCAGGTTTAGACATAACCTGTTCATCATCACTATCTGTTGTACATTCCTCAACAACTATAGCATCTGCTTTCCTATCAGAGGACACCTTGTCCTCTGAAAGTGAAGTTTTAGATAAACTCTCACTTACTTTCTCTACCTTAGGACTCTCAGTAGACTTAGAACCATATTCCATTATTGGTTCTTGAAACTCAGCAAATCCTGTGTGTACTAGGTCAATTCCTAGAGGTGAAGGAACACCTCTGTACGGTGGAGGAACAAATTTGTATCCTAAACCAGACTTAGCTTTATTGATTACTTGAGCTTCCCAAATTTTATTAATTCCATCTGAGGCACGAGCTAAACCATCTACTGTTATTTTAACATTTTCACTTTTATTTTTGTGATCTGCTAGGGATTTATTCAGTTTAGTAATACACTCATCTTTGAATTCTATGTTTCTTTTTAGTGCATTCATGTCATCAGTAAACCTTGATTCATTTCCTTGAAAACGCAAGATTTGTTTTTCAAGAACAGCTAGACCTCTTTTATAATTAGCTAAATTAGCTAAAGCATCATATAACTGTTCTAGTTGATCATCAAATCTCTTTTTAAGATCTTCATAAGCTTTAAGAGCAGAGCATGATTCAGTACATTTAATTATGGAATTTACCTCTGAATCAGAAAAGGCTATTAGTGCAGTCTCAGTGGCCACCATTGCAGCTTCTTTTGGTGCTTCCTCTTCATCAGCCATGAAGCTCCAATCATAGTTAACACCATCTATGGCTAGCATAGCCCTTCGCTCTTCCACTATGACTTCCTTTTTCTTCTCTTGCCTATACCATGTGCTTCTATTATCCTGCTTCCTTGGGTTTCTACATTCTTTAGCAAAATGTCCTAACCTGTGACAGTTGAAACACTCTACTTTCTTCTTATCAAACCCAGCAGTTTCATTACCATCAATGGTAATCTGCTTACCAGTTCTCTGCCAGAACTTCTTAGCCCTCATGCTAAGTAAGGCAACCTGCCATTTGATGTCCATCTCTTCCAAATCATTATCATCCAACTGATCACGATCTTCATGAGTTAGAGGAGAACAACTAGTTTGACTAGACATGAATACATAGAATGCTGGATCTCCAAGTCCAGCAGCATTCTTTTGTGAACTAGCAGTAGGACCACCATAGTTAGCAGTAGAAACACCTGCATCTTCATCTACCTCTTCTGACTTACTAATACTAGGAGATGACAAGAGTACCATATTCCCAGAACTAGTACTATAGTTTCCAGACTTCTTTAGACTTTGTTCAACAATTTTGAAGTTGTTGTACAAATCATTGAGTTTCATGGTTTCAATGTCTGGCTTGTTCATCCAGACAACCACATGAGTATGGAACTCATCAGGTAGGCTTCTCAAAAACTTCATGTTGAGATCTTCCTTGGCTATCTCAACCCCCAACACAGCTAACTGACTGACAAGCTTATGTAATCTAGAGAACAGCTTATCAAGTGATTCATTGGTATGTGAACTAAAATTTTCAAATTGTTGTTTCAGCAATGTCTTCTATGTTTTCTTGGTAGTTTCATTACGACCAAACCATGCACAAATCTCTTCAAAAAGAGTTTTTGCATCAGGATACTTTCTAAAGGATAGCATCTGTTCACCAGGAATCTTCATAAGCAACAAATTTCTTGCTTTTTGATCATTTCTCTTCTGTATCCTTTCATCACCGGTAACTGGTCCAGTATTTCTTTTTCTATCAGTTTTCCCTTCAAGAATAACATCTGTATAACCTAGTGTAAAGTTATCACCATACATAATGATATCCCAAAGAGCATAATCTTGAACCATAAAATATTGCTCAATTCTTAACCTCCATAACTCAAACTCATTCTGTTTGATCATGGGCAACTTTGCAGCAACATTTGTAGCCTGAGTATCTTGCACGTCGATTTCTTCATCTTCTTCTTCTAAATCAACTATATCAGCCTTGCTCTGATACCAATTGAGGAGAATCGATACACTATAAGGTTGTTAGACATTTGTTACTTTGTGTATATGATATATTGAGTTAATATGATTAAGTATGCGGAGTCTACTTAACCACACTTAGAAGGTTATTTGGTTTATGGAAATGGAAAGTAATGCTTGAGTAATGAACAATAAACACACGATGTTAACACCAAACCATTCAATACTATTCAAGATAATACGAGTGATCTTCACTATCACTAGGGTTACAAAACCTTGAATCTTAATGTTTATATGACTTGAGATATTGTTCTAGCTAGTTGTTTTAAGCATATGAATTAAGCACTTAATTAGTCACATATATATCTAGTCTAAGAACTTTCTTTTATAGTCCAAGAAAGATCTTTACAATATTGTTAAGTCTTGTCGAACACATGCTAGCTTATCTTATGTGTGTCAGTAACATAGATACAACATGTATCTATGTACACAACTTGTTACTGAACACTTTGTCCAAAGATATTATCTACCGTATATACTTGACTTTAGTACACAAATATCTTTTCAATACTTATCCAACCAGCAGTAGTATACGTGACACTTATCAACTCAGCAGTATCGACCAGCAATATCTTCTTTGTACTAACAGTACTAACTTCAGTTAGTACTGTTAGTTATAACTTGAACAGTCCTTAGATATACACTAGCAGTTGGAACCGTTAGAATATTCTTCTCAGTAGTTCTAACCTTCAGCACTTGTAATTCTTAATACTTAATCTTCAGAACATTTAATTCCCAACACATTCTGCTTGAGCATTGGTAGTTTGGCAGCCATGTTCGATTGAGTGTTTTCCATGTCCATAACTTCTTCTAAATTCAATAGTATCAAACCTTGCTCTGATACCACTTGAGAGGATTTTGATACATTTAGGATGTTAGTCCTTATAACGTGTATAGGATACTTTGAGTGAATATGATCAAGTATGCGGAATCTACTTTGATCACACTTAGAAGAATATTGGTATGAGTAATGAATTGCTTTGTTATGAACACATAATGTTTTTCCACAACGATTCAATATTATTAATAATAATACGAGTGATCTTAGCTATCACTAGGGTTACAAAACCTTTAATCTCTCTAAACGATATATATCTAACCGTATAACCTAGGATCTCCATTTATAGCACAAGGAGTCCTGTACAAGTAAACTACAATATTCGTATCAATCTATAAATATAAGATATACACCAAATCTATTCTATATATATCCACACGCGTCTTCATCTCATAAGCAGTATAAAGTGTTTGTACTGACAGTACTAACTCAGTTAGTACTGCTAGTGTAAACTTGCATCAGTTGAAACTTTTAGCCTGGCAGTACTAACTGTTAGTTTAATTCCCAACACTGACTGAGTTGGATATCAACCAGAATGTAGAAGGACCTTATCATGGATATTTGTATGTCAGAAGATGACAATATTCTGACATAATACCCTAAAATATGGACTACATTTTTATTCTGACATAACCAAATATGGATTACATTTTTATTTATTCATTTGGAATATCACCTAAGTTAATTAATATATAAGTGATATTAAAACCTTATGATATAAAATAAAAATACATTATTAACATATAATCTAAAGTATATTACTTAAATTAATCTACACCTTTCCTAATCCTAACCTAGCTAGATATTACACGACCCACTCTTTATTCTCTTTATCATATACATGTTTTATGTGTTAATATTAGAACCGAAATTTGTAACCCCATCTCACTTCACACGTTTAATTTGATAAGATAAGACCAAGTTAAAAACAATGTATATCACTACTAAAATAAAAAGATTTTGTTCCTCCTCCTAACCTAAAATATATACACGGTATACCCAAATACAAAGACACGGTTTTCTATTTTTTTCCCTCCTCTCATTAAACACCATTCAGCCTCCGCTCATTCTCCCTACACCGAACCCTAAACTTGTCCCTAATTCATTGGTTATTCTCTCCAAAGATCAAGAAGGAAGAAGGTTGTAGCATTCTTGGGTTTAGATGTTGAATCGTGGTCCTTATTCTCTTTTGATCTCTTCTTGAATTCGTATAAGATACTTGTGTTCTCCTCTTGTCATTCACTCGATAATACATGATATATATATGTATGCTAATCAGATTTAAAACATGCTATGTCGCGTTAAAATCATTTGTTGTGATACTTTTTTGACTCGTTGAAACATAAGTACAATTATAAAAGTATACGCCTCATGATAATCTTGAAAACATGGATGTCGTGTTTTGTTTCTGTCATACAAATCAACCCTTTGTTTCCATCCATAAATCATAATTATTAAGCCCTAAGTAATCATTATAGACACATTAAATATGATCCACAAACCTGGAAACCCTGTGATGTATATTAATGAGGGCATTAGGAGGGTTAGGGTTTGTTTATGTCTCACTGCATGCTGCCCAGAATTTGGGTCGAATTGAACAGGGTCTAATTTGATGATACCAACATATTTTTGTATGATTCTTGAGTCTAAAAATAAGTTCTTGAAGCCTACTTTCTTAATATCTAAGTTTCTTGGTCATTTGAGGTCGGGAGAGTAGTCTTTTAATTTTTAGAAGATTGGGTGTCAAATTTGTAATTTGGAGTCTGAAAATCAATCAGTTTCTATGATTTTTAATTCACAAAATATAAGGTCTGAGAACCCCAAATTTTGTCCGGAGAATATTTAACATTTCTATTAGTTACTTTAAGTTTTGTGAATTTTTCTGGAAGGTGTAAGTGTGTTAATAAAATACAAACTTTTCGGGTATACCCTCAGGTAACTTTCGGGAACAGGTTTGAAAAATGATTTTTGTTTGGATACTTGCATTAGGAGATAAAATCTGTAAAAATTAGGAAAAGTACTAAACTTATATAGGTATCACCGATAAAATTGGTAGAACCACATGAGCTTGTTTGATGTGTCATAAAAATCATAAGAATATGAACCAGATTCGTATAATAAACCCTAAAAATCTAATTTGGTATATTTAAACCCTAATTGAGTTAATTATTGACTTATAACACATTATAAACCTATGTTTTGATTATTAATCATTATTAACCCTAAATTTTGATCATTTATCATCTTAAACACTAAACTTTGGCTAATTATGAATCTGACCTAAAATGTTGCTTTAAATAGCCAAAACCCTAATTAGGTTAATCTGAATAACAATAAGAACTGAAGTCAGTTATGAAATTAAATATGTGGACTTAAACATTAAATGACTATTCATTCAGGAAGACCATTGAAGAGGGAGTAGCTTGTGTTCTTTGTGTTTCCTTTCTTCATTTTAGTACGGTTAATGTACAAATATTCCACCATTTTTTAGTAAGGGTGTCTCATGACTCTTGATTCCTTGATACTTGCTATTTTGATTTATGATTCATTTGATATTCGTTTGGTTATCCTGTTTGATATGAGATTAATTTCTGTTAAGCATTATCTTAGTTGGACAATTAGTAATTGTCCCTTATGCATTATTTATATCATTTGTTTTATTCTATTGCTCGAGTTATTTGAACTAGTCATGGAGGTACCATGACCATGTCATTGAGGCACCAATGGCATGACACTATCTGTTGCGGTGTGATTAGTCCACGACATTCTCTATTGTTTGTACCCTATATATAGCGCACCTGGCCCGTGTATATTTATATATATGCACAGTCTAGTACTTGTATATATATTATTTGTTTTGTAGGGAGCGTATGGATGCATCCTAGGTACTTAGTTGTGTTTTGATTTAGTGATGGACTTGTGTGTGCCATACACCCCATTTCATTTTTGGTGCATGGAGTTTGCAGCCTCCATGTACATATTATTGTTATTACAGGAGATATTTGTATGTGTGATTATTTGGCATATTCATTTATCATGTTTAGATATATGTTTGGAGCTCGTGGTCGATTCCTTGTTATACTTTGATTCCTTATCTCCTGTGACTTTTATGACATTTGATTCACTTGTTTCTTATCTCTATTATCCACTTGATTCTTTTTCCATTTGATTCTCGTAACTTATGATGTTCTGGTTCAGCAGGTTCTTGATGACTTCGTTTCAGTTACTTATTTACATTAGTTATTTGTTTGTTTATATTTGTTCACTGGGCTTTTTAAGCTCAGCCGTATTTCTTTTCCTCCGGCAGGTTATAGGTGGAAGCTGGGTTAAGAGTGAAGAGAGCATAGGAGCTTTTAGTGGACCACCCTAAAGATAGTTACCCATTTGCTATTGATATGTATTAGATCTTGGATTATCTTTCATTAGACTTAGTTTGTACTTCAGTTTTGGAAGTCATGATGTTTAGACTTGTTATTTCCTTAGAATTACATTTGTAACCTTATTATATTAAAGTCTTCCGCTTGCGTATGTTTTGTTGACGCCATAAATGTAACATTTGACCCATTTTTGGATGGGGATGTTACAGATGTTCTCAAGTACTCATAGGCAGGAACAATTTGAAGAAAGCAAATATGAGGGAAATATTAGCTATTCAAATTAAAGTCTGACAAATGCAGACAGAAGAAGTGATAGTGAACTGATGGCAAACAGTTCCCTAATCCAGTAAGACAAACTTCATTAATAGATGTACTTGTACTTCTCCATTGGATTCATGCCACTTCTCACACAGCCAAGATCAAGAACCCATCTTGTTACTATATAAGGGAATGTTGGTTTACAGTTTAGTTTGCCTTTTTACACTAATAGGATCCTCTATTAGAAAAGCAATCTACTCTTTAACAAGCATCAAGGTAGAGTAGCTGATAGGAATTAGGCACTCTAGTCTAGCTTGTAAGTAAACCTAAGTTTGTTTAAGTTTATTATCTCAAAGAGTATATTACTCATTGTCATTGAACAAGTGTTATCCAAAACACTTTGTAATTCTTTGATTTATAATTAATAAAGATTTACACGTTTGAAAAGTTAATTCACTGTTTATTTTTTTTAACTTGTTAACTGTTTTAAAAGGCGTTTAGTGGGACAAACAGAGTAAATACTCTCTTGAAAGTGTATCACGAACATTTACTCATTTATAGCATTTTCTTTTATAGGCGGGAATAAAGGTGGATACCCGTTGGGTAATAGAGACATGTGGAGCATTCAACTATGTAGTACACTTACATTAAATGCTTCTATTCTTGCAACATGTCCAACTATGCTTTAAAGAACATTATTGACAATTGTTTATCCTTTTTTACCAACTCTAATACTATCTTGACTTTTTGATAAATGCTTTACACTTATCTTCTCAAGAAAGTTCCGGCCTTTATGTTTTAGTGACTTAGATATCTTTCTTAAATATCTAAGTTCAGGATGTCTTGTATGTTGAGGAGATCTTCAGTGAGCCATTTAGTTATTGTCATCACTCAATGACTACATCATCTTTTTCTTGGTTCAGGGACTTCGGTTATTGAGTTCCACGTCATGAAATGTCGAGTCTTTCTTTAGACTCTGAAAAACTCTGAAGATGACTCCCTTAATGCTTCTTTCCATTCAAGGACTTGGTTTACACTCAGGTATTTTTTTTATTGAAATTCTAGTCAAAGATTATTGGGCATTGAATTGGCCTAACATCGGTCCATATTAGGATCGAGTTTTTAAACCCGGGAACAATCCAAGAATAAGAAACAACTTTAATCTCTTCCTCAATAATCATGTCTTTTCTCGGCGAGCTAAGGTCAAAGCATGCCCGGTTTCTAAATCTCCAAATTAATAATCCAAGTGGTAGTTTGAATAACCACATCTAAGCAAATTTCGAATAACCTTTATTGTAATTTGCAAACGGGAACCTCTTCAAATATATGTTGAATGATTATTTTGTACAGTACGATTGATTGGTTCTGTGATGGGAGATATCTAGTGCCCATATGAAATCCAATGACAAGGAGGAAACGTCAGAAACGTTTTGGGAAGGTGAGTGCTAAATGTTCATGTGATGTGTTGTGTGTAACATGGAGACAAATTAGGTCCCAGCCAGCCTATGGACCCAGACTTGACCTGCGCTTCGTGGTGCTGGTTGCTCGCCCACAATGAACACTTTGCTACCTGTCTTTAGAGCATTGCTTCTTTAGATAACGACGTACCAACCAACGCACCTATGCATGTACATGTAGATTTCTACATACAAATATGCCATTACATCGTAACTATTTGATATTATCCAATATATTCCCTTATCGTCTTATGTCTCTAATAAAGACTGGTGACAGCTATGTATCGACAGAAATGACCACACAAATGTTTTGTCACTGATCAGTAACCAATAATATGAGACATAGTCACTAGTCTTTTTTTATTAATAAGATAGGACTCATGGCTTTGTAAAAACATGTTTTGTCCATAATTATGGCTAGCTTGTACCCTAAGGCATTTTAATTTGACAACTTTGGTTTTCGGCATAGTAGGATTGTCAGGGTGTCCATTAGAGTTTGGGTTTCAACATTCCATTTCCATGCATTTTTTTAGGTTATATATGCAATTAAAGTTAACTTCACTAACGTCGTTTAGTGTACATGTTTCTGCCATCAAGTGATAAAGTGAATGAAAAACATATTTTCTGAACTGCTATTTGTTATGTTCACTAGCATTTTTAGTCGGATGTATATATTTTTCTTAACAGCAGATTTATATTAAAAAACATAGCAAGAAGCTAAAAACTAGAGTCAACCACAAACAAACATTCCTGCATACCGACCTAAAGAAACCCAAACACACCCACTGAATTGATAAAAAAAAAAACCAACATCTAACAATAGACTAGACCAAAAAGTAATTACCCTGGATATACCAAAAACCACCGACATAGATGACACGAAAATACCACGACTCAAAAACACAAAATTTACAACCCCACTTGATGAAGCATCCTGAGCGCTTAAGATGACCTTAATCTTGGAGAAGTACTCTTTAAACCATTCATCGATTTTTCACGGTTCTTTATTAGAGTTAGATTTTAAGTCACAAGTATAATCTGTTGCTATTCGTTGTTTAGATAATTACGGCCAAATATCACTAATCTATGCCAATTGGGTCTTTGATTTTTATCATCTTAAAATATATTATTTTGACAAAAAAAACTTCAGTAAATACAAATGCATGTTTCAGGTTTTCAGAATAAGATATATAAATTATGTGTGATATATATGATGCATGTTGTAATTATGTATTGTTCAACAAAAGTATATACGGCGGTACTTAACGTTTTTAGTGACGTAAGAATAACGTTAGTAGTGGTAAAGCGAAAAAGCCATTTGGTTGCCATGGAGTTAAGACATTGACCATAAGTACACATTCATTTTAAGTTTGGGTACCTCCTTGAACAAATTTGAATTAGGGCTGTGATGTGCATTTTCAAAATAGTTCATGTACCAAAAGTCCAAAGGTATAACAATGACCCACATGGGAGCCGGGTGTAGCATGGCCCACACCCGATTTTAAATCACGAAGTGTAAAGTTTTAATAAAATATGTTTTTCTAGGCGTGTACAACTTCTAATTTTACCTAATAAGAGAGTTGACAACCCATACCACACACCATACACTACTACACAAAAGGCTATATAGATCACTTTATATAGATCGGTTATGTTAAAAATTGTTCTATGTAAGGGAAAAGAGGGGAAAAAATAATAAATAGATCGGTTTTTTGGTTAATAACCGATCTAATTAGTTTCAAAATATAATAGATCGGTTATTAATAAAACAACCGATCTATATACTACTCATTTTTTTAGCGGGATACAAAATTTTCACATGCCGCTTCACCAAAATTCCAACTTTTTATTTGCCGCTTCACAAAAATTCCAACTTTTCATTTGCCACTTCCCCAAAATTTACACACACAAAACCCTATACCATTTCCCCAAAATCACTCACCACTTCTAGTGCCTCACCACTCTCACCAAACAAATCCTAACCAATAAAGCTAAATTGAGAGATTTATAGCTGCTTTATGTCCTTTGGATCTTACCAACATGTTTTTGGGTGCATGTTCTAATATTGAAGTGTACAATCTCATTCATGAACAGCGATTACAGGCCACAGAGACCATGTAATCTAATGGCCATTGTTTTAGAAGAAAGCCACGCCAACCAGTAGCTGCGAATTTGAATGTCGACTCACTGGTATGCTTTGGTTGTCAAATTTTATCTATTAAGGTGTTCTTTGTTTCTAGATTAGGACTAATAGATATGTAATTATTGGATATTTATAAACTATATCATTAATGGAATAAATGCGTATTGGCAGCTTGAATAAATGCTTATTTGAGGATTGATTGAGCCTGTTTTTTCATGTTCTCTTTAGTTTGCTTGTTGTAGTCTGGGATTGGGGTTCTTAACCCTCTTTAACCCGTTGGAAGTTAGGGGTTTTTAACCCTATTTATTAGGACTTGTTTGATTATCTTTAGTTTTGCTGATACTTTGGGTTGTTGCTGCTAATGGTTGATGGTATATCAGAACTGCAGGATTTAGTGGGTCTGCAATACGAGCAATCTGGAAGTTAGGGGTTTGTTAAACCTTATGTGTGTTTGGTTTCATCGCTGCGACTGTTGGATCTGTAAGGGTGGATAATAAGCTAGAAAATATGGGCTTATGAAATCATATAAGCTTAAACAAACACCAGTAAGCTGACAAATGTGTATAATGGTAACCAACACGAGGGAGCTTATGAGTTTAAGTGGAATTTAACGGATGCAATTTTTGATAATATGGAATGTGTATTTTATGGAACCATCACGAAGGTAGCCTAGTGGCGAGGCAGGCACACTAGGTACACATCTTGGGGGGTGGACAGGGCAAAAGGAAATGAGTGAAATGTAAAATGGTTCAATTAGATATAAAATTGTATTGGGCTACTTTATTGGTCATGCAGCGTTTAGCTTCATTAATCGTTGTTTTTATTCCTTATGTGTGGTATCGTATATTTAGGTTGAGTCTATCTTGGACAAGGAGAATTTCACATTGGAAGAGCTCTTGGACGAGGAAGATATTATTCAAGAATGCAAAGCTTTGAATAGTCGCCTTATCAACTTGTAATTTAAACTCATCTATTTGTCATTGCTATATCTGTATAAACTGATGCCTCCTATAATAGAACTTTCGAATATTAATATAGATTATTAATAATTAGGATGATGGGCGTTTGTTTTTTAGCTTGCGGGACAGAGCTCAGGTTGAGCAGTTACTGAGATATATCACCGAGGAGCCTCAAGAGGATACTGATAGCAAACGGATTTTCAAGTAGGTCACTGTTCATTATTTAACAAGTCCGACACTTTCCGCTATACTTATCTACTCATTAATTTAGGCTTTTCAATCTCTTATAATATCTGTTACATGTTTAGGTTCCCGTTCATTGCATGTGAGATCTTTACGTGCGAAATTGATGTGATTTCAAAACTTTATTGGAAGAAGAGGAGGTACACATTAGTGGAAGAAGGGAGTTTTACATAAATTCATGTCTAATTCCTTCTTTTTAAACCCAAACTTGCAGCTAATGAATTTACTTTTCTCATTCCTGGAACCAACTCGTTCTCATAGTCCCTTACTAGCTGGTGATGAAGCGAAAAGTGTACCGCTTTTAAGGGGTCATTTAAGCCCTAAATCGTATTTATTTGATCAAATATCGCCCTAAATCGTTCCTTTTGTCATTTTAGGTACTTTTGAGGAGAAATCTGGAAAATGAGGCATTTTGGACGTTTTTGGAGCATAAAAGTGAAGAAAACGGCAAAGTCTCAAAAATCGGCTGAAAGTTACCTTTGACGGCGTCACAATTAACCCCAGACGGCGTCATGCCTTGGCAAGAAAAAGTGGACGTGAAATTTACTCATGATAAGCCAGTGAAAATAGCATGTGAATTCTGACGGCGTCACGCTTTAACTTGATCAAGGGCGTCACGGCTTAAATCAAAAGGGGACGGCGTCACGTTTAAGGTTCGACGGCGTCAAGCCTTGATAAGCCAGAATGGATTTTGAAGAGCTAAAGAGGGACGGCGTCAAGAAAGTCATCCGGGAACCCTAGAAGCGGCGAGGTGACGGCGTCACACTCCATAACGTGACGCCGTCAGATCCAAAAATCTATATATAGTTTTCTAATTTTTTGTCATTAGGAGAGAGCTTAGTGTGTGATTTTGGGAGAAAACCCTAAGACGAATTTAGCTCCTTTTTCAAGGCTTTTTGCCTTGAGATCTTCCATGTTACATTGAAGATAAGTTATCAATTAATCATTCAATATGTCTATGTGTTGTTTGATTTTATCTTATTCTTGTCTTTTGATTAACATGTTAGGCTAAATTTATCTTGTGTTTGCTTAGATCTAATGAAACCTAGCTATTGATTATTGGTTATTAGTGTGTTATTAGTTGTATTGGATGATTGTTTATCTATGTTAGGCTTAAGAAAACTGGCTAACTTCCTATTCGGTAACTTGCTTGAACGTCTTAAGAAACATGAACCAAATGCGTACTAAAGGTTTTTATGGTTGTATTTAATGCACAAGCGAATTCTAGTGATCCCATGTTAGGAGCTTCCTAGCCGGCTCGACATAGGAGTGAAGTAGGAGCTTGTAGAGTTGGGGAAGTAAGTACGCCACCCCACGAATGGTATTAAGGAATACACCCGTCATCCACGCGACTAATACACACTAATTAACCGGTAAAAGATAGTTAGGGAGTAAGGAAATCTAAGTAAACACATTTCTCTACACATAAGTTTCTCACCACATTTTCATTTTTGTTATTTATTTTATTTGCATTCGTAGTAATTTGGGTTAGTTGACTAGCAACTAATTCCGCCCACTCTTTCAAAACCGAGATTTTACTTGCTTTCATAAAAAAATATAAAAACATAAAAAGAATCTTCCTCAACCCTTAGACCTAATTAGAGTAGCCTTTCACACCTAACGAACACTATTCCCTGTGGAGAACGATCAATCCCCCGTACTTACCACTACACTATACTACATCGGTCAGGTACACTACCTGGTGGGGTTGTAAGCCTCTTGAGATCCCTCGAGAGGTAAAACCTGTTGTAAGGTTACAAAACCACGCATCAAGTTTTTGGCGCCGCTGCCGGGGAATAGTTATTGTTTAGGTTGAATTTTTATTTCTATTAGGTCTACTCACTAGATTCCTTTCTAGTGAGATTTTTATTTTATTTTTCTAGGTTTTCTTTAGTCTATCTTATTTCTTTGTACTTTTGTTTGTGATACCTTCCACTTACCTCATGAGTAACATTGGTCATTTGATCCCTGTTATTCGTGTTTTTCGCCGTGCAAATTTTCAACTACCCGTTCCCGCCCCCATAGTAGCAAACAACAACCTTTCACCCGACCACCACTTTGGTAATAATTCTGAGATGGAGGAGTCTGACCATGAGAATGACTATGTTAGTCCATTTTACTATTCAGACTCCGATGAGGATGCTGATGATGGAGAAGTAGTTAACGAGGAATGGGGAAAAGAGGAAATTGATCCCTTTAAGTATGTTGACCCTAAGACTAAGATCGAAAAGGATAGCCTCTTTAACATGCAATTTCCGTGTAAGATTGGTTATCATGATTTTTATGCTTATCTTAACTCATCTTTGCCTATGAACATTATCTCTCGCGCTAATTATAATAAAATCATGGTAGATGAGCTAGAATATCAAGGTGATAACATCGTTGCTAGGACTAAGCCACTACACGTATTCGTTGGAAGTTTTGTGTATTTGGTGGATTTTATGGTTATGGAGAACTTAGGAGAATTCATTGATAACAAATTAACCCAAGTCATTTTTGGTGAACCCTTCAAAAGGTTGACCAACCTTGACGAAAAACTTGTGGACGGGTTAATTACATTCTCGGATGGGGATGAAGATTTTGTCTATCAAATGCCCCGAGCACATCCTAGGTTTAAGAACTACCCCATTGAATCTTGCAATAGAATTATGCCTATCGACTTGTTAAGTGAGAATGATGAGAGGAAGGGGCTCAAATATCCACATGAGAAAAATAAGAGATACTATCATGGATGTTTGGAGCTAAATGATGAATACAAGAAAGATGAGGCAACAATTAGATGGCTCACACTCGGATACGTGAGCATAAGCGATACTAGGTAGAGTGACTTTGAGTCTAGCTACAAGACTCGTTAATAAAGAAAAGCGCTTCTTGGGAGGCAACCCAAGCTTTATTTGTTTTATTTGCTTTGTGTGCTTATTTATTTGTTTGTTTGTTTTTATTTGTTTCCGTATGTGTGTTTAATTTTTATTAGTATTGATTCATGTTCAAAAGTAAATTGTGAAAATACTTTATGTTGTTTTTAACTTCGTCTTAACTACATATAAAGGTATTTTGCAAAAGATAAGTGTAAGGGAAATCTAAATCGGTTTATTAGAACACAAATGAACATGAATCATAATAATACTAAATTAACATACATATTAGTGTTTGTTTGAGTCAAATGCTTGTATCGAGTCATAATGATGTTTTGCAGGATTTCCAGGAAGTAAGGTAAAGGTTTTTCCAGAAATTTTCCGGAAACTTAAAATGAAAATTTTTGTCAGGTCATTTCTGACGGCGTCAGGGGTTATAACCTGACGGCGTCAGATTTAATTTTCAGAAATTTTTGAAAGTTTTGTTTTTAAAAAGTTTTTATTAAAATCTCCAACTTATAATCTCCAGGAATCTGCAAAATTATCATTCCACAAGCATTATATCCTTATATATAGATTTATCCCGCCGATGTTATGCAGGTTTTCGTGTTTGTTTTCTCAGGTTTAACAGGTTATTTTGGACAAGGAGATGTTTATGGAATCAAGCTTATGGCGATGCATTAGTCATGAAGCTTTTACATTCTCCTTGGAGGAAGATCTAACCGTGTAATTTCATTATCCACCGAGCGAATCAGGGGAGTATTTGATTTCATTCCTTTACTTTTTTCTTTTACATCTTGTTATTTGAACATTGGGGACAATGTTCATCTTAAGTGTAAGGGAGGGTAAAAGTACGATTTTAGAGAATACAATTACGCTTGACTTTTGTTTGTTTAATGGTAGATGTGTAATAAAAGTGAGAGAAATACTTGTTAGGGTAATTTTAGTGCCAAATTTAAAATTTTTTACAACATATAGGAGTGAAACTTTGATCTTAATAAGCGTCTCACGGATAGGAGTTATATGACTAGCACAAAAAAACCGTACCACTAAAAAATTTTCCACCCCAAATATGTGAGGTTCGCCCCTAGAATTGGTAGGAAAAAGCATTTATGCTATGATGTGTGTACCGGTAGCACTTAGATTCTAGAACTTGCGTTAGGACCATTCCGAGGCCACAAGTGAGACTACATTCGTGTAGTTAGATTTACTACATGATAAGAGGCATTAGGATTAACCCATTGTTTTACACCTGTGTTTTTGTTATAATTACGTTGGCTACATTGGTCAAGTAATTCTCCCACACCCTTTGCGTTGTACTCATTTTTTGTACACGATACCCCTAGTACACCCCTCAGAGCCTATCTTTTCGTTTCAACCTTTAAGCATTTTACTTAAAGGGAAAAATTTGTTACACCCCACTTAAATGTACACCCAAATCGCCTTAGCCTACCTTGTATGCACTCATTTCTAGTGCATTATTGTGACAACATTTGTTTAAACCCAAGTTAATTATCTAGTTGATTACATGGTTGCTAAGTCGAGTCATATCCTTGTACATATTGTTTTGGGACGATTGGGACTCATGGGTAAAGTACTAGTGTAATGGAGTAATGGGGAAGAACATCATTTATTACCCCCATATGTGCTAAATATTTTAAAAGTACTCCAAGTGTTTCGATTATCTTAATTCGAGTCATTAGAATAGTTATTTGTAAAGTTATGTAAAAGTTCAAGTGTAAGGGGAATGCAACGCCCCTGTGATGTATTATTTTGGATGGTAGGGCAAAAGTGTATGCAAAAAAAAAAAAAAAAAAAAAAAAAAAAAAAAAAAAAAAAAAAATCGAAAAAATCAAGAAAAATACAAAAAAATGAGAAAAAGAAAAGTAGAAAAAACATACGGACTACCATCCCGTTTCATTTTATGTTTATTTTTATGTTTTTGTTATTTTGTTATTTTGTTTCTAGCTTAAGATTGAGTCGAGTCTTGGCTTAGCAACATTGTATAGTACATGTAATTGATCAAGATCTTTAACTCGCCACCAGTAAAATATCCTTTATCCAACAAAACCGTGTTTTCCTTTTCCCTACACCTAACGTTATAACCCATTTAAAAGCCCTCTTTGATAGTTTATCTTAGGTGCTTACGCCTAGTGGAGGAGGTTTTCGATCCTTTCCCAAGCCTATGGTAATCTATTTGCTATGACAGGTAGTGAGAGATATTATCCGTTTTCATTTATGAGATTTATTTTGATGACACTTGAGAGATGTGAGTATCTAAACACTACTTGTGAGGTGCTAGTATGTAATCTCCGTGCTTATTATGATTGAAGTGGAACGAATATTTGTTGTAATTACTTTTATGTTTGCATTAAATGACCCCTAACTTGTATTTTGATTAGAATAAAAGCGCATTTGCTTGAGGACAAGCAAATCTCAAGTGTAAGGGTATTTGATGAAGCGAAAAGTGTACCGCTTTTAAGGGGTCATTTAAGCCCTAAATCGTATTTATTTGATCAAATATCGCCCTAAATCGTTCCTTTTGTCATTTTAGGTACTTTTGAGGAGAAATCTGGAAAAGGAGGCATTTTGGACGTTTTTGGAGCATAAAAGTGAAGAAAACGGCAAAGTCTCAAAAATCGGCTGAAAGTTACCTTTGACGGCGTCACAATTAACCCCAGACGGCGTCATGCCTTGGCAAGAAAAAGTGGACGTGAAATTTACTCATGATAAGCCAGTGAAAATAGCATGTGAATTCTGACGGCGTCACGCTTTAACTTGATCAAGGGCGTCACGGCTTAAATCAAAAGGGGACGGCGTCACGTTTAAGGTTCGACGGCGTCAAGCCTTGATAAGCCAGAATGGATTTTGAAGAGCTAAAGAGGGACGGCGTCAAGAAGGTCATCCGGGAACCCTAGAAGCGGCGAGGGTGACGGCGTTACACTCCATAACGTGACGCCGTCAGATCCAAAAATCTATATATAGTTTTCAAATTTTTTGTCATTAGGAGAGAGCTTAGTGTGTGGAATTTTGGGAGAAAACCCTAAGACGAATTTAGCTCCTTTTTCAAGGCTTTTTGCCTTGAGATCTTCCATGTTACATTGAAGATAAGTTATCAATTAATCATTCAATATGTCTATGTGTTGTTTGATTTTATCTTATTCTTGTCTTTTGATTAACATGTTAGGCTAAATTTATCTTGTGTTTGCTTAGATCTAATGAAACCTAGCTATTGATTATTGGTTATTAGTGTGTTATTAGTTGTATTGGATGATTGTTTATCTATGTTAGGCTTAAGAAAACTGGCTAACTTCCTATTCAGTAACTTGCTTGAACGTCTTAAGAAACATGAACCAAATGCGTACTAAAGGTTTTTATGGTTGTATTTAATGCACAAGCGAATTCTAGTGATCCCATGTTAGGAGCTTCCTAGCCGGCTCGACATAGGAGTGAAGTAGGAGCTTGTAGAGTTGGGGAAGTAAGTACGCCACCCCACGAATGGTATTAAGGAATACACCCGTCATCCACGCGACTAATACACACTAATTAACCGGTAAAAGATAGTTAGGGAGTAAGGAAATCTAAGTAAACACATTTCTCTACACATAAGTTTCTCACCACATTTTCATTTTTGTTATTTATTTTATTTGCATTCGTAGTAATTTGGGTTAGTTGACTAGCAACTAATTCCGCCCACTCTTTCAAAACCGAGATTTTACTTGCTTTCATAAAAAAATATAAAAACATAAAAAGAATCTTCCTCAACCCTTAGACCTAATTAGAGTAGCCTTTCACACCTAACGAACACTATTCCCTGTGGAGAACGATCAATCCCCCGTACTTACCACTACACTATACTACATCGGTCAGGTACACTGCCTGGTGGGGTTGTAAGCCTCTTGAGATCCCTCGAGAGGTAAAACCTGTTGTAAGGTTACAAAACCACGCATCAGCTGGGTACTTCAGCAAGGTATGCTATGTAAAACTAGATCATTTACCTGTTTGATAGTAATGCAATTTGTTAACTTGTAATATGTTAACAAGTCCATCAACATGTTTTCCAGCAGCTGATTGATTTGATTGGAATTACATCAATCATGGAGGTTAGTAAATTAACTATCTAGGCTGCACAAAGCTTATATAAAGGTTCATGCTTACTTTGCTTGAACTCTTGATTTGAGTTTTATGATAACTCTTGATTACTAATTGGTTATTCTTTCCCTTTTTAAATACAGATCTTGGTCAGACTTGTTGGATCTGATGATCATATGTATGCTGATTCCGCGGATGTGATGCAATGGGTAACAGATAGCAACCTGTTGGAGATGTTTGTAGATAAATTGAGCCCATCTGTATATAGTCTAGATCATTAGCTCCATGAAGGGGATCCAAGTTCTATATTTCTGAGTTTATATTCTCAGTTGTCAACATGGAGTATTCCTCCATGTTGTTCGATAATCCAACTCTTTTGTTTCATTGGTAATTGTTATCAGTTATCAATAAGAACAAGAGTTGGTTTTATTATTTATCTTTTCTTCACAAAGCACTGAGCTTTGTTTCTGGAGTTACAACTACTTTTACACCTGGGGTATGTTTCGCATAAGTCAAGATATATGCTTGTATTATATTGCTTTCACATCAAGTTTTTCAGGTTGAAAGCTTTAGTCTTTTTAATTGTTTGAGAAATACAGGTTTCAATAAAATTTGTTTTATTTATATATTTGTTTTTTTGAAAATGGACTTAATAGATCGGTTATTGGGTATCAACCGATCTATATGTGGTATCAGTTAGATCGGTTCTCAACCGATCTATATGTGACTAGCTCATAAAGATCACCCTTAGTTAGATCGGTTCAATACCGATCTATATGTGGCATTCTAACCGATCTATATAGCCTTTTGTGTAGTAGTGATATCTGATGTAGACTAAATAACAAGATAACACAAATCGGACCTGTTGATTCACAAGAATCCCAGGAACGATTCTACCAATAATCGTTGATTCAATAGAATGCCGACTATTAGAATTCTTAGCAAGAAAACTGCCAAAAATAAACTTTTGATATTTCTTTGAACTGCTTATTCCACATTACAAAGGAACTCTTAAATAAAGATACAAAACTGAAATGGGTCCTAAAAGACAAACGGGCCAAAAGTCATTGCAAAAACAAAATGCAAATAAACCCTATAAAATAAAGTGTTTCGGGGCTCGAAAGTTCCGTAAACCGACGTTATGTCCATTTTAGTGAGGCCCCTTTTGTCACGCGATCTTGGGCCTCCAGAAACATGATGGCCCGCTCCTCAATACTTGGGCCCGCATCAATATCCCATACCACACTGCCAACCAATCCCCTTATGCCACCTCATTCTCTTACTTTTTTATACCACACTCTCTTATTTTGTTGGCATCTCATACCACACTATATCTCATACCTCACTACAATTTTCTTTTTCTTTAAAAAAAAAAAAAAAAAAAAAAAAAACTAACCGTTGAAGCCTTCCATCTCGTGCGGCATCCCATACCACAATTTACATACCGTGCCCCATACCGTGGGGATGGCGGCGGTGTTCCCGCACGGTATGGGTTCAAACCGCATACATTGCCTACCCCCTAAATTCTTTATTAGGCAACTTCAATACTCATAATTATAAAAAGAAAATTGTGCAACATAGTTTAAAAAATCTTGAGTCCGTCTCTGATAACAATGTCATTTTATTGATTGGGAGGAACACGGTCTAAAGATTAAACATGGTAATAAGAGAATGAAAAACACTTGTTGTGAGTGAAAAACACGATCTAAAGATTAAACATGGTAGAACTTTATTGATTGGGGGAGGTGTGTATGTTTTCTAGAGAGAGAAAGTCTAGAGAACACACACACCTCCAAGAACAAAGTGAATCCCCACCTTCCTAGTTGTGACTAGGAAGGTATTTATTACAAGAATACAAAGCTAACTTAGAACTAATGCCTAAACTAGTCCTTGTACAAAGAAAGAATTGAAATTCCCACATATGACAAAACTTTAAAGCTAACAATCTCTCCCCAAAGTGATGTCATATGGGAATTGCTTACAATGTTCCCTACAAGTAAAATATAAACCATAAGCACAGAGAATAGTCTTCAAACTTCATTACTTCGTTCAGCTTGCAGAATCTTCTCAGCTTTCATTTTTTTACTTGCAGATGAACCATGTGAGCAAATCTAATTAGGGTTTAATTCAGAGTGCCCTGAGTGCTCTCCCTTAATTAGTGCTCTCCCCTAAACTGACAACCTCATTTTATGAGTGCCTTGAGTGCCCTGAATCTGTTCGGGGGAATGTAGTATCAACATCTTTATCTCACCAAATGCATCCCAGTTATTTTTCCCATGAGAGATCAGCCCGTACATTTCTCTCCCCTGCTGGTTACGATTTATCAGAATCAGCATACTGATGTGTACGTGAAATACAAACTGGAAGCCCTTTATCAGGAATCATATAAAAAACAACGGCTTCATGTAGTGACTACTGATGGAGAAAACCCACTATAACGAACTTGAGACTGAAGTAGAATAAACCAAATTTGTGACTTAAACTTGCACTGTTGTATGACTAAGTACCTAAAAATTGACTGTTAAGTCACTCTTCCGAATCAATTTTTTTTTTTTTTTTTTTTTTTTTTTTTTTTTTTTTTTTTTGCAATTGCAATAAGATGTCTGAAATATAATTGCGATAAAGTTCTCGGACACAATTGCGATAAGGTTGTCTGCCAGCGTTTGCGATAGAGTTCTCGGATGACATTTGCGATAAAAGTGACAAAGGCCAATTTCGATAATTTTATCGAAATTGATTTGCAATAATTTTATCGAATTAATTTGCGATAATTTTATCGAAATTGAGCTCCTATCGCAATCTTATACAAGATTTCGATACTTTTGATGAATTGTGATAGATGACAACTGCTTCTGAATTTCGACAACTGACAGTTTCACCAACTCTTGTCCTTTTGTCACATGCCCACTGATTTGCCCACTGTGATAGCTAACCACTCTTACCAACTCATATCAATAATTCTTTTGCAAGAATTACACTCAACAATAAAGTACAATGATTATCCAAAAACAAATCTGGAACAATCCTTTGGAATTATTGTCGATCTAAATACATAGAACAACAAAAATCCAACTTTTAAACACTCAAGGTTCGAGTGATAAACTAGCAAATCTTCACAACCCAACTCGTTAAATCACAAACAAACACAACCTTTAACCTTAATCTTTGAGAACGATTCCAAGAAACACAGCAGCTCACGTTTTTAAGAGACAAAAACGCAACTGTTGGGTACTTATGAACACAAATCGAACACAAAGAAACCCAAAAACTCTACTGATGAACAGTAACGAGATATAACACACCATAAATCACATTTCTTACCTCAAATACACCACGTTAGCCACCTGGTTAGCTCTGATACAAATTGTAGAGACCAAGATTCACGTTTAGGAGGTGAGGGGAACACGATCTAAAGATTAAACATGGTAGAACTTTATTGATTGGGGGAGGTGTGTATGTTTTCTAGAGAGAGAAAATCTAGAGAACACACACACCTCCAAGAACAAAGTGAATCCCCACCTTCCTAGTTGTGACTAGGAAGGTATTTATTACAAGAATACAAAGCTAACTTAGAAATAATGCCTAAACTAGTCCTTGTACAAAGAAAGAATTGCAATTCCTACATATGACAAAACTTTAAAGCTAACATTTTATGTTTTATTTATTTAAGCTTTCAAAAAGCTTGCTAGCTCACTCATATAATTCTCAATCATTATCTTTGTTCTTTAAAGCTATGCTTCTTCCTCATTTTCATATCTCTCTCACACAAACATAGTAAAAAAATGCAAAGGAAGCTCAACTCCAATTGAAGAATTGAAATATAAAGAAAGACACATATATGCTTATACCAAAATATTATATATATATATATATATATATATATATGTAAGTGTTTTTTTTAGGTATATGTGTGTGATTCAGTGTGTGTGTAATCATTATAATTAGGTCATGGATGGTAGTCATGATCATTTCCGCCACAGACCTAACTTTCCATTCCAATTACTCGAAAAGAAAGACGATGAAGCGTGCACTTCCTCCGCCACCACCACCACCTACCCTTCACTAACTATCACCACCGACACTACCACAGCAGCTGCGGTGGCTGGATCGTCCACAGACCTATCAAATAAACAACCCCCAAAAAGAACTTCAACCAAAGATCGACATACAAAAGTAGACGGACGAGGCCGTCGTATCCGTATGCCAGTTCTTTGTGCTGCTAGGGTTTTCCAACTAACTCGAGAATTAGGTCATAAGACTGATGGAGAAACCGTTGAATGGCTACTTCAACAAGCCGAACCCTCGATTATAGCCGCTACTGGCACTGGAACAATCCCAGCAAACTTTACATCACTAAATATCTCACTACGAAGCTCTAGATCGAGTATATCGACCCCTTCTCATCTCAGATCCTCCTATTTCAACCCTAGTTTTACTCTCCCACAAAGAAGAAATTATTCAAGTTACGGTACAGATAATCCGTCCTCGAATCTTTTAAACTTCGGTTCATCAACATTTCTGAATCAAATGATTCAAGCAAAGCAAGAAACACCAGATAATTCAGTTGGTTCCGGAGGAGAGGACTTTGCAAGAACGGAAAGGAAAGAAGATTTATCGCCAGTTCAGATGCAAATGGGAAATTATATGCTTCAATCTAGCACAGGATCCATGGCAGCTAACCATGGATCTATACCCGCAAACTTTTTAATGGTTGCTAGTAATTCTAACCAACATCAACACCAACCCATGAATGGTGACCCTATATGGACCATTCCAAATGTCAATAATAGCGCCGTATATAGAGGCAATACTGTTTCTAGTGGGCTACATTTCATGAACTTTCCAACACCCTTTGCGGTTTTGCCAAGTCAGCCAAGCTCGACTGGTGCTGGTGTTGGTTATAGCGAAGGACAACTAAGCATGGTTGCAGGGTTAAACCCATACCGGCCTATGTTTTCTGGATCCGAACAGCAAGCAAATGGTTCTCAGACTCACCAAGAGGGACATCATGGTGGAGACGATAGGGATGGCACAACAAGCCACCACTCGTAAGAAGCGGACTAATGCGGCATTAATAATTAGTTCTTGTTAATTTGATGTGCAAACATACGTACTTCAGGTTTGATTTGTCCTTATATTTTTAAATTATAATGTTGATCTTTCTTTTTTCATGTGACAAAATATATGAATATATCAGATTTAGGAATGGTGTAAGAATACATTTTTCTTTAACAGCGTGTTGCCATGGACAAATTTGTTTATTTTTTTGTTCTTTTGGTTAATTACAAACAATAGAAATCATCACTGTTAGTTGAATCATTGTTTCAGTTTTTTTATAATATCTTCTTTTGCATGCTAGACTAAAATTTAAAGCATGTTTCGATATATTATTTTATGAGATTTGACTTCTACTCATCACATTTGTTTATTTACTGATAACTCTGTGAAGCATATATAAATCTTAACCAATTTAATGAACATCAAAATAAGAATAAACACTTGTATATGACATGTAGTTGGAGTCTTGCCCGTTAACAAGATTTTCTATTAGTGTCGGACGTTGAACAGTTTTGTGCAAGGTTGTTAGGATCTCAATCCTGCTTTTAAAAACTTACGATTTTATGATCTCATATATGAAAAATGAGCAAGATCATAGTAAGATCTTAATTCGAACAAGATCAGTTTTTGATCCAGTAGAAGCCAATGTACTTTTATTTTCGCCACTTTAAGCCCAGTCACATTAATCTAAAATGAATGTAGTGCATTATTGCTATATATTAATATGGTGTTTGACCTTAAACAACATATCTAAAATGGATGTATTGCATTATTGCTATATATGAGTATGGTGTTTGACCAGGGACGGACTTACATGTATGCCGGGTATGGCACAGGCCATACCTTATTTTGGGTCATTAAGTGTAATTTTTTCAAAAAATGTCATTTTTTGGTATGTGAAAACCCCGATATTCGTGCTATTTTCTTTACAGTGCAACTTTACCCTTGCCCAAGAATATTTTATGGTTCGACTTTTGGCACCTATTAAAGGAATGAGTTTGTGCAACATCCTTCTTAAAATCCTAAGTCCGTCCATGTGTTTGACCTTAAATTAAACATCTTCATGAACGAGTCGCATAAAGTTGTGTTTGGTATTATATTCTCTCTAAATATGTATAATTCCTGTAAGAAAAAGAGTATTAGTCGGATTTCCAATCCCGACCAGATCGTGATACGATCGAGATCTCGATTTTGCAACGAAAAAACGATCTTACGTGAGATCTCGATCCTGACAACCTTGGTTTTTGTGGCGGTTCAGGAACTCATGATGGTTACTTGGTGGTGGCAGTTTAGCAACGGAGGCGGCAGATTCAACTACTTCCGCATATATGTGTGTTTTGTGGTGTGATTATAATGTTTAGGATGGATTTCAATTTTGGTGGATTTGAACCTTTTCCTTATAATGTTTAAATGATAGTAGACTTGATCAATATATGATATTTTACTTTTAATTTCCAGCATAGAAAATGCTTGTGTGATAAGAAAAATCAAACTTTTTGGTAATAATCAATGGATATTAACATATCCTCTGACAAACGGTTCGTAAACTGTTTGCTTAATGTTTCGTATATTCTACAACTCTAATTTTATGCTAAAGAACTTAAATTCAAGTAAGTTATTTATTCTCACTTTAATTTTAAGTTGCATGTCATACTTTTAGCGAGCTCAACTTTTCCCTACTCGTATTCAGGAATTTTTTGGTACGTATCTTTTAAAGTTGAAAATTGTGTGTATAGGGTCAACCGGTCAAGGGTGCATGATTTTCGATCATTAAAAAAATGCAGTATGTTAATGACGTGTTTCAATTCGCAATGATAATATAAATACCGTATCATATATGCATCTAGCTAATTTATTAGACATAATATTTAGCTATGCTCAAAAGGTTATAACATGTTTTATTGTTGTACCTTTTCTTTGAACAGCGAAAGGTATATAAGGTTAATATACGGCCTGAGCAAGTAACAAAGGCAAAAGTTACGAATCAACATTACAAACGGGTTTCAAAACAAAAATCTATTGAACCTGTGTTGTGTAAGCTTTATATTCCTACTAGCTTTCAACTGTATGTATGAATGCGGGTTAGAATACTAATAACGGTTGTTTCTCGTTACAAATTGTTTTCCGTATCATGTCACTTTAATTTTAAAATAACATTAATAATGGTTGTTTCTTCTATAAACTTGTGTAAATCACAGGGTGACGGTTTTACCCAAGGTCTTGAGTTCGATCTTTAGGGATGGCAAGCATTTGAGTTTTTCCCTCCGAATACTTGTAACGGCTCATGGTCAACATCTCGTTGTCTAGGGTACGTGTAAGGCTTCACTATTATTCTGTGAGGTTTCCCTAATGTCGTATCCAGACTGAATGTTCGAAAAAAAAATCACAGGGTGACAAGCGCGGGATTTTGTGACTAGTGATTACTTATTAATATCAATCTAATTTATTATACACACTTCTGTTTTTATATTTATAACCTTGCGCGTGTACTAGACTTTTAACGTAATAGTAATAAATGTCAACAGTTCTTTGTTTGTTTTTGTTTTTTTTTTTTTTTAAATCAAATAAAGTTAGGTGAAATTGTTAATTTTATAAACTTATAAGAATATAAATACTTACAATTTTAAACTTTAGTTCATAAAGTTGAATTTAAAATTATCTCATTATTATATAATTTTGGACTTAAGTAAATTCCGCAATAAGAATACAATGATGTTTTACACTTATTCCAAAAGGAAAAAAAAAAAGTTTCTAAGTATATGGGAAGTGAATGCAGATTAATGATAGTTGAGGATGGAAAGACTTCTTAAATGAAATTAGTAAAAATATGTGGTGCAATATTGGCAATGGCAGAAATACTTCTCTGTGGTATTAAAATTGGTGTGATATGAGCCCACTTTTTAAGATAATATCATATAGGAGTATGTGTGCTGCAACATTGTCAAAAAGTACGATAATTGCTGATATGATTAGCAATGGAGAATGAAGATGGCCTAGTGATTGGATGCAATGTTATCCTTACTCGGTAAATATTCCTGTCCCAATGTTATGTCAAGAGAAAACTGATACTTTAGTTTGAAAGCTAATGCTAATAAGGAGTGTCGTAAGTTTAGTATTAAAGAGGTTTATAAAGATTTGAGAATTGCGTCAAGTGAAGTGAAGTGGGCTGTAGTCAATTGGTATTCTCAATGCATTACCAAATACTCATTTATACTTCGGATGGCAGTACTGAATAATTTTTTTTTTTTTTTTTTTTTTTTTTTTTTTTTTCGTTGAAGTACAAAAGGTGTAGGTGAAGTCCTACAACCCAGCCCATTACATGGGCAATAAGAATGCACCGTAGTGCAACAAACCAAACGGCATGAGAATGAAAAACCAAACTCATGCACAAGCTTACAACAAGCTACTAACCAAACCACTAATAAAGAATGACACAACCATTCTTATTAATAACAAAGAAAGAAGCAGTAACCATCTAGACAGCCAATTGCCGACCAGGAACTCACCAACCGAGTAGCCATTCCATCCCCATAGCTGGTATGAATAAGCCAAACAATTGCTCCGGTTCACTTGAGTCTCAAATCCGACATTGAAGCCAATTCCAAATAGCCTTCGCGGCTAACTTCCATAAAGACGAACAAGGAGTCAATACCTGTAGGAGATTTGTAATATGCATTCCATATATCCAAACTGTTAGCTTTAATTTTATAGTTTAAAGTGATGGTCATTCACTTTAGTTAGAACTTTATGTATTGTAGGCTTATGTTAGATTTAGTATTAAATATAAATGTCCAATTCATTGGTCAAAGCCCACAAGCCCATCAAAAACCTTTAGAGCAAAAAGCTTGTAATATTTAAAGCACCACAATGCCTCATTTGTGAGGCGGTTCAAGTGTGTGTAAAGAGTGTGTTCTTTAATAGAAGTAAAACTTTAAACATCACTTTCATTCTCTCTTTCATATTATACGATCTAAGTATATACACCACTGTCCCATCCTCTTGTGCATAACGAACAACTTAAATGTGTGATAAAGAGTGATCTCAAGCTATAACAAGTGGTATCAACAGCCATCTTCGAGGTAGGAGTTCTTGTATTCGGTTCTTGTTAAAAAAAAAATACAAAGTGTTGCTTTTTTGTTTTCTGTGTAACGTGGCCTTTGTGTTTTCTGTGGACATAGTACGCAAGACATATGACCAAAGGTGGTATTTTTGTTTGATCCTAAAGAATAAAACACCCATTGTTATTTTTCTTTCGCTAGAAAAGTTACAACTTGTGTTTTATATCTATTCGATCCATACAAAAATCACGAAAAAGTTGTGTTTGTCTTGTGTTCTATCGACTTGGTTCATCCTCGTACAAGTATTATTTCACTCGAAAATAGTATTTGTGGATTGGATTTTGGTTTGTTCTTACTAACTTTGATCGACATTCATCAAAAATCTTGTATAAGATTTGGTTTTGGATAAGATAGTGATAGATTTGATTGAAAGAAGTTGGTAATAGTTGGTAGAAGTTGGTGATTTGGTGAAGGAAAGTCTTACAAGGTGTAAGAAGTGTTAGTGGGTAAGTAAGGAAAAGGACAAAGAGTTGGTAAAGTCAGCAGCTTATCGCAATTCACTGAACCCAGACGAGTTATCGCAATTCGCCAATCCTATCGAAATTGGAAGCTGTCAGATTTTATCGCAATTCCTAGGACTCTGAATTATCGCAAATCAAAGTTTGAATTCCGAAAAAATTATCTCAAATCAAATTTCGATATTTTTATCGAAATTGGACCTTCAGCAGATTTATCGCAAATCAACATTTCAGCTTCATCCGAGAACTTTGAGCAATTCAGATATCGGACAGCAAAGACCATTTACGATATCGGACAGCAAATAAGAATTTGCGATATCGGACAAAGAAGCAGATTTCAGAATTGACATTCTCAGTCCTTGTCCTTTCAGCAGCCTTAGGGAACTTTCAGAATTGACAGTTTTGGCCCTCGTACTTGTGTGAAACGATTTCAAAGTTAAATAACTTTTAAGGATTTGATTCGAACGTAATTTCGTCAACTCAAAAGTGAACTCGGTATTTTCACCCTTGTATAAGAGTGTAAAATACTTCGACAAACGGATATCTACCCTCTTGTACAAGAGTGTTAGATTTTATATAAATTACCAATTTATATAAATTAGATATATTTCTATCTAAATTGACATTTTGCCATAATTTATATAAATTTTGGTCAAATTGAAATTTCTATAGAAATTGTCATTTTATCTAAATTATAATTTACATAACCTTTGTCGACCTTGTAAACTTTTGACTTTGTCTTAATTATACTCTAATCAAATTTTGTAACTTTATTTAAATTTGTTTCGTTTATATAAACTGCAACTTCAACGATCACCAACAACAAAACAAGTCAATCACAACACAAACTAAACTTAACCTTCAACAACCTCAACTCCTATTTTGTTGCAACGATCCTGAATCAACTTTATCACACATTGGAGCTAAATTGAAATGAAAATGAAAGAGAGAGGATCAAGGAAAGCGTTAAAAGAGTTCAAGACTCATATTGAAAAAGTCATCAATTCAACTGGGTATGATTCAAGGTTCGCTCAGGCATTTGAATACTACATAAGGTTCCAATGTCATCATTTCCAAGATCAACTCAAACAAAGCCTGAATCAATATGAGAAGATACTGAATGAAGAAGAACTTTATACGCACAACTGCAAGGAAGCCCTTGAAGTGATCAAACCTCAACTTCAGATTATATTGCAACCTTGGATATTGAGTCAGTCAGAGTTTCTCAATGCGTTTTACCAACGATTTTGGCTAGACTTCGAAACCTTCCAAACCCAATGTATCGAGAACACGAGTGAACTCCAAAAGATGCTTGCTGAAGAAGAAGTTGAGCTTAATGAGATTGAAAAGCAGAAACGGGAAAGGGAGCAAATTGAAAGAGAAATGCTATTAAAGGAAACAGTGGTGAATGAGAAAGAGACAAACAAAGATGAAGAGATGGTCAATGCGGGTACAACATCTGATGCTAACTTGGTTTTCACGGAGACAGACACATCTTTAGAACAGCATGTTGAAAGCAGCACTCCAAGGAATGATTCGGATGTTGATAATACACACAGGAATGGAGCTGTTTGGGATACTGAAGCTGACCATATCAGACCTTCATCTGACACGGCAATATTGGCTATGGTACAACATTCACATGATAATGATAATGTTGTTTTGTTCGATAATGTGTTTGCTCATGACAAGACACATCCTGCGCATCCTGAGTCCATCAGTGACACATATGTGGTGAATCGGTTTGATAGTAATATCACTCCTACAACTCCAGATATGGATCCTAATGGAGGTGAGCCTGCCCAGGATGGATCTTCTCATGATCAAGATCATGCCTTATTTGCTTCTTTAATCATAATTTCAAACGTGAACTTGAAAAGTGCAAAGAGGACAATCGTAAAACTAAGCAAACGAATGCCTTATTATCCAAAGAGCTTGAGGGATTTAAAGAAATGAAAAAGATTTTGAGAAAATAACACATAACAAAGACATACAAATCTCAAACCTTAAATCTCAAGCTCGAAAGTTTGAAATAAACGAAGATGTTCTCACACCAATCTTAAAACAAAACAAAGAACTTCATGCTGCAAATAGAAATGCTGAAAAACGTTCTTTTCAAAGACTGGATGAACAAATGGCTATCCACCACAAAAAAGTTCATGCACTTTTAAAAGAAGTTTCTGATTTAAAAAGTGAAAATAACATGCTTAAGCACACAAATTCAAACTTTAAGATTGTTAATACCAAACTTGAGAATGAAAATCAACAGTTTGTGAAACGAGCAAACAATCTTGAAACAAAACTTCGAAAAACATAACAAAGTGCTCAAACTCTTCAAATGATGCTTCCCAAAGATGAGAACACTCATAAAGGAAAATCCGGACTTGGTTTTGAAAATAACTTGCAAAATGAACAAACATGTTTTCTAAACAAAATGGATGTTCTGTTCATTTCAGAAGATGAAGAAAAATCTGAAAAGGAAAAACGCTTAAAAGTCAAACAAAGAAAAAGCCCACTCTCGTACCAAGGCTTTGTGTATGGTTGTACACAACTGACTGATATACCAAAAGACCCTTTGAAAAGAAAAGACACAAATGTGAAAAGATTTTTCAAAGAAGCTCAACTTGCTACTTATGATGCTAATTTATGGCAAAATAAAGCGAGAAAACAGTTTTGTAATCTTAAAAAGCACATTGAGCTTACGTTAGAGGTCATTCGGTTAAAACAACAAACCACCCATAGTGATCGCTATAATCTTCTTGCATCTGACATGTACTTTAGAAGGGAAGTTCAAAAGATTTTCAAAGAAGAGATTGAACCTCATGTGAAAAATATCAATTTAAGTTTTGAATACTTTGAAAGATATCTTGTCCTTGAAATGAGGGAAGATTTAAGGTACATACATTCTCTTGAAGATGAATTTGATGAAAAATGCCTAACATTTGATATTCAAAAAGCCTTTTTCACAAATCAAATTGAGTCACTCAAGTCGGTGTCTGTCAGCCATGCGTATGAGAATGTGGATTTTGAACAAACATCTTCTTTGAAATCTGAAAATCTTTTTCTCAAAAAGAAAATCACTGAACTTTCAAAAGAAGTAACTGAAGTCAAAGAAGAATTGTCAAAAAGAATTGCTTCTTCTGAAAACCCTTTGACAACAGTGCTCAAAGAAAAGGAAAAGATTTTTGAAGAAAATTGTGATGATGCTAATATCAAGTTTGATTTGGACGAACTTGATAAAAAAATATTGAACTGGAACATGCTGTGGCATCATTACAAAAAGAAAATGAGCATTTGAAACAGACTTACAAAAACCTGTTTGATTCAATTAAACGTTCACGAGTTCAGACTCAAAAATCAATCACGAAACAAAAAGAGACTGAAGTTTTGAAGTCTCAAATGTCTGAATCCGCTGATGAAAAGTTTGAAAAGGTTTTGCAAAAGACTGAGTCTCAAATCACAAAAGTTTCCTTTCCAAATCCCTTGTTTGATTCTAATCTTTCAGATTTTGAAACGGAAAATGCAAATCATGTGCTTCAAACAAAAGTTCTTGAGCTTGAAACGCTTTTAGCTCAACGAACAAACGATCTGGAGGATGCCAAAACTAATCTTTTCAACAAAAAAAACAAATTAGAAACATATTTTGAAAGACTTGAAAAAGAAAATATTGTGTTCGAACGAAAATTGGCTCGTAAAACGGATGATTCAAAAGCTGAAAAAGATCAATTTTTGAAACAAATTGCTTCTTTGGAATCTAAACTGGCATCTCAAGATCTTCTTCAAAAAGAATACAATGATTTGAGAACTTCATACAATGCTTTAAGAGTGAAGTTTGAATCTCTTAACCAGTCAAAAGGAAAAGCTCCAACGTCAAATCTTTCAACATCTAAAGTGAGTGTTTCAAAGAAGGTTTACACGGGTGAATCTTCAAAACCATTTTCGAAAAAGGTTTCCAAGTTTACAACCTATTCTTTGCAAAAAGGAAGGAAGTTTTCGAAGAAACCAAGATTTTCTGAAACACTTACTCCTCCAAAGCTTTCAAGGTCAAACATGTCTCATGAAGAGACTCCAAGATTTCAAACTCCACAATCTCGCTTTACACGGGTGATGCGCGTGTGCGTATGCTCTAATTTATACCCACGGTATGTCGTTGTGGTTTTAGTAGTATTCAATTTTTAAATTTATATTTAGCCGACTTATCAATAACACACACACTTTAACGAGCAGTGTACCCGGTCAGTATGAATATAATGGTAAGTAGAGTGTCGATCACTAAGAGTGGAACGTATTATCTAGTTATTCTAATCAGTATTTTAATATCTTAAGTTAGATATACAACCTAATCTAACGCAAGGGGGTTCAGCCTGAGAGACTGGCACGGTTTGGTTGCAATTAAATAATAAACTAAACTAATAGGCACGAATCAGCGAATAGCACACACGTACACAGATAAATACTCGAGACAATAAGAAGACCTGTCCTGATAGTTAAGTAGCTTGTCACTTGTTTTATTGCTAGTTTTATATGAAGTGTATAGTTCGATGCAACGCACCGAGATTAAGTCCTTTCTCGTTGGTTCTAATCTTATCGGCGAGTAAACCCTTAATAATTACTTATGACTATCCTATTTATCTTTCTTCCTACTTTTCTATAGACGATAGAATGCATAGGCGATCTAATAAATAGGCGAGGGCAGAGGCATGGCGACCCGATCAACGCTCAGCTAGACACAGAGGTTATCAATGCACTAATAAAAGTCACCAAAGACATCAACATATAAACTTTAATTAATGGGAAAGCAGTTTTAAGGGAGTGCAACCTTTCCGTTGTCACGTTACACAAGCCACCAATCCTGATGAATTAAAGTTTACTAATACAATAAAACAAAACTACTTAATGAATTGAATACATGCAGGACCTTCTTACAGCTCTTGTATCTTCGTTCAAGGTGTGTCTTATGCTGCTACTTCGACTGAATTCGTCCTAGGGTTTCTGTCTTCTCGTACTTTGCTAAATGTCGAACTCTTAAATTCGTCTGGTCTTGGGGTATTTATAGTTTCTGTCTGAGGGTAAGATGCGGCGCATCTAATAAGTAGATGCGGCGCATTGACTTAACTTCGCGTGGGGTCCAAGATTAATATATTCAGGAATATTCGTACACCGCCAGAAGATGCGGGGTAACTCCATTCTTAGATGCGGCGCATGTCCTTGCTGTCTTGGATCGTATCTTGTGAAATCTTGATAGTGATGCGCCGTATGTAATAAGCAAGATGCGGCGTCGCTGGAGCAGAATGTCTTGATCTTCTACATTTTAGTAGACTCTTATCTTCATGCTTGTTTTGCTCCATAATTAGTCCAAAATCGCCAAGTTTCACATAATACTTGTTTTTACCTGAGAATTACAAAAGTAAACATTAACGTATCAATTCTCACAGATAATATAATAAAACAAGTCAAATAAATAGGATAAATGACGGTAATAAAATGTACTTATTTGAGTTCATCAAATATCTCCCCACTTGAACTTTACTTGTCCCCAAGTAAACCTTAGAATTAATCTTATGAAAATGTATCCTAAAAGATATTAGGATTTATTTATATTTAAGCATGTATTCATTTTTGTCATAATCACACAACCAAACACTTAACGAATTAGAAGTAAAATAAAATATTTCGATAAAAGCAAATCTAATCGTTTAACTGTCCAGTCGTGACGAATATTCTATCATAGGCTTGGCAAGTATACACATCTCCCCCACTAAAGCCAAGGAATAACAAGTCTAAAGCGGTAAAAAGGGTTTGTAGTTTAAGGGTTAATCATTCTCCTTAATCTCTATCGATCTCAAATTCCATAAAAGCGACAAAATCACAAATACATGATCGAATCCACGAACACGATACTTGCAATTGCTCAAATCCTTAACTCGAATAGGCTAAAGATAGGACCAAGTAATCTTCACCAATAATATTATATCAAAAAGGGCGACAAAATCATAAATACATAGCCGAATCCACGACTACGATACTTAAGATTGCTCAAATCCCTAATCTCAATAAATCAAAGGTTTGGATAAAGAATAATATAGGGTATGGATAATATTTGGGATACAAATTGGTGTAAAATGAAAAATAAACGAAACAAATAAATTAAAATCCTAAGTGTGGTTAATCACTATCCCAACCATCCCATGAATAAGACTCATATCACAGAATAACTCACGCTTTAACACTTGAAACAAACGCTTTAGGTAGACACGAATTATACTCAACAAGATCTCAATCAAAGAATATCCTTTAGTTGGCGTTCCCATAACGTTCAACTCCCATTCAATCCATAGATATAATATAAAACAACTAGTGGTGATATCGACCACTTAATACAAAACTTTACATAAGTTGGTTAAAACAAACTTCCAACTTTTCCTTTTTCTTTTCTTATTTTTTCATTTTTTTTTTTTTTTTTTTTTTTTTTTTTTTTTTTTTTTTTAACTTTAAACATAAACACAGATGTGTAAAATTTCACCACATCACTATAACGATAACTCTGGATAATTTTTCCATACTTTTCATAACTTCAGAAATAACAGTAATAGTGAAAGTAGTAAACACACGAAAAATAAACTCAAAGATATACAATATTTACTTTCACTCCAATTGCATTGTGCAATTTCCCGACCTAACCAAAGATAATGAATTACGCATGCGAACACAGGTAATGTAAGGAAACACACTTTGCCTAAAGCAATTAACCAACCACGGATTTTAATCTACAGGGTAGGCTAAGGTGTAAGGGTGTAACGAAACATTATAACAAAGGTGTAAGAAACG
The DNA here is from genome assembly GCA_021014915.2 of Artemisia tridentata subsp. tridentata. Classification (NCBI taxonomy): domain Eukaryota; kingdom Viridiplantae; phylum Streptophyta; class Magnoliopsida; order Asterales; family Asteraceae; genus Artemisia; species Artemisia tridentata. Next base: position 235,489,400 of record CP139502.1, on the reverse strand, counting down.
AAAGGAATGGCTCTGAGTGTTTTTCTAGGGGTATCTTACTCTAAAAGTGAGAGTAACAAAAGGGTTTATACGGGGGTTAACTAACCAGTGTAGTTAGCTAATATCAAATAACATATAAAGGCTATTTGGGTGTAATCCTAGAAATTTACCAATTTAGACAAGTCATTCCAATTATATAAAATAATACTTATTATGGTGGTCTCGAATAATATAAAAGCCAAGTTCTAAAGTTTACAAGTCACCGGCACACTCATAGATTTGTGAATTTTTGAAAAATCATAATTTTTGAAAATAACGTCCTGTGTGCAGCTATGCAACTTAGATCTCAAACAAAAACATGCTAAAAATTTTAAATTTTGATATATTAAGCACATTTTAAGCATAATTTTTGAAAAAGTTTAGGACAAGTAAGTGTTCTAATTCTCCAATCTCCCACATAAGTTAAACAACGTCCTCGTTGTTTGTATAAAAGGTTAAAAACTGGAAAATAAAAGAATTAGAACAGAAAAACTCCCCTGAGATTTGCTCGGTATGATCCTCCATTTTTTGTATAAGAGCAAAAATCATCTTTCTTGTGGATGAGAACGTTTAAGCTTCATAATTGATGTATCCACAGGAAATGCAGGAATCTATAATACCACCAAGGCTTTAAACACACCTGAGTTAAGAAAGTTCAAACTTGCATAATACATTAGTAGTTAGTAAAAATAAAATGTAAAAATTAAAACTGAAAATCAACAGGTCAGTCGATGCGCCGTATCTTATGGAAGAAGATACGCCGTATCGAGCCTGGAATAAATACGAATCAGAATAGAAGATGCGTCGCATCCTTAACCAGGGATGCGCCGCATTAAAATAAACTGATAAAAAGTTTTAAAGTCAAAAGTAAAAATGCAGAAAAATAAAGTAAGATATGACCAGTGCAGGAGATGCGTCGCATCTTGGGATGTAGATGCGCCGTATCCTCTGCGGGCCTGACTGACTCGATACAAAATTAGAAAATAAAATAAAAGATAAGCATGGGTTGCCTCCCACGAAGCGCTTGTTTTTGTTCGAGTCACGAGCCTGGCTCCACCCTTATTTACCGTGTAATAGGGTGTTGTTCCCTCCACTTAGAATCAAGTGCGGGTGATAATAGCAATAAACACGAAAAGAGTGTAAATTTGCTAGTAAAGATGGAAGAAATAAATAAATATCATACCTTGGCAATATATGTACATCTTTCCTATCCTTACCCGGTTTGGTTGATAAATTGGATGACTTGACCACTTCATCAGAAAGAGTAGTGTGTTGAGGAAAAATGGGTCTCCTTTCTTCTTGGTCAGTCTCTTTGGTTGTAAGGCGTCCCTTGACTTCCGCAGAAGATGAGAAAGGGTCTTTGGCAAGTAAAAGTTCAAGTTCCTCAATAACCTTCATAGGGTCGAAATCATCATCTTCATCAATTATAGCAATGTTTAAGAGCTCATCACCAAATTCTTCCTCGAGCTCTACCAAAAACGGGTTGATCACAGGTGCTTCATGTGCTTCAATAGGTAGTGTAATAAATTGGACCTCAACATTCTTTTGTTTTGCAACCTGTTTAGGAAAACTAGCAAGATTATTAGTAACGGGATTAATAATATTAAATAAATTTGTACCACTTTGTGTTGTAAGTGACTCCAATTCATCTTGTGAATCTCCATCTTCAACTAGTGGTCTTGCAATTTCAGCATCGTCCCAAATTTCATCCTTAAATAAGTAATCCCAGATTTCTTCAAAATCCCTCGTTGGGTCAAAATCTGGTTGAGGCATGTCATCATAAGCTATGGCGTCAAATGGTTCGAAATCAAAATTAGAATACTTTTCATCTTCATCCGTTGGATTGTCTAATGGTGGTAATACGATTGCAGAATATTCTTCAACGTAGGGTTCCGTATACACATCATCTTGTGCAATCTCCGGAGAAAAAGTACTATCAAGAACAATTGCCGGAATTGGTTTCACGGTATATGAATCTTCTTCATCATCATTTGACATACACCAAGTGTGTTGAAATGGCAATTTGTTTCTTACTTTCCTTGACTTTTCTTGTCCTAAAATCAAGTATTCTTCCATAGTGATTTCTTTCGTCTCAATGGCTTGTGCACCATATCTTGCTCTTTTCCAATCATACACCAGATTATTGCTCAAGGTTCTTTCTTCTATAAACCTGAGATATTCTTCCATTGTAATATCCGGATTGTCCATCTTCCTGAAATAAAACTTACTCGTGCAAAAGAAGAGTGAAACAATCAAAGTAAAATAAAAGCTGCTGATATCTGCTGTTGATGCGCCGTATCCTATAAATTGGATACGCCGTATCTTAATACGTTAAAAATAAATCAGACTTTTATTCAGAAAAGCAATACGCCGCGCTCGATAAATCAAATGCGCCGTATGTTTAAATAATCAAAAATTAGTTATACTTGCAAAAATTTTAATGCGCCGTATCAGCAAAAACTAATACGCCGTTACTTCGTTACGTTTCAAAATATAAGATTTTTGATTATCAGTAAAGATGCGCCGTATCGACAAAATCGATGCGTCGCTTCTCGTTATTTAATGAATTCGAAAACTGTTTTTAATAATTAATGCGCCGTATCTGTAAAAACAGATGCGGCGTATCTCGTTAGGGTTTTGAAAAAAAATTTCTGATTAAAAACAGAACACGTCGTATCTAGGGGAAAGATGCGTCGTATCGAATTAATTAAACGCGTTGTATTTTATAAAAATTAAACGCAATACGCCGTATCTATGAAAATAGATGCGCCGTATCGTTTGAATAAGCTCAGTACAACGATAGCAGAATACAGAAAATACGAAAAATAAAACAAACAAAAAGCAACAAAAATAAAAGAAAACAAATAACACACAAAACAGAAAATATGCAAATAATACAATGAATGCAATTTAACCTAATATACAACACGGTTAGCGGTTAGAATTAAAATTTAAAAAGAAAAACCTAATTAAAATACTAATCAAATTAACAGATAATAACAATTCACTCCCCGGCAGCGGCGCCAAAAACTTGATGCGCGTGTGCGTATGCTCTAATTTATACCCACGGTATGTCGTTGTGGTTTTAGCAGTATTCAAGTTTTAAATTTATATTTAGCCGACTTATCAATAACACACACACTTTAACGAGCAGTGTACCCGGTCAGTATGAATATAATGGTAAGTAGAGTGTCGATCACTAAGAGTGGAACGTATTATCTAGTTATTCTAATCAGTATTTTAATATCTTAAGTTAGCTATACAGCCTAATCTAACGCAAGGGGGTTCAGCCTGAGAGACTGGCACGGTTTGGTTGCAATTAAATAATAAACTAAACTAATAGGCACGAATCAGCGAATAGCACACACGTACACAGATAAATACTCGAGACAATAAGAAGACCTGTCCTGATAGTTAAGTAGCTTGTCACTTGTTTTATTGCTAGTTTTATATGAAGTGTATAGTTCGATGCAACGCACCGAGATTAAGTCCTTTCTCGTTGGTTCTAATCTTATCGGCGAGTAAACCCTTAATGATAACTTATGACTATCCTATTTATCTTTCTTCCTACTTTTCTACAGACGATAGAATGCATAGGAGATCTAATAAATAGGCGAGGGAGAGGCATGGCGACCCGATCAACGCTCAGCTAGACACAGAGGTTATCAATGCACTAATAAAAGTCACCAAAGACATCAACATATAAACTTTAATTAATGGGAAAGCAGTTTTAAGGGAGTGCAACCTTTCCGTTGTCACGTTACACAAGCCACCAATCCTGATGAATTAAAGTTTACTAATACAATAAAACAAAACTACTTAATGAATTGAATACATGCAGGACCTTCTTACAGCTCTTGTATCTTCGTTCAAGGTGTGTCTTATGCTGCTACTTTGACTGAATTCGTCCTAGGGTTTCTGTCTTCTCGTACTTTGCTAAATGTCGAACTCTTAAATTCGTCTGGTCTTGGGGTATTTATAGTTTCTGTCTGAGGGTAAGATGCGGCGCATCTAATAAGTAGATGCGGCGCATTGACTTAACTTCGCGTGGGGTCCAAGATTAATATATTCAGGAATATTCGTACACCGCCAGAAGATGCGGCGTAACTCCATTCTTAGATGCGGCGCATGTCCTTGCTGTCTTGGATCGTATCTTGTGAAATCTTGATAGTGATGCGCCGTATGTAATAAGCAAGATGCGGCGTATCTGGAGCAGAATGTCTTGATCTTGTACATTTTAGTAGACTCTTATCTTCATGCTTGTTTTGCTCCATAATTAGTCCAAAATCGCCAAGTTTCACATAATACTTGTTTTTACCTGAGAATTACAAAAGTAAACATTAACGTATCAATTCTCACAGATAATATAATAAAACAAGTCAAATAAATAGGATAAATGACGGTAATAAAATGTACTTATTTGAGTTCATCAACGGGTAAAGCAAGTGTGGAAACCAAAGCAAAGTCCTTCAAAACCTTTGAAATATTCAAACTCTGAAATACTTCCGCTGCAAAACAAGAATGACTATGCTTTGAAAAATAGTTTTAAATCTCCGTTGATTCCGCGAGTGTTATTTCCAGATGAAAAAACGGTTTTCAGTCCTCGTTGGAATTCAACTTCTCTGAATCAGATTGACACAACTTACAAATGGATTGCAAAACATGCTAAACCCGTTGGTGCAGTGCTCAAATGGGTTCCAAAGGTTGTTGTCTAATCTGGTCCCGATGGCTTCTAATCATATCGGATTAGGACCCGCGCTTAACCTAATGGCTTCGGAACACATCAGTTTCGGACCTGAGCTTCAAAGAAAGGAAAGTGCTTAATCAAAAATTTCAAGCACTTTTCCTAAAAATCTCAATGGCTTTTAAGTATTTTAGCTTATGACCCAGGCTTCAACGTTTTGGCTTATGCGCAAATATCAGTGCATAACCCGTTTTTCAAAGAAAGGACTCTGTTGTACAATTTATGGCAACAATCCTAAAAGAAAAGAAGTTTTCATGCAATGTTTATTCAAACTTCTTAATCTTAAGCAAAATTTTACTCAAATTTTCTCAAAAGGTTTTTCAAAACTTTTCAAAAATTTTGCTTAAGATTTTCAAACCTTTACTCCCCAATTTGCTCCAAAGTTTAAAAATGTCAAAACCAATGCAAGTTTTGAGGGGGAGTATTTCAAAAACAAATTTGTTCCAAAAAGTTCATGCATATCTATTTCTCCCTATTAGCTTTCCAAAAACAAAGATTTTAATCAATCGGTATCAAAAATACCATCGAAATGCTATTTTTGAGGGGGAGAAATGTGATTGAAATGTGATCGTGGTTGGAATCTCAATCGAGCTCTTCAAAAGACTCAGATTAACCCTCGAATTGACGAAAGCTAAATGTCAGAAATCGAAAAGACTTGTTCGGGACGGGTAATAATTTCAAGCTGGATCATCCAGTGATGTAAGCGTGTCTCGCAAAGGACTTGTCTGAGTAGAATGTACCAATTCGAGAGATGATATTTGAATATGACCGAGACGGGTAATAATTTCAAGCTAGTCTAACTAGTGATGTAAGCGTGTCTCGCGAAGGTCATGTTCATTGAAAGTCGATCATTTCAAAATGTGCGAACTCTACCCAACATGTGCAGTTTATTTTAAAAATGCATGAGCACATGTGAAGGGGGAGTATTTCATAAATGCAAAACTCTCTAAGTGTTACCTAAAATATGTTTTTCTCATAAACACTTTGAGAGATTTTCACAAGAGGTTTTATGGCATGTGATCAACAAATCTAAGATAATCATGGAGTAATAAGGTGATTATGGTTAGGTAATGTCCAATGATCCGCCAGAGCCGGAGGGATCTACCCAAGGACAATTCCAATAGATTAGAATTAGAAGTCCTTAGGTATGATTGAAAAAAGGAGTAAAAGAGAAAGGAGAAAGAAGGGGTTGAAGAATGAAAAAGAAAAGTTTAATGAAAGGGTGAAAAGAAATAGCCCTTCATGAAAACTTAGGGCAGACACCGGGTCAATACATCTGCTATCGGTTATCACAAAGATGATACTGATATTGAAGACAAGACGTCATGGACCCAGTGACGCGCTGTACAACCCCTCCAAGCCACCCAGATATCTCTTAAAAGATATTTGTTTCATTTCTCACGGAGATCAATGCATAATCTATCGGCCTCTCACTCCGAGATGAGTTGATATTGAATAGGTGGCTCTCTACTCCATGCCTCCGACGACAAAAACCAAAACGCACATAATTGAGTCTAGAGCCATGAGATTCATCAAAGATCTCTTAGAAACACTTCCTATGCAATACACTTGTGTTCATCCAAAAAGATACAAGTTGTATGAGTCTTAATGAGATCTGAACCTGGAAGCGCTGGACAATTTATTGCTAACTGTTTTATGCAGGTACTGAAGAAAGTCCATCGATCATCATATGTCTCAACATCTACATTGGAAGAAATGACGCTGTGAATTCATGAAGATGTTGATCAAGGCAAAGAACAATCAAAAGATGATACTTTAAAGATCACAATGCATGAAGGAACAAAGAATCACAAAGTTCAAGACCCTGAAGTCTAAAGACCTAATCACGTGGTGCATCTTTTGAATGACCATCCCTTAGGGGGAGATTGTTAGCTTTAATTTTATAGATTAAAGTGATGGTCATTCACATTGTTAGAACTTTGTGTAATATGTTTAACTAGTCAAGGTAAGTGGGCTTGTGCAAGACTTAACATGTAATGTAAAAGTCCAATCCTTTAGTCAAAAGCCCACAAGCCCATCAAAAGCCTTTAGGGCAATAACCTTGTAATATATAAACTACACAACACCTCATTTGTGTGGTGGTTCAATGTCTGTGTAATGTGTGACTAATAAAAAAGGCTTAACATATCTCTCTATCTTTCTAATACATTCGATCCATACATACACCTTGTCCCATCCCTCTTGTGTTTAACGAGCTACATATAACTGTGATAAAGAGTGATCTCAAGCTATCACACAAACACAAGCACAAGACCAACCAGGGCCTAGAGTATGCATGATCAAACCTCACCCCTCCAACAACTCACGAACCAATCCAGTCGATCCAATAGATCCAACATATGGATTATACCAACAAATGATCAAAACCCTAAATCATAACGATCTAGGGCTAATACGCATGAAACCCTAATAGCAGTAAGGGTCTTGATAATAACAGCGGCTGAAACAAGTCGCGCCTCCAATCGAATCCATAAGAACAAGTTTCTGAAAACATGATTGGATAAATTAATCAGATAGATCAATCAATCCAAATCCTAAAACAAAAAGTGATAGTGTTCCAATAGCAGAAAGACGTGTCGTCCCACCACACAAATCAGCCACAAGATAAAGAGGGTGTCAATAGACTAAGCATGCCGACCGTAAACCCATAAAATCCTCAAGAAAACTCAAAACGCAATTGTTTAAGCCCCTAAGAACGATCATAGATGATAAATCTAGGAGTACTGAATAAACTTCTTACTCATGATAGAATGGCTAGTTGGGGTACTTATAATAAGTTGGGGTAGTGCATTGTTTAAGAATGATTTTGAGTCACATGATCATCTATTTTTCATGTGTCAGTACTCTGCTGTAATATGGGAAGAAATGAAGATGAATATGAGAACACCGTTCAATACTAATGATTGGTGTTCTATTATAAGTGAATTGGTTGGTAAACTTCATTTCAATAGTATTTGGAGTATTATTGGAAGGTTGAGTGTGGCTGCAACAGTGTAATTCATATGGCAGGAGAGAAAAAATAGAATATTCAAACATGAAAAGAGAGAGTGGAAAGTTCTGCTGGATAGAATATGTGAGAATGTGAAATTAAACCTAATGACTTTAAAGGTTAAACCTTCTACAACAGTTAATCAAGTTTTTAAATAGTAGAGCATAGATCTTATGTAGCAACTCGCACTTTTCAGGTCATTATTACCTTTTTACTTAAAACTATTAACTTGAAAGTTATCGATTTACCTTTACGCTTAACTGTAAACTTACACTGCGTAAACCTGAAAGCAACATCTATTGTAAACTGTCAATTTTCTAAGTCAATATTTGGACAATAACTCAAAAAATTTACTTTTGACCCTTACGTGTTTACTTAAACCTAAAACCGCGAAGTGAACTCGCGTAACGTGAAAAATAACTTTTAACGCGTAACGGCACTAGACCGGCCATGGTCTATATTAAATTATTACTTTACGAATCTATTAGAGCTATTTTAAGCGTCATGACATTTTATTTTACAATTCTCGCGATAAACGCGCATAAAGTGCATTTTAGGTCACGCGTACACGGTTTTAGCACCAAACGACCAAGTAAATGACCACGACTCACACCACTGCTCATTTATGAGAGTAAGTTACAAAAATTCATCCCTTGTGCATATACATGACTGGATTCATGCACACATGTAAGTCCACATGTGTTCTTGTCACTACATGTAACAAACTAAATACCTAAAGTCAAGTTTTCAACTAGTGAGACAAGCTTTGGTGATCCCCCCACCTTCTCTTACACCCACGTACGCCCACCCCATGGTCCCAACACATTTCAAAAACATTGCCAAGATTAGCCATGCAACATTTGGTACTTGTAAGTGTTGTTTTGGTCACTAGTATGCAAATTCACTAGATCTACTTTTTCTCACAAGAAATTTAAGTCTTCTTTTTATTGATTAACTTGTACTTTCTTGTTAATTAAAACATGTAGTTTTGAAAAGTACAACCGATTTTGCTAAATCACAAGTAAACTTTTGCAAACCCTAAGTACATATACATATATGTACACGAAACACACACCCTTTCTTTTCAAAATATGTATCACCATGTTATGTTTGTCTTGTTGTGCTTAAAAATTATGTACATAGTTAATTTGTGCAAGATTTGTGACTTAATTAGGGTTTATTGCTATATTTTGCTATAAGTTGGCGAATGAGATAAACTAGCTGGCTAGTTTGAAGTTGTTGGTGGTTGAGGAATTGATAAATATTGGCGGGAGAGATTTAGTACTAGTTTGGTGTTGTATTTGCGGCTAAACAAGTAGGTTAAAAGTCATAAAACACATTTTTGGACATACTGTCCCTAAACAGAAAATCTGGACAAATAAGCTTATAATTTTCAACAACAGGATAGAAAAATAGGAAATAGACTTTATAACGAAAATGTGGTCGCTTAAATGGGCGAAAACGGATTTACAATGAGAAAGTTAAGCTATTTTCAATGCTGCGGCGCAAACTATATTTTTCATAGAAAACTTCACTAATGGTGAAACTATATTTTCATAGACTATGAGAAGCCTTTATAATCATTAGAGTCGGAATAGGTAAAAATGGTAAAATAAGGATTTACGAATGGTTCTTGCCGAATTTTTGTCAAAAAGCATAACACTTAACCTATTTTATGAAAATCGTCAAACTTAAGAATAAATGGGTATCTTTCCATAAAAGTGTCAAATTATTAAAGTTAGACTTTTAAAATTTTAATAAACGATAATTACTTGGAAAACCAGTAAAAAAGACGAAAACCTGACTAAAAGACGAAAACCTGACTAAAAGACGAAAACCCGACTAAAAGACGAATACCGACAAAAAGACAAAATGTTTTCTTTTAACTTAGGAGACACAAGCACACCGTGTCGTGGTGATACACTGTTTTAAAAACATTCATTTGTATTCTCTCGTTTCATAAAAATGCCGTACTAAGTCAAAACCATACTTAAGTAGGTCGCCCTTCGGAGTCGTTGTCTTTCGTTTCTTTACTTACTCATTACCAGATTACTGTATTACTTGAGATGACTTTCCATAGCCCCGTTTTTACTCGTTTATAATATTTCTAAACTCTTGGGGTGAGAATACATTGCTTAATTACTTTTATGTGGACATGAGTACAAAAACTGTTACAATGCCAAAGTTACCTAGTACGCCAATTAAGTCCCCTATGAATCATGAACCGTTAATTACTTGTAAGCGCGGATGTTGTGAATATATCTATTGGTTGACACCCCCGTCCGGGTTGGTCGCGTCAACATGACCATAGTACCGGTCAAACGGACGCATATCATACAGATTATCACTGAGTGTCTGGAAAACACTCTCAGGGGCACAGCTATTACCTATGCTTGATTGCATGTTATTACGTTGAGCTTCGGGGTCATGAGCTTAGGGCATTGTAGGTATTATTTTTCTATCATGACGTTATGTTTGTCGTAATTTTCATAAGTACTGAAATCTTGCGTTCGGTACATGATTACTATTTAAGTAAACTTATGGACTCACCAACATCATGTTGACCGTTATAGCGCGTATTTTCTCAGGTGTTTAGCTTATATGGTGTCCACTGCATGGAGTCCAAATTTTACCCTAGTCGTCATTGGGGACAACATTCACGAGGATTTCTATGCATCAAATATTACATCATTTGACTTTGTTGTTATTTTAAAACTATCTTTACTTTTCCGCTGCGTAACTTGACTATTCATGTATTTGAATCTTATGTTGACTTATTAAATAAAATGATGTATTTTTCTAAAATGACTCATGTAGGTCATTCAATATAACTGTAACTTTGTATTCCATGAACGTCACGCCCTCGTATTACTATTCCGCTGGGACCCGATTTGGTGGTGTGACCGATCGGTATCAGAGCCAATGTTATAGCGAACTAGGTTGCATCATAGACCTTAATGGGGTGCTCCACATGCAAACTGCGCAGAAATCGGTACGTCCTTTGACTGGCATTTCATCGTCTCCTTCTACTCCTTTTCATTACCCTTCACCACCTCCATTGTGACAAATGGTAAATTTTCCCTAACATTAAATTTATGGTCGTCCATTTATTATGACCAAATCACCAGATTAGGCATTTACATGTTTATCACGGAAAAACAGACCCACACACTATGTCACACAGTAATCTCACCAAGAACAGTGAAATTATCCCATCTCACATTTTACCCACTATAATTTAGTAAAAACGGGAGGTTATCTCAGTTTTACTCAGAATGACAACAAACGCGTACCAATGTCTAAACAGTAATAAACTTAAAAATCAGAATTTTTTTGTGAATCCATAAAACTCTAAATACATCCAAGTATTATAAAAACGTCTCTGAAAATCCATTCTTCCACATTTACAACGATTTCGGGAAGGACCCGAGTTTAACTCAGTTCAGCGAGACGCGGGTAAAATATATCCACTCTTTTAATTAATTCTATCTCTATACTAATAATAAAAATACTTCCACTCACACAAATATCAAAGTCTGTCTTCTACCCTAGACTTATTTTGTCTGCCCCTCTCCTTCCCCAAAACAATACACGATCCATCACCATCCTCATCCCTGCCATCTCTCTTCTTTTTGACCTAAAGGCTCCACTCGTTTTCACTAGCCTTGAAATCCCCCAAGTCAAACCTAGAAGATTACAATAGAAGTAGAAAGAACACCCAAATGGAAACCTTACTTCTCCCAGATCCGAAAGCAGCCATGGAGTTACTCTCCATATTCATCTTTTTAAACCAATATCCCAGAGGCACTCTAATCATACCTCAACAAATCATACTCAAAGTATTCTGAGATCAAGAAATACTCAAGGAAGAGCAAAAGGTTGTGGTGGGTTGTGGTTTGAATTGGGATAATTGGGTTTGGATTTGAAGTCTTTTTTGAGTCTCTTGAATTCATTTTCTCGTCTGAATCATTGTAAGGACATGAACTTGTATTCAAATCTTTTCAATTCCATTCATTTTAGATTGTTCTTGTTAACCTTAAGTCGAATAAGTAATAATTTGGGTTGTTGTGTTTTATTGATTTTCGGTTTCAAATAATTGTCCAGAAGTTGATGATTTTTGTTGTAAAATTCTTTTTAGACGTTGTTGTTGTTGTATTCGCGTGGCTTAGGATACTAGAAAATATAGAACTCGATACTAGGTTAATATCTTGTTGATTGTTGTGGCTAAAGTTCGTGATTCGAGTCAAATGACTCCAAGAAGTTCATAGATTGTAATAGCGAATTAAGTTCAGTGATTGTTGGTGAGGAATGTAGTGCTAGAATCGGTTAGGATGATTCACTCTTTAGGATTTAGTGATAATGATTCGGATGAAAACTAAGATTTTATTAGTCAAATACGAACTACCCAAACACGGAGTTTGAGTGGTGGACTTAGGCTGTGAAGAACCTCCCTTCATAGGGGAGGTTCTGGCCGAATTTCTTATCGAATCAGACCCACCCAGCAGCCACCATAGGGGTGAGCTAGCCATGGGTTAAGACTGAGATTCTTAAGCAATAAGGGAATTGCTTCACAAATCACCCCAATGCACCCTAAATTAGAATATGAAGATGGGAGATAAGAATGGAGAGTTATACCTTTGATTCGAGTCTTAAACGTACCCACATTAACCCAAGATCAAACCCAAATTGGGGTAGAACCTCTCTTGCTCCAAAACAAACCCACAAAGGGCTGTCAAAACACGAGTAGGTTGTTTCTTTGATGGATGTTTTTAGGCTAAGGCACGTAGGGTGCCAAGAGTGCTTGTGGTCACAAGGACTAATTCCCCCTCGAAATGGTTCCTTTTCCTTGTCGAAGCGTGAAGATTATGCCAAAACTAAAGTCACTTACAACACCGAGACTCCTAAATTATGAATTAAGTACTACTCAACCCAAAGTTTAGCCGAGACGTGAGTTCTCTAGTTCCTTTTGATGTCGAATATAGGTTACGAAATTCCCAGAAGAACACACAAAGTCTTTTAAGAATTGGATGTGTATGTATTGTGTTTTGTTTCAGGCCGAACCAAAGTAGCCCACTTAGGACCCAACTACAAGCCCTAGATCAAAACCCATTAGTCCTAGCCCAGGATGTATTTTGTGAATAGTTATTTTGGCCCACCAGGCCCAACGTGGCTGCTGGTGGTGAGCCTCCTTAGCCCAAGTCAATAACGAAACATTCCCCCTCCTCCTCTTATCCAGTTGGGCCGCAGCCCAACAAAGGTTGATTATGCGAAATCTGTTAAAACATATATACTAGTCGCAACATAAAAATTGATATAGCCGATCACGCAAACACTTGTGTATTGGAACTAATATATATTTAAAACTTGTGTTGCCGCAACCTAAGAATTCGACTACTAATATAAATAGACCATTAATTTGTGATTTTCACTTAGAAATCATCTTACATTTATATACTAATGTAAAACATAAAAATTGGCAAAAAGGAATACAAATCTTATATAAACACATAGGTCACTAAAGTGTAGAACTTGACTAAAAAAATGACAAAATAGAGTTCTTACTAAGTACACAATAAGACACATAGGTAAGTATACAATTTGAGATTTATTATAATCTCATCGTTACTAAAAACTAGTAAATGAAATTCAACATAAAACTTTACTTAAAATATTATAACAAGATTCAGAGGTTTTCCTAAACTTGTAAGTTATAAACAAGTCGTAACTCATCGTTAATAATTAGACAAACTTAGTTCATTTTAATAAACGAGATAAACATAATGTTTATTAAACCAACCCTATATTACATATTCTCAAAACGTTAAGCTATTAGATATTAAACGTCACTTACGCTAAATTTCATTTCAAAACCTATATGACTAGATATAACGACTAGACTACACGACCTTAATATATATATCACATCTCGATTTATCTATTCGCATTTTAAAACGTTCATTTCATTTCTTTCCAAATTCCGTCACTCAAATTCCTATAATATTCTCGTTTCCTCATTACCGTACATTTAAGTCATTCGTAGAGCTAAACCTTACCATTTCTTAGGGAATTCATTCGTAACCTCACTTGCTGCCACACAAGTGACAACAACATAAACACTTTAAAACATTGGAACTAAACTATGAAAAGACTTAATTTAATACTTGAAACTAAAACATTGTTTATTAATCTAGGTTGCGTGTTGGTGCCATACATCCTTTCATCAATTACATGCATTATTAAGGTGAGTTCATGGCCCCTACTTTTATTTGGTTTATAACTGTTTTGGCGGAGAATACATGCTTGTTTTTAACTAAATTCAATGACTGTGTAATTGGAATATGAATTCTAGAATTGATTGTTTTACTTGAAATGTGATTGGTTTAAATGCTAGACTGTTTACTTGAATGCATTATGTGGATACATGGCGTATACGTAGACCAGGGGTACTGGTCAGACATATGAAACATTACTTGAATGCATTATTTGGATACATGGCATATACATAGATCAGGGGTACTGGTCAGACATATATAACATTACTTGAATGCATTATTTGAATACATGACATTTTCATAGACCGGGTGTAATGAGCATCACCGGGCGTACCGATTACATTGTCGGGCGTAACGGTTTCATTACCAGGCGTACTGGTCATTACGAGCATACCGATTAACCAAACGTTAATACTAAACTTTCTGATCATGACATTCTGAATCAAATTCATATCATCTTTACTGTTTTATCATAAATCTATGAACTCACCAACCTAGTGTTGACCCTTTTTAGCATGTATTTTCAGGTTTAAGGTGATAATTTAGTGGCAAAGACTTTTGGCAGGGCATGGCATGGTCATAGAAGACTCTGATATAATTGGGACCACTTAAAATCTTTTATGGGCTTATATTTCTGCACTATTTCTGAAATGTTGTAAACAAATCATTTTTGAATAAGAAATCTAACGGTTGAAGTAAAACCGTTCTTTGTTCTTTGTGTTGTGATACCAACATAGTAGCACCCAAACATGTATGCTTCCGCTAAACCAGATTTTGGAGGTATTACAGATTGGTATCATAGCCTAGGTTATAGAGAACTGGGTATTTTTCAAACCTAGACTATAACCACTTTTGCAAAAAAAAAACTCTATGACTGACACATGCCTGCCTGCCAAGCCTCTTGCCTTAACTAGTGTTTTACTTTAGGATATGTTCTACTGTTTGATGAATTATATATTAAAAGTATTTCCCTTACATACTTATATATACATACCGTACTTGTCATGACTTACCTTACCCGACACAATTTCACTACCCGACTTCGAGTTCGAACGCTCACCCAATTCCTTTGAAACACCAAATTCACCATCATCTACAAAATCCCCCAATTCATTTGGTCGCAACCTCAACCTATCACCTTAAAACATGTATCTTCGAGACGCATCACTATTAGGTCTCACTCTTCCTCCGCTATTTTGAAAAGACATGTCGTTTGGAAAGAATTGGCCTTACTGTGCACCAACATTGCTGCATACAACCAACACTTTCAAGAATTGGCCTTACTGTGCCCCGAGATGGTCCAAACTGAAGCACGTTTACTGGAGAGATACATTGGAGGATTACCCCCATCCATCAAGGGTAATGTCACTAACTTCAAGGCTGCTGACCTCCATGAGACTATGGAAGTGGCCAACAAGCTAATGGACCAAGTAATTGAGGATACCGCCGAGGGGGTGGTAGATAACAAAAGGAAATGGAATGATCACTCCAGAGACAACAACAACCAGCACAAGAGACAAGGGATCGCCAAGTTCTATACTGCTGGGTCGGGAGAGAAGAAAGGTTATGCTGGAAATTTACCAATGCGACAAGTGCCGATTCCACCACAATGGACCTTGCCCCGCTTAGTGTGGGAACTGCCAAAAGATCGGACACAAAGCTAGGGATTGCAAGGCTCCCACCCTCGTGATGGACCTGAACGTCATGATATCCTGCTATGAGTGTGGAGTGATAGGGCACTTCAGGAGTGAATGCCCGAAGCTGAGGAACCAGAATAAAGGAAGGACTCGTGAAAACGCATACGCGATAGATGGGGGAGAAGCTTGCCAGGACCTCAACAACGACATCGGTGATAACAATGCTTAAGGAGAGAGTTCCCTAATTCGCATAAAAAGACCTACACCTATATTCTCATAGATCGTATTCCCCTGAGTATTTTTACTTCTTAAATACCTTTTGTATTGTTGCTTTGTATGACTCTTCATGTGACAAATTCTCTATCTTTTATATCAAGATGTTATGACAACTCCTTTCTATTATCAATCACATTTGAAATTGTCCGTCAACTATTATACTCTCGTCATATATAAGGTGGTGCACCTTTTAAAACCTATTGTAATTCCAAACCTATAGAAACCCAATACCATGGTAACTAAACCCGTCATAGCATCATCAGTCCTCAACTAAGCATAGCCTGATCACCTATGCTTAGTTCAGGGAGGATCATGCCATGATGGGAATAGTCATCGTGAAAATTCCTGTACTCTAGAACTTTCACTATATATCTCGATTATCGAAGTGCAACCGTTTCTCACAAAACCTCAAATTCACATGGAAATGTGAAAAGTAGAACCAAAACACTAGAACCCTCAAATTCCCAACCCCATCGGGTAATCCTAAGTGAAAATCGAGGACGGTTTTCGTTCCTAAGACGGGGAGGATGTGACAAATGGTAAATTTTCCCTAATATTAAATTTATGACCGTCCATTTATTATGACCAAATCACCAGATTAGGCATTTACATGATTATCACGGAAAAACAGACCCATACACTATGTCACACAGTAATCTCACCAAGAACAGTGAAATTATCCCATCTCACATTTTACTCACTATAATGTAGTAAAAACGGGAGGTTATCTCAGTTTTACTCAGAATGATAACAAACGCGTACCAATGTCTAAACAGTAATAAACTTAAAACTCAGAAAATTTTTGTGAATCCATAAAACTCTAAATACATCCAAGTATTATAAAAACGTCTCTGAAAATCCATTCTTCTACACTTATAACGGTTCCAGGAAGGACCTGAGTTTAACTCAGTTCAGCGAGAAGCGGGTATAATATACTCACTCTTTTAATTAATTCTATCTCTATACTTAAAATAAAAATACTCCCACTCACACAAATATCAAAGTCTGTCTTTTACCCTAGACTTATTTTGTCCGCCCCTCTCCTTCCCCAAAACAATACACGATCCATCACCATCCTCATCCCTGCCATCTCTCTTCTTTTTTACCTAAACGCTCCACTCGATTTCACTAGCCTTGAAATCCCCCAAGTCAAACCTAGAAGATTACAATAGAAGTAGAAAGAACACCCAAATGGAAACCTTACTTCTCCCAGATCCGAAAGCAGCCATGGAGTTACTCTCCATATTCATCTTTTTAAACCAATATCCCAGAGGCATTCGAATCATACCTCAACAAATCATACTCAAAGTATTCTGAGATCAAGAAATAATCAAGGAAGAGCAAAAGGTTGTGGTGGGTTGTGGTTCAAATTGGGATAATTGGGTTCGGATTTGGAGTCTTGTTCGAGTCTCTTGAATTCATTCTCTCGTCTGAATCATTGTAAGGACATGAACTTGTACTCAAATCGTTTCAATTCCATTCATTTTAGATTGTTCTTGTTAACCTTAAGTCGAATAAGTAATAATTTGGGTTGTTAGGTTTTATTGATTTTTGGTTACAAATAATTGTCTAGAAGTTGATGATTTTTTGTTGTAAAATTCTTTTTAGACGTTGTTGTTGTTGTATTCGTGTGGCTTAGGATACTAGAAAATCTAGAACTCGATACTAGGTTAATATCTTGTTGATTGTTGTGGTTAAAGTTCGTGATTCGAGTCAAATGACTCCAGGAAGTTCATAGATTGTAATAGCGAATTAAGTTCAGTGATTGTTGGTGAGGAATGTAGTGCTAGAATCGGTTGGGATGATTCACTCTTTAGGATTTAGTGATAATGATTCGGATGAAAACCAAGATTTTATTAGTCAAATACGAACCAGCCAAACACGGAGTTTGAGTGGTGGACTTAGGCTGTGAAGAACCACCCTTCATAGGGGAGGTTCTGGCCGAATTTATTGTCGAATCAGACCCACCCAGGCAGCCACCATAGGGGTCAGCTAGCCGTGGGTTAAGACTCCATGTAAGCAACAAGGGAATTGCTTCACAAATCACCCCAGTGCACCCCAAATTAGAATCTAAAGATGGGAGATAAGAAAGGAGAGTTAAACCTTTGATTCGAGTCTTAAACGTACCCTCTTTAACCCGAGATCAAACCCCAATTGGGGCTGAACCTCTCTTGCTCCAAAACAAACCCACAAAGGGCTGTCAAAACACGAGTAGGTTATTTCTTTGATGGATGTTTTTAGGCTAAGGCACATAGGGTGCAAAGAGTGCTTGTGGTCACAAGGAGTAATTCCCCCTCGAAATGGTTCCTTTTCCTTGTCGAAGCATGAAGATTATGCCAAAACTAAAGTCACTTACAACACCGAGACTCCTAAATTTTGAATTGAGTAGTACTCAACCCAATGTTTAGCTGAGACGTGAGTTCTCTAGTCCCTTTTGATGTTGAATTGAGGTCTCAAAATTCCCAGAAGAACACACCAAGTCTTTTAAGACTTGAATGTGTATGTATTGTGTTTTTTTTAGGCCGAACTAAATTAGCCCACTTAGGAACCAACTACAAGCCCAAGATCAAAACCCTTTACTCCTAGCCCAGGATGTATTATGTAAATAGTTATTTCGGCCCACCAGGCCCAACGTGGCTGGTGGTGGTGAGCCTCCTCAGCCCAACTCAATAACGAAACATTTCCCCCTCCTCCTCTGATCCAGTTGGGACGCAGCCCAACAAAGGTTGATTATGCGAAATCTGTTAAAACATATATACTAGTCGCAACATAAAAATTGATATAGCCGATCACGCAAACACTATTGTATTGAAACTAATATATATTTAAAATTTGTGTTGCCGCAACTTAAGAATTCGACTACTAATATAAATAGACCATTAATTTGTGATTGTCACTTAGAAATCGTCTTACATTTATATACTAATGTAAAACATAAAAATTGGCAAAAAGGAATACAAATCTTATATAAACACATAGGTCACTAAAATGTAGAACTTCACTAAAACAATGACCAAATAGAGTTCTTACTAAGTACACAATAAGACACATAGGTAAGTATACAATTTGAGATTTATTATAATCTCGTTGTTACTAAAAACAAGAAAATGAAATTCAACATAAAACTTTACTTAAAATATTATAACAAGATTCAGAGGTTTTCCTAAACTTGTAAGTTATAAACAAGTCGTAACTCATCGTTAATAATTAGGTAAACTTAGTTCATTTTAATAAACGAGATAAACATAATATTTATTAAACCAACCCTATATTACATATTCTCAAAACGTTAAGCTATTAGATAATAAACGTCACTTACGCTAAATTTCATTTCAAAACCTATATGACTTGATATAACGACTGAACTACACGACCTTAATATATATATCACATCTCAATTTATCTATTCGTACTTTAAAACGTTCATTTCATTTCTTTCCAAATTCCGTCACTCAAGTTCCTATAATATTCTCGTTTCCTCATTACCGTATATTTAAGTCATTCGTAGAGCTAAACCTTACCATTTCTTAGGGAATTCATTCGAAACCTCACTTGCTGCCATACAAGTGACAACAACATAAACACTTTAAAACATTGGAACTAAACTATGAAAAGACTTAATTTAACACTTGAAACGAAAACATGGTTTATTAATCTAGGTTGCGTGTTGGTGCCATACATACTTTCATCCATTACATCCATTATTAAGGTGAGTTCATGGCCCCTACTTTTATTTGGTTTATAACTGTTTTGGGGGAGAATACATGCTTATTTTTAATTAAATTCAATGTCTGTGTAATTGCAATACGAAATCTAGAATTGATTGTTTTACTTGAAATGTGATTGATTTAAATGCTAGACTGTTTACTTGAATGCATTATTTGGATACATGGCGTATACATAGACCAGGGGTACTGGTCAGACATATGAAACATTACTTGAATGCATTATATGGATACATGGCATATACATAGACCAGGGGTACTGGTCAGACATATATAAAATTACTTGAATGCATTATTTGAATACATGACATGTTCATAGACCAGGTGTACTGAGCATCTAGACCAGGTGTACTGAGCATCACCGGGCGTAACGGTTTCATTACTAGGCGTACTAGTCATTACGAGCGTACCGATTAACCAAACATTAATACTAAACTTTATGATCATGACATTCTGTATCAGATTCATATCATCTTTACTGTTTTATCATAAATCTATGAACTCACCAACCTAGTGTTGACCCTTTTTAGCTTGTATTTTCTGGTTTAAGGTGATAATTTAGTGGCGAAGACTTTTGGCAGGGCATGGCATGGTCATAGAAGACTCTGATATAATTGGGACCACTTAAAATCTTTTATGGGCTTATATTTCCGCACTATTTCTGAAATGCTGTAAACAAATCATTTTTGAATAAGAAATCTAACAGTTGAAGTAAAACCGTTCTTTGTTCCTTGTGTTGTGATACCAATTCAGTAGCACCCAAACATGTATGCTTCCGCTAAACCAGATTTTAGTGGTATTACATCCATCACCACCATCATCCCCACTACCACCACCACCTTTTACCTACCACTAGACTACTACTACACCACCACCATCATCACCCAGACCTACCCTTGGAGACCCACTGCCACCTCGTAAAAGGATTGGTTTCACTTTATCCCCCTCACATTATGATCCCTATGCCGAGGCTTCTGCTCGACCCAAGACTGCTGCTCGAGTTTTGTTGGAGAGGCGAGGAGGGTACTCAGAGTACCTTTGAGCTTGGTGAGAGTTCTTCCATGGCTGCTGCTCGAGTTTTGCCCGTCACTCGAGAGACCATTCATCGTACTATTCCTTTACTGATTGCTAGGATGGTCTGTAATACCCCGTAATTTTCCCGACATATTTTATTCTGATAACCGGCGATTTATTTTGAGTTTGGTTCTATTTATGAAAAACTGGGCGTATATATAGTCGTTTTTATCAGAAATATTATTCCGAGCGCGATGGCGTTATTCTCGTATTTTGAATCCGCCGTTTACTAGTTAAAATGAGTCCCGAAACTCATTTTATGAAAGATTTCATAAATTACAATAATGGTCCCTGAGAGTTAATTACATCACCGCCCCCTGTCCCTTGTAATTTACAATTTTGGTCCCTGGCCTTGACTATATAAACCCTATTATAACCAAACCCTAACACTTATCACCTTTCCTCTCTCCTAGGGTTCCACCCGCCAACCCTCTCCCACGGTCACCATAACTTTCGGCCAGTAGCCACCCTCGCCGTTGGCCAACACCACATAGCTAGCACCATCTACCATCACTCTTGTCTCTCATATCTCTCTCTGATGATGACTACCACCACAGCTGCCACGCGCTGCCGTGTCACGACCCTACCGCCGCCATCATTAAGAAGACAAAGGTGAATATCGTGGCGTATAGATCTGTTTTAGATCGAGTGTTGTTGTGAGGGTTTATTTTGTTGGCTTGTTGTTGTCACCACTGTCGTGTCGCCGTCACCACGCCGCCGTCTCTCTCCGCCCCTTTTTCTCGACTTGGTAACCATGAAAACCATTTAAATAACGAGTTAATAAGTTTTGGTGGATTAAAAATATGGATTAAAAACGTGTTTTGAAAATGTGTCGTGTGGTAAGAAACGGGATTAAACTTAAGGTATCATCATTGTGGGGTATTTTCGTGTTTAAAAACTATTACGTGTCGATAAGCTATTAATAAGCTCTCGTATAAGCTCACTTTGTTCTTTGACTTATGGTATTGCTACTCGCGGTTTTGGTCGCGACTTGTATGGACAGCCACATAGGCTACGGGTTGAGGCCTCGGATTTGGTTTCAGATTTGTTTAGAACCGCCTTGGGTTGAAACGAGACCATTGTGGGCATATTTCATTTTACGCGGCTTTTTGATGTGAGCTTATGTCTTGGCTTATTCGGTTTACTTAGTGGCTTATTCGACTCTCATTAAGCTTTTGAACTTATTTAGGTTTTGGTTGTGTATAGGTAAATAAGAACTTGAGAGTGTTGTATTGTTGCGGTTCACGAGGCACACCCATGGGGGTGTATGTCTCGGCTTGGTCCAACCAGCATACCAGAGCGGGTGTCTATTCGTTCTCAGTTTAGGTTAAACAACGACACCAAGAGGTGTTTGTTGTTTGTTTGTTGTGGGTCAATCACCACAACCCATTTAGGGTGTTGTATTTAGTGATAACTTTTGGTATAAACTAAACCAGGGGAGAGTGTGTTTGTTTTGGCATTGGGCCTCAAGCCCAGGAGTTAAATAAAAAGGGTGTGTATAGTGTAGCCATGCCCAAGGTGGGTGTTTGGTTTGTCTATTGGGCTCCAAGGCCCACCGGTGAGTAAGAGTGTGTTAGTTAAAATGGTAATGTGGAGTCGCGTTTCTAACTTATACGTAACTTGGGTTATATATTTCTTTTTATCATTGAATACTCGACTAACATACCTAATTACTTTGACTTGGGTGTTATTGATAAGTTTCCGGATGTGATTTGGAACTTTACATATTTTGACTAATACCGGATAATATCATTTGGACATTGGACAATACCGGTTACGTGATGGACAACTCTTATTGAACAATATCGGTTACTTATTAGACAACTCATATTGGACAATATCAGTTACATAATGGACAACCCATATTGGACAACTGTTAACGGACTATTATTGGACTGTGAAACCCGATAATAGTTACATATAACATGTTAAATTATCTTAACACATTTAATTAGATTAATCCCAATGATAAAATGAAATTTTAGTTTTTATTAAATATAATACACTTTTCATAATCAGATTATTTTAACCTATGTTTTATTTAAACATACCTTCCTTATAAAACTATATGGGGATTATGGGGAAAATACCGAAACTACCGATTGACTTGTATTAGTATAGCTTTTTGTCGTAAGTTCTGGATTTGTCTTCTTTGGTTTGAGTTCTCGTCAATATTCTCTCGACTATGTCGATGTCTTTGTCCTTTGGCGTGAGTTATTATACTTTGGAGTAAGTTGTATTTAGAGTCTATGTTTTCTTACCACCACACGAAACATTGACACTAAAATGTTACGAGTAATGATAAGAGTAATCCACGAAAACTAAGACACGTTGTCTCTTGTTAGACTTAATTATTGTACGAGCCATATTTTGAGATAACCGTATACGTATTGGGTTGCGTCGATCTCGTACCGTTGTGCCCGCACTGCATGGTACCGTTGTGCCTATCTCCTGGATACCGTTGTGATTTGCTCTAGATGCCAGTTGTGTCAGTCGTGATAGTTGCATTGTTATGGCTAAGGTGAGTTCATGGCCCCTACTTTTACTGGTTTTATAACTATTTTGGGGGAGAATACATGCTCGTTTTTAACTAAACTCAATGGTTGTTTATTTGGATACGTGAGTTATTTACTCAAGATTTGATTGTTTGGCCGAAGTATTTGATTTCGTTATTGGAAGGCATTATGTGTTTATTTGATATACATGGGAGTTTCATAGCCCCACTTTTACTAATAAACTGTATACTGAAACTTTGGGGTGAGAAAACGTTCAAAACTGTTTTGAATGGACCTAACTGTTGTTTTTTATTTGCTATAACTTGTTGACTGGCTATGGTTAGATATGTGTTAGATATTTGTCATAGATCAGGGTAGCAACGTAACCTGTTCATGCTTTGCTATAACGTGGTGCCTGGCTTAGTTTAGATATATACAACAAATATTTGTCTTAGACCAGGGTAGTAAATAACCCGGATACCTTTTGCTATAACGTGTTGCCTGGCTAAGGTCAAATATATCCTAGGGCCCTACTGTGTTTGTCAATATGAGAGAGGGCTACCGTGACCTATCATATTGATAACGGATTGGTTATGTTTGTTGATATATGTCGAATTTGTGATTTATATCTATCTTAGTCAAGTGTAGCAAAAAACTGTATTATGGTCCAACTTTTATTATTTTTTATTAAACCTATGAACTCACAAACCTCGTGTTGACACTTTTAGCATGTATTTTCAGGTTAAGGCGATAGCTTATTTTTGGAGGCGCTTGGCAAGGGGCACGGTTATAGACGACTCTAATATATATGTTGGGACCGCTTTACTTACTTTATGGTCCTATTTCCGCACTACTTTTGAATAATGTAAATTTAACACTTTTTGTTAATGAATTTTATTCTAAATGATTGAGGTAAAAACCGTTCTTTGTACTTTCGTTGTGATACCAATTTAGTAGCACCCCAGTGACATGTATGCTTCCGCTGGACCTGATTTTGGGGGTGTTACATGGTCTGACATGCGGACCGCATTGACTCAGTGTTGGGGTATATTGATGAGGTTCCGCAGGGGTGCATCGAGTGGATGGAGGAGGGGATTAAGGGTCTAGTGCAGCGAGAGTTTGATGATTTAAGTTCAGGTCTTCGTGAGACTCAAGGTAGAGTTACAGAGTTGGGAGAGAGTTATGATGGTTTGCGACGTGAGATACCAGAGCTACGTGAAAGAGGTCAGGCTACTCAGCGTGAGCAAGAGAGGCACACTGACCAGCTTCTCGTAGCTCGCTCTAGGATCGTTGGTTTAGAGTGTATGCTTGAGTATGAGCAGGCCCGAAGTATGGAGGATTGGGTGTTGATTGAGAGTGTCATGGCAGATTATCGAGCTCGACAAAGAGAGACCACAGTGTTGATTGAGAGGTTGACCGAGCAGATTTGAGATTTATGGTAGCATTTGAGAGATTCATTTGGTAGTTCTTAGATCATGATGTTATCATTTGTATTTTTATCCTATTTAGCCACGGGATGTGTGGCCGTAGTAATGACGCTTGTAGCATCTTTTGTTATGTAACAAATTGAGACAAGTTATTATTCAGACATGTGGTTGATTATGCTATATATGATATCGGTCTATGAGAGCCTAAATTTTCCATTTATTGTTCATGTGTGTTGTGATTTTATATATGCATGTCGTGATTATATTTATGGATGATATGATCTATTCTTGTTATGATTGGTTCTTATCGTGCTATATTCTTATTATGCTATATTCTTTTCGTGCCACATTCTTATTTTGACTTAATCTTTTCATGACTCTATATACATGTTGTGATTGTATACATATCCTTGTGATGACTTTTATTACCTATGGATTCTTATACTGTTGTCTTTTGTGATTTAGAAGAATCATGCCACCAAAGAAACAGAACGTGAATGCTGCTAACCTTGATCAACTCGTTGCTGAACGGGTTGCTGCCGCTATGGCCGTCTATTAAAATCACCGCAATAGAGATGACGGCGGAGAAGCCAGTGGTACTGCGGTCAGATTGGAGCCCACGCCTCGTGGATGCACTTACAAGGAATTCATGGGATGGAAGCCTCAAAACTTCAGCGTTGAAGAAGGAGCTATTGGCTTGGTTCGATGGTTTGAGAAGTTGGAGTCAACTTTTCGTATGTGTAACTACATAGAAGACTGTAAGGTGAAGTTCTCGACAAGCACACTACTAGATGGTACCTTGTCCTGGTGGAATGCTTATGCTCAAACTGTAGGGCTTGATTCCGCTCTAGAGACACCTTGGGTTGACTTCAAGGACATGTTGATGGCTGAGTACTGTCCAAGGAATGAAGTTCAGAAAATGGAAGTCGAGTTCTGGAACTTGGCAGTGAAAGGAGTAGACATTGCTGTCTACACCAAACGCTACCATGAGTTATCAACTCTGTGTCCCGAAATGGTTTCTACTACTCTGGGGACTTCCATCCAACATCCAAGGGAATGTGACATCTTCTAAGGCTAGCTCACCTGATGAGACGATCCGAATGTCTCACAATCTGATGGATCAAGTGGTCTGAGCTAAGGCAGCTCGGGATACTAACAACAATAACGGCAACAATGATAACCGAAACAACAACAGTAACAACAACAACAAAATAAAGTGGGACAACAATTAGGGAGCAAACGCCACACAACAACCAAATAAAAGGCAAGAGGTTGTAAAGGCATATGTTACAGGCCCAGACGAGAAGAAGGGCTATGCTGGTAATCTTCCCAAATGTGATCAATGTCAATGTCACCACAACCCTGTACCTTGTCCTGCTTAGTGTGGAAATTGCAAAAAGATGGGTCATTCAACCAAGGACTGCAGACTCCCCACTGAGAATCAGAGAGCACCAGGAACTTGCTTTGGGTGCGACAAAAAGGGTAATTTCAAGAGAGATAGCATGAAGGAAAAGAATCACGGAACTGGGGTTCAGACTGGAGGAGCATGAGGTAGGGTTTATGCCCTCGAGAGAAAAGAAGCCAATGAGGACCCGAATGTTGTCACGGGTACATTTCTCCTTATTAACCACTATGCTTCAATTTTATTTGATTCGGGCGCCGATAGAAGTTTTGTGTCTACTAAATTTGCTCCATTACTTGACATCACACCGACCACCCTAGACACCGCGTATAGCATTGAGTTTGCCAATGGTAACTTAGTAGGCACCGACACCATAATCCGAGGTTGCACCTTAAATCTCTTAAGCCATCTGTTCAATATCGACCTTATGCCCATAGAACTTGGATGTTTCGATGTCATTATCGGCATGGATTGGTTATCCAAATACCACGCACGGATTATCTGTGACGAGAAGGTTGTCCACCTTCCTTACAATGATGAAACCTTAGTCATTCGTGAAGAACGAAGTTGTACTCGACTGAGCATCATCTCATGTATCAAGACCGAGAAGTACATTAAGAAAGGATGTTATGCCTTTCTGGTACACATAACAGAGAAGAGGGCGGACGAGAAACGAATTGAAGATGTACCAGTTGTTCGAGATTTTTCGGAAGTCTTTCCCGAAGACTTGCCAGGACTTCCACCTACCCGTCAAGTTGAGTTTCAGATTGACTTGGTGCCGGGAACGGCACCAATAACAATAGTACCATACAGATTAGCCCCATCTGAACTACAAGAGTTGTCTAATCAGTTGCAAGAACTGCTAGACAAAGGGTTCATTCGACCGAGTTCCTCACCCTTGGGAGCTCCAATCTTATTCATAAAGAAGAATGATGGATCGTTCAGAATGTGTATAGATTACCGTGAGCTAAACAAGTTAACAGTGAAGAACTGTTACCCACTTCCTAGAATCGACGACTTGTTCGACTAACTATAAGACTCTAGTTTCTACTCGAAGATCGACCTTAGATCAGGCTATCATCAACTCAAAGTACGAAAAGAGGATATCCCGAAAATGGCGTTAAGGACTCGTTATGGTCATTACGAGTTCCAGGTAATTCCATTTGGCTTAACCAACAAACCGGCAGGATTCATGGATCTCATGAATCAGGTGTGGAAGCTGTACTTGGAAAAATTCGTAATTATGTTCATCGACGATATCTTGATCTACTCCAAGAGCAAAGAAGAGCACGAAGAACACCTCAAGACAATCCTAGAACTGCTCAAGAATGAGAAGTTGTACGCCAAGTTTTCCAAGTGTGATTTTTGGATTTGGAAGGTACAATTTCTCGGGCATGTGATTGATAGCCAAGGATTACAAGTCGATCCTACCAAGATAGAGGCTGTGAAGGATTGGGCAACATCTAAAACTCCCACCGAGATTCTCCAATTTTTAGGTCTTGCTAGGTACTACCGAAGATTCATCGAGGGTTTCTCTAAGATAGCAAAGCCTTTGACCAAGTTGACTCAAAAGAACCAGAAATACGAATGGGGAGAAAAACAAGAATCAATATTTCAGTTGTTGAAGCAGAAACTTTGAAGTAGGCCAATTTTGGCATTGCCCAAAGGAATAGACAATTTTGTAGTCTGTTGTAACGCTTCGGTTAAAGGACTTGGAGCTGTGTTGATTCAAAATGACAAGGTTATAGCATATGCTTCTCGACAACTCAAAATTCATGAGAAGAATTACACTACTCATTACCTAGAGTTAGGAGCTGTTGTTTTTTTCACTAAAAGTCTGGAGGCATATTTGTACGGCACTAAGTGTACAGTGTAAACAGACCACAAGAGTCTTCAACACATCTAAGATCAGAAAGAACTAAACATGAGACAACGAAGATTGTTGGAATTACATAGTGATTACAACTGTAAGATTCGTTATCACCCAGGGAAAGCAAATGTGGTAGCTGACGCCCTTAGTCGTAAGGAACGGGCTAAGCCGATACGAGTTCGAGCATTGGTTATGACCATAAATTCAAACCTACCCACGCAGATCCTCGAGGCTCAAGTAGAAACACTTAAAGCAGAAAATCGACCAGATGAAAAACTCTACGGTATGTCTGAAAGCAAGAACGGCTTTGTAAAGATATCGGATGGAACACTATGCTTCAAACAAAGAAGATGGGTGCCACGTTTTGTTTACCTAAGAGACCTGATCATGCATAAATCACACAACTCAAAGTACTCCATTCACTCAGGTTCTTATATTAGTGGCCGAATATGAAGGAAGACATTGCCGACTACGTCAGAAAATGTTTAACATGTTCGAAGGTCAAGTCCGAATACCAAAAGCCATCTGGCCTACTACAACTGCCAGAGATACCTCAGTGGAAATGGGAGTGTATCACTATGGATTTTGTTACCAAACTCCCTAAGACGTCAAGCGGTCACGATATGATTTGGGTGATTGTTTATCGTCTCACCAAATCCGCTCATTTCTTACCCATTAAGGAAACCGACAAGATGGATAAATTAACCAGAATATACGTTAAGGAAATAGTCTCAAGGCATGGTGCGCCAGTCTCGATTATTTTCGACCGAGACAGTCGATTCGCCTCAAGATTTTGGGAATCACTACTGGATTCTTTTGGAACCCGTCTAGACGTGAGCACAGCCTATCATCCTCAGACCGATGGTTAGAGCGAAAGGACCATACAAACCCTAGAGGATATGCTTAGAGCCTGTGTGATAGACTTTGGAAATGGTTGGGATAACCACTTAACGTTGATTGAGTTCTCTTAAAACAACAGTTACCACACTAGCATAAAGGGTGCTCCATTTGAGGCATTTTACGGTAGAAAGTGTCGATCACCTATTTGTTGGTTCGAGGTCGGAGATGCCCAACTCACTGGTCCAGAGATTGTTCACCGAACAACTGAGAAGATAATTCAAATTCGGAACAGACTACAAGCCGCCAAACACCGACAGAAGAGTTACACTGCCATGAGGCGTAATCCTTTAGAGTTTTAAGTTGGAGATAGAGTCATGTTGAAAGTCTCACCTTGGAAAGGAGTAATATGATTCGGGAAACGTGGAAAGTTATACCCTAGGTACATTGGACCATTCAAGATTCTAGCTAGAATTGGCTCAGTGGCTTACAAACTCGAACTTCTAGCTAGGTACATTGGGCCATCGCTTTACTGACATCACTCCGGTAGACCAAACAAACTGAATCTCTGGATGAGATTCTTTCAACGAGGGTAGATTGTAGCAACTCGCACTTTTAGGTCATTATTACCTTTTTACTTAAAACTATTAACTTGAAAGTTACCGATTTACCTTTACGCGTAACTGTAAACATACACTGCGTAAACCTGAAAGCGACATTTTTCATAAACTATCAATTTTCAAAGTCAATATTTTACCAAGAACTCAAAACATTTACTTTTAACCCTTACGTGTTTACTTAAACCTAAAACCGCGAGGTGAACTCGCGTAACGTGAAAAATAACTTTTAACACGTAACGGCACTAGACCGGGCATGGTCTACATTAAATTAATTCTTTACGACTCTATTAGAGCTATTTTATGTGTCATGTAATTTTATTTTACAAGTCTCGCGATAAACGCGCATAAAGTGCATCTTAGGTCACGCGTGAACGGTTTAAGCACCAAACGACCAAGTAAATGACCACTACTCATTTATGAGAGTAAGTTACAAAAATTCATCCCTTGTGCATATACATGACCAGATTCATGCACACATGTAAGTCCACATGTGTTCTTGTCACTACATGTAACAAACTAATTACCTAAAGTCAAGTTTTCAACTAGTGAGACAAGTTTGGATGATCCCCCCCCCCTCTTACACCCACGTACGCCCACCCCATGGTCCTAACAAATTTCAAAAACTTTGCCAAGATTAGCCATGCAACATTTGGTACTTGTAGGTGTTGTTTTGTTCAATAGTATGCAAATTCAACTATAAATAGATGCATTATCTCTCACCTTGGGTCACAAAAACACAAAAACACACTCTTCTTGTGTTCTTCCTCCTGTTGCCGTTTGTACACCACCCAAACACACACACACTTCATTTTTTTGTTGAATCTTGAGAAGACTTGGATACTAGAATCTTGCATTTGGTGTTTTGAGTCATCACACTAGAGTTTTCACATAAGACTTGGGTTATTCTTGCACTAGATCTACATTTTCTCACAATAATTGTAAGTCTTCTTTTTATTGATTAACGTGTACTTTCTTGTTAATTAAAACATGTAGTTTTGAAAAGTAAAAACCGATTTTGCTAAATCACAAGTAAACTTTTGCAAACCCTAAGTACATATACATATATGTACACGACACACACACCCTTTCTTTTCAAAATATGTATCACCATGTTATGTTTGTCTTGTTGTGCTTAAAAATTATGCACATATTTAATTTGTGCAAGATTTGCGACTTAATTAGGGTTTATTACTATATTTTGCTACAAGTTGGCGGATGAGATAAACTAAGATAGTTTGAAGTTGTTGGTTGTTGAGGAATTGATAAATATTGTCGGGAGAGATTTAGGACTAGTTTGGTGTTGTGTTTGCGGCTAAACAAGTAGCTTAAAAGTCATAAAACGCATTTTTGGACATAGTTGTCCCTAAACTGAAAATATGGACAAATGAGCTTATATTTTTCAACAATAGGATAGAAAAATAGGAGACAGACTTTATAACGAAAACGTGGTCGCTTGAATGGGCAAAAACGGATTTAAAATGAGAAAGTTATGTTATTTTCAATGCTGTGGCGAAAACTATATTTTTCATAGAAAACTTCACTAATGGTGAAACTATATTTTTATAGACTATGATAAGCCTTTATAATCATTAGATTCGGAATAGGTAAAAATGGTAAAATAAGGATTTACGAAAGGGTCATGCCGAATTTTCGTCAAAAAGCATAACACATAACCTATTTTATGAAAATAGTCATACTTAAGAATAAATGGGTATCTTTCCACAAAAGTCTCAAATTAGTAAAGTTAAACTTTTAAAAAGTTAATAAGTGATAATTACTTGGAAAACTAGACTAAAAGACGAAAACCCGACTAAAAGACGAAAACCAACAAAAAGACAAAATGTTTTCTTTTAACTTAGGAGACACAAGCACAACGTGTCATGGTGATACAATGTTTTAAAATTATTCATTTGAATTCTCTCGTTTCATAAAAATGTCGTACTAAGTCAAACCCATACTTAACTAGGTCGCCCTTCGGAGTTGTTGTCTTTCATTACTTGACTTACTCATTACCAGATTACTGTATTACTTGAGGTGATTTTCCATACCCCCATTTTTACTCGTTTACAATATTTCTAAACTCTCGGGGTGAGAATACATTGCTTAATTACTTTTATGTGGACATGAGTACAAAAACTGTTACAATGCCTAAGTTACCTAGTAAGCTGTAGAACAAAAGGTCTAACTTTATCACACCACTATATATGAATCGTATAAGCACAAGTAGATATGGAAGATGTGGATCGTGTATATGTAAACCGTATATATTAGATTAAGAGATGAAGAGAACAATACACATACAAAACACACACACTCCTCACCTATACACCTCTAATGCACACACTAAAATAAGGTGAGGATCGTGTATTTATAGACTAACCCTAAATGAGCCAATGGGATTTTTCCTATGGGCTTTGTTTGATCATGGATTGGACATTTCCATATTACATTCAATGGACTAGTCCAGCATAACCTTTAGTCAATTAGCTTAGTCCAAATCCGTGAGCCTTTTTCACTATTCTAATATATATTATACGACACCGTACAAAGTTGTAAATACAAAATGACCATCACTTTTTATCAATGTTAACAATCTCCCCCTAAGGGATGGTCATTCAAATGAGGCTCCTTGTGATTGGGTCTTTTTTCTTCTTGTTCTTGAACTTTGTGTGTCGTTGAAGAATAGCCTTGGTTATTTGTTCCTTCATGCTTTGTGATTTTCAAAGTAATCGTCTTTCGGTCCTTCTTGCCTTTGATCAACATCTTCTATACATTCTCATTGTCGTCTCTTCCATCGCAATCATACTTCTTGATAATACTTTGAACTTCATACTTATGTTGTCCTCACTTGATACATGAACTTGTTCTTGACATCTTGATAAATTATTGACTTTGTCATAACACATTGTCTTTAACTTGATCTTTATGTCTTGAACTTTTTCACTTGAGCTTTGTTGAGGATGATCTTCATAAGTATGAGTATGAGGAAGTATTGATG
Organism: Artemisia tridentata subsp. tridentata; assembly: GCA_021014915.2. NCBI lineage: Eukaryota > Viridiplantae > Streptophyta > Magnoliopsida > Asterales > Asteraceae > Artemisia > Artemisia tridentata. The sequence goes on along the minus strand of CP139502.1, from coordinate 235,456,995 downwards.
TTGTGCTATATGATGATGGTTGATGGACTTTCCTCAGTACCTACATAAAACAGTTAGTAATAAATCGTCCAACACTTACAGGTTTGGACTTTGAGATTGTTATCAGCATATTGTGAAAACTTTCTCTAATCCTTACCAAGGCCGTTCCTGAGCCGGATGCCCCCGAGAGAGCTTACTCAGATACACCGAAGTGTATAGACGATTCTTGCACACCTTATGTCCTTTTTGGCGAACACAGGTGTACTATATTGAAAGTGTGTCCTAAGAGATTTTTAATGAATCTCATGGCTCTAGACACGATAATGTGCATTTTGGTTTTAGTAGTCGGAGGCATGGAGCAGAGTGCCACATTTTCAATATCAACATATCTCGGAGTGAGAGGCCGATAGATTATGTAGTGTTCTCCGTGAGAAATGAAAAAAAATATCTTTTAAGAGATATCTGAGTGGCTAGGAGGGGTAGTGCAGGGCGTCACTGGGTCCATGAAGTCTTGTCTTCAATATCAGTATCAACTTTGTGATTACTGATAGCAAATGTATTGACCCGGTTTCTGCCCTAAGTGTTAGGAACACGTTTCGCAATTCATTCAAGTCTTTGTCATTTGCGAAGAATGTTGCGTATAGGGCTTTATGTTTAGTTTAATGGTGCGGTCCATTAGAAGCCCATGGACCGCCCATCTTATTGTAATTACTTCTAGAAGCACCTAAGCACATGGTTGCCCTAATGTGTTGCCTATAAATAGAAGGCTTAGGTGCTCATTCTCATTGTTGGTTTTCATGTGTTATGCGTAAGCTATGCTCGAATGCTTAATGAAATGAATTCCTTCCACTTCTTTTCTCTTATCATCTTATTCTCTTATTCTCTATTAGCTTAATAGTTTATTTCTCCTTATCGTAGCTTATTATATTTAGAGTAGTAGTTAACGTGTGATTCATGTGTGTGTTCAAGTAAAAAGAGGACCTACAAGTGGTATCATTCGCCTAAGATAGTTAGGATCATGTTTTAGAGTAGATCTAATCGTTTCATCGGTTTGGTCTCAAAGATTAAGTTACTTTTGTTCAAAATCCGATCGAATTTAACCCATTTTTAGTGTTTGTAGTTCTTATTTCGTGCAAACGCTCAAAAATATCATCAAATTTCCAACTTTGACGTTAAAGTTCTTAGATCTTTCAATATTCTGTGTTTACTAATCGTTAGAAATAAAAAACAATTAGTTTTTAGTGGTTTTCTATTTGATTTGGTAAAATCCGGATTTTTAGCTTGTGGAAAAGTTGGTGAGAAAGAGGGTTTCTCGCATTTGGTAGAAAGAGGGTTTCTCGGAATTGGCAGAAAGAGGGTTTCTCGCATTTGGTAGAAAGAGGGTTTCTCGCAAGTGGGTCAGACAAGGGTTTCTCGTAATTCGCCAGAATCTTCGGAATTGGGACTCGGTATTTCCTTACTTGTATAAGTTTGTGAAATTACCTCGACTTGGCTTGAATCTCATCTCTTGTATAAGATTTGAGATTGTGATTGAAATTGTAAATTTTGATAAATCTTTCGAAATTGCAAGAACTTTCGCAATTCTGATTCAATTATCAAAATTGCCTTTCTATATCGCAATTACGATAATTTCTCGCAATTGCTAAGTTCTTTCGCAAATTGGAAAATTTTTCGCAATTGTCAATTCTCTTTCGCAATTCACAGACTTTCGCAATTGGACGACTCTTTCGCAATTGGCAGAGTGAACAGTATATCTTTCACAATTGGACAAAGTTAACTTAAACCAAACAACATAACTTTTATAACACATCTTAATTATCTCAAGATCCAAACATGTCTTAACCACCACACTTCAATTACTACTATCAGCTACACCAATATCCTCAACAACAGCAATTTCATCCTCAGTATCAACAACAACAAGCATTCGTGCAACATCATCAATTTCTCTCTCCACCACAAGTATCCCCACAACAAATCATGCAACAGAATCAAATGCAGAACAATCCATCCTACTCCAGAGAAACACATTGGTTTAATAAGATGTGTGAGGCAATCAGCAGTCAGCAATCCCGACATGAGGCTGGGAATCAGGACACTCCACCTATGCTGACACCTGGTAACTATGTGCAATGGGCTAGTAGATTCCTCAGATTCATTGAACTCAGAAAACCCCATGGGAAATATCTCAAGCAAGTCATTGAAGAAGGACCCTTTCCACTTCCAGTAACTGTTGTTCCAGGAACTTCAGAAAGAGAAGAGACATCAACTCCCATTGCTGTCGCTAACTACACAACTGAACAAACATTGCAACAAGAGGCAAATCAATTGGCAATTTCTTACGTACTTCAGGGAATTCCCAATCCTATTTACCAAAGTATTGATGCTCAAAAGACTGCCAAAGACATGTGGAAACATGTGCATCTTCTAATGGAAGGGACTGAGTTAAATCAAGAAGACCTTGAGTCAAAGCTTTACATGAAATACAATAATTTCATCATGGAACCAGGGGAGACAATTTAATCATACTACCACCGTTTCACAAATGTTTTAAATGACCTCGATCGTCATAACATCAAGTTACCTAAGATTGCTATCAATTCAAAATTTCTGGGTTGCCTTGGACTAGAATGGCAGAAATATGCAACATTTGTCAAGCAAACTAAGAAGATTGGTGAAGTCAAGTATGGACTAATGTATGACTTTCTGAAACAAAATCAATCTGAGGTAGATAAGGAAGTTGCAGCACGAGGTGGTCTCATATCAGCACCAACACCTAACTCGCTTGCTCTTGTTGCTCAATCCAACTTTCCACTACCCAACCAGGAATTTGGTCAACCATCTTTCCAACCAAGCTTTCAACCACAACCTCCTAACCAAATCATTCCATATGAAGCACCATCACAATACTCTGACAACCAAATGGTTCTATATAACAACTCAGATTCCATGTACTCAAACGCTGATTATGATGAAGAAGAGGATGCATTCAATTCTCTCAATGAAGCATTTGGATTAATTGCTAAGGCATTTGGCAAGTTCACCAAATCCAACAATCGTCTTCGTTCATCTTCCAATACCAGGAATCAAGCTGTTATTAACGATGGTAGAGTGGAAATTCAGAATCGGTCTTCGGGCAGATATGGTTCAGGAAACACTGGGTCTCAAAGGTTTCAGTCAGGAGGGAACAGGTTCAATTCTGCAGAGGGTAACAGGAACAGTATGGGAACTACTCAGAGGAGAAATCAGATTGCTGGGAATGCACAGAAAGGCATTGCAAATACTTCAATCACATGCTACAACTGTGGTGGGAGTGGTCATATGGCAAACGCGTGTCCAAAGCCTCGTACTATGGGCAGTGCATATCACAAGGAAGCTCTTATGATGGCATTGAAAGATGAAGCAAGGGGCACAATGAATGGGAAAGAACAAAGTTTCATGGCAAGTGCTGATTCTGATGATGAGATGGAAGATCTCGAAGCAAATGCTGCAGTAATGCTCATGGCAAACATGCAGGAACTGAACATGTCCGAGATAGGCCCGGTTTATGATACCGATGGTCTATCTCAGGTACCTGATCCAAAATGTATTATACATGAAATTGCTTCACCATCTGCATCTTCATCTACAAATGAAAATTATGTTCAACATAATTCATCATTCTCATCTCCATCAGATGATCAAATAAACACTGTTGTATCATTTGATAATGATAAAACCGTCGTTTCATTTGATGATCATATTGACGATGAAAATTATGATCATCTTGAACAAAATGATTCTTTTCCTGATCAAGATTCAGAGCTTCAGGCCTTGTTAATGACCACCCAATCACAAATTGAGAAATGCAATGAAATAAATCAAAATCTAAAAGCAAAAATTGCATTGTTAACGAAGGACAATGAGTGCTATAAACTACAACTTTCAGGATATCAAAAACAAGAAAAACGTGAAAAAGGTTTTGAGATTGCTTTCCAAAAAGAGTACGTAAAAGTTCAAAATTTAGAAAGTCAAGTTCGTGAGCTAACCGTTTCCAAGGATGAGCTCCTCTCTCAAAAAGAAAAGGATCAATTTGAATTCAAAAAAACAAATTGATACTTTAAATTCTGAGCTGTTAAAAACTCAATCCGAGCTTTCAATATCTCAAAATAATGTTCTTGAAGAAAAGCAAGCCAAAAGTAAACGTGTCAACTCATATCTTGAAGAAATTGTCACTTTGGAATCCAAACTTAAAGAGTTTCAAACTATTGTATACAAAAATGGTGAATCAATAACTCAAATTCAAAGGCTAACGGTAAAACCAGTTCCGAAAGGATTTGGATTTGCTATTGGCTGTGACCAACCACGTTTTCTTTCTAAAGCACTCAGCAAAAAACCCAAGTTATACAATGCAGACTTATTACTTGATGATACCTTTCAAAGAGTTGTTGTGCTTAGTAATGATGAAGAACTTGAAAGTCTTGAACGTCAACAAGAACTTGAGAGTCGACCAAAAACAGACAAAGATTTTTCAAGAGTTCATTATGATTATAATGCAAGACCTCATATCAGTAAATCATTTGTTCCTCCAAAGGACAAACCAGAACAAACGTTGTTAAACGCATACATACATGCTTCTTCTTCAATAATTCCTGTTTCCAATAATGTTACACATCTCAAGGATTATTTGACAGAGGATGATGTTGATCCACAAATGCCTCAAGAATGTCGAATTCTTCGATATTTTAAGACATTTATAGAAGACATATTTCTTTTGGAGAATGAAATTGAGTTTAGTTCTCAAATCACAGTCTCTACTTTTCTTTCTCCAGTCGTGAAAGAAAAGCGAGATATTCTTCAAAAGAAAATTCTGCCTCATGTCAAACATCTGAAGAAATGTGCAACACAATGGGAACAAGAATTACACACGGAAGTAGCATCTATGAAGAATATTTTCAAAGCTAAAGACGACAAAGTTCAAAGACAAAAACTTCAAAAGAAAACTTTAGCAAAAGAAAATGATCGACTCTTAGAAAAAGTTCTGTGTTATGATGTTGTTTCTGTGATAATGAATTCGCTTTATGAATCTTCCAATGAATTACTTGTGAATGATCATGCTGCAAATGTTGAGATGTTGCAAATGGAAATAGAAAATTTGGTCAAAGAGAATGAGGATCTTCGACAAATCAACAATGATGTGGGAAACAAAGTTTTTAATCTTCAAAAAAGGCTTGATTGGTGTCAAAATCAAAGTGCTGAATTTGAACTAAAATTTCAAAATCTCATAGGATCTTTATCATTTCAAAACAGTCATGTTCCTGAAAATAATAATAAGGAAACAAAGGCTTTCTTAAGACTTAAACTATTTGAATATGAAAAGGATCTCAATGAAATCAGTCGAAACAGAAATGACACAGTCAGGTTAAACAGAACTTTGGATTCTAAAAATCAAGAACTCCAACTCATCATTGTTGATCTGAAAAAGAAACTCAGAGTTTTAGACAAAGGCAAAGCAAAAGTTCATGAGATTGCCCCAGGAATGTATGTTGTAGACAAGACACTCACTAAAGCATCAGACTTAACCACTAATGCAACTACTTCAATTTCCACAGGATTAGATACCATATCTAAGGCTAGAAACTCCAAGACCTACAAGAAACAACAGAAGCGTAGAGTCCGGAAACCTAGGAATGGATCATCTAAGTCTGCAGAAGCTAAAGATAAAGCAAGTAGTTTGAATAAAACGCATGTAATGTCAGGAATAGAATCAAACTTCTCTAAGTCTAATTCTAGTAATGATGTAACAGACGTTAAATCTATGAATGTTAATGATGATGTTATGGTTGATGCTAGTTGTATTGTTTGTCGTGCTAGTATATTATCTGGTGATCATCAAAACTGCATTGCTAAAACTCTGTTGAAACGAACTAGTGGCTCTTCCTCTAGGCTTAAAACTGTTGCCAAGTCCATTTTAGGGAAACCACCACTAGTAGTTTCTGAGCAAACCATAGAAACACCCATAGCCAAACCCAAGACAACCAAATCACCTAGTGCATTTATTAGGAAAAAGGCTGAGACTAGTTGGACATGGCAACGTTGGTTACAAAACACAGCAAGTTTTACATGGGTTCCTAAGATAATTAAATCTTGTGTTACTAACCCAACGGGTCCAACCGTTACCAATTCTCCACCTGTTTCCAATATTTGTGATGCAGGTGATACAAATTGTCCTCTGGATTGTTGATAGCGGGTGTTCCCGATACATGACCGGAAACCTCAAACTTCTAAAAAACTTTATTGCAAAGTTCATCGGAACGGTCAGATTCGGGAATGATCACTTCGCAGCAATCATGGGCTATGGAGATTATGTTAATGGGAACATCGAGATCAGTCGTGTATATTATGTTGAAGGCCTTGGTCACAATCTATTCTCAGTGGGACAATTCTGTAACGGAGAATTAGATGTAGCATTTAGGGAGAAAACTTACTTCATTCGTGATCTTCAAGGAAATGATTTGATGAAAGGAAAACGGGGAACCAGTCTTTACACCATATCCTTTGAAGGCATGATAGCTTCCACTCCTATTTGCTTACATTCCAAGGCTCATCCCACAAAGGCTTGGTTATGGTATAAAAGATTGTCTCATCTCAATTTCAAAACCATGACTGACCTTGCAAGGAATAAATTGGTTGACGGATTACCCAAATTCAGATATGCGAAAGATCATCTGTGTTCTGCATGTGAACAAGGGAAAAGTCACCCTGCTCACTTTCCTCCCAAAACAGAACACAGCACAGATCATATCCTACAGCTGCTACATATGGATTTGTGTGGTCCAATGCGGGTTCAAACTACAAACGGGAAAAGGTACATTTTGGTAATAGTGGATGATTACTCACGATGGACATGGGTCTACTTTCTTCGGAAAAAAGATCAAGTTCCTTCAATGGATATCACATTTCTCACGAAGATTCAAGTTCAAGTCCGTAACACCGTCAGGATTATCCGAACAGACAACGGCTCTGAATTTAAGAATCAAACCCTTCAGGAATACACTGAGAAACATGGGATTGTTCATCAATATTCAATTGCTCGCACTCCCGAACAGAATGGTGTAGTTGAAAGACGAAACCGTACGCTTGTGGAAGCAGCTAGAACAATGTTGATCAATGCCCAATTACCAGACTACCTATGGGCTGAAGCTGTCAATACTGCCTGTTATACCCAGAACCGCTGCATGATCAACAAACGACACAACAAAACTCCATATGAGCTCATTCAAGGCAGAAAACCAAACATCAACTACTTTCATGTCTTTGGAGCACTGTGTTACCCGAAGAATGATAGAGATGATCTTGGTAAACTTAAGGCTAAAGCAGACATTGGGATATTCGTTGGCTACTGTGAGAATTCTAATGGATATAGAATTTGGAATCGTCGGACCGGGGAAATTCAAGAGACTATACACGCAAATTTTGATGAACTCACAGAGATGGCTTCTGAGCAAGACCGCTTAGAACCCAAACATAACCGTCTAAACTTCCCTGAATCTTCGGCTGCACACCTACCCTTTAACATGAAGGATCTGGAAGATTTGTTTGCACCAATGTTTGATGAAGTTCATGTTAATAGTGCATCAGATGCTTCCACCAGTTCCGCTGCTCAACATGTCACAAATCAAGCACCTGATCAATCTGCAACTACTTCTACAGCAGTTGATAACAATGCACCTCAACCTGAACCCTCATCATCTATGGTTCAAACACCTCCACCTGCAGTTGAAGATTCTTCCCCCACTTCTAACCAAGTTCCCACACCTTCAGATTATGACGGGAATGCATTCTTCAATCCATTTGCTCCACCACCAACCATTCCAGAAACTGGAGAATCATCCTCTAGCAATATGGATCCGTCATATCTGCATAACAACATTCAACATTTTCCATCCACCCACAAATGGACAAGAGATCATCCCTTGGTAAACGTAATTAGAAATCCTGATAATCCAGTAATGACAAGATAAAAACTCCACTCAGATGGTGAACACTGCATGTATGCACTCACTGTCTGTCAATCTGAACCTAAAAACATCAAAGAAGCCCTTACATATGACAACTGGATTGAATCCATGCAAGAAGAGTTGGAACAATTCAAACGTTTGGAAGTTTGGGAATTAGTTGAAAGAACAGATGGAGTGTATGTTGTTGGATTGATATGGATTTGGAAGAATAAGCTGGATGCAGATGGTACAGTGATTCGTAACAAGTCCTGACTCATAGCAAAAGGATTCAGTCAAGAAGAGGGTATCGACTTTGAAGAATCGTTTGCTCCGGTTGCAAGGCTCGAGGCAGTTCGCATGTTCCTGGCTTACGCGGCTCACAAGAACATAACGGTTTACCAGATGGACGTGAAGACGGCATTTCTGAATAGTCAACTCCGTGAAGAGGTGTACGTCACACAACCAGAGGGCTTCGTGGACCAAGAACATCCGAACCACGTATATCGGCTAAAGAAAGCCCTTTACGGCCTTAAACAAGCCCCGAGGGCATGGTACGATAAACTATCTGCATTTCTACTTGCTAATCATTTTACCAAAGGCTCTGTTGACCCGACTTTATTTATACAGACACACGGGGAAGACATTCTCATTGTACAAATATATGTGGATGATATTATTTTTGGTTCAACCCATAAAAAATATTCAAACGCTTTCGCTAAATTAATGAAACTAAACTTTGAGATGTCTATGATGGGTGAGCTGAAGTTCTTCCTAGGACTGCAGGTTCACCAATCGCCTCGTGGTATATTTCTAAGTCAGTCAAAGTATGCTCAGGAAATCCTGAAAAAAGCATGGTATGACCAGCTGTGACACCTATAATACCCCAATGTCCTCCTCATCCCCAAAGTTAGATGCTGACATACATGGGACTCCCGTTGATCCTACGAAGTATCGTAGTATGATTGGGTCGATCATGTATCTCACAGCTAGCAGACCGGATGTTGTATTTGCCACATACCTTTGCTCCCGATATCAGTCTAGACCGACTGAGCGGCATTTGTCAGCTGTAAAAAGAATCCTTAGATACATAAAGGGAACCATTAACTTGGGGATCTGGTATCCAAAGGATTCTGGCTTTGCACTTGTAGCTTTTTCAGACGCTGACCATGCAGGGTGCTTAGACACAAGCAAAAGTACATCAGGGGGAGTTCAATTCTTGGGTGACAAGCTCGTCTCTTGGCAATCAAAGAAACAAGACTGCACATCATTATCATCAACAGAATCTGAATATGTAGCCATGTCTGCCTGCTGTGCTCAAGTCATTTGGATGCGATCACAACTGATGGACTACGGATACGTCTTCAACAAGATTCCTATGTACTGTGATTCCAAGAGTGCCATCGCTATTTCATGCAACACCGTGCAGCATTCCAAGTCAAAGCATATTGATCTTCGATACCATTTCATCAAGGAACACGTGGAAAAGGGTACTGTTGAATTGTATTTTGTGGGAACTGAACACCAACTAGCGGATCTGTTCACAAAAGCCTTGCCCCATGCAAGATTTGTGGATCTGGTTCACCGGATTGGTATGAGATGTTTGACTCCAAATGATTTGGAAAATTTTCTCAAAAACAATTAAATGAGTCAAACATCCAAACTATCACTGTAAATATATATTAATAAATAAATAAAAATGCAAGTACAAACCACTTTTACAACACTTTGTTCCAATTTTTTTTAACATGAAAAATATTATTTTCGAACAAGTGTTGAAGGGGAGACACAACATTTAAAATTTTTTAAACTTGTTCTTGCATGCTTTCTAAAATTGTTGCTTCATAAAGTTTTTGGTGATGTGATCATAAGATGGAAAAATAGTGTGCCCAGTTGGACAGATTTGAGACTTAAGAGTTAGTTACTTTGGTGGGATAGGACTATGAATGCATAAGTTCAAGGTTAGAGGACTAAATGTGACAATAGGGTAAAGTTTAGAAAAGTTAAATAAAACTGTCATAGATTTGACCACAGTCAAAACATCATTTACTTCTCTGACATCACACACCCTCGCATTTACTCTCTTCACCAAACACATCGAACGGGTCTCATTGAAGCTGACCATCCATTCAAGATCTAGTGAATCTGTGAGTGTTTTTACGATTGCTTCAGGATTATAACAAACGGTTTTGAAGGGTTTTGCAATCCAACGGTGGAATTTGTCTAGAATAATTGTTTTAAATCTAGGGCTTGCGCTAAATTGGGGATAATCGATTAAATGTGTTTCTGATATGATTGTTTGTACGATTAGGCTTAGTATGTTTTGATAATCATTGTATGCATGCTTAATTGTTCCCAGACTCGCATATTATTGATTCTTCTTGATTTAGGGTTTTAGAGCACGAATTGGGCAAAATCGTGTGAAAGTGTTTTGATGTAATTAATGTGTTGGCTTGTTGTTATTGTGACTTGAATTGAATGTTTGCATGTTAAGAATGTACCCAGAAACATCACAGATGTGTTTATTGATCATAAGGGTTTATGAAGAACACGCGTACACTAGCAGTTTGATTTATGCGATCTTGTGGATAAAATATGTTATAACTTGGACAAAATGCTCGGTTATGTCATAGGATTCCATTGCAAGTAGCTTGATAACATAATTTTGAGTAAACATGAAATGCGAAAAATATGGTGAAATTCGTCGTCAAAAGGTCTCGATATTTCTTGTATAAGATATTTTCGAAATTGAAATTGCTCTCGCAATTGCCATTGCTTACGCATTTGACAATTACTTTCGCAAATGAAAGTTTCTTTCGCAATCGAAACACTCTCTCGCATTTGACATATTCTTTCGCAATTGATAATCTCTTTCACAAATGACAACTTCTCCCGCAATTGTCTAATTCTCTCGTATTTGACAATTGTGTTCGAAATTGTCAATTTCTAAAGAACTTATCAATTTCCCATGGATCTGTCAAATGAAATAGAAGGTTTCCTTGTTCAAAATAAATGATCATTCATCAACTCAAGTTGAAATGTCATGCTAAAATACAGATATCATGTGCAACACTTAGTATAAACTAATTCTAACACACATATATCTTGCAAAATGGTATCTTAATGATGTTTCAGATCAATCACAATGGCTGCACAAGAACCACAAACTCTACCCATGATCACCAAAGCAGATATGTTTTCTCAAGGGTTCATGGCTAAATATGGGAAAAACAATTCAAGAGTTGTCTTTGACAAAATCAAATGTGCTGAACCAAGCTGCTTAATAGCCATTGAGATTCTCAAAAGTCATGAATGCAAAAGTATCTTGGAGAACTCAGATAGTGTTCCAGAATTGTACATCCATCAGATGTGGAGTACTATCAAGCTTGATGACCGTGACAGATTCTTTACATGCATTCTAGACAGAAAACAAGTCACAGTCACACCCGCACATCTACGCAAAGTATTATCACTACCAGGACCACCTGAAACATCAGACAGATATTGGCCTGCACCATCAGAACAAGACATTCTCAACTTTTTCATTGGCATTGGTTACGATGAACAACCCGATCTTCCACTCACAATAATCTCAAACATCAATGCAAAATCCATTCCACAACCATGGAGAACAATTTACTACATATTGATTCGATCAGTCTCAGGAAGAGATAGTGGACATGAACATCCAAGACTCTCACATGCTCAACTCTTCTGGGGTATAGTCACTAAGCACAAACTTGACTTTGCTGCTCTCATCTGGGAAGATCTGGTGTTTCAGATAAGAGCTCAATATAAGAAACCATTATCAAGAATTCCTTTCGTCCGGTACACCAAATTGCTGATAAGTCTTCTCATAGATGAGAATCATGACATTTCTCCTCGACCTCAAGACAGGGAAATGCATGTAATCAGGATGGACACAACTTTCAACTCGTTGTATTTTCCTAAAGACAGCACTCACAGGCAAGGTTTAAGACTGCTAGAGGTATTACTTACAGATGAAATCAAAGAAACTTCAGCATACATGGAATACGACAAGGCTTATGAAAAGAAACTTGTTGGAATCACCAAACTGTCTGAAGGAACGGGATCTTCCAAAACTCGTTCCAAAAGCAGTAGAGTTGGGAGTAGAACTGGGAGTGCATCAAGTGCCTTAAAGAAACAACCTCCCAGACCACTCAAGAGAAGAGTAAAGACAGCTCCTAAGCCAAAAGTTGAAGATGTTGGAATTCATGATGAATCCTCTGACTCCTCTGAAGATTCTGAATCAGAAAAGGAAGTGTTTATGGATGAGAAATTAGCTCAGTTTCAAACAGAAATTGATACGAAGAATGCAATGGTGGCTAGCAGAAGATCAATGAAAGATGATGAACAAAGAAGAGCTGATCTACAAGTTAAAACAATGAAGGAAATGGAAGAAGCAAAGAAAAAGGAGATAGCTAAGGGAACAGGAGGATCAGGAGTTATTCCCGAAGTAGCCTCAACCCATTCTAATCCTGTTAATCAACCCGGAGGGTTTGAAACTGCTACCACCACAGCTCAGTTCAATACGGTTAATCAACCCGTGAGGCCTGAGTCTGTTATACCTCAACAACCAAGCTCGGTTAATCAACCCGACTTGGAAGTTCAAACTAAGTCTGAAACGGAGAAAGAAATAATTCTTACAGATCATGAAATTTCAGACTCTATGTTTGAGGACATCCCAAAAGAAACACAACATCAAGATGACAATGATGATTGGGACAACTCTGAAGAGGAACGGGAAATTACTGGGAAGAAGTCTACAGATGCTGCCAATGAACTAGAGGTAGAAACTGAAGAAGAATTGAAGAGGAAAGAAGAAGCTGAAAGAAAACACAAAGAAGATGAAGAAGCTGATAATTACATTATCACCCCACCTCATCATACTATGGATGTTGATGAACCTCTACAACAACAACCAAGAGCTCAAACTCCTCCAGTTCCTTCTCCCAAACCCATAACACCTTCTGAGTCACCTCCCCACACTCCAAGACCTCCATCATCATCTCCAAAGGACTCTCCTCCCAACTCTGAACCAAAAGACTCTACAACCAACTTTGAAGAACCAATTTCATCACTCACTCCATCACCAAAAGCAAAGCCAACATTGGCTGAAAGCATAAAAGCAGTCATAAAAGGTAAGTATGTGAGAAAGATTGCCAATGTCACTAGAATTGAAGTCCTCTCACCCCTTGCCAAGAAACTTAAGAAAGCAGCCAAACTATTTCAAGCTCAGAAAGAGTCCAAGCTAAGAGAACAAATGACTGAGATGTAAACCTTATTCAAAAACCTGTCTGCACAGGTGGAAGAGATGCAGCAAACCAAGAAGAAGATGGATGAGTTCCTTGCTTATAATATCGAAGATAAACTCAAAAATAAAACAAGGCATTATGTCAAGAAATATTTTCCTGATCTTCAGAAAAATATTAATGAGCACATCGATGCACAGCTTGAAAACAAAATCAAAGAAGTCATCGCTTCTACTCCACAATCCAAACCAATTCAAGATCTCAGCACTGAAGAAATCGAACTCGTGCTTCTCGACAGACTCTTCGCTATCATATCTCCTTCTCAAGAAGAAATCAACCTTATCACAACTCTTCAGGCACATATTGAGAAGAAATCTAGCAAGGCCGCTACTGATAAGGGAAAACGAATTCGTGACGAGGACGATGAAGACCAAGACCCAAACCCTACATCAAAGAAACACAAAAGCGGGTCTGGGATTCACATACAGGAGCCAACAGGAAACACCACATCATCTCTACCTCCAAAGAATCAAGATTCTGGTCCAACTGCAACAGAGCATCACTTTGAGCATTTCACGGCTAAAGATATGGATTTTCAACCACAACCTGATCAACCTCTCTCACCACCAAAACCATCACCAAAGTCAAAATCTTCAAACAGCAAGAAAGATTCCAAAGAACCGGCTGTAGTCACATGGCTGGATACAGATGAAGATATGCAAGGTAATGACTGGTTTGATCATCTTGCAAGTGCTCAGATCCACGAAGACGAAGCTTCCAAACTTGAAGATAGCACGTTTGAATTTACACATAAAATCAAACATGCTCTACACATCAAGAAGGTGACAAAAAGAGAACTTCGTCGGATTAAAAATGATGCCTTCCTTCTTCTAAAAGATAAATCCGCAAGCGCAGATGAGTTAGAGTATCACCTTGAAAACATTGCTCGTGCAATGTCAAGTGAATTCGAATGGACAAATCCAGACGTATTCAGGGAAGATGGCCGTGACTCCAAGAACCGTCCATATATCACAGACTGGACAAAGCCACTACCCGTGATCAGACAATATCATGGAACTTCACAAATGCCTTTCACATTCTTTTTCAATCAAGATCTCGAACTACTCGTGCATGGAGCTTCCAGCAAGACCAAATATGCCACCTCAATCACATTTACTCCTGCTGCAACCTACCACAATCCTGGCATTGAGGAAACTGCAAGACACCACAATATCTTCATCAAACATCAAGTGAAATATGATCGTGACGCTGAGCTTGGAATTTACCACTGGCCTGACAAAAGAAAGACGTGGTACAAGTATAAACTCAGCCTAACATCTCATGAAAAGGTGCTCAGTAATCTACGCATCAAGGCAGTGATTAGTGTTAAGGTATCACAAAAGTATGACTACACATTCATATCTGAGATCATTGTCCGTAGACAAGACGGCTTGCTCTACACATTCACAGAAGCAGACTTTCCAGACCTCAGTCTCAATGATATTGAAGACATGTATCTCATGAAAGTGCAAGGAAAGCTGAATCATCTCAACACCGATCTTCTATATGCTTTTAGCACGGCTATATGTTATTTCATAAGAAGAACGGTTATCAAAGAGCGTGTTGAGGATTATCAGCTCGGAGTGGAAAGTTATCAAAAAAATCTTAATCTTGAGGTGCCTATGTTTCATCTTGCTGATAACAAAGATTCTCAATACATGATGAAGAACGACCCAATGTTCGGTTTCATCTACAGAAGTGCAACATCAACAAACCGTTTCTTGGCATTCAATGAAGTTCACAAGTTCTGTGATGAGACACTCAAAAGCGTACGTGATGGGTTAGTTCTTAGAGTTCATGATCATAAACTGGATAAAAGTAAGAGATGGAATAATCCTCAGCTGAGGCAAGTGAAGAATTTTATATAGAAGATAGAAGAGAGGCTCTACCACAGAGATCAGATGAGGAGGCTCGAGACCTATGTTGGCGGTCGTCCACCATTTCCCATAAGGCTATTTTAGAGGACAGACCCAAAATTCACCACATTTGGAAAAGGCGGTTGATGTAAGAAGTTGATTTCAATAATTTCATCATTCTTTCCCATTATTATCATATTATGACTGTGACTTCACGGCTTGTGCACACATACCAGTGTACAACCCGGACCCTAAAGAAAGGACCCTGAGGTACGCTTCAGTGCCTCAATCCTGATCAAAGGAGCGAAAGCTTCTTTCTTAGGAGTAGAATTAAACCGGAATGTTTTCTAAGTTTTTAAAACATTCTGCTCATAAGGACAAGTATTCCCTCGTCCAGGGGGCGTATTTGAAAAAATAATCTTTGTTCATAGAAACAAATGTTCTTGAAATTCTTCCCTAAAACTCAAAAACAACATATTTTAATCATAAAGTTTTTCAAAAACATCATGAGTATGCTATTTTTGAGGGGGAGAAGTAAAAGATGATTAAAATATGGTGTCTCAATTACTGGAATCTCACAAGTGCTCAAACTCAGAATTGACCCTCGAATTGACGGTAGGAAAAGTCAGTAGTCGAAAGGACATGTCCCGGACGGGTAATAATTTCAAACCAGTTCATCTGGTGATGTAAGCGTGTCTCGTAAAGGACGTGTCTGAGTAGAATGTACCAATTTCGAGCGATTTTCCTTGAATGTGATCTGGACGGGTAATAATTTCAAGCTAGTTTACTAGTGATGTAAGCGTGTCTCGCGATGATCATGTTCATTGAAAATCAATCAATTCAAAAGTGCCAACTCTTCCCGACATGTGCAAATTCCAAATTAATTACTTATGAGCACATGTTAAGGGGGAGTCCTTCAGAAAAAAACACAAAACTCTCAAGGTGTCAATAAAACGTTTTTACAATCATTGACACTTTGAGAGATTTTCAAAGGTTTTGGTAAATGGCATCAGCATAGGATAGTCATGGAGTAATAAGGTGACTAAGGTTTAGGAAAACCGTCCTATGATTCGCCAGAGCCGGAGGGATCTACCCAAGGACAATTCCCATAGTTTAGAACTAGAAAGTCCTAGGTATGATACAAAACAGGAGAAATGGAATGAAAGGAGAAAGAAGGGGTTGAAGAATGAAAAAGAAAATCAAAGAAAAGGGTGAAAAGAAATAGCCCTCCATTTGTTAAACCTTAGGGCAGACACCGGGTTCAATACATAATCTACTGGTTGACTGAGCATCACCGGTATTGAAGAATAAAGACGTCATGGACCCAGTGACGCACTGCACTAAACCTTCTAAGCCACTCAGGTGTCTCTCAAAAGACACTTGTTTCATTCTCACGGAGGACCCTTCATCATCTATCGACCTCTCACTACGAGGGTGTTGATATTGAAAAGGAGGCACTCTGCTCCAGCCTCCGACGACCAAACAAATGTGCACTAATTGAGTCTAGAGCCATGAGATTCATCAAAGATCTCTTAGGAACACCTAGTATTACACTGTTTTTCTACATCATGGGCAGCAGTTGTATAATTAGGATGAGTCCTTCGCAGATCTTAGCAATCTGCCAAGAACATTCATGAGAAAAGTGACAATTGTGATTATCAATGATTGAATGGAAATCCTGCCAGGGTCAACATCAAACAGCCCTGATAGCAGGTCACTTCGATAACTCCTTGTGGGTTATGCATAGTGTTTGCTCCAAACGGTCTACAGTCGTAGGGTGATCTCCAGCGACTCACTGAATCGTGGGTGCACTTAGGTGTGTCCGTGTTATCCCTTTCGGGGGAATCCGGTTCAGAACGGCTTGGGTTAGGATTTAAGAAAGTCTTCACACTATGCTGTTGACAATCTCGAGTCTGAGCCTGTAAGTGCCGATTGGTTCGTGTTGCTGCTGCTGCTACTGCGGAGGATCATGAAGAACTGGAGCTCTACCACCAAGACTTCATCTTGCTCATATTTCGAAGGTGTGTTCTCACCAAACACTCAGAAACAACAAAAGTTCAACAAATGATAAAGTAAAGTCAAACGTTCAAGTACTACAACCTTTCTCAAGTTAAAGATTGAAAAGTGAGAACATACTGCAGAACAATAGTCAAAGACATATGAGCTGGATGGAGAAGACGAGAAGACGTTGGAGATTGGCAGATCGAGACAACATCATATCATCTTAGAACAAGAACAAAGAAACAAAGATTATCAAGACGTCAGAAGCCAAAGATGCAAAGATGACGTGGCGCAACATTTATGACCAAGACTTAGGGGAAGATTGTTAGGAACACGTTTCGCAATTCATTCAATTCTTTTTCATTTGCGAAGAATGTTGCGTATAGGGCTTTATGTTTAGTTTAATGGTGCGGTCCATTAGAAGCCCATGGACCACCCATCTTATTGTAATTACTTCTAGAAGCACCTAAGCACATGGTTGCCCTAATGTGTTGCCTATAAATAGAAGGCTTAGGTGCTCATTCTCATTGTTGGTGTTCATGTGTTATGCGTAAGCTATGCTCGAATGTTTAATGAACTGAATTCCTTCCACTTCTCTTCTCTTATCATCTTATTCTCTTATTCTCTATTAGCTTAATAGCTTATTTCTCCTTATCGTAGCTTATTATATTTAGAGTAGTAGTTAACGTGTGATTCATGTGTGTGTTCAAGTAAAAGAGGACCTACACTAAGTTTTCATGGAGGGCTATTTCTTTTCACCCTTTCATAAACTTTTCTTTTTCATTCTTCAGCCCCTTCTTTCCCATTCTCATTTATTGCTTTTTTCAATCTTACCTAAGGACTTCTAGTTCTAATCTATTGCAATTGTCCTTGGGTAGATCACTACGGCTCTGGCGGATCATAAGATATAAACCTAACCATAATCACCTTATTACTCCATGATTATCCTAGATTTATTGATCACTTGCCATAAAACCTTTTGTGAAAATCTCTCAAAGTGTTTATGAGTAAAACACATTTTGTTTACACTTCGAGAGTTTTGCATTTTCTGAAATACTCCCCCTACACATATGCTTATGTATTTAAAAATAAGTTTGCACATGGTGGGTAGAGTTTGCACATTTTGAATTGATCGATTTTCAGTGAACATGACCGTTGTGAAACACGTTTACATCACTAGTTAGACTAGCTTGAAATTATTACCCGTCCTGTTCATATTCAAAGAGAATCTCTCGAATTGGTACATTCTACTTAGACAAGTCCTTTGCGAGACACGTTTACATCACTGGTTAAACCAACTTGAAATTATTACCCGTCCCAAACAAGTCTTTTCGATTACTGACATTTAGCTTTCGTCAATTCGAGGGTTTATTCTGAGTCGAGCTCTTTTTGAGATTCAATCTACGATCTTTAAACATTTTGATCACATTTTAATCACGTCTTTTCTCCCTCAAAAATAGCATGTCGTGATATTTTTTATATCAACTGATTAAAAGAAAGCTTTTTGGAGAGATAGACGGGTCTGTTTTAGCATGAATTTGGAATATTTTGTTTTTTTTAATACTCCCCCTTAAATAAAGCATGTTTTTAAACATAAAGTTTAAATTTAATTTTAAGGGTATAGAGGGAGTTATTCTGAGCACAGAATAATTTGAAAGATTTTGAACGACCTAAAGTGTCGTTTTAAAAGTACATCGTTTGATTTCATAAAATGTTCAGAGTTTACAAAAGATAGGTCCCAAAAGATTTGTCAAGTTGCGGAAATAAGTTTGTTATCAACCAAATGGTAGTTTAAGTGCATAAAAATACAAGTGAGACGCTGTAAAACCCCAAAATTTATATAATCTGAAATGACAAAAATGCCCTCAAATTTAAAATTTTAAGAACTTATGAAAATTTGTAAGTAACATCATTATTTGTATCTTAACCTAAAATGATTACGACTTATGTTATGTAACGAATTAAGCTACCAATTAAAACTTTATATTCTAAATAAGTGTACAAAAATAAAATCTCTACATCTCACTACACTAGTCGATTCCTAATATGACACATATCTTAAAATTTTCGGCTATGTATAAAAAAAAAAGAAAAAAGAAAAGAGAAGAAGATAAGAACATGTTAATTTGGAATATTTGTTCATTCCCTAAAATCTTGGCATTCCTTATTTGTTTCCCAATCAACCACACGGTATTTTTTTTTCTTTTCCCATAACCGATCTTGAAAACCCTAAATATCTCTCACTCAAAAAAATTCGGTTCTTTCTTGCTACTCCATTCGATCCATACAGCAGCCAAGGAAGGATTATTGGTGTGTTCTTGTTCTAGTGTATCCAAGGTAATCATGCCCACATCTTGTTCAATCCATTCGATCCTTAACAAACCCTAATTTGACTTTTTTTTGTGTTCTTGTTGTGTGTTTCTGCTGTACGAACCAAGAAGGAGAAAAAGGAGGAGTTGGTGATTCGTGTATTCGTGTTCTTGTGTTCTTCGATCACGCTACGAGGGTATTGTACCATCCTCTTGTTGATTCTTGTGTGTTCTTATGGTCCTTGTCGAGTTTTGATGTCACATATGATGATAAGAGTGTTATCATGAAATGATGAATTCAAGCCCTAATTACGAATCAAATATGTTAATGAATCTAAAATTAAATGGTTTTGATTATGTTAAGACTTGATATGGATCGACCTAAATATGCTATGAACTCATCTATAATCGTTATGTGTCAAGAATTAAAGATTAGAATGTTAAAACCCTAAATATTTGCATGAAGACGTAGAACTGCTACTGATCTGGAAAAAGGTCCAACTTAAATCGAATGTAACTAATTGATGTGAATGTGTTTTTTGGGTATTTTCAGAGTCTAAAACTAAGTTCAATGAAATAGCTACCAGGGAAAATTAATTTTGTAATTTTTGGAGGCCTGGAAGGTTACTTTTTGATTTTTGGAAAATTATGTGTCTAATCGGATTTGTAGGTCTGGAAAATTAGTCTGTGTTTATGATTTTTAATTTTCAAACCGTGTCGAGTTAGAAGGTGACCTTTAAACTAAGTCATATTCTATATGTCTAATAATAACTGGAATTTTTATATATTTTTTTGAATTTTTATGAAGGGGTGAAGAATTACAAACTTTTCGTATGTTAAAACTGATTAGAAATCTGGACGACTTGGAATAAAGGATTTTTGAACTATAGTTATACTGAATAATAAATTCTGGAAAAATTAGGGTAAATTATTAAGATATCTGAACACCTGTATAAATTTTTGGGAATTTTATCTCTGAGTTCTTATAAGGATTAAAAATCGGGGAAAACAGTACTAAATTGAGTGTAAAATCTGTGAGAAGTGTAAAGTTGTTAAAAGAGTGTTATGTGTTTATTTTATAAACTAAAGGGTGTAAATGGTTATTTTACTAAAACTAAAGGACTTAACTCGTAAAAACCTGTAACTTGGATATATTTACACTTTAGACCCTAATCTTATCATAATGACACTTTAAACCCTAAATTTGTGATAATTACATATTGAACCCTAAAATTATGAAAACTACATTATGAACCCAAAACTTATGTAAATGACATTATGAACATTAAACTATAAATATGGTTATCTTTAGTACTTTGATTTGATAAACGGGAATGTTAATAACTAATATTTACTAAATATGGAAACTTGCCATTTTTGGAAAAATTACTAATTATGGAAACCTGCTAATTATGGAAAGTTACCTAAAATGGAAAGAAAACTAAAATGAAACCTATACGATTATGAAACTATGAACTTATAAGAAAACTTATGATTATGTAGATTGGGTGAAGAAGGAGTGACCTTCTGCTTCTTTTGATTTCATTTGCTTTCGTTGTGTGCTGTGTTAAGGTACAGATATTTCTTTCCCTTCTCAGTAGGGATACTTTCTTTCGATCCTAAGCCATTGCTATGTTTCCCTTATTTGATTCATGACATTCATTGTATGTTTGTCATTCTTATGATCCTCTCTGACATTTATTTAAATGTCTCTGCTATGCTATGCTTATTTGTTTGCCATGCTTATTGAGTTACTTTTTGTTTCTCTTGCTATGTTAGATTTTGATTATGTATGATATGATGTTCCGTGCCTGAGCTTAACTAGTTCTAGAGGTACTAGGACCATGTCTAGGATGGCACCCTAGTCATGACACCCCCGTAGAGGTGTGATAGATCTACGGCGTTCCCCCTATGTATATGTATTTATCGCGATTTCACTATTGGCCAACCTTTTATGTGTGCTTAGTCTAGAGCTGACACACATACTTATGTTAGGGAGCGTATGGATGCATCCTAGGTTTTATGAATATGTATGTATGGTGACCAGGTGGTGTGTGGCTTGCACTCATTCTCACACTTTTATGATTACTTAGAGGTCTCCCCTCTTCGTATACTTATATGTGCTCTAGATTTGATTTGACGGATTATGTATGGAGTTCTTATGGCACATCTTTATATGAACCCTCCTTTCTTTGTTTTCATTTCATTTCTTGATTCATTTGTTATTCAGTTCTCATGCACTCTTGATTCTTAGTTCTCTTTAAAATTCGTATGACTTTCATGATTATACTTTTCGTTCGTATTCTGATTTTCTTCGTTGCTTATGCTTATTACCTTATGTTATGCTTTGTATGTATATCTGTTCACTGGGCTTTTTAAGCTCAGCCACATTTCTTTTCTTGCGGCAGGTTTTAGTAGGAAGCTGGGTATGAGTGGTGAGTGTCTTTGACTTAGAAGCCATTCCGGATTAGAGACGACTAGAAGATATTATTTATAGACTTAGTATTTATTGTAATTTCCATTGTAATCTTGTATCTTCAGATTTTTCCCTTGTAACCATTGAAATTCACTTTGTATTATTTATGTCATATGCTTGTGTTTGCTTTGAAATGTCACCATAACGTAATACTTCTACCCTTATCGGGTTGGGGTGTTACAGACGCGTCGTCGCCGCGACTCTATGATAGGTCCTCATGCAGGCCATGATGTGAACGCCTTAATTACCTGAAAATACATTGCTAAAAACGGTCAACAAAAATGTTGGTGAGAATCATAGGTTTATGTAAATGATAAGTATGTATGGTAACCACAAGTATAAATTTGTGTATGGCCAAAATGCCATATGAAAATGATATAATTGCTATAAGCTCATGACCCCGAAGCTAGACTGATTATGTATGCCCCACCAGTTGGATCTACCAACCCGGATGGAGGAGTCACCCTCAATAGATTTATTCACTCACTCTCGCTCACTCCGTAATTAACGGTTCATGATAAATAAAAGGGGTCTTTAACTTGGCAATGCGGTAACTTAAGCAATGTAAATGAATTTAACATACTTGGGCTCGTAATAAAATGTTGTTCAATGTATTCTCCCCCGTAGGTTTGAAATGAAATATTAACTTGAAAAACGGGGCTATGAAAACTTACCTAATAGAACTGATATGATAATGGCAAAAGTGTACTGAAATGAGGCTCGGTAAGACTAACCGCAACCTAAATATGAATGATGTGCCTTAGATCATGAAATGATGTCGTGTATACATTTTATGAAGGTTATATCACCCGTGTACGTTTGTTTGTGATTTTGAAAGAAAATAATGTCACTAGACATTCTTTAACAATAGTCTGAAATATAACATTTTTGGACTTTTAGTGAGTGTGTATCATAACTACGATATGAATGTTTCAATGATAAATATTTGGAAAAGTCTTCGACTCGACTAAAGTACGTATTTAAAATACTACAACTTCTGTGTATTATATTTCATCCAAAACCACACCCAAAGTGCTTAAAATCCATATCTAAGAATAATTTCAGGTTGCAATTCCCTATATGAAATGCTGTCAAAATAATGGTTTATATAGTTAACTTCGTTATGTCATAACTTCTTCGCTATAGCTGGTTTTTAAAGTTCTACCTATCCCCGCGGAGGTATTTAAGTGTACTAACATATTTTGAAGTCTCGGGGACTTGGTTTATCTTTATAAAGTTTGGTTTTACTATGGTAAAAATACTGACAACTTCTATTATTTACTGAAAATGGCTATTAGAAATATATATATAGAAATATTCGTATCTCCTTCGTTATAAACCCGTTTATACCTATTCAAATGGCCACATTCTCGTTATAAAATCTATTTTATATTTCAATGAGAAAATCTTGTAAGATAATATATTTTTCTGAAAATTAGAAATTTGGGCAGCGCTTCCGCGCACTTTTTAGAAATCCATTTCCTAAACTAATTCGCTTGTAATATCAACACCAAACTAACCTATATTCCTCCACCAACTTCTTCCACAATTTTTATATATTCTAAATGGCCATATTAATATGATAAAAGTGTAGATCTAGTAAAAATGACTAAAAATGTATTAAAACAAATATAGACTTTTATTAACTCATAAAACAATTATAGACTTTTATTAACTCATAACTAGCAATAAACTTTAATATTTTCACTTGTTTTATTAGTAAAATTCACAAACATAAGCATAGGTGATATATGTGGTGTAATGTGTTTAAATGAACATTTAAACTAAATAATGCATAAACTTGTATAACAAATGTAGAAAATACATAATGAAGGTATAAAATTTATTTTTATACTTACTTGATATTAGGAAAGTTTAGAAAATAATATGAACAATAGATCCCAAACGATAACTCCAAATCGGTTTGTATGTAATTATAACTTGAAACTGATCGGGAAACACTTGAAATTGATGAAAAACGAATCTTCTTTTCTTCTTTAAGATGGATCGAGCACAAGATGAGAGCAAAGAAAGTTTTCTATTAAAAATTGCAAGTATTAAAATGTGTGCTAGCGATTTTTTATATATAGTGGAAATAATGGCGTTCTTGTAAATAAATGAAAGGGTACTTTGGTAATTTCCTTGACTTTTGAAAATATTTAGATGTTTTTGAGAAAATATCTAGATATTTAGGTTAGATATATATTAGAAATATTGGGCATATTGTTCATGCATAAAAATCGTGTAAAAGCGTTTATATTGATTTAATAAATATAAACAAATAAAAATGTAGACACATGCAAGACCTAAAATGAAAATGATGATACTGATGATATGTAGACTAACTCTAGTCTATATGATATGTTCTCAATGATGTTCCATGAATACGCAGCTTAACCCTTACGGTTACGCGAATTTGATACTCGTAAACCTAGTTTAAGAAATGATGAATAATAATCATGAATAGTGATTTTCCTCTAGGAATGAATAGTGTTTCATGAATAGTAAAATTTTTGATAACGTTTCAAAGTCACAAACTGACTTCAAAAATGATGAATAGTAATTTGTGAATAGTAAATTCTCGTGATAAATAGTAAAATTTCAAAGTTTGGATAATGATTTGAAATTACGATTTGTCACAAATAAGCAAACAGCAAAATGAATATCGGGTCGACTAGCAGTTAGGTACATGAGAGAACCAATCATGCTCCAATATTTCTTTGGATCAATGGGTTTCCCAAATAAATCAGCACCTATTTTTGGTGAAGTGACCATTGGAGCACCACCAGAGTCACAATTATCCATACCATGTTTTTTCAAAATCTCAATAGTATATTTAGCTTGATTAATAAAAATACCACGAGGGGATTGGTGTATTTGTAAACCAAGAAAGAATTTTAGTTCCCCCATCATGGACATTTCAAATTTGCTTATCATGAGATTTTCAAAATGTTTTGAATGTTTCGGATTAGTGGACCCAAAAATAATGTCGTCCACGTAAATTTGAACAATCAAAATGTCATCTTTGATTTTTCTTGTAAACAAGGTTGAATCAACTGTTCCTTTGGTGAAATTATTTTTGATCAGGAAAGATGATAGTTCGTCATACCACGCTCTTGGAGCTTGTTTTAAACCATAGATGGCTTTCTTTAGCATGTAGACGTAGTATGGATGTTCTTTGTCAATGAATCCTTCTGGCAGACTCACATACGCTTCTTCTTTCAGAGTTCCATTCAAGAATGCTGTCTTGATGTCCATTTGATAGACAGTGATGTTTTTGTGAGCTGCATAGGCTAAGAAAATCCTGACTGCCTCAAGTCTTGCTACTAGCGTGAATGACTCTTCGAAATCTATCCCTTCTTCCTGTCTAAATCCTTTAACCACTAGACGAGCTTTGTTGTGAATCACAGTCATTTCTTCATCCTTCTTGTTTTTCCATAACCACTTTAGATCAATGAAA
Organism: Artemisia tridentata subsp. tridentata; assembly: GCA_021014915.2. Lineage (NCBI taxonomy): Eukaryota > Viridiplantae > Streptophyta > Magnoliopsida > Asterales > Asteraceae > Artemisia > Artemisia tridentata. The sequence continues at coordinate 235,431,605 of CP139502.1, read as the reverse complement.
AGTTTGTCAATTGGTCTTGGAACTAATTCCCATGTGTCATGTAACTTGTATTGGAGAAGTTCTTCCTGCATCGCTTCAATCCATGCATTGTCTGTCATCGCCTCCCGAATGTTCTTTGGTTCTTTTAAGCTAACTGAGCAAACGTAGATGCACATATCAGGGTCGGTGGCAAGTTGTTTTCTCATCTGAACTGGCCTTGAAGGTTCACCAATTACTTGTTCTATTGGATGGTCTTTAGTCCACTTGAGTGTAGAAGGGTACCTTGGATTTAACGTATGTGTGTTAGATAGTTCTTGTAACCGTGAAGATGATTCAGCAGAGTCCGTTGCAAACGGGTTTTCGAACACCTCTTCTTCTAACACATCATCATTTTGTGTTTGTTCTTCTTGAAATGGTGTATTTTGATTTTGCTCATCAACTCTTGGTAGAACAGTTTCTAGAATTGGATTTTCAGTAGTAGATGTAGATGACGTTGAGCGAGTTGGTGCGTTAGCTTCGATTGTTGTTGTTGCATCTTGTGGTGGTGGTGGTGGTGGTTGATGGTTTTGAGTGGGTGCAATGGAATGTTGTTGAGATGCATTTGTCAAAGTTCCTCCATAGTATTCATCATACATGAACTCGAAGAAATTTTCTAGATCTTGTTCTGAAGGTTTTTCAGTGTTAGTTGACTGAGCTCCTTGAGGTACGAGTCCTGAACTAATATGTCCAGAAGTATGAACGTTTTGTGCGGGTCCTAATCTGTTATGATTAGAAGTCATCAGGTTAAGCGCGGGTTCTAGAGCGAGTCTCTCAGAAGCCATTTCTGAAATCTCGTCAAACTTCACATTCATCGTCTCCATTATCCTTTTAGTTCTTTTGTTATACACCCGGAATGCCCTCGAGTTTTTTGAATAACAAATGAAGACTCCAATATCACCCTTAGCTTTCAGCTTCCCCAAATCTTTTCTGTCGTTTGTTGGATAGCACAAAGCGCCAAACACGTGAAGGTAAGAGATATCGGGTTTTCTGTTGTTCACTAGCTCAAATGGGGTTTTATAGAATCTTGGATGGATTAGGGAACGGTTCTGAGTGAAACAAGCAGTGGCAACAACATCAGCCCATAAGAATAATGGTGCACTAGAATAAATCAGATCGTGCGAGCAGCTTCCACAAGAGTTCTGTTTCTTCTTTCAACTACCCCGTTCTGCTGTGGAGTTCTGACAATTCATGTCTGATGTGTAATTCCAGCATCTTCAAAATAGGTTCTTAACTCCTGATTTGTGAATTCTGTGCCATTATCTGTTCTACAATCCTTACTGGAGCTTGAAGTAGGACTTGAATTCGCTTCAGAAAGGTGATGATGATGCTTGGTGCTTCGTCTTTTGATCTCAAAAACTTTACCCATGTATATCTTGAATAATCATCGACGATAACAAGAATATACTTCTTCCCATTTATGCTTTCAACTCTCATTGGGCCACATAAATCCATGTGCAGCATATGTAGCTTATCTACCAAACTGGGTACGGTTTTAGGTTTATATGTTCGCCTTTTGCTTTTTCCTTGTTCACAGGATAGACATAGATGATCTATGGTGTATTTGAACTTGGGAAGTTCGTTGACGATGTTGTCTTTGGCTAGCTTGTTGATGATGTCAAAGTTAAGATAGGATAATCTTCTATGCTACAGCCAGGACTTTGTTTCGCAAGCTCCTGTCGTAAGACAAATTGGTGATGAAGAGGCCATTTGGTTGATGTCAATAGCATATAGATTGGTACCACGATTCCCAGTTAAGAGATCATCTCAAACCAAATTTCTAACGAAGCAAGTGTTTCTCCTAAATGCAACCTCTAGATCTGCATCACAAAACTGTCCGACTGAAAACAAATTGTGTCCTAACCCTTCGACATAGTAAACTCGAGTGATCAAGTAATTTCCAAACTGAAGATCTCCATAACCCAGAATAGCTGCTACATGATCATTTCCAAAGCGTAAAGTTCCCATGAACTTCCATACGAAGTTGATCAGCAGCTTTAGATTCCCGGTCATGTGCTTGGAGCAACCCGAGTCGACAATCCAAAGACATATTTCGATAACCTGCGAAGAACAGAAGATTTTGCATTTGGAAACAGTTTAACATTTGGTTCCATGGGGTTAGAGGTAACATCTGAATCACACTTATAGAAGGTTTCTACTGGTTCTTTTGAAACCGCTTTTAATTTGCCATTCTCGAGTATGAACTCTCTACCCGTGGGTTTCCATACATACAACTTAAGATATTTCCAAGGCAATTGACTACTAGTGGTTGACCTATATCCTGCAATTAGTCTTTTAACATATCTAGATCTAGCACTAGTTCCTTGAGGAACAACTTTCTATTCAAGCATAGCATTCACATTCACATTCTTAGAAACATTATCATCACAAACATTATTAGATAAAGATTTCTTGCACATTAAACAAACAGAGTCATTACATGCACTAGAAACAATACTTTTAACATTACATCCAGATGACATATGTTTCTTATTAGAAGTCGATAAATTCCTAGGGTGTTCTTCTACTTCTTTCACTTTATTCTTGCATCTACTCTTAGAGACAAGCGAGACTCTATTGTTCCTTGTTTTGCTCCTAGGTTGTAGTCTGCTGCTCTTAGAGGTGCTTTCTATTCCTGTAGAAGATAAGGCACACACATTAGGATTTATGTTGTTATCTTTTGAAGTTGTTTTAGCATTCCTAGACTTTTGTGGATTATCTTTTACACTCTTGTCTATAGCCCTATATGTTTGAGATGTTGAGGTAGACGCAATAGTGGGACTAATCCTATAAAGACTAGGTGCTATCACATTTGATGTTTCGACAATCGCTTTTCCCTTTTCTTTTTCATTTGGCTTGGCCAAGGGTGTTGGAGTGACTAGTTTTGTCAAAGCATTTATCACATCAACTTTTGGAACAGATTGAGAAATTGACATTTTTAGTTTAACAACCGGTTTATCCGAAGTCGATGGTTTTACAAACTCAGTTTTCTCACCCTTCCCTTGTTGACTTTTTAGCTGAGACCTCAAAAGATCATTTTGCTCTTTCATGTTCTTGTAGACACGCTCATACGACAATTTGTCATACTTGCATTCCTCTGTTTTTCGATCAAGTTGTTTAAAATATGATATATTTTCTTTTTCAAGATTAATAAGTGCATTTTCATATTTTAAAACAATTGCAGAAGTCTCAGCTCGAAGTCTTTCATCGTCTTCAACAGAATATGTTTGTAAAATGATGGACATAATATCGGTCGATAAAGCTGCTTCGAAGAAATAATCGTTGTGGTTTTCCAAAACTTTGATGTATTCAATGTTTTCATTAGCTTCCTTAACCAGGGATTTGTGTTCCTTGACAAATTCGGCTGTTTCTTTTAAAATTGCTTGTTCAACATGAATTACTCTCGCATGAATTCCATTTAGTGGAGTAGTAATTTCTGTTTCAAACACCTTTTTCATTTCAGCATGAAAAATTAAATGCCAGTTGTTGATACTAATATTTGTTTTGGATGCAACAATACTTTGAAGCGTTTCAACTCTCTTTTTAAGATCATCCAAATATCTTCTAGCATCACTTGTGTTAAAAGTTTTGCTTGAGGACATTTGTTCTACGTTTGAAAGATTTTTAGAAACAACTTTTTGGTTTGTCAAAACAAATGGTTTCTTGAAAACCTTTGGTGTTTGTTTTTGTTAAACAAAGTTGACTCCAGAAAGTATGTTAAGTTTGTTATAATCAATTGGTTTAATTTCTGGGTTCTTTTGTTTCATTTTGATTCTACTCTCTTCTTCAAGCTCAATCATTTCATCAGAATCCCGAACAGCTGGAGGATCATGTTTAGCAAATATCACATTACCATTGTACAATACATTATGTTCTTTCTGAGCTTTCTTGAGAGTATAAGGGTTTTCAAAACCGATAGCCATTTTCTTCATTGTGTACAAAAGCGGGTTTGGATCTTTAATTAGCATATGAATTGTTTGAGCAGAATGACCAGTTTTTACAAGCAAATCTGCCAACTTTTTAATAGTTGTTTCTCAATGATTTCATCAAGAAGATCATTATCTCATTTTGAAAAATCTGCTTTCAACTGTTTCTTTTCTTTTTCAAGGTCAGAACAAGTTGATTTTTGTTTAGAAAGTTGGTTTTTCAATTCTAAAATTTCCGTGTTTAAGGATTTTATTTTCATGTTTAAGTTCACATCAAGTGTGTCAAACTTGATTTGCAATTGTTTTTCTCTTAAAACGGAGTTTTTATAACCAGTTTCTAATTCTGACTATCGTTTTTGATGAAATTTAAAAGCTTTTTCATTTTTCTTATACCTCTCAAGCTCAGCGGTCATTTTCTCATTCGCGGCCTTAACATCGCGATTGACCTTTTTAACTCTCTCTATCTCAATACTAAAATTATTCAATAATGATTCAAATAGAGCACGTGCTTCCTCATCATTCTCAGCATGCTGTGACTCAAAGCCTCCATTAGGATTCATATTTTGAGTTGCCAAATCAATATTGCTACTGCTTGGCGTGTCCATGTATGTTTCATAATAGGGTGTTGGTGTCTCAGGATGTTGTTCCTCATGAGGCGACATATCAAATATTTCATTATTGTGGCATGTAGTGAATGATGGTACCTCAGAGACTGTATTGGTGTCATACACAAGAGGTGTCTCAGAATCCGTATCATACTTAGCCTCCTGAAGATTTTCCATGAATATGCAGTTTGCATCAATATCTTTAATGTCTTCCATATCATCCATGAGAGCCATAAATTCATTTTCTTCTGCATTCAACTGAAACCCTGCCGATTCTTTTGTGCCAACAGCACTGCTTTCTGCAGCTAAGCTAGATCTTTCTTTTTCAGCTTGGTGGGACAGTTCCTTACCATGTGACCGACTCCCTAACAGTTGAAACACTTTACTAGATTACCCTGATTCACATTTCTGAAATTCCCAGCAACTGGAGCAGCAACATTACCAATCTGATTACCCACTGTCTGATTCCCAACATTCTGACCCCTCTGATTTCCAACAACTTGACCCATCTGATTCCCTGCTTACAAACTCTTGGTCCACGAATTGTATGTGGATCTCTAAGTAGCCTTGAATACCTAGTAGATGGTTGGGATAAATCCAAACCAGTCTAAGTGAGAAACCCTTAATGATTGTTAATGTTAATGCGGAAACTTAACAAGAACAATGAAGAAAACACACAGAGATAACACTAACATCGTATATTACTTTTTAATCACAATAGTGAAACTCGTACAACTCTCTTTTCAAAACTAACAATCTTAGGGATCCTTTTATAACACAAGGAAACCCTAATGCTAACCGACTAAAAAGATATTCACGAATCTTCTATAAAGATACTTACACGTTTTGTATCTTTTCCTAACTTATCTCTAACAGAATTTCCTTACTTCACGACCAGACTTAACATAATAAGTCAACCAGACTTAATATAGACTACCAGACTTAACTTTGTATTACCAGACCTAATACACAAACAGACCTAACTCTGATATATTACCAGACCTAAGTTTGTCTTCTCTTGAATCGTATCATAATTCCCAACAATCCTCCCCTAACTTGATCTTCATGCTCCATGAACTTCAAGTTCTTCTGATTTAGCTTTCTGAGGATTGAATCTTGAACACTTTGAATTGTCTTTAGGTCTTGAACCTTTCTAGTAGCTTGAATCTTGATACGCTCTTCTGATATGGTCTTTGCAGCAACATTGACTCTATGTACATCAAATTCATTTAAGTTTCAGACTATTCTCATCAATTCCAGATGTGTTACCATCTGTGAGAGTTGAATCATTGAAAATGTAATGGATTTGAAATCTCTTTACCAATAGCCATTACCACTGGAGTAGCCAATGTTTTAGTGTGTCAGACCATGGTACATTAATAACCATATGATTTTTTTAGCAAATCATCAGCTTATCAACGGATTTGTTAAGTCTTTACCAAAAGCCATTTGCTTCTGGACTAGCCAATTCTTTGATGGAAAAGCACCTCATCATGGTGAATTGATTACCATTTATGGTTTTACACAGCCTTTACCACAAGCCATAACCTTGTGGGCTAGCCAACTCTTCACTTATCTTAGATATGGTGAGTTGAATACCATACAATTTTTGGCAAATTGTCAGCCATAAACGGATTTGAGCAATCTTTACCTGTAGCCGTTTGCTCAGGATTAGCCAGTCCTTGAGTTGATGAGACAAGGTGGACTGATTACCTTTTGTTTTGTTAGTGCAAGGCACCTCCACCAAGTGAGAAGTTCCAATAGTCTCACTTAACAACTTGTGAAAACATACTTAATCCAGCATTGCCTAAAAATAGAAAACATTTTTTTTTAAACACTAACAGAAATAAAAATAAAACTACAAGACTTAAAGATAACCTAAATGCTGGTAAGTACTCATACTTTACAGTTTGACCTTCCCTTAAGCCAAACCTCCCCTTAAGTCAAACTAGGGGTTCATCATACCAATGTTAACTACCAGATAATTGAACCTAGGGACATAAAATGCTTTAGTTAATAGGTCAGCAACATTAAAATCTGTATGTATTTTCTCCACTCTAATAAACTTCTTTTCAAAGCAATCTCTAATAAAGTGATGCCTGATTTCTATATGCTTAGTTTTAGAGTGATATACTGGGTTCTTAACAATACAGATAGTACTCTCATTATCTATGTGGATAACAGTATTCATAAAATTCAAACCATAGTCCAGCATCTGATTCTGAATCCACAAGACTTGTCCACAGCAGTTAGCAGCTGCAACATACTCAGCTTCAGTGGTTGAATTGGCCACAATTGTCTGCTTCTTGCATTGCCAAGATATCAATCTCCTTCCAAGGAATTGACAACCTCCTGTTGTAGATTTCCTATGAAGACTTGCACCAGCATAGTCACTGTCTGAATAAGCTGTCAGGTCAAAAGATGACTCCTTAGGATACCAAAGGCCCAAATTTGGTTTGCCCTTTAAGTACCTAAAGATTCTCTTCACAGCATGAAAATGTGAAGTCTTTGGTTGTACCTGAAAACGTGAACAAACACAAACTGCATACATAATGTCAGGTCTAGAAGCAGTAAGATACATGAGGGAACCTATCATGGATCTATAAAGATGCACATCCACATCAGCAGCATCTTCATCCTTTGTCAAAGGCACCTTGTTTTCCATGGGAGTGACTGCAGTCTTCACATTTGTGAACTCAAACTTCCTCAAAATTTCTGCAACATACTTGTCTTGAGAAATAAAAAGTCCATCATCCTTTTGTTTTACTTGCAGTCCCAAGAAAAATGTAAGTTCTCCCATTGAGCTCATCTCAAACCTGCTTTTCATTAAACCTTCAAATTCATCACACCAAGACTTTCTTGTTGATCCAAAAATGATATCATCCACATAAATTTGGACAAGAATGATATCCTTCTGGTCTCTCTTAATGAATAAAGTCTTGTCAATTACACCCTTGATGTACCCATGGTCTTCCAGAAACTTTGAAAGAGTTTCATACCAAGCTCTAGGAGCTTGATGAAGACCATATAAAGCTTTAATAACCTTGTACACTTTATTGGGGTTAGCAGGAACCTCAAAACCAGGAGGCTGATGTACATACACATCTTCTCCAATAGTGCCATAAAGAAAAGCACTTTTGACATCCATCTGATACACCTTGAATCCCATGTATGATGCATAGGCCAAAAATAACCTGATAGCCTCAATTCTTGCTACAGGAGCAAAAACCTCATCATAATCTATGCCCTCCTCCTGTTTGTATCCTTGTGCTACCAATCTTGCTTTGTTTCTTACAACTACCCCTCTTTCATCCCTTTTATTCCTGAAGACCCATTTTGTACCAATGATTTTAGCTCCATAAGGTAGGTCTACAAGAACCCATACTTTCTGTAGCTTGAACTGCAACAACTCTTCTTGCATAGCTTCTACCCAACTTTCCTCCCCCAAAGCTTCAGAAACAGTAGTGGGTTCACTTTGAGAAAGAAAGAAAGCAAGCATTGAAGAGTTAAAATCATTAGGAGTGACAATGGCACTGAGTTTAAAAACAAGAGCATGCTAGATTTATGTGGTAATAAAGGAATTAAGCAACAGTTCAGTAATGCAAGATCTCCTCAGCAAAATGGAGTTGCTGAGAGAATGAACAGGACACTTATTGAGGCAGCTAGGACTATGCTAGCAGATTCACTTTTACCCACAACATTCTGGGCTGAAGCAATCAGCAATGCCTGTTACATCTTTAATAGGGTTAGAGTGACTAAGCCTCAAAACAAAACCCCTTATGAACTTATGTTTGGCCATAAACCAGTTGTTAGCCATATAAGGCCTTTTGGGTGTCATGTAACCATTCTTGATACTTTGAGTGTTCTTGGAAAGTTTGAAGGAAAGTCTGATGAAGGGTTTCTAGTTGGGTATGCATTAAACAGTAAGGCCTTTAGGGTTTACAACTTAGTTTCCAAGAAAGTAGAAGAAAATCTGCATGTAAACTTTCTTGAAGAAAAACCCAATGTAAAGGGAATTGGTCATAGATGGATGTTTGATATTGATTATTTAACTGATTCTATGAATTATATTCCTGTCTCCAAGGAAAATCAAGTTAACCCTATTGCAGGTACCAAAGAAGTTACTAACAATGCAGGTACCAAAGATCCTTCTAATACATGGAACACTGATGATGTGGCTGAGCTTATTGTGATTCCATCTAAAGAGAACAAGTCTGCTGCAGCTGAAGCAGAAATCAATAATTCTTCTTCTCAAGAAAAGGATTCTGAATTCAAGTCTCAAGATACTGCCAAAGAAGCTACTCCTAACATTACCAGTACTTCCAATTTTAAGTCTGGTAGTGATACTCAACCAGACCCTTCTTCAAGTACTGTTTGTGTTGATTCTGAGATGCCAGAACTTGAAGTATTTTCAAATCCTAATGAAGGTATCTTTGAAGGGGCTTCCTATGATGAAGGAGGTATCATTACTGACTTCAATAACTTACCCACTGAAGTGGAGGTAAGTCCAACTCCCACTCTCAGGATCCACACCATTCATCCTAAGAGCCAAATAATTGGTGATCCAAAGTCTGCTGTTCAAACCAGAAGTAGAGTGCAACATCAGTCTGACTCACTTGCACTCATCAGCCTGATCAAACAACAACAAAGGGTCAATCATATTTACTAACAACATTGTTTATTTGCTTGCTTTCTTTCTCAAATTGAACCCACTACTGTTTCTGAAGCTTTGGGGGAGGAAAGTTGGGTAGAAGCTATGCAAGAAGAGTTGTTGCAGTTCAAGCTACAGAAAGTATGGGTTCTTATAGACCTACCTTATGGAGCTAAAATCATTGGTACAAAATGGGTCTTCAGGAATAAAAGGGATGAAAGAGGGGTAGTTGTAAGAAACAAAGCAAGATTGGTAGGCACAGACATAGATTATGATGAGGTTTTTGCTGTTTGGTTTACAACTGGTCTTCTCACAGGTGAAAGTGATTTATAAAAATTATTTCTTTGAATGTTTGCATTCACCTGTGGCTTTTGAAATGGTTGTCTGGGTCTCACAGAATTAACATAACCAGTATTCACATTAGGCCTCATAAAATTACCATTTTGCCTATTCACATTAAAGTTTCTGAAGCCAGACCTAAAATTTTGTCTACCAGTATTAACAAAAGAGTTAGGTCGGGTAGAGTTATTAAGTTGGACAGGTCTGGGAACAAACTGGTTGGCATGATTAATTCTGTTAGCATTATTCCAAACTGGTTTATTTGAACCATGACCAATATTAGCATTCATTCTCTTTTGCTCAGCCTCTCTCTTCATTCTCTTTTCATGAAAATCACAGTCCCTAATCAAGTGACCTAGACTTCCACAAACAAAGCATCTTTTAGGAGCATAAGTGTAACTGCTCCTACTTTCTCTGTGAACACTATTGCTTCTAGGTGACTCATTAAAATTAACAGATTCCCTAGGAGTTTTTATGTGCTGGGCACAACTAGGGTTGACTATCTCGGGCTTTGCTTTAGTCACTACATGTTCAGTTACAACAGGTTCACACTTCTTAACAACCTTAGGTTCAGGATTCTCTTTTACCTAACTTTTTGACTCAGACTTAGAGTGATCAGAGGAATCATCAATAGATCCTTCAGAGTCATTGGATTGAAAAAAAGAATACTTACTGGTTTTGTCCTCTGAGGTGATTGACTCAGGTGTTTGAGGACCTTTCTTACCATACACAAAAAGTGAATCATCCATCTCTTCTTTTTCAAGAGGAGTATAGTCATCACTCAATGGTGGTGGTACTCCCTTAAAGTCACCAGTTTTAACAAACCTATTATACAATGGTTTGCCTGCATAATCATCTTCTCTAGACTTAAGGATTGCCTTTTTCTCATTTCCTCATATCCTAAGCCACATTTTTTATTTGACTTTATTTGAGAATCCCAACATTTGAACAGGTTATTATTTGAATTGTTCCACTGATCTACCCGTTTTCTCAACTCATCCCTCTCCTTTTGAATTCTAAGGCCCATTTGTCTATACCTTTTAAGCTTCTCATCTTGTTCATATATTTTATTAGCTTGAAAGTATAGTTTTTCATTTAAAGCAGCATGTTGGTTTTGAAGGGTGACCTTTTGTGCCTCTAGTGTTTTTACAGCATTTTTATGTGCTAAAAGATTTACTTCTAGGTCACCTATTTTTCCTAACTGCTAATCATACAAAGCCTTAATATGATTATATGAATCAGTGCATAATTTAGAGCATAATGATACCTCATTACCAATGGCCATGAGAGCATGATCAGATTCCTCATTCACTCTTGGATGCTCACCCCAGTTGACTCCTCCAGCTTCCATTGTCAGCAAGCTCATCTGATTCTTTTCCATCTTCCCATCTTCATCTCTTTTCCCATCAGCAGGCTTCTTCTCTGGACAATCTCTTGAAAAATGTCCATGCTTGTGACAGTTGTAGCATTCAACTGTCCTCTTTGTGTATCCCACTGGTGATTTGTTGTTGAAGTTGATGGTCCTTCCATATTGCTTTTGAAATCGTTTGACCCTTAAAGCAACCATGGCAATGTGCCACTTTATGTCCATCTCCTCAACTTCAGCATCATTAATTTGTTCTAAATCTTCACTAATAAAGCTTTCATCTTCCGTTTGGTTGGCAAAGAAAGAATGGATCACCTCATCAGTAAAGTTTGAAGCAGATCTTTCACTTGAATGAGTTTCATAGCTACCAAACCTAACACTACCAGGTTTAACCTTGTAATTACTGCTTTTGTTTTGTGACACAAAAGCAACATTTGATGAACTGGTAGATGCCTGAGTGTTGTTACTGATGTCCCTTTCAAACATCCTAAGATTATTGTAAAGGTCATCAGGTGTCATTGAATCTACTTCCTCCTTTATCCTCATCACCACAGATACATTACCCCATTCTGATGGTAAAGATCTAAGGAACTTGTGGTTTGCATCCTCATTCGAAACTGCTGCACCATGAACTTCCAGTTGTGTTAACAGATGTTGAAATCTGTCATAGCCCTTCTCCATTCCTTCAGTTTTTGAAACACTGAATGTCTCAAATTGCTGTTTAAGAACAGCCTTTTGCATCTTCTTGGAGTTTGCATTGCCTCCAAATCGTTTCTTGATAGCCTCCCACATCTCTTTAGCATCAACCATGCCATGAAACCTTTGCAGATGCTCCTTAGGAATAGCCATAAGAAGCAAGGTTCTGGCCTTCTTTTCCTTCTCCACAGCCCTAATCTCCTCAGCAGATACTGGTGGCATTATTCTCAACAGCCCATCAGTCCCTTGTGAAATTCTTTTCTTAGAATTTCCCCTTTGAATAACCTTCCATACATCACTATCAGTATACTCCAGATAATGTTCCATCTCCATGGCCCATATATCATATTCTTCTCTTTTCAGTAATGGAAGTTTTATGTTTGAGATTGTGGTTGTGGAAGGGATGGTTTGTTGTTGTGTTTGGGTGTTACTGGATTCAGGTTTTCCTTCATCTTCATGATTTGAATTTTCATCCTCACTGTTACGGATTGAAAAATTTTCAGTGTTGATAGGCTTATCGGTCTCAGACATTGTGTAGGGTGAATTGAGTGAGAGTAGGTTTTTAAGGTTAAGTGTTCTTCGATCTCAGAGTCTCTCGCCTTGCTCTGATACCACTTGTTGGTCCACGAATTGTATGTGGATCTCTAAGTAGCCTTGAATACCTAGTAGATGGTTGGGATAAATCCAAACCAGTCTAAGTGAGAAACCCTTAATGATTGTTAATGTTAATGCGGAAACTTAACAAGAACAATGAAGAACACACACAGAGATAACACTAACTTCGTATATTACTTTTTAATAACAATAGTGAAACTCGTACAACTCTCTTATCAAAACTAACAATCTTAGGGATCCTTTTATAACACAAGGAAACCCTAATGCTAACCGACTAAAAAGATATTCACGAATCTTCTATAAAGATACTTACACGTTTTGTATCTTTTCCTAACTTATCTCTAACAGACTTTCCTTACTTCACGACCAGACTTAACATAATAAGTCAACCAGACTTAATACAGACTACCAGACTTAACTTTGTATTACCAGACCTAATACACAAACAGACCTAACTCTGATATATTACCAGACCTAAGTTTGTCTTCTCTTGAATCGTATCATAATTCCCAACAATGGCACTGAGTTTAAAAACAAGAAATGGAACTGAGTTTGATATTACAAAACTGTCTTCAATGCTTCCCCTTGACTTGAACATGTCACCACATATAATAAGCTGCAACAATCTTCTTCCCCTTTTTGTAATCATCCAATAGGGGTCTTCCATGCAACTTGAATAAAACGCTTCCCCTTAAGTGGTGCATGTAGATGGTTAAACAAGCTTCCCCTGAAACTAAGCATGTTTACCATCTCTTGAATCACAAACTCTATAGGCTCTATAAACTGATCACTTGATGAAGAAAAACCAAATATAACGAACATGATGAAGAAGTTGAATCTCCCAAACTTGCGTCTTATATCTTGCACTATCCATGTGACTCCAAACTTATCTCAAGAAGTAGGCTACCAGGACCTCTTGATAAATTCTAGCAAATGTGAGCATTAAGCACAGGGGAGGTACAATAGATCACACACTTTTGCTATATTCATCAAGTCTTTGTCACCACCGTATGAAACAAACAAGTTATCTCCAAATGTGACTAGCCATTTGAGATATGATAAGAACACGCACATGTGAAACTCAACTACAACATCAAATAGATCATATTCACTTTTCTTCTTCAAATAATCACCCAACACAAGCCATAAAAATAAAGAATGTATCATGATCCATCTCTTGAATTTCGGACTTCAATTCGGCTTAAAATAGTATCTGATTTAGTACGAACAAGACATGTTTATACACCTTAGTTATGGGTCTTGGGGTCCTAGACCATCCTCACCATAACTGACCATTTGATCCTAGATCAAACCCAATAATAATTCGTGTGGTCCCGGACCCACGACATCATTACGTTAGGAAACAGCTCGTAAACACCAAACCAAAATAATAAACCAAGCCATCATATCGTCCAAGATCCAAAACTTGAGCAACCAGAAATAACCGAAAACCAAGAGAAGACTTAATATTCGAGAACCAGATCTAATTAAATCTGGTGCCAGACTTAACTTCCGAAAGCAGACCTAATCGAGTACACAAGCAGACTTAACCATGTGATAGCAGACCTATTAAGTCTGGTAAATAGACTTAACCAAAACCAGACCTAAAAGTCAATTTCGGATGAAATACTGATCTGCTGCAATACTGATCCAATTAATAATAGCCATTTCAAACAATCATCCACAAACCTCCACGTACTGATCATCACTATTAAATAATTCAATTCGTACAATAAAACGAATATTTGAAAATTGAGATGGCCACGTGCAATTCGCTTGAAGAACAAGACAAACCTTCTTCATGCGTTGACCAAGAATTCTCCTTTTATTCAACTCAGTACCAAGATCACAATCAGCCAATAAATACTGACCTCACCAACGAATTAATTAAAATATCATACGATCTCATGAATAGCGTTAGTACGAGGATCAATTGTAGGGTATTCACAATGCAAGAATCACTTGTATGAGGCTTGTATGGATCGAAAAGAGTAAGATTTCTAGAGAGAAGTGGGAGCCTTTTAGAGAGAGAAAGTAACTAGTGATATATTAGATTGAAAAGGTCCAACCCTTCCCATGTGTGGGAAGGGGTATATATACTACTACATATTATGTCCCTAATGGACTGTGGAGCGAGCTGACAGAGGGGAAAGCCCCGACCCACTCCACAATACTAATAATAACTAAGCTACTACTAGTAATATTACTGATAATCTTATGAGCTATGATGTACTAATGATTACTTGGGGTGACCGAGTCTTCAGCTGAATATTCATATTCCTAACAATCTCCCCCTAAGGGAGGTCACCCCAGATGTAATGTTCTGACATTCAGCTCTTCTTCCTTGGATCTTGACAACATAGCTCGTACTCATTGAATCTTCAATGTCATAGATTGCTGTGCAAACATCAGTGATCTGAAGATGACTTCTCTTTTGTCTTGGATGAACTTTGAATAATCTCTGAACGTATCATCCCACTTGAGTCTCCAAGTCATCTTTCTGTAGTAATACTCCATGTGATGAAATATACTTAGAGCCGACATGCTCATTCGATATGGGGTCATGATCTTCAGCATCAGAGTTAGCAGAAGCTGTGTTGAAGGTCTTTAAGGGTGATCATGACTTCTTTGAAGATGATGTAGTGTGAACATGTGGTGATGGATTGGCATCTTTTCTGCAACCAGCTACAACAGCAACCAGCCACAGCATTCCACTGCTACAATCGCCAGAAGTTCCTGCATACGACAGTTAGCAATAATTCGACCGGTACTTACAAGTTTGGACTTCGAGATAGTCAACAGCATATTGTGAAAACTCTCTCTAATCCTTACCAAGACCGTTCCTAATCGAAAACCCACAGAGGGCTTTTTAAGATTTTACCGTAGTAAATCAACGATTAGGTGAGTCGCTGGAGATCACTCCACGACTGTAGACCGGTTGAAACCGCCGCGACCACTAAGCGTAATTCACGAGGAATTACCGAAGTGACCTGCTTTCAGGGCTGCTTGATGTTGACCCTGGCAGGAATTTCCATTCAATCATTGAGAATTACATTTGTAAATTCCCTCATAAATGTTCTGGCAGATTGCTAAGATCTGCGTAGGACTCATGAGATTACAACTGGTGTCCTTAATGTTGAACAACCAGTGTAGAAATGATTCGTGTCCCTATGAGATCTTATTATGTATCTCGTGGCTCTAGACTCAATTGTGCGTTTTGATTTGGTGATCGGAGGCTGGAGAGGACTGCCACCTTTTCAATATCATCTAACTCGGAGTGAGAGAGACGATAGGAATGTATTGAACTCCGTGACAATTGAAACAAGAATCCTTTGAGGGACCTTGAGTGGCTAGGGAGGGTTGTGCAGCGTATCACTGGGTCCATGATACTTTGTCTTCAATGCCAGCAATCAACTAAGTGATTCTGACAGCATATGTATTGACCCGGTTTCTGCCTAAGTTGTAAGGAGGGCTATTTCTTTTCACCCTTTATCTTTACAATTCTTTTTCATTCTTCAACCCCTTCAGTGCTTACCGAGACTTCGTTACTAGAACCTTGTTGGGTTTGTTCCAGTACTAGCTCCATCTCAGTCGGCACTCTTCCCTTAATCACACTTTTCTCCTTTTTAATCATACCTAAGGACTTCTACACTAACTAGTGGATTGTCCCTGGGTAGATCCCTCCGGCTCTGGCGGGATCGTGGGAACTCGAGCCTAACCTAACCATCCTTATAACTCCATGCATTAACTAAGATGGTCGGTCTTTGGTGTACTTCCACGATTGCCATAAATCAAATCTTTGAAAAATCTCTCAAAGTGTTCATGATTCTGAAACACATTTTTGCAAACACTTGAGAGTTTTATATTTTTCAAATGCTCCCCCTCAACATGTGCTCGAGTGATAGTTTTATAAATTTGCACATGTTAGGTAGAGCTTGCACTTTTTGAATTGATCCACTTTCAGTGAACATGACCGATTCGAGACACGCTTACATCACTGGTTAGACCAGCTTGAAATTATTACCCGTCCTGGTCAAGTCCATAGAAAGTTTCTCGAAACGGTACACTCTACTCAGATACATCTTTTTCGAGACACGCTTACATCACTGGTTAGACCAGCTTGAAATTATTACCCGGCCAAGACGTATCCTTTCGATTGATGACAATTCAAGTTTCGTCAATTCTTTTGTTAATTCTGAGTCACAGCCACATGAGATGCCAAATCCTTTGTTTTGTTAAAACCATTTGCTCCCCCTCAATATGTGCATTGAAATAAGAAAGATTTTAGCACATATGGAAGAGTTTGCGTTTATGACCAAAACATTTTGCTCCCCCTCAATATGTGCCTTGATGTACAAAATAGTTTAGCACATACGGGAGAGCATACATTAGCTTCCAAATCATCACATTTTATCAGAATTTCCTATTTAAATCACATTCTCTCCCCCGATCAAAAATTTCAAACCATTTGAGATTTGTGATCCCAATTGATTTAAATACATTTAGAAAAATTTGGGAGAAAATGTGGTCAGGTTTAAATGTATTCTGATTTTGGAGCATACTATGCTCCCCTTGAAACAGCGAGAGAGTGTCACTGCTGATGTTTGCACAAATTTGGCAAGGTGTCGGAAATTTGAACAAATATGCTCCCCCTCAATTAATGACCCGTTTTCCATTAAAAGAGCTGTAGTCATTCAATTGAGCGACGGATATTTGTGAAAATTTAGTTCAATTTACCACCTTGTGTAACATCAAGAATCTTGATGAAAAGAAGACTTCTCTTCTTATATACGAAGTGATGCACTGAAACGTACATCAAGTCGGGGAAACATGGATATAAAGTAATCCATGCCCAGGTGAACATCACCCGGTTGGAGGAACAGCTGTCTTTTTGGCGACATGCTTTCCCCATTGTACAGCGCGGGTTGCAGTATGAAGTAACTGCAAGCCATTAAGACATGTTTTAACTGATTAGTATAACTTCTGCTCGAGCTTCATTTAAGAATCCGTGCCATTGTTGAATGACATTTCTAGATACGTAAATGTTATCGATAAACAGAAGACATGCCTAGGTAGAACTATTTTTGGTATTTTCTGATTTTTCGATTTTTATGGTTTTTATAGGTTTTATATTTTTGTATTTTGCTTTTTGATTTAAGATCTGTACAACTATGTACAAGGATATAAGAATACAATCCTTTACTCCTCCTTTTCTTCCTGAAGACACTTGAGGGTTTCAGGAGTCATGCTTTTCATGCCGAGGCGTGGGAGAATAAACTGAAACCTTTCTCTTGGGAGGGCCTTGGTGAAGATGTCAGCTAACTGAAACTCTGTCCTCACGAAGTATAGTTCCACAATTCCTTTTTCCACTTGTTCCCTGATGAAATGATGCCTGATGTCGATGTGTTTAGACCTGGAGTGCTGAACATTGTTACAACAAAGAGCAATGGCGCTTTTGTTGTCACAGTATAGGGGAATTTTGTTGTATGAGAATCCATAGTCCGAGAGCTGTGATCGCATCCAAAGGATTTGTGCACAACAAGCAGACATAGCAATGTACTCAGCTTCAGTAGATGATATGGACGTGCTCATCTGCTTCTTAGAAGACCAACTAACCAACTTTTCCCCTAAAAATTGAGCTCCTCCTGAAGTACTTCGACGAGTGTCTTGACATCCCGCATGATCAGCATCCGCGTATGCCGTTAACTCCATTGCAGTGTCCTTAGGATACCAGAGACCCATATGAACCGTGCCTTGAAGATATCGGAAGATCCTTTTCACTGCTTCAACATGCTTCTTGGTTGGTCTGGATTGATACCGAGCACACATACACACCGCAAACAGAAGATCTGGTCTGCTAGTTGTGATGTACATCAAGGATCCAATCATGCTTCGATACTTTGTGATATCTACTGGAATCCCTGAAGGGTCTTCATCCAGCTTTGTTCTATCAACCATGGGAGTGTCAACAGGTTCACTTGAATAGAATCCAAACTTTTTCAAGATCTCGTTGGCGTATTTGGATTGATTGATGAATATGCCTCCGGGACTTTGAGATACTTGTAGTCCTAAGAAGAATGACATTTGTCCCATCATGGACATTTGGAATTTGGAATTCATCTCCTTTGATAAACTATCACATTCACTAGGATCTGTTGAAGCAAAGATGATATCATCTACATATATCTGAACTAGCAGTAGATGGTTTCTTGACTTCCTGGTGAATAGTGTGGGATCAACAACACCCTTGGAGAATCCGTTTGCTAGGAGGAACTTGGACAATGTATCGTACCATGCCCTTGGCGCCTGTTTTAGCCCATAAAGAGCCTTCTTCAAGCGGTAAACATGAGTAGGGTGTTCAGCATCCACGAATCCTTCAGGTTGGCTCACATAAACTTCTTCCTTTAAGTCACCATTCAAGAATGCTGTTTTGACATCCATCTGGTAGACTATCATATTACGACTAGCAGCATTTGCCAGGAAGATTCTTATAGCTTCAATTCTAGCAACCGGAGCAAACGATTCTTCAAAATCAATGCCCTCTTCTTGTCTAAACCCTTTAGCAACTAGCCGTGCCTTGTTCTTTAAGACATCACCATACTCGTCAAGCTTCACTTTGAAGATCCACTTTAAAGCAATGATCATTGCACGCTCCGGAGGAGGCACTAATTCCCATACTTCAAGTCGATCAAATTCATGGATTTCATCCTGCATAGCCTGGAACCAGCAATCTTTAGTCATTGCTTCTTTGGCATCTTTTGGTTCGACTTTCGACAGTACGGAATTGAAGAAGCACCATAGTGCATCAGTGGCTAGTTGATTACGTGTGGATACTGGACGTGAGGGATTCCCTATGATGTTGTCGATTGGATGATCACTGGTCCATTTCCTGAGATGGTCGTGAGGTTGATGGTTATGAACAGAAGTAGCAGTGCTGTGTTCCTCAGGTAAGGATGTGTCTGATGAATGTTCAGGAGCAAATATGTTTTCAAAAGGAACTTCTTCAACAGGAGCAAAAGGATTAACTTCCAAAGAATTATTATCTGAAGATTCTTGCATTACTGGAGAAGTTTGAGGTGTTTGATGACGAAGGCGATTGACTGGCAGCAGGAGCATTGTGACTAACTGATACTGAAGTTGCAGGGCCTTCTGAACCTTGTGGGGCATGAACCTCATCCATAGGAATTATAGCTGGTTCACTTGGGATGGTTCCATTTATTGGCTCAAAGTATTCATCAAACATAGGATCGAATAACTTCTTCAACTCTTCACATGTAGGTGGCACATAAGAATCTGCAGGCGTGGAATTCTGTACAAGTCCTGAGCTAATGGGTCCAGGAGACAAAAGGTGAAGATCGGGTCCAGAACTGACTTGTCCTGAAACAGGTAGCTCACTCAGCTCATCGAACGTAACATGAATGGTTTCCATGATTTTACGGGTCCTTTTATTGTAGATTCGATACCCTTTACTGTCTGGTGCGTATCCAACGAAAATACCTATATCTGCTTTAGCTCTTAACTTTCCCAAGTCTTGACTATCGTTAGTTGGATAGCAAAGAGCACCAAACACACGCAAAAAGGAAAGATCTGGTTTCTTGTTATGAATTAACTCGAAGGGAGTCTTCTCATGAGCCGGATGAATAAGGGATCGGTTTTGAGTGTAACATGCTGTTGCAATAGCTTCTGCCCAGAGAAACATCGGTGTCTTTGAAAATATAAGCATGGTTCTTGCAGCCTCCACCAGAGTATGGTTCCTTCGTTCAACCACCCCGTTCTGTTGAGGCGTGCGAGGGATACTTTTCTGATGCGTGATGCCAATACTTTCATAGAAATTACGGAGTTGTTGGTTAACAAACTCAGTACCATTATCTGTGCGGATGATTCTGACAGTCTTATCTAGCCTTACTTGCAGCTGTTTTATCAGTTTAATGATAACCTCTGGAGTTTCGTCCTTGGTTCTCAAAAACTTTACCCATGTGAACCGAGAATAATCATCTACTATCACCAGAACATACTTCTTTCCATTTATGGTTTGTATTCTCATTGGACCGCACAAGTCCATGTGGAGGGTGTGAAGAACTTCCAAGTTGGTGTTGACGGTTTTAGGCTTGTGGGTTTGTTTCTTGCTTTTACCCAGTTGACATGCAGAGCAGAGATGATCTTTCTCATATTTCAGTCTGGGCATCCCTCTAACAAGATCTTTACGGGAAAGATTATTTATGGTACCGAAGTTCAAGTGGTTCAAACGACGATGCCACAGCCACGATTTTGTTTTAGAGGCTTTAGAAAGCAAGCATATTGGAGAGGACTTCAACATTTCTTCAATTGAGATGGTGTATAGATTGGTGCCCCGACTGCCCTTGAGGAGATCTAAACCATCCAATTCTCTGACGAAACATGTATGCTTTCTGAAAGCAACTTCCAGATCTGAATCACAAAATTGACCCACAGAAAACAGATTGTGTCCTAGTCCTTCCACATAATATACCCTTGAGATTACACTATTACCAAACACATAATCTCCATACCCCATAATAGCACCAAAGTGGTCGTTCCCAAATCTAACTGTCCCGATAAACTTTTTCACGAAGTTCTTGAGCCGTGAGCGATCTCCAGTCATATGTTTTGAGCAGCCTGAGTCCAAATACCACAGGACGATTTGTACGACCTGCATTTGAAACCAGACAACAATGGATAACTGGAAAATGTGGATCCCCAAGTGCAATTGGGGTCCATTAGGTCAGCACACACATATTCAGGAACCACAGATTTCACAGATGCTACTATCTTTACTGTGGAGACAGAACTTGAGACAGGACAAGACCTAGATGGAAGGCATTGTGATTCTAAAGGCAAGATTCTACCAGTTGGTCTCCATTCCTTATTCTTCACAATTTTATGCATATTCATTTTAGGTAATGGTTTCTGTTTTCCTAAATTGAATTTCCTTCCAGTGGGTCTCCATTCCTTAACTTTTACAATTTTATGCTTATTCATTTTAGGTAACGTGCACTGTTTTCCTAAATTGAATTTTCTTCCAGTGGGTCTCCATTGATATCCTATGCTAGCAAATGTTTTTCCTGTTGCTTTCCAAACCTTTTTGCGTGCTTCAGATATCCTACCATTCTTAATATGGGATGATGCAGAAGACATCAGGAAAGACACAACACATTCATCATAATTAGCAGAAATTAAACAATTGTCGCAAGTTTTACAGATAGCATTAGAATTCGAATTAATTACAGTACTTTTGATACTAGAATCAACACGATTCATCCTACTCATTGTAAACTTATTGTTCCTAGGTTGGGCTTCTACATTCTTCAAGTGATCATTCTTAGCTGGCGCAGTCATATCCTTTCTTTCATTTCCTCTAGACCTTGACCCGCTAGCTTGGGTGTCACTTTTTACTCCTGTAGAAGCATCGAAGGCAACATTAGTTTGTTTTTCTGACACATGCCTTCCTGATAATGATGTGTTGGGTTCTGATGTTTTGGGTGGTAGATCAAAGGCTACATGCTTGTTCACAACATTGGATGATGATGCAACAAATCTATCTCTATGGCCTCTAAACTTAGGAATTGAGCCTATGGCATATTCTAAGTTTTCCTGAATCCTTTTCGTGAGTTTGCATGCATAGACTACTGCTTGATCAAGTGGCTTTTCATTCCTATCCTTTTCAACTACCTCACGAAGTGTGTCAAGGCCTTCTCTAAGATGATCTAGATATGTTTGATGGGCAAGGCTGTTATTTCTAAGCTTAAACGGAATGCGCCCAACATCAACATCATACTTTTTACTATCAGTAGCCTTTTGTGAATCACAATTACAAGTGGTGCATGGCATTTTACCTTTCACCCGAGCCTTAAGATTCTCAATTTCATTTGTTAAAGAGGTTATATGATCATTATAATTGCTTCTTGTAACTTTAATAGAATCATATAACTCTTTGAAGTGTTGTTTAACCTTTGAATTTTCTTCTCGATAACACTCATTTTCATAATGTAACTTATTTATGGTGTTTTGATATTGAAAATTCTGAGAATCTGAAGATGAAGGTTTATTGGTGCCATATACTTCACACTTGTTGGATTTCAATTGGGCAATTTGGGCCCTCAGCAGTCGAATCGTGTTCGTGTGAGCTTGAATTGTCTCATCTCGTTTGCTTAATTCAAAATAAGTATCAAATTCAGGAGCATCCAAGGATGTCTTGTCATTCGATATCTTATGTTTTTCATTTAAATGTTGATATTTCAATTGTAAATTAAGGTATTCAACTTCCAATTTTGAAAAACGTTTAACCATGTTATCATGGTCATCATTTTGAATTTTTTCAAGCAATTTTAAATTCTCCCCCTCAAGCTCAACAACACGATTCTGAGTGACATTCAACGCAATAGCATACTCATTAAATTGACAAGCAGACAATGCAGAATCAGTAACAGTGTAAAATACATCTTGTGCAATACATCTAGCAATCAAATTGTCGTTAGTAATGAGTATGTTTTTTCTTTCAATCTCTCGACTCTTAAGCTCTATTGCATATTCATTCACCTCTTTTTCCATGTCTTTAAATACTACTTCCATTTCTTTTATTTCGACTTTAAGAGCAGTTTGCAACCCTTCAAAATGTTCTTTAAGTAGTTTAAAGAATGGCATGACCTCAGTTAAGTAACACCTTTTTGCATGTTCAAAACACCTTTCCCCCTCAGTAATGCCGGTTGGTGTGATTCTCTTCTTACATGTTTTATCAAAATCAGCAAATAGTTGCCAAAGCACATATAAGCTAATAAAGGTTTTGCATTCAGTGGGAAGAGACAAAGGCACTAGATTCCTAGGTGTATTGGGAGGATACACCGTTATGGACGCAACTTTTCGAATGAGGGGGGTGTTGGCCTTAAGTTTATCTTCCTTAAGTTTTTCATTATCTTGTTTCCAAAATATCTGTTCAGGTGTTAACTTCTTTTGAGGAGCAAACACAGTCAAACGATTTTCCTCATAATAATCATGGGGTTTGATTATTATTCGTCTGGCTATGCATTCGGGATCCCTCATTTTCTCATTCATTTTTTCTTTCGTTTTATCACTTAACTCATCCTCTTCATCAGTGTAGATATGCTCAGGTTGGTCATGAATAGGCTTAATCATCACATTACCATTATATAGGGCTGGTTGAAGTACTTGCATACCCTTAAGGATGGTTGACTTTGGTTCACCTATCATGATTTTACTATGCTTATCACTCAACTTTCTGTGCTTATGAATCATTTGAGCAGTTTGTATGGTTTGATTTTGTGTGTACAACTTATCTTCAAGCTTATTTTTTAGCGTCTTGAGTTTAGAGAAATCATTTAAAAGAGTTGTTTCTTTTTGTTTGAATTCTTGCTTAAGTGTTGTTACACACTTTTGTGCTTCCTGTTTCTGTTTGACAGACTGTTCTAGCTGACTTTTCAAAGAACTTAACTCTATTTTTAATGTTTCTTCTCGCACTCTAGACTCTTTAATAAGTGTACTCATTTGACCCTCTAATTTCTGCTCACGATCATTAAGTTCAAACTTAGCACGCTGTTCATACATAGCAACTTGTTCTTTATAGATGTTAAGTCTAGTGATCAAGTTATTATCAGGGACAGGCAATTGGTTCTCATGGTACACACAAGCATTATCTACATTACTCGCATTATCTAAGGCACATACATTACTCATAGCACACACATCATTATTGACAAAGGATTCACCATTTGGTACATCAGGCGAGTTGTTGCTATTCAAATACTGTTCATATGAGACAATATTGCTATTTTCCATATCAACATCACTTGAGTCAGAAACAACTGCCTGATGTACTTCTTCGGGAATCTGATGTCCCTCGACAATATTATATGTGTCATAAATTTTTAGTACCTCAGAAATCACGGATGCATTAGAAGAACCAGCTTGACGAGATGAGGCCAGGGAAGACAAGTTAGCCATGAAGATTGTTTGAGCAGTAGGTTCATCATCCACATCAGAGTCAAATGCATCACAGTCATCTGCCTTGAAGATGTTAGGATCATTAAGTGCCAGATCCTGAACAGGTTTCTCATCCACATCTTCATCAAAAGTATTTCCTCCATCTCCTGCCAAGAACAATAACTCTTCCTCATCCAATACAGCACCATTTTCTTGAGCTTGCATTAACAGCATCTTGTCGTTGAAGTAATCTGAGTTCTGAGGACGTTTAGGTTGATTGCAGTTTCTAGCAATGTGTCCAAGCCCCCCACAATTATAACACTTGATCTGTTTCCCTTGCCCCTGATTGGCATTCCCTGCTCTGTTCTGCACATAACCTCGACCCATGTTTCTGCCAGCTCTCCCTTGCACATTCTGGACCACAATTTTCCCGTCCTCCACCATTGCTAGATTGCGTGGGTTGGAAGAATTCCTTAACTGATTGTTGGTCTGAGGAAGTGATGCTTGAAACTGTTGAACCAGTAGAGATACTTGATTGGTGAGGTTGTCAATCATTTTGTCGGTCTGAGAGTAGCCTGAGTCAAGTTGTGAACTCATAGCAGGTACTTGTGAGTGAAGTTGGTGATAGCTTGGATTGGATGATGATTGGATTGTAGGTTGTACATTTGTCATGAAAGCCAGTGGGTCATTCGTAGTTGAAGGATTCAACTTTTCTCTCAGCACCCGATCATAGGCAGCATGCTTCTCATGTTGTTGCAGGTAAGCATACAGCTGTTCATAGTTAGTCTCCCTTAAACCTTTGTTGAGTTTGACGGCAGTAACAAATCTGTCCCATTCCGGAGTCATGTTGTTCACAAACTTTGAGTTAAGTTGGATGTTGGGCATAGTCATTCTGATCATCCTCATATCATTCACCAACTTATGAAATCTCACATAGTAATCTGTGATATTTTCTCCTGGGTTCATTTTGAAATGCTCGAACTCATCATACAGCTGTAACTCACGATCTTCCTTTGTGAGTTCTGACCCTGCCAACAACATTTTAACGTTGTCCCACACAGCCTTGGCTTCAGTGTTAAAATTGATGAGCTTGTATACATCCTTTGGAAGACCTTGAATAACTATGTTGGAGGCTCTAATATCGGCATCATACCTCTTCTTTTCTTCTTCATTAAGATCATTGTAGTTTCTAGGTCTGTCGATGCCCCAAGTTACAGTACCATCTTCACCAGTTGTAACAACGTCTCTGGTGGTACCCATCTGATAAGGTCCTTCGTCAATTGACTTAAGAATGTTAACACCATTATCTTTTCCCAAGCAGTAAAGTCTAATTCGTTGTGCCCAAGACTCATAATCCGTCCTATCTAGCATAGGTGGACGAGTGTCAGATCCTGCTGCTTGAATATCATCTGATGATGTACCTGATGTGGTAGCCATAGTAACTACGGGATTTTACTGATCTTGTGATTTAACCGAGAAATCGAATCTTTCGCGGGAATTTCAAAATTCACCAAGACACAAACCGCCTAGACAAACCGCGTAGACACAAACCGCGTATGTGCCTAAGAGACAAACCGAGTTCACACAGGAGACACAAACCGCGTTGACACAAACCGCGTATGTGCCTAAGAGACAAACCGAGTTCACACCAAAGATACAAACCGCGTTGACACAAACCGCGTGTGCGCCAAAGAGACAAACCGAGTTCACACCAAAGACACAAACCGCGTATTCGCCAAATAGACAAACCGAGTTCACACCGGATATACAAACCGCGTATGTGCCAAGAGACAAACCGAGTTCACAATGGAGATACAAACCGAGTTCACACTAGATACACAAACCGCGTAGACACAAACCGCGTATACGCCTTAGGGACAAACCGAGTTCACACTGGAAGTACAAACCGCGTAGACACAAACCGCGTACGCACCGTAGAGACAAACCGCGTTGGCACAAACTTCCAAACCTGTCACTATCAATGCCGTTTGTCCTTTTGCCTAAACTAGTATAAAGACAAACCGCGTACCCGATGCTACACAAACCGCATTCAAGAACGTCCAAACTACACAAACCGCATTCAAGAACACTTCCACAAAAAACCCACGAATTGCTCCAAAATCACCACACGGTTCTTGGATCTGTGAATCCAAACACCAAATACCACTCTAATACTAATCTTAATCAAGAAAGTACAAAGTAAAACAACTTCTAATCACTAAACAAAGTACAAAATGAGATTTATGCTACTAAACAAACAAAATAAAAAAAACTTAAAACTACAAGTCGAACCAACAAGAAAACCTCAAGAACTACACAAATTCGTGAATACCAACTCTCATGGACCTAACCATGGCTCTTGATACCAATTGTAGGGTATTCACAATGCAAGAATCACTTGTATGAGGCTTGTATGGATCGAAAAGAGTAAGATTTCTAGAGAGAAGTGGGAGCCTTTTAGAGAGAGAAAGTAACTAGTGATATATTAGATTGAAAAGGTCCAACCCTTCCCATGTGTGGGAAGGGGTATATATACTACTACATATTATGTCCCTAATGGACTGTGGAGCGAGCTGACAGAGGGGAAAGCCCCGACCCACTCCACAATACTAATAATAACTAAGCTACTACTAGTAATATTACTGATAATCTTATGAGCTATGATGTACTAATGATTACTTGGGGTGACCGAGTCTTCAGCTGAATATTCATATTCCTAACATCAATTAATAATTTGTACCCCACAGCCGACAAATTAATAAGCCAACCAATTATCCCACATGCATCGATCATAAATATTGTCCACTTGCAGCAATCAAGTGAATTTTGAGTACGAGGATAATAAAACTTCAATACCCGATCAAATACAAGCCACGTCGCCAAAAATTAAAATAATGATTACTTTAAAAAAAATATATTACCGATCATGAAACTTGTACCAAATCTGCTCTTTTCATTCGAATCTGCTCCAACACCAACCTTGTAGATCCTAGATATCGAGAGCCACCCACTCTGATACCAATTGTTGTGTCCCGTTTAAGCCCATCTAGGAAAACATCATTGATAATATTGCGGAATTGATAAGAACAATAATGTTAACAAGGTTGTGATATTTAACTGAAACGCGTTTCTTTATTCATCAATAAACTAACAACTACTATAAGCAAACGTGTACAAACACACATTTGCTATCGACTCACACACAAGAGTTCTACATTTTCTGGAAGCTTATATAATTCGGCTAATACCCTTTATATAGAGGGTTTACAATAAAACCCTAGCTTACACAAAAAGTTAACTTAGAAGATAATAACAAATCTTCTAAATCTTCTATCTTTAAGGAGATATTCCAGCCTTTAATTCTTTCATATGTAAAATACCAAAGCTGTCACATTAAGCCCTTGTAGTTTTGTAATCATCAAATCAGAATTCCCAACACTAACCAATCTGATTTCCTGCATACTGCCCTTGATTACCAATCTGAAATCTGGTAGCATATCCTTGCTAATTCCCCATTATTCCAACCATTTGTCCTTATTGACCTATATTGAAACTCAGTTGTACAATCTGCCTATTGCGAGTGTTCGATGAAATCATTTGGTTATTGTTAGTTGGTGTGGAATAGCGTCCTTGGAATGCCTTTGTCAAAAAAGCAAATTCTTGTGTCAAAGCAGCAGTGGACTCATCGTTGTCAGTGAATTCTAGTTCTTGGAATTGTGGGTATTGTTGCTGTGGAATAACATTTTGTTGTGGGTAGAATTGTTGTTGTGGAATGACAGCAGTTTGTTGTTGTGGAACATATTTTTGTTGCATGTAGTTGTGAGTGGAGGATGATGATGGTTGTTTATTCACTGGTACAGGTGTTAGTGTTTGAGCAATTAATGCAAGAGGATCATGATTCTTTGCTAATTTGTCTTTCCTGACTTCATTTCCTCAGCCTGGTTTTGCTTCAGAAAATCATAGAGCTGATCGTAGTTCACCTGGTGTAGATCCTTGGTTTGGTTGATAATAGTAACAAATCGTCCCCATTCTTCTAGAAGATTGTTGATGAACTTGATGTTGCTTACTATGTGTCTTGGTATCAACTTGTTTTTGATGAGCTCGTTCATTAGAGTGCAAAACCTGGTATAGTATGATTCAATGGGTTCTCCTGGAGTAGATGTAAACTTCTCCCATTCAGTTTGTAGCTTGTTTTCAACATCTTGTTGCCCAATTTCTGTGCCATGACAAAGCCTTCTAACTCGTTCCCACATGTCATAAGCAGTTTCATAACTGTCAATAGCAGCAAATATTTCTCGTGGTAATCCTAGTTGGATTAAGTGCATTTCCATATCATCAGCTGCTATTTGCTTCCAGTCTTCTTCTGTGTATTCTGTTTCTGATTGTTCACGAAAGAACGGTGGTACGGGAGGTGTTCCATTAGGTTCTCCAGGGTCTTGAATCTGACGAGGCTTGAATGGTCCATTCTGGATGGATTTGAGTAGGATTTTACCATCAGGTTTAGTTTTGATGTAGCGAAGCATACGGCTCGTCCATGGAAGATATCCACCTTTTTCAACCATAGGAGGACGGTTTTCTGCACCGGCTGCATGAATGTCTTGCTGAGTTGCCATTGATGAAGTTTGGTATGATAAAGTTGTTCTTGGATCGGTGTAACGAAATAGGAGTTGTGTTTGGTGAAGGTTAAATTAAGTTGTTATAGTGAAGTTCTGGTCTTAAGCTTATGATTGTTTGAAGTTTAGTCTTTAAAAGTCAAGCAGCAGTCAATTCCGATAAGTTATGGTGAATTCCAATAAGTTTTGTTGAATTCCGATAAGTTCAGTCTAATTCCGATGAATCTTGTCCAATTCCGATGAGTTTGATGAATTCCAACGAGCTAGGGAAATTTCTATGAAAGTCTCAATACAGATAAAAACACTCAATTCCAACGAAAATGACAATTCCGACAAATCCCAATTTCGACAAAATTATACAATTTCGACAAAAATAGAATTCCGACAAAATCAGAAGATCCCAATTCCGACAAAAGTACAAAATCAAAATTCCGACAAAATTACAATTTCGATGAAAATTTCAATTTCGACAAAATTATACAATTTTGACAAAATTTCAATTTCGATAGAAATGTGCAATTTCGATGAATTTGCAATTTCGATAAAATCTATCTAATTTATACAAATTAGAAGATGTTTTCATTTGTCGAAGTATTCCACACACTTATACAAGTACGGGAATACTGAGTTCTCGATTGATCTCGAAGAAACTAAGTTCAAGTTGAATTTCGATAACTTTATGAACTGCGACAACTTCCTGAATTGCGACAAACCCGAGACAGAATTCTGACAAACCCTTAATTATCTGAATTTTTACAAATCCTTATACAAGTAATTGCGACAAACCCTTAGTTATCTGAATTGCGATGCAGTAAGAATTTCGACAAACCCTAATGCTCAGAATTTTGAAAAACCCTTAAACCAATTTCGACAAAAGGATTGTTCGATTAAGGATAAATATAGCGACTTACTTACTAACTTCTAAGCTGTTTTTCCTGATCAAATATCTTTAAAAACTAGTAAATAAGTATAAAGTTGCAACCTTTTTCGCCTATTATCAAATTTAACCAATTTCGATAAAACGCTACAACCTTTTTTAACGATACAAGACCAGATTTTGATGATATGAATCCATATAAACTACCAAAACTCACTAAGAAATTTAAATAACTATGAAAACCAAAAACTTTTAACCTATAAATACGTAAAAATCAAAGCTTTTTACAAAAACTTCACATTTTTATTGACAAAAACGCAACTTTAAGCAATAACTTCGATCATAAAACAAAATAAAGAAACTCCTAAATCGATGTTTGGCTATTTGGTACCACTTGTAGAACACAAGGTCTAACTTTATCACACCACTATATATGAATCGTATAAGCACAAGTAGATATGGAAGATGTAGATCGTATATATGTAAACCGTATATATTAGATTAAGAGATGAAGAGAACAATACACATACAAAACATACACACTCCTCACCTATACACCTCTAAAGCACACACTAAAATGAGGTGAGGATCATGTATTTATAGACTAACCCTAAACAAGTCAATGGGCTTTTTCCTATGGGCTTTGTTTGATCATGGATTAGATATTTCCATATTACATTCAATAGACTAGTCCAGCATATCCTTTAGTCAATTAGCTTAGTCCAAATCCATGAGCCCCTTTTCACTATTCTAATATATTTTATACGACACAGTACAAAGTTGTAAATACAAAATGACCATCACTTTTTATCAATGCTAACATACGCCAATTAATTCCCCTATGAATCATGAACCGTTAATTACTTGTAAGCACGGATGTTGTGAATAGATCTATTGGGTTGACACCCCCGTCTGGGTTGGTCGTGCCAACATGACCATAGTACCGGTCAAACGGACGCATATCATACGGATTATTACTGAGTGTCTGGCAAACTCTCTCAAGGGCACAGTTATTACCTATGCTTGATTGCATGTTATTACGTTGAGCTTCGGGGTCACAAGCTTAGGGCATTGTATTTATTATTTTTCTATCATGACGTTATGTTTGTCGCAATTGTCATAAGTACTGAAATCTTGTGTTCCATACCAGATTACTGTTTAACTAAACCTATGGACTCACCAACATTATGATGACCGTTTTAGCATGTATTTTCTCAGGTGTTTAGCTTATATGGTGTGCACTGCATGGAGTCCAAATTTTACCCTAAGTCGTCATTGGAGACAACATTCACGAGGATTTCTATGCATCAAATATTACATCATTTGATTTTGTTGTTATTTCAAAACTATCTTTACTTTTCCGCTGCGTAACTTGATTATTCATGTATTTGAATCTTATGTTGACTTATTAAATCAAATGATGTATTTTTCTAAAATGACTCATGTAGGTCGTTAAATATAACTGTAACTTTGTATTCCAAGAACGTCACGCCCTCGGATTACTATTCCACTGCAACCCGATTTGGGGGTGTGACAAAAGTATGATGAAGTTAGTTGAAGGTATCATAGGTTCTAGCTGTGACTTTGATATTTTTCTGGTTGTCTGAATTGAGGTGTTTAGATAATGGTTTAATAGCAGATGGCTAATATCACGGAGATAAATTTCACATTCAATGAGTAACTATTAAAGGTATATATGTGAGGGATGGGATTGCATTGTAACACCCCAACCCGATAAGGGTAGAAATATTACGTTATGGTAACATATCAAAGCAAACACAAGCATACATCTTAAGTAATACAAATGAATTCTAAAGGTTACAAAGGAAAAATCCGAAGTACAAGGTTACAAATGAGAACAATAACAAAATACAAAGTCTGAAATACAAATCTCTTCTAGTCATCTTTAAATCCAGGACAGCAAATCTAAGTATTGTCTTCTAAGTCCAAGGAACTCTCCACCCACAACCCAGCTTCCAACTAAAACCTGCCGCAGGAAAAGAAATGCGGTTGAGCTTAAAAAGCCCAGTGAACAGATATATATATATATATATATATATATATATATATATATATATATATATATTATATATATATTATATATATATATATATATATAAACGAAAATCGAAAGCAAATGAACGAACATATATAGTATGGTGCAATGGGGAAAGCATAAGATATAAATAATGGAATCTAAGTAAGAAAGGGTTAGTAATCCACCACGAGCCCAAACAAATCAAATCAAATATCATAGTAACCATGTAGTAGCTAGCTCCCGAACTTGTGAAAGACATGGATTGCACCCATGCATCAATCACCGAACATATCATATAATATCATATCATGTTAAATCCACTAAATACGAACCGAACCTAGGATGCATCCATACGCCCCCGAACAATAATATTGGCCATAATAAATATAGAGTGCGCATATCATAATCAAAGTGGGATGGTGTGGAACATCACTCAACCACACTAGAGTCATGCCATTGGTGCATCAATGGCATGGCCATGTTACCTTCATGGCTAGGAAACGAACTTGGCTCGGGTATCAAACTGAAGGGTCAAAAGTCAAATCATATCAAAGTCAAATGTCTAAGTCATCAAAGTATCAAAGGTTCATCGTCAAAGGTTCATAATCGAAGGTTCATAATCAAATGATTCATTTAAAGAAATCTTTATCAAATGATTTTCATAAAATGATCTTTAATAACGGTTTTCATAAAGGTAGTCTTTAAAAGTTGTTTTCAAAAAAGTTTAGTAAAATTCTATATAAAAGTGGTATCGCATCGTTCATAAACATCATTTTAAAATAGTTTTTCTCAAAACATTTCCATGATATAATTAAGAAAGGTTTTCACATCCAGTTACAAAATCAAATGAACCTTCAAAGTATCAAGTGATTCGAATACTCATATCACATGGTAACGAAAGAATTATATCAAGTATTATATCACAAGGATCATAATGAACGAATGTCAAATGGATCATCATACCAACGAAGCATATCAAACGAATGAATTAAAGTACAGGAGATCATAGCAATGGCTTAAGGGAATTTTATAACGAATCAAAGATCAAGATCAAAGAGTCATGAGGATGAAAGCACCCTTACTGAAAAAGGTTAGAATATCTGTACCTTATTCGATAGCAAAAACAACCAAAGACAAATCACGAGACACCGGGTCGCTGCTGCTTCATGGAGCCTATACGAATTAATAATCAAGTATTACTTTAAGTTCATATGAATTAGGTTACACTTTTTAGTATGCTTTCCATTTTTAGAAAATTTCTATTTTTAGTAACTTTCTAATCATAGTAACCTTCTATTTTTAGTAAGTTTCCTCTTTAGGTAAGTTAAACTCTTTTAGATTAACCAATAAGCTTATTTTAGCTTTTAGTTCTATTTTCAGCTTTTATTCATAAACAGACCACTACAATACGAATTTTTATACTATACTAGAACTCAGAAATAAAATCCACAAAAATTCGCCCAGGTACTTCAATGTCTTTAGAACCTACACTAATTTTCCCAGAATTTATTAGTTAGTTTAACCCCACACGAAAAATACTCCAATTCAGACTACCCAGAAAACGTATCTGCTGTAGTACCCAGAAAGTATCCACTTGAATGACCCACCAATACATCCAGGAAAAATCCCAAAAAATTCATGACATTACTAGACATATAGAAGTTAAATAATGGAAAGTTTCATGACCCAGGTCCTCATGGTATGAAAATGAAAAATCATAAACCTCGACTGATTTCTCGACACCCGAATTCAGTTTTAACACTTAATCACACAAAAATCAAAAACACGACCAAAACAACTCGAAATCACTCCAAACCAATTGGATAACTTAACTAAGACATAAAACTAAGTTTTAATCAAAAGAAACCGAATCAAACCATTCTACAACATGACTAAAACTCACTCACAAAACCGGCATGCCTACTGTCCAGATTTTAGGGTTTCATTTTGACCATTACAACACCTAGTTACGCATCCAAACACAACCACGACCCTCATAATTCATACAACATAATTCTTAACATTATTACAACATGTTCTAAAAATCCCACATCAAATTACCCACGAATTCTATCAAAACTCTAATTACAAATTCATTATTTCATGTGATGATTTATGATTTTGTGTGAACTTTTTTATGGTTTCATGTACACATTCATTTGGCCGATTCATATAACTCCTTATGTGACAATTTTACACGATATAGACAAGATCAAAATGGAGGAAAACAAAAATTAAGGTGATACGCGTTACCCTTGAAGATCAAACGGAAGAAACAAGAACACAAGTGGCCGATTCACATGCATCACTCGATCTCCCTCACTCTCTCGGATCAAAATAAGCCAAAATCACCACTTGTAGCAACACAAGATCACACCCACGTTTAGCACCAATGAATTCCTTGCTTGCCTTGATGACGGATTGGAAAAATGAAGGAGATGGGGAGGGGAAATTTGGGGCGGCCGAATGGTTGTATAGGGTTAGGGTTTTTAAAATTTTTTTGTGTGCCGTGAAAATGAGGAGGGGAAAAACACCGGTCCCCTTTTTCTTCTCTTTTGGGCTTCGGGTTGGGCCAAAAGGGTTGAATTTGGTGTGTTGGCTAACTTCATTGGGTCCTTGGTTGCGTCGTTGTAGCATAACAAAAAGTATACGGCCCGAAACAATAATTCGTGTAACGCAATTGGTGCCTCATATTTATTTTATGTTTTAAATATTTGGGATTTCAAATATGTTCAAAAGTTCCATGATGATGTTTTGTTCTAATTATTTGGATTAACGGTAAGTTCGTTTAGTTACTTTCGGTTTTATTATTAGTCGTATCCATAACTTAGGAAAATTTCAAATTAGACTTAAAATTAGGTATTTAGAATTTAGGGTTTTACAATTCTTCCCCTCTAAAAGAAAATTTTCGTCATCGAAAATTGAAGTGAAGCGAAATGGAAAGAACAACGGACCGTGAACGGAAAAGTGAATGACTTGTTTCTCATGACTCTATCTTGTTGATCAAAATAGCTTCGGCTTCCTCAGAAAGACATACCATACTGAATCCAGATCAAAAGAATAATATACCAAACGTAACAGATGATAATCATATTCTCTCCGAAGAGATATAGGGAATACGTAGGATTTGACGGATATACCGTCTGTGGAATTTGATTAGGCAATCAGATGAGGACGTACCGAATCGCAGAAATATAAGGGTGATAAATATGCTTAGCTCTTCAGAATTTCAAATAGTCTCATCTTCAATATAACCTTTCAAATGTATTCTCATAATCAGACAGGTCTGGTTTTCTTAGAATCCAAAATCTCATATCTTAATTCATAACAGATCATGATGAACAAATTCATCGAATGAGAGATGTATATATAGCAAAACATAGGTGTACTCCTTTATAGTAACACTGGAATGTATGCAAATGGAAGATAATTCAATTGATAACATCGGACAGTAGAAAGCTCTACAACAAACCTAAGATGGTTATCAAAATACAGAGGTCAACAAACATATCTTGAAGATCCAAACATATCAGATCGTACGGTGATAGGGCAGATCAAACGTATAGGTCGAAAGAACCTAAAGTCTTACTATTCGCAGATAGTCGCCAATGGGAAACAGAAATCTAGGGCTTCTCTAAGGCACTCCTCAAGATATCCTATGATCACAATAAGTGCACGTTATATGATGTAAGTATTATCACGTTGGACAGACGTCAGAATACTAGCATCATATAAATATGCCCTCATGATGACCATAGTTTATCTCAAGTCGTGAAATAAGCAACTTATCTTAACCACCTAACAGTCCTTCTATCCTCTAGGGTTGGTCTGAATCGATCATAATCACGAATTCAAAATAAGAGGAACAGAATGTACAAATAACGTAACGGAATAAGTAAGCATCAAATGAAGTACGTCGTTGAAAACGTCAGGTCTTCCACAATTCATCAAAATTCTCATATCAAAATAGTCATCCAATATACGCAGAAAGAACACATAACAGAATTACTAATAGAGAACCCGAATCATTCAAAAGATCTTATCATCAGGTAACGGAAACTTATGGGGGTTAAGCAGAGAATCAACTCATCCAAACACAAATGTTTGCTTTAAAATTTGTCCATTCAAATACAAAATTTCAAAATTTCCTCCAAGTCAGAGTAGTCTGTCTACGCTTGTCCATCTGATCCTACGGTGAAAAGGAATTAGAAAATTGAGTCTGGTTCCTCAAGCCTTCGGCAATTCTTCTTGGAATTGTGGTGTAGTAACACGAATTTCTTACAAGATCACTGTGCATCCCTCCATCCGCAAGTCTGCTTCTGATCTCAATTCATCTTAGTACAACTAAAATGAATAGAGAAGCAAGACTGCGTATCTTCAACAGGTCTTCTAGCACAGCTCCAAATTCGCCAACTCGATTACATTCTCCTTCTATGTTTGCCACCACCTTCGTCTTCACAAGAATGTCTTCCAATCTTCAATGTAAACACCACTACTGTCAACTCTGGGTTGAATAGTCCGTCTCCTACAGCCTGGTTGTCTTGATGCCCAAGCTGTAATCTCCACGTGCTGCATAAGGTATAATCGAGTCCCTTCTAAGTGTCTCTCCTCTTCTCATATGCTTCATTGATGGTAACGCCAGTCGTGAACATCTTCCACTACTTTTCTGTAAGATTTGTAACTTCAGTAACTTTCATCGATCTTGGCTCATTCGGTGGACAACTCAGTCTTTTTGGGATCCATGGTAGTACTATCTACTGCAGCTTATGAACGCCAAATCATATATACTCGTCCAGAACAAAGGGTCACTTCAACTTACTACGAAAATGATCTCCATGTTCCTCTTTCGTCTCTGGACACAACACAACGTCATACTATGACAATTTGTCCAAATACTCGCGAAAACATGATTCTATTAGCCAATACAATTGGCATCATTAAAACTTATAATGATCACAACGAGTACGAAAGCAGCTTCAGGAATCGTCTTAGGGAAACTTCCTATCTATTTCACATCACCTATCTTCTTCTTCACGAATAAAACTGAAATGCTTCACGGAGGTTACTCTCAGTTAGTCAACTCCCTTCTCAAAAGTTCTTGTGGTTGCTTCTTCAGTCCTTCAAACCTAAATGAGGCCGTTTGATATGGAGTTTTAAAGATAGACCAAACCAATCATTGACACACGGAAATGGATAATGATTACGGATAGTGAGACGGTTAAGTTCATGATAGTCGATACGCCACCGCATACTTCCCTCTTTCTTCTTCATAAACCAACAGGAGCATCCAAAGAGAAACACTGAGGTGAACAAAATCATATTCCATCAGCTCTTTCAATCTATCAACTTCTATAGCATCATAGTTTCGTCAACTGAGATCAGTTCAATGCCAACTCTACCTCCCAAGTAGGAGGGAATACCAAGATGTTCATCAGAGAACATCAGAAGATTTTCGTACAACAAAATACTTCCAATGTCAGAGCTTCCAACGGTGGATACTAATAGGTGTCAGGAGAAACTTGACAATCAAATGAGATCGGGGTCTATGCTTCCATAGCAACATTAATCTTAGCAGATTTAAGCGGTTGAGATTCATCATAACAAAAGTAGGGTGAAGCAGATTGTTAAAGATCACATTTCAGATACGGTAGTCTATGGAAGCTTTACGAAGAGCCATCCAATCCATAACCAAAAGACCTCAAAGTCAATTATATCAAGAGTAAACAGACCTGTAGAACGAATACGGTCGTTAAACCAGACGGATAGTTCATATATCAGAGTCAAGTACATGGTTCATCTAGGTGTATATCAGAGTCAAGTACATGGTTCATCTAGGTGTTGAGATAGATAAGCGAATAGTTCAAGGTGTTGGAATCTTGCTTAGCTTCTTAGCATAAGTGGCAGGTAGGGTGTGTATCATTGGTAATATGAAGGTCGCACGGTTGTCAAAATGAGAGGTATGGGATATCAGTTTTCAGCATCATCATGCTTAGTTAACAAATCCATACTGAGATATTATTTTCATCATATCCTTCCAAAGGAACTGATTGGCAGGCAAAGTTCATCATTCGAAGGGAGGG
Organism: Artemisia tridentata subsp. tridentata; assembly: GCA_021014915.2. Taxonomy (NCBI): domain Eukaryota; kingdom Viridiplantae; phylum Streptophyta; class Magnoliopsida; order Asterales; family Asteraceae; genus Artemisia; species Artemisia tridentata. Next base: position 235,393,832 of record CP139502.1, on the reverse strand, counting down.
AACAAATCTCCATATATTCATGGTTAATAGTTACGAGAGTTCTCACAGGAGTAGTAATTTATTACGCAGAACTGAGTAGTATCAGATGATACATTATATCCAGCATATGTAATGAATTTACAGAATGTGTCAAACACATTACGGTTAAGTAACCTTCGGGATGGTCGGAAAGGTATCGAACTGTTAATCAAACAAATCGAAAATGGTGATCAAAATCAGAGAGTGAAACTTAAATGGTGTAAGGTATCCATGTAGTTCCCGAGGCATTGTAAACTTACTTGGTTACTAAACTTAGGTTGAACATAACTTTCCAACTTCTGAAACAATGTTCTTATAAGACAAAACTAAGGGCAGAGGCACGAATCAGAGTGATGCGAAAGCAATGCTACTTACATAGATGTTCTAGTCTACCCATTCCTCACCAGCAATAACTTATGTTCCTATGGGAAGATCCTAAAGCAAATTCTCATAGGGTGTCTTATGAGCGCCTACAATGGAAACTTAATGGTTTAAACTTCACAGGTCAAGGTTTAATGTACTACAAGTTGCAGCCTGGTCTCGGATACCATAATTGTAACACCCCAACCCGATAAGGGTAGAAATATTACGTTATGGTGACATATCGAAACAAAAACAAGCATACATCTCAAGTAATACAAATGAATTCTAAAGGTTACAAAGGAAAAATCCGAAGTACAAGCTTACAAATGAGAACAATAACAAAATACTAAGTCTGAAATGAAAATCTCTTCTAGTCATCTCTAAATCCAGGATAGCAAATCTAAGTATAGTCTTCTAAGTCCAAGGAACTCTCCACCCATAACCCAGCTTCCAACTAAAACCTGCCGCAGGAAAAGAAATGCGGCTGAGCTTAAAAAGCCCAGTGAATAGATATATATATATATATATATATATATAAACGAAAATCAAAAGCAAATGAACGAACATATATAGTATGGTGAAATGGGGAAAGCATAAGGTATAAATAATGGAATCAAAGTAAGAAAGGGTCAGTAATCCACCACGAGCCCAAACAAATCAAATCAAATATCATAGTAACCATGGAGTAGCTAGCTCCCAAACTTGTGAAAGACGTGGATTGCACCCATGCATCAATCACCGAACATATCATATAATATCATATCATGTTAAATCCAATAAATACGAACCGAACCTAGGATGCATCCATACGCCCCCGAACAATAATATTGGCCATAATAAATATAAAGTGCGCATATCATAATCAAAGTGGGACGGTGTGGAACATCACTCAACCACACTAGAGTCATGCCATTGGTGCATCAATGGCACGGCTATGTTACCTTCATGGCTAGGAAACGAACATGGCTCGGGTATCAAACTGAAGGGTCAAAAGTCAAATCATATCAAAGTCAAATGTCTAAGTCATCAAAGTATCAAAGGTTCATCGTCAAAGGTTCATAATCGAAGGTTCATAATCAAATGATTCATTTAAAGAAATCTTTATCAAATGATTTTCATAAAAATGATCTTTAATAACGGTTTTCGTAAAGGTAGTCTTTAAAAGTAGTTTTCATAAAAGTTTAGTAAAATTCCATATAAAAGTGGTATCGCATCTTTCATAAACATCATTTTAAAATAGTTTTCTCAAAACATTTCCATGATATAATTAAGAAAGGTTTTCACATCCAGTTACAAAATCAAATGAACCTTCAAAGTATCAAGTGATTCGAATACTCATATCACGGGGTAACGAACGAATTATAACAAGTATTATATCACAAGGATCATAATGAACGAATGTCAAATAGATCATCATACCAACGAAGCATATCAAATGAATGAATCAAAGTACAGGGGATCATAGCAATGGCTTAAGGGAATTTTATAACGAATCAAAGTACAGGGGATCATCAAAGAGTCATGAGGATGAAAGCACCCTTACTGAAAAAGGTTAGAATATTTGTACCTTATTCGATAGCAAAAACAACCAAAGACAAATCATGAGAAACCCGGTCACTCCCGCTTCACGGAACGTATACGAATTAATAATCAAGTATTACTTTAAGTTCATATGAATTAGGTTACTCTTTTTAGTATGCTTTCCATTTTTAGAAACTTTCTATTTTTAGTAACTTTCTAATCATAGTAACCTTCTATTTTTAGTAAGTTTCCTCCTTAGGTAAGTTAAACTCTTTTAGATTAAGCGATAAGCTTATTTTAGCTTTTAGTTCTATTTTCAGCTTTTATTCTTAAACAGACGACTACTCTAATTACAAATTCATTATTTCATGTGATGATTTATGATTTTGTGTGAACTTTTTTATGGTTTCATGTACACATTCATTTGGCCGATTCATATAACTCCTTATGTGACAATTTTACACGATATAGACAAGATCAAAATGGAGGAAAACAAAAATTAAGCTGATACGCGTTACCCTTGAAGATCAAACGAAAGAAACAAGAACACAAGTGGCCGATTCACATGCATCACTCGATCTCCCTCACTCTCTCGGATCAAAATAAGCCAAAATCACCACTTGTAGCAACACACGATCACACCCACGTTTAGCACCAACGAATTCCTTGCTTGCCTTGATGACGGATTGGAAAAATGAAGGAGATGGGGAGGGGAAATTAGGGGCGGCCGAATGGTTGTATAGGGTTAGGGTTTTTAAATTTTTTTTGTGTGCCGTGAAAATGAGGAGGGGAAAAACACCGGTCCCCTTTTTCTTCTCTTTTGGGTTTCGGGTTGGGCCAAAAGGGCTGAATTTGGTGTGTGGGCTAAGTTCATTGGGTCCTTGGTTGGGTCGTTGTAGCATAACAAAAAGTATACGGCCCGAAACAATAATTCATGTAACGCAATTGGTGCCTCATATTTATTTTATGTTTTAGAAATATTTTGGATTTCAAATATGTTCAAAAGTTCCATGATGATGTTTTGTTCTAATTATTTGGATTAACGGTAAGTTCGTTTAGTTACTTTCGGTTTTATAATTAGTCATATCCATAACTTAGGAAAATTTCAAGTTAGACGTTAAATTAGGTATTTAGAATTAAGGGTTTTACATGCATTATATTTTTGAATGGCTTTACTGATTACTGTCTCCATAAGGTAGTTTCGTGGTATTTGAGTATGGTATAGTCTGATAAGGGATGTTTGAAATAGTCCTTTCTTTAAACGATCCAGTTTGATCGTACTAGTGAAATGTCACATGAGGCTAGGAATAGTGAATCATGAAAGATGGGACTACTTGGTCCTAGCCACGAGTTTGTTTCTTTGGATGGTTATGGGGAGGTGCCAGCTTATGGTGAGGCTTTTAATCTGTGTAGATAGGGGTTTGACCATATGAAGTAAATTTTTTCATAAGTGGGAAGTTTCCATAGTTAATCTTAGCTTTTAGTGATGTCTTCTTGATAATCACTATGTTTATAAGCTTATGAGGAATGAAACTGCATGTTTTATATTCATTGGTAATAGTAAGCGGGAAATGTAGCTATATGTCTTAAGATCCCATTGGAAACTAGAGTTTTACATTGTGCTTGATGATTGTAGTGCCAATTCAGTGCCTAATGGTCTCTGATTAGGATTTGGACATAAATTAGTCTAGGTAAAGAAGACTCACTGATAATGAAATCAATGAGCAACTCAAGAAGACTTGCCGACAATGAAATCAACAAACGACCTCAACAAAGTTCAAGTCATAGACATCGTCAAGGAAGTCAAAGATTACTTGAAGGCGTACTCATTAGGTTATGCGGGTCAGCTAGTGTGTAGAAGGAACTTACGATGAAGGATAAAGGTTCATAAGGGGTTAACATTACCCTGATGAACCTCTCAAAGATGCAATTGAGCGGGAAAAAGTTCATTTTGGATAAAAGTCAATCAAGTACGAGTTGGTGAAAAGCAGTGAACAGTTGGCAGAACTGTTCACTAAATTACGCTTGGCATGTTTCCAAGAATAGAAGCATTAAATGGAAGATGTACCTTTATGTACTTATTTGATAGGATGCTTGACACGTATCTACCAAACCCCACTAAATGACTTCCTCGCACCAATATAAAAGAAAATATTGGTCGAGAGTAAATGCTACCACTTCATATATTTATTTTCAAAATTATTGAAGTGCATTTACTCTTTTGAACTTACAATTGGCCACTGATTATATCATAAGACCACATAAGTTCACTTGCAAACTTTCATTCAAAGTTTCCATGATCAGAGAGTTGTCTTTACATTGTTATTCAATTAAGTGTTTTCCGCACAAAACTTTGCAATTCTTTGATTCATATCAATAATTAGTTTTACATTGAAAAGTTAAATTGTGTGTTGTATTTAAACTATTTTATACTTTTTTTTGGAAAACTGACATTGAATTGGGAACAACAATTTGTATCAGAGAAAGTTTGATTTAAGATCATTTTCACAAGTGCTCAATACTAAAAACTTGTCCAAAACTTTTAAAATCAATATCCATTCATCTCAGGAAACAATGATAATGTTCAAAAAATTGGAAATAATGATGTTCCACCACCTCCACCTGGCGGTGATGGTGCTTCCATGAACTTCAATATTCAAAGAAATGACCTTTCATAGCTCCTAGATTCTAGGGGACGAGCTCATGTTACTCCGGTCCCTATACTAGATGTGGACGATTTTCTGGACTAGAAGGATAGATTTTTTGTCTATCTCAATGGACTAGAACCTTTTCTTATAGATATTCTAGAAAGTAGTCCATTCACACCTGAAACACTCTCCTCCACATCTAAATTTTTTAAAATAAGCCACAAAGACACTGGTCTCTTGAGGAAGGACGACGTGTTAATCAAGATAGTCGGTTAAAAAGTATATTTCAAAAGATTCCATGAAATATGTTATCAGGTGTAAAACTGTCAAAGAAATATGGAATGATCTCATCTTAGGTCATAAAAGACCTTCAAAAACCAGAGATACTAAGATTGCAACCCTAACACTAAAATTCAATGCCTTTAATGTAACACCCCTAATTTCGTGATACGCAGCAGAATTCAAACTGGGTGTTACTTGACAGTACAATAGTCATAATAGTAGAAAACGTACTCTAATTGAATCGTTTTAAAATACTTATCATTCGATTTATTTAAACATCAGAGTTTACAAAATATAGAGGTCCCAGTAGTTTTGTGGATTACATAATACAAAGTTTCGAATGATAATAAAAGTTTCATAGCCTTCTAAATTTCCATGCTCCTCCGTGCCGTCTTCGTACCTTATGGACCTGAAATACATGCTTAAAACTGTCAACACAAAGGTTGAGTGGAATTCGTAGGTTTAGTTAAATCGTTTGAACACAATAATCGTAACGTGAGGTAATTAATCTCACATTCATAGATAGAAAACAAAACAGTTATTATTTCACTAAGCTCATGACAACCAAAACATTAACATCGAACCAACAAAAATTGGTATATTAGTAACATAGAAGCCCTACCAAGCTAGTGACTAATGGTTCATGATATAGGGACTTTGAACATGGCAATCGCTACTTAGTGACAATAAAACATAGTCGGGTAAGCATACAGTAGAAAGCATTGTGTTCGAGTAGAAAAATAGTAGCATGTATCCCCCCCACGGGTTTGGAAACTAGTTAAACAATAGAAAGTAGGGCTACGAACTCACCGTGAGTTATTGATGTGTAGTGAGTAGTGAAAATGGTAGTCGAGTCGTGAAAGTCTCTACGAGCAACCTATAATATGGTATCGTGTCTTAGTTCATAAAATAATGATGCGAAAGCATAAATGATTCTATATATGTCATTTATATTGATCATGATGCTTCATATGGTATTTTGTGTATGTCGTTTTATAGAAATGTTTTATGAACATTTATAGTTTATATATCTCTTACTACCGTTCGGGCCATCATAATTTAGAGGTCATGTAGTAAACGTTCAAGGAGCTAGGACACTTTAATTCGTAAATCCAGCAACTCGTCGATACGTTTACCCAAATGAAACCCCTCACATGAAGCTCCCTAGTTTTGTAGTGTTTGATATGGAAAAACATATGTTTTGCTCGTTTTGATTATATAAGTTAAGAGGTTACATGGTTTACAAAATAAGTTTGGTCATGTTCTGTAGGCGGGTTTGAGTTGGTTTAGATGTTTTAACAAAAATAGTTTGGTCCTTGGTTATACAAGTAACTTAAATGGTTTTATAAGTTCTCGTCGTTTTACAAAATTTGCAATTCCGAAGGTCGAATAAACTTAGGAAAGTTTATTTTGAATGAAGATTGTTATTTTTATAAAGTTTATTATGTTTCGTAAGTATGTGACGATATTTGTGAAGTCTCATGGGTCATCAAGGTCGTGAGTAGATCCTTTAGTGAAATTTGTTCCGTGTTTATGTTGTTTTGCTAAGGCTAAGGCCTTGGTTAATGGTCTCGGCTTAGAAAGCCTTGAGGCCTTAGCCGTGGCCTTTATGTAGCTTTGGTCTTGGCTACCATGGCCTTGAGACCTCAGCCTTGGCCTTAGCCGAGGCTGTGGTCTCGACCTAAGGCCTTTAGGCCGTTTGGTTTGCCTTAGCCGTGTGGCAAAGTGTATAGCCGTACAGCTATATAGGGCTGTTAAGATTTTGAAAAAAAATAGCCTTTGTTATGCATTTTATGGACCCGTGCACTTGAGTTTTCGAAGAAAACATCGTTCTGGACAACTTTCGTGTTTTAACTTTTTGATGAATTGTACCAGAAGTGCCTCTTTTTTCGTGTTCTAACTTTCTGTCACATAAAGTTTTAACAGCTTTCAGGTTTTGTTTTGGTAACTTCATTTGGCCGTATCTTTTGACTCATGTACTCGTTTTGGGTGATTCAAATTGCTATGGTTTCATTCTAACCTTTTCTACAACAATATATAAGGTACTAAGTCTATATGTGGTGGTTTTGTGGCAAATTTGTACATAAGTGCATTAGTTTACACTAGTTAACATAATATAACATAGAATTGTTTATAAGTTTTAGACTTGTTTTTATCAACTTGTACATCATGATCCAATATAGAGAGCATATATAGCATAGATTATGAATAAGAAACATGTAAATGATGTTGAGCAACTATAAGAAAGGAAATCAAGGATCAAAGAACTAGAACAAGAACTAACTTAAGATCACTTGGGAAAACACTTGAAGTCATCTACTAGAAACTCTTCTTGTGTAGCTTGAAAATCACCAATGGAAAGAAGAAACTATAATTTGGATCAAACAAAGCTTGACAAGAGAAGAAATTATAATTTGGATCAAACAAAGCTTGACAAGAGCTTTGGAATTGATATAGGACTTTTTACTTGAAAATCAACTATGAATTGCTTCTTGAATATACGTATGGTTGGTTTTTATGATGATAAAGGAAGAGAGAATGAGCTTGGTTTTATAGCTAGTTGAGGAGGTTAAGTGTTGAGATATTTTCAAGACTTAGTAAGTAAGTTTCAACACATGGACTCATCATATGTGATCAAGGCTTATCACAAGCCAACAAGGCTTATGACTTGCTCAAAAATGTCGACCAAGATATATCTTGAATGACTAGATAAGTTTCCTTGCATTATATTGCTTTTACGGAGTCAGTTTTTGTAACACCCCGACCCGACAAGGCCAAGATATTACATTATGGTGTCATACAAAGCATACATTACGCAAGCGGAAGTCTTTTAAATAAATAACCAAGTCTCAAACATCAAGACTGGTATCAAAAGATAATCCCAAATGCATAGTGGGTTAACCAAACAAAACCAAAGTAAAATAATATTCAAAGTACTGAAAGAAATGAAAGTCTGAAACAATGGATAACGAAATGATAAATAAATAGGTCTCTAAGCCCTATGCTCTCTCATTCCCAAGCCCGTCGCCCCGCTTATTACCTGCCGCATAAGAAAAGAAAACATGCGGCTGAGCTTAAAAAGCCCAGTGAATAGATATATATAACATAACATAACGGTAAATAAGCATAAGCAAAGAAGGAATAAGAATAACAACGAAAAGCATAATCATGAAAGTCATACAAATTTTAAAGAGGACTAAGAATCAAGAATGCATGAGAACTGAATAGAAATGAATCAAGAGAAATAATGAAATAAAGGAAAAGTTCATATAAGGATGTGCCATAGGAACTACATACATAATCCGTCAAATCATACTAAGCAATACATGTATACGAAGAGGGGGAGACCTCTAAGTAATAAAAGTGTGAGAAGGAGTGTAAGGCACACACCACCTGGTCACCATAATCATACAAACATAAAACCTAGGATGCATCCATACGCTCCGTAACATAAGTATGTATGACAGTACTAGACTGGTCACACATATAAAGTTGGCCAATAGTGCACACAAAATCATAACATAATGGGGAACGCCGTAGATCTATCACACCTCTACAGGAGTGTCATGCCTAGGGTGCCATCCAAGACATGGTCATGGTACCTCCACAACTAGGTTAGCTCAGGCACAGATCTATCATAGCATACAACAAATATAATCTAGCATGGCAAGAGAAACAAAATAGTAACTCACTAAGTATAGCAAAACATAAGCATAGCATGGCAGAGACATTTAAATAAATGTCAGAATGAATCAATAAGAATGACAATCATACAATGAAAGTCATGAGTCAAATAAGGGAATCATATCAGGCATAGGATCGATAGCAATATCCCTACTGAAAAGGGAAAGAATATATGTACCTTATCAAAGCACACAAATCAAAGCAATAGGATGAATGGAAGCAGGTGATCACTCCTTCTTCACCCGATCTACATAATCATAAGTTTATTTATAAGTTTCATAGTTTCATAATCATAATGGTTTCATTTTAGTTTTCTTTCCATTTTAAGTAACTTTCCATATTTAGCAGGTTTCCATAATTAGTAACTTTCCAAAATAGTAACTTTCCATATTTAGTAACTTTCCAAAAATAGTTAGTTTAGCCATTTAAGGTTTAAAAGCAATTTTGGGTTTCTAAAAATAGTAATTAGTATTTGAAAAGGTTTAAATAGTTATTAATGTCAAAATTGAGCTTCATATATTAATATGCTGATAAAATAATGTCATTTCACAATTTAGGGTTTTACAAGTCAAAATAGGGTTTCCAAATTAAGTAAATGTGAGATTAGGGTTTCTAATTACACAAGTCATTTTAATTGATCATTTAAAGTAATTAAATTCCAATTAGGGTTTCATACATTCAATTTGGTCATAATTAAGTCATATTTCCCGAATTAGCAGTTTTAGTGTTTAATTTATATAGTTTGGGTTTCATATCATCATGATTCAAAGATTAGGGTTACTATTGTAATTATACCAAAGTTTAAGGTTAATATGATAATTGATCAAAACATAAGTTAAATACTTTTAAGATGACCATTAGCTTATTTAGGTTCCAAAAGTGCAGCAATTTAGCTTATAAGTGTTTTAAACAAGTAATTACTTAATTTCAGAATTAACATTAAAATCAGGTCCAAATTTAGCTATTTTTAACACACATTAAACGAGCTCATAAAATTCTATAATTTTACCCAGATATACCTATATGTCTTGAGTATTTTACATAATTTTTCTAGATTTTATTAAGTAGTAAAAGTACAAATTAAAAATCGACATTCACAACATGTTCTCGAATTGGATCTGCTGGAACACCCCAAAAGTATCTATTTATTCACCCCAGTTCAACATCTCAGAAAAATCTAAAAAATTTTCAAAACGTAACTCATACACCAAATATTATGCTGCCAAAATTTCATATCTTAATTCGTTATAGATATTAAATTAAAAATCGTAGATCACACCTGAATTTTCATAACTCGAATTACAGTTTTGACACATGAATTTCTAAAAATCAAACAGTTGCCTTCCCGACCTCTAAAAATCACCAAATCAATTTTATTTGATCACCATCTCACTGAATTCAGTTTTAGACCCAAGAACCATTAAAATTCATGTTTATATCATCGGTCTAAAATTTATTTAAGTAGCACAAAATTTCTGATCGATTAGTTTCTTTATGTCCATCAGATTTTAATAACATAATTTATCATATTAACACATCTTAATACATATTGATCGAAAAGGATTATTATAGATTGAAGTTTACATGTTACCTCTTATATGGATCGAATGAAACAAGAATACAAAGATCTCCAAATGATCAAATCGTCAACACCTCTCTTCTTCTTCTTGTGTGATCCGAACGGAAGAAAGAAAAGAAATTATGGATCGATTAGGTTATGATTCATGGACATGTCAAAAAGATTAAATGGTACATTATTTGATTACCTTGTTGTGATACGAATAGGATAAGAACAATGATCACGATCTAGCTTGTTCTCCTTCTCCTTGATGCCGAATGGAATAATTTTCTAGGGTTTGGTTTTGGTTTCTTTGTTCTTGTTGTACAATGAGGTAGAGAGAAAAGTGATTTTAGGGTTTTGTTGGAGATGGTAAACACGGTTATGGAGAGGAGAAATAGGAGGGATTGAGCCGAAATTTGGGGTGATTAAATGGTGATTAGTAACCTTCCAATTTAGCCAAAATATCTTATACTTATCTTCTAAAATGTTGTGTACATATTTTATTTATATTCGGCCCCATAGGGACTTTTAGACGTGCCATATGTTTAATTATAGAGTCTTTGTATCACTTCGTATTTTACTTTAGGTTATATGTTCATATCGTATGGACTCGAGTCATAACATGTTATATATCTCAAGTTTTAATTTATAGCGTATTTTATAAGTCGTATTTACTTTAGGGTGTTATAATTCTTCTATTCTAAAAAGAAAATTTCGTCCGCGAAATTGATATACAAAATCGAAATAGAAGTCCGAAATCGAAAGCGATATCAAAATGAATACGTACCAAGTCAAAAGAAAAATGTGGATAACTGGATCGCATCGATTCTTCGGTCTCCCAAGTAGCCTCGCTCTCAGGATGATTCTTCCAAAGAATCTTTACGAATGGAATGGTTTTAGTTCTCATGACTCTTTCCTGACGCTCCAAAACAGCCTCAGGTTCTTCACTATACGAAAGATCTTCCCGAATCTGATCGAACGGGCATGACACAACATGAAGCGGATGATAATTATACCCACGAAGAGGTGACACATGAAAAATGTCATGCACATGCGATAATTGGGGAGGTAGCGCCAAGCGATAAGATACCTCACCAACCCGATCAAGAATCTCAAATGGACCGATATAGCGCGGACTAAGCTTCCCTTTCATACCGAAACGCTTAACGCCTCGAAAAGGAGAAACCTTCAAGAAAACACGATCACCAGAGTTAAACACAAGATCACGACGATGACGGTCAGCATAGCTCTTCTGCCTAGTACGAGCTTCCTTCAACTTCTCTCTGGCCACAGCCACCTTCTCATTAGTAATTCTAATTTATTTTGGTCCCTCAATGAGTCGTTCCGCGACATCATTCCAACAAACCGGCGCTCTACACTTACGCCCATATAACATCTCAAATAGAGCCATCCTGATACTAGCATGCCAACTATTATTGTAAGCAAACTCCACCAAACACAAGTAATCATCCCAGTGGCCTGTCCACTCTAAAGCACAAGACCTCAACATATCCTCCAAGATCTGAATTGTCCGCTCCGACTGCCCATCAGTCTAAGGATGAAATGCCGTACTGAATCTAAGCCGTGTACCCCAGGCTTTATGTAACCCCTTTCAGAAACGAGACGTATAACGAGGATCACGATCGGACACAATAGAAGACGGCGTACCATGCAACCAAACAATTTCCTGCTAAAAAATCTGAGCCAAACGACTCACAGAATAATCAATACGAATGGGGAGAAAATGCGCAGATTTGGTCAGACGATCAACAATGACCCAAATCGCGTCATGCTTCCGAAGAGTACGAGGTAAACCGGTAACGAAGTCCATAGATATCTGGTCCCACTTCCTTGTAGGAATGTCGAGAGGTTGTAAGAGACCACTTGCACGTTGATGTTCAATCTTAACCTGCTGACAAGTCATACATCTAGCCACATGCAAAGCTACATCCTGCTTCATCCCATTCCACCAAAAATGTTGCTTAAGATCATGGTACATCTTAGTCGAACCTGGATGAATAGAGAACGGAGAACTATGTGCCTCAGAAAGCACAACTTCATGAAGAGTAGAATTATCTAGAACACATAGACGATCACCAAACCAAACGACACCATCTACATCCACACGAAATTATGACTGTTTACCATCCTCAATATTCTATACAATAGCCCATAACTCACCATCGTCTTTCTGAGCTTCATTAATCCTCAACATCAAATCAGACTCCACTTTCAAGCTAGCCCAAAAACCATCATAACCCCGAACACACAGCTCAACTTCCATAAGCTCTAAGTCATTAAGAATCCTCGGCTCAAAGTCAAGACTAGCAATCATTCCCGACTTACGACTCAAGGCATCAGCCACAACATTGGCTTTTCCTGGGTGATATTGAATATTAGTGTCATAGTCCTTCAACAACTCCAACCAACGTCTCTGTCGCATGTTCAATTCCTTCTGGGTAAAGATATACTTCAGGCTCTTATGGTCTGTGAATATATCACAACTCTCACCATAAAGATAATGCCTCCAGATTTTTAAAGCAAAGACAACGGCAGCTAATTCAAGATCATGAGTAGGATAGTTCGCCTCATACGGTTTCAACTGTCTAGAAGCATATGTAATCACTTTCCCATGCTGCATCAAAACACAACCCAAACCCTTCATCGAAGCATCGCTGTAGATCTGATAACCTCCTGAACCTGATGGTAGAGTAAGAATCGGCGCAGAAACAAGTCTCTTCTTCAACTCTTTAAAACTAGCTTATCTCTCGTCGGTCCATACAAACTTCTCTCCTTTGCGCATAAGTTGAGTCAACGGCAACGACAAACGAGAAAAACCCTCAACAAATCTCCTGTAATAACCAGCCAGTCCAAGAAAACTCCTGATCTTAGTCACATTTGTCGGTCTTGGCCACTTGGTGATAGCCTCAACCTTAGCCGGATCCATGATGATACCATCTGCGGAAATGACATGACCTAAGAATGCAACTTGTCCTAACCAGAACTCGCATTTGGAAAACTTGGCATACAACTTCTTCTGCCTCAGAGTCTCCAAAACAACATGGAGATGGTACTCATGCTCTTCCTTAGTCTTAGAGTAAACCAAGATGTCATCAATAAACACGATCACGAACTTATCTAAGTATTTGTGAAAAATCCGATTCATCAAATCCATGAAGACAGCTGGAGCATTCGTCAACCCAAACGGCATGACAAAGAACTCGTAGTGGCCATATCTAGTACGGAACGCGGTCTTAGGAATATCCTGCTCCTTCACACGTAGCTGGTGATATCCAGACCTCAAATCGATCTTGGAAAAGAATTTCGCTCCCTGAAGTTGATCAAACAAATCATCGATACGGGGAAGTGGATAACGATTACGAATAGTGATACGGTTAAGTTCGCGGTAGTCGATACATAATCTCATGCTACCGTCCTTCTTCTTAATAAATAATACCGGAGCACCCCATGGAGAAACACTGGGACGGATAAAACCAGATTCAAGCTATTCCTGTAACTGCTCTTTCAATTCCTTCAATTCAACAGGAACCATACGATAAGGAGCCTTAGAGATGGGTTTCGCACCCAGAATTAAATCAATCGAGAATTCAACCTCACGCTCAGGCGGCATGCCTGGGAGTTCATTAGGAAATACATCTGGGAATTCACGAACAACCGAAAGGCTCTCCATACTAGGAATCTCCAAAGATGAATCCTTAATCGAAGCTAGAAAACCTTCACAACCGTGTGTCAGCAAAGAGCGAGCTGTCATAGCGGATATGATCTTAATAGGTTTACCAAGCCGATAACCTTGGTAGACAAATTCAGGATTACAAGGATCACCAAAAATCACACGTTTGGTATGGCAGTCAATCATAGCTCGATGCTCCGACAACCAATCCATACCCAAAATTACATCAAAGTCATACATGAGGAAGAAGATTTGTAGAGCGAACTCTATCGTCGAAACGAAGAGGACAATTCACATATTCATGAGTAATGGTCATGAAATTTTTCATTGGTGTTGAGATAGATAAAGCATAGTTTAATGGTGTTGCGGTTGTATTAATGTGTTTAGCAGATGTAGAAGATATCACAGAATGTGTAGCACCAGTATCAAATAAAGCAAAAATTGGACGATCAAATAAATACAGCATACCCGAGACAGTTCCAGAAGTACCCGCAGCCTGATCCCTGGTTAGTGCAAAAACTTGACCTTTAGAAGCCTGCTGCCCACCATTTCCATTCCCACGGTTGTTGCCACCCGCCTTCGGACATTCCCTAACCCGATGTCCAAGTTCACCAAAACTAAAACAAGCACCAGTAGCCTTATAACAAGTACGACCAGGATGAGTTTTCCCACACTCCACACAAATAGGAGGAGGTAGAAGCTGTTCCCCCACATTCCTCTGCCCTGCTGAAGAAGTAGTACCACGATTACCCTACTGATTACCACGACTCTGTTGACCCCTGAACTGTTGGTCACGGCCTGACCGTTGATTATGCCCACTGTTGTTGTTACTACGCCTGTCATTACCCCGAAACTCATTACCCCTCGAAGTAGCATTCCTCTAACTATTACCCTGAACTTGCTGATGATCACTCTCATGAGTCCTCTTCACTCCACGTCTAGACCTCTCTTGCATCAATTCCTTATTACGGACCGCATTGACAACTTGTGCCACATCAACAAAATCAGTATTTAGAACACCTTCAAGCAACTCATCACGTAAACCCCACTTAAAATGCATAGCCTGCTCCTCTGGAGTCCCAGCCTTCGTACCCAAGAAACCCACAAGTCTCACAAACCTCTTCATATACTCCGCACTCGACTCCCTATCCAACTGGAAAATATGATGATAGTCACGCTCAAACTTCTGTTTCTCTGATATAGGGAAGTACTGAAGAAAGAATATCTCCCGAAACTCAGCCCAAGATAACCTATCAACAAACTCATCACCTCCCTTAGCCATCCGATACGCCTTCCACCAACTGAAGGCATCTCCCTCAAATTTGTAACCAGCCAAACGTGCCTTAAACCCATCGTCACAACCAAGTACCTCGAATATCTTCTCAATGTAAGATATCCAATTCTCCGCCTCCACAGGAGAAGTAGCAGCACTGAACGAATGTGGTTTCTGCTTAACAAAACGCTCCAACCACACAAGAATCGACACTGGTGGAACATCACCACCACCACCGCCAATACCACTACCACTAGCGATGTTCCTCCTAATCTCGTCCGTGACGCGTGCAGTCAAACCGGGAAGTAACGCATCAATAGCTCGCTGCACTGCTGCATCAACATCAGCACCAGAGGGTCCATCATTCCGACGAGTATTCACCATCTGAAAGGTCATAAAAGAGACAAAAAGAACAAAACAAGCGTAAGGTTCAAAATGTGAAGAAAGAGATCGCGTCAAACGAAAATCCTAGTGTCTACCCAATATCCTCACTGGTCATTTCTAAGGTTCTACAGGTCAAACCCAGTCTCTCTGGTACCATAACTGTAACACCCCGACCCGATAAGGCCAAGATATCACATTATGGTGTCATACAAAGCATACATTACGCAAGCAGAAGTCTTTTAAATAAATAACCAAGTCTCAAACATCAAGACTGGTATCAAAAGATAATCCCAAATGCATAGTGGGTTAACCAAACAAAACCAAAGTAAAATAATATTCAAAGTACTGAAAGAAATGAAAGTCCGAAACAATGGAAAACGAAATGATAAATAAATAGGTCTCTAAGCCCTATGCTCTCTCATTCCCAAGCCCGTCGCCCCGCTTATTACCTGCCGCATAAGAAAAGAAAACATGCGGCTGAGCTTAAAAAGCCCAGTGAACAGATATATATAACATAACATAACGGTAAATAAGCATAAGCAACGAAGGAATAAGAATAACAACGAAAAGCATAATCATGAAAGTCATACAAATTTTAAAGAGGACTAAGAATCAAGAATGCATGAGAACTGAATAGAAATGAATCAAGAGAAATAATGAAATAAAGGAAAAGTTCATGTAAGGATGTGCCATAGGAACTACATACATAATCCGTCAAATCATACTAAGCAATACATGTATACGAAGAGGGGAGACCCCTAAGTAATAAAAGTGTGAGAAGGAGTGTAAGGCACACACCACCTGGTCACCATAATCATACAAACATAAAACCTAGGATGCATCCATACGCTCCGTAACATAAGTATGTATGATAGTACTAGACTGGTCACACATATAAAGTTGGCCAATAGTGCACACAAAATCATAACATAAGGGGGAACGCCGTAGATCTATCACACCTCTACGGGAGTGTCATGCCTAGGGTGTCATCCAAGACATGGTCATGGTACCTCCACAACTAGGTTAGCTCAGGCACAGATCTATCATAGCATACAACAAATATAATCTAGCATGGCAAGAGATACAAAATAGTAACTCAATAAGCATAGCAAAATACAAACATAGCATGGCAGAGACATTTAAATAAATGTCAGAATGAATCAATAAGAATGACAATCATACAATGAAAGTCATGAGTCAAATAAGGGAATCATATCAGGCATAGGATCAATAGCAATATCCCTACTGAAAATGGAAAGAATATTTGTACCTTATCAAAGCACACAATTCAAAGCAATAGGATGAATGGAAGCAGGTGATCACTCCTTCTTCACCCGATCTATATAATCATAAGTTTATTTATAAGTTTCATAGTTTCATAATCATAAAGGTTTCATTTTAGTTTTCTTTCCATTTTAAGTAACTTTCCATATTTAGCAGGTTTGCATAATTAGTAACTTTCCAAAATAGTAACTTTCCATATTTAGTAACTTTTCAAAAATAGTAAGTTTAGCCATTTTTGTTTAAAAATCAATTTAGGGTTTCTAAAAATAGTAATTAGTATTCGAAAAGGTTTAAATAGTTATTAATGTTAAAATTGAGCTTCATATATTAATATGTTGATAAAATAATGTCATTTCACAATTTAGAGTTTTACAAGTCAAAATAGGGTTTCCAAATTAAGTAAATGTGAGATTAGGGTTTCTAATTACACAAGTCATTTTAATTGATCATTTAAAGTAATTAAATTCCAATTAGGGTTTCATACATTCAATTTGGTCATAATTAAGTCATATTTCCCGAATTAGCAGTTTTAGTGTTTAATTTATATAGTTTGGGTTTCATATCATCATGATTCAAAGATTAGGGTTACTATTGTAATTATACCAAAGTTTAAGGTTAATATGATAATTGATCAAAACATAAGTTAAATACTTTTAAGATGACCATTAGCTTATTTAGGTTCCAAAAGTGAAGCAATTTAGCTTATAAGTGTTTTAAACAAGTAATTACTTAATTTCAGAATTAACATTAAAATCAGGTCCAAATTTAGCTATATTTAACACACATTAAACGAGCTCATAAAATTCTATAATTTTACCCAGATATACCTATATGTCTTGAGTATTTTACATAATTTTTCTAGATTTTATTAATTAGTAAAAGTACAAATTAAAAATCGACATTCACAACATGTTCTCGAATTGGATCTGCTGGAACACCCCGAAAGTATCTATTTATTCACCCTAGTTAAACATCTCAGAAAAATCTAAAAAAATTTCAAAACGTAACTCATACACCAAATATTATGCTGCCAAAATTTCAGATCTTAATTCGTTATAGATATTAAATTAAAAATCGTAGATCACACCTGAATTTCATAACTCGAATTACTGTTTTGACACATGAATTTCTAAAAATCAAACGGTTGCCTTCCCGACCTCTAAAAATCACCAAATCAATTTTATTTGATCACCATCTCACTGAATTCAGTTTTAGACCCAAAAACCACTAAAATTCATGTTTATATCATCGGTCTAAAATTTGTTTAAGTAGCACAAAATTTCTGATCGATTAGTTTCTTTATGTCCATCCGATTTTAATAACATAATTTATCATATTAACACATCTTAATACATATTGATCGAAAAGGATTATTATAGATTGAAGTTTACATGTTACCTCTTATATGGATCGAATGAAACAAGAATACAACGATCTCCAAATGATCAAATCGTCAACACCTCTCTTCTTCTTCTTATGTGATCCGAACGGAAGAAAGAAAAGAAATTATGGATCGATTAGGTTATGATTCATGGTCATGTCGAAAAGATTAAATGGTATATTATTTGATTACCTTGTTGTGATACGAATAGGATAAGAACAATGATCACGATCTAGCTTCTTCTCCTTCTCCTTGATGCCGAATGGAATAATTTTCTAGGGTTTGGTTTTGGTTTCTTTGTTCTTGCCGTACAATGAGGTAGATAGAAAAGTCATTTTAGGGTTTTGTTGGAGATGGTATACACGGTTATGGAGAGGAGACATAGGAGGGATTGAGCCGAAATTTGGGGTGATTAAATGGTGATTTGTAACCTTCCAATTTAGCCAAAATATCTTATACTTATCTTCCAAAATGTTGTGTACATATTTTATTTATATTCGGCCCCATAGGGACTTTTAGACGTGCCATATGTTTAATTATAGAGTCTTTGTATCACTTCGTATTTTACTTTAGGTTATAAGTTCATATCGTATGGACTCGAGTCATAACATGTTATATATCTCAAGTTTTAATTTATAGCGTATTTTATAAGTCGTATTTACTTTAGGGTGTTATAGTTTTGGTCCTGTTAATCGCTAACTGTAAGTCATTAAGTCACGAAACGTAAAACCGGGTATCATAAAAATATGAAACTTGTAGAAATGGTTAAACTTATCAATATACTCATTATTATCTTATAAAAGTGAGTGATAAGTTTAATGGGTCACGTAAATGCTGTTAAATTTGAAAATCGTATGCTTAAAACGCGTAAATCGCGTAAAACGCAGAATCGGTGTAACACCCCCATCTGAGAACGGGTCAAATGTCACATTTATGGCATCAAATAGAACATATGCAAGCCGAAGACTTTAATAATACAATGGTTACAAAAATATTCTAAGGGATAATAATAATGTAATCAATCTGAACATAACAACTTCCAAAACTAAGATACAAACTAAGTCAAAATAAAAACTCTAAGTCCAACTCTAATCCATGGGGAGCTATCAACAGTGCAGTCCACTAAGAGCTCCTAAGCACTCTTCACTCAAAACCCAACTTCCCTCTTAAAACCTGCCGCAGGAAAAGAAAATGCGGCTAAGCTTAAAAAGCCCAGTGAACAGATACATATAATGAAAGGTAATAAGCAAACGAATGAACAAAACGAAACTAAGAAAACCTGCTGAACAATATACCATAAGTAATGAGAAAATAAATGAATGAATAAGGAATCAGAAATAACAAAGGAATGCCCACGAGCCCTAAACAGATATGTCTAAACATGATACATGAATAGACCCAAAACAGATAAACATAATCATAATCATAATCATAGCAAAGTGTACATGGAGTAGCTAGCTCACAATGTACCAGAATATGATATGGGGTGTATGGCACACACACAATCCATTCACTAAATAACTGAACTGAACAAAGTACCTAGGATGCATCCATACGCTCCCTGCAAAACAGATATACATATACAAGTTCGAGACTGTGCATACGTACGTTAATATAATAATAATAAGAATGGCGGCCATGGTTGCTATATAGCATAAGTGGGAACACTGTGGACTAAAACCCACCTCCACAGATAGTGTCAATACCATTGGTGCATCAATGGCATGGCCATGCACTCTCTATGACTGGCTACAAATATGGGCAACATAATAGGCATAGTACATGCAATATAATGATAAGGGATAATTACAAATTATCCAACTCAGATAATAGCTATATGAATAGAATATAGCATAAAACGAATAATCAAACGAATACTGAACAAATATGGATCAAAGCATATCAAATAATAAATATCAGGGAATCAATGAGTCATGAGAAATCTTTAAGGAATAGATAGAGTACAAATAGGTTAAGTAATTGTGAAAATCATTAAAACACTGTTTTCATAAACGTATTCTTTTAAAAGCAGTTTTCATAAAAGTCATTAAACCTTCATATAAAAGTGGTATCGCCTCGATTTCATAGCAATCATTTTAAAATAGTTTTTCTCAAAACATTATCATGATATATTTAAGAAAGGTTTTCACATGAAGTTATAATATTAAATGGGTTACAAAGTATCAATGGATTCTAATACGGATATTGAAGTCACAAGAAAGAACGGATGAATCAAACCATATCAGACAGAATAACCAAACGAATATCAAATGAATCATAACTCAGAATAGCAAATATCAAGGAATCAAAAAGTCATGAGATACCCATACTGAAAAAGGGTGGAATATCTGTACCTTAACGCGAATGAAAGGAAAGCAAACGACTGAATGAACACAAGAAAACAACGTCGCACCTATTCAAATGATCTACACGAATTAGGGATCATTTAATACTTATATTTTTATTTCATAAGTTATAAATGGTTTTAATGATTTATACTTATATTTATACTCATAACTTATTTTAGGTTTATTTTACAAATCTGGGCCAGTTTCTCACGAATTTTAAGACATACCAATTAACTCCATAGACTCTCCTAATTTTTTATGAGGTTCCCACATGAGTTAAGTAATTACTCAAATTTTTGTAGATTTTATTAATAAGTGTAAGTACCCCTTTAAAATTCATCTTTCTAGACCTACCCAGAAAAATAACTGCACAGACACCCAGAAAGTTTTCCCTTAACTAACCCATTTCGACACTTCAGAAAAATCCACCAAAATTCCAAGATGCCATATACATCATAAAAATTATCCTTGTCAAATGAGACATCTTATTTCCTTATGGTTTTAAAACTAAAAATCAAAAACACCGACTGATTTTCAGACATCCAAAATACAGTTTTGACACTTAACCTTGTAAAAATCAAAAGACCAACTTCTCGACCTCCAATGGCTATAAAACTTGACATGCAGAAATACGTTGGGATCATCAAATTAGACCCCTGGAATCCGACCAAAATTTTGGACAGCATGCTGTGAGAACTTCACATAAAATCACAACAAAACCCTAACCCTTTTTAAACCCAAATCGACCCATATTAAATCCTAGGGTTTCCAGATTTTAGCACCATATTAATGTACAATTAATGATCCATATTAGGGCTTGTATCAAAACTGATTCGATAAGAGAACATAACCAAGAGGCCCACACACATATTTTACAAGATTCATATATTTTAACGGGACACACACAATAGAGAAACCTGATTATAACGATTTATAAGTATGTTTAGATCTGATTAGGTTCATATATGTCGTGTATAATAGTGATGATAAAGTGGTTAACATGTGATACCTTTTAAGCCGAAACAAGAGATCAAGGAGGGGAACAAGGGCCACGAATTGATCATCAAAACACACCAATAATCCTGCTACGAATCACCAAGCTTGCTTCAACCTTCTTCTTTCTGATCTTGGGGCGAAAATAAGTGAGATTGTATAATTTTAGGGTTTCGGCATGGGAGGGAATTAGAGGCCGAATATGTTTGATAATGAGAGGGAGATAAAGAACCGTGTATTGATTAGGCAAAACGTGTGATATTTTTGGATATGAGGGGAACATGATATCTTTTAATTTTGTAAGTATATATTTGTGGTCTTATCCTTGTTTTAGCCAAATGTGTGAAGATTTAGATTAACACAATTTCGGTTCAAACTCTTAAGAGAAAAATGTGTAGAAAGTTTTAGGACAATTAGGTGTGCCGTTTATAAGGTTTAGGATAGGATTAGGAATGTGACAAATTAATTCAAGTAGTAAAGTTTAAGATAAATATTAACATAAGGTTTTAATATCACTTACATATTTGTTAACTTAGGTTATATTTAAAATAAACAAATAAAAATGTATTCCAGATTTTAGGGTATTACAATTGGAAAATGTAAAATTCTAAAATTCTTGAGAAGGTCGTAGGTTGTGAAAAACACATATTTCTCTTGTTTGTAATGTTGTGTGGACATATCGGGATGCTTAAATGAAATTTAAATCTTGTGACAAATGGTAAATTTTCACTAATATTTAATCGATAACTGCCTATTTATTGTGACTAAATCACCAGACTAGGCATTTACATGATTATCAAGGAAAACAAACCCACACATTAAAGTATGATATTAAATCCCACCAAGAACAGTGAATTTTCCCATCACACATTTTACCCACTTTAATGTAGTAAAAGCGGGAGGTTATCTCATTTTTACTCAGAATAACACCACACACGTACCGATGTCTCAACAGTAATAAATTAAAACTCAGAAATTATTGTGAATTCATAAAACTCTAAATTCATCTCAGTATATTAAAAGCGTCTCTGAAAACCCACTCTTCCATATTTATAACGGTTCCGAGAAGGACCCGAGCTCAACTCAGTTTAGCGAGACGCGGGTATAAATTACTCATTCTTTTTTATTAAATCAAACCTTATAACTTAAAATAAAAATCCTCCACTCACACTTATCCCAAAAATCTGTTTTCTTCTTTACCCTAGACCCTCTTGTCACCATCCATCATCTCTGCTATTCTTTCTTTTTGACCTAAATGCTCCACTCATTTTCACTAGCCTTGAAATCCCCCAAGTCAAACCTAGAAGATTACAATAGAAGTAGAAAGAACACCCGAATGGAAATCTTACTTCTCCCAAATCTGAAAGTAACCATGGAGTTACTCACCATATTCTCCTTTTTAAACCAATATTCCAAGGGAAATCTAACCACACCTCAACAAATTCACTCAAAGTTTCTGAGGAGATTTAATCACTCAAGGAAGAACAAGGGATTGTGGTGATTGTGGTTCGATTTGGAATAGTTGGGTTGTCGGATTGGATTCATGTTCGAGTTCATCATCTCTCGAATCATTGTAAGGACATGAACTTGTATTCGAATCTTTTCAATTCCATTCATCTTAGATTGTTCTTGTTAATCTTAAGTCGAATAAGTAATAATTTGGGTTGTTAGGTTTTATTGATTTTCGGTTACAAATTATTTTCCAGAAGCAAATTATTGTGGTTGTAAAATTTTAAGTGTTGTTGTTATCATTTTCGTGTGGCTTAGGATATTAGAAATCATTACTAGGTTAACATCTTGTTGGTCATTGTGGCTAGAGTTTGTGATTCGAGTCAAATGACTCCAGAGAATTCTTGGATTAAGGTGTCAAATTAAGTCTAGGATTGTTGATGAAGTACTATGTACTCGAAATGACTCACTTATTCTTTGTTTAGAGGAATTGTTGCTGTTATAGACCTTGGTCACAAATTAGGTCGAATAGGACCACCCAAACGAGGTGTTTGGGTGGTGGTCATAGGCTAGGAAACTACCCTACACAAGGGAGGTTCTGGCCAAATTTGCTTGTCAAATTGGATTTACCCAGGTAGCCACCATGGAGGTGAGCTAGCCGTGGGTTAAAACTCCGTGTAAGCAATGGAGGATTTGCTCACAACTCACTCAAGGTTACACCATCTAGAACCCGAAACAAGAAGACAAGTGTTGAGGGAAACACCCTTGGTTTGATCCTAGAATGTGACCCAATTTGACCCAAGGTCGAACCCCAATCGGGGTGAAACCCTCTCTTACCTATTCGAACCCACAAGATTTTCCAAAACTCAAATAAGTTACCTCGTATTGGTTGCTTTAGGCTATGATACATTGAGGTGCCAAAGGTCTCTTTTGTAATAAGAATTGTGAATTCTTGTTATGAACCATTTCCTTGTCAAAACGTGAAGGGTGAGGCCGAAACTAAGTCACTTACAACACCGAGACTCCTATATTTTGGAGTTGAGTAGTACTCAACCCAAAGTGAGCCAAGTCGTGCGTTATCTAGGTCCCTTGATGTCGAAATCTTCGGTCTAAAAACTCCCCAGAAACACACCAAGTCCTTTAGGACTTGTACATGTAGGGGTGTGTGTTGTGTTCTTCCTTATCAGACCAAATCAAGAGCAGCCCACTTAGGTTCCAATTATAAGCCCAAAAAAATTAAGACCCCTTGGCCTAGCCATGTCATTTCTGCGAGTAGTAGTTTTCGGCCCACCAGGCCCAATGTGGCTATTGGTGGTGAACTCCCCCAGTCCAGCCCATTACCGAGCATTTTCCCCCCTCCTCCTCTGATCCAGTTGGGCCGCAGCCCAACAAATATTAACTATACTAAAAATCTGTTAACGCATAAACATATCAGCCACAAAATAAAATTGATGTAGCCGACCACGCAAACACTCTTGTATTGAAACTAACGTACATGTATATAAAACTTGTGTTGCCGCAACTTAAAAATTCGACTACTAATATAAATGGACCATTAATTTGTGATTTTCACTTAGATATCATCTAATGTTTATATACTAATGTAAAACATAAAAATTGGCAAGAGGAGTACAAATCTTATATACACACATAGGTCACTAAAATGTAAAACTTGACTAAAATAGTGACCAAATAGAGTTCTTACTAGGTACAACATAAAACGCATAGGTGAATATACATTTTGATATTTATTTAAAGTACTATAACGAGATCAAATGAAAGTTAACATAAACTTTACTTAAAGTACTATAACGAGATCAAATGTTTTTCCTAAATTTGTAAACTATAAACAAGTCGTAACTCATAGTTAATAATTGAATGAACTTAGTCATTTTAGTAAACGAGATAAACTAAATTTTTATTAAACAAACTTTATATTACATCTTTCTTAAAACATTAAACTAGTAAATAATAAACGTCACTTACACCTAATTTTATTTCAAAAACCTACATAATTAGATATAACGACCAAACTACTCAACCTTAATATATATATATATATATATATATATATATATATATATATATATATATATATATATATATATATATATATATATATATATATATCACCTCTCAATTATATCTATTCGTGCTTCAAATCGGTAAATTTCATTTCTTTCCAAATTTCGTCACTTAAATTTCTATAAGATATTCTCGTTTCCTCGTTACCGTACATTTAAGTCATTCGTAGAGCTAAACCTTGCCATTTCTTAGGGAATTCCTACGTAACCTCATTTGCTGCCACACAAATGAAAACAACATAAACACTCTAAAACATTGGACTTAAATTCTAAAAAGACTTAAATTTAGTATTCGAAACTAAAACATGGTTTATTAATCTAGGTTGCATATTGGTGCCAAATATCCTTGCATTCACTGCATCCATTATTAAGGTGAGTTTATAGCCCCTTTTTACTTATACTTGTTTTATATGAATGGGGTGAGAAACATGCAAAACCAATTTTATGGACCATTAATACTGTTTATACCAAAGTTATTGCGCAGTTAGCCTAAGTCCTGTTATGTCCCCTACTGCCCGAATTTCATGAACCGTTAATTCCCGACAGGAAGCGTGAATGTTATAAATAGATCTATTGGGAGTAACGTCCCCGTTTGGTTAAACTGGATAGGCAAACAAACGTATACCATATCAAAGTACAAGTGTCTGGGATAAACACTTGTCAGGGCCTTTATATTTATCATGCTTCTAGAGCATGCAGACCTGTTATAGCTTCGGTTGCATGAATTTAGTGCTAGCGTAATAAAATAATTATGTGACATTCCTATGCTCACAAACAAAACTATTGGTCCAAATTGATTATAATTAAACCTAGGAATTCACCAGCTTTTTGCTGACTTTTAGCATGTTTTCTCAGGTATCTAGGCATATGCAAGTGTGGCAAGGTTTGGCAAGGCGGCGGACTTATACTATTGGCCAAAGTGTTTTAACAAATGATTAAGACTTATTTTTTAGGGACCATTAATCTTGTAACCAAACTTGAAGCACAAAGATTGTTATAATTAAAAATAAACAAATGAATATGTTTTTACAGAATGTGTAATTGGTTCTTCGTTACCTCACGTTATGATTTCCATTTCAGCAGCACCCCATGATTCTAATGCTTCTGCAAACTCAGATTTTGGGGGTGTTACAGATTGGCATCAGACCCTAGGTTATAGAAAACTAGGTACATATAAACCCTAAACTATAACCACTTTTTCAAAAACAAGTCCCTATGCCCACCACTTGCCTTGCTTGCCCAGACTTGTGGTTACTTGTCTGAATTAGATGTTATTAATCATTGATTTTTATTCAGTTGCATACATTATAAATACCTTATATATATTTATATATAATTTACACAAATTATCACGAGTATCCCCCATATACTTACACATATATATACCATTTTGTCACAGACTATGTCTTCCCGCAACATCTCTCAGACTTCACCAGGCTCAAATGATTCCAGCATGCAGATGCTCCAAGATCATCATACATCAAACCCTAACACCATTGAGCCTACACCACCATCACATACTTATACCACATTAGCTACCCAGATTACTCCTACTATTCCTCGCCGTACTACACGCATAATCATACGCCCATCTACTAGACCATCATCTCACACTGCAGAGGATACCCAAAACACTGCTCATAGTCTTCTATTATCTCCATCCCGTTATAGGTCCTTGTGCTCCCACATGGACACTCCTACTACTCTAACACCACCACCACCTACCTCATCACCACACTCACCTACCCACTCACCTCCATGTCAGAGGCTTTGGAAAACCAAT
Source organism: Artemisia tridentata subsp. tridentata (assembly GCA_021014915.2). Classification (NCBI taxonomy): domain Eukaryota; kingdom Viridiplantae; phylum Streptophyta; class Magnoliopsida; order Asterales; family Asteraceae; genus Artemisia; species Artemisia tridentata. The sequence goes on along the minus strand of CP139502.1, from coordinate 235,367,085 downwards.
GACACTTGTTCAGCAGAGGGTGTTGGATAGACTTTAGCTGATAGTGCTCCTGCTGAGGGTACAGGGGTCGATGCTAATTCGAATTCGGGGGTGGAGCAGAGAGCAGTTGTGCCCCGAATCAGCATAGTACTGGAGGATGTACCTAATACTTTTGAGACTGGAGAGATCTCAAGGAGAGCTTAGGACGAGACAGAGAATATCACAGAGATATCACATTCCTCACTTCCAGCAGCATCACCAGCAGCTATAGAGACCGATACTATCTCACAGATTCAGACCCAACTAGACTTACAGACTGACATACTAGGTCTCCACTCTGACTTATTTGACGAGTTACATCCAGCTCGTTTCGAGCAGTATGATAGGGACTTCAGCCGACTCTATGATAGGACACACTCCAATAGTCGAGACATCCTTGACCTAGGTGACAGATCAGGTAGACTTGAGCGGACACAGGTGATAGCTCAAGTGGTACCTCAGATGATGCATGGGAGGATGCTGATCCTCGAGGCTCAGGTTGCAGCATTGTTAAGAGCTGACCAGGCACATCGTAGTGAAAACTTAGCATTAAGGACTCGCCTTGTTGAAGTCGAGGCACAGCTTGGGGAGTACGCTTTTAGGTTCCAACACCTGGATAGGACTAGGAGCTAGTCTTAGTTATGATTAGTAGTGATTCACTTAACTGAGTAGTTCTCAGTCAGTGTAGGATCTTATTAGAGAGCTTGTAATTTTCAAACCTTGTAATCAACTCTTAATCTATAACAAGCTCATTTTGTTATATATTTCCATTATTGATTTAAACCTTTCTTTTCATAACTTACCGTGATGTTATCCCTTTATACGATGACTTCACCCTAACTTCCCAAAAATCTCACAATTGTCCTTAGACAAATTATAGACTATATTTATTAATAACCTGTAAATCGTTTTGTCCATTCCTTTTAGCCACAAGATTCCCAAAACCCCAAAACTTACATAACTACCACTTCACAAAATCCCCAAAATATGACATTACAAATTATACTTAAATTACCAGTCATTACCCCACCTCTTACTCACAAATCAAACAACAAATTTTCCTACTATTCCCCCCAAATAACAAACTATATTTTAGACGCCCCATAAAATTCCTCGAAAAATACTTCCCATTACCACCCTTACCAGCAAATAAATCCCTGTCAAGTAAACTCAAATCCCCTTTACCAAGCCTAAATCCTACGTAGTCAAATCATTCATTTGTAACCCAAGTAATACACAAGGAACAATGACCCCAAATTATTTCCGCAAGGTAAATCATCTGCTTCCATCCCAAGAAACCCAAAAGATTACATATAATGGAAATATAAGAACTAGGCAACCATACTAGTAGCAACAAGAACCAATTCAACCTAGATGTCATAGAAGTTTGCCTTGCCCCCTATTACTAACTAGTTCAATAGGAAACCCACAACTCCCGACCGTAGTCAGACAACCCCACCGATTAACATCTCATCATATGCTATCTCTTTCCAATTCTGACCCACCCCAGCATCAATTTGACCAATCTTTAAGATAGCTACTAGGTATATTGTAACCCCGTAGGCGACTAGAACACATTATGGCTCTATAGAAAAAGTGTTAAATGATCGCAACAGTTATATTCAGACTCTTAAATCTTCCTCCTGTACAAGACACTGCACATTTGAACGAACGGACTGGTCGATTACTAGTAGCAATCAACATGGTCCTACCAAAACAAAACTCTATGCGTCGGATAACCCACTTCCTACTAAGCCGACTGATTGACTGCTAGCAGCGGTCAACATCGTCCTTTCAAGACTGAAATCTAGAACTACGAGACCTTACCCACAAAACCCCAAAACTTTTGGCTGTATCCCCAGTATACACTGGATGTCACCATGCTCTATCATAAACCTCCACGGGAGGAAAAATCTATTCATAAGACTCATAGGATTCTAGCCACAAATGAAGGACTCCTTAGCAAGAATAAGCAATAGGTGAATCATAAAACCTTTAAGAACCTGGAGACTTACTAGAATTAACCGGTAGCCTAATAGAAACCCTAAAGCATCATGAAATGACCCAAACCACTATAGTAAGGGTAAATTGTCTAACCTTTTCACTAAACCCTTAGGATTACAAACTGACCTAGGACAAGGAGTTTTATCAACACACAATTAATCACAAAAGCCAACCTCGGAGAGACTAATCAAACGCTGTCACTCAGACTATAGATTTTGGCATGATGCGCTTTGATGAAGTTCATCGAAATACGACTTATTATCTCTAGCCCTTGAAACACGAAACACTCTAGGAGTACAGACTGTAAGATCGCGCCATTTACTATAAGACTTAAATCCTAAGCAAAACCATTTAGGAGCCTTAAGATACTAAAGGATTTTCTCAAACACAATTCTCGTTAGAAAATATATCTCAGCATAACGTCAGACCGATATATTTATTTCAAACCATTGACCAAACAATTTAGGACATGATGCCTCTCGAACGAGACTTGAAGTAGAACGTATATTTAAGACTATAAGTTTCGCTTGCTACTAGATTTCAAGATGTACCCAGCTAGGCAACCAAAGTATACCCTAGGATATTAGTAGGGATACAGACCCCCATTTATACCTTCTTCTTCGATAATTTCCTTAAAAATCTGTTCTTCCCAAAATGTGCTTTATCAATTGTAATACACATATAATCTCCTACCTCTGTTTAAAATCTTATTCATTCTCATCTTTTATGGTATAGATGAATCCTACAGGAAGGACAACCAATGTCGTTCATGACCAGCCTATTGCTGCCACTATCCCAGCTGAGAACGAAGCAAACATGCTTATCATAAATCCAACCATGCTAGACATGTTAGTTAACCATTGTGTGGCAACAACCCTAGCCGCAGCAAAGGCCAACAACACGACTGCTGAGATCGGAAGTTCAGAACCTAAGGACAATAACAACCACACTGGCACTTATCAGAAGTTTCGAAAGGCCATGTCCGGAAATCTTAATGGAACTGAAGGAACCATTGCTGTAATCAGATGGATGGAAAGGCTGGAGGCCATGTTACAAGCACAGAAACACACCAAGTTCTTTAGGACTTGTATGTGTAGGGGTGTATGCTGTGTTCTACCTTATCAGACTAAATCAAGAGCATCCTATTTAGGATCCAATTATAAGCCCAAAAAAAATACGACCCCTTGGCCTAGCCATGTCGTTTCTGAGAGTAGTAGTTTACAGCCCACCAGGCCCAATGTGGCTATTGGTGGTGAACTCCCCCAGTCCAGCCCAATACCGAGCATTTTCCCCCCTCCTCCTCTGATCCAGATGGGCCGCAGCCCAACAAATATTAACTATACTAAAAATCTGTTAATGCATATACATATCAGCCACAAAATAAAATTGATGTAGCCGACCACGCAAACACTCTTGTATTGAAACTAACGTACACGTATATAAAACTTGTGTTGCTGCAACTTAAAAATTCGACTACTAATATAAATGGACCATTAATTTGTGATTTTCTCTTAGATATCGTCTTACATTTATATACCAATGTAAAACATAAAAATTGGCAAGAGGAGTACAAATCTTATATACACACATAGGTCACTAAAATGTAAAACTTGACTAAAATAGTGACCAAATAGAGTTCTTACCAAGTACAACATAAAACGCATAGGTGAATATACATTTTGATATTTATTTGATCGACCAGTAATCGTGTCATTTCTAAAAACTAGAAAATGAAATTTAACATAAACTTTACTTAAAGTACTATAACGAGATCAAAGGTTTTTCCTAAATTTGTAAACTATAAACAAGTCGTAACTCATAGTTAATAATTGAATGAACTTAGTCATTTTAATAAACGAGATAAACTAAATTTTTATTAAAGAAACTTTATATAACATCTTTCTTAAAACATTAAACTAGTAAATAATAAACGTCACTTACACCTGATTTTATTTCAAAAACCTATATAATTAGATATAAAGACGAAACTACTTAACCTTAATATATATATATATATATATATATATATATATATATATATATATATATATATATATATATATATATATATATATATATATATATATATATATATATATATATATATATATATATATATATCACATCTCGATTATATCTATTCATGCTTCAAATCGTTCAAATTCATTTCTTTCCAAATTTCATCACTTAAATTTCTTTAAGATGTTCTCGTTTCCTTGTTACCGTACATTTAATTCATTCGTAGAGCTAAACCTTACCATTTCTTAGGGAATTCATTCGTAACCTCATTTGCTGCCACACAAATGACAACAACATAAACACTCTAAAACACTGGACTTAAATTCTGAAAAGACTTAAATTTAGTATTGGAAACTAAAACATGGTTTATTAATCTAGGTTGCGTGTTAGTGCCAAATATCCTTGCATTCACTGCATCCATTATTTAGGTGAGTTTATAGCCCCTTTTTACTTATAATTGTTTTATATGAATGGGGTGAGAAACATGCAAAACCAATTTTATGGACCATTAATACTGTTTATACCAAAGTTATTGCGCAGTTAGCCTAAGTCCTGTTATGTCCCCTACTGCCCGAATTTCATGAACCGTTAATTCCCGACAGGAAGCATGAATGTTATAAATAGATCTATTGGGAGTAATGTCCCCGTTTGGTTTGACCAGATAAGCAAACAAACGTATACCATATCAAAGTACAAGTGTCAGGGATAAACACTTGCCAGGGCCTTTATATTTATCATGCTTCTAGAGCATGCAGACCTGTTATAGCTTCGGTTGCATGAATTTAGTGCTAGCGTAATAAAATATTAATGTGACATTCCTATGCTCACAAACAAAACTATTGGTCCAAATTGATTATAATTAAACCTATGAACTCACCAGCTTTTTGCTGACTTTTAGCATGTTTTCTCAGGTATCTAGGCATATGCAAGTGTGGCAAGGTTTGGCAAGGCGGCGGACTTATACTATTGGCCAAAGTGTTTTAACAAATTATTTAGACTTGTTTTTTAGGGACCATTAATCTCGTAACCAAACTTGAAGCATAAAGATTGTTATAATTAAAAATAAACAAATGAATATGTTTTTACAGAATGTGTAATTGGTTTTTCATTACCTCGCGTTATGATTTCCATTTCAGTAGCACCCCATGATTCTAATGCTTCCGCAAAGTTAGATTCTGGGGGTGTTACAAATCTAAACATAAATCTCAGACACGGTTTCGTGAAATTTGCAAAAATGATTCGACGAGTGTCAAACTCTCGGGTTATCATGAAAATAAGTTAACTTATGAGAATGTGAAATAAAAATTTTGGGAGTGAATAGTGAAAGTGAATAGTAAAAATTCGAGAATGGGTAGTAACCTGAAAATGCGAATTGTTACATTTAATGTACTTGATGGTGAAAGAGTTGCACAAACGTACACCAGGAAGAAAATCTTGTTGAATGGTCTTTCAAACAAAGATGTTGATATTCCTTAAGATGAGGTTAATGTCACCTTTACTGGTTGTACTGCCTTGTGCTCCGTGGTTGGTTTGTCCCTAGAATTTCTACCTGATGATTTGTTGTATAATGCTACATGTCACACCCCCAAATTTCGTGACTTGCAGCGGAATGAGTCATTCAGGGGCACGACTGGTCATAGCACCACAGTTACAGTTATATTGAACGACCTAAAGTGTCGTTTAAAAAATACATCGTTTGATTATTTAAAAACATTAAGAGTTTCAAAGCTAGGTCCCAAAAGGTGAATAAAGTTTTCATAAAACAAGTTCATACAATTCAAACGATGGATAAGTGCATAAGATATAAAGTGAGACGCGTCGACTCCGCGACTCCATGATGTCCAAATGCAAGCCAACATGCGATACCTTAATTACCTGAAAATACAATGCTAAAAATGGTCAACAAAAATGTTGGTGAGATCATAGGTTTATGTAAATGAAATATTGTACGGATACCACAAGTATAAAGTGTATGACAAAACAATGCCACATAAAAATGATACATTAGCTCTTAAGCTCATGACCCCGAAGCTAGACTGAATGAAATGCCCCAACTAAGTGTTTGCCAATCACTCTAATATGACAGAAATGAAATGCGTTCGTTTGACAAGTTGGCGCTACCAACCCGAACGGAGGAGTCACCCTCAGTAGATCTATTCACTCACTCTCGCTTGCTAACAATTAACGGTTCATGATAATAAAGGGGACTTTAATCTGGGCAATGATGTAACTTAAGCAATGTAATGAGTTTGTATACTTTGGTTCGCATATAAAAATGGTGCAATGTATTCTCCCCCGAGAGTTTAGAAATCAATAAACAATTTAAAACGGGGCTATGAAAACTCACCTGATATGATATAGCAACAATGACAATGATGGATATGATGAAATAAAGCTCGGTCTCTAACCGCGACCTATTATGAATGATATGATTCAATGTAATCAATGATACAATGCAACACATGCAAATACGTATGTTAACGATACCACTTGTTAGTTTTGAAAAAAACGTTTATCGACAAAAAATACACTTTTGACGTCTTGTTAAGTTATAAACTACTTTTCGTATAAATATGTTGAAACGGTACTCCACGATCCTCGTTTGGTGTTCTATCGGCAAAATGTAGCGTTTTCATCGCAATTTGATATTTTCCTTAACTTGTGAAAATATGTCCAAAATGGCTTCGTGAAACTAGTCGCGAAATATTGCACGTTAAGTGTTAGTTGATCAAACTCGACGTTTTTGAAAACCTTGTAACAATGTATAAATGTCGTTTCATTTAACTTTTTGATTGTACACGCCTCGATCAACTAGAAAATCGGCTACCAATGTTATGTTTCGCAAAAACACTAGTTTTTATACTTAAAACACTTTCTAATGGTGGGCTGTCAAAATAAACATGGTACGTCGGGCTTCAAACGTGAATAACTCGGCCGTTATAAGCTCGTTTTCTACGTTCTTTACATCCACGGCTTCGTATAAACATGAAATAACATAATCTCAGTTGGTCGGGTAGTCTAGATCACGTCTATGAGCAATATTATTGTTGTGAGAACTGTGGAGGTCCTCACTATAGCTCTGATTGTCAAACGAGGAGCCCGCTTGTCTATGAGCACGATCCTTGTAACAATTTTGACTATTCTTATCATGACCAACCTCCACAGTATGAAACGATTCAAACTCAGCCTCAGCCATTTCCTCATGAATCATTCCAAGAAATTCATGATATTAGGAATAATCTTCTAGATTCTGCTTTCGAAGATGTATTCCAAAAATTTCATGATGTGAGGAATGCATTTAATGCCTGGGCTGCTAAACAGACCCAAAAGGATCGTCATGGTGAATCTATGGAAGATTTACTCGCCATTGAACGTGCAGCACATAACCGTTTCTTGTTTAATAAGGCTTGCATGCTCGATGACGAAGATGACGACGAAGAAGAGAGTGCTATTCCTTTAAATGATAACATTTCTCAACCCTTTCAGTCTAGACCCGAGGACTCTCTCATTATGGGGGATGAGCATTTTAGCACTATTCCTGAAAAGGAATCGGACGAATTCATAAAGTCTAGTGCTGAGAACCTTGTCCCAACCCCAAGTGAGTCTGAGGAGATATTTGACAGAGAATGTGATTCTCCAATTTTTGGAGAATCTCTTGACATCTCTGAGGTTACTTCCGGGATTTTCTCTAACACTCTTTTTGAATTTGATGACGATTGCTTTTCTAGCAACGTTAATCCGCTGTTTATTGAAGTGTTAGAGAACGATGAGGTCAAAGACTCTACTGTTTTTGATAATATGACCTCAATTGTTAATCCCGAGATTCAAAAGAATATTCTTTCTCCGACATATGTGACAGTGCCTATTGGGGATCGCCCTTATATTGACTTCACATATGTCGTTCGAGTTTTTCTACCTTTCTTCTCCTATAAGGTAGATTGTCCTTCCATTCACTCGCTCGGGAGTGAAGACACCATTTTTGACCCCGGCATCTCCATTTATCATCCTTTTGAGCCGGGTGTATCTCATCGGAGTGGAACTTTTAAGAACTTCAATGTTTCTTCAAACATATTGAATGAAAGTCCGATGAAGATTTTCTCTTCCACCTGCTCCCCCAAGAACAAATGAATTCGGGGCGAGTCTAAGCTACACGACTCGATAAAAAACAAGCGCTTCGTGGGTGGCAACCCATGCTTATCCTTCTATCTTCTTTCTTATTTCTAACATTAAGTGTGGGGGGGTTCCTCTACTTGTTGCTTTGTGGTTGTATGTTTGCCTTTGTTTTCAGGATTCCCGTAGATCGTGATGATTGACGTGCCTGTTTTCAATCCAGCCGCCCAATATCCGATCTTTATATTTATGATTATCCATGGATATCTTAAAATCCTTTTTGTGAAAACAATATTTCGTTTCCACACTTAGGTAGTAGTCTTACCCTTTTACGTTCTATAGTGTCGGCTCAGGCCGATACTTTGAATATTGAGGGCAATATTCAATTCTAAGTGTGGGGGGGGGGGGGGGGGAATTCTCATTTGACCAAATTTTAAAAAAATTCACATATTATACCTACTAGTCCCCTAGCACCCCCGTTTTGACCAAAAATTTTAAAATTTTTATCGTATTTTTCGTCCAAAAGAAGTGCTATGCACAATAAAAATAATTTGCTATACATTAATGCTTCGGTATTAGTGGAAGTTTAGACTTGATTAGGCTAGAACAAGGGGAATCCCGACTCTGCTAGAGTGTTGATCTAGCTGCTACCCTTAACGTTTAGGCTAAGTTTTTACGAATTGTGCAAATGAAAATGCTAAGCGTGGAGTAGTTGGTTCTCTTTAGAGCTTATATAAGTAATCTATGGCTTTTCCTCCCAGAAGATCCTAACCTGACTAAAATTAGTGCTATTTTCAAACTTTTGAACGCAAAAACCGTTTTTGTTAAGCAAATAAATTTTTATACAATCCTGATTTAGAATACTAGTTCAAAGTTTTATTTAAATTTTGGAACAAGCATACTTTCTTAAAAACATAATAAGAATGCAAAATGAAAGTGAGACGTTGCTTGAAAGTTGCAAAAAGTTAAAGTTTTAAGTATGAATAAATAAGTGCTCTAAGCTACGGATTCGAGATCGGGCCTTGGATCCTTATTTCCGGAAGGCGTTTAGGTCTTGGCTACCCTCTTGCACCGGTCATTGGACCCTTAATTCTGAAAGGCGTTAAGGTCTTGGAACACTCCGTTGTAACGGCCCTTGGATCCTTTATTCCAGAAGGTGTAAGGTTTTGGAACTAAACCGTGAAGCTCCGTCGTTTAGGGTACACAAGTAAAAAGTTAAGTAAAAAAAAAAAATGTGAAAAAGTGATGAAAAAAAAAATTATGAATAAATGTGAGAAACTTGCTTCTTCTTAAATTTAAATCGAAAGTTGAACTAGTATTCGTCAATATTGTCTAAAAGTTGGACGGTGATTTAGAAATTGTTGACTTCAAAGATCCCGTGAGCTCCGATACTATTCTCGAGGGTGTAAAAACCTAGCCTCCTAAGTTTACTAAGGATAAGCTGAGAAGAAAGTCGCTACATGGAGTGATCTCACCTCTGAATCTCTAATTTCTAAATCATTGTCGGTTTTTAACCCTAATAAATGTCGATTTTTACGATCAAAACTTTGAAAACAAGTACACACACCTAACTTATGAATAAATGTGGGAGTGAAAAGTTAAGTCTCGGCTTACATAGGTTGCTAATATAAGTAGTGTTAGCATTTTACAAAAACGTTTGCACAAGGGCTTTTAGACTTAGTTGGGAAGTATAAAAAGAGGATGACGATTACAATTCCCCGGAGTCACCCATTTTGTGTGATTCCCGTTCCATGATGCCACTTTTGAAAATCAAGCATGATATTTACATTTGTTCTCGTTTTAATTACTTGCATTTAATAATAAAGTCAAAACGGGATAGTCTTGGTAATTTTAATCCTTTCATTAATTTATATGATCGGATTGCTAGGGACTAGCAATTGCTTAGTGTGGGGGATTGATGAGTGGCCTTTTACTCATCATTTTATACCCGAAAAACCCCACAAAAATGACCAAAAACACCCAAATGGACCATATAATGTTGCAAATATCCTTGGATTGTGTTTTTTGTGTTTCAGGTACAAAAGGATTGAAAACGGGGCAAACATGGACAAAACCGAGCTTGGAATGGAAAAGAGTCGAAAACCGAAGCCGGGAAAGTCATTTTTCATTCGGATTTAGTTCGAGCTCAAGAATCTCAAAGTGGCCCTTGGATTATTATCATTTGGCAATATTGGTCCCTGAATTAACTTTGAAGGTTTGGCAAGATTGGTCCCTACAATTTCCATATTTACACATTGGTCCTTTTTAAATCCACTACTAAACTATCAATTCAACAACCGGATCCAACAACAATTATAACCCATCCACTAGTCCTAAACCCACGACCCACTTATACCCCCACAATCCTAACCCAATCCTATAAACCCAATCCACAACAGCCTAAAACCCAGCCTATCCACCTTGACCCGACCCACCCATCTCTTTTAACTAATACGGGGTCAATAAGAATGGTCAAAACCCCCAATACTCAGTCAAATCCCCAATCACTTTAGTCAAAATCCCTAAATCACCACTAACCTCCCATTGCCCGCCTAACCATCTGCTAACCCTCCAACCATCCCTTTCACCACCACTACCAGCCAAAGACATCACATGACCTTGTCTTTGGTCCCCTCCCTCCACCTCAGCGATCCGAGACGACCAAACCATCCAACGATCAAGAATTAAAGATGTGAGGAGCAAGTTCTAATCCAAGGGCCAAGGAAGAAACACACGAAGCAATGGAGAAACACACTCACACAACAAACACACTCATTCTAGGGTTTTTATTATTTTTTTGGTATAAATAGTCGAGTAGCAGCTGAGTCGTTTTTTTTTCCTAGGTTTATTTTTAGCTTTTTTTAGGTAATTGTAATTTTTCTTTTATTCAGTTGTAATTTACTCTTTATTTAATATCAATCAATTTTTATATTATATTGTCTTTTTCAGCTTATTATTTGAACTGCTTAATTTTTGCTTATTTATTTTTCCTTTTACTGCTTGTTTTGCCCCAATTATGTTGGTTGATGTTTATCTGCTTATTTGGTCTGATTTATTTGAGTTGATGTTAGTATAGTTAGTTAGGATAGCAAGTTTGGTTGTTTTGACTTCATGGGTCAACCTGGGTCAAATTAAGTGTTTGTGATTTGGATCTTGGAGTTTATTTTCTGTCTTCTCATTTACTTTACTAGTTTTGAACTTTATATTTTGTTGAAGAATTTTGGTTATTGATCCTTTATGGATCACAGACTTTTTTGTGGTGAAATCTATAGCTGTTACTGCAATGAGCTTGTTAGTTGATGGGTAAACAATTGATATCAGTTGTCCTATATTTTTAGTCAAGAAAACCCAAAAAAAAAAAAAAAAAAAAAAAAAAAAAAAAAAAAAAAAAAAAAAAAAAAAATAGTTAACAAAAAGTGCTAGGCCTAGGGTTCGAACCTGGGTTATTCAGCTCACAACTCACAACCTTACCAAATGCTCTATAGTCCTTTTCAGTTAAATATTTCTTTCTTATTTCTTTTAAACCTTTTTTTTTCTTTATAAGCTTTAATAAGCTGTCTCAGCTTATAACAGCTTATTTGCTTTAGTTTATTTTCAAAGTTCTTATTTTTCTTAGCTTAAAAATAGTTTAAAGTATTTACTGAAAAAGTTTCATAATTTTCCAGATAGTTTTACTATTTTTAAACAATTTATTTCTCTATTTTAGTTTTTAATTCCTAAAAAATTATATAAAAGTCAAAAAAATGTAATTCTTTTTCTCAAAATTTTATTTTGTCATTTAGCACTTAGGAAAATTATTTTGATACCCGTAGGATTAGTATTCAATAGATTTGACATTTTTACTCGTTCGTGTTTCCGTTTTACGTTATTTTAATTTTCGTTGTAGTAGATATTAAAAACCAATCAACCCTCGTCTTTTCAAGCATTTTAATACCGAACCGAAAACAATATTCTCAATTTCACGCCTCGCTGGGACCTCGACCCGGGTACATGCTTATCCGGTTATTAAATCGATTTTGCGTTAAGTGTTGCACGTTGACTTTTCTTCGTGAGAGGTTGACTTGTGATTATTTTAACACTAATCAAGCAACAGTAGAATAAGATATTCTCCCTATCCGCAAAGCTTTTCTGAAACCTCAATTGTAAAGTGCCCCTTAATACAACAACACCAATAACCAAAAGCACTTAAAAAAAATAACATCTTCTATCATCCCAATCACCCTTTAAAGTAGAATTTGAGTAAATGATCTCTCTACGATGTTGTTTGCAAAACCCATTGTTTACATACATAACTGACCTGTATTACAAAAAAAAAAAAGATCAATCTTCCACGACTGCAAACTCAATACAAAACCCTTTTTATATAGACCACGTTATCACAAAACTGTTTGAAAACACATAAGTTTTAAGAAGCTTTAGCTAACTATCCAAATAATGGATCCCAGGTGCTAAATAAGCATCAAATTCAACAATTCCGTAGCGCTTGAATTTAATTAATTCTGCAAACCTAAATGTCCGACAGAATTTTAAACCTTTTCAAATTTATCAACCTGAGTCTATGTATTAGTCTCTCATATTTATGTAAGCCAATAAACTAACAATTATACTAATCCAAAAAACTCCTTAATTAATATTCTTTAGTGGCGTTAACTCACATTGTATGAAGTAGTTAAAGTTTAAACTATGTAAAAGTAAACGAGCAAAAATATTAAATCGTAACGAATTATAAAAATAAGAAATGTAAACTGAAGTCACAAATTTGGGTATAACAATGATATGCACCTTCTTTATTTTGGCAAATCCGGAATAACTCCTAAGATTATTCATATACATTCCAATTCCCCCAATGTGTTTTTCAGACCGCCTTTGCCAAATTTCCATTTCCTCTAACTCGGAGCAGAAGGAAGGGAAATATGACTGCTGAAGTGATACCCTAAAATTGAACACGTCGATATATAAATGTGGCTTTCCATTCCCCACTCCACATTTCCTGCCAGATGTTCTAGCAGCTCGACGTCAAATGGAGCAAATTTAACTCTAGTAGGGAGCATGGGTCATTCATCTGATGCCTTGATATAGAAACATCAAAAACAAATAATAGTTTATCAGTAAAATTCATGCCAACTGATATTTTGAGTTGTGCATACGAAAGCCAACAACACTAAAGAAGGTAAAACATAATTTATTACAATAGACTCATTGATTCTACAAACTTCACAAAAAGTGACACTAAAAAAAATTACCCGGAAGATGCCAATTAATCTGGCCATACTTCGTAACGAAGATGCTCCATCAAGCCTCATACATAACCCGCATAGCTATTTCTTCCCTCCTTCTCACCAACATTAATACATCCACATGACTTTTATTGTATAACCTAAACGCAAAAGAGAACTATACATTAACGTCTGTACAAACAATATTATTACCTCGACCTAGATGTCGTATTGTGTACAATAGACATCTACATTTTATGGCCCACATTTTTTGCCACGCCAAAATTAAGTCTAACCGATAGACCGAATCAACGTAACTAAGCAACAACCGCCTAAAATAGATTTACAAAAACCATCTATCAACTATCCGAACAACTATATTACTTTAAGCTGTTTGATTATGTAAAGTATCAGTGTTAAAAATAAAACCTACAACTGTGCTGCATCCCATATGTCTGGAAAAATCTTTTGCTTGCATTGTGCACACAATTCCTACGATAACAATATCACTCGCAAGCTGAAAACATAAATTCAGATATAAGAACATACCTTTAATGAGCTATGAAACTCTAAAAACTATTAAAAAGTTACGTCGAAGGACAACAAAATGCAAAGATGCTAACATTTGTAAAGATGTCTATTCCATCTCACTTCATTTAATAACACGTTATCCCTATATGGGGAAAAAAAAACTATTGTAGACATGGGAAAAATTCAAATGCATACTCTTATTTTGATGCATACCAATGGACAAATCCTCACCATCCATCTATTTTGATCTAATGGTGGGGATTAACCTAAGATTAAATGGGAAACATAAGTCCATGTTTGGGGGGGGGCCCCCACCCCCCCCCCCCCTTTTTTTTTTCTTTTTCTTTTTGTCTTTTTTTTATTATTTTTTTCTTTCTTTTTCTTTTTTTTTTCTTTTGTTCTTTTCACGTAGGTGCAAACAATCTTATAAATTTTGGTGTGCTTTTTTGTTCGTTAATCAACGTTCTTTTCACAATCACGTATTTCCTGTTGGTGTGCTTTTTTTACTTTCTTATTTTTTTCCTTTCTTTTTTGTTTTTTTCACGTAGGTGCTTTTTTTTTCCCTTTCAATTCACGCTTTTTTTTTTTTTTTTTTTTTTTTTTTTTTTTTTTTTAATTCACTTTTCTATTAGTTCACTTTTTTTATTTCATGTTTTTTTTTTTTTCGCTTTTATATGTTTTTTATTGTTTTTATTCGTTTTTGTCCGTTTTCTTATATTTTCGCACGTTTTTGTCTGTTTTCTTACGTTTTCCTTTGTTTTTTGTCCGTTTTCATACGTTTTCGTTCGTTTTAATACATTTTCATCCTTTTTCTTTCGTTTTCTCCAGTTTTCATCCGTTTTCAGACTTTTTTTACGCTTTCATACGTTTTTGTCCGTTTCATACATATTCATCCGTTTTCTTGCGTTTTCATCCGTTTTCTTGCGTTTTCGTTCGTTTTCGCCCATTTTCATTCGTTTTCTTTCGATTTCGTCCTATTTTTCATACATTTTCTTCCTTTTTCGTACGTGTTTTTACGCTTTCATACGTTTTCGTCTGTTTTCATACATATTCTTCCGTTTTCTTACATTTTCATCGTTTTCATTCGTTTTTGTTCGTTTTTCAATCTTTTTGGCCATTCTCAGACATTTTCATACGTTTCAGAATATCACAATTGATATTCTGTGATATTCAGAATATCACCCAAGTGATATTATGAATATCACAATGGATATTCAGAATATCACCCAAGTTTTCATACATACTCGCCCGTTTTCTTACGTTTTCGTCCGTTTTCTTATGTTTCTAAATATGACAAGTGATATTCAGAAAATCACAAGTGATTTTCTGAATATCACTTGTGATTTTCTTATGTTTTTCGTCCGTTTTCATACGTAATCATTCATTTTCTTACGTTTTCGTCCGTTTTCATACGTTTTCATCTGTTTTCTTTCGTTTTCGTCCTTTTTAAATATACATGCAATTTTTTTTGTTTTTACATGTTCTTTGCTTTTAGAATACCAGGAGATACTATCACCAGTGATACCAGTGAGGTATCACCAGTGATACCTCATATGAATGTGATATCACCAGTGATACCAGTGAGTATCACCAGTGATACCTCATATGAATGTGATATCACCAGTGATATCACCAGTGATACCTCATATGAATGTTTTCTATTTATGTCATATCTGATAAATGGTTGATGAAACAGCTTGCATATTTACAATATGGTAATGTGAAAAGTGAAAAGTGTCATACCTGTAGTATCACCAGTGATATTTGAAGTTGAACTGTATATGTGTATTATCACTAGTGATATTTGTATTATCACTTGTGAAATTTTGTATATTTTATAGGTTTTTTTGTTTACTTGTTAAGCTTTATTTTACTAGAACCCTGGTTTTAAAACGTATGAGGCTCTGCAAAAACCTACACTCTGTCTATGGATATATTCTTGTACGCACCAAGAATATCACGGAATATCACTTGTGATACTGCACATTTATCATCATGTTTATGAAAAGCTAAACATATCACTGGTGATACTGCCCATTTATCATCATGTTTATGAAAAGCTAAACATATCACTGGTGATACTGCCCATTTATCATCATGTTTATCAAAAGCTAAACATATCACTGGTGATACTGCACAATTATCATCATGTTTATGAAAAGCTAAACATATTTATCATCATGTTTATGAAAAGCTAAAAATATCACTGGTGATACTGCACAATTATCATTATGTTTATAAAAAAGCTAAACATATCACTGGTGATACTGCACAATTATCATCATGTTTATAAAAAAGCTAAACATATCACTGGTGATACTGCACAATTATCATCATGTTTATAAAAATGCTAAAAATATCACTGGTGATACTGCAAATTATCATCATGCTTAAGCTGTTAAAACTAAAAGCGAAACTAATAAGCGAAAACATGTATGAAAAGGACAAAAACGTTTGAAAAATGGACGAAAACGAAAGAAAACGGATGAAAACGGACGAAAACGTATGAAAACGAATGAAAACGTAAGAAAACGGACGAATATGTATGAAAACGGACGAAAACGTATGAAAGCGTAAAAACACGGACGAAAACGTAAGAAAACAGACGAAAACGTATGAAAATGGAAGAAAACGTATGAAAGTGTAAAACATGTATGAATAGGACAAAAACGTTTGAAAAATGGATGAAAACAAAAGAAAACGGATGAAAACGGACGAAAACGAACGAAAATGTAAGAATACAGATGAAAACGTATGAAAACAGACGTTAACGGGCGAAAACGTAAGAAAACAGACGAAAACGTATGAAACCGGACAAAAACGTATGAAAACGGACGAAAACGGGCGAAAACGGGCGAAAATATATGAAAACGGGCCAAAACGTACGAAAACAGACAAAAACGTATGAAATCGGACGAAAACGTATGAAAACAGACGAAAATGTATGAAAGCGAAAAAAAACGTGTATTAGGAAAAAAAACGTTCATTAGATAAAAAGACAAAAAAAAAAAAAAAAAAAAAAAAAAAAAACGTGAATTAGAAAAAAAAAAAAAAGAAAAAAAGAAGCGTAAATTTGAAAAAAAAGACACCAAAAAAAAAAAAGAAAAAAAGTGAATAATAAAAAAGACAAAAAGACAAAGAAAAAGGAAAAAAAACATGAACTTAGGTTTCCATATTTAATTTTAGGTTAATCCCCACCATTAGATCAAACTAAATAGATGGTGGGGATTTGTCCTTTGGTATGCACCAAAATAGGAGTATGCAAAATAAAGTGACTCTTGTAGACATATGTAGACACATGAGATTCTAAATCGAAAAATTAGTTTCCCTCTTTTAATTAATAGCATTTATGAAATCAGCACTTGCGACCCAACAACAACAAAAAGAAAATAGCAAATTAGGATACACAAAAATCATAACCACTCAGAAGCTATACTAATAATGGAATCCATAATATGACAATTGATAAGTTTATTATAGGCTTAACAATACAAATCTAACATTTTACTAAATCCTATTTTTGATATGTTATTACAAGTAACTAATTACACTTATTGCCACAACCACTAGAAACACCAATCATCATAACTAAATATTTGCTGGATAAGAACCCCAAAAAAAATGCCGATCAAGCATTGATATTACCTGGCGATAGTCCAGGCGTAAAATTACGACTATCACTCCTATTGCATGCATCTATCCAACCATTGATATGAACAACATAATTCAACAATTAAATTAAACACAAACCAATCTCAAAAAACAGAACAATAACCAAACAATACCCTATTAGTCAGAAACACATAAATAATCAATAACTAAATATTGACTAAATAAGAACCATCATTGACGCAAACAACATATTTCAACAATTAAAAACACCTATTAGTCAGAAACACCTAAAATAGCAAATACCTAAGTATTTGGTATATAAGAACAAAAAAAAAGGTAATGATCAATGATATTACAGGATGATAGTTCGGACGCAAACTTACGACTATCACTCCCATTGCATGTATCCAACCTGCCATAAACGTAAGCAACCGAAATCAACAACCAAAATAATCAACGACCAAGTGTTTGCAAGATAAGAACCAAAGAGAATGATGGTCAGTCACTCACATTACCTTATGATATTGTGAGTGCATACTTACGACTATCGCCCTTATTGCACAAATCCAGCCTACCATTAATGTAAGCAATATAAATCAACAACTAAATTAAGCACCTAGGAAGCACGGACACACCTAAAACCTCGAAGTGTCGGTGTCGGACACGTGTCGGACACGGACACACCTCGGACACGCCTTGGACACGTGTCGGACACGCATGTGCCGTGTCCCACGTGCGATTTGATATGGACTCGGTTTTGGACACGGGTAGGACACGTTTTTGGACACGGATGAAGGGCTGGACACGGATTTTTGACCAATAGTCCAATACTTATAGAAAAAAATAACATAAAGACTTTAAGTCTTTCTCTCTCTTCGTATTAACAGTATTATAGTTAGTTGGCTATTTGGCTATGAAACCATGTTTTTCTATTTTGCTTTGTAATGACTTATGAATTAACACTTTGCAAGTAATGCACTCTTAAATTTGGCTATGAAACATGGTACTTCATATGATTTTAATGTTTTATACATGTTTTTATACATACATAAGTATATATATATACATATATAATATATAAATTCCCGTGTCCACGCCGTGTCCGTGTCCGTGTCCTATATTTTTTGATTTTGCCGTATCGCCGTGTCCGTGTCGGACACCGTGTCCTTGTCCGTGCAACCTAGTTAAGCACAAAATTAAGACGAATCAAGCATCGCAAAACGGAACAATAACCAAATAAAACACCCTATTAATAAAAAACACCTACACAAATCAAACATATGCCTAAGTTTCTTAATCGTTACAATTGATGAAGTTACTCTAAATTTCAGCCATATGCAAAATTTAACCCGAAACTCGAATTGAAAATATATGAGAGGAATTTGATTTGAATGTGTGTATTTATTTTATTTTTTTACTTTATTTTTTTATTTTTTTATTTGCTAATGACGCACCTTGAAAATAAAAATATCTGCAAATGAAGAAAAGTAGTGGAATCCAGATGGAAGAAGATGGAGGCGTTGAATGTGCATTCAAAAGACACGTATCATTTTCTGGCTAATGACATATACCAACCTGTAATTTCCAAACACGCAAAACCCACTAACTATTTTTATAATCCCTCTAAGCCGACAGCTCGGCTCTGCTTATGAACAGTGCCGGCTCGAGCCGCAGCTTCACAATGCATCCAACCCTCCTCCTCCCTTGAGCAGACCTCCCACCCGGCGGCTTCAATACAGTGTCGGCTCACATTTTCACTTAAATGAACGTTATATAGTGTAATATATAAAAATTGAAAACTTTGTGAATAGTCTCGGGGGTGTTCATCGGTTCGGTTATCGGGTTGTTCGGTTTACTCGGTTCAGTTAGTTCGGTTAATTTTTTTCCGGGTCAAACCGAAAACCGAATGAAAACGAACTAGAATTCTACCGAACCGAACCAAAAACCGAATTTGAAATCTGTTCATTTTTTTGGTTCAAATAGCCGAAACCATATCCAAACCGAAAACCAAATTTTTAGTTCAGTTCGGTTCGGTTTTGGCAAATTCTGTTCGGTTATAAGTTTGGTTCGGCTTTTTCGATTCAGTTCGGTTCGTTTTCAATTTTTGATTTATTCGGTTATTACCCAAACAATGCATGCCCCTAAATAGTCTCAGATAAGTAATTTGTAATTGTATATATCAGTAAAGTAATACTCCGTAACTATATACTCGTAAAAAATAATGTAAATATTATTGATGGGCCAGGTAATAGAAATGAGATATGTCGACCCAAACCTTATCAGTCCAGATCTTGCTCAAGGTGGTGGGCCTCTTCTTTGCTTATCACTGTCTCCTTAACTCAGAAAGATCAATCAAACGGAACACATTTTATATCATTCATTCCAAATGACCGAAGTAGCCCTATCTTTTGATTCACTTCCAGGTTTTGGCCCAAAACATACTGAGAAAAATTGTTTTTCATTAGAACAATCTTTTGTTAAAAAAAATTAAAAAAAAAAAAAAAGTTTAAGAATAGTCCTCCTTCAACTGTTAAAATGTATATGTCTATTATTGGATGGATGTATGGTGAATGTGATAACATATTTTTATAATTGCACAATTTTATTAATTTTACTGTTTTTTACTAGCAAGTCTTAGGTGCTGTTTCTTTTTTTTCTTATTTCTAGTTAGGTCCTGTGTGCATATATGTGTACTGTTTCTAGTTAGGTCCTGTGTGGAAATATGTTGTTTCTTTTTTATGCTTAATTGACCATCTTAATACGAGTTTTTTCCCGAACTAGTGTAGGTGGAAAAAATTTATAAAAATTCGAAAAATTTATGAAAATTCGAAAAAATTTATAAAAATTTTTAAAAAATTCGAAAATTTTTAAAAATTCAAAAAATTTATAAAAATTCAAAAAATTCGAAAATTTTATAAAAAATTATAAAAATTCGAAAAAACTTATTAAAATTTTTAAAAAATTCAAAAAATTTATAAAAATTTATAATTTTTTAAAATTCAAAAAATTTGTAAAAATTTATAATTTTTTAAAATTCAAAAAAATTATAAAAATTCAAAAAATTCGAAAATTTTATAAAAAATTATAAAAATTTTTAAAAAATTCAAAAAATTTATAAAAATTTATAATTTTTTAAAAATTCAAAAAATTTGTAAAAATTTATAATTTTTTAAAAATTCAAAAAAAATTATAAAAATTCGAAAAAAAATTTAATAAATTCAAATTTTTTATAAGTTTTTTTAAATTTTTATAAATTTTTATAAAATTTTCAAATTTTTTGAATTTTTATAAATTTTTTATAAAATTTTTGAATTTTTTGATTTTTTTATCAATTTTTCGAATTTTTATAAATTTTTTTGAATTTTTATAAATTTTTTGAATTTTTATAAATTTTTTCAATTTTTATAAATTTTTTGAATTTTTATAAATTTTTTATAAAATTTTCGAATTTTTTTATTTTTTATCAATTTTTCGAATTTTTATAAATTTTTTTGAATTTTTATAAATTTTTTGAATTTTTATAAATTTTTTCAATTTTTATAAATTTTTTGTATTTTTTAAATTTTTTGAATTTTTTTAAAATTTTTATAAATTTTTTCGAATTTTCATAAATTTTTCGAATTTTTAAATTTTTTTTGAATTTTTATAAATTTTTTCGAAGTTTTCTAAATTTTTCGAATTTATTTTTTCCACCTACACTAGTTCGGGAAAAAAATCGTATTAAGACGTCCTGAATAGAAACAATATCAAATTTTGCCCCCTTCCACATTAAGGATTCTCTTTTGCAATAAGTTAAAAAGAAACACCAAAGTTTTCTGTTTCCAGCCAGTTTTGTTACCAAACAGGACATTAAGTTGAAAGTAAACGGCCCCTTAAAAAATACTTGTATGTATCTAACTATTGGGTCATTTTGCTTTAAAACTGATAGATTTATATACAAAAACATTAAACATACATAAAAAAAATTACTTTCACATATAATGTAAAGTTATATTATAAAGCTACCTACATGTACAAAGCCTCATCTACTATTGAAGTAAAACCTTGTGAGTGGGTCCTACTTCTTTACAAGATCATTCGGACGGTTTCCTCCGGACGGTAACAAGCTCCTACACACAAGAAACACGCACGTTAGACTCGCCTTGGGTTTTATCTCAAGGCCAACCTCCGGCGTGAGAGTAAGTATATTGTGATACAAAGAGTGAGATAATAAATGAGAGTAAATGCTATGTGAGTGTATTAGTTGAGAATCATAAATGAGGTAGGGGTATTTATTCTACCCACACCTCGTTACCTGTTTTGCCTAGGGAGTAAGCAAGCCGAGCTATGCCTAGTCTAGTAGGTAGGTAGGTGTCAGGTCACGTGGGAGACACAATCCCGAGAAATCTGGGATGGCGGCGTGGCGGCGGTTTGATGGGATTGTCCATTGGGTAAATGGCGGCGTTTGACCCTTTAGTTAGTATAACCGGAAGTGAGTGTCTAGTCCGGACGAAATGTGACGTCCGGACATATACGCCAACATGTCCCCCCCAGTATTGGAGTATCGGTTTTGGGCCGATAGTGCAATACTTCAAAATTTGCGTCTCCCTATGCCTCCCCTATCTTTGTCACGCGTAATCAGGTTACATAACCGTCCTTCGGATAGCTGAAGGGGCCTGTTAAGCCTTCTTGGGCCGATTAAGTTCTAGGCCCATGCGCCGAATAAAGATAATATTATCTTACCGTGCACAACTGTATACCACGTGCAATTTTACCGCAGAGATCTAACGTTCCATATTCAGCCACGTCAGAGAAGTACAGTTTGATGTGACATTTCGCGTCCTTCTAGGTTTTCCCTATATATACTGCTTTACCCTCTTTATTTTTTACTTTTCAGTGTTTATTTCTCTCCCTTTTTCTCGGAGCTTACGTCCTGCGATCACCGGATGATTTTTGTGTAACATCTTCCAGGGGTTTTTTGTGAGGTTCGTTTTATATTTCTCTTGTAATTATATTGCATATATATTCCTCGGCATCCTTTTAGTCATGGCCGTTAGCAAACCTGGAGAGATTAATATACCGAAAAACCATCCGTTAGTTAGTAAACTTGGACCTTCGGCTAGTAAGGTTATCCCTAAGTTTGACATGCACATACATACTTCTAAGACGACGCAGAAAGATTTAGATGATGTGATATTAGAGTACGGTATCCCTTCGGATCTACATCCCATACTTCCTCCGGAGAACATGACCATGTATGAGCTACCGGATGATAAGATAGGTATTTACGTTCATCAGTTAAAGTAAGGGGTTGTTAGGATACCCTTTTCCACCTTTTTACTGGAAGTGATACAATATTTCAGGGTGCACATCTCCTAGCTTGTTCCGATAGGTTTGAACAGGGTGACGCTTTTTGAGATCCGTTGTTATAGCTTAGACGTCCGGCTAACCGCTCCCTTGTTTAGTGTGTTCTATAGGTTGTGCAAGCAAGGCCATTGGTTTTCGTTTGAGAGCCGAACGGGGAAAAGAGCCAAGAAATATTTTGAAGAGGTTCTTTCCAGATTGAAACATTGAAGGATCATTTCTTTTTGATAGACCGGAGGGCAATTCCGGATGCTATGCCATGGAGACATAAAGATTCCAAAGTCACTGATGAGTTTCCAGAAACATATTCCGACACAGATGCTAAGAAGGTCGCTAGGAAAGTGATTCTTCTTAGGAAACCTACAACAACTCTTCTATGGATGACGGGTCTTTCTAATGTCTTCAGGAATTCGGGATATGAGCCAATTCTAAAGGATGTCGGGGGGCACGGTAATTCAATATTTCATTGACTTTATATCGCGTACTGTCTGTTATTTCTTTTGTCTTGTTCTTACCTTTCTCCTTTTTGTAGTTGTTACCATGTCGGAGTACTTGGAGCTTCCGGATTGGGAAGGAACCGTGGTTAGCAAGGGCGATCCTGTTCCGGAGGGACACGAACAGCCAAAACGAACTACTGAGCAACTACCCCCGGAAGGCAAGATCCCTAGGAAGACCAAAGTTCAAAACGTCGTTGAGAAAGCTGATCCGGAGGTGGTTGCTGCACGTGAGGAGAAGGAAAGGAAGAAACAGGAGAATAAGCCTGTGAATAAGAAGAGGAATGTTGCGGATCTAACCGCCGTTCCAAAGAAGAAGAGGAAGAAGAGTCAGGCCGACGAGGAAATCATTTTCTTTGAGGATCATACCGTGGATGCCACTCCTCTCAACCAGGCTGAGCCACAAGGTGTTGTGAATATCGAAGAGGGTTAGATGGGAGGGGAAGGAGGGCGACCGGAGGGCGAAGGAGGGATGGCCCATCCCAAAGAACATACGACCGAAACTGAGAACAATGCTCAGAAGGGTCCAGAAGAACAGCCTGATAAGGGAGCTCAGACACATACCTAACAGCCTCCCTCTAATGGTAAGAAATATCCCCTTTACTTTTTGTTATTTTCTTATAGTTGTTTCCTTCATTTTTTTTTTTTTTTTTTTTTTTTTTAGATCTTTCGGTTGATAAGGGAGCTCAGACACACATTCCCAGCACCATCCCCTCAGCCCCAGAGAACCTTACGAAGAGAATCATTCGGCTGGGCAAGGTATATATTTATCTTTGTAGAGTCTGCGCTATTATTCATCCTGTTTTGACTTGGTCATTTTTATTGCCGATGACAATTCCGCTGGAGAGGGTGGATGCTTTGTTCCGGCTTGCTCCATTACAGATGACATTCGGTTAACCTCCCTCCGAGCCTGTCGTGAAATGATGTCGCATCTCGCCACTCCCGCCGAGCAGGACGCATTTGAAGAGTTGAACAATAACCAGCTGGTCCGTCAAGCTTACGTAAACGCTGGTTCCGGGGTTGTCCTGCAGGCTGAGCTACTCCATAGGTTTACTTAGCTTATATCTGAGTGTCGGGAGTTGGATCATGCTCACAAGGGCTGTAGCACCTTATCCGAGAGGTTAGCGGCTGCTGAACAGGAGCGTGATGCTCAGGCTGGGAGGTTTGACCAACTGATGAAGGATTTCAGGGCTTTGGAGAATGAGGAGCTTGCTACTTCGATCCAGGAGAAAGGTTTGACTGATCAGCTAGAAGAAGTAGAAAAAGATAGGAACGAGTGGGTAAGTGTGTCTTCTACTCAGGCTGAAAAATCAGGAAGTTGGAAAAGGAACTGGCGGAAAAATCCAACGTTGTTGAGAGGTTGGAAGGGGAGAAAAAACAACTGGTTATGGAGGTTGCTCAAGCTGAAGTAGTCCGCTATAACGTTGTTAAGGAATTGATTCCGGTTGCTTGCCACAGGTTTTTTGCTAGTCCTGAATATAAGAAGAGTATGGGGAGGGTTTACAGCTTGTTGTACATCGCCGGATTTTTGGACAGTGCTCGGGCTGAACGTTCAGAAGAGGCCCTTCAAAAAATTCTTCAGAAGATCAAGAATATCAATATGGAAGCTATGGCTATATAGAAGGCGGAGTATCGTAAGCTGTTTGAGGCTGAATACCCGTATATTCGGAAGCTTTCGGAATCCTACCGTCTTCCCCTTGGTGATCTTATGAACCTCTTCCCAGACCAACCTGCTCCCAGGGCAAAGACCGCGGCCCCTAAGGAAATTCCTTCCGTTCAACCGGCCAAAACCTCATCTGGTGTAAAAGACACCGTGGAAAAAGCTCCTTAACATTTTTTAGTTTCGGATGGATGTAATCCAATAACACCTTAACTTTTTGTGACGTCTTATTTGTAACTGAATATTATTATTTTTTATGCTAATTTGTTCATGACCGGTGATATTACACCGTTGAAGTTGTTTACATTTCTTGTACAAGTATTTAAAATTTTCTGACATATTGACGACGGAGTTTTTTTCACCATCCGCTACTTAGAGTCGGAGTGTTTTGCACCATCCGCTTAATTTGACGACGAAGTGTTTTTCACCATCCGCTCCTTAGAGTCGGAGTGTTTTGCACCATCCGTTTAATTTGACGAAGGAGTGTTTTTCTCCATCCGCTCTTTCGAGTTGGAGTGTTTTGCACCATCCGTTTAATTTGACGACGGAGTGTTTTTCACCATCCGCTCCTTAGATTTGGAGTGTTTTGCAGCATCCATTTAATTTCATCATAAAACATAGTCATAGAACATATAAGAACACATTTAGGTAGGAAAATTGTTCCCCTTGTCTTTGGGGAAGCAAGGATTGCCTTAAACATTAATGAACTTCAGAATGTCAGGTTACAACTTTTACATAAAACAATTTCGTAGGTTAATCGTATGCCAAGTCCGAGGTACTTCTCGTTCATCCATTGTTTGAAGCTCGTATGAACCGTTATTGTAGGCTTTAACTATTCGGTATGGGCCCTCCCAGTTAGGTCCCAACTTTCCCTGGTTCTCGATGCTGCTAGCTTCATTCTTCCTGTACATAAAATCCCCCACTTTAAAAGCTACCGGACGTACCCTTCGGTTGTAATACTATTCGACTTTAGCTTTGTACTTGGCTTCCCGAATAGCCGCCATCTCTCGTCTTTCTTGCAGCAAAATCCAAGTTTAGACGCTGTTGTTCTTCATTATCTTCCAGATTATAAAGCATGGTATGGTGGGTAGGCATTCCAATTTCGGCAGGTATGACAGCTTCGCTTCCGTAGGTTAGGCTGAAGGGTGTCTCCCCGTTACTTTTTTTAATGAGGTCCGGAAGGCCCATAGAACATTGGGCAACTCGTCAACCCATCCAGATCTTTCTCTTCCCAGCCTAGTTTTTATACCATGCATCAGGCTCTTGTTGGCCCTTTCGACCAAGCCGTTGTCTTGAGGGTGTGCTACCACCGTGTTCATTTACTTGATTTTCAACTTCGCGCACCAACTCTTGAATGGGTCATTGACAAAATTCGTTCCGTTGTTAGTGACTATTATGCCCGGCAATCCGAACCTACAAACGATGTTCTCCCACATGAACTTCTTCACCTCTTTGCCTGTGGTTTTAGCGAGAGGTTTCGCGTCTACCCATTTTGTAAAATAGTCAACGGCCACAATTACAAAATTTACCTTTCCTGGAGCCTCCGGCAGAGGACCCGACACATCCATTCCCCATTGGTAGTAGGGCCACGGTGCCATGATGGATGTCATTATAGTTTTTGGTAACTTTGGAACCGGGGCATGAATTTGACAGGAGTCACATTTTTCGATTTCCTCCCTAGCATCTCTGTGCATGGTCGGCCAATAATAATCTTGCCTCATAAGTTTGGCCACCACTGTTCTTGGTCCGGAGTGCATCCCGCACGCTCCTTCATGGACTTCCCAGATTATATAATTTGCTTGCAGAGGGCGCACGCACCTTAACATAGGATTCAAGTACGACTTTTTGAACAACACACCATCTTCCATTACATACTAGGGAAGTTTCATTCGTAACACTCTTGCTTCATTTTGATCTTCCGGCCAAACACCTTCCTCCAGACACTGGATGATCGGTGTCATCCAATTGTCTTCTTCTTCTTCTACAATTGCTCCTACCGGTTTTTCTTCAGTTGAAGGTTTTTCCAATACTTCGACAAGGATCTCTTTGGTTAGGTGGTTAAAAGCTACCGAGGCTAACTTGCTTAGTACATCCGCCTTTTGGTTCTGCGTCCTCGGTATGTTGTGAATTTTGATTTTCTTAAAGCTGGCAATGTACTCATTTGCCTTTGCTAAGTATTGTATCATACTCTCTTTAGTCGCTGTAAAGTCTCCGTTTATTTGACTCGCGACCAGTTTAGAGTCTACCCTGACCTCCAGAGCTTCTACGTTCATTTTCCTAGAAATCTGTAGTCCAGCCAAGAGCGCCTTGTATTCTGCCTCGTTGTTGGTACTTTTGAAATTTAGACGGAGAGCATATGTGTGTTCGGTTTGACAGGGTACGATCAACACCAGACCTGCTCCGGACCCTTTCTTGCTAGATGCACCGTCGGTGTACAATATCCACTCCTCCAGCTCGGAGATGTCGTGGATTTCTTTCCCAACTTCCTCAGATGTTGTTCTTCCATTCCGATAGGGGATTCCGAGATGAAGTCTGCCAGAACTTGTCCCTTTATTGCATTTCTTGGTATATAAGTTATATCGTGGGCCCCCAACTCTACGGCAAACTTGGCCAGCTTTCCGGACGCTTATGTGAGAGGATCTAAACACTTAGGATGTAACTCCTTTATGATGTGTTAAGGATACTATAAGGTTATATTGTTAAGTATGCGGAATCTACTTAACAATACTTAGAAGAACTAGTTTGATGTAACAGTAATGCAATATGAACAATGAACACATTGTTTAACTCCAAACGATTCAATATTATTGAGTAATAATACGAGTGATCTCAATATCACTAGGGTTACAATGACCTTGAATCTTAACAAAACTTGTATGACTCGTACGACTTGTATATATATATATAACATCTAACCTAGGACCTCCTTTTATAGACATAAGGAGTCCTTTACAAGATAAGTATCTACCCGTATAATTCTAACTAATTGTGATATACATACAATCTATACCATACTCATCCTTGATACGTCCTTATCATAACAGTAGTACCTTCTGTTGTATACTAGCAGTACTAACTTCATAATTCGTACTGTTAGTTATTCTTCAGCAGTCTTCACTTATACACTAGCAGTTTGTACTGTTAGTGTATTCTTCCAGCAGTACTAAGTCAGAAACATTTAATTCCCAACAATCCTCCCCTAAACTTGTGATTTACCCTAAATCATCAAGTTTTCTGAA
The DNA here is from genome assembly GCA_021014915.2 of Artemisia tridentata subsp. tridentata. NCBI lineage: Eukaryota > Viridiplantae > Streptophyta > Magnoliopsida > Asterales > Asteraceae > Artemisia > Artemisia tridentata. The sequence goes on along the minus strand of CP139502.1, from coordinate 235,338,839 downwards.
TTAAATAGGGATTGTGAGGATTCTTCTAAACACTACCTTCTTGACTTTGTGTCCTCTACCTGCTGATAGATTTTCCTTACTAACTCCCTTTCCATTTCTGATTCTTCATCTACTCTGAGTTTGGCAGCTAGTATAACAAACAAGATTCCTACCCTCAGTAGATAGTCCTTCTCCACTAGCATGTAAACTTCTACTCCTGCTTTTGTAGAAACCTGATGAACACCACAATTATCAAATAACCTCCAAGTAGTAGCCAAATCATGAGCTTGAAATCTCCATAGTGCATCATTTGCATCAGGATCATATAACCTTTTTAGCTCAACCCATAGCTCCTTATCCTTATCATCTATAGGATCAGCAGATCTAAACCTTTCTTAAACTAAGCTCCACTGCTTATCCAAATCTTATTTGTCAAAGGCTTTTATCATGTCTTCAAAGAACTTATATACTTCAGTCTCATCTCCTACCCTGATGATTTTCCAGCCTTTCATAGCTTCATCTGAATAAATCTCCCAATCAATGATGGGGTGTTTAGCTCTAATGGGATCAACATTGAGAGTTTCTGGAACTACTACCAACATTCCATAGATTTGTTCATTAGTTAATACCTCTTCCTCTTCAACTGATTCCTCCTGAACTTTTTCTTCTTCAGTTATTTGTTTCTTGAACTCCTCAGATTCCAATTGCTCTACTGCTCTTTTCATACCCTTGCTAGGCTCAGTCTCAACTGTTGCAGTTTCATCTCTTAAGGACCTCTGAATTCTTGTATGAGCACTGATGTACAACTTCTCTATTTCTTCATAGGACCTTCCTATGAAGTGTTTTTCCTTCCAGTAATCCTGACGTTTCAAATAATTTTTCATGTACAACAGTTGTTCCTTTCTAGTAGGAGTTTTCTTTTGATAAACTTTCTTCTTCCTTTGATTTTGCCTGATTTGTTCCAAAAGATCATCAATGGCTTGATCTTGTTCTTCTATTGTGAATTGTGGTCTTTCCTCTTCTTGTAACTTAGCAGCTACCTCCCTATCAGCAGCTTCTTGAGCAGCTAATTCCTGTACTTCAGTCAACAACTTTTGCTCAGTAAGTATTTGAGTAATCTTCTCTTCTTCAGCTACTCTTGCTAATTCTTCTTCATGAATCTTTTGAGCTAATTGTTCATCTAAAGCAATCTGAGCTTGACTTTTCTTGATTATCTTCTGAGAAGATTCTTCTTCTACCATTATCCCTTTGCCCTTGTCTGATCTTGATCTCTTTGGCCTTCTTATATATACTGCACTAGTAGTACCTTGAGATATACCACCAGTACCTTCTACTTGACTGGCAGTACCTTCTTCATGTTGTGCATCTGGCCTCCACTGAGTACCAGACTCCTCTTGGATCAAAGGAACATTTGGATCTTCATCTAACTGGGCAATCTTCCTCCCCTGTTTGGAAGATTCCTCACCTTTATCTCCTCCCTGATCATCTGAGGAACTTGAAGAAGATGATTCTGTAGATTCTACCAAATGAGCTGATCTCTTCCTGTTCAGTGTCTTGACCTGTTGCTCCAATTTCTTGACATTAAGCACCAACTATGTATAGACCTTGCCAAAAACCTTCTTGTGAGAGATTAGATCAGCTTCCAAAAGTGTAACTTTATCAGACAATTTTGTACACAAATCCATCAATCCTTTTAGTGACTTACTGCCCTCAGCACTTCCTGATGTGTTACCTTTAGGGAGAGGTGCATCATGGGGCAAAGACTCATAGTCCACCACATGGTGAGCTTCTGAGCCACCCAAAATTTTCGTTTGGCTTGGGATTCCACCAAGAGTACTAGGTTCAAAAGAACTCGGGACTGTTGGTGTTGCCATAGATTGGGTCTTATTTATGTTAATTCTGTCCTGTCCAGCTTCTAAGCCTGAGACAGTAGAAACAGCCCTTTCTATGCTAACAAATTCAGCCTTATCTGCTACATTGGGAGGGGTAGGATCTCTGTGCTGAGGTACAACAGAGCCCTCTCTGGATATAGACCTATCTGTTGATGAAGTTGATTGTGAAGGTGATTGTTCTGAAGTTGTGGGTGTGTGTTGGGAGTCAGCTAGGCTTGTTGATCCTTCACCCTGTACCTATAGCATAGAATCAAATAATGGTACATCTTCCCCACTATACCCTTTTGAGGCCATCTTCATATTACTGAAAAGTTTTTGGGTAAGTTTAGGTGTTGGATAAACATTTTTGTGAGGAAGAAGTTGATGTTTTCTCATGTTCAAAATAGTTTGAATGAACCTGGCATACATCAAAAACTTTGATTTGCTATCAACATTTTTAACCATACCTTCAAAGATGAGTTTTGAAAAATTGAATGTTCTGTCACTAGCTAAGCAGATGAGAGCAGTTGCAATATTGCTACTGAACTGTTCCCATGAGGTTTTATTAGGACTGAGATAGTGAAGGATGGTGTGGATCAACAACCTCCATTGTGGGGCAAAACAACCTTTTTTAAAAGTTAAAGATTGTGATTGGATGTTATACCCCATCCTGGTTAAAGTTTAAAAAATTTCAGTGTTTGACATAGCACTAATACCATTGGCATCATTTAGATGGAGATGCCTTCTGAGTGATGATTCAGTAAGAGTGATGGATTTACCATCCACTATGGCATTTAGCTCTTTGTCACCATTGTCAAATATTTTGACAGTAGCAGTCTGCCAAAACTCTTTGATTTGGGAGACATAGATAGTGGGATTTAATGTTAATGAATACCTTATGTGGGAACCATTTAAAAAGTCCACTATCTGATGGAAGTAAGTATCATCCGCTGCTTTTTCCAAATACGCGACCATGTTGTGCTTGTCAACAAAGGATAAAGAAGCCATTATTTTTTAGTAAAAGTTGATTTGACTTAGGAGGGTTGCTATTGGACCGATTTCAATTAAAAGATAACTTTGGATTGAAGAAAGGTGAATATAATAGTTTAAAAGTAAAAATATCGAAAAGAAACACCATTAAGATAAGATATTGATTAGTAAAAATCTCAAGAAACTCTCAACGGCTATTTTCAAAAGACCTTTATTACGTACCAGTACTAACGTCTATCCAGCAGTACAAACTTAAGCCTACCAGTAATAACTTTTTGCCTGGCAGTACAAACTTTTTGGAAAAAAAAAAATTTACTCAGCAGTATGAACTCAATTTTGATTAAAAACCATATTGCTTACAACCATTTTGAAGGGATTAAGTGTAAAGACAGACACTTAATCATTATTTTGGTTTAATGCAACCTCTGGTTGTGTGAGAACCAATGATTTCAGTTATAAATAACTGCCTGTGATCAGATAAACTCATTCAAAGAGCTTTCTTGGCAGGGTTTCCAGCTCGTGGCAGTTGTTGCTGTAACACCCCCAATTTCGTGATATGCAGCGGAATTCAAATTGGGTGTTACTTCATGGCACAACAGTTGAATAGTAGAAAACGATCACCAATTTGGTCGTTTTAAAAGATTTATCATTCGAATATCAGAGTTTACAAAATAAGGTCCCAGTGGTTCCAGAGTTTATTAAATAGGTTTTCGAATGATAATAAAGTTTATAGCCTTCAAAAGTATTCGTGCTCCTCCGTGCCATCCTTGCTTATCATGGACCTGAGATAAATACATGCTAAAAGCGTCAACACAAAGGTTGGTGAGTTCATAGAGTTTGTAAGTAAAACTGTTGATTTCCAAAATCAAAGAGTTTGTGAGTAAATGTTGTTGATTTCCAAAATCAAAGAGTTTGTGGGTTCATAGTAGTTGTAGATACATAGTTGATTATCAAATCAAAGAGTGAGTAATACCATAGTGTTTATAGTTAAACCAGTTGATTTGTCAAAAATCAAAGTGTGAGTGAATCCATAGAGTTTAAAGTTAAAGCAGTTGATTATCAAATTCAAGTTGTGAGTGAATCCATAGAATTTGTGTAAAATCAGTTGATTTTCAATAGTTTCCAAGTTTAAGTAATAATTGTAACAAATGCAATTATTAATAAAGTAAGCGGTGGGTTACGATATTATACATCCATAGTTGGTTTGTTATAAAATAATTGGTGGGTTAAGTTGTTATATACCCATAGTTCGTTTGTTTGCCCTAACCGAGTCAACACAAAATAGTTATTGTTTGCCAAGTAGTGATTTTCTGCTATATAGTGATAACAAGTTCAAGTTAAATAAAATAGTGGTAATACTGTATCATGACTACAGTATCATTTTCTATTGCTCTAAGTCTCATGACACTCAACGCTTAACAGGCATCAAAAATGATGTAAAGTATAAAGGCCCTCGTGATGGGTATTTGCCAATAACCCATAAGTTTGTTCAAATAAAGTGCGCCTGGGTGGCTCATCCTAGCAGACCCAAACGGGGATTGTCAGTCCCAAATAGATCTATTCACAATTATTTACGTTCACTCGCAAGTGATTAAGGTTCATGTAATACCCAAAATTCTGAAACATGTAAAAAGATCAAAATACCCTTACAAACAAAAACTTTGACATAACAAGTCCTTAATGCACAAAATTGATTCCAAAGCTTAGTAAACTAATAAACTATGATACCAAATGATCCTAAGTCACTTATAACACATTAAACAAGTTACATGGACCCTTTAAAAGTTACATTAGCCGAATTAAAATATATATACACACTTAATATCATTTTAAAATTCAAATCATAAACTAAACAAGGAAACTTTCAATCTCATTCAAACTAATGATTTGGTCCAAGATAAACCCGTGATTTGAGCACCCATCTCCCCTCCTATCTCGGCAATTCCAGCCTTATATCACCCACATACCTTTTTTTCCCCAAAAACTTACACCGAAGGTCCCAAAAACCCTAAAACAACCAAGAAAATTCAACCTACTTACCATCCGATTTTTCCAAGCATCCTAGCTATTTTTCGTGTGTTCTTAGATCCATAAGGAAGCCTAGGAAAATATTGGAGGAGTCGTGAGAGGCATGGTTCGATCTTGGTGATCTTGTTCTTGTCGCGACATAATTTTGAGGTAAGCCATCAAATGGTTTGATCCGATCATTGTACACCTTTTGTACTATTTTTCCTACGTTCCTTATGTCGAATATGATCTATGAAAATTGTTTACAAGGCCAGGAGGAAGCTCGTGGAGTCGAGGTGATTTTGGATTATATCGAGTACAACAAATCCATTCGACCATATCTATACGTCTAAAACTCGGTTTGCCAATTTTCTCATGTTTCTTACTTCCTATAAACGTCATATAAATTATCCTTTTCGATCCATGCATGATCTTTATATCGTTTGTGAATTAAATCTCTAAATCGAACCTAAATCTAAAATAATAGTGTACGATCGAATTGAGACTTGTGTTTAATTTTAGTCGACACCTTATGAATATGTTAACATGGGAAAAATACAATTTCGATTTATCATGGCCTATACGAATTATTTTCGAATTTAGTTTAAAACCGGATTTAGAAATATTTTGGGAAAAATATGTAACCGATCGATCTAGGGTTTTTAATCATGAATTAGGGCTTGTTTTGGGATATTGAATGAAGTATAATGATTAGATAATTATTTGGTTGGTTAGGGCTTGAATTCGAATTAACAAAGTGTTATACGATTTTCTTTTAAAACTTAAGGGATCGAATTGTACTTTTTAAATCTTATGGGTTACTTTTGAAACTTAATAAAACATGAGGGAAGTCGTATGATAATTTATGGAAGGACCTTTTATGTAAAATAAATGTTTAAAGGATTGTTTTGAAATTATATTAAAGTTGATATCGATTTTATAATTAATTAAACTAGAGGGACTAAACTGGTAATTTTGGAAAACTTATGGGTCAGTTGTGTAATAAATCCTATTTAAAGTGTTTTGTGTCATTTTGATAATTTAAGGGGCTAATATGTAATTGTTGTTAATTAAAGATTTAAATTACAAAATAAGGGACTAAATATAAAATTATCATAACTTGGAGGACTTAACTTGTAAACTATATATAAATGAATGTTAAATCGTACCACTTGATAAAATAAGGGATTAATGTGTAATTTGTAAAACTAAGGGGCTTAATATGTTAATATGAATACCTTAAGGACTAAAATGTAACTTTATTAAGTTAAGGGACTAAACATGTAAATTATGAAACCTCAGGAGTATAAAGTGTAAAGTTGGATAATACTAATCTTACTTTGACCTAACTAGTAAATTATGGAAACCTTACTAAATATAGAAACTTACTTAAAATGGAAACTTTTCAAAAATGGAAACCTGCTAAAAATAGAAAGTTACTTCATATGGAAATGGGATCTTTAGTAATCATGTCTTTACTCCTCTAGGTGTGAAGAGGGAGTGACCTGTGCTCTTGATCATCTTATTTTGTGATTTCTTTTGTCAAGCAATAAGGTACAGATATTCTGCTTCTTAAATAAGAGGCCTTCATTCTCTTATTATGATTCATATTAGGGTTCCCTATACCATTGCTATGTTCCCTTCATTCATGAACTCCGATCTTTTGAACCATCATGATATTGAACCTTTCATTCATGAACCTTTAATTATGAACCCTTGACCATGAACTTTTGCTTATGAACCTTTGCTTATGAACCTTTGCTTATGAACCTTTGCTTATGAACCTTGCTTATGAACCATGATTATGAACCTATGATTATGAACTTATGAAACAAGACATTGACCTATGCAAGTAAACTAAATACATGATCCACGATACTTGACCTTGACCCTCAGTTTGATACTACGAGCCACTCACTAGGCATGAGGGTTTCATGTCCATGTCAGTCGATGCACCGATGGCATGACTCTAGGGCAGGAGAGTGATGACCTGTCCCGTCCCTGCACGTTTATGTTTATGATTCATGTTTATGTAGAGGCAGATTATGGCCACCGAGGGCGTATGGATGCATCCTAGATTTGTTCATGTTCATGTTATGTTATGTTATGCATGGTGACTGATGGTGTGTGCGATACACGTCTTTCACACTCCGGGAGCTAGCTACTCCAACCCATGATTGAGGACACCCCTCATATTTACAGGATACCCATGATTGAGGACACCCCTCATGTTTACAGGATTACTAAGAGGTCTCCCCTCTGCATGTTTACGATTATGATTATGATTATGATTATGATTATGATTCATGTTATGTTATGGGCTCGTAGTGGATTTCTGACTTCCTCTACCATGTACCCTTTTACCTTTCCTTATAATACCATGTACTCTTACCTTTCATCTTGATACCATGTATTCATGCTTCCACACTCTTTTACTCATGTAAATTATACATTATACTACTGCTTATTACGTTATATCTGTTCACTGAGCTCTAGTAGCTCAGCCGCGTTTCTTTTCCCGCGGCAGGTTTTAGTATGGAAGCTGGGTAAGAGTGAAGAGACTTTGGACCTAGAAGACTTTGAGTAGAAGCCATTAGAAGAGATGTACTTATGGATTTGATAGGCAGCTTTTATTTTCCTTTGTAACCCTTTGTATTGCAATATTTCATTTGTAACCTTTGAGAACCATTGTATTACTATTGATTGTATGCTTTGTTTGATCTGATATGGAGCCATTTGTGTGATACTTCTACCCTTGCCGGGTTGGGGTGTTACAGTTCATGATGTGAGGGACTTCGAACATGGCAATAAAGGTAAACTTAGACAATAGTGAATCAGGTATAGCATACAGTTGAAAATCATTTGTGTTCATGTTTATAGCAGGTATCTCTCCATGAAATATAAAAATGTATAAATGTGAATTCATAAGTTCGTGGTAATCCGCAAAAGTTTATAGTATTTTTGTAAGTAAAATCAAGTAGTACGTTTCAATAATAAGTAGAGTGGTTTATCAACTGTGTATAATGTTTAAGGTAAACTTGTAAAGTTTATATGAAATACAAGCATGTATTTCCCCAAAAGTAATTCAAAATAGTTAAAGGAGTGGTCTATGGAACTCACAGTAATGTGTAAATAGTTAAGAGTACTTGTAAAAGTATAAGATATGTATCTCTCGCAAAGCATTTATAAAACAATTATAGCGAGTAAAAGTGAGACGATAGCTCACAGTAGTATGTAAAAGTGCTTGTAAAGTAAAAGCAAGTAGTTTAAGCATGTATCTCCCCCAAAACGTTTATAAAACAAGTAAAAGTAGGGGCCATGAACTCACCTTGGAATGTAGTGTCGTAAGGAATATAATGGTGCCAAAGAGCGTGGCAGAATAAAGTAACATCAGCGATGTCAAGAGTCAGCACACGATGATATGGAATTCGGCACGATCTAAAGGATATAGAATTCATCTTAACGTATATTCCAAAGCGTAATAGTATTAACTATTCCCATTCCCAAAGTATTATTTCAATCTTGTTTTCAAAAGATTTGCGTTATATCCGTTTAATAGTGTTTGGTATCATCACACGTGTAGTGGTTTGAATGTCGAGACTCGAGAACTCACGCCAAAATATAAAACATATAGCTCAAGTATAAGAAGAAACTAACCATGTAAAGATCATGTAGCAAAGTATAGGGCATATTACGCATGTAAGAGAAGAAGTAAACACGTAAGAACCAAGTAGCAGGTAAGTGTTAACATGAGTGAATGGTTAAGTTCTAGTCAAATTAACGAAAGCTATTCCGGTTAAATAGTTTACCAAACGACTTAAGTTTTAATCCGTTTTAACTAAAGTTAACCCGGTTAGTTAATTTACCGAATAGTTTTAGTTTACGAGTTTTATACGTCCCAACTAGTTAAATAATCGAGTAGCTTAGCTTACAAGTTTATATGTCCTCGAGTTAATATCACGTTAACTATAACAAATAAATTTCTAATTTGTTAAGTCGGTTACGATAGTTAAATGTTACAACAATTAACTAATTTGTTAAGTTGTAAATGGTTATTAGTTCCGAATTCAAGTTTCCGTTTCGATAGTTTTAGTCCCATTCGAATATAATCTAGTTCCAAGTTAATAATTTCCAAACTCTAACAATATTAACAACCAAAACCACACGACTACAATGCCGAGACACTAGAGTCTCAGCCTAGTTTCCTCGGCTCAAACTACAACCAAACGGACCAAATCCTTTGGTCTAATCTCCACGATAACAACAACAACATTTAACCATCACGATGCCGAGATCAAAAGTCTAATCCTAACCCTCAACAATACCAAAAATACATTGCCGAGACCTCGGGGTCTCGGCTCTTACCCATTCGTTGCCAAAATAACGACAACAATAACTAATGATAACTATAATGTTATTGCCGAGACTCACAAGTCTCGGCTTTCCCTTTTCTGTCGACAACACAAACCCAAACGGACCCTACTTGGGTTTCGGCTACAACAGCCAACCAAAAGGACCCATGGGGTCTCGACCAAAACCCAATCCGAACCAAATAGACCCTAGTGGTCTTCCACTTCTTGACACCACCAAAATCAACAATAACAATGAGATAATACAACTAAATAGTACCAATTCGTCATCACCATCATGAAACATCAACAACTCAAGAATCAATTCACAAAAATTATCATGTATACCGTGAGCTTAGGCTCACGGTTTGTATAACTCGACCACACAAACACACTTGTGATACCAAACTAGTTATTACACGTTTTTATTAATCAAAAATCATTAAAAACCCGTTTGTTTATACCCAAAATAACAAGATCGAAACTGAGTTGACTTGTATACGAGTCAACTCGCATGTGGTTGACGCGTGACATACCTTGGTCTTCGAATGAATCCAAAACACGAAAGGAGAGATGATGGTGGTGGTGATTCGAGAATGAAGCTCGAATAAAATGATGTTAGGGTGGATTTGGTGGTGCGTGTAATAGCTCAAAAGAACGAGAATGAAATTTGGTGAAGGATAGTGGTGGCGGTGTGATGTGGCGGCCGGCGGTGAAGGTGCGTTGAGGGTGTCGGTGGTAGAGATGGAACCGGTTTGTGTTTTGAGAGAGAGAGAGAGGAGTTGAGACAGCTTTTTATATGTGAGGGAGAGATGAGACTAGACAAATATACAGTTAAAGTGTGCAATGAAAAGAAATAAGTATTGCGTACAAGTAAAGTCTGTTTTGGATTTGAAGGTACAATGAAAAGAGATAAAGGTTGCGTTTATCAATTGAAAGAGATAGAGTGTGGAGACAGGTTTTCAGTTGTGAGAGAGAGTTGAGAGAACAGACTTATCAATTAGGAGGGATGGAACGTGAGGGAGAGAGATGGAACAAGACATAGCATATAAAGTCTGTATTTAATATTCAATATACGCAAAAGGGGTAGCGTACAAGTATTAGCATAATTGAAATGAGTGCTGTCAATAGAGAGTATTATCAATATTAAGAGTTTTGTGGATATTGTGGGTACCCCGTGTCCCGTTGAGTAAAAATGTAACTGTGATACCCCGGTTTGGTAAAATGCGAAATAATATATTTTTGGAAGCGTTTTTATAATAATAATAATATAAAAACAAGGTTATGGACTCCGAATAATGATTATAAATTTTAAACCATTATAACTGCGGTGTCGGTACGCGTGGCATTTCGTTGAACGTGAAATAATTACTCGTTAAATAATCAAATGCGAACGTAAACGTTCAAAGAGTAATAATTCGAAATAGAGGAAGTTATTACAAAGAATGGTGAATCGTGTCAAAACGTCCTGATTCGTAGTATGGTGGAGTAAAAACAAAAATTTAGTCCGTAAAAACAGTTAATTAAACAGTGACGATAGATTAGTCTTCGTTTATCATTTATAATTAGTTGTGATATTTTTCAGGATATTACAGTTGCCTCTAACACTATTGTGTTAGATTCACATTTGCTTGCTGTTCTCTCTACCAGATGTCCTTAGACTAACACATTATACAAAAAGTATAAAATGGTAGAGAGTGAGTTAGATCAGTTACTATCTGACTAACTAAGCCATCAATTCCAATACAAAACACCATAATAAGATTTCATGAAAGAAGTTTTAAAGAATTAGTTAACTTAGGTATAAAACCTTTGTTAATGGATTCTCAAACTCTGTCCATCATCAACCTATCATGTCAGCAACTAATCCACCAACTGCTACTCACACAATGCACTAGTAATTCCTTTGTGCTTAAACTTCCAAATTCTGCTCATGTGATGTGGTTATATTAGAGCTTGGGAGCTCTTGATATCTAGAATTCACAAGATTTTGTTTGTCGAAGGTTTTGTCATTATCAACTCCATGACCTGCAAATGTTAGTCCAAAATCAAGAAAACAAAGTGCAAAGCACTTGCTTCATAACAGTATAAACATATGACTAACAACTTTAACAAACAGTTCAAATTTGTACTAGCAGTACAATTTATACAAAAACAGTACTAATTAACAAGCTTAGCAGTACAAATCTAATTTAATATACAAAAACACACAGATTAAAAATTTTAAGGGTTAAGCATTCCAATACTTGCTACCAAGTATTGAAACCTTCCAACATCAAAAGCTTTAGTGAGAAGATCTGCAAAATTTTGATCAGTATGAATTTTGACAACTTGAATCAACTTTTTCTCATTGCAGTTTCTTATAAAGTGATGCCTAATTTCTATGTGTTTTGTTTTAGAATATTGCACTGGATTTTTAATAATGCATATTGTACTGCTATTGTCAATATATATCATGGTGTTCATAAAATTATACCCATAGTCAAGCAGTTGATTTTGAATCCATAGCACTTGACCACAGCAACTTGCAGCAGCTACATACTCAGCTTCAGTTGTAGAATTTGCCACAATTGTCTGCTTCTTACATTGCCATGATATAAGTCTGCAACCAAGGAACTAACATCCACCAGTTGTTGATTTCCTGTCCGGACTTGCACCAGCATAATCACTGTCTGAATATGCCACCAAGTCAAAAGGTGATTCCCTAGGATATCAAAAACCCAACCTGTCACACCCCGAAAATCGGGTTCAGCGGAAGCATACATGTTCGGGTGCTACTAAATTGGTATCACAACACAAAGTATAAAGAATGGTTTTATCTCAACCATTTAAAATAGATTTCATATTCAAAAGTGTTTTGTTTACAGCATTTCAAAAATGGTGCGAAAATATAAGCCCATAAAAGATTTCAAGTGGTCCCAAATTTATCAGAGTCTTCTATGACCATGCCATGCCATGCCAAAAGCCTTCATCACTAGTTTATCGCCTTAACCTGAAAATACATGCTAAAAAGTGTCAACACGAGGTTGGTGAGTTCATAGGTTTTAGTGTAAAATGTAAAGCATTTGAATAACGATTTCCCGGCAAAGGCATTGTAAATCCACTTAGTCACAAGTCCCGCCCATACAAGACTTGTAACCTGTGTGTTTACAACCCGTTACCAAATAAGATTTGCTCCTGGTAAACAGAGGTAATATATTGCTTGGTTAAGCGGTACACTCGTAATGACCATTACACTTGGTAGTATGTCCGTTACACTCGGTAATGTGACCGTTACACCCGGTCATGTGACCGTTTCACCCGGTCATGTGACCGTTACACTCGGTCCTGTTATATGTGTTCGTCCAGTACCCCTGGTCAAAGTGTGTGTCATGTATACATATAATGCATTCTAGTGAACAATAAAGTATTACAGCCAAACAGTCAAATATTGAGTAAACAGTTCCGTACACTTGGTTAATGTGTGTCATGTATTCATATAACGCATTCGAGTAAACAATCAAGTATTTCAGCCAAGTAGTATGTTTGAGAAAAACAAATCACGTTTCAAGTAAAAACAAGCATTGAGTTTAAGTAAAAGCGAGCATGTATTCTCCCCCAGAAACAATTTAAAACCAGTAAAAGTAGGGGCCATGAACTCACCTTAGCCATAGAAATGCAAGATCACAACTGACACGACTGGCATCTAGAGCATATCACAATGGTCTCAAAACATACGGTACGACGGTACACGAAAGTACAAGCACGACGGTACACAACGGTCTAGGATCGGCACAACCTAATACGTATACAATTATCTCAAAATACGTCGCGCAATAATAAAGCCTATAAAAGACAATGTGTCGTAGTTGTCATGGATTACTCAGTTTCAAAACTTATCAAAAGCTTAGTTTCAACATTTCATATGGTGTGGTAAGAAGACATAGACTCGACGTACAACTCACGCCAAAGAGAAGAGACATCGACAAACTCGAAAGAATGCTGAAGGGAACTCAAACCAAGGAAGACAGCTCTAGAAGTTAACGACAAACAAACACCCCATATAAAATAACTTAGTTTGTACGTTTCGACATTTACCCCGTTATCCCAAATAACTTGTATAAAACATAAGCGTTTTATAAATAGAAACAAGTTTAACTAATAAAAATTAGTTTTTCTCAAGTCGTCGTGATTTAAATAAAACAATTTACACAAAACATTTTATTGAAATTTAATAAAAGTATTTGTTACGAATCAAATATATTAAAGTCTCGTCGAGAGTCTAATATATTGTACTCGTCTCCAGTCCAATAACAATAAATGTTCAAATTGCCCAAAATATATATAATAGACATTTCCAAGCATTTATTTCGTTATGTATATAAATCATCCAATATTGAAATAGCAACTCCAAATTACCCGAAATGTACCAAATATCGCCAAGACAAAACGAGTAATTCACGTTAGTTAACGTTTTTCCATAACCGAATGTTTTAGGTGTATCAACTTAATTAACCTTATCAAAACTAATGTCACCATTTTATTTAAAGTTAGTGGGCTTGACCCACTTTTGAAATTCAATGTACCCTTTTTAATTTGAGTGGGGCTCTTTGGCCTGATGACACATTAATACAAAACGCACCCTATGTGACTGAGTGCCTCATTAACAGCCAACGCACCCAGTATTCATTTAACACAAAATAACACAACCCATACTAGGCTTAAATCCAAATTCACGTCCCCCGGCTGATAACAAGACACAAACAAAAATGGGTCGACAAACTCTTGCCGAGACCAACACAACGCCGAGACAAAACATAAGCACAAACGGGCACACCACCCCTGGTGGTGTTCCCTTCTCGATCGCGACCAACAACACAACAAACAACTACATCAAGAACTTCAAGGCTAACCCATGACTCAAACCCTAGTCGGTTATAAGCCGAACCAAGACCCGAGAGTTCGACCTGAGAGCAACACCATATACCACAAACAGTTCTTACCACACGAATTTAGTTCCAAAACATGTTAAATCTGGTTTTTATTCATAAAAACATAATACCCTCGTTTCATAACAAATTCCACGAAATCAAAAATTGACACAACTCGATTATCCACAAACAATACTAAAATCGGTTTCAACTAAAAATAATAAATAAGAAACGTTTCTCGATTTTACCATGACGAGAAGTAGAAGAGAACTAGGCGGTGGAGATGGTGGCGCAGTAGCAGTGGCGAAGATGGTGGCTGAAAACTCGAACCAAAAAGAACCTCCGTAAGCACACCTTCTATATATACTCGTATGGTTGCAAAAGAAAATGGTGTCGCCGGAAATACTTGCCGGAAAATTCATGAGTTACCGAAAAAGAGGGAGGGGAACTTTCTTGGCGCGTGAAATACCTAGGAGTGAAGAGGAGATCACAAGGATCATGATGATGGTGGCGGTGTAGTTGTGTGGCCGGCGGTGGTGGCCAGATGGCCGGAAATGGCGCCGGATATTTGAGGAAGGAGAGAGAGAGGTTGGAGGGTGATAGGCGGCTGAGAAGGAAAAGAAATGAAATGAAACCCTAAAATCAATTATAGCAAAGTATTTATAGTGCTATGTATATGGTAGGGTTATGGTTGGGACTTGTGGCAAACCCTAGCGCGCCCTCAGGGACTAAAAATGCATATTTCTCCATATTTTTAACGAAACGCCAACGAGACTAATAAAACGTGTCGTAAATATTTCCCGAGCATCCAAAAGTTATTCCATTAACTTTAAAATTGTTTTTCCATTAATTTTGATTATAAATACGTGTAGTTTCATTTCTCGTTGCCCGAATAAATTAATATTCGCGTTCTATCCGTTATCGAGCCAAGTCACGCGTTGTGTACGAATTTCACGTTTTGCGAGATAAATTTCACGTTTTCAAGTCAGATAAGTTCAGAAAGGATCCGTTTATGAGAAACAGGGAAAGTGTCGTATATAAAAAAATATATTCGGAAAAATTACGGGTGGTTACAGTCTCACCTCCTTAACGGAATCGCGACCTCGCGATTCAATTCAAGTTACTTGATACGGTCGAAAAGAGATAGGTATATACATACGAGGTTTCATCGTCACGTTCCCGCGAGAATTCAGGACTTTTTCGCGAGCTTCGAAGAGCTTTGTTGTTAGGGATGCGACTTTACTAAAGTCGTTCGAATTCACGGTTCATGATTTCGTTAGATTTCCCAACCATTGCCACACTCGATTAATCAGGTAGAGGTGCGGGATTCGCTACAGAGGTCTAGCTTCAGATATAGCAGCAAAACAGCAAATCATCTTACAAAATGATTCATCAAATGATTTGTCAAGCAACTTATAGGATAATAGGAAAAACAATTTCATCATTTGTAAAATTGTAGCAAGGTCAAAATTTTGGATTTTTAGTTTGATTCATAACATCGTAACAGGAAAACAGTTCGTCATTTATAAAATTGTAGTAAGATCAAAATTTTGATTTTCGTGAAATAGTAGTAAAACATTTTGTAGGATGACCGCAAATGGTCGGTAGAAAAATCAAATGCAGTTTGTAAATTAATGGAAACACAGTTTATTATCCTATAAGAGGTTAGCAAAAATAGATGGTGTTTCCCGATGGACGAGAGAAAAATTCGGTGATTGTCCCAAGGAACGCGGTTCAGGTTACTCCTTAGGGTCTTAAAATTTCTGTTGGGCGTGGAATCTCTGCCAGGTAAAGAGTTTAGCGAGTTCAGAATACAACTCTGAGGGAAGATGTTGATTGCTACAAGCAATCTATCGGTTGGATCAGTAATGTGCATAGTACTTAAAGCGGGAGATACAACATTGATTGAACAACTTCGATTGAACAACATCGATCGGAAAAATGAGCATCATCGATTGAGAACAACGCTTAGGGTAAAGGCGACTGTAACAAGACCACAACAAAACAAGGCCGAGTAACAAATCCAAATCCAGGATGACGTCCAAAATCACAAAATCACACGACTCGAATTAAATCAGAATCAAAACCAGTCCAAACATAGTCGATATCGAATCCAAACGTAGTCAAAAATTAAATCCAGACGTAGCCAAAATCAAACATAAGCGTAGATAAAATCAAATCCAAACGTGGCCAAAATCAATTCCAAACGTAGCCAAAATTCAAGACCAAACATGGTCAAAATCAAATCTAGACGTTCCGGTAAGCTCGGACGGCTTATAGCGCTCTGAAGGGGTTACAAATAAGTAACTCGGATTCAAACGGTGCCAATCGGATCTAACTCGACCCGATGCAAAATACGGCCAGACGGCGGCAAACAGAAATTCCATATAATGGAGGAGTATAGCGATGCCAAGGGCATTACGATTCATGTGGTGTTGTGATGTCAGTGCGTTGTGTTGTGTTGAAGTAAAATCCCAATCCCAAAAATCAATGACCAACCCAAACATAATTCCATTACAACTACTCTAAGTATTGCAAAATTCACCTCTGAGTCGGACATAGGTGATCAGGCTATGTCCCACTGTCCCTGGTTGAATATAGGTGATCAGTCTATATTCACCCGAGGTTCAATGAATTTTGGAATACTCAGCCTAGTTATACTAGTAGTATGTCCGTTACATCCAAAATCATTCCCAAAACCACGACAAGTATACAAACTCGACATTCAACTCTGTGACAGGTACGGTGCGTGCATAAGCATATGAAAATGCTTATAGTGAACAGTTAGAACAAGCGGATATAAAACATCCAAGAGTCAGGCACACATCTCAAACAAATATAAAATCAAGTATCTCATCAAATAACTCGTCAAATATACCATGAACATCTCATCTAATATATCATCAATTATCTCGTCAAAAAAGGTCATACGCGAGGCATCGGCTTGGCAGGCAGGCACGTGTCGGTCATAGTGTTAAGTTTTTGCCAAAAGTGGTTATAGTCCAGGTTTTAAAAATAAACCAAGTTCTCTATAACCTAGGCTCTGATACCAATCCGTCACACCCAGAAAATCGGGTTCAGCGGAAGCATACATGTTTGGGTGCTACTAAATTGGTATCACAACACAAAGTACAAAGAATGGTTTTATCTCAACCATTTAAAATAGATTTCATATTCAAAAGTGTTTTGTTTACAGCATTTCAAAAATGGTGCGGATATATAAGCCCATAAAAGATTTCAAGTGGTCCCAAATTTATCAGACTCTTCTATAACCATGCCATGCCATGCCAAAATCCTTCATCACTAGTTTATCGCCTTAACCTGAAAATACATGCTAAAAAGTGTCAACACGAGGTTGGTGAGTTCATAGGTTTTAGTGTAAAATGTAAAGCATTTGAATAACGATTTCCCGGCAAAGGCATTGTAAATCCACTCAGTCACAAGTCCCGCCCATACAAGACTTGCAACCTGTGTGTTTACAACCCGTTGCCAAATAAGATTTGTTCCTGGTAAACAGAGGTAATATATTTCTTGGTTAAGCGGTACACTCGTAATGACCATTACACTTGGTAGTATGTCCGTTACACTCGGTAATGTGACCGTTACACCCGGTCATGTGACCGTTTCACCCGGTCATGTGACCGTTACACTCGGTCCTGTTATATATGTTCGTCCAGTACCCCTGGTCAAAGTGTGTGTCATGTATACATATAATGCATTCTAGTGAACAATTAAGTATTACAGCCAAACAGTCAAATATTGAGTAAACAGTTCCGTACACTTGGTTAATGTGTGTCATGTATTCATATAACGCATTCGAGTAAACAATCAAGTATTTCAGCCATGTAGTATGTTTGAGAAAAACAAATCACGTTTCAAGTAAAAACAAGCATTGAGTTTAAGTAAAAGCGAGCATGTATTCTCCCCCAGAAACAATTTAAAACCAGTAAAAGTAGGGGCCATGAACTCACCTTAGCCATAGAAATGCAAGATCACAACTGACACGACTGGCATCTAGAGCATATCACAATGGTCTCAAAACATACGGTACGACGGTACACGAAAGTACAAGCACGACGGTACACAACGGTCTAGGATCGGCACAACCTAATACGTATACAATTATCTCAAAATACGTCGCGCAATAATAAAGCCTATAAAAGACAATGTGTCGTAGTTGTCGTGGATTACTCAGTTTCAAAACTTATCAAAAGCTTAGTTTCAACGTTTCATATGGTGTGGTAAGAAGACATAGACTCGACGTACAACTCACGCCAAAGAGAAGAGACATCGACAAACTCGAGAGAATGCTGAAGGGAACTCAAACCAAGGAAGACAAATCTAGAAGTTAACGACAAACAAACACCCCATATAAAATAACTTAGTTTGTACGTTTCGACATTTACCCCGTTATCCCAAATAACTTGTATAAAACATAAGCGTTTTATAAATAGAAACAAGTTTAACTAATAAAAATTAGTTTTTCTCAAGTCGTCGTGATTTAAATAAAACAATTTACTCAAAACATTTTATTGAAATTTAATAAAAGTATTTGTTACGAATCAAATATATTAAAGTCTCGTCGAGAGTCTAATATATTGTACTCGTCTCCAGTCCAATAACAATAAATGTTCAAATTGCCCAAAATATATATAATAGACATTGCCAAGCATTTATTTCGTTATGTATATAAATCATCCAATATTCAAATAACAACTCCAAATTACCTGAAATGTACCAAATATCGCCAAGACAAAACGAGTAATTCACGTTAGTTAACGTTTTTCCATAACCGAATGTTTTATGTGTATCAACTTAATTAACCTTATCAAAACTAATGTCACCATTTTATTTAAAGTTATGGGCTTGACCCACTTTTGAAATTCAATGTACCCTTTTTAATTTGAGTGGGGCTCTTTGGCCTGATGACACATTAATACAAAACGCACCCTATGTGACTGAGTGCCTCATTAACAGCCAACGCACCCAGTATTCATTTAACACAAAATAACACAACCCATACTAGGCTTAAATCCAAATTCACATCCCCCGGCTGATAACAAGACACAATCAAAAATGGGTCGACAAGCTCTTGCCGAGACCAACACAACGCCGAGACAAAACATAAGCACAAACGGGCACACCACCCCTGGTGGTGTTCCCTTCTCGATCGCGACCAGCAACACAACAAACAACTACATCAAGAACTTCAAGGCTAACCCATGACTCAAACCCTAGTCGGTTATAAGCCGAACCAAGACCCGAGAGTTCGACCCGAGAGCAACAACATATACCACAAACAGTTCTTACCACACGAATTTAGTTCCAAAACATGTTAAATCTGGTTTTTATTCATAAAAACATAATACCCTCGTTTCATAACAAATTCCACGAAAACAAAAATCGACACAACTCGATTATCCACAAACAATACTAAAATCGGTTTCAACTAAAAATAATAAATAAGAAACGTTTCTCGATTTTACCATGACGAGAAGTAGAAGAGAACTAAGCGGTGGAGATGGTGGCGCAGTAGTAGTGGCGATGATGGTGGCTGAAAACTCGAACCAAAAAGAACCTCTGTAAGCACACCTTCTATATATACTCGTATGGTTGCAAAAGAAAATGCTGTCGCCGGAAATACTTGCCGGAAAATTCATGAGTTACCGAAAAAGAGGGAGGGGAACTTTCTTGGCGCGTGAAATACCTAGGAGTGAAGAGGAGATCACAAGGATCATGATGATGGTGGCGGTGTAGTTGTGTGGCCGGCGGTGGTGGCCAGATGGCCGGAAATGGCGCCGGATATTTGAGGAAGGAGAGAGAGAGGTTGGAGGGTGATAGGCGGCTGAGAAGGAAAAGAAATGAAATGAAACCCTAAAATCAATTATAGCAAAGTATTTATAGTGCTATGTATATGGTAGGGTTATGGTTGGGACTTGTGGCAAACCCTAGCGCGCCCTCAGGGACTAAAAATGCATATTTCTCCATATTTTTAACGAAACGCCAACGAGACTAATAAAATGTGTCGTAAATATTTCCCGAGCATCCGAACGTTATTCCATTAACTTTAAAATCGTTTTTCCATTAATTTTGATTATAAATACGTGTAGTTTCATTTCTCGTTGCCCGAATAAATTAATATTCGCGTTCTATCCGTTATCGAGCCAAGTCACGCGTTGTGTACGAATTTCAAGTTTCGCGAGATAAATTTCACGTTTTCAAGTCAGATAAGTTCAGAAAGGATCCGTTTATGAGAAACAGGGAAAGTCTCGTATATAAAAAAATATATTCGTAAAAATTACGGGTGGTTACACAACCTAGGTTGACCCTTAAGGTATCTAAAGATCCTCTTGACAGCAGTTAAATGAGAAAGCTTGGGAGTGACTTGAAACCATGCACAGGCACATACATCAAACATGATATCTGGTCTTGATGATGTAAGATACATCAAGGACCATATCATAGATCTGTAAGTGTGTACATCAACACATTCTCCATCAGCATCTTTAAGTAATGGTTTCTCTGGATCAACAGGTGTGCTTGCCACTTTAGAATCAGTAAACTGAAACTTCCTTAGTATCTCAGCCACATATTTATCCTGGCTAATAAATATGCCTTCAATTGATTGCTTTACTTGCAACACCAAAAAGAAAGTAAGTTCCCCGTTGGAACTCATCTGAAACTTATCATGCATAAGTTTCTCAAATTCTACACAAATCTCCTTCCTTGTGGACCCAAATATGATGTCATCCACATAAACCTGTACCAGCAAGATATTCTTCTTGTTCTTCTTGATGAATAAAGTCTGATCAATCTTGCCCCTTTGAAATCCATTCTCTAACAAATAAGAAGCCAATGTCTCATACCATGCCCTTGGAGCTTGATGTAGTCCGTAAAGAGCTTTCACTACCTTGTATACCTTGTCAGGATATTTTGGATCAACAAAACCTGGAGGTTGAGAAACATATACCTCCTCTTCAATAGTACCATACAGAAAGGCACTCTTAACATCCATCTAGTAAACAGTAAAGCCCATGAATGAAGCATAAGCTAAGAACAGTCTAATTGCTTCAATTCAAGCTACTGGTGCAAAAACTTCTTTATAGTCTATTCCCTCTTCTTGTGTATACCCCTGGGCTACAAGCCTAGCCTTGTTTCTGATCACAATACCCCTTCATCTTTCTTTCTTCTGAAAACCCATTTGGTGCCAATTACCCTCATACCCTTGGGTAAATCCACTAGTACCCAAACCTTCTGAATCTTGAGTTGGAGAAGCTCCTCTTGCATTACTTCTACCCAGCTGGAGTCTTCTAAGGCTTTGAGAACGTTTTTGGGTTCAGATTGTGAGAGGAAACACATAAACAAACATGTGTTGGCATCTTCATGCTTCTTTTCTACATAAACAACACTAACAAACCCTTGTTGGTCTGAAGTCATAGTCTGTCTTCTTGTCTTCACACCAAATTGTATGTCCCCAATCACATTGTCTAGGGAGTGATCTTTGTGTATCCTTGTGTGTGGTGTAGTGAGAACTGGATAGTTAGGTGGTAGATTATTGATATCTAACTCATCTTCTGAGAAATCAGCAGCATTAGTATCTGATGGGCCAGCAGTATGAATATTTTTCCCAACAGTACTAACTTGAGGCTCAACAATACAATCACCATTTGTACTGTCATCTTGATTCTCTTGTTCCTTAGTTCCATCCACATTGTTTCCATCTTCAATACCTTCTTTGGCTTCATCAGTAGAAGGTTCACCATTCTTTGAAGATGAATCCACACTGTTCCATATTGGCATCAACACATGATCTTGATCTTTTCCCTTACCCAAGCTTGCTTCATTTTTTGCAATATCATCTTCAGAACCTACAAAATCATTAGAAAAGGTTCCTGCAACAACTGACACATATATCATTGATTGGGTTAGAGCATCAAGGTCAAATAGCCATTTTGGACATTCACCTGTAACATTAGATTTATTTTCTAGAAACTGAACATGCAGGTTCTCTTCTACTTTCCTTGTTCTTGTGTTGTAGACTCTAAAGGCTTTGCTATTTAGTGAGTACCCAACCAAGAATCCTTCATTTGATTTGCCATTAAATTTGCCTAGATGGTCTAAGGTATTTAGAAGAGTTACATGACATCCAAAAGGTCTTAGAAATCCTAATGCAGGAGTTTTACCCCTAAACAGCTCATATGGTGTCTTGTTGTAAGGTTTAACTACCAAAACCCTATTCTGCACATAGCAAGCAGTATTAACTGCTTCAGCCCAAAAAGTGATGGGCAGCTTAGAGTCAGCTAACATGGTTCTAGCAGCTTCTGTTAGTGTTCTATTTCTCCTTTCAGCAACCCCATTCTGCTGAGGAGTTCTAGCAGCACTAAACTCTCTTCTAATATCTTTTTCCTTACAAAACTCATCCATAACTCTATTTTTGAACTCTGTCCCATTGTCACACCTAATGACTTTTACTTTCTTATCCACTAAGTTTTCTATCTCATTAATAAATGTCTTAAGAATGCTAGGTGTCTCATCCTTAGAACCTAAAAAGAAAACCCATGTGAATCTACTCACAGATGTAGGGCCAAACAAATCCATATGCAGCATAAATAGAGGTTGATTAATAGAGTTGTGGGTATTGGGCTTACAAGAAGCCTTGTGTTGTTTGCCTTTGAGACAGGTAACACAAGTCTGGTCATTTTCAAAACGTTTATGAGGCAAGCCTCTTACCAAACCATCTTTTACAATTTTATTAATGGTTTTAAAATTTATATGACCAAGTCTTCTATGCCATAACATGGACTCATCCAATATGGCCTTTGCAACAAGACAAGTAAGATCCTCTTTAGGAACAATCTTCTTTATATCAACACTGTACATGTTGCCCTTTCTTGGAACTTTAAGAAGCACCTGACTTTCATCAGGCAGCTTAAATTCTGGGGAAAGTGAAAGACATTTAGTATCAGTAAAAAGAACCTTGTTCTTTGTGTCACACATTTGTGAGACAATAAACAGGTTATACTTAAGCTCTTGCACAAAGTAAACATCTTCAAAGTCTAATTTACCGGTTTTCAATGTGCCTTTACCATTAATTCTTCCTCCTATTCCTCCCCCAAAGGTAACATATCCTCCATCCATTGGTTGAAAGTCTGAAAGATAGTACATGTTGCTGTCTTGTGCCTGAAACATCCACTGTCTGCATAACCTTGATCTTCATCATCATCCTGTGAATCTCCCTGCACATAAAATAAGGAAATTAGTTTTCTTGGGGTACCCAAGCCATTACTGACTTGGGTTTGCCTCGTGCATCAATATAATCAAATCTATTTAAAACATTTGATGCACCATTGGGTTTAATTGGTCTCCAAACCCAACATGATGAGGCCTTAAAAGCATTTGCCCTTTTATCCCTAGCAGTATCTTTAGAGATACCAGTACTAACTGCTTGGCTAGTAGTACTAACTGCTGGCATTGCAGTTTTAGCCTTTGGTTTCCAAATTTGTTTTTGAACCACTGCTTTCTTTTGAAAAGGCCTTTTAACAGTTTGTTGTACAGATTTGAAAGTTGATTTTGCACTTGAAACTGCTGGTCTAGGGTAAACAATTTTAAAGTGTCTGGCAGTATGAACTGCTGGTCGAGCAGTACTAATTTGTTTGAGGCTAGACTTCAATAAAAGTGCCCTGGGATTTATTCTATTAGCATTAGGGTGAGATTGAGACCTGTATGAGTTCACCCTGTAACTTGTGTTCCCAGATACCCTGTTATTCCCAGTAACCATCTTTCTCCCATGATGGTTATGACAAAAAGCCTCTAGGTGGTCAAAGCTACCATAAGTAAAACAAGCCTTGTTATACATGACAAAGTCATCACCTGCTTGTGGACCTATACATTTCAGAGTATCTAACTGTTTTCCTAACTGGTTTTACATTTCTTGTAGGCTTAACAGTTTTATCACTGACCACCTTAGGAATATTGGTTCCATCTAGCTTCACTACTTCAGGTTTAACTACAACCTGATCTTCATCATCATATGTCCAATCCTCAATTGTAGGAGCTTCTGAATTCCTATCAGTTGACACCTTATCCTCAGCAAGAGAGGTGTCACTTGCACTCTCAAAATACTCATTGGTTTCTACAGGTTTATCAACACTTACATTCTCTTTTGGCTTACAACCATATTCTAACTTAGGTTGTTGAAACTCAGGTAAACATGTATGCTCTAGGTCAATCCCTTGGGGTGCTGGAATTCCTCTGTGAGGAGGTGGACATGTTTTATACCCCAACCCAGACTTAGCCTTATTAACTATTTGACACTCTATTATTTTGTTTACTCCTTTTGATACGTACTCCAGAGTGTCTACATTTAATTGTATATTGTCTTTTGCCTTAGTGATTCTATCTAATTCAACTTTTAGTAAGTTAATCTCAGAATTCTTAAGTGACAAATCTCTCTTAAGAACAGCTATATCCTCCGCAAAAACAGACTCATTGTTCTTATAATGTACTATTTCTTCTTCTAGGACTGCTAAACATCTTTTGTGATTAGACAAACTATAATTTGTTTGGTTTAATTCAATCCTCTGCACATCATAGTTATTCTTTAAAGATTCATATTCTTTAAGAGCAGTACATGTTTTAGAACAACTTTTAGCAGATAGTACCTTAGAGTCAGAGAAGGCAATAAGTGCCATCTCAGCAGGTGCTACCTCTTCATCTGCCATGAAGCTCCAGTCATAGCCTAGGTCATCAATAGCCACCATAGCCTTTGAAGATGGCTCAGCTTCTTCCACTGCCTTGGGCTTGCTTCCATAACTCTTGCTCCTGCTATCCTGTTGCCTGGGCCTCCTACATTCCCTTGAAAAATGCCCCAACTTGTGACAGTTGTAGCATTCTACCTTGGACTTGTCAAAACCAGCAGTATCATTGCTGCTGATGTTGATCTTCTTGCCAGTTCTTTGGTAGAATTTCTTAGCCCTCATGCTAAGAAGTGAAATCTGCCACTTGAGATCCATCTCTTCCAAGTCATCATCATTAATCTCTTGAAGATCTTCATGTGTCAGCATTGACCCATCATTCTGGCTGGTCAGGAATGCACAATAGGCAGTGTCATTCAGAATACCAGTAATACTGGTAGATGAGCTAGCAGTACTAACACTAGGGTTAGCAGTACTAACTCCCACAACCACTTTCACTTTATCTGGAGTTGAATTACTAGGAGATGACACAAAAGCCATATTCCCAGTGCTTGAGCTTGAGCTTGTACCTCCATATTTCTTCACTTCTTGCTCAACAATCTTAAAGTTATTGTAAAGATCATTGAGGCTCATAGTATCAATGTCTGGCTTATTCTTCCAGACCACCACATGCATAGCCCATTCAGCAGGTAAACTCCTCAAGAACTTGGAGTTCAGATCTTCCTGAGGGATTTCCACACCAAGAACAGCCAGTTGGCTGACAATCTTCTGCAATCTATTGAACATGTGATCCAAAGACTCATTACTAGTTGCACTGAAATTTTCAAAGTTCTGCTTCAACAGAGTCTTTCGGGTCTTTTTGGTGGCTTCATTACCACCATACCTTGTAGTGATTGCTTCAAATAAGGAATTTGCATCCTTGTACTTGCTGAAGTTTAGGAGCTGATCATTAGGAATAGTCATCATCAGCAAGCTCCTAGCCTTGACATCATTTTTCTTTTGCATCTTCTCTTCTGCAGTCACTGGAGAGGTATTCACAACAGTCTTTTCTTCACCATCGACTGTTGTTACAGATGTAGAAGGCTTAAAAGAGTTTCATTCTTCAAAGATCTCCCAGAGTGCATAGTCTTGCACTTGGAAGTACTATTCTATTCGCAGCCTCCACATCTCAAACTCCTTTTGCTTCAGCATAGGCAACTTAGCAGCCATGTTAGTCTGTGTAGTTTCCATGTCCATTACCTTTTCTTCTAAAT
Organism: Artemisia tridentata subsp. tridentata; assembly: GCA_021014915.2. NCBI lineage: Eukaryota > Viridiplantae > Streptophyta > Magnoliopsida > Asterales > Asteraceae > Artemisia > Artemisia tridentata. The sequence continues at coordinate 235,312,786 of CP139502.1, read as the reverse complement.
CAATAGTACCAACCTGTCTTTGATACCACTTGGGAGGATCTAAACACTTGGGATGTAACTCCTTTATGATGTGTTAAGGATACTATAAGGTTATATTGTTAAGTATGCGGAATCTACTGAACAACACTTAGAAGAACTAGTTTGATGTAACAGTAATGCAATATGAACAATGAACACAATGTTTAACTCCAAACCATTCAATATTATTGATTAATAATAATACGAGTGATCTCAATATCACTATGGTTACAACGACCTTGAATCTTAACAAAACTTGTATGACTCGTATGACTTGTATATATCTATAACATCTAACCTAGGATCTCCTTTTATAGATATCAGGAGTCCTTTACAAGATAAGTGTCTATCTGTATAATTCTAACTAATTGTGATATACATACAATCTATACCATACTTATCCTTGATACGTCCTTATCATAACAGCAGTACCTTCTATTATATACTAGCAGTACTAACTTCATAATTTGTACTGTTAGTTATTCTTTAGCAGTCTTCACTAATACACTAGCAGTTTGTACTTTTAGTGTATTCTTCCAGCAGTACTAAGTCAGAAACATTTAATTCCCAACATTCTGGCTCATTCAAAATTTTCTTTATCGGTTGATCCGTTATGACTTTTATAGGGTGAGCTTCGAAATACCTTCTCAACCTTCGGGACGAGTGCAATAGAGATATCGCCAGTTTCTCGATTGGAGCATAATTTCTCTCGGCTTCTTGTAGCGTTCGGCTCACATAGTGGACTGGCAATTGCTTTCCCTCCCTCTCAGCTAACAGAACCACGCTGATAGCATCTTTTGCCGCTGCGAGATAAACATACAAAACTTCTTTTGTCCTAGGCGTAGACAAGGACGGGAGATCTAGTATTAGCTTTTTGAGGGATTGGAATGCCTCTTTAGCTTCTTTAGTCCAATTATGTTCTTCTCTATTCTCCTTGGTAATATTCTTTAACGTCTCGAAGAAAGGAAGAGACCTTTCCGCGGACCTTGCCAAAAATCTATTAAGGGCCGCCAACTTGCCGCTCAGACTCTGCATCTCTTTCAGGGTCTTTGGGGATTTTATCTGTGCAATTTCCTTCGTCTTTTTTGGATTCGCCCTTATGCCTTAGGAGGTCACCATGTAGCCTAAAAATTTTCCTTCTTCGACGCCGAAAGAACATTTCTTCTGGTTTAATTTCATGTTAATCTTTCGCAGGTTGTAGAAGGTCTCAGCAATGTCCGCTAGCATCTCTTTTTCTAGCATGCTTTTGATTACCATGTCGTCCACATGAGCTTCCAAATTCCTTTCGATTTGAGTCTGGAAGGCCGAATCAACCAGCCGCTGGTAAGTTGCTCCAGCGTTTTTTAGGACGAATGGCATTTTGTGTAGCAGTAAGTTCCCTGTTCCGTGTAGAATACCGCCTTCTCTTCGTCTTCTTCCGCCATCTGGACTTGATGGTAACCCTTGTATGCATCCAAGAAACATTTGTATTTGAATCCAATCACTGACTCGATCTTCCAGTCAATTTCGGGCAACGGATAATAGTCTTTCGGACATGAGGAGTTTAAATTCTTAAAGTTGATGCACATGCACCAACTTCCATCACATTTCTTTACCAATACATGGTTGGAAATCCAGGTAGGGTAGCGCACCGGTCTAACAATTCTGGCTTTCAACCATTCCTCAACTTCCTTCGACGTCACTTGATTTTTCTCTGCGGATAGGTTACGTTTCTTTTGAGCCACCGGTGTGTCTGAAACGTTCACGTTCAGATGATGCTTGATTAGGCGACGTGGAACTCCGGTCATGTCCGAAGGTTTCCACGCAAATACATCTTTGTTTTTCCTCAACAGCTCGATCAAGTGTTTTCGACATTCCCTCAAGAATCCTCTTCCTATTGTAACCAGCTGTTCGGGATACTCCGAATTCACCAAAATTTCCTCTGTCCTACCTACTTCCGAATCGATAATTTCTGCTTCTTGAGGTATATCTACCATCTGTTTTTCTTCCAGTCTTCTGCATTCCAGTACCATACCCGGACGTGCTACTAGGGTAGCCACTCCTTTCGGTATGGGAAACTTGATCATGGAATACATTGTTGACGGGATGGCCCTTAGCTCTTTCAATCCATTTCTGCCTAATATCACGTTGTAAGGTGACAGAGATTGCACCACGCAAAATTTCATGGTTTTCCTGCGGAACATACTATGGTCGCCAAAACATACATCCAGTTCAATCTTGCCTAACGGTTTGCTTGTTTCTCCGGAAAAACCGACAAGGGAGGTGCTTGTCTCTTTGAGCCTGGCTTTTATGCTTGAGCTGAGGTGATTGAAGCAGTGCTCGTACGTAACGTTTATGGACGACCCCTCATCAACATATATTCTTCAGACTAAATACCCCTCAAAATCACCTTCAATAATGAGAGGTTCGTCCGACAAATCTCTCGTCATGATTGGGGGAAAAACTATTGGGACGTTCATCAATTCTTCGTCGTAACCTCCGTACCTTCTCTTCCTATTCTTCGGTGAACCCCTTATCATGTTGATCACCTTTTCTTTCCCCGTATCATTCCTCCTTGGTTGGTCTCTTCCTCTCCCAGTGTCCCGTTGTCTGAAATCCTTCAAAAGGTGGTATAGGTTTCCGGACTCCAACGCAATCTCGAGTTGTTTCTTTAATTGGTAGCATTCGTTGATAAGATGTCCTTTCTCTCTGTGGTAATCACAGAATTTGTCCATATTTTCCTTTTTCGGCCTACCACCGGTCGGGGGAGGGACGGGTAGGTTTAGGTGGTGCTCCGTAGCCAGAATTTCCCTGGGGGGTTTTATCAATGATCCTAAGCCAGGGCGATGATTACCCTGCCTAGGAGCTTCGTTTCGGCGTTAATCCAGACGAGTGTAGTCATTGCGGTTGTAGTTATTTCTGGGAGCAACGTAAGGGTGGTATACATCCTTCTGGCGGTAATCATTTCGGCGCTCCCCTCGTAGTTTATTATTTCTGAAACCATGGTTTCCTTTCCTGCTTGAATCCGGGCCTTCACCTTTGGGAAGTTTCGTTCTTCGATATGCTTCCTCTGACCTAATAAAATCGTCTACTCTGGTAAACATTTCTGTGACTATGCATGGCACCCTATCGGAAAACTTCTTGGCAAGGGCCGGACATATGTGTGCACCCATGAATGTAGAGATCCTTATGATCTCCGACACTCCACTGATCTAACTAGCTTCATCCGTCCACCTTTCTTTAAAATCCGGTATAGATTCATGAGCTCGCCTGACGATTTTCTTAATATCCGTCGGGTCTTTTGTGCATTTCTTTCGAAGAGCAAACCTTGTTGAGAATTGCTCCCTCAACTCGTTCCAATTGTCAATACTACCAGGTTCCAACCGTTCAAACTATCCTCCCGCAACTCCATCTATAGTTTGCTGAAACATGCGACACCAAACCGGCATCGATCCATCATAGAATTTCATGTTTAGTGGCATTATGTGGTTCGGGCCAGAGAATTCTACGATCCGGCGAGTGAACGGTGACCTCGACACCTCCTTGAAGGGTTTGTATAGGTCATCCTCTTTTCCCTCGCCTATTTTCCCCTTTCCCCGATCCTTATCTCCTTCATCTCCAAAGTTGAGCTATATTGGATTGAGAATGCTTCCGCCTTGCGCATTGTGCTCATTGATCAGCTCCATCAGTGACGCCACCTGGCCAAGGATTAAATTTTTGAGGCTGGAAGAATCATTGGCCGAGCGGTCACTATTATGCTGGTTGCGGTTGTTGTTGGGTTCGTCTTCTCCATCTTCGGTCTATGACGTTTCGAAAGCGGGACCAGCCATTCCAATGCTTTGGTAGACTGAATAGCGGGTCCCACAGATGGTGCCAATTTATTGAAGTAAAACCTTGTGAGTGGGTCCTACTTCTTTACAAGATCCTTCGAACGGTTTCCTCCAGACGGCAACAAGCTCCTACACACAAAAAACACGCACGTTAGACTCGCCTTGGGTTTTATCCCAAGGCCAACCTCCGGCGTGAGAGTAAGTGTATTGTGATACGAAGGGTGAGATAATAAATGAGAGTAAGTGCTAGGTCACTATAATGATCTCAAACAACACACACACTCTCGTTAAATGATTTAAACCAACCAAACACGATATACTACTTATCTATATATTAATAAGCTACTTATGGAAATATGAATAAGCTAAACACGATAAGCTAGAAAATAAGAGAAATGAGAAGAAGAATAAGAAAAGAAGTGGAAGGCTTTCTATTCGAATGTTATACCAACAAAGCTTGCGCAGCTACACTTGAAAACCAACAATTCAAATGACTCCCTTGCCTTGTATTTATAGGCATAGGGAGGGGGAATCATTCTTAGGAATATTCCCTTTACATGTGCTAAGGATAAGGTTAAATAATATGACCGGTCCAAGGACTACTATTGAACCGGTCCAAAATACAAACAATATAGTCCTAATTGTGCAACATTAATTAAATGAACAAGACTTGTAAAATATTTAAAACGTGTTCCTAACAATCTCCCCCTAAGTCTTGATCATCAATGTTGCCCGACGTCTTCTTTGCTTCTTAGGCTTCCGACGTCTTCATAATCTTTGTTTCTTTGTTCTTGTGTAATGATGATATGATGTTGTCTCTATCTGCCAATCTCCAACGTCTTCTCGTCTTCTCCATCATGCTCATATGTTTTGAATATGTTCTCATTTTTCAATCTTAAATTTGTGAAAGGTTGAGGTGCTTGAATTTTGACTTTACTATAGCTTTTGTTGAACTTTTGAAATAACTGAGTCATTGAGAGAACATATAAGCGTGATGGAGTCTTGATGGTCGAACTCCAGCTCCTCAGCAGCAGCAGCAGCAGCAACAGCAGCAACAGCACGAACCAACCGGTACTTACAGGCTCAGACTTGAGATCATCAACAGCATAGTGTGAAGACTTTCTCAAATCTTAACCCAGACCGTTCTGAACCGGATTCCCCCGAAAGGGATTACACGGACACACCAAAGTGCACCCACGATTCAGTGAGTCGCTGGAGATCACCCACGACTGTAGACCGTTTTGGAGCAAAAACACTAAGCGTAACCCACAAGGAGTTACCGAAGTGACCTGCTGTCAGAGTTGTTTGATGTTGTTCTGGCAGGATTTCCATTCAATCATTGAAAATCACAAATGTGACTTCTCTCATGAATGTTCTCGGCAGATTGCTAAGATCTGCGAAGGACACTTTTCCTAATTTACAACTGATGCCCATGATGTGGAACACCAGAGTAATTCTAAGTGTACCTAAGAGATCTTTTGATGAATCTCATGGCTCTAGACTCAATAAGTGCACATTTGTTTGGTCATCGGAGGCGAGGAGCAGATTGCCTCCTTTTCAATATCAACAATCTCGTAATGAGATGTCGATAGATTATGAAGGGTTCTCCGTGTGAATGAAACAAATGTCTTTTGAGAGACACTTGAGTGGCTAAGAAGGTTTTTTAGTGCGTCACTGGGTCCATGACGTCTTTGGTCTTCAATACCGGTGATACTCATCAACCAGTAGATTATGAATTGAACCCGGTGTCTGCCCTAAGGTTGAACAAATGGAGGGCTATTTCTTTTCACCCTTTTCTTTGCTTTTCTTTTTAATTCTTCAACCCCTTCTTTCTCCGTACATTCATTTTCTCCTTTTTTATATATCATACCTAGGACTTTCTAGTTCTAAACTATTGGTATTGTCCTTGGGTAGATCCCTCCGGCTCTGGCGGATCATAGGACGGTTTTCCCTAATCTTAGTCACCTTATAACTTCATGACTATCCTAATGATGCCAGACAACCAAAACCATTGAAAATCTCTCAAAGTGTCGATAATTTGTAAAGATATTTTGTTGACACCTTAAGAGTTTGATGATTTTCAGAAAGGCTCCCCTTAACATGTGCGCATAAGTAATAAATTTGAAATTTGCACATGCCGGAAGGAGTTGGTACTTTTGAATTGAATGACTTTCAATGAACCTGATCGTTGCGAGACACGCTTACATCACCAGTTAGACTGGCTTGAAATTATTACCCGTCCAGATCAGATTCAAAGATTATCGCTCGAAATCGGTACATTCTACTCAGACACGTCCTTTGCGAGACACGCTTACATCACCAGATTAACTGGCTTGAAATTATTACCCGTCCGGGACATGTCCTTTCGACTACTGACTTTCCTATTCGTCAATTCGAGGGTCAATTCTGAGTTTGAGCACACGAAATTTCAGCAAACGAGACATCATATTTTAATCATTTGTTTCTTCTCCCCCTCAAAAATAGCATACTCATGATGTTTTTGGAAAAAACGTTTATGATTAAAATATGCTGTTTTTGAGTTTTAGGGAAGAAGTTTCAAGAACTTTGATACTTCTTTTTGAACAAGGATTATATTTTTTCAAATACTCCCCCTGGACGAGGGAATACTTGTCCTTATGAGCAGAATGTTTGAAAAAAACGTTGGAAAACATTCTGATTTTAATTCTGCTCATAAGTAAGAAGCTTTCGCTCCTTTTTCAGGATTGAGGCACTGAAGCGTACCTCAGGGTCCTTTCTTTGGGGTTCGGGTTGTACACTGTTATGTGTGCACAAGCCGTAGTCATATCCACAGTCATATATAAGTAAGAGTATTGAATGAATATTTGAATATTGAAATCAAATTCTTACAAATTAACCGCCTCGGCCAAACGTGGTGAATTTTGGATCTGTTCTCTGGAATAATCTGATGGCAAATGGAAGACGACCCCCAACATAAGTTTCCAATCTCCTCATCTGATCCCTTCTGTAGAGCCTTTCTTCGATTGACCAGATAAAATTCTTGACCTGCCTGAGCTGCTGATGATTCCATTTCTTGTGCTTCTTCAGTATTTGATCCTGAACCCGTGTGACTAACCCATCTCGAACATTCTTAAGAGTGTCGTCACAGAACTTGTGAATCTCTTTATGAGGCATGAAACGGTTGGTGTTTGTGGCACTTCTGTAGACGAATCCGAAGACAGGGTCGGTCTTGAGCAAGTACTGAGGCTCTTTGTTATCAGTGAGAGTGAACATGGGATCCTCAAGATTCAGTTTCTTCTGATAACTTTCAACTCCAAGTTGAAGATCTTCTACACGTTCTTTGATCACTGTTCTTCTGATGAAGTGGCATATAGCAGTGCTAAATGCATACAGAAGAGTAGGATTGAGATGATTCAGCTTCCCTTGAACTTTCATCAAATACAAATCTTCAATGTCGTTGAGACTGAGTTCAGGAAAATCTGCTTCATTGAATGTGTAAATAAGATTATCTTGTCTGCGAACCGTGACTTCAGAGATGAATGTGTAACCAAGCTTTTGAGATCCTTTTGCATCAATCACTGCCTTGATACGAAGATCACTGTACACCTTATCACGAGATGCCATGAGGGTTAGCTTGTACTTGTACCATGATTTACGTTTGTCAAACCAATGATGAATGCCAAGTTCAGCATCACGATCATATTTAACCCTTTTGTTGATGAAGAGTTTGCGACGTCTAGCTTCTTCTTCAATGGCAGGATTGGTGTAATTCGCAGCAGGAGTGAACGTTATTGAGGTAGCATACTTGATTTCACTAGAAGCCCCATGCACAAGTAGTTCCAAATCTTGGTTGAAGAAAAATGCAAATGGAATTTCGGACGTTCCATGATAAGGTCGTATCACAGGAAGTGGTTTTGTCCAGTCCGTGATGTATGGACGTTTCTTGCTGTCAAGTCCACCTTCCCTGTATACATCTGGATTTGTCCAATCGAAGTCTTTTGATAATGCTCTAGCAATATTTTCCAGATGATATTCCAACTCAGCAGCACTTGCAGACTTATCTTTTAACAGATTGAACGCATCATTCTTGATTCTACGAAGCTCTCTTTTAGTCATCTTCTTAATGTTGAAAGCATGTTTGACTTTCTGATTGAATTCAAACGTGCTATCTTCTATTTTTGAAGCTTCGTCGTCGATGATCTGAGCCTGTGCAAGTTGATCGAACCAATTGTTTCCATGTAAGTCTTCGTCAGTATCTAACCATGTAAGCACAGCTGGTTCTTCAGAAGACTTTTTACTGCTGGATGGTTTGGCTTTTGCTGGTTTAGGAGGTGATTGAGGTGGATCATCTTGAGGAGGGTCATCATGAGGTTGAAACTCAACGTCATCATTGATGAAATGTTCAAAGTGATGCTCAGTTTCCTTAGGACCAGATTCTTGATGATTAGGAGATGGTGGAGAAGTTGTCTGTACTGGTGGTTCCTGAATGTGAATACCAGATCCACTTACAGTCTTTTGTTTCTTTTGTGTGGCATTTGGATCTGGATCCTCAGTGTCGTCATCACGAATCCTCTTTCCTTTATCAGCAGCAACCTTGCAAGAAACCTTCTCAATATGTGCTGCAATAGACTTCATAAGACTAATATCTTCAGGAGAAGGAGATGTCATAGTGTGGAATCTGTTGAGAAGCTCAATTTTGAGTTCTTCTGTAGTGAAGTCTTTGAGCTGCTTGAAGCCAGAATTGAGAATGATTGCTTCTTTGACCTTGAGATCAAGCTGAGTGTTGACATTCTCGTTAATGTTCTTCTGTAGATCAGCGGTAAAACGTTTGACATAATGTCTTGTTTTAATTTTGATATTGTCTTCTATATTGAAAGAAAGAAACTCATCCATGTTCTTCTTTGTTTCTTGCATCTCCTTGACTTGTTCAGATAGACCCTTGATGAGATTTTGCATTTCTGACATCTGTTCTTGCATCTTGCTCTCTCTTCTTGCTTGAGCAAGTTTTGCTGCTTTCTTGATTTGCCTAGATATAGGTGAGAGAACTTCAACTCTTGTGACTTTGGCGATTTTATTAACTTGTTTTCCCTTCATGACTGTTTTGATTCTTTCTGCCACTGTTGCTTTGCCTTTGTTTGGTGGTGACCTTGATGGTGATGGAGTGAGTGATGGAATAGATGATGATGAATTAGGAGAAGCAGAGTCTTTGTGAGATGAAGATGAAGGTTTTGAAGGTTTTTCCGGTGATTCTGGAGGAGTTTGATGCTTAGGAGGTGACTTAGGAGGCGAGAAAGGTTTGGGAGAAGGAATGGGAGGAGTTTGATCACGTGGTTGTTGTGGAGGAGATTTGAATGGATCATTCAATGGAGATACAATGTAGTTATCTGCTTCTTCATCCTCCTTTTGTTTCCTATCCATTTCTTCCTTCCTTTTCCTTTCTGCTTCAGCAATTTCTTCCTCCAGTTCATTAGCAGCTTTAGTAGTCTTTAATCCAGTAATCTCCTTCTCTTCCTCAGAATCTCCCCATTCCTCAATGTTATCTTGATGATGTTCTTCCTCTTGATGTGGGATGTCATCAAACATTGAATCTGAAATTTCATTTTCTGTGAAGACAATCTTTTCTGATTCAGATTGTGGTGGATTTTCCAAGTCGGGTTGATTAACCGAGCTTGATGGAGGAGGAGGAACTGTAGATGAAGCCATAGCGGGTTGATTAACCGTATTTGGCTGAACTGTGGAAGTTTGCAATACACCGGGTTGATTAACCGGATTAGAAGATAAAACTGGTGCTGGAGTGACTCCTGATCCTCCTGCTCCCTTAGCAATCTCTTCCTTCTTCTTTGCTTCCAATTCTCTCAAAACTTGCTTTTGTAATTCTGCTCTTCTTTCTGCTCTTCTTTCTTCATCAATCCTTTTCTGTTTAATACTTGCCTTAGCAGCATTCTCTAAATCAATCTCTGTTTGAAACTCAGCTTCTTGATCATTGAGTATTTCTATTTCTGGTTCCGTGTCTTCAGAGGATTCAGAGGTTTCATCACGAATACCAATTTCTTCAACTTTTGGTTTCGGAGCTGTCTTAATGATTCTCCTTTTGCTTGGAGGTTGTTTCTTTGAAGCACTTGATGCACTTCCAGTTTTGCTAGCTCTACTGCTTTTGGAACGAGTCTTGGAAGAACCTGTTCCCTCAGTCATTTTAGTGATACCGACAAGCTTCTTCTCATAAGCTTGAATGTAATCAGCATAAGCAGGAGTTTCCCTGACCTCATCAGTAAGTAGGACATCAAACAGCTTGAGACCTTGTTTGTGAGTGCTATCTTTTGGAAAGTATACTGATTTGAAGTCCGTGTCCATCTTGATCACATGTCTTTCTCTGTCTTCGGGACGATTAGAAATATCATGATGTTTATCAAGAAGAAGACTGATCAACAACTTAGTGTAACGGACAAACGGGATTTTACTCAAGGGCTTTTTGAGTACACCATGTATTTGATGCATAAGGTCTTCCCAGATAAGAGCAGCAAAATCAAGGTTGTGTTTGGTAACAAAACCCCAGAAGAGTTGTGCATGAGAGAGTCTTGGATGTTCGTGTCCACTGTCTCTTCCAGACACTGATCGAATCAGAATATAGTACATTGCTCTCCATGGTTGAGGAATGGACTTGGCATTGATATTAGAGAGGATGTTGAGTGGAAGATCAGGATCAACATCATAACCAAGGCCAATGAGAAAGTTGAGAATGTCTTGTTCAGTGGGTGCAGGCCAGTATCGTCTTGCGGGTTCCGGTGGATCTGGTAGAGATAATGCTTCACGTAGATGTGCTAGAGTGACCTTGACTTGTTTCCTATCAAGAGTGCAGGTGAAGAATTTGTTGTTGTCATCTGGTTTGATAGTGCTCCACATCTGATGAATGTAGATCTCTGGAATACTATCTGAATCTTCCAAGATACTCCTGCATTCATGTCTTTTGAGGATCTCGATGACAATTCGACAACTTGGTTCAGCACACTTGATGTTATCGAAGACCACTCTTGAATTATTCTTCCCATACTTAGCCTTGAATCCTTGTGGGAATAACTCTGCTTTGGTGATAAGTGGAAGTGGTTGTTGTTGTTGTGAAGACATTGTGGATGATCTGAAACAGCATTATGACACCAAATTGCAGGATATATGTGTGTTAGCATTAGTTAAAATTGAGTGATTGCACACAACATCCTTTATTACTTAGCAATCCTTAATCTGTGAATTGAATATTTAGAGAAAAATACCAATTGCGAGAAAATTTTGCAAATGCGAGAAAAATTTCCAAATGCGAGAAAGATTTGCAAATGCGAGAAAAATTTCCAAATGCGAGAAAGATTTCCAATTGCGAGAAAACTTTTCAATTGCGAGAAAAATTTTCAATTGCGAGAAAAATTTCCAATTGCGAGAAAAATTTCCAATTGCGATAATCATTCCAATTGCGGGAAAAAATTCCAATTGCGAGAAAAAGGTTTTTCAATTGCGAGGGCAAAATACCATTTGCGATAGCAACACCAATTGCGAGAGCAATGGCAATTGCGGGAGCAAATGACAATTGCGATAGCAATTGCAAATTCGAAAATATCTTATCCAAGAAATTTCGAAAAACCCGTTTTGACGATTAATTCACTCACAAAAATTTTCCAATTCACAGAATAATGATTTCTCATCAATTGCAATAGGTTCATTAAGCTATTTTATGCATTTTGTCAAACTTTTAACACTTTCTATCCACAAAATCTTTAAGATCAAACTGCTAGTGCATAGTGTTCTTGATAAACCCTAAATCTCAATCAATGATCGTCTAATGTTTCTGGGCTTAATCTAAGGCAGCAACTATTCAATTCGAGTCATAATAACACTATAACAACACTTTAATCACACCAAATCATTCACATTCGATTATCCCCAAATTATGAACATAAACCCTAAACGTTCGTATAATCACTCAGATGAGTTTCTGAACCAATTAATCACGCATTTAAGTTACATAATCAAGATCTAAGTATAACAGAACTAGCATTATCACTTAAAACACATAGGATTAAAAAATCCCAATTCTACGCAAACCCTAGAATTACGATTAAACATTTGATACAAATTCCACCGTTGGATCGTTAATTCCTTGAAAACCATGTGTTATAATCACTTAAAGAACATGAAATCACTCACAAATTCGTTAGATCTTGAACAGATGATCAGATTTAATGACAGCCGTTGATTGAGTTGTTGGGTGATAGTAAATGCGAGGGACAAGAATTAGTGATAGTAAATGATTTGCAGAGTTGTAACAGTTTTGCATTTAATCCTTTTACTATTAACTTTTATCCTATTTTTCACATTTAGTCCCTTAACCTCAAGTTTTGTAGCACACTAAATCCTAACCAAATGATTTTCAATATTTAGCACTTTTAGTCTTCTAACAATTAGTAACCATCAAATTCCTGATAACCCTTAGGATATCACATCAAAGCCAATACACAGCAACAGTGTTACAGAAAATATGCAAGTACAAATTTGTGAAAAATTTGTAAAAATTTTGTGTCTCCCCCTCAACATTTGTTCAGAAATGAAGAAAGAAAATTTTTTTAAAAAAAATGAACAAAATGTTGACAGAGGATTTGTACTTGCATACACACACTTTTTTTTTTTTTTTTTTTTTTTTTTTTTTTTTTTTTTTTTTTTTTTTAATTGTTATTTACAAGATAGTTTGGATGTTTGACTCAAGTATTTAGTTTTTGAGAAAATTTGACAATTCCTGAGGAGTCAAACATCGCATGCCAATTTGGTGAACCAATTTCACAAAACGTTCATGAGGTAAAGCCTTCGTGAAAAGATCCGCCAATTGGTGTTCCGTTCCCACGAAATACAACTCAATGGTACCCTGCTCCACATGCTCCTTGATGAAGTGATATCTGAGAGCGATGTGTTTGGACTTGGAGTGTTGGACAGTGTTGCACGAGATAGCAATAGCACTTTTGGAGTCACAATACATCGGGATTTTGTTGAATATGTAACCATAATCCATCAGTTGTGATCGCATCCAAATGATTTGAGCACAACAGGTAGACATAGCTACATATTCTGATTCCGTTGATGATAGAGACGTACAATCTTGTTTCTTTGACTGCCAGGACACCAGCTTATCACCGAGAAATTGGACACCACCAGATGTGCTCTTCCTTGTATCAATACATCCCGCATGATCCGCATCTGAAAAAGCAGTTAGTGCAAAACCAGAATCCTTTGGATACCAGATCCCCAAATTAATGGTTCCCTTGATGTATCTAAGGATTCTTTTAACAGCAGATAAATGTCTTTCTGTTGGGTTAGATTGATAGCGTGAACATAGGTATGTGGCAAATACAACATCCGGTCTGCTAGCTGTGAGATACATAAGAGACCCAATTATACTACGATAATTTGTAGAATCAGTGGGTTTCCCATGTAAATCAGCATCTAGCTTCGGGGATGAGGAGGCCATTGGGGTGTTATAGGTGTCACTAGTTGTCATGCCATGCTTCTTTAATATCTCTTGTGCATATTTAGACTGACTCAAGAATATACCACGAGGTGACTGGTGAACTTGTAATCCTAGAAAAAAGTTTAATTCACCGATCATGGACATCTCAAAGTTTTGTTTCATTAGTTTTGCAAAAGCGTTTGAGTACTTTTTATGGGTAGACCCAAAAATGATGTCATCCACATAAATTTGTACGATGAGAATGTCCTCCCCGTGTTTTTGTATAAACAGAGTCGGGTCCACAGATCCTTTAGTAAAATGATTAGCAAGCAAGAATGCAGCAAGTTTATCGTACCATGCCCTCGGGGCTTGTTTAAGGCCGTAGAGAGCTTTCTTAAGCCTGTAAACGTGTTGTGGATGTTCTGGATCAACGAAGCCCTCTGGTTGTGAAACATACACCTCTTCACGAAGTAGTCCGTTCAAAAATGCAGTCTTCACATCCATTTGATAAACTGTGATGTTCTTATGAGCCGCGTATGCCAGAAACATTCTCACTGCCTCTAGCCTAGCCACTGGTGCAAAGGATTCCTCGAAGTCAATTCCCTCTTCTTGGCTATACCCTTTAGCAACCAACCGAGACTTGTTCCGAATAACCGTTCCCTCTGCATCCAGCTTATTTTTCCAAATCCATTTTAATCCCACAACATAAACTCCATCTGGTCTTTCAACGAGTTCCCAAACTTCTAATCTCTTGAACTGATCCAACTCTTCTTGCATTGATTCAATCCAATTGTCGTAAGTCAAGGCCTCTTTGATATTTTTCGGTTCAGATTGACAAACGGTGAGAGCATAAATACATGTTTCACCATCTGTGTGGAGTTTCTGTCGGGTCATTACTGGTTTATCTGGATTGCCAATCACATTTACTAATGGATGATCCCTTGTCCATTTATGAGTTGATGGGTAGTGTTGAACGTTGTGATGATGATATGACAGGTCCATGTTGCTCGAGGATGATTCTCCGGAATCTGTAACAGTTGGTGGTGGAGCAAATGGATTAAAGAAGGCATTCCCGTCATATCCTGATGGTGTTGGAACATTGTTAGAAATGGGGGATGAATCTTCAACTGCTGGTTGAGGTGTGTTCTCCATTGATGATGATGATTCAGGTTGTGGTGCATCATCAACAACTACTGTAGATGTAGATGCTGATGGATCAGGTGCTTGATACGGAGGTTGTTGAGCAGCGGAATTGGTGGAAGCATCTGATGTACTAGTAACATGAACGTCATCAAACATTGGTGCAAACAAATCTTCCAGATCCTTCCTGTTGAAAGGTAGGGGTGCAGATGAAGATTCAGGAAAGTTCAGACGATTGTGTGCGGGTTCTAAGCGGTCTTGCTCAGAAGCCATTTCGGTGAGTTCATCAAAATTAGCGTGTATGGTTTCTTGAATATCCCCAGTCCGACGATTCCAAATACGATATCCCTTGGAGTTCTCACAGTATCCAACAAAGATCCCAATATCTGCTTTAGCCTTAAGTTTACCAAGATCATCCTTATCATTCTTCGGATAACACAAAGCTCCAAAGACGTGAAAATGGTTGATGTTTGGTTTTCTCCCTTGTATAATCTCATATGGTGTTTTGGTGTGTCTTTTGGTGATCATTGCACGGTTCTGAGTATAACAAGCAGTGTTGACAGCTTCAGCCCAAAGATAATCTGGTAATTGGGCATTGATCAGCATAGTTCGAGCTGCTTCCACGAGCGTCCGGTTTCGTCTTTCAACTACACCATTTTGTTCCGGAGTGCGAGCTATGGAAGTCTGATGAACAATCCCATGTTTCTCTGTGAAATCCCGAATGATTTGATTCTTAAATTCAGTCCCGTTATCTGTTCTGATGATTCGGACGGTGTTACGGACTTGAACTTGAATCTTGGTGAGAAACGTGATGAGGATAGAAGGAACTTGATCTTTAGTGCGAAGAAAATAGACCCAAGTCCATCTGGAGTAATCATCTACTATTACCAGAATATACTTCTTCCCATTAATACTCTGAACGCGCATCGGACCACACAAATCCATATGGAGCAGTTGTAGGACATGGTCTGTGCTGTGTTCTGTTTTGGGAGGAAAATGGGCACGATGACTTTTCCCTTGTTCACAAGCAGAACACAAGTGATCCTTGGCATATCTGAATTTTGGTAGACCGTCAACTAATTTCTTCTTGGCAAGATCAGTCATGGTTTTAAAATTGAGATGAGACAATCTTTTGTGCCATAACCAAGCTTTTGTGGGATGAGCCTTGGAGAGTAAACAAATAGGAGAAGAAGCTGTCATGCCGTCAAAGGAGATAGAATACAGACTTGTTCCGCGTTTCCCTTTCATAAGGTCGTTCCCTTGAAGATCACGAATAAAGCATGTTTTCTCCCTGAATGCTACTTCCAAGTCTCCATCGCAGAATTGTCCCACGGAGAACAAATTATGACCGAGACCTTCAACATAATACACACGGCTGATTTCGATGTTCCCATTAATATAATCCCCATAGCCCATAATTGCAGCGAAGTGATCATTCCCGAATCTGACCGTTCCAATAAACTTTGCAATAAAGTTCTGAAGAAGTTTGAGATTGCCGGTCATATGTCGGGAGCACCCGCTATCAACAATCCAAAGGACGATTTGAATCACCTGCATCACAAACATCGGAAACAGGTGGAGAATTGATAACGGTTGGATCCGCTGGGTTAGTTACACAAGATGTTAGTACTTTAGGTAACCATTTGAAATCAAAAGTATTCTGTAACCAGCGTTGCCAGGTCCAACTAGTCTCTGCCTTTTTCCTAAGGTATGCACTAGGTGACTTTTTGGTCTTGGATTGGGGCTTTTCTATTTTCTCCTCAGAAACATCTAGTGGAGGCATCCCTAAAATGGATTTTGCAATGGTTTGAAGCCTAGAGGAAGCGCCACTAGTTCGTTTCTTTCTCTTAGTCAGCAAAGTTTTAGCAACACATTTTGTATGATCACCAGATAGTATGCTATGACGACAAAAAACACAAGTAGCATCAACCAAAACATCTTCATTAATATTTAAAGAGTTATCATTTGTTACATCATTCTTAGAACTAGACTCAGATAAGTGCAATTCTATTTCTGATGTTACATTTGTCTTATTCAAACTACGTTCTTGAACTTCTTCAGACTTAGATACTGCCTTCCTAGATTTCTTGACTCTATTCTTCTTCTGTTTCTTGTGAGTCTTGGAATGGTTGATCTTAGAGGTGGTTTCTAGTCCTGTGGAAGTACAAGTAGCTGAATCAGTGGTTGTGTCAGATGCTTGGGTATGTTCTTTGTCCACTACATACATTCCTGGAGCAATCTTATGAATGTTTGCTTTGCTCTTGTCTAAAACTCTGATCTTCTTCTTCAAATCAATAATGATGTGTTGGAACTCTTGATTTTGTGAATCTAATTTCCTGTTTAGGTAGACTGTGTCATTTCTGTTTTGAATAACTTCATCCAGGTCTTTTTCATTTTTAAACAGTTTAACTTTTAAGAAAGCCTTTGTTTCTTTGTTTTCTTCATGACTGTTTTGAAATGATAGAGATCCCATGAGATTTTGAAATTTGAGTTCAAATTCAAGACTTCGTTTTTGACACCAGTCCAACCTTTTTTGAAGATTAAAAACTTTGTTTTCCACATCACAATTGATTTGTCGAAGATTCTCATTTTCATGTACCATATTATCAATCTCCATATGCAACATCTTAATATCCACAGCATGATCATTCATAATTAAAGCATTACCAGATTCATAGAGCGAATTCATAATCACAGAGACAATGTCATAACACAAGACTTTTTGCAAGAGTCGATCATTTTCGTTTGCTAAAAATTTCTTTTGAAGTTTTTGACGTTGAACCTTGTCATCTTTAGCTTTGAAAATGGATTTCATAGATGCTAATTCCGTATGTAACTCCTCTTCCCATCTTGTTGCACCCTTTTTCAGATTTCTGACATGAGGAAGAATTTTCTTTTGAAGAATCTCCTTCTTTTCTTTCTGAACAGGAGAAAGAAAAGACGAGATAGGAATTTGAGAACTGAACTCAATTTCACTCTCCAAACGAGAAATGTCATCCATAAATGTCTGAAAATATCGAAGAACCCGACATTCTTTAGGCATTTGTGGATCAACAAGATCCTCTGTCAAACAATCTTTAAATTGTACACCAGTCGTAGGATCAGAAGTTATAGACGAGGGAGCACTTATGTTTGTGTATGTTAACGTTTGTTCTGGATGATCCTTAGGAGGAACAAATGATTTGCTCAAATGAGGTCGTGCATGATAATCGTACTGTACGTTTGAAAACTTTGTTTGTGACTTTGATCGACCCTCAATCTTGTTTTCAAGAAAATCAGTTTCTTCATCAACAGAATACATAACAACACGTTGAAAGGAATCATCTAACAGAAATGTTGCATTGTACAACTTAGGATTTTCTTTGAGTGCTTTGTGTAAATTGCGGGGTGTGTCACTGCCAAGTGCAAAACTTACTCCTTTAGGACTTGGTTTTACAACATTCTTTTGAATTTGCGTTACAGAATTACCCGTTTTATACACAATGTTTTGAAAGTCTTTGAGTTTGGTTTCCAAATCCAGAATTTGATCAAGATAGGAGTCAACACATTTCCGATTGGCTTTTCTTTTCTTCAAGAAGATCTTTTTGAGATGCAGAAAGCTCAGATTGAGTTTTCAGCAACTCAGAATTTAAAGCATCAAGTTGAATTTTAAATTCAAGGTGATCCTTTTCTTTCTGAGAGAAAAGTTCAGCTTTGGCAATGGTTAGCTCACGAACTTGACTTTCTAAATTTTGAACTTTTACATACTCTTGTTGGAAAGCCTTTTCAAAACCTTTTTCACGTTTATCTTGTTTTAGATATCCGGAAAGTTGTATTTTATAGCACTCATTATCCTTTGTTAATACTGCAATTTTCTCTTTGAGTTTCTGATTGATATCATTGCATTTCTCTATTTGTGACTGGGTGGTCAATAACAAGGTCTGTAATTCCGAATCTTGATCATTCAAATGATCTTTTTGTTCAATATGATCACAATTAGCATCATCGATGAGATCATCAAAGGAAACAACTGTTTTATCATCATCAAATGATACAACCGTGTTAACTTGATCATCGGATGGTGATGATATTAACTCATGTTGAACAAAAGGTTCGTTTGTAGATGAAGATGCAGACGGTGAAGCAATTTCATGAATAAGACATATCGGATCAGGTACCTGAGAAAGACCATCGGTGTCATATACCGGGCCTGACTCGGACATATTCATCTCTTGCATATTAGCCATAAGCATGACTGCAGCGTTTGCCTCAAGGTCTTCCATCTCATCATCTGATTCCACAGTTGCCATAAAACTTTGATCATTCTGAGTCATCATCCCAGCAGCTCTTTCATCTTTGAGTGCCATCATAAGAGCCTCTTTGTGATACTGACTGCCCATTGTTCTCGGCTTCGGACAAGCATTAGCCATATGACCATTCCCCCCACAATTGTAGCAAGTGATAGATGTATTAGCAATGCCTTTCTGACCATTCCCAACATTTGAATTTCCCCTCTGAACATTCCCCATACTGTTTCTGTTTACCCCTGCAGTATTGAACCGATTTCCTCCTGACTGAACCCTTTGATTACCATATCCACGATTTCCCGAACCATATCTGCCTGAAGACCTGTTTTGAATTTCAACTCTGCCATCATGAACAACTGCCTGATTCCTGGTATTTGAAGATGAACGAAGACGGTTGTTGGATTTGGTGAATCTTCCAAATGCGTTAGCAATCAATCCAAATGCTTCATTAAGTGAATTGAAAGCATCCTCTTCTTCATCATAGTCTGCATTTGAGTATATTACTGAATCGGTGTTGATGTATGGAACCAGCTGGTTATCAGAGTATTGTTGTGGTGCTTCATAAGGAATGATTTGATTATGAGGTTGGGGTGGAATGGTTGGTTGAAAAGATGAGTTGCCAAATTCCTGTTGTGGTAAAGAGAAGTTGGATTGAGCAACAAGAGCAAGTGAATTTGGTGTTGGTGCTGATGTGAAGCCTCCTCGTGCTGCAATTTCTTTATCCACTTCTGATTGATGTTGTCTGAGATAATCATACATGAGTCCGTATTTGACATCACCAATTTTCTTTGTTTGCCTCACAAAGGTTGCATATTTTTGCCATTCAGGACCAAGGCATCCAAGGAATTTGGAGTTGATAGCAATCTTTGGTAACTTGATATCATGACGATCAAGATCGTTGATTATGTTGGTGAAACGGTGGTAGTAAGATTCAATGGTCTCCCCTGGTTCCATGATGAAGTGAGTGTACTCCATATATAACTTGGACTCAAGATCTTCTTGGTTTAACTCTGTTCCTTCCATGAGAAGATGAACATGTTCCCACATATCTTTGACTGTCTTTTGAGCATCAATACTTCGGTAGATAGGATTAGGAATTCCTTGAAGTATGAAAGACATAGCCAATTGGTTTGCCTCTTGTTGTAATGTTTGCTCAGTTGTGTAGTTGGCAACCGGAATGGGTGTGGATGTTTCTTCTCTCTCTGTAGTTGCTGAAACTACAGTAGCTGGAATGGGATAGGGTCCTTCTTCAATGACCTTCTTGAGATACTGACCATGGGGTTTTTTCAGTTCAACGAATCTGAGGAATCTACTAGCCCATTGCACGTAGTTACCCGGAGTTAGCATTGGTGGAGTTTCTTGACTTCCAGCTTCATGACGCGATTGCTGACTACTGATTGCTTCACACATCTTATTAAACCAATGAGGTTCTCTGGAGTAGGATGAATAGTTCTGCAGTTGTTGATTCTGTTGCATGATTTGTTGTGGGGATACTTGTGGTGGAGAGAGAAATTGATGTTGTTGAACGAATGCTTGTTGTTGTTGATACTGAGGATGAAATTGTTGTTGTTGAGGATGTTGCTGTAGCTGATAGTAGTAGTTGAAGTGAGGTGGTTGAGACATTTTCTTGGATCTTTAGATAATTAAGGTGTGTTTTAAGATTTATGATATTTGATTTTTAAGTTTACTTAATGTTCTTAGTCCAATTGCGAGAAACACTGTTTGAATTGCGAGAGAATCTGAATTGCGATAAAGGTTGTCCAATTGCGAGAGACTTGAGTAATTCCGAGAGATTTATCAAATGCGATAGAAAATTGCAATTGCGAGAATCAATTTCAAATGCGATAGAACTTTGCAATTGCGAGAGATAACTCTGAATTGCGAAAGATCAAGCAATTTCGAAAGATTTTTTCAAAATTACAATTTCGATCACGTTCTCAAACTTTTATACAAAAGTTGAGAATAATTCCGAGTCGAGGTAGTTTCACTATCTTTTACAAAGAAGGAAACACCGAGTACCAAATCCGAAGAATCTGATGAATTGCGAGAAACTCTTAAACTAATCCAATTGCGATAAACCCGTAATTCAGCAATTCCGAGAAACCCTTGTTACCAAATGCGAGAAATCCATGAATTGTTGCAAACCAATTGCGAGAAACCCTTCTTCTTCGAATTTCAACCCAGAACGTTGGATGATGATGAAAAACGTAAATCTAATGATTTTTAACGATTAAAACACCGAATTTACACCAAAATTAACCACGTTAACTTTAAAAAACGAAGATTTGATTAAAAGGATTACACAACGATTTGCAAAACCCGCTTTTTTCACACTTTTGAACGCAAATGAACGTGAAAAAGAACTGACGTAAACGTATTGAAACCAAATGAAAAATAACGATTAGATCTAGACTTAAAACACAAATCCTAAATATCCTTGGCGTATGATACCACTTGTAGGTCACTATAATGATCTCAAACAACACACACACTCTCGTTAAATGATTTAAACCAACCAAACACGATATACTACTTATCTATATATTAATAAGCTACTTATGGAAATATGAATAAGCTAAACACGATAAGCTAGAAAATAAGAGAAATGAGAAGAAGAATAAGAAAAGAAGTGGAAGGCTTTCTATTCGAATGTTATACCAACAAAGCTTGCGCAGCTACACTTGAAAACCAACAATTCAAATGACTCCCTTGCCTTGTATTTATAGGCATAGGGAGGGGGAATCATTCTTAGGAATATTCCCTTTACATGTGCTAAGGATAAGGTTAAATAATATGACCGGTCCAAGGACTACTATTGAACCGGTCCAAAATACAAACAATATAGTCCTAATTGTGCAACATTAATTAAATGAACAAGACTTGTAAAATATTTAAAACGTGTTCCTAACGCGAAGGGTGAGATAATAAATGAGAGTAAGTGCTACGTGAGTGTATTAGTTGAGAATCATAAATGAGGTGGGGGTATTTATACTACCCACACCTCGTTACCTGTTTTGTCTAGGGACTAAGCAAGCCGAGCTATGCTTAGTCTAGTAGGTAGGTGTCAGGTCACGTGGGAGACACAATCCCAAGAAATCTGGGATGGCGACGTGGCAGCGGTTTGATGGGATTGTCTATTGGGTAAATGGCGGCGTTTGACCCTTCGGTTAGTATGTCCGGAAGTGAGCGTCTAGTCCGGACGAAATGTGACGTCCGGACATATACACCAACATCTACATATGTCTGAAATGTGGAAGGATTTGTTCAAAAATAAAGAAATGTGGAAGGAGTGAAAGTACATTCACTAAAATGGCCCAAGCGAATATACATTTGTCATGTATATTGATCGATTGAATCAAGTGTGTTTCTTATAATGATAATCAAAAGTATTCATCAACTTGTATATATGGTGTCCAAAAAAAATCGAGAAACCAAAAGAACCGAGGAACCATATTGGAACCGAACCGCATATTAGAATCATGATCCGGTTCTTGGTTCCAAAAATTCCAAATTTTCGGTTCTCGGAACGGTTCGGGTCAGAACCGTCCGGTTCCGGTACTTTCCTGAAAGAACCGACTATTTTGAAAATTTTATAGGGTTTGTTTTAGACATTATGTACATGCAGTCTTTTAAGAGAGAGGGGAAAAAAAACCTAGCCCGTTAGTAAGCTGTAACAATAAAATCTAAAACCTAACAACACTAACCTTTAATCCATTCCAAATAACACAAAGCTATCGGTTTAGGTGTTTTACAATTATTAATATCATTCAAAGATTCAAATATCAGCATCTCCATCATTCATCCAACATGAAAGTATAAAACTTTACGATTGTATTTGTACTAGATATCTTGTCAATTCAAATTTCAATCGTGGCATCCGAGACGGCCTTTAGTACCAGTAGACGCGTTTTGGACCTTATAGAACTTCATTATCAAGTCAACTTGTGGAGACGTTGCTTTGCACCCAGGATTGAATAAAAAGGGAGAGAATGAAAATAAATGTTGATAAAATTGAAGATATTTTGAATGATGACGAGGTTGTTAAAAAGATGGAAGAAGCGGTACGAAGTTATAAAGGGAAACAAGTGATGGGGTATTAAGCGTTTTTGAAGATTTGAAACACAAACTTGTTCTTGATACTTTTGATTTTGAACAATTATAAACTTATATTTTAACATTTTGTGTTTTTGTTTATGCTATTTTGTACAAATAGAATTATTGGAATGATTTGCATTGTTGAAGGCATTTTTTGTCTGTTTGTATTGATATAGCATATCTTTTATTATTGATCGACAACAAAAAAAAATGAATTTTTTAAACACTTTGGTTCTCTTCGGGAATTACCGAAAATTCCGGTACCGGAACATAACCGAAGAACATGGGACGGTTCTCGGTGCCACATTTTCTTTATTTTCGGTTCTCGGTTCTCTCAGGTTCCGGTTCTGTCCGGTTTCAGTACTATGAACACCCCTACAGTTGCATGTCATAAAGATCGCCCTGATCGCATGAATTTCACGATTGTACGTTAAAACAGATGTTTAAAGGGAAAGATTTTGACAAGCAAAATAACTGAATGTGGGCGAGGCTTATCAGATGCTATCCTTGAAACATTAGAAAACTCATCTGGTCAAAGTATTATAACTAATATTTCTACATTAATTCTATTTGTTTATGAACAGCTAATTCAACTAATCACACAACTTCATTTGGTCGGTGAGAAATAAATTAAGTCCTTAATAGGTACATGGCTCAGATTTACAGATAATTTAAAATCAAACGGATCCTGTGTGAGGATCACAGGAGTCTATATCATTTGTCGATCAGTTCCAATAAGAAAATAGTGAAAAGAAACTACAAACTTGTTTTACTTAAAAACGTGTCTTTTGTCTTTCATTGTTTCATTGTTAGGGGAAGGTGTATGGTAACACATAGCTTGCGCCATTCAGACGTGGCAAGGGAAACGGCGCCGCCATTTCCACGCCACCATACCATTGAGGCCCGACATCATTTGGTAAGTGAGTGGGGTTAACGCATGCCACTTTGTACCATTTGCACCAAATTTTGATTTTTTTTTTTACCGTTTGAATTTTCAAACCGATAGTTTTCAATTTTTTATTTTTTATTTTATTTTATTTTTTTTTCACACCCCACTTTTATAAATACTATTTATATTTTACCATTTTCACACAAAAAACTAAATTCTTTACTATAAAAAATCATTGCTTGTTCGCTTCCACATACTATCGATAAAATTATAGTTTGTGTTGAGAAACTAATTGAGGAGGATACCGTTCGTCAGGAAGCATTGATCGACTTAGCTATGCAATTTTACAAGGCATGCAATGACATTCCGCAAGAAAACAATGCTCAAACCGATACTTTTTTAAACGAAGAATATTCGAAAGATTACGAGAGGCATAATACTCTGTTTAGAAAGACGGGGAAAATATAAGAACAAATCAATGCTAAGTTTGTATGGCTATATGAAAAATACAATTAGGACTATGATGTTTTAGTTTTCGAATTGTTTTTTAAATGTCGTATTGTAATTTCTATTTTCATTTAAATGAATTATAATTTAATTTCTTTGATTGTGTACGTGTACAATTTAGTCTTTGAATTCGTATTACTCCAACGACTATTTTCCCCCTACAAATACCCATTTACCCTCATTCATTTTTTCACACGCCTTCTTTTAAAACTCTCCAAACTATCATTCATTTTTTCACCCAACGAATACTTTGGCTATTGAACCAAATACTGTTAGACGAACTATCCATATGAGACTCATGGGAGAACTTGAAGCTGAGGTCGCACTTGCTAATAATTTGTTAACCAAGTTGAATCGTTATCTTGAACAAATGCATAGCCGTGGTACCAAAATGACGCGGTTGAAGTAGTTGCCACAAGACTATCCTCGTATGAGCTGCGGTTTCCATACTCTGCAAAGGACGAAAGGAGCATATATGCTTGTCGTAAACAACTTGGTTGAGGCCAGAAAAGAGCTGCTAAGAAGCATTGCTGAGAAATAAGAACTCATTGAGAACTACAGAGCAATTTAAAAGCTCGGAACGTTAATTGTATTTTTATTTGTATTTTAATTCCCGTATTTTTTTTAATTTATGTATTGTATGTTTTTAAATGAATGAAAATTTAGTTTGTTTGAAAAAATAAAATAAAAAAAGAAGTGGTGGGGCACAAAATGTGTGAAACAGCACGCAAACGGCATTTGAAACGAGGAAGATGTATTTTGGAAGTGTGAGTGTGAAATGTGAAATTATGATGTGGCTCTGATTTGGCATAGTAACATGCACAACGACATGCCGGAACACCCCTTCCTCCTAGAGCAACCAAAGTGATTAATCATAATTGTACAAAACTACAAATTGCTTTTCTACACATCTCAGTGAACAAACAAGAAAAACTATACACATATATAATACAACTATTTAAAACATTGTTGGTGTATTAATCAAAAGTAAAAGTGTGTAAATTAGTTATCTTAAGTTACCGTATTATTACCTACTTATGTTGTCAGATTAACATACATCAGATCAACTTTCTTTATCTACCATTAGTCTATCACTTATATCCAATATTGAATCGTCACCGCTAACTATTCTCTTCACTAAAATATACTTTACAAACATGCTATTTAAAAAAAACAAATCGGAAAATAAGCTAATGGGTAAGTTGAAACCCAACC
Organism: Artemisia tridentata subsp. tridentata; assembly: GCA_021014915.2. Lineage (NCBI taxonomy): Eukaryota > Viridiplantae > Streptophyta > Magnoliopsida > Asterales > Asteraceae > Artemisia > Artemisia tridentata. The sequence continues at coordinate 235,287,367 of CP139502.1, read as the reverse complement.
CCGAGCACCACCAGCAATGATGGGTGTAGTGGTGATCAAAATCGAATCCGACAATATGGATGTCATTCTAGTACCATTGTGAATACTCTTAGTGAATGATACTTAGAAATATGTACACAAATGGTGCAAATATATATACATGTTTTTCAAATATATTTTATTGTTTCGTAATGACAACACCCACTAGATTGTAATAACGATAGTTGTTTGGCTGGATGTTTAGCGGGTTACGACCGTATGTCTGAGGTGTTAATTGGGTTCATATATGGTCAGCTTGTCACCATTTTTCATGCTTTCTACTACGTGATCGAATGCTCTTAGTTATATTGCACTGCACTTAACAGATTTGAAGGCCGGAGTTTTACCTTTGGTTTGTTTGGATTTTCACTTTTGCATGTTTTGTTGAGTCGTACAATATACGTAAGTTTCAAAGTAGGTCGTTGTTGTCGTAATTTTAAAGTGAGTTTGGTCTGTAATATAGTACCATATTAACATGGATGTGATTCTAACTACTTTGTTAGTTTTTATCATCTATATATTACAGATTTGCTTATAAATTAAAGAAGTATAATATAATGTCATAAAATATCAAATAATTTAATACGAAGGGAATGCGTTCTTTACACATAAATACAATAATCAAATTTAGAAAATTAATGATTGATATGTGGTCTGTGGTCACTAGTAGGTGAGAGCGGAGAGATATTAAATAAGGATTTTCTCGTGACATCGAGTACACTCCTCGCTGTCACATGGATCATGTTCATATGCTCCTAGTTGCATGCTGATATTTTGTCAATCGAATCACACACAAGAAGGAAGAAAGTACTGAAATTATTTTTCTTCAAATTTTGATAACCATATTTATATAAAAATGTGTAATTATACAACAATAACTAGTTTACATGCATGTATATTTCTTCCGATGTAAGTGACTTTTGGTATTCAGATGTGATTTTTATTATACAAATATCAATTGGTACTTAGGTGCAATTTCTAGCAGCTATACACTACAAAAAACTAGTTGAATTCTTCACATTTTAAAAGCCAAATGACCACGTTTAAAAATGTGTAAAATTATTGAGTCCACACTTTCTCATGTGTAGTAATAATGAGTGTGACAAATTTTTCTACACATATAAGTGTGGAGATATTATCCAAATTTCTATATTTAAAAGTGTGGAAATATTTTTTGAATATCCACACCTAAAAGTGTGGCAAAATTGCGAAAATGTTTATAATAAAAAATGTGAAAAAATTTGCTACACATATAAGTGTAGCTTTATTATAATTGTACACACTTATATATGTGGATTATTGTAAAGACCAAGAATCACGTTTAAGACCTTCAGGAGGTCGAGGTTGACCAAAATAGAAGAGATTCATGTTAGTTTTAGTGAGAGAGTTTAGAGAGAAGGTGGAGTGAAACTTTGTTATTATTTCTGTGTTGAATGTTCACACAGCCACACCCACAAGTGAAGACTTGTGGGTATTTAAATGCCTAAAGACAACTTTGCTAATATTACATTTTCAGTCCTTGCACTATATGCAATCTAGTTGTCTACTTCCAATTCACGTAAATATCGCCCAGCTTCATTATAACAATTATATATGTGGATTATTTTTTTAAATATTGTGACACTTATAAATGTAGCAAAATTATTATCCACATAAAAAAAAGTCCACAGTTGACCATACCGTTATAAAATAAGTGTGAAGAATAGCACTATTTTTTGTAGTATACATGTAAAATATGTGCAATAGTAATTGCTTGACACATAACGAAAGTGTAATAGGGGTGGGGATCTCGAGGATTTCCAATTCGGGGTGGGGATCCCGAATGGGGCAGAGGCTGTGCTCCACAGTGCAAACAGGTTCCTTAATTCTTTCCACTCAGACGGGGCTACGGCTATGCTTACGGTGGATTTTTCTAAAGCATTTAACCTTGTGGATAGAACGGCTCTTTTACGGGAGGTTATTCTGCGGTGCCCTTCGATTGCCCCATGGGTTCAATTCCTCTACGCTCAACCTGCCAGGTTATATGTTGGGGATGTTTGCCTTGGGGCTACTACCGGGGTGCAACAAGGGGACCCCCTGGGTCCTCTTCTTTTTGCTTTAGCCTTACACCCTCTTGTTCAGTGGGTCCAGGAATTTTGTTCCCTCCCTTTTCAGGCTTGGTACCTTGATGATGACACTTTAATTGGTAACATAGCTGAGGTTGCTAAAGCTTTAAAAATTATTCAGACGGAGGGCCCTATCTTGGGGCTTAAGCTTAACATAAAGAAAACCGAGGTTTTCTGGCCTTCTTGTAATGGTTTAAAGGTGCAACAAGGTCTTTTTTCCGTGAAGATCGGGAGGCCGGATAAAGGGGTGAAACTTCTTGGTGGGGCTGTTAGCAGGGATGCAGATTTTATTAACGGCCGGGCGGTTAAAAGGGCTTTGCGTGCAGTGGAACTTATGAGGTGCCTTCTCCCTCTGGAGGACCCTCAAAGTGAGCTTCTCCTTCTACGCTCTTGTATGCGAGTTGCTAAGTTGTTGTTTGGGTTACGCACTTGCCAACCTTCTTTTTTGATGAGGCTGTGGGTGTGTTTGACAATGTGTTAAGGAGTGCTGTTGAAGATATCGTTGCTTGTGGGGGGGGGGGGGGGGGGGGCTTTTTTGGGGATCTTCAATGGAGGGTTGGGGCTCCTTTCAGCGAAAGATGTCTCCTCCTATGCCTTTGTAGCTTCCAGGGTTCAATCATGGGAGTTGCAGGATTATATCCTGCGTAACAGCGGAGTTGCTAGCCTTGACCATGATTATGGGCAGGCGTTGGTGTGTTTGCATGCGTCCCTCCCAGATTTTGATTTTGGCGGTTTCACTAGTAAGCACACCGCCCCCCCCCCCCCCCAAGCCTCAGCAAACTTTGGTGAGTGCCCTCTATTGTAAAATCTCCCAAAATTTGGAAATGGACTTTGGTTTGTCCCCGCGACAGAAGACTGTTATGGAATGTCTTCAGCAACCGCACGCACAGGATTTCCTTACCGTCATCCCCATTGAGGGGCTAGGGCAGCACATGTCTCCAATCGAATATAGGGCGATCCTTAAATATCATCTAATGATCCCATTGTTCCCAGTGGACGAGCCTTGCCCTGTGTGTCATAAGGTCGTCTTGGACAAGTTTGGGGAACATGCGGTGCACTGCAAAGAGCTCCCCGTGTTTAAGTATTGTCACGACTTGGTGCGGGATGTGTTGTTTGATGTCCTTCGGAGGGCGGGGATTTCGGTGAAAGAGGAAGCTCCAGTAAATTTCCTTACCGACCCTACTTAGGGGAGGTCCTCCCTGCAGCCCGCTGATGTTTTGGTTTTTGGATGGGCAGGGGGGAAACATGCTTGTGTGGACCTCACTGGTGTGTCCCCCCTTGTGGATCTTCGGGGTAATGGGTTTACGGCTGGGCAAGCTGTTTTGAAGGCTGAGTTGAAGAAAGTGGACAAACATGATAAAGCCTGCTCCGAGAATTAACACGTGTTTGTTCCTTTTGCATTTGACACTTTTGGTTCCATAGCCCCTGAAGCTATGCGTTTCTTGGATCGGGTTCGTAAGGTTGTTCACGGCAATGTATCGGCTCCGAATGGTCACGAATATGTTTTCAGTAGAATAGGGTTTGCTATCCAGAAAGGGGTGGCGGCGCAGCTTGTTGCCCGCTTACCTACCACCTTGATGTAAATTTGGTAATATTTTATAAAGTATTTGATTAACAAACTCTATATACGTGATTTACTTGAATAAAAACTGTATGACGTTGACTACTAAATCCTTAATAGATGGTGGTGCTAATTTTGACATATTCACTATCCTAAACTTGAAAACCCCCTTAATAAAGAAGATCGAGATGGCATAGTTTCCAAGTTAAACATTCTTAGTTTCCCTTATTTTATTGAAAACATTGTATATATATTTGACTTACAAATCTTAAGAAGTTAACAAAAGTGTAAAATCTGTAACCTTGCATGGTCTCATGATAGTTCGAATAATCCTCCAAAGTTAGTCTAGACGAACGTCTGACCAAGACACTAAGCAAAATTAAACACACCCCATGCATAGTTTGTTGACCTCCCAAGAACCATTTTGGGCTGTGAAACAACACTACGCTTCCAGGAACCATTTTGGGGTGGCCATGGAAAGGGTTCAGAAATGGTAACGGAGATATCGTGATTAAGTCGTGTACAAATGTACGTCAGAAACTCAACCTCACCGTATAACTTTGAAATGGGACTACCTCATCTGTTTTGTGAAACAACATTCCATGACTATGGAATTTTAGAGTGTTTCGATCAGGTGACCCAAAAGATTTAAACCTGCCTTAATTGGAACTGATCACCACGTCAAATACTTAAAAGAACCTCAAGCATTTTTCTCATGTAAAAGAAGAAAATCTGCAGGCAAAACAAATTTCCTGTTAAAAGTTTGCGTCTTTTTAATAGGTTTTATTAAGACATTAAACTCATTATTTAGATGATCAAGACATTGATTTACACATTTAACATAATTGTTTAGATGGTGAAGACTTTTCAAACCCATCGATCATGAATGGAATGCTTATTTTATATACTTGGATCTCAAATTGATTGAGATTGTTTTCATCGAATTTGATTGAGTGGTTTTTTAACCTTTGTAACACTCTATCACACTAGTTGTAACTCTACTTCTAGTTGAGTGATGTTGTTCGAATAAAAGTAGTATGCAAAACACTTGGTGATAGAACTATAGAATAGACGATGAAGTAAATGAAAATGGGTAAGCGTATGGGGTTTATCTCCCTTCGTACTATTTAAGTAAGATGAGTCTTTGACTCAGATGTGCGCAACCTAACCGGGTTTTAACCTTATTTGACCTTTTTCTCGGCCACCTTTAGATTTGTACATAGTGGGGGTTGAACTTTAAATCTTGTGTGATGAGGTCAAGATAACTAACTACTAGGCTATTTGATTTATTATGATTGATAAAGTAGTATAGAACATGGACAAAAAATGAGTATTATATATAATTTGAAGCTTGTTAAATGTGACCATAATTTTAATATTGAAGAGCAGTTAATTTAGATTCTCCGAGGACGTCATGTGGCTTGAGAAGAACTATATTGAATTGGAATCTCACGCTATTGGATCTCAGGAATTATCGCTGGCATGTGTTTATTTGCTTTTTATTTATTTGAAAGGTTAGAAAATAAAACTACATGAGAAAAATCATATGTTGAACTCAAAGGTTGACACTTAGTACTTTTTGCTGCTTTTAAATAAAGTAAAATATATGAAGCCCCGACACGGGATCCTCAACTAAGAGGCCGGTTGTTGTGTCAAGTCCTAATATTGTGTTTTTGGCTTTCAAAAAAATAAATTGTAATGAGCATTATTAAAGCACATATCGTTTGGACTGGATGTCTAGCTACTAGATCACAAAATAAGTAAAAGTCATGTTCAGACAATGTGCAAACGCCTTTAGCCACTTCAATATATACAATTTCCACACCCTTGTGGATTAGGCAAACCTCTTGACTCTAGTTGAGATCGAAGAGTTCAAATGACTTGCATTAATATAGTCCCAGTATATAACATGTCTAAGAATCAGTTACAAGGACCACATACCATCAGTAAATGCTACAATCTTTTTCCACACCCTCGTGGATTAGGCAAACCTCTTGACTCTAGTTGAGATCGAAGAGTTCAAACGACTTGCATTAATCAGTTACAAGAATCAGTTACAAGGACCACATACATCAGTATATGCTACAATTTTTTTAAGAATCGCATCAAACATTTCGAAAACGTGAATGTCCTTAAGCTTCTTCAATGGCCAATATAATAGTATTAACTTTTTATGATTCCAAAACTTGACACTCAGAAGATTCTAACGAATGCACAAACACTATATTTTTAATGGTCAAGTGGTACTATATATGAGATTGCGCAGATATAAACACCACTGATAAAATACATAATGAACAGTGAAAAACATGCTTCGATCATAGGGCAATCCACTTGTAATTAAGCAGGAACAATTTATAACAGCTACTGTTCTTAATCCCCTCACATAGTTATTGTTTATAATGAAAAAAAAAAATAATAATAAAAAAAAAAAAAAAAAAAAAAAAAAATTGTGAGGAGAATTATTGTTCATGCGAGCTACTGTTCTTAATCCCCTCGCATAGTTATTGTTTATAACAAGGTATGTAACCCGCGCTGTTAGCTTTAATTTTAGTATTAAAGTGATGGTCATTCACTTGTATTAGAACTTTGTATTATATGGGCTTGTGTTAGAGATTAGTATTAAATGTAAATGCTCAATCCATGAGCCAAAGCCCACAAGCCCATCAAAGCCCATTAGGCAAAGTGGCTGTGATATTAATTCATCACAAAGCCTCATTTGCAAAGTGGTTCACAGGTGTGTTGTGTGTGCATTAATAAGAAAAGCTTTAACATTCATATCTCTCTAAATATACATCGATCCATATACACATCTTGTCCCATCTCATTCTCTTGTGCTTAACGTGTTAAATATTGTGTGATAAAGAGTGATTTCTAGCTATAACAAGTGGTATCAGAGCCTAGCTTCGAGGTAGGAGGTTATTGTATTCGATTCTTGTTCATGAGTTTTTGATCTTCTTTGAAAACGAGACACATTTGTTTTCTGTGAACATCGACTACAAGATCTAAGAAAGGTTATATTTTGTTTGATCCTAGAAATCAAAACATCCATTGTTATTTTTCTTTATATAGAAGAGTTACAATTTTTGTTTTTCATTTCTTCGATCCATAAAAATATCAAGAGTTAAGTTTGTGGTTGTTTTTATGCTCTAGCGACTTGTCTCTGTGAAATATTGCTAGTTCTTCATTCAAGTCTTGGTTTGTAAGAATAAATTTGGTGTTTATTCTTTGTCATAGATCGAATTTTATCAAAAATAAGATTTGTTCTTTGGATGAATTATTGATTGGATTTGACTTGAAAGAAGTTGGTATAAGTTAGTAAAAGTTGTCAGGAAGCATGTGCAAGTCAGTGGAAAGAGTGGATAAGTAAAGGAAAAAGTCAAAAAGTGGTTGAAAAAGGCAAAATATCGCAATTGGCTTCAAAAGTTGCGTTTTATCGCAATTCTGTGAAATCTAGCGACTTATCGCATTTGGTGTGTGCTATCGCAATTCAGTGCCTGAAAGTTTATCGCAATTGGAATAGCGATAATTATCGCAGTTGATAAGTCAGACACTTATCGCAATTCACGTTAGTTATCGCAATTGAGCTAAGTCTATCGCAGTTGCATCAGATATCGCAGTTGACAAGATCTATCGCAATTCAAGTCTGCTCAGTTCTGTCCGAGATCTGCTACGCAGTTCTGTCCGATATCTTCTGGCAATTGCGATATCGGACAAAGAAGGGAATTGCGATATCGGACAAAGAAGGATTTTCAGCACTTTTCAGATTTGTCAATTTCAGTCCCTGTGCTTTCCAGCAGACTTAGGAAACTTTCAAATTTGGCAGTTTTGGCCCTCGTACTTGTGTATAACGATTTCAAAGTTGTATTTTTACTTCAAAACTTCAAACGGTTATAACTTTTGAACCGTAACTCCGTTTTCAGTCCACGACCTGTCAAAACGACCGTGAGACCGAGGAGAAGGACACGTTGAATCAATTTATTCATTCAACCCAAGTTTCGAGGCCTGAAATCGCTCCAAAATGAAGTTATTGAGGTTTTAAGTTTCCAAACCAAAATTTCCAGCGTAACAAAGCTTCACAACAACAACAATCAAGTTTAACCGTCATCAACAACATCTCCTATTTCGTTGCAAAGATCCTGAATCAACTTTATCACACCGCAAGCAAATGGAATCGACTTCTCAAGCGGGACAGATGTCTCCAGTTGTGCTAAACGTCACGAAGGAACGTTGTCTAATACACTTTCAAGGAGTTAAGAGTCAATGTGTGACAATCTCTAAAGCAACGTCACCAATGTTGAGTCCATATTTATTCCATCGAATATCTGGAAGACTCTTCGGATCTGAAATGAATTTTGAAGAATTCAGAGAGAAACTCCTGCACAACATATCTCAAATTGAGAACCAAATTGAACAGGGAAGTGATTGCATTGAAGCCTTTCAAGCACTCCAGACGCAGCTTAAATGGTTTCTCGACTTTAGAATAAAAAATTCTCCAGATTATGAATCAACAAGAGAAGTATGGAGTAAATGCGTCAGCAGACACGTGGACGTGGAAACGTTTAGACTCCAGTTGTTTAGTAAAATGAAAACACTGGAACGGGTGCTTACTTCAAGATCACTTCATCTGAAAGAAATGCTGAATGAGAAGAAAGTGATAGAACGGGAAAGGGAGCAAACTGTAAGAGAAATGCTATTAAAGGAAATAGTGGGAAATGAGAAAGAGGCAAACAAAGAGGAACACACGGTCAATGTGGGAACAACATCTGATGCTAACTTGGTCTTCACGGAAACAGACACATCTTCAGAACAGCATGTTGAAAGCAGCACTCCAAGGAATGATTCGGATGCTGATAGTACACACAAGAATGAAGCTGTTTGGGATACTGAAGCTGACCACATCAGACTTTCATCCGACATTGCAATAGTGGCTACGGTACAACATTCAAACGATCATGATAATGTTGATTTGTTCGAGAATATGTTTGTTCATGACAAGACACATCCTGCGCATCCTGAGTCCATCAGTGACACATATGTGGAGCAAAGGTTTGATAGTAATATCACTCCAACAACCCCAGATATGGATCCTAATGGAGGTGAGCCTGCCCAGGATGGATCTTCTCATGATCAAGATCATGCCATATTTGTTTCTTTAATCCATAATTTCAAACATGAACTTGAAAAGTGCAAAGAGGACAATCGCAAAACTAAGCAAACAAACATCTTATTGTCCAAAGAGCTTGAAAAAATAACAAAAAGCAAAGACACTGAAATCTCAAACCATAAATCTCATGGTCAGAAATTTGTGGATAGAAATATGGGCCCCGCTAACAGAAGGATCGAAACGCTTTTAAAAGAGAATGCTGAATTAAAAATGAGGTACTCAATGCTTCAGGAAAACACTTCAAATCTTAAGATTGTTAATACAAACCTTGAAAAAGAAAATCAAGAGTTTTCAAAACAAGCAACCAATCTTGAAGTAAAACTTCAAAAAACAGACCAAAGTGCTCAAACTCTTCGAATGATGATTCCTAAAGCTGAGAAAGTTCATAAAGGAAAATCAGGAATTGGTTTTGAAAATACAGATCAGGTCGAACATAAATTTTTGCCGACTGATGCTCTGTTCATATCAGAAGAAGATGAAAATTTGGAAAAGGAAAAACTCTTAAAAGTCAAACAAAGAAAAAGTCCACTCTCGTACCAAGGCTTTGTGTATGGTTGTATACAATTGTCAGAAATACCAAAACCACCTTTAAAAAGAAAAGAAACAAATGTGAAAAGATTTTTCAAAGAAGTTCAACTTGCTACTTATGATGCTAAATTATGGCAAAATAAAGCAAGAAAACAGTTTTGTAATCTTAAAAATCACATTGAGCACACGTTAAAGGTCATTTGGTCAAAACAACAATACACCGAAAGTGACTACAATCGTCTCATGTCATCAGACGCTTGGCTAAAAAGGGAAGTCTGTAAGTATTTAAAAGATGAGATTGAACCTCTTGTGAAAAACATCAATTTCAGTTTTGAACACTTTGAAAAATTTCTTGTCACTGAAATGAGAGAAGATTTAAAGTACATCCATTCTCTTGAAGATGAATTTGATGCAAAATGCTTAAATTTTGATATTCAAAAAGAATTTTTCACAAATCAAATTGAGTCACTCAAGTCGGTGTATGTCAATCTTGAGCATGAGAATGTGGATTCTGATCATACATATTTTTTGAAATCTGAGAATCTTTGTTTCAAAAGGAAAATTGCCGAACTTTCAAAAGAAGTAGCTGAAGTCAAAAAGGAATTGTCAAAAAGAATTGCTTCTTCTGAAAAGGAAAAGATTCTTGAAGAAAATTGTGATGATGTCAATATCAAGTTTGATTTGGATGAACTTGATACAAAAAATATTGAATTGGAACATGCTGTGGCATCATTACAAAAAGAAAATGAGCATTTAAAACAGACTTACAAAAACCTGTTTAATTCAATCAAACGTTCACGAGTTCAGACTCAAAAATCAATCATGAAACAAAAAGAGACTGAAGTTTTGAAGTCTCAAATGTCTGAATCCACTGATGAAAAGTTTGCAAAGGTTTTGCAAAAGGATGAGTCTCAAATCAAAAATGTTTCCTATCCAAATCCCCTGTTTGATTCTAATTCTTCCGAGTTTGAAACAGAAAATGCAAATCATGTGCTTCAAACAAAAATACTTGAGCTTGAAACTCTTTTAGCTCAACGAACAAATGATCTTGAGGATGCCAAAACTGATCTTTTCAACAAAACGAACAAATTCGAAACATATTTTGAAAAACTTGAAAAAGAAAATATTGTTTTCGAACGAAAATTGGCTCGTAAAATAGATGATTCAAAAGCTGAAAAAGATCATTTTTTGAAACAAATTGCTTCTTTGGAATCTAAATTGGCATCTCAAGATCTTCTTCAAAAAGAATACAGTGATTTGCGATCATCATACAATGCCTTGAAAACAAAGTTTGATGATCTTAACCGTTCAAAAGGAAAATCTCCTGTTTCAACCAAGTTTCCCAAAGAGGGTAGTGTTTTGAAGAAGGTTTACACGGGTGAATCTTCAAAACCATTTTCGAAAAAGGTTTCCCAGTTTACTACCTATTCTTTGCAAAAAGGAAGGAAGTTTTCAAAGAAACCACGATTTTATGAAACACCTACTCCTCTAAAGCTTTCAAGGTCAAATCATTCTCATGAAGAGAATACAGTTTTTCAAACTCCACAATCTCGCTTTACACGGGTAAGGCAAGTGTGGAGACCAAAGCAAAGTCCTTCAAACTCTGAAAAACTTCCGCTGCAAACCAAGAATGACTCTGCTTTGAAAAAGATTTTAAAATCTCCGTTGATTCCGCGAGTGTTATTTCCAAATGAAAAACCGGTTTTCAGTCCTCGTTGGAATTCAACTTCTTTGAATCAGATTGACACAACTTACAAATGGATTGCAAAACATTCTAAACCCGTTGGTGCAGTGCTCAAATGGGTTCCAAAAGTTGTTGTCTAATCTAGTCAAAATGGCTTTTGTTCAATTCAGTTCAAAACCCGCGCTTCATTAATGGCTTCTAATCATATCGGATTAGGACCCGCGCTTAACCCGATGGCTTCGGAACATCTCAGTTTTGGACCCAAACTTCAAATAAAGGAAAGTATTGTGCAAAACCAATTTCTTTTTCTAACACTTATCCTAAAAACAAATGAAGATAAATCTCCTTACATATCTTCAAAGATTTTCAAAATCTTCTCCATCTTAAGCACATTTTCTTCAAGATTTTTCAATAAGATTTTTCCAAATCTTTCATAAAGTGCTCAAGATAACTCCCTCCTAAACCCTTAAAACTGCTTTTAAACTAAAATGTTTAACCATATGCTTTGTTTAAGGGGGAGTAGAAAAACAAAAATGCTCCAATTTCATGCTCAAATCCGTCTATCTCTCCAAAAAGTTTCATTTTAATCAGTTGATATCAAAAATATCACTGCATGCTATTTTTGAGGGGGAGAAGATGTGATTAAAATGTGATCAAAAGAGAATCTCAAAAAGAGTTCTTCAAAAAGACTTAGCATGAACCCTCGAATTGACGAAAGAGAAATGTCAGTAATCGAAAAGACTAGTCCGGGACGGGTAATAATTTCAAGATGGTTATCCATTGATGTAAACGTGTCTCGCAAAGGACTTGTCTGAGTAGAATGTACCAATTCGAGAGATGATCTTTTGATATGACCGGGACGGGTAATAACTTCAAGCTAGTCTAACTAGTGATGTAAACGTGTCTCGCAATGGTCATATTAATTGAAAATCGATCAGTTCAAAAAGTGCGAACTCTACCCATCATGTGCAATTCTTTCTTAAATCTCATATGCACATGTGAAGGGGGAGTATTTCAGAAAATACAAAACTCTCGAAGTATTAACAAAATGTGTTTTATTCTTGAACACTTTGAGAGATTTTCTCAAATGGTTTTATGGCAAGTGATCAACAAACCTAGGATAATCATGGAGTTATAAGGTGATTATGGTTAGGTTATGTCCTATGATCCGCCAGAGCCGGAGGGATCTTCCCAAGGACAATTCCAATAGTCTAGAATTACAAGTCCTTAGGTAAGATTGAAAAAAGGAGTAAATGAGAAAGGAGAAAGAAGGGGTTGAAGAATGAAAAAGAAAAGTTTTTGTAAGGGTGAAAAGAAATAGCCCTCCATGAAAACTTAGGTCAGAAACCGGGTCAATACATTTGCTATAGGTACTCACTAAGGTGATACTGGTATTGAAGACAAGACGTCATGGACCCAGTGACGCATTTGCACCACCCCTCATATCCACTCAGATATCTCTCAAAAGATATTTGTTTCATTTCTCACGGAGAACACTACATAATCTATCGACCTCTCACTCCGAGATGTGTTGATATTGAAAAGGTGGCACTCTGCTCCATGCCTCCGTCGACTAAAACCAAAGCGCACATAATTGAGTCTAGAGCCATGAGATTCATCAAAGATCTCTTAGGTACACTTTCAATAAAATACACTTGTGTTCGCCAAAAAGGACATAAGTTGTAAGTGTCATAATGAGATCTGAACCTGGAAGAGTTGGACTATTTATTGCTAATTGTTTTATGCAGGTACTGAAGGAAGTCCATCCATCATCGTATGTCTCAACATCTACAATGGAAGAAAAGACGCTGCAAATATATGAAGATGTTGATCAAGGCAAAGAACAATCCAAAAGACGATACGATGAAGATCACAATGCATGAAGGAACAAAGAATAACAAAGTTTAAGATGCTGAAGTATAAAGATCTAATCACATAGTGCATCTTTTGAATGACCATCCCTTAGGGGGAGATTGTTAGCTTTAATTTTAGTATTAAAGTGATGGTCATTCACTTGTATTAGAACTTTGTATTATATGGGCTTGTGTTAGAGATTAGTATTAAATGTAAATGCTCAATCCATGAGCCAAAGCCCACAAGCCCATCAAAGCCCATTAGGCAAAGTGGCTGTGATATTAATTCATCACAAAGCCTCATTTGCAAAGTGGTTCACAGGTGTGTTGTGTGTGCATTAATAAGAAAAGCTTTAACATTCATATCTCTCTAAATATACATCGATCCATATACACATCTTGTCCCATCTCATTCTCTTGTGCTTAACGTGTTAAATATTGTGTGATAAAGAGTGATTTCTAGCTATAACACGCGCGTTGCCGCGGGGTGTTTGCACATGTAAGTTAGGTTAAAAAAGTAGTCGAAAAGTGATTATGTTGCATTATGTTGCTTTAGTTTGTGTTAGTTGTTTGCCCTTGATTGTTTCTGAAGTTGTTTTTTGGTTGTTTATGCTTATTTGAGGTTGATAATAAGGATGCATTAGTTTGAGCATTTGTTTCACAAAGGTTATAAAAAGAAGGTGTGTATGTTTTTATACATATTTGTACAGCTGCATACCTGGAGCAAAGATATAGGACTGTTTTAAGCTCATAAGAAAACAACAATTATAGAAGGAGGTTTGATGATATTACATAACATAAGATAGTTTAATATATGTAGCAATGTTATACAAAAAATGTGGGTTAGGCTGAATATTATACAAATGATGCGTGGTTTTGTAACCTTACAACAGGTTTTACCTCTCGAGGGATCTCAAGAGGCTTACAACCCCACCAGGCAGTGTACCTGACCGATGTAGTATAGTGTAGTGGTAAGTACGGGGGATTGATCGTTCTCCACAGGGAATAGTGTTCGTTAGGTGTGAAAGGCTACTCTAATTAGGTCTAAGGGTTGAGGAAGATTCTTTTTTATGTTTTTATATTTTTATGAAAGCAAGTAAAATCTCGGTTTTGAAGGAGTGGGCGGAATTAGTTGCTAGTCAACTAACCCAATTTACTACGAATGCAAATAAAATAAATAACTGAAAATAAAATGTGGTGAGAAACTTATGTGTAGAGAAATGTGTTTACTTAGATTTCCTTACTCCCTAACTATCTTTTACCGGTTAATTAGTGTGTATTAGTTGCGTGGATGACGGGTGTATTCCTTAATACCATTCGTGGGGTGGCGTACTTACTTCCCCAACTCTACAAGCTCCTACTTCACTCCTATGTCGAGCCGGCTAGGAAGCTCCTAACATGGGATCACTAGAATTCGCTTGTGCATTAAATACAACCATAAAAACCTTTAGTACGCATTTGGTTCATGTTTCTTAAGACGTTCAAGCAAGTTACCGAATAGGAAGTTAGCCAGTTTTCTTAAGCCTAACATAGATAAACAATCATCCAATACAACTAATAACACACTAACAACCAATAATCAATAGCTAGGTTTCATTAGATCTAAGCAAACACAAGATAAATTTAGCCTAACATGTTAAACAAAAGACAAGAATAAGATAGAATCAAACAACACATAGACATATTGAATGATTAATTGATAACTTATCTTTCAATGAAACATGGAAGATCTCAAGGCAAAAAGCCCTGAAAAAGTAGCTAAAATCGTCTTAGGGTTTTCTCCCAAAATTCCACACACTAAGCTCTCCCTTATGACAAAAAATTAGAAAACTATATATAGATTTTTGGATCTGACGGCGTCACCTTATGGAGTGTGACGCCGTCACCTCGCCGCTTTTAGGGTTCCCGGATGACCTTCTTGACGCCGTCCCTCTTTAGCTCTTCAAAAATCCATTCTGGCTTATCAAGGCTTGACGCCGTCGAACCATGAACGTGACGCCGTCCCCTTATGATTTAAGCCGTGACGCCCTTGATCAAGTTAAAGCGTGACGCCGTCAGAATTCACATGCTATTTTCACTGGCCCGTCATGAGTAAATTTCACGTCCAACTTTTCTTGCCAAGGCATGACGCCGTCTGGGGTTAAATGTGACGCCGTCAAAGGTGACTTTCAGCCGATTCTTGAGACTTTGCCGTTTTCTTCACTTTTATGCTCCAAAAACGTCCAAAATGCCTCCTTTTCCAGATTTCTCCTCAAAAGTACCTAAAATGACAAAAGGAACGATTTAGGGCAATATTTGATCAAATAAATACGATTTAAGGCTTAAATGACCCCTTAAAAGCGGTACACTTTTCGCTTCATCAAATACCCTTACACTTGAGATTTGCTTGTCCTCAAGCAAATGTGCTTTTATTCTAATTAAAATACAAGTTAGGGGTCATTTAATGCTAACATAAAAGTAATTACAACAAATATTCGTTCCACTTCAATCATAATAAGCACGGAGATTATAAACTAGCACCTCACAAGTAGTGTTTAGATACTCACATCTCTCAAGTGTCATCAAAATAAATCTCATAAATGAAAACGGATAATATTTCTCACTACCTGTCATAGCAAATAGATTACCATAGGCTTGGGAAAGGATCGAAAACCTCCTCCACTAGGCGTAAGCACCAAAGATAAACTATCAAAGAGGGCTTTTAAATGGGTTATAACGTTAGGTGTAGGGAAAAGGAAAACACGGTTTTGTTGGATAATGGATATTTTACTGGTGGCTAGTTAAAGATCTTGATTAATTACATGTACTATACAATGTTGCTAAGCCAAGACTAGACTCGATCTTAAGCTAGAAACGAAATAACAAAATAACAAAAATATAAAACAAATATAAAATGAAACGGGATGGTAGTCCGTATGTTTTTTCTATTTTTCATTTTCTCATTTTTTTTTATATTTTTCTTGATTTTTTTTTTTTTTTTTTTTTTTTTTTTTATTTTTATTTTTATTTTTTTGCATACACTTTTACCCTACCATCCAAAATAATACATCATAGGGGCATTGCATTCCCCTTACACTTGAACTTTTACATAACTTTACAAATACTAATCTAATGACTCGAATTAAGATAATTGAAAAACTTGGAGTACTTTTAAAACATTTAGCACATATGGGGGTAATAAATGATGTTCTTCCCCATTACTCCATTATACTAGTACTTTACCCATGAGTCCCAATCGTCCCAAAACAATATGTACAAGGATATGACTCGACTTAGCAACCATGTAATCAACTAGATAATTAACTTGGGTTTTAAACAAATGTTGTAACAATAATGCACTAAAAATGAGTGCATACAAGGTAGGCTAAGGCGATTTGGGTGTACATTTTAGTGGGGTGTAAACAAATTCTTCCTTTAAGTAAAATGCTTAAAGGTCGAAACGAAAAGATAGGCTCTGAGGGGTGTACTAGGGGTATCGTGTACTAAAAATGAGTACAACGCAAAGGGTGTGGGAGAATTACTTGACCAATGTAGCCAATGTAATTATAACAAAAACACAGGTGTAAAACAATGGGTTAATCCTAATGCCTCTTATCATGTAGTAAATCTAACTACACGAATGTAGTCTCACTTGTGGCCTTGGAATGGTCCTAACGCAAGTTCTAGAATCTAAGTGCTACCGGTACACACATCATAGCATAAATGCTTTTCCTACCAATTCTAGGGGCGAACCTCACATATTTGGGGTGGAAAATTTTTTAGTGGTACGGTTTTTTGTGCTAGTCATATAACTCCTATCCGTGAGACGCTCATTAAGATCAAAGTTTCACTCCTATATGTTGTAAAAAATTTTAAATTTGGCACTAAAATTACCTTAACAAGTATTTCTCTCAGTTTTATTACACATCTACTATTAAACAAACAAAAATCAAGCGCAATGGCATTCTCTAAAATCGTACTTTTACCCTCCCTTACACTTAAGATGAACATTGTCCCCAATGTTCAAATAACAAGATGTAAAAGCATAAAGTAAAAGAATGAAATCAAATACTCCCCTGATTCGCTCGGTGGATAATGAAATTACACGGTTAAATCTTCCTCCAAAGAGAATGTTGAAGCTCCATGACTAATGCATCGCCATAAGCTTGATTCCATAAACATCTCCTTGTCCAAAATAACCTGTTAAACCTGAGAAAACAAACACGAAAACCTGCATAACATCGGCGGGAAAAATCTATATATAAGGATATAATGCTTGTGGACTGATAATTTTGCAGATTCCTGGAGATTATAAGTTGGAGATTTAATAAAAACTTTTTATGAAAACAAAACTTTCAAAAATTTCTGGAAATTAAATCTGACGCCGTCAGGTTATAACCCCTGACGCCGTCAGAAATGACCTGACAAAAATTTTCATTTTAAGTTTCCGGAAAATTTCTGGAAAAACCTTTACCTTACTTCCTGGAAATCCTGCAAAACATCATTATGACTCGATACAAGCATTTGACTCAAACAAATACTAATATGTATGCTAATTTATTATTATTACGATTCATGTTCATATGTGTTCTAATAAACCGATTTAGATTTCCCTTACACTTAACTTTTGCAAAATACCTTTATATGTAGTTAGGACGAAGTTAAAAACAACATAAAGCATTTTCACGATTTGGTTTTGAACATGAATCAATAATGATAAAAATTAAACACACATACGGAAAATAAAATCAAACAAGCAAATAAATAAACACACAAAGCAAATAAAGCAAATAACGCTTGGGTTGCCTCCCAAGAAGCGCTTGTTTTTGTTCGAGTCATGAGCCTGACTCTACCCTTATTTAATGGATAAAGGAGAGGTTTTCCCTACACTTAGGATTAAGTGCGGGTGATAGTAGCGATACACACCAGCTCGGTAGGAGTATGCCACGTGAGGAAAGAGTGGTGGATGAATTATGTGCTCAAAGGGGTGTGCTCCTTTCATCATAACTTTGCCTAGTTCACTTTGGTGAATGGGTGATTTTGAGTTTCCTCCTAAAAAGGGATCATCTTCTATCAACTTCGAGAGACTCCTAGTTGGGAATCCATCTTGACCTAATAAACCCGGTTTAAACCCATAATATTTCTTGTGATCACTCATGAATGGGTGATGTAAGTATGTAAGGTCATGTTTCACTCCTATATTGGCTTCCTCTCTACAAGGCTTAGAGTCTACTACCTCCAACGTAAAACTACCCGGACTATATGGTTTGATGGGTGGATCGGGACCTTTTTCATTTCCTAAATTCACATCAAAGGATGGAAGATTAGGTAACGGTTTTGGTTTAGGCTCCGGTTCATCAAAACTAGGAACTTCCATAGAACTAAGAGTAAGGTTGTGATCACTAAAAGCACTCAAACCTATATCCTCTAGTTGTGTTTGGTTCAAAGGTTCTACCTCTATTGGGGTTCCTATAGTCTCTTCTACTTCTTTCGGGTAAGTCACGGGCGGTGTATGTGCCTCAAATGATGGTAGGACTTGTGGGGTACTTGGTGGGCTTATGTTACTTACCTCATCATTCCTTATGTCAAGATCACCTATATCCTCATCATGTGTTTTAGTAGGATCTAACCCTAACATTTTCCCTAGTATCTCAAGTGCTTCTCTAGGCATCTCAACTTCAATATCCGAATCATAAGGATCATCCTCAATATTCTGACTGCTATATTCAAATTGCCCAAAAGATTCATCATGTGTTTCTTGAGATTCATCGTCATCGATCATAAAACCTAGGTCTTTTTGATCAATGTGATCATGTTTGGCTAAATCCTCCGTCACATCAAGGTCACCTATGTGTTTGTTTTGTACTATGGCATTACATGACATCCACTTAGGTATCTCAACACTAACATATTCATCCCCAAACAAACTTGTTTCACGATCCTTGAAATTTGTGGTCAATTGACTTGTACTAATGTTTGTTGGGTTGTCTACCCTATAATAATATTGGGCACAATCTTCTATGGCATCCCATGCTTCTTCAGCACTTAATTCTCTAAAGTCCCCATTGGCAAAATCCTCAATGCGCATTTGGTCATATTGGCCAACACGATAGTAAAAGGTTCGGGTTAGGGATGCTAAAGCGAAACTATGATGAGGGAATTTTCGGAGTAAATTTCTAAAACGAGTCCATGCATCATATATGGGTTCATCTCGATATTGTTTGAAATTCGAGATGTCAATAGGGTAGAATGGCCTTTGTGGTTGGTGGTATGGTGGATTCGCGTACTCCATAATGGTGAACGGAAGAGTCAATGGAAATTACGAACAAACACACAAAGAAAAAGATAGACTAAAGAAAACCTAGAAAAATAAAATAAAAATCTCACTAGAAAGGAATCTAGTGAGTAGACCTAATAGAAATAACAATTCAACCTAAACAATAACTATTCCCCGGCAGCGGCGCCAAAAACTTGATGCGTGGTTTTGTAACCTTACAACAGGTTTTACCTCTCGAGGGATCTCAAGAGGCTTACAACCCCACCAGGCAGTGTACCTGACCGATGTAGTATAGTGTAGTGGTAAGTACGGGGGATTGATCGTTCTCCACAGGGAATAGTGTTCGTTAGGTGTGAAAGGCTACTCTAATTAGGTCTAAGGGTTGAGGAAGATTCTTTTTTATGTTTTTATATTTTTATGAAAGCAAGTAAAATCTCGGTTTTGAAGGAGTGGGCGGAATTAGTTGCTAGTCAACTAACCCAATTTACTACGAATGCAAATAAAATAAATAACTGAAAATAAAATGTGGTGAGAAACTTATGTGTAGAGAAATGTGTTTACTTAGATTTCCTTACTCCCTAACTATCTTTTACCGGTTAATTAGTGTGTATTAGTTGCGTGGATGACGGGTGTATTCCTTAATACCATTCGTGGGGTGGCGTACTTACTTCCCCAACTCTACAAGCTCCTACTTCACTCCTATGTTGAGCCGACTAGGAAGCTCCTAACATGGGATCACTAGAATTCGCTTGTGCATTAAATACAACCATAAAAACCTTTAGTACGCATTTGGTTCATGTTTCTTAAGACGTTCAAGCAAGTTACCGAATAGGAAGTTAGCCAGTTTTCTTAAGCCTAACATAGATAAACAATCATCCAATACAACTAATAACACACTAACAACCAATAATCAATAGCTAGGTTTCATTAGATCTAAGCAAACACAAGATAAATTTAGCCTAACATGTTAAACAAAAGACAAGAATAAGATAGAATCAAACAACACATAGACATATTGAATGATTAATTGATAACTTATCTTTCAATGAAACATGGAAGATCTCAAGGCAAAAAGCCCTGAAAAAGTAGCTAAAATCGTCTTAGGGTTTTCTCCCAAAATTCCACACACTAAGCTCTCCCTTATGACAAAAAATTAGAAAAACTATATATAGATTTTTGGATCTGACGGCGTCACCTTATGGAGTGTGACGCCGTTACCTCGCCGCTTTTAGGGTTCCCGGATGACCTTCTTGACGCCGTCCCTCTTTAGCTCTTCAAAAATCCATTCTGGCTTATCAAGGCTTGACGCCGTCGAACCATGAACGTGACGCCGTCCCCTTATGATTTAAGCCGTGACGCCCTTGATCAAGTTAAAGCGTGACGCCGTCAGAATTCACATGCTATTTTCACTGGCCCGTCATGAGTAAATTTCACGTCCAACTTTTCTTGCCAAGGCATGACGCCGTCTGGGGTTAAATGTGACGCCGTCAAAGGTGACTTTCAGCCGATTCTTGAGACTTTGCCGTTTTCTTCACTTTTATGCTCCAAAAATGTCCAAAATGCCTCCTTTTCCAGATTTCTCCTCAAAAGTACCTAAAATGACAAAAGGAACGATTTAGGGCAATATTTGATCAAATAAATACGATTTAAGGCTTAAATGACCCCTTAAAAGCGGTACACTTTTCGCTTCATCAATGTTATACAAAAAATGTGGGTTAGGCTGAATATTATACAAAAAATGAGAGCGAAACCCATATGTGCATCTGGCATAGAAAGATTGTTTGCCCACCAGTGTGTTACAAAAGATTGGTATTTTTCCGTTTACAAATGTTATGTTAGTTAACAACGACTGCAAAAAATTCTACCATTTACAAAAGACTAATGTGGTAAGCTTCAGTTGGATGTTTTGCCGTGTACAGATGTTTCAAGACAGATTTGTGCAGGTGGAGCACAAATATGTTTCAAAACATATTGCTGGCTGCCAATGGTATTAAAGTGTCTAAATATTTACAAAAGAAGGACGGATGCGGATGTGAGCATTACTCTAAGTTATCTTTGATTTCTTCTTGTGAGAATTCCTCGTTTTTGAGTTATCTTCTTCTGATGTTTCAGTTGCTCCTGCATAATTGAAAATAAGTAAGTTTAATAACAGGTTATTTGTTTTCATATTTTTTTGTATGGGTCTTGAAGAGACTATTCCAGTCTTCTCATTCATTATTTGTGTTAACTTTTATATATAATACATACAAAGAAAGCTGCTATTCAACTTTGGCAGCTGTGGTGAATTCCAAATCTTTTATTTCAATGACTGTATGATAGCAATAAGCCAAAGGAAAGGAGCATATCTTGGTTTATGATATGCATGTGGCAAAAAAAAGAACCATGCAGATATTTTTTTTCTGTGTCTTGTTCTCTTATTTAAGGGAACCATGGTGTGCATTTACTTACATAATTCCTTAAAGAGACAATAAAACACAATGGCTAGACGGCCTAGGTGTGATCAGCTTAGAGTCGAGGCTAATTCAAACGACTGGACTAAAATGCTATTTCTATATTGCCATAAATCTGGAATTGAAGACATTCAAATGGCTCAACAAATGAATGCGTTATGTGGTGGGTTGGTTTGGGTAATGCGTGAAAGGATGGCTTTTATTCAGGAGTTGGAAACTGTCGGTCACATGCATGCTCAAAAAACAGCTGTGTACCTAAGAGAGGTGCAGTCAAAAGATGATCAGAAGGTGCTGCAAATGCAAATTATGACAGCGGAGTTGGAGTTGAGTGGTCGTGATAAGGAGATCTTTGGTCAGAAGCTTAAGGGGCTGATGGATTTCTGATTGTCCAGTTAGAAGTGGATGGAATTATTGTTGGTTATGTTGTGTTATTTATGCTGGTATGTGTGTTTGCAGTTATGTAGCTGTATTTAGTTTTATTGTGATTGTTGTTGTGATGTTTAGGTGAAGGGTATGTAATTTGGTTGTAAGATATTGTATTAAATAAAAGTTGTTATTTATGTTTATCAAAACTGCGTAACATACCTTTTTGTTTCCTTAGATTTGATGGTTCATCTCTAAACAATGATCTCCTAACTGTTGTTGATTTGCTCTGGTCATCTGTCTTTTCATCTGGTTATTATTCATTTGTTAATGCGATGGGTGTTGGTGGTGTTCCTATTTTAAAAAAACAAAGGATTAGTAGTTGCATTTGTACATATCATCTTTAAAAAAGAGGAACTGTTAGCTACAATGTTGGTACCTATGTTTGTTTGCACAACTGTGGATGTTTCTTGCTCTTTCATTCTTTTGTTAAAAACTTGATCTAGAATAAAGTCAACTGTTCGGCCTGTTTGATTAAAATGGATTTGAAAAATATTCTTCTGACCTTCAATTGCAAAAATCTCTGGAGGTATTTCTTGTGGATCTGCGGCTTTTTGCATTGTAATCAACTGTGAACATGAATACCCAGTCACATCATCTGCTGTAGGTGTGAAGAAAGTTATCGGAGCGGTTGCAGATTAGTCTGTGATAAAACCTTTGAAATTATACATGTGTATCATAAATTAAGTTAAACTATCATTTTTGCTTATTTAAGTTTGTGCAAATTTCAATTAGAGTATAATGTACCTGTAGAATGGTTTTTCTTGTTTTCCGTGATCCAAACACCGGTAGATTCCATCTTCTTCTTTTGCTTTTAAAGGACATTTGTTGCAAGATATGTAAAACCAATCTCTTTTGATGTTCACGCTGGTTATTGTTGCCTCAGTTGTAAACCTAACTCCCTAATAATGTTTATGCAAATACTTAGGCGCGGATAAAATTGTATGACAACGTTTGTTGTGTGTTGTATGAAATTTAACTTGTAGATTTCTCGATTTTGCTTTAAAAGTGTCTTCAGAGTGGAACCATGTTTCTGAATTTCTCTTTTTCATGATCTTCGTACGGGGTTTTGCAGATACGCAATGGTGGAGTTGCCTGATGTCTTTCTCTGTATCTGTTTCAGTTTGAAATGTTACTACAAATTTATTTTAACAAACTCTTATGTGAATATGAAATTTTTTTTAATTTTGGCCTTGAAGAATCATATTATTCTCTTGCTTCTTCAGCCTCTGGTATCTCTGGGTTTAGGTAAAAGTGTGTTGTCGACGTCGCTGTCAATTGATAATCTGACACAACAATTTTTGAAGATACATTAGTAATCTCATGTTTGTATAAAAAGACATGTTATGGTATTGATGTAATACCTCTAAACCTTGTGACACGGTAGGAGCTTACTGCAATTATAATAGGTTGCTCCATTGTTTCAAGGTTGGCCTCTTCAAATTTTTCTGCCATGGCATCCCACATGGTGAATTCTATCACATCACCGCTGCCAACATGAGAAATTCATTAGAGAAGCTACAAACTGTGTTGAATATTCATTTATTAACAAAAGTTTTCTATTGCAAGTTAACATACCTTAAGTTCTCAATGTCAAGCTTTCTATATGCAGTTTCATTTTGGTTGACATTTTGTTTGTGTTTTAGTTGTCCAACAGACCTTAGACATCCAATGTAATCTGTGAGTAAATAAGTATCAGAATTTGTATAACTTGCTGGATTAAAAAAACTGAATTTTTAAAACATGACCTGTCAGCATTGGGTATTGCATTCTTTAGGTAGTATCTTCTGTTGGGACTCTGGATTGGAGTTGGTTGTATGAAACAAATCTAAAGTAGTGATATGGGATCTCTGGTGCTGTTATAACATCAAACTTTGTGATTCTCCCGAATCTGAGGCTTGTTCTGTTGTTAATCGCTTGCTGATAAGGGCTAGTGGGTTCACACATGAAATCTGAAATTCTGTAGATGGATCCAACTTTTATTTTTGGATCAAAGTAGTCGATGTATTTAACATTCATATTCGCCTTTATAGCATTGCCCTGTTCATGTTGATTTGCTGTTATACAGATTCGAGTAATTAATATTTAGTGTTCCTGCTATATAAACTTTAATGCACCTCTCGGTCTATTAAGATGCATCAGAATGCAGTTTCATGTTTTTTTTGTGAAAATTCACTTCCGCCTTTTTTTGGATAGCTCACTGAAATCCATTTTCTATATATTCTAACTTCAAGGACTTTGTCGTAAGAGTTTGGATGTAGTTCACCAATTGTTGCAATCTGCAATGCATTGTTACTTTCAACCATAGTGTTTTCAGATGGATGTTTGACTTCAGCTAGTGTGGTGGTGCTGCTCTCAACCATTTCGCCTGTGCATGGATGTTGTGCCTCAGCAATTGAACGATCTTCCATTTCACTGCTAAGATATACGAGTAATAAATAAGAGTGAGTTATAAGCAAAAACTGGTAACTGAAGATGATGTTTACAAAAAACATTTAAGTAATAATGGGACGGCAGCTGTTAAATAGGATGCTTGTTTAAAAAATCTACCTGTAAGCCATAATTTTTACAATACTTTTATGAAAGCAAAATATGGTCATATGCAGTTGTCATGGCATATTCAAAAGTGCTGAGTATCAAAAGTGTTTGCATTTATGTTTTTAAAGATAACAATAAGATGCAGCTGTATATCTATTGCAAAAAAACTTAAATTAAGAAAAGGAATAAGAAAACTTAAAAAAGGAAAAAAAAAAAAAAAAAAGAAAAAAAAAGAAAGAGAGCATAAAAAGGTAGATATTAAAGGGTGAAATTGCGCTCAGAAAAAGGATGCGCATCCTGTATTTTTGTCAAAAAGTCTTTGTTAACTACATTTTTTGTCTCATTTGGTTTTCGATCTTGTTGCTGTTTCACGAGAACTTTTAATCCATGAGGAGATGTAGCCCTAGAAAGAGCGACATATAGCTGCCCATGGCCAAAAACTGGTCCGGGAAGGTAGACGCCGATTTTGTTAAGAGATTGGCCTTGACTTTTATTGATTGTCATGGCGTAAAAAACTTTAATCGGAAATTGGTTACGTTTAAAAAGGAATGGAAGATTTTGATCTGTATGGATTAAAGGTATTCTATGTATGAAATTTGTTTAGCCGACTCTTGTCCCTGTGATGATTTGTACTTCAATAAGTCTTGACATCAGCTGCGTCACTATCATGCGAGTTCCATTGCATAAACCACCTGCCAAGCTAACATTTCTTAGAAGCATTACTGGTGTTCCGATTTTAAGATGCAGCTCGTGTGGAGGAAATCCTGGGGGCTTAAACGTATTTAGATATTCAGCAGGATACAACATCTCTGTTTCAGCGCCATTATTATTAACTGGGACAGCTATATCATGGCTTGCGTAAGTTGTAGTATCACCTTCAACCATTGACAGAACATGCGCATTAATAATGTCTGCAGTTTCATTCTTTGGGCAGACAATTGCTTTTTGTTGCAGGGTGACTGCCGAAGGTGTTTGAAGCGTGCTTCGATCGTAGATGAAATTTATGAGGTTAGCCAGACCTTGTGTATCATCTTCTATGCAGTATCTTTCTGGAATCTCAACCCATGCTGTATTTCTACTATCTTCTACCTCGGGTTCGCTAATTTTGCAATAGATGATGCTATTATTTCCATTTTTGGAGCGTCTTTTCTCACTGGTAAAGTCTGTCGGAAATCTCCGCCTAAAATGACTGTTTTCCCACCAAACAAAACATCAGGCGCATCTAGTATGTCTTTAATAGTTCTGTCTAGTGTCTCGAAGCATCGGCGATCATTCATAGGTACTTCATCCCAAATAATCAGATCTGTCTCTGCTAGCAGCTTTCCTATGAGAGTATTTTTTTTTAACTTTACAGAGTGACTCATCTGTTAATTCAAGTGCCAATTTAAATCTTGAATGCGTAGTTTGGCCTGATGGAAGAAGGAGGGAAGCAATGCCAGAAGAAGCAACTGCAAGGATGATCTTAACTTCAGATTGTAGGCTGCTGATAATAGTTTTCCACAGGAAAGTTTTGCCAATTCCTCCATGGCCATAGACGAATATCAGATCTTGCTTACCTGTTCTATAACCATTTAAGATAAGCTTGTAGATTTTCCTTTGTTGAGTATTCAACTTAGGGACTGAATCATCTCTCTCCTGTGCTAATAATGCTCTGTTATAATTCTTTTTTTCCATTAGTAATCGATTGTTTAATTGATCAAGTAAGTGTTTTGGAGGTAGCTGCAAACCGTAGTCCCGCACCGATTTACCACAGCTACTTAGTAATATTTCTAATTCGTATAATATATAGCTTTGTAATTCAGCATCGTTGACATAGTAACTGGAAATCCGCACATATTCTGAAACAATGCGTGGAATATCATGACCCATTTGTTGCCAATATTTATTCCATGGATGTAAAGGATTTGTTATGTCACAATGAGTAAGAACTTGAGAAAAAAGAAACCTTAACTCTGCTAATGATGCAGACATGCATGCCTCTTGAAGTGCTCTATCCCATTCTTTGTCATCACCAAGCAAACCAAGAGCATCACATGCAGCTCGATATGTAGGGTATACGATCCGATTGACTGTTCGAACATCTGTGAAGCCTCTACACCATTTCTGATGACATAGCAACATTCTAAAGTAGAAAAGCTCTCCTAAACTTGGGTGTACATATGCGAGACGGCCAACTGAATATTTGTTATTTTTTCTTCTTGATCAGTATTTTCTGGCTAGATACCAAACAAATTCTAATGGAAATTCTAGGTAAGTTAAATGACAACCATCTGTGTTTTCAATGTTGTAAGTAAATCATTCTGTGAGTGTCGTCATCTTCTTATCTGGCCGATTTATAACTGATTCCAGATCATCACTGTCTCTAAAGGTCATATGCTGCATGCCTTCGAGGTGCACTGAAAGTATCTGAACCGCTGGTTCTCTACTATGTATTTCAAATTTGAGAATCCTCCAATAGGCTTCATGAGGATATATGAAACGGCCGTCTACAAAATTCTGGATTTCGTCAATGTATGGCTGTGACTGGATTGCTGAAGTAGATGCATCGCCTATACACCTGGTCAATTGGGCAAATATTCGGTCTGTTCCTTTTGATATGTACTTAAACAAATATTTTATAAGCATGCTCCAGCCGCATTATTCTACATTGATATGTGCTTCAAATGCCAACCACAAAGACCGGTTATATGGAACGACATATGTGTTATCAAGCTTCATTTGGTGTCTAGTTGCAGAAATGTTTGTTTGCCTACTTCGATAATGCGCACGGTCCATGTCATCAAAAAAAGTCTCACTGTTATATTTCTTTGGGAATTTTTTTTGTACATATGTCGCCTTGCATACATGGTGCACCCAAATTGGCTTTTCCACATGGTCCATGCATCATCATTTCAGAAACAGTTTTATAGGCGCGTGGATCAACGGCTGGATCAGGCAACTCTGCAGAAATATATTCGTCAACATCTTCAGCATTTTGTATTTTGGATGATGAAGACACCCACACTAATGTGTGACAATGTGGTAACCTACGCTTTTGGAACTCAACCGTGTATAATACTGCATAGTAAAAAATAGGAAAATATAAATAAGGAATGAGGAAAATATGTTGATGCATTAGATAGGCCACCTATTGAGGGCATAAATATTAATGATAAAATAAAAGCATACCTCCTGTGATATATCGAAATGGGTGCGTCTGTTTTAAAAACTTAATAAAGGCCTTAATCTTTTGCTCGATAACTCTACATATTATATTTGCTCTGTCCGCTGCGTTCAAATGTGAGAACGATGACATGTATCTTTGAATTTCAGGCCAATTAACATTACATGTGAACGTTATGAAGAATTGCGGGTTACTGAGCACACGACAAATTGCTAGCGCATCCAAGTAGTTGCTGTAAACGTATCTAGGATCTCCGGTAAATGAAGAAGGCAAAATAATTCTTGAACCCACTTCTGAGCCATCACGATCACCTCTTGAAATTGCATCATACAGGCCGGACAAATATTCTCCCCGAATGTCATTTTGATGAGTTCTAAAGAAATCCATTCTGTTCTGTTCTATGCAGTAATAAACACGAACTACATACTATTGGAAAAGACGTCCTGTTTAGAAAAGTAAATTGTATTGGTCATGCCTTGGATGTAACTGATAGGTGTAAAATGCGTTCATCGAAACTCGCTTTGCCTTGTCGTTTGGATCCGCAGATCTTAACTTTAAGTTTGTATGAAACCCTGGATGGCTATAAATGAAAATGAGTGGAAACTGCAATGACATGTAGGATTGATGAAGCTTGTTTATCCTTTTTGGTGGCCCACCTTTTTGTTCGATGATAACATCAAATTCTGTTTCCGTTGTTGGATCATTGTCAAACACTATGGCTCCCAGACTGTTGGATGTAGGTAGTTCATAACTGCGTGCACCTTCTGTATTATAAATTCTAACCTTGAATTCAGGCACATTAGCTTCTGCATATTTATCTCTTGCAGTTCTGAACACCTGGACTAGCTCTTTATGAGTATCTAAAAACTGGATGAGTCCTTGTACCACTTCTGGATCTAATGCAGATCCGTCGGAATCTCGAAAATGATTCATCTTGTTTCGCACTTCATTTTGTGTGTCATAGATATATAATTGCAAAAAATATGGTGCATCATCACCAGCAGGACAAAGCAAACCAATCCAGTGGTATATTTGACCAGAAACTTTAAAAACATATGGCCCTCTTCCTTGGTTTATCGTGTTGTCGATATTGGCACCAAATGAAGTCATGGCAAATATTTGATTGTAAGCCCTTATATTCTGCATAAAACTACTGTCTACAAGAAGCCGTTTGATATATGCAGGTGGATCCGCCTCTGGTTCCATGTAAATTTTACCACCTCCGAAGCATAAATGATATTCGGCCTAACCATTTAATGAATGATGGCCTTTAAGGCGTTCCTCATACCAAAATGTAGCTTTACAGTACTGGCAACGCTGATTACAATCTCCTAATTCATCATACACAGGTGATGTATCCGCATTTAATGAGACATAGGTCTGAGTACAACAATAGAAATCAACTTACTTAGTTAGAATGCAAGTTGTTCGAAAAGGGAAGAGCAATCACCTGTGACAGGGCGTTGTCGTACATTCCTTTTGCTCGGCTCGCATCTTTGTCTTTTTTTTTCTCTGTGTTTGTTGTAAACAAGTGTTATTATTTATATCAGCTGATTCAGGGGCATTATGTGGAAGACGTCCTATCACGAAGTCAGAATAATGCATAAACTAACAGGTTTCTTTTAAAAGGAGCATGAAAACTAACGTATCTACTTAAGATTCAAAGTTTTTGGGAAGAAAGTGGATGTATTTACCTGTCTCTGTAAGTGAAGGTGATTGTTCATGAGGAATATATATCCCATTATCTGAAGCAGCTTCTATTATAGAAGTTGATTCAAGTCTACCATGTGCGTCTGTTCCTGCTGTCAAAAAAAATATTGTTAAAAAGCGAATTAAATATTTGGTATAGTAATAGTTAAACTTATTTCTAATAGACCGCATTAATTTACCTTGATGTCCATCATCAGGTAAATCATTTTGCCTCATTGCTGCGTGGTCTGCTGAAGCATTTTTGCATGCAGCTGCTACTGCATTTTTTTAAACATATATGTATATAAGGATTTTCAGTATTCTTTATAACCATAACCATAAAAAGGTTTGTTAAACCAAATTAAGTTGGTTAAATTACCTCGGTTAACCTGGTGCTGACTAAAGAAATTGGGCAATGATGTAGCCGGCTGGCTCACACCAACCGTTTGGTCCATGCTAAGGTCACGGTCTGCAATGCTGAAATTCTCTAAATGAAAATCACCCGCAAAAAAATCATAAAAACAATCACTAAAGTGACTTAAACATGTCATAAAAAGGATCAACCAAAAAGCATATGGAACATGAATAATGAACTAACCGCTGGATGAACCAAAGGTTGATCTATGCAGACTATCATGGCGTGGTAAACACCGTGTGTAGTATATTCACTAACAAAGAAACACACGATTAGGGCAAGAATATGGATCGAATAGAGTATAAGTTAGAGAGAGAAGTAGAAGGTTGGGAGCCTTTGTAGAGAGAGAAAGTGAGTTGTATGATTAAAAGAATGAAAGGTCCAACCCTCTCCTTTGGTGGAGAGGGATATTTATACTACTAAATAGTGTGCCCCTAGTGGGCTGTGGAGCGAGCTGACAGTGGGTAAACACCCGACCCACTCCACAATATTTATAATAACTAAACTACTACTAATATTACTAATTATCCTACGAGCTATGATGTGCTAATAAGTACTTGGGGTGACCGAGTCTTCAACTTAATATTTATATTCCTAACAATCTCCCCCTAAGGGAGGTCACCCCGGAATTAATGTTCTGAATTCTAGCACTCTATCCTTGAATCTTGACTTCATAGCTCGTAGACCTTGATTCTTCAACTTCAAAAATCTTTGTGCCTTCAGCAGTGAACTTGCGATGACTGTTTTTGTTTTGGATGATCTCTGTGTATTCTTTGACTTCATCATCCATCATATTTCTTCAAGTCATCTTGCTTTCTCGTTTTATGGGAAGTTGTGATCTTAGAGCCTTCTTTGAGATCATCGGCCACTATAAATCTCTGAGCTCATCCATTGTTGTAATGCTTCCATGTGATTTGTTGTGACTGTTGGACTCGCATGCTCACACTTTTTCTGGATCATGATAGATTTCATCAGAGTTGCAGAAGCGGTATTGTAGGTCTTTCAACTATCATGATGTCTTTGATAATGAATTGGAAGAGTGAGCATGGAGAGTGGATTGACACGTCTTTGCTGGAATCAGGAACCACCATCGCCATCTTTATATGAATCTGAAATAAAACAATTAGCAATAAAGTTGGAGAACGAATATGGCGTTGTCATTCGTTCGATGTGGCGGTTGGATTTAACCTTCGGTTCTGTGAAGACCGACCTGTGATCAGGTAGAATCCCCTTTAAAGAAGATTCTCCTTGACAGGAATTTCCAGCTTGTTGTAAAGACTCATTCAATGAACTAACATTGGACTCGTCTTACAAGCATGTTCTCATACCAGAACGTCTCAAAGCAGACAACACGGTTGAGTGAATCAGTGAATTGAATACCCACTGATTGATGAGAAATTGATTAGAAAAATCACTCGCGTGTTACTAGATAAACAATTTTTCTGTAACACGACGAGGGTTTTACACATTAAATCACATTTCTGTCATAAATACTTTTGTTTGAAAATTTTCACAATCAATGCGCTCGAAATTCATTTGATGAGCACATTGAAGGGTTTTCCAAAAGCATCCGTCAATCCATATCCTGGAACAGGTTTGATTCAAATTTGAATCGCCCCATCGTTTCTTTCCAGTTGTCACAAGCATGATCCATGAAGGATCTCACATGTCACCCACCAAGAGCTTGTTTGATGTTGGCTCTAGAAGGATTTCCATCTTCATTATGATTACTTTAAGTATCACTCAGATGTTCTGGCAATACCACAAGGATAATGCGTAGGACTCTTAACATGTATTTCCTTGCTTTCCACATTGTGTGAAACAGCAAGCATATTGGAAGTGTGTCCTAACGAGATTTATTGATGATCTCTGGGCTCTAGACTCAATGGTGCATTTTGATTTAGTGATCGGAGGCTGGAGAGGACTGCCACCTTTTCAATATCATCTAACTCGGAGTGAGAAAGATGATAGCAATTTATTGATCTCCGTGACAAGTGAAAAAAGAATCCTTTGAGGGACCTTGATGGCTAGGGAGGGTTGTGCAGCGTATCACTGGGTCCATGATACTTTGTCTTCAATGCCAGCAATCAACTAAGTGATTCTGACAGCATATGTATTGACCCGGTTTCTGCCTAAGATGTAAGGAGAGCTTCTTTCTTTTCACCCTTTATCTTTACATTTCTTTTTCATTCTTCAACCCCTTCAGCGCTTACCGAGACTTCATTACTAGCACCTTGTTGGGTTTGTTCCAGCACTAGCTCCATCTCAGACGGCGCTCTTCCCTTATTCACTTTTTCTCCTTTTTTATAATCATACCTAAGGACTTCTACACTAACTAGTGGATTGTCCCTGGGTAGATCCCTCCGGTTCTGGCTGGATCATGGGAACTAATACCTAACCTTACCATCCTTATAACTCCAGTACATAAAGCAAAATGGTCGGTCTTGGGTATTCTTTCACAATTGCCATCACAAATCATTTGCTCCCCCTCAATATGTGCATCGATATACGAAAAGGTTTGGCACATATGGGAGAGCCTACACGTGAGTTTCAAAGGTTGTGCATCGATAAATCATTTGCTCCCCCTCAATATGTGCATCGATATACGAAAAGGTTTGGCACATATGGGAGAGCCTACACGTGAGTTTCAAAAGATCACACTTTTTTTTCAGAATTTCATATTTAAATCACATTCTCTCCCCCGATCAAAAATTTCAAACCACTTGAGATTTGTGATCCCAATTGATTTAAATATGTTTAGAAAATTTGGGAGAAAATGTGGTCAGGTTTAAATGTATTCTGATTTCGGAGCATACTATGCTCCCCCTTAAACCACGAGAGAGTGTCACTGCTGATGTTGCACAAATTTGGCAAGGTGTCAGAAATTTGAACAAATATTCTCCCCCTCAATTAATGACCCGTTTTCTATTTAAAGAGCTGTAGTCATTCAATTGAGCGACGAGTATTTGTGAAAATTTAATTCAATTTACCACCTTGTGTAACATCAAGACTCTCTTGAAGAATCAAAGAAGATAAAGAGTCTGATGTAAAGAAGAATTCTCTTCTTATACACGAAATGACGCAGTGAAACGTACATCAGATCGGACAACACACAGTACACCTATATGTATATATATTGCTACTAGATCAGTGCAGTTTTAATTACATTATATGATTACACGACGCCAAAATAAGACAACACAAGACAGGGAATACGCAATCATTCTGTTCTCTGTAGCAGTCGGTAATCTCCTTCACGAATTCTGCCACCAACAAAGCTCTCCAAGTTGAGGAAGATCGTCCGTGTTTTCAGCCTTCGTTCAATGGCTCTCATGAACTCTTCACATCTCCTCACATCCATATCAGTCCAGAATCGAGTGTTGAATCCTGGGTTTTGTGGATTGATCTTGACTTCTTTCACCCTAACGACCAGTGCTTCATCGATCATTCTGAGGGTTCCATCACTAAACTTATGAATCTCACAGAGTTGCACCATCATTGGAGCCCCTTGTTTGTTAGTTATTTTGACAGCTCTTGGAGATTCGATCACTTTGAAGTCGTGTATGAATTCTAGACCCTTTCCTCCCCAGTTCGGTTTTGTGAGATTGAGTTTGGTCTGGTAGCTCTCAATCCCAAGTTGAAAGTCACCTACCCTTTGCCTGATGACAAGACCCATGATCCATAGGTTTACCGCAGCCGATAGAATCTTCTTATCACGGGGAGGGAGATGATCCAAGTGCCCTTGTAGATTCAGCAGGAAGAGATCCTCGAAATCAGCTGGAAGTAGGATTTTGAAGTCTCTTTCGGCAATGACGTACTCATTCTGATCAGCACGACGAAGCACAATTCTTTTGAGGTATTCATACCCGTACATATGTTGAGTTTCAACTTTAATGACACTCAAGATTCTCAAGTGAGAGCGTACACCCCGAAGACTACCCTCAGCAGCGTGCCTTTCAATATAAAACCGTTTCTTGTGGAACCACCAATGTGTGATACCATACGATGCAGCTATATAGAACTGCTGTTCTTCATTTGACCATATCTGATCAGGCACTATTTGTTCTAGCTCAACATCAGAGTAGTGAGCCACCTTCATCTTGGTAATAGATAAAGCTTGTCTGCCACCTTTATCCCCAAACCTGAGATAACCCAGATCGTTGTTGAAGAAGAGGTCAACTTGAATGGTAACTTGACCTGGTGGACCATCAAAAGGAAGAGGTCTGTTGACGTTGTACGAAAGTGTCCGGTCATCTACTTGATCAGTTAAAAGTCTGTGACATTCTTCCATCTGGTATTGAAGATGATGCACATCAGTGTGAAACACTTTGACAATTTCATAAGCTGGACCTTCCAGATCCTGAGGGGTGAGATTTGAGATGCCTTTCTTCTTACAGAACCAAGTAATAAAGGACCCCATATCAGTAGTTTTCGCCAGTAGTGAGTTCTCAGGAGGAGATTCGTGTTGAGATGAAATAGCAGCTGCCCAATTTTTTTCAGGAACACTTGTGTCTGATGGTGGAACAAACCAATCTGGTTTAGGAGTTGGTGCTCGTTCTTCCGCAGGTACGGGTTTCCACCAAGTTTCCATGTCTTCTCTGGTGGGGGGATTTCTTGTACAGCCTGAGTCATCCTGTGTGTCTATTCTTAAGAATTCCCACCACCATGATTGATTAGGATTAACTTTTGGAATATGGACATTTGCTGTGTCTTCTTCCTCATCAGTGTAAGAATTTAAATCATCTGCAACCGATTCCTCATGCATGACGAATTCCTCTGGAACTGGTGGAAATGAAGGCTTGAATCGAGTATCAACAGTTGTCCAAGAAGGAAATCCAGTAGCTGATACACTCTTAGATGTGCTAGGACCAGACGATGGTTGAGTTTGATCTTTTCCAACATATGATGCTGAGGGGGGATGATGAGGTTGAGCTTGGGTAGAACCTGAAGCTACCGAAAACCCTGCTGCTCCGAAATCACCATCTGGTGGAGGAGGTGGAGGAGAATGTAGTGGAGATCCAGGTGGTGTACAGGGTTTGTCATGTCTCTTTTTCTTCCTCTTCTGTCGTTCATTAAGTTCAGTTATGAAGAAATCACGATCATCCCGGTCCATTGATTTTTCCAAGGCTTCGTATAGCTTCAGATGATCTTCATGTCCTTTATGCTGACCAATTAAAAACATTCTATTGTGAAGAATAACCTTCATATCGACAGTGAGAAGATCTCTGAATCGAGCTTGCATCGGTGCTTCCATTTCCCATTTGACCGCCTCTTTTACATATGTATCAACAGCAACCAAAGCCTTTTGTTCAATATCAATCTTTTCCAGCTTCAACAATCTACGTTCATAATTGTTCATCTTTTGTGACATATCAGCAGACTGTTTTAAGGCTGCTGCTAGTTGTGATGCTAAGTTTGCTGGTGCCTCTGTGGAGACGTTTGCGGCTGTGGTTGCTTCAGGCGAGGAAATTACGATGACAGGTGCTAGTGTGGAGACTGGAACTGTCATAGGTCTAATTCCTGACATGTCTTGTTCAATCGGCACTGACACCATTGACTCAACTTCTTTTTCGTCATGAGTTTTTCTGGTCTCAGTAACGTTGCCATTAGCTTTATCCATGAGAAATTGGTCACCATAATTGAAGTCGGGTTCAAGGTTTTTGAGTGAAGACAGGGTGCCTGTAGACTCCGTTGGTACATTTAAGTGAGTCTGCTCATCATCTTTCATTTTCAAATTCTCATGCACATCTGGATATGCCGTAGCCACAAACTCATCATGCTGACATTCCTGTGGAGGGTCGATTGTGGTTATTGTTTCCGTGAATTGGGTTTCCCTGACAGTGCTTTCAGGTTCAGCTACATCATTAACATGAACTTATGGGATCTCCTCTTGGGATTGTGGATCCCTTATATGAGAATGTGGGACCTCCATCTCAGCATTTTTATCCTGGGTTAAATTCTCATCGGTTTCTGTGTCACTAGAGTCTAGGTTAACTTCTAAACTCGGGGATTCCTCTTGAGCACCCTCAGATAATTCAAGTGTTTTGGATGTTTCTGACCCACGTTTTCTAAGTATGAACTTTGTTGTCGTCTTGGGTGCAGGAGATGAAATAGTTAGAAGAGTTTGTGCAGCTTGTTCTGCTGTAGCGATCCCTTTTCCCTTGCCTTCTACGATAGGCAATGGTTCACGACTTTCTGAATCTTGTTCTCTAATGACCACACCTTTCGCAGAATGCTCCGTTGACTCAGCATGCTCTTTAGCACTAAGCTCCAAGGCTTGTTGGAGATCAACATCTTCTACATCTCTCAGAGTTAGCTCAGGTACAATGACATCTTCATTACCAACTTGACCTTTTGACTCATGTTTCTTGGATCCACGTTTCTTGATTGCGGCCTTCCTTTTGATTTTCTTAGCTTTCTTAGGAACCTCAACTTCAGTGGGTGCATCCTTCCTCTTCTTTGTTTTAGGTTTTCTTTGCTTGATTGTTTTCTGAGCTTCTGATGCAGTGGATCCAGTGTCACCATCCAGACTTTCTAAAAGAACCTTTTGATATGTCTCTACTTTATTCAGATACTCCTGATAGTATGAAGCTTGACGAATATTATCTGATAAAAGAGACTCAGGTATATTCATTCCAAAGGTTTCTTGTTTGGTTCCTTTGGCAGTCCACTTGAGATTTCCCAGAACGTGTTCATTGGAGGCAGATAGAGAGGAGAGTCAGATCTTGTATGAAATTTGTGAAGAGAGTAAAGATGGTGAATAATCATTTTAGTGAATCGGATGCTTGGAATTATCAACTTTCTGACTGGCTTCTTGCTGGTCTGAGTTAATTCCAATTTCACTTTGTCTTCCAGGAAGGTGTGAATGGAGTGGGTAAACTCTTCCCAAATCCTCTCAGCGTAATCAATGTTCGCACGTTTTACAACCCCCCACAGTATTTGAAGCACAGGAGCCCTAATCCTTTCGAAACCTGAAGTCTTCCCAGTAAGACATAAGTTGATGATAGTGGTAGTTGCTCTCCATGGTTGATACATATCATTGGTGACTCTGATGACAGCCTGTTGACAATTGTAGGATAGCCCAGGTTATTTACGAAGTTGATAAGAGCCTCGGATGAAGGTGGTTGAGTAAAGGGTTTATCCTGGATGACAGGTGAGATTTGAAGAGCCTTTCTGAGGGTGTCTTTGGTTAGCTCATACCATTGTTCATCTAATTGACAACGGTAGCTCCCAGTATCATTGTTGAGATTAATTGTATTCCAGAACTGCTAAATGTATATAGATGGTATGGTTGCACAGGCTGTGAATGCTCTGAAGAATGTGGTTTCCTTCAGTATATCAAATGCTATCTTGTAAATGGGATAAGGTTGAGGCTTTCCCATATCTACATAACAGTTGCTCTTTCCAATAGGTACCCAGGTGTCAAATGGGAGAATTTGTTCGTCGGTACGAACTGGAGTTGGGACCACCTGGGCTTGTTCAGAGGAAACATTGATCTCAGTGTTTGCCATTAAATCTGCACATACATATTCACAAAAGAACCAACATACATATGCTGAGTTAGACAGGAGCCAATGCTCGAGGTTAGTACACATTATATGTTATCATAGATGGCTACTGATTGAGAAGGGGCTCGACATCTATAAACATGAAGCACATAGCAAAGATGAGCATACATAAGATATGAGCATGGATATGAGTATCATAATGAACTCAATCAATCAAGTCGCAGTTAATTGACCATATCACACATTGCAACATACATGAAACACATCATATGGCATTAGATTCAAAACGCAAGTATGCACTAACACAAGACGCAAATGTATACACATCGCAACAATGAGCAGACAGACAAAAACGCAACAATGATCAGATAGACAAAACGCTACAATGAGCAGATAGACAAAACGCTACAATGATCAGATAGACAAAACGCTACAATGAGCAGATAGACAAAACGCTACAATGATCAGATAGACAAAATGCAACCTCGATCATTTAGAGAGTACATGTCAAAGTAGTGCAACCACTTCATCCAACTTATAATCCACTTTCAAAACACAATACCCAGGCAAGATCAAAACAGTCAATCATTAGCTATACTAATAACAATCAAAACGCTACCCTATCAGATCACTCCATGTACTTATACTTTGCACATCACAAGTTGTCCTAACCACAACAGTACACACAGAAGGAACAAACGATAACACTCAAGCATGGGAAGTGAAAAATGCAACTTAGAAGAGCATAACCAAGGACACAGAGACAAAACGCTACTTGGAACAGACAAAAAGCTATTATGAACAGACAAAACCACTAATGTCTCGAAAAGTCACACAATCACTCATCACACGAAGTAACTACTCAATGTATGAGACAACCGCTTACAGCAGGCAAACCTAGGCATCTAAATCCAGACATACTCTTAACCAGGCGCGTTTTCGAGGGACAAAAGTATCAATAATTACAATCGCTAGCAACCTAACAGATCTAATTCCCAAAAGAGCCAGTGAAAATCAATCGCTCAACACCAGTAACTCACAAGTTTACCACCAAACGATCAAGACCTAGACTCGTTAATGACTTTGACTTTTTAAGTCAAACTTCATTCGATAAAATCAACAATCACAGTCATAGAATGAAAAATGAAGCCATGAACGCACGCATCAAGCATCATAACACATTTTGATACGAAACCCACCAATCAAATAAAAAACAAAACATCACACTTACCTAGAACCGATTGAGGGATCGTACGAACAACCTAGATAGTGAAATGATATAGGTTAGAATCTAGTTATGAAGCAAGAATAACTTTCTAATCATAGTGCCGCTTGTTAATTACCTAGGATGAGGCTCGATGGTTTGATTAAGGGACAATCCACAGTTAGCACTTAGAGAGAGAGAGAGTGGTGGTGACGTTTTGTTTGAGGAGAGAGAGAGGGATTAGGACAAAACGCATGTTTTTCAAGATTTTATATTCGCACCTAACTCTCCACTTTCAATGAATAACACATTTGGTCCCTGTCCTTATTAGCTATAGAATTTCTTTCAAACTATGTCAATTTGAGTCCCTGACTTTCCTAACAAGAGAAGTTCTAACATGTTGGGAATCAATACTACTCATAGAATTCCAAAATTTTCAGATAAGACACAATGAATCCCTAAAATCCTAATGAAAGCCCTGACAGATGCCATAAATTGCTATTGCTCTCCCCCTCAATCAATGACTTTATTTCTGTATAGAAATAAAGACGTTGATTTTGAAGCAATTTATCACTTGGTGAGTCCAACTGTGAGTGTTTTTAAAGCAACATCGTAGCACCAAGGGTACAGAGAAGATTTCTCCTCTTTCAGATGAAATGATGGACTGAAGCGTACACCAGTTTGAATGAGCATGGATACGAAGTAATCCAAGTTCAGGTGAACTTCACCTCGAAGGATAGCTGTCTTTTAGGCGACAAGCTGTCCTCAAATGGAGACGTGGGTTGCTATCTAAAGTAATAGCAAGCCTTAGAGACATGATTTACTTATTAGGATCAACTTCTGTTCGAGCTTCATTTAAAACCCCGTGTCATTGTTGAATGACATTTCTAGGGTCGTAAATGTTATCGATATCCAGAAGACACGCCTCACCCTACTCTAAACACATTAACTATAAATAGATAAAACATGTGCTTATAAATGAACAAAGAAAAAAATATATACAAAGGATACATGACATTCTTTCCATAATATTAAATACGAGTTTTGAACTGATCTGTTCAAAAATCATTGTGTCCATACATCACAGATGGGTTTTCTGAACCTCCACTATGGGAGATATCATCCCCTTTGGTCGCCACACTTTGAGTTTCTTCGTGAGGTATTCTGTGAAGGTACCTGCACTCATAAATAGTTTCCTTGCACTAACATAAGGATTTTGTTCGCATATGTATTGGTTAGTGACAATGGTGTCCTGCCTCTGTAGTTTCTTGGAGTCATTCTTGGAAGCATTTTCTGTGTCAGTAGGTATCTACTTAAGACCAATTTTCTTAAAGATTCTACCAGTAGGCAACCATCTTAGGCACCCTCTAGAAGGATTATGTTTCTTAAGCACCTTAGTGTTCTTACAAGAGGGATTTTCTTGTCTTTCAGCACTAGATCCACTAGGCTTCTTAGAGTGCTTCAACAGTTCTATAGGCCTATTGTGGTTCTTGATGGTAGTGGAGTGCACTATGACATGATCATTTACTTCCTTTGCTTTTGTTTTGTGAGACTTATCCTGAAAGTGACACTTAGCTAACTGTCCCTCATGTCTATGTTGTGAAGTGACTGGTTTTGGAAAACTCTGAGTCTCATCAACTTGGGGAGCACACCTTGGATAAGAGGCAGGTGTTCCCAAGACTGATGGTCTGTCAAACTTAGTGTTCACACTGTTTTTGGCCGATTTCTTTAAGTCATTCTTAAGGGCAGCTATAGTGAAACTTTTCCTTTGAATTTGTGCTTGGAGGTAAACATTCTCAGCTATCAAGGAATTTGTTGGGTCTATTCCCTTGGATTTGGTAGCCTTGATGGAATCATACAGTTGTTTACATTGCAATTTTAATGTTTCATTTTCAGCCTGTAACTCAACTGCTTTAGTATCATGTGTGGTTTTAACATCTTTGAACATATCATGCAATTCAATCAGTCTGGTTTTTAAGTTGTTAATTGTCAAGTTCTTGGCCACTAGCTGATCTTTCAAATCGTTTACCATAAAAAATTCACGAAATTCAGGTAATTCTTGATTTTTTGTTGGAAGGTTAGTTTGAAAACTTTCTTTTATTTGTTGCATTGAAATTTCGAGATCAATACAATGTTTTTCCAGTTGTAAAAATCTTATTAAAAGTTCATCGTAAACCTTCTTTTCAATCATATCATGTGATTTGAAAGACTCAACCATAAACAAAGAGTTTGACACAGGCTCATGTACAGCATCCTGACCACTGTCTCCCTTTCTTTTACGGATATGTGTTGAATCAGGAATGATATTGCTATCAGGCTTTTCCAACACATATGTGTCATTAGTAGGTTCACATTGATCGGTGTGTTGAAGTTCATTAGTGAGGTCTAAGTGAAAATCAGATTGATGTACCACAGCAGACGGTGCTTGTTGATGATCAGTTTCACTAACTCCTGTGTTGACACCATCATCGGACATGACTGATCATGTATCATTCTCAACATGGTAAGCTTTTTCCTCAATGAACCTATTAACATCCCTTATCAGTAGTAGCAGTGTTGTTCTGTACAATGCAATCTCTATCCCAGTGTATTTAGCGAAACACTCTTTTGTCATTTGACTATCATATTCATAATCCATGGTGTATTGTGAGTCAATGAACACTTGGAGTTGATTGTTGATCACATTAAGAGCGGCTATGGATTTCACTTCAGAAAATTCTTCCTTTTCCAGTTGCTGTTCTAGTTGATCCAGATATAGTGCCATTTTGACTGTGAAATCATGAACTTCCTGACCAAAGAGTGTCGCGAAAGCCCGTTTGTACCCCATCACGTATTCAGATTTTTTAAACAGAGCCATGATATGTGACTGAAGTGAACGGAAGCATGCAACTTGACTTTCCTTTTCATTGGCTAACTGCATAGCCTGAAGACATTCTTCCATGTGTGACTGCGAGCATGACTCATTTGTTCCAGCCGAATCAGAATCACTTGCTTCTGTTTGAGGTGTGTAATTAGAATTCCCATGATCCTCATTAGCATCGTACAGTTTAAGTACCTCCGATATGAAGGAGTCTGAATTAGTGGTCATTGTTGGGATCTGATTCATTTGCAACATTTTACCCGATTCTAAAAAAATCATAACCCCAGAAGATACAAACCGCAACAGACAAATCGCTAGTCTGATGATACAAGTCGCAACACACAAATCTCAACTCTGAGGACACAAACCACTATAGACAAGTCGCTACTCTGACGGACACAAGTCGCAGCCCACAAAACGCCAGTCACTAGAAGACAGAGCTGTCACTATCTTGGTCAAAACGCTACCCACAAAACGCCAAACAAGTCGCTTTCGTAGCGATTTGTCGTTTTTGCCAAATCCGGTAAAGGGCCAAAACGCAACTTCGAGGAACCACAAAACGCTACTTACACTTACCACCAATACACAAAACGCTACAAAGAAACAATCACAGAAGAACAAAACGCTACGAAGAACACTTTTGTCCTAGCCTTCGAATCTTCCAAAAACTACCACACAAAGCCTCAAACAAAGATTCCAAACACCAAACACTACTCCTATGTTATCCCTAAGCTAGAAAGTACAAGATCTAACACCTTCTATCAAATAACAGAGCGTAAAATGGATATTTTGAGAAACTTTGTGTTCGAACCAAAATGCCCCAAAACTACACCAATCCGTGAATATACCCTTATGTGAACCTAACCATGGCTCTTGATACCAATTGTAGTATATTCACTAACAAAGAAACACACGATTAGGGCAAGAATATGGATCGAATAGAGTATAAGTTAGAGAGAGAAGTAGAAGGTTGGGAGCCTTTGTAGAGAGATAAAGTGAGTTGTATGATTAAAAGAATGAAAGGTCCAACCCTCTCATTTGGTGGAGAGGGATATTTATACTACTACATAGTGTGCCCTTATTGGGCTGTGGAGCGAGCTGACAGTGGGTAAAGACCCGACCCACTCCACAATATTAATAATAACTAAACTACTACTAATATTACTAATTATCCTACGAGCTATGATGTGCTAATAAGTACTTGGGGTGACCGAGTCTTCAACTGAATATTTATATTCCTAACACCGTGGGCGCACATCCCTTACAGCCACTTCCCTGTTTCCACTGTTTCTTTTTCTTGTTTGTCTATTGTTATTTATAGAAGCTGATTCAGGCCGAACCTGTGTCTGTATTCCTGTTGTTAACAAAAAAAACAATGTGAATCTAACATTGTCTTAAAATATCAGACAATAAATGACAACATCATTTTAAGGTATGATTGTCTCTAAAGGCAATTGACAGACTTACATTGAGGTATATGACACAATAACTATTGTGGAATAGGAAAGACAGGTTGATCAAGGGTATTTGAGAAAGTACCCTTAGCATTATGTTGTAGCATTATACAATAAGCAGTTTGATCTCTAACTGGATGAATTTGTTTAACGTGGTCAACAAATATTCTAACGCCTCCTGCCAATAACAGAAAAAGATAAGGATGGTAATTGTTCTTTGTATGAAATACATCCATTCAAGGATATGTTTTACCCTATTACTTTAGCTTGAGGCATACAGTTGGTGTCTAGGCGTTCAGCGGTAAAAAAAAATTTCTTATGGTACACCCGACTGGCTTACACCAACCATTTGACACATAGCAAGCTGGTGGTCTTTAGTGTTCAAATTCTCTACATTGAAATTGTTACCAAAAAAATAATAACAACAATTAGTATCATCATGTCATAAAAAGGAGCAATCATAAGCATATAGAACATGAATAATGAACGAACCATTGGACGGACCAAAGGCTGATGAAAGTTGATTAGCATCACCAGTAATGGCATCTTCAATGTCATTGTTCACAGAAGAATGTATAGTGGCAGGGTTTATTACTTTTGGATTTTTAGACACTCGAGTGTCGATATTTGTAACATCAATTTTAAAGTTTTGTTTCATAATTAGAATAAGCAACAGCAAGACGAATGAGCCAAACGAAGAAGGTTAACTAAAGAACAATGACTAACAGTTTGTAATTAGTTATTATGAGCAATAAATGCATTTTCAAAGCATAGTATACAAAGAGAAGGAACAAAAGAAGGGGAAAAAAAAGAAAAAAATCAAAAGCTGGCGAAAAAAAATAAAGAACATCTAAAGAAAGCATACAAACTTTCTAGTCTATCAACCCCACAACAAAGAAAATTAGCATACAAACTTTGTAGCCTAACAACCACACAACTAAGCAAAGCATACCATAGCCTAAATAAACCACTAACATCAGGCAAACAACTAAATATAGTGCAACAAAGTTTCTAATCTATTAATCCTAAAACAATAACTCTAACAAAACCCTAAAACAATTAAATGCAACAGCTGGAATTAAATGAGGCATAATAACAACAACAAATCATTAAATATCACATGACCAAATGATTTTAAGAGTGCACCGGTAATCAATAATCTCACCTACCTTTTTGATCAAAACAAACTGTATTCCAGATAAGTTTAGATCCCAAATTGTGGCTATAACTACTGAGATACTGTGCAAAAAACAAATGGCGTAATAACAGCTGCAAAACAAATAAAATATTTGGTTTACTATTCCATCTCCTATTCATCCCCTCACAGACAACTGTAGCTGGGATCGGACGGGTCGGACGGAATTTTATCGGCATCGGGTTATGGTGGCGGGAGACAATGGTTCGGAGCTAAAAGATCAAAGAGTATTGTGAGTGAGGATGAACAGGCCAGATGCCCAACTTATAACCCGGGTCACGCTTGGGCCGGGTCGCAATAGCAAATGGGCTAAAGCAATCCCGGTAAATGTTATATTTGTATAATGAAAATTAATAAACTAATCTTATCCGCCGTTTTCCTCTTAGAGCTGCTTGAGCTACTTCCCACTAAATTGCCACTCAATTTTTTTTTCTAATTGCATACTTAACACCTGTAAACCACTAT
Organism: Artemisia tridentata subsp. tridentata; assembly: GCA_021014915.2. Taxonomy (NCBI): domain Eukaryota; kingdom Viridiplantae; phylum Streptophyta; class Magnoliopsida; order Asterales; family Asteraceae; genus Artemisia; species Artemisia tridentata. The sequence continues at coordinate 235,242,831 of CP139502.1, read as the reverse complement.
AAAAAATCATACTCTCTTTGAGGTCATCTAGTACAAAGTCCAGAATCCTCAATTCATTCATCTAAAAAAATTGGTCTCAACGTTTCGACTTGCAGGTATGTGTTTAAAAAAAATCCGTCCAAATTTTTGTGGTGTATAAGAGCTTTGTTAATGTTTGTTAAAAGAGACATACCAAGTGTTTTATGAGTACTAAATATGTAATGTGCTTTAGGTATTTGATGTTAGTGATTTAAAACATCAAACACTTAAAGCAAATCACATATTTTACAAAATATGTGATTTGCTTTAAGTGTTTGATGTTTTAAGTATAAGATTTTTTAGGCTTTTCGTGCATTGTTGGTGTTCTGTAGTGTTCATGCAGTTTTAGGATGAGGGATGCATATGTAATAATTTTTGAGTTTTGATTGAAATGTTATTATTCTTAGTTTTTTATTTTGTTGCTAATATCAATACTTTCTTATAAAAAAAAATTACAAATTACGCTAAGTGTTAACAGAAAACATACTTAAGTCAGTACCCAAGGATCCTGAAAACAGGATTTGAATACAAATTACGATAAGTGTTAACAGAAAACATAATTAAGTCACTGAGTGAACAGTCATTCAGTGAGTTACCTTCAAGATACTCAGGACGAGTCTAAGAAGAAAGACTCACCACTCAGTGAGGCGGAACTCCCTGATTGTTACTTGAGACAAAGAAGAAGGTAACAGGTTCAGTGAGTATTGGACAAGAACTCACTGAACCCCTCCTCAACAACAATAAGTGATTGAAGACTGAAGACTGAAGAACCTGAAGCCTGAAAGAAAGGATGGATTGAGCAGGAAGAGCTTGAAGATATAAGGAGAAGTCTTATCGGGCCAGAAACAAGCCTTCCCTAAAATGGCTAAAAGTCAAGAAGTGTCAGAACTGACACTCGAAGACTTTTTGGCCCATTCCTGACGATATAATGGAATCAGTCATCAACTGTTCAACAGCCAAGCAAACTTGGGATGACTTGATTAATAGCTTTGAAGGTCCCTCTGATACCAAGGAAAACAGGATCATGGAACTGAAAGTTGAGTACAATACTTTCAGGGCAAAGGACTCTAAAAATCTCTCTCAGACATATACCAGATACAAGATCCTGATAAACGAATTATCAAATGATGGTGTAGTTTTGTCTAAGCTTGAGACAAATGTTGGCTTTGTCAACAGTCTCCCTGAGAAGTGGCTAAACTTCTCACAGGGCCTCAAGAATGCTAATCAAATTCAGACCCTTGAACTCCCTGAGATCTATGGGAAGTTTGTCTATGAAGAAAACTTAATCTCTAGGAGATACCCAGACTCAAAAGCTCTTGAGACCAAAAAGGCCCTGACCTCCTCACGCATATCAACTGCCTTTTATTCTAATGGTGTTGTACAGGATTTTCAAGAGGATTTTGAAGATGAGATTGATGAAAGAACTGGTGATGAGTACCTAAGTGACTTAAACTTGGAAATCCAAGAAAGAGCACTCCTTGCCAATTCAAAACATTTTATCAAAAGAAATCAGTCAAACTTTTCAAAAGCCAAAGCAAATGAAACCACTGAGTGTTTCAAATGTGGTAAAAAGGGACACTTTGCTAGAGACTGTTATTCAAAAACCATCTCAGAAACCTCTTATAAATTTTCTGAAAACAATTCCTTAGGAACTAGCAAGTTTCAACCTAGAATGCTTCAGTCGACCCAACATTTTCAAAACAATAATGTTCAAAAGGGTCAAAGGGACTTTGAGGCTAAATATAGGAAAGCTAAGGCTAAAATTGCTCTTCTTGAAACTAATCCCTCAATGTCTCAGGCTGATCACACTTCCAAACCTGTTCAGACAAAGAACAAGGTTCTTGTAGCAGAAGCTTATGACAGGGATGAAGAAGAGGTATCCTCAGAAGATGAGGAAATTAGAGTAAGTACACTGATGGCACTTTCTGAAGGTGATCAGGTGGCTGTTAGAAAAAGCCATGCAAGGAATGGAGAATGGGTGAACATAACCAAGAAGAAGGTAAATATTTTACTTTTAATGGATGATGATTCTAACTGGCAGTCCTATATGACTTATATTTGTGTAGATCTTAAGTTTCTTGAAGAACAAAGGCTTAATTTGCTTTCAAAATATAACAATCTTGTGTTAGAACTGAATAAGTGTAGAGATGAATTGCTTGTATTAAAACAAGCCTAGTCAGAAACTATTACACTACAAATTCAAAAAACTGAGATTTTGAAACAAAATCAAGCCCTTCAAAATGAACTTAACAAAGAAAAGGCTGTCATTGAAGGCTGGACTAAAATGTACCCCAAAGTTTATGAAACTGTGAGTCTAATTCCTAATAATATCAAGAAAATTATAGGAATAGACCAACTCACTGAAACCCCTAGTGATAGTCACAGAGAAAAGACTTTTATTCCAGCTGGCATATCTTTTGAGCAAGAAATGCAGCCCAAGTCAAATGACTGGATTGTGAGGGACAACCCAGTCAGTAAGTTACCAAACTCTAAGACTGGAAAAAATTTTCTTCCAGAAAGTCAGGCTCTGAAAAATATGCTTGGATTCACTGACCAACCCAGTAGTACTGAGTTAGTCAATGAGTCTGAATCAGAATCATTCAGACCACTGCCACCTCTGAATATCCTTCAGGGTGCTGCACCAAGCTCAGACCTCCCACCATTGGTCTACTCTCAGTATTCTCTGAAGGAGAAGCCAGAATGGGAAAAACCATCCTGAAAATGCAAACCCCTGAAGTCCCAGTACATTCTGATGACTCGTCAACTTCAGTCCCTTCTGAAGTAACAACAGAAAGCCCTGACTAAAAAATTGATCAGTTGGCCGAGCTTTTCAGGAAGCTGAGTGAGAAGATTGAATCTTCTGAGAAACCTTCTCAATCCAAGATGAAGGAAACCAAGTCAGCTTCCTCAAGCACCAAACCAAAACCCTCTAAACCCCTGAAAAGGTGTGAGCTGTGTCACTATACCAATCATTTCACTAATGATTGTTATAGAATCCTTTACTGCATGATATGCAAAAGGGAAGATCACAGGACCTCTGATCAACAATCATACACAACCAAATCAAAGATGGCAAACTTTAAAGCACAGGCTTTAAAATGCCCTTCTGATTCTAAACAGAAACAGAAACAAAAGGCCAAGCCTTTTGCACCTTGCCCTCACTGTGGCTTCAATGACCACCATCCTAAGGATTGTCTAATGGACAACTGTTGTGAAATGTGTGGAGATTCCACTCACAACACCTCAGGACATGAAAAGGTCATTCAGACTAGAAGAGGTATGACCAAGTCATCCTCTCAGTCTACTGAGTCTACCTCTGCAATCAAATGCAAAACCTGTGGTAGTTCAGTCCACTCAACCACTGACCATGAATCAATTGATACTTTTAAGAAGACTACTAAAGTCAAGCCCTCCAAGATGAGGGGTCCTAGAATGAACTAACTCAGTTTACCATTTGTGTAGAGGCATGCCAGGGAGCCTGTTTGGCATCTAGATAGTGGATGTTCAAGGAGCATGACTGGTGTGAAAGAATATCTGCACAAATATGTAGAAGAACCAGGACCCAAGGTGATATTTGTTGATAATTCATCATGTCTCACTGAAGGTTATGGTTTAGTAAACTGTAGTGGTATAGTCTTTACTAGGATAGCTTATGTCAATGGTCTTAAGTACAATTTGATCAGTGTCAGTCAACTATGTGATGCAAAGTACATAGTTCAGTTTGATAATGAGCAAGGAACCATCTTCAATGCAAATAAGGAGGTTATCCTTATTGCTCCAAGAAGGCAAGATGTTTATGTGTTAGACATGACCAGTCTAACTCTGAATGGAACTTGTCTCTTTGCTCAGGCCACCGAAACCCTCAACTGGCTTTGGCATAAGAGACTCTCCCACCTGAACTTCAAAAACATAAACAATCTTGTAAAACAAAACAAGGTCCTTGGCTTACCATCACTTGTGTTTTCAAAGGATAAACCTTGATCTGCCTGTGAAAAAGGTAAACATCATAAAGCATCCTTTAAATCCAAAACAAACTTTTCCTTCAGGAACTGCCTTCATCTTCTCCATATGGATCTCTTTGGGCCCATCAGTCCAAGATCCATTAACCATGAGAAGTATACTCTGGTCATTGTGGATGAATACTCAAGATACACTTGGGTTTACTTCCTGATAAAAAAGAGTCAGGCAACTGAAACAATCATGTCCTTTGTCAGGAACATTGAAAATCAAAATGACATTAAAGTCAAACAGATTAGGACTGACAATGGAACAGAGTTCAAAAACTATGAACTTGAATGTTTCTGTGATGAGAAAGGAATTTCCCAAAATTTTTCCTCTCCTTACACACCTGATCAAAATGGTGTTGCTGAAAGGAAGAATAGAACACTCATTGAAGCTGCCAGGACAATGCTAAATGGATTAGTCATTTCTAAACACTTTTGGACTGAAGCAGTCAAAACTGCCTTTTATACACAAAATAGATCCATCATTGTCAAGAGACATAGCAAAACCCCTTATGAGTTATTCAAGGGAAGGATCCCTGACATCAGCTACTTTCATGTCTTTGGGTGTCCTGTGTTTATTCATAACCACAAGGATCACTTAGGGAAATTTGATGCCAAAGCTGATGATGGATACTTCCTAGGATACTCACTTGTCTCAAAGGCCTTCAGGGTGTTCAACACTAGGAGACAGCAAACTGAGGAAACATTCCATGTTACCTTTGATGAGAGCACTGATGCAATAAGTGTCTCTAACACCTCAGTGGAAGAAGTAGGAATTGATGATTCATCAAGATACCCTCTTGATGAACATCATCCTGACAATGATCCTTCCACTCAGTACCAAGCAAATGTTGACATCTCCTACTACGTCATCCCTCGCAACCTTCCTTACCCAACCATCACTGAGTTTGTTGAAGCACAAAGAAGTACTGATGCAATCAATCAGACTGAACCTAGTGCTCAGGAACCAAGCAATCACAATGATTAGTCAACCGAGTTAGACACTCAAGATGCTGAAAATCATTATGTGTCTGCACCAGACCCCACCAATCAGGCCTCCTCAAGTTCTATTCAGTTTCCAAGACCTCAGGTCAGTTGGACTCGGTCTCAGGATATAGAACTTGTCAGTATAATTAGAGAGCCTACTGAAGGCATGCTCACTAGAAGCATGGCTGCACAATTAAGAGTAGCCTCTACCAATGAATGCCTTTTTCTGGACTTCATCTCCACAATTGAACCAAAAAGTGTCAAAGAAGCACTTACACATCCAAGTTGGGTTCAGGCCATGCATGATGAACTGGAACAATTTGACAGAAACAAGGTAATAACCTTGGTCAAATGTCCTAAAAATGTTTCAGTCATTGGCATGAAATGGTTGTTCAAAAATAAATCTGATGAAAATGGCATAGTAATTAAAAACAAGGCCAGACTTGTAGCCAAAGGCTATAATCAACAACAAGGCATTGACTATGAAGAAACATTTGCACCAGTGGCAAGGATGGAAGCCATCAGAATCTTCCTTGCGTTTGCAACCTACATGAACTTCAAAGTGTACCAAATTAATGTAAAAAGTGCATTCTTAAATGACTCACTGAAAGAAGAAGTTTATGTTCAACAACCCCCTGGATTTGAAAGTAATGAGTTTCCTGACTATGTCTGCAAGCTGAACAAAGCCCTTTATGGACTGAAACAAGCACCCAGGGCATGGTATAAAACTCTCTCAGCCTTCCTGATACAAAACAAATTTGTCAGAGGCAAGATAGACAACACATTGTTTATCTACAGGACAAATAATGATGTCATACTTGTACAAGTATATGTTGATGACATCATCTTTGGCTCAACAAGTTATAAACTTTTCAAAAAGTTTGAAAACTGATGGCAAAGAAATTTGAAATGAGCATGATGGGAGAACTGACTTACTTCCTTGGACTGCAAATCAAGCAGACTGATAAAGGAACCTCTATCAGTCAAGAGAAGTATATCAGAAGCCTACTGAAGAAGTATGAGCTCAGTGACTGTGCCTCAGTCAAAACTCCCATGGTTCCACCAAATAACCTTGGTCCTGACCTTACTGGAAAACCAGTGAATCAAACTCTTTTAAGAGGAATGATTGGGTCACTGATGTATCTACTTGCATCAAGGCCTGGCATCTAATTCTCAGTCTGTTTGTGTGCCAGATATCAATCTGACCCAAGAGAATCTCATCTCATAGCTGTGAAAAGGATACTCAGGTACCTGAAAGGTACTCTAAACCTTGGATTATACTATCCAAAATGTTCAGGCTTTGATCTCAAAGGATACTCAGACTCTGACTATGCTGGATGCAACATGGACAGAAAAAGCACCTCAGGCTCCTGCCAAATCCTTGGTAGGAAAGTAGACTGTTGGAGTGCTAAGAAGCAACAATCAGTTGCCATGTCCTCAGCTGAAGCTGGATATGTTGCAGCGGCCAGTTGTTGTACAAGTGTAATCTAGATGAAAAGTCAACTCAGTGACTATGGAATACAGTATAAGATGGTTCCCATCTTTTGTGATAACACAAGTGCAATTGGCATTTCAAACAACCCTGTTCTTCATAAGAGAACAAAACACACTGATATTAGATATCACTTCATCAGGGACCATGTCATGAATGGTGACATTGAATTACACTTCATTCCTACTGAATATCAGCTAGCTGATATATTCACCAAACCATTGGATGAACCAACTTTCACAAGACTGAAAGCTGAACTAGGAATGTTGGATATTGAGAATCAGTCCACTAATTGAATCCATCAAACTAAGTGTAAATTCTGAAAATTCTAGGTCCCTGATTCAATGTGTTCCTCAGTGAAAAAGATCACTGAATCACCTTCCCTGAACCCCTCACTGAATGAAAAGTCATTCAGGGCCCTCAAAATGACATTCAATGCTAACTTAAATGCTCTAAGTATCTAGTTAGTAAATGTCCGAGGTTGGTAACTGAATTCTTATTTAATATAAGAATATTTATTCTTTTTGCCAACTGGCATCCACCACTGGGCCCCCACTTACCCACTTGGCATTTAATGCCTCTCCTCTCACATATAAAAATATGTGATTTTGTAATCTCTGCAAATTACACTATTTGCATACGGCATAACTGTTCACCTCGACTATTGCGCAAAACCCGGGAAAGTGGAGTGGTTGCACATTAAATGCGGATCCCAAATGTTTTATACAAAACGGTTTTCAAAAAATGTCTTTTGAGAAAATAAACCGCTTAATGCCCAAAACACCCCTCCTCGTCACTTCCCTATAAATACCCCCACACATATTAAACACACACACGTTTTTTTTGAAAATCTTAAGATAATTCTTGTGTGTGTGTTTATCATCTTTAGTAACCCAGACCTTTGCTGTTCTTGCAAACCCAAGACCTTCAAACAAAAATGGCTACTTCTAAAGCTATCACCTATGCCCCAAATGTGGAATTCCTCATCGAGGGCGTAGACTTGACCAAGAATAATGTCGTAGGAAACTTTGCTTACCCAGAAAAATTTTGGGCTTACAAGAATGTGGTTAAATATCTTCAAAACTGCTTTCTTGCTACGGCGTACACAAAAACCCACTCAATCATATATAATGACTATCTGAGGGAATTCTGGTGTATTGCAGTGGCAACAAGCCCTGAGGACACCAAAGACTCAATAATCACTTTCTCAGTGATGAATGGGAGAAGGACCCTCTCCCTTGATTACCAAACATTCATAAAGGCCACAGGTCTTGATTTCACTGAGAGTTTTGAGCCAAACCCCACTGACCAAGAATTAAAGGCCGAATTGCTTTTACTAGGGCTACATGACCCAAAACAACCTGATGTGGCCTCAGGAACATTATTGGCCAAAGCACCAATAATTCAGACTTGGTTCTCCCCTGTCTGGAGGATCCTGATGACCTTTGTCATTCATGTCCTTGGAGGCAATAAATCCTCCACGGAGCAATTGAATGCATCACAACAATTGATGGTGTTCAGTCTCCTAGAGGGTAGAAAAATAGACATCGGAGTAATAATCTTCCGAGACCTCGTAGCCAAGCTTTTAGGAAAATCTAGGCCAAGATACATGTCTTACCCTAGGTTCATTTCCTGTGTGCTTCAGGAGTTACTAGGCTCTGATTATGTTAGGCCTGACATTGAGTGTTCTAAAACTGACGTCCTTCATAAAGCCAACTATTCAAGAGACTTTACTGAGGTACCCCTGACCGACTACATGCTGGTAGTTATTCAGGGGGAGAACGCTGTGTCCTTTGTTCCTTCTCCTACAAAGCAGGAGAAGAAGAAAAAGAAGGCAGGGTCCAAGAAGGTGGTTAAACCAAAATCACTCGTCCTTGAGTCTTCTGTCTCAGAGCACAAAGAAGAGCAAACAATGGCCAAGACCTCAGAGACACCCATCATTGAGACCCTCTTGACCTTAAAACAAACGCGAACAGAGGGTACTGAGAAATCATCCTCAGTGTCCTCGGGCAAAACCCTTCCTCATGGCTCTACTGACATACAAAAGTCAATGGGGTCAGGAACCTTCACCCTCTCACATCCCGATGAAGGAATTAGTCAATCCCAACCTTTGCCTGAGGGAGTACAGGGTCCTAAATCCTCGGTAGAGCAGCACTAATCTACTGAGAAGGGGACCTACACCCTATCACATCCTACTTACGGTCTTGACAAATCACAATCAGGGGGAAAAAAGGACCCTAAATCCTCAGAAGGGCAGTACAACCCTGATGGGAAGGGGGTCCACCAACAATCATAATCAGTGCCTCATGATAGTACTGGAGAACGCCCGCCAGTCCTTGAAGGCACTCAGGGGGACAAAGACACAGAGGGATTAAAACCACCCGCGGATACGGAACCCACAACTCCTCATGGCGTATCCATTCACACAGGAACTGACTCCAAGGTCCAGGCTGAGAAAACCCACTCAGTGCACTTGGAGGGGTCAGAACCTGGCCAAAACAAAGGTGAGCCCTTTTCTGAGGGGGAGCCAGATTCCCGCAGGGTTCCTACTCTGGCAGATCTAGAAAGACTGTTGGACGATGTGTCTAAGGAGGAAATGGTTGATTTTGGCAATGAAGATGTTTTTAATGCTGAGGAGGAAATGGAGACTGAAACATACAACTCTCCTTCGCACACTGAAGAACAACAATCATCTCCTCCTCCTGAGAATCAACAACCCCTCACCCTAACCAACCCAACAACATCATCATCATCATCATCAGGTCACTCTTCTGCTCCCGCTACTCCTCAGTGGTTGCAGAAATATGACAATGTTCTTTCGCTCACTGAAAGGCAGCTAGTAAAATTTCCCCGCAAAGCCAACCATGCTCTCTTTAGTGTGCTTACTAAAGAACAATGGGAACAGCATACTGAAGCAGCAGCCAACTATGCTGACTTCAGGGCTACTGTTGAAGAGTCTCAGGGAAAAGTGCTACAGGTCACCAAACTCACTGACAAACAACTCGGTGACCTGAGGTAATCTCTAGATCGTATGGGAACTGAACAAGACAAGCAGCTCACCAACATACTGAAAGCTCTTGATCATATTCAGGAAGAAATCGTAGATGATCCCGCCCTGATCACAAAGCTGAAAGATTACATGGATACTCAGACCACCACTTCCACCAACATTACTGAACTTCTAAAGCTTCTTCAGGGGGTGGATCTCAAAACCATAAGGTCTCAGCAAGATTCTCTTCATCAGTCAGTAGCTGATTCCAAGGAGTACCTGAATAAAATATCCTGAGCCTTTAATCAGCTCTCAACAAAACATAATGAGCTGATCACCCACTATACCACCAAGGTCACTGTAATCACCTCCACTCAGAATGCCATGGCCGCAGAAATGTCCACACTGAAGAATGAGACCTCTGAAATGAAGAAAATGGTCTCCAGCATCCTCACAATTCTTCAGGCCTTTCCGGTTACCCCAACTCCTCAGTCAACAAGTGCATACACTGAAGTTCCTGCATCTGTTGAGGGGGAGAAACTTGATGATCCAACTCCTCAACCTTAGTCTTCTACACTTATTGTTGCTGCAAACCCTGAACAACCTGAAGCAGTAGCAACAGAAATCCCTGAGACCTCCACCAGTCAACCCCCTCCTACTGACAAAGGGAAGGGAATCATGGTAACTGAAGATCCTCCTCAAACACAATTGGTTCCAGCATCAACTGAAGTGCGTCCAGACCCTTATGCACCATTTACGGTTGAATTGGATGGAGGAAAGACATTCTTTGGTACTCCAGCGGAAGTGGCAGTAGTCTTGCACGAACAGGACATAAGGATAGCCAAAGAAAAAGCTGAGAAACTCAATAGACCAATAATCTATGAGGTTGCCAAAGAGGTAATTAAGGAGACTGACAAGGACATCAAGGGGGAAGAATTCCTCAAGCTTTAGGCTGACATCATTAAGGAAGCCAATGAGCAGGCAGAGCTCAGAGAAGAAAGGAGGAACAAAACCTATGAGAGGTATATGTGGCATATGACAAAGACCAAGGGAGAAGGCACAATCACTGACATGACCATTCACCTCACCAACCCAATAAGCGTTACGGTTCACAGGGGACCAAGAAAGTCTGAAGTTAATAAACCCTTCAGATTCTCAGAATATGGGTTAAGAGAATGGGACATGATGATGCCCATCCTCAGGAAGAAGCATGGCAAGATCGTTCCAATCCTTCTCAAGACACTGAAAGCCAAATATGAGGAACTTGAAAAAGTGGCTAAGAGTCTTGGAATAGATCATGAGAAAGCGCTTGCTTCTCAGGGACTGTCAATCCCTGAGGCTACTCAGAAGACCGGGAGAAAAAGAAAAGTTGTGGGTCAGGAGCCTGAACAATTCATAGCTGATTTTCACTGCAACAGGACTCCTCCTCAGGGTGTTAAGTTTGTTTCCAACCTGGTCATCTAGGAGCCTGAGTATGGCATATTCTTTGTCGATGAGTTCAACCAACCAGCATTCCAACGAGTCAGTGATATCAAGCTAGTGGAAACGACAACTCTTTTGTGTACAAGCTAATGGCACTTCAAGTGAAGGGTCGTGAAAATGAAGAGTTTGTCAAGCTGTTGGATAGGATGATGAAAGAGCGACCTAACAAAGAGGTGTTAGTGTCGAAGAAAGCTAAACTGGAACTCTTGGGTATCATGGAAAGCTGAGTACGAGAACCCTGAGTATTATTTTAGATATTAGGACTTTGTAATAATATTAATAAAATTGATGGCCCATGTTTTTGTTATTTCAGTGTCCTTAATAGCTTTCTAGTATATTCAGTATGAGTAGAAGTCATTAGCTCACTCATAACTGATCAAAACACTTAGGCATAATTTATATCCAAATAGGGGGAGATTGTTGGGTCCGTCAGTATCCAAGGATCCTGAAAACAGGATTTGAATACGAATTATGCTAGGTGTTAACCGAAAACATACTTAAGTCACTGAGTGAACAGTCACTCATTGAGTTACCTTCAAGATACTCAGGACGAGTCTAAGAAGAAAGACTCACCAATCAGTGAGGCGGAACTCCCTAATTGTTACTTGAGACAAAGAAGAAGGTAATGGGTTCAGTGAGTATTGGACAAGAACTCACTGAACCCTAGTCTCCTCAACAACAATAAGTGATTGAATACTAAAGACTGAAGGCGAAGACTAAAGAAACTGAAGCCTCAAAGAAAGGCGGGATTGAGCGGGAAGAGCTTGAAGAGATAAGGAGAAGTCTTATCGGGCCAGAAACAAGCCTTCCCTAAAACGGCTAAAAGTCAAGAAGTGTCAGAACTAACACTCGAAGACTTTTTGGCCCATTCCTATTGGTTCTTGGAAATGACAAATATTGTTGTAGTTGTTAAACACGCTTTGTATTCTTTTTGTATTTCAATCTTCAATACTCTTTGATGTTTGTATATAAATAGGAATAGATGGAGAAAAGTGGGATTAGTTTTTGTTCATTAAAAGCTTAGACTTTCACAAAACCACTTTTCTCCTACAAAGAGTAACTAAGTCCCCGAGATAGCTCAGTGGGTCGATATTGTTACCACTCAAGCATAGCTTGAGTTTAGATAGGAGACACACCATACCTTGTCTATTCAATCCCAAGTGTTTGTTCCTCAAAACAATTGGGTAATAGATTCTTTGATTGATTTCTAATAAGAATTTAAACGTTGAAAAACTCTGTGTTTTTACATTTACGTTTTACTTATCTGTGTTAATTAATCAATACGTTAATCTCAGTCATAAACACAATCAGATTAACTTTATTGTAACACCCCAACCCGTTAAGGCCAATATATCACATTATGCTGTCATACAAAGCATACATTACGCAAACGGAAATCTTTTAAATAAATAACCAAGTCTCAAACATCACGACTGGTATCAAAAGATAATCCCAAATGCATAGTGGGTTAACCAAACAAAACCAAAATAAAATAATATTCAAAATACTGAAAGAAATGTAAGTCCGAAACAATGGACAACGAAATGATAAATAAATAGGTCTCTAAGTCCTATGCTCTCTCATTCCCAAGCCCGTCGCCCCGCTTATTACCTGCCGCATAAGAAAGAAAACATGCGGCTGAGCTTAAAAAGCCCAGTGAACAGATATATATAACATAACATAACGGTAAATAAGCATAAGCAACGAAGGAATAAGAATAACAAACGAAAAGCATAATCACGAAAGACATACGAATTTTAAAGAGAACTAAGAATCAAGAGTGCATGAGAATTGAATAGAAATGAATCAAGAGAAATAATGAAATAAAGGAAAAGTTTCATATAAGGATGTGCCATAGGAACTCCATACATACATAATCCGTCAAATCATACTAAAGCCATACAAGTATATGAAGAGGGGAGACCTCTAAGTAATAAGGGTTGTAAGAAGGAGTGTAAGGCACACACCACCTGGTCACCATACATACACATACATAAACCTAGGATGCATCCATACGCTCCCAAACAAAATATGGATGCCAGTACTAGACTGGTCACACATATATAAAGTTGGCCAATAGTGCACGAAAAATAAATCATATCATAAGGGGGAACGCCGTAGATCTATCACACCTCTACGGGAGTGTCATGTCTAGGGTGCCATCAAAGACATGGTCATGGTACCTCCACAACTAGTTAAGCTTAGACACGGATCTATCATAGCATACACAATAACAAAATAGCATGGCAAGAGAAAAAAGATAGTAACTCAATAAGCATGGCAAAACATAAGCATAGTATAGCAGAGACATTTAAATAAATGTCAGAATGAATCAAATAGAATGAAAATCATACAATGAAAGTCATGAGTCAAATAAGGGAATCATATCAGGCATAGGATCGATAGAAATATCCCTAATGAAAAGGGAAAGAATATCTGTACCTTATCAAAGCACACAAATCAAAGCAATAGGATGAATGGAACAGATGATCACTCCTTCTTCACCCGATCTACATAATCATAAGTTTATTTATAAGTCTCATAGGTTCATATTCATAAAGGTTTCATTTTAGTTTTCTTTCCATTTTAAGTAACTTTCTATATTTAGTAACTTTCCAAAAATAGTAACTTTCCATATTTAATAACTTTCCAAAAATAGTAACTTTCCATATTTAGTAACTTTCTATTTTTATCAAGTTTTTATTTTTAGCAGGTTTCTCGAATTAGTAAGTTAACCATTTTTAGTAGGTTTCCAAATTAAGAAACATTAGTCATTAATATTCCAGGTTATCATTTAAATAAGTTTAAAGTATTCAAACGTGACAATGTTAATAGTTTAAGGTTCATAATGATATTTACATAAGTTTAAGGTTAATATAGTAGGTTTACAAGTTTTAGGGTTTATTATGCAAACATGACAAGTTTAGGGATTATAGTTCAATTATAGTAAGATTGGGGTATAAAATGTAATTATTATAAAGTTATATGGTTTCACAATTTTAGCCCATTAGTTTAGAAAATGAGAATTTCAACCATTAAGTTCAATATTACACACATAACCTCTTTTATTAGTCTTTTAACTTTTCTCAGCTTTTAACCTTGAACAGACCCCACTTTGTCGAATTTATGAACCATGTTAAAACTCAGAAATAAAATCCAAAAAAATTCCCACAGATACTTCAATGTCTTAAGAACCCCCACAAATTTTCCCAGAATTTATTAACTAGTGTAACTATGGCTTAAAAATTCCAGCAAGTTAACTCGTCCAGATTTCTGATCAGAATTTACATACGAAAAATTTGTATTTCTTTACCCCATCAAAATAATTCAGAAAAATCTACAAAAATACCAGTAATTATAAAACATATGAAATATTAACCCTACCAATTTTTATCCCCTAATTCAACACGGTTCGGAAATTAAAAATAAAAAACACGGACTGATTTTCCAGAAATCCGAATTCAGGATTGACACATGAACTTGTAAAATCAAAAAGTATACCTTCCCGACCTCTAAAAATTACAAGGCTTATATTTTCAGAAATCTATTTTCTTAAACTTAGTTTTAGACGCAAGAAATACTCAAAAACACGTTACCATCATCAAGTTAGTCCCAGTTCAATTCGGCATTAATTTTTGGACAGCAAACTGAGTTCGTAATTAGACCAATATTGTTTTTTATTAACACACCCAAACACATCCATGATCCCTATAATTCATACTACACTAATTTTAACATCAAATTAACATGTCCTAACAATTCCATATCAAATTACCCATTATTTCCATGAAATCTTCTTATTACAAATTCATCATTTCATGTGTTGTTTCATGATTTTATGTAAGGTTTATATAAATCCGATTTCAATAACATTATTAATCATATTAACACACATATCAATTATTATAGATTGAAGGTTTATGATTACCTCTTATTGTGATACGAATAGAATGAAAACACAAGGGTTTCTAGGTCGAACAAATCCAACACTCCTCTTCTTCTTCTTTGTGATGATCGAATGAAAGAAAATCAAAAGAAAAATAATATGGATCGATTAGGTTGTGATAAAAAATTCGAATGGATCAAAGTGACGTGTATATGATTACCTTTGTGTGATACGAATCGAAAAAAATAATGATCAAGATCAAGTTGCTCCTCCTTCTTCTCCTTGTCGAATGGAACAAAGTTTTAGGGTTTTTGTGTGTTTTGTTTTTGCCGTCCAAAAGGGGTAGAGAGAAAGGGATTTTTAGGGTTTGATGGAGATGTGGTAATACACGGTTTTAGGAGGAGAATTAGGAGGGGATTGAGCCGAAATTTAGGTGTATTTTGGGATGATTTGTAACCTTCTATAATTGCCAAAATTCTAGTATATCTTTTATAAATAATTTGTACATAGTTTTTAATTAATTTGGCTTATAGGTGACATATTAAACGTGCCATAATTTATATCATAAAATTCATACATAATTTCGTATAATACTTTAGATTATGTGTTCATATTGTATGGTTTCGAGTCATAACACGTTATATAACTTAAGTTTTAATTTATAGCGTATTTTATAAGTCGTATTTAATTTAGGGTGTTATAATTCTTCCCTCCTAAAAAGAAAATTTCGTCCGCGAAATTGAAATACGAAATCGAAATACAAATACGAAATCGAAATCAAAATGAATACGTACCAAGTCACAAAGAGAAATGTGGATAACTGGATCATATCGATTCTTCGGTCTCCCAAGTAGTCTCGTTCTCAGGATGGTTCTTCTAAAGAATCTTTACGAATGGAATTGTTTTAGTTCTCATGAATCTTTTCCTAACGCTCCAAAACAGCCTCAGGTTCTTCACTATAAGAAAGATCTTCTCGAAATAGATCGAACGGCAAGAGACAACATGAAGCGGATGATAATTATACCCACGAAGAAGAGATGCATGGAATACGTCGTATACGTGAGATAACTGGGAAGGTAACGCCAAGCGATGAGATACCTCGCCACCCTGATCAAAATCATTGAAAAGCCCTAGGCTTTTATAATTCACAACGAATTCGTTCCAAGGAATACGAAACAATAATGTAGCGGATAACGATTTAAATCTCACACAGAGATACATGAAACATTCATGCTTGTAAGCAATACGAAGGTAGTACTAAAGAGTAAAACCTCATCAACTTAGTCCAGATTCTTAACGAAAAGGGAACTAGTGCATCATCATAGAAGAACTCATCAATTTCAAACAGTTACTGATCGAACTAAGGAACGTACCACCGGTCAATGAAGCACGTGACGAATCATCAAATGTATCAAGAGTTTTATAAGAGAAAGATATTATAACTGTACTGATGATCAATCGAGTACAACTCGAAATATCAACTTGTATTGAAACGCATAATGAGATGGGTAGCATATTTTTACTGACGATCAATAGAGTATAAATCGGAGTATCGAAACACATCAGGAAACAAAACAAAATATGTCGAATAATCATACAGATAAAACACATCAAAGAGTTAACATAGTCGTACAGACGATAAACTAAGCACATAACGGAGGATCGGAACGTATCGGAGAGCATAACGGAATAGGTCGGATAATCGTATGGAAAACAACAACTCAAAGGATTAACGCATCGTGAACCAGATCTTCTTCATATGCCCAAAACGTCAAACTCTCCACAACGGGGACGTCGTACGAAACATACAAATTTCATAGTCCACCATTCAAGGTTTCTCTTCCACAAGGATAACTAATCCACCAATCACAGTAATCAACCCCGGACCTTAACCAGCAAATCCCCAACTTAATCCAATCCAAAAGGTGTTCTACATCTTCGTAGGCAAACTCAATCATGCCAATACACATGTCAAACTCTCCGTTCCATACATCTTCAATTTCACCATAGTTGCTTTGTCCGTCCATCCATCTGAAGGTGAGTAGTCGCCATAAAATCTCTAGGCGGTCTTGAAGGTCTTCTGCATTTCTTCTGGAAGCGTGAAACAAAACTCGATTTTTCTGACACGATCACTGTAGGTGCGCCAAGGAGCTTAAATAATCTTCTATTGAAATAAATCTCTGCCGATCTTCTAAGTGAGCCACCAAGTTGAACGATTCACTACAGCCTACATCGTTTTGTCCTTCCCAACGTGCGCGTAAAAACCGTTACAAAGTTGCTGACAGTTTTAACCCCAATTCTACATACGAACATCCAAAATGAGGAAAACCACTCGTACGCTGATGCTAACTCCCAATCTGTTGACATGCTAGACACTTTGCCATCAAAGCATTCACATCCGTTGTCATACCATCCCGTCATAATTTATGCTACAAGTCTCTACATAATAGTACAACTAATATGTATAGAGCGAAAAGAATGGGGTGCTTTGAGCATGACCGTTTCATTCAAATCTTCTACATAGATCATAATTCCACCACCTTGCTCCTGAGCTTCTTCACATCCGTCATAACCAATCTCCAGTCGTGCGTCTGATAGTTCGCCTCCCACGGTTTATCTGCATAGATGCATCACTAGCAATCTTTCCGCATAACCTAAGGACATAGCTGACCTTCTTCTCAAGTAGAAACAAATATCCCTCTTAACTTTCCAAAAGTTATCCAACTTATTCTTCATCCCTACCAAAATTATACTCTTCGAGAAACTTACATCGAGCTCTTCTGACGTAGAAATTTTCAACACCAAAATACAAGGATGATTCCCGTGTTTCTATTTCGTCCCTGAATATACAAAATCGTCATACTATGACAATTGTCCAAGCATTCATGAAATATACGATTCATCAAGCTCACAAGAATAGTCAGAGCAGTAGCCAATACGATTGGCATCACAATGCTCATAGAGATTATAACAGATACAAATCAATGCTAGGAACATCTTGCTCCTTCACATGAAAATGGACATAACCAGATTACAAATCGATCATAGGGAAAACTTTACCCTGAAGTTGATTAGATAAGTCGTCGATAACGGTATCAGTCCTAATCACCATACTACTAAGATTCAAGAATTCCATGAACAACTTCATACCACCATCATTCTTCTTCATAACCAAACTGAAACACAACACAGGGACGCACACAGACGGATAAACCACTTCCTAGAAGTAGGTCCTTCAATACTCTTCATTCAACATATGTCGTTCGTAAGGGATTTCAGAAATAGGAAAAACGTCGCTTAAACATGAATAGAGTTCCGATTCAAATAACACACTGACCTCAGGCACTCCTCAATACATTCCATGACTCCAATAAGTTCAAGGTATATGATGTAACTATTATCACGCTGGCCAGAGATCATAATACTTGCATCATATACACATGCCTTTATTGCAATCACAGTCTACCTCAAGTCGTGACAAAACACATTCTAATAAACGGATCAAAACAATTACATTCGAGAGGAAAACTTGGTAGTCCATCAAGGAATACATCGCGAAATTCAACATCGAAAACTCTCGAGCGAGTTACATCAATCGGAATATCTTCACAAATTCGAGGGATTAATATACGGAATTTCAAAGCAAAGGTGATCATAATAGCATGCCAGGTCAGAAACCTGGGCACGGAGTTTGAGTTTCGTAAGTCGTCAGAGATGACAACATCATAACTGTTGTTAGCATCTCAATGCTCAGTCATCAATTACATGACCAGAATGAAATTGAATCGAACTTTCCCAAAGAAATCAGATTAGCAGAATGAAATTGATCTTCAAACAACCTCAACTGTACAGCATAATCTACACTCGTGATGGATAGTCACAAGATTCTCGTAGAGATAGAATTAGGAATAGCAATTAAATAATGCAGAGGGGAATTAATGTGCTTAGTAAAAGCAAAAGACACCACAGGATATGTCGTTCTTGTATCAAATAAAACCACGCAGCACGATCGCATAAGTAAGGGATACCCGAAACGGTACTTTATGTGTCAGCAGCCTGGTCCCTGGTCAGAGCGAACACTCGACCCTCGGCAGATTGCAGTCAATCATTCTCATTCTTACGGTTGTTACCATTCACCTTCGGACACTCTTTCGTCCGACGTCCAATCACACTACAACTGAAACTGGCATCCAACGCCTTACATCACGGTCACCCAGATGAAACTTCTCACAGTAAACACACGGAGGAGATGGAACCTGGTCCCACAACTTCTTCTGCTCAGACAAACCCGAACGTAGGGATCAAAACGATCAATGAAGACAAATCAAATGTCAGGATCAAAATACGAAGGAAGAGATCGCGTCAAACGAGAAGCCTGGTTTCAACCCAATATCCTCACAGGTCATTTCTAAGGTTCTACAGGTCAAACCCAGTTCTTTGATACCATAACTGTAACACCTTGACCCGTTAAGGCCAAGATATCACATTATGGTGTCATACAAAGCATACATTACGCAAGCGGAAATCTTTTAAATAAATAACCAAGTCTCAAACATCAAGACTGGTATCAAAAGATAATCCCAAATGCATAGTGGGTTAACCAAACAAAACCAAAATAAAATAATATTCAAAATACTGAAAGAAATGTAAGTCCGAAACAATGGACAACGAAATGATAAATAAATAGGTCTCTAAGTTCTATGCTCTCTCATTCCCAAGCCCGTCACCCCGCTTATTACCTGCCGCATAAGAAAGAAAACATGCGGCTGAGCTTAAAAAGCCCAGTGAACAGATATATATAACATAACATAACGGTAAATAAGCATAAGCAACGAAGGAATAATAATAACAAACGAAAAACATAATCACGAAAGTCATACGAATTTTAAAGAGAACTAAGAATCAAGAGTGCATGAGAACTGAATAGAAATGAATCAAGAGAAATAATGAAATAAAGGAAAAGTTTCATATAAGGATGTGCCATAGGAACTCCATACATACATAATCCGTCAAATCATACTAAAGCCATACAAGTATACGAAGAGGGGAGACCTCTAAGTAATAAGGGTTGTGGGAAGGAGTGTAAGGCACACACCACCTGGTCACCATACATACACATACATAAACCTAGGATGCATCCATACGCTCCCAAACAAAATATGGATGCCAGTACTAAACTGGTCACACATATATAAAGTTGGTCAATAGTGCACGCAAAATAAATCATATCACAAGGGGGAACGCCGTAGATCTATCACACCTCTACGGGAGTGTCATGTCTAGGGTGTCCATGGTCATGTTACCTCCACAACTAGTTAAGCTCAGGCACGGATCTATCATAGCATACACAATAACAAAATAGCATGGCAAGAGAAACAAGATAGTAACTCAATAAGCATGGCAAAACATAAGCATAGTATAGCCGAGACATTTAAATAAATGTCAGAATGAATCAAATAGAATGACAATCATACAATGAAAGTCATGAGTCAAATAAGGGAATCATATCAGGCATAGGATCAATAGAAATATCCCTATTGAAAAGGGAAAGAATATCTGTACCTTATCAAAGCACACAAATCAAAGCAATAGGATGAATGGACGCAGATGATCACTCCTTCTTAACCCGATCTACATAATCATAAGTTTATTTATAAGTCTCATAGTTTCATATTCATAAAGTTTTCATTTTAGTTTTCTTTCCATTTTAAGTAACTTTCTATATTTAGTAACTTTCCAAAAATAGTAACTTTCCATATTTAATAACTTTCCAAAAATAGTAACTTTCCATATTAAGTAACTTTCTAGTTTTAGCATGTTTTTTGAATTAGTAAGTTAACCATTTTTAGTAGGTTTCCAAATTAAGAAACATTAGTCATTAATATTCCAGGTTATCATTTAAATAAGTTTAAAGTATTCAAACGTGACAATGTTAATAGTTTAAGGTTCATAATGATATTTACATAAGTTTAAGGTTAATATAGTAGGTTTACAAGTTTTAGGGTTTATTTTGCAAACATGACAAATAAAATCCACAAAAATTCCAACATGTAAACTCGTCCAGATTTTTGATCAGATTTTACGTACGAAAAGTTTGTATTTCTTTACCCCATCAAAATAATTCAGAAAAATATACAAAAATTCCAGTAATTACAAAACATATGAAATATTAACCCTACCAAGTTTTATCCCCTAATTCAACACGGTTCGGAAATTAAAAATAAAAAACACGGACTGATTTTCCAGAAATCCGAATTCAGGATTGACACATGAACTTGTAAAATCAAAAAGTATACCTTCCCGACCTCTAACAATTACAAGGCTTATACTTCCAGAAAGCTCTTTTCTTAAATTTAGTTTTAGACCCAAGAAACAATCAAAAACACGTTACCATCATCAAGTTAGTCCCAGTTCAATTCGGCATTAATTTCTGGACAGCAAACTGAGTTCGTAATTAGACCAATATAGTTTTTTATTAACACACCCAAACACATCCATGATCCCTATAATTCATACTACACTAATTTTAACATCATATTAACACGTCCTAACAATTCCATATCAAATTAACCATTATTTCCATGAAATCTTCTTATTACAAATTCATCATTTCATGTGTTTGTTTCATGATTTTATGTAAGGTTTATATAAATCCGATTTCAATAACATTGTTAATCATATTAACACACATATCAATTATTATAGATTGAAGGTTTATGATTACCTCTTATTGTGATACGAATAGAATGAAAACACAAGGGTTTCTAGGTCGAACAAATCCAACACTCCTCTTCTTCTTCTTTGTGATGATCGAATGAAAGAAAATCAAAAGAAAAATAATATGGATCGATTAGGTTGTGATCAAAAATTCGAATGGATCAAAGTGACGTGTATATGATTACCTTTGTGTGATACGAATCGAAAAAAATAATGATCAAGATCAAGTTGCTCCTCCTTCTTCTCCTTGTCGAATGAAACAAAGTTTTAGGGTTTTTGTGTGTTTTGTTTTTGCCATCCAAAAGGGGTAGAAAGAAAGGGATTTTTAGGGTTTGATGGAGATGTGGTAATACACGATTTTAGGAGGAGAATTAGGAGGGGATTGAGCCGAAATTTAGGTGTATTTTGGGATGATTTGTAACCTTCTATAATTGCCAAAATTCTAGTATATCTTTTATAAATAATCTGTACATAGTTTTTAATTAATTTTGCCTATAGGTGACATATTAAACGTGCCATAATTTATATCATAAACTTCATACATAATTTCATATAATACTTTAGATTATGTGTTCATATTGTATGGTTTCGAGTCATAACACGTTATATAACTCAAGTTTTAATTTATAGTGTATTTTATAAGTCGTATTTAATTTAGGGTGTTATATTTATAGTTACTTCTAAATGTGTTAAGGGAACAACATTTATAAATAAGCTTTAACAAAAGAAAAATATGCTGCTACAAATACCTAAAAATTGTTCCCGGTTTTTTCTTTTGTTTAATGATAAATAAGCTTTAACAAAAGAAAAATATGCTGCTACAAATACCTACATATCACCCTTTGGATATAAGCGTTTTTTGCTTTTTTCTTTTATTTCAACCTCTTTCATTATAGTCTTGAAAGAGGTTGAAATAAAAGACAAAAGCAAAAAACGCTTATATCCAAAAGGTGATATGTAATTTTTCAATGAAAAAACTTTTATCAATTTTGAATGCTGGTCACTAGCTAGAGCGTTTGAAATTGGCGTTTGTTATGAAAATTAAAAACTTCATTTTTCCACGCCAAACATTTAAAAGATTTAATAATATATATATATATATATTATATATATATATATATATAGTGTTGTATTCTATGCAGTACCAATATTAGATACAGTACTTTACGGTACCATTAAAATGAATCTAGGCCATTGGATTAGTTTAATCAATGGTTAGGATTAAAAGTGTCAAAATTGTAATTAAACAAAAGATGAAGGTTTATTTTTTAATTACACAAAAGGCTAAAAGGGCATTATAGGGATTTTACTTTTAAGTATTTCAAAAACCGTCCCTATTCTAAAGGGTGCACAAAAATCTGATATTTTATCTCTCCCACTTTTACAACCCCTCTCTCTCCCATCAAACCCAACCCGAATCTTTTCATCTCGACCAATTTTACAACCCTCTCTCCACAACCTCTCAAACCTAACCCTAATCATTAAATCAGCCACCGCTACCACCATGTCACCACCCCTTTTGTCACCCTTTTAAGGATCATGATTCCTGGTATGAGTATTGGTTTTGTTCCCATCCTTCATTTTCTCAAGTTCTTCAAACCTTCTATCATCATATGAAATCTTTCGTCCGAAAATGAGGTATGTTTATGATATTTTTAAAATTGTTTTACTTTTCGAAATCAGATTATGTTTTTGTTTTCGGATCAGAAATCAATCATCATAAATCTTTCATCCAAATATTGGTTTTAATTTGTGGAGATAAAATAAATTGTTAAGAGAAGCTCAGATCCATTTTGAGTGAATAAATTGATCAATAATGTTTCATTTGAAAATTTAAAATATGGTTTTGATTCGTTTCTTAATTACTTAAATCTTGCAAGAGCTTCTATTTAATTTAATTTCTTTGTTGTTTGCGTAACATGTGGATTCAAAGATTGATGTATTTAAAATCGATTTTCGTTGCCAAGGTAAAGTAAAGATGTAAACAATTACTACGTATATCTTTTTTATGTAGTTGGCCAAAACTTTTAACAATAGGATCTAGGAGATTGCAATTGTTTTGCTTATATATTTTATTCTATTAGTACTTAGTTTAATATTTCTACATTAGTTACATAACGAAATGCGTTCCTGGTATGTGCATATGTGTTTTACGGATCAAGGAAATATGTAAGCACATATGTTTTAAATTGTGCATATGTGTTATGTTAATTGTTATGATTAAAAAGTTCGTTTAATTGAGGTTTAATTATTTTTGGCTATGTTTGTACCAGATTAATGAAGATGTTGATAGCAATGAAGATCTAGAAGTGGATGCACAAATATATACATGATGATAGTATGCGGCGTATGAAGAAATACGATTATTGAAGGCGTGCATATATGTTTGACTTCTAAAAATGTTGATAACAATTAGTGTGCACATATGTCCGTTTGCGTTAAATATTATTAGTGCACACATGTATAGATCGATTAGATTCATGTATTTATGCTTTTTAAAATTTGTATTTTAATTGTATTTCAATCGATATCGAATTTTGTGTTTAACATTTATGTTCGTTGTTTGTTATGAATTTACATTATCTAAAAAAACACATATGCACCTTACTATTGAAAAACATGCATGTTGTCAACATTATTCCAAAACAATTGTACCCAAGAAACTTATGTAAATTTACAATATTTAAAAAAAAAACACATATGCAAATGTATGCTGAAAAAAAAATTAAAAAAAATTCCGAAAATTTAGGGACTTTAAAAACGTTTTTTAATTTAAAAAAATTCAAAAAGAAACCAAAAAAGTGTTTGACTATTATGCCCTTTTCAATTAAATAAAAATGTTTATGAATACTAAATTCCTATTGGTCTAAATGAGTACTGTAAAGTACTGCATCTAATATTGGTACTGCATAGAACGCGCCCCTATATATATATATTATATAATTTATATTATATATAAATATATATATTTATATATTATAATATATATATATATTATTATATAATATATAGGGTGCGGTTATTCTAAAAAGTCTCTTATAATAAAAAGTGTAGGAAGGATTGTGGGAGCGACATGTGTCACCTTGCCACATCATATGACATGTGTCACCCACCCCACCCCCCCCCACCCCAAAAAAAAAAAAAAAATTTTTTTTGGGGTAAAAAAAAATCCCGCCAAAAATTTTGGTGCATCACCGTTATAAGTTTTGGTGCATCAGACTAATAAGTTTTACTGCATCACAGTTATAAGTTACTGCATCATAGTTAACAATTAAGTGCATCAACTATGATGCAGTAACTTATAACCTTAATGCACTAGATCATAATTGTGATGCAGTAACTTTATAACTGTGATGCAGTAACAAAATTTGGTGGGAAATTTTTTGGCGGGAAAAAAAAAAATTTTTTTGCCCCAAAAAAATTTATTTTTTTTGGCGGGAAATTTTTTTTTTCGCGGGGGGTGGGGGTGGGGGTGGGGGTGACACATGTCATATGATGTGTCATATGATGTGGAAGGGGGGGGTGACACATGTCACTCTCACAATCCTTCCTACGCTTTTTATTATAAGGGACTTTTTATTTTAACCCAAACCTATATATATATATATATATATATATATATATATATATATATATATATATATATATATATATATATATATATATATATATATATATATATATATATGGTCTTTTTCTTGCGAAAACCACCTTTAATAAAGGATTGTGTGCAACACATTAATGCAAAATGGCATTTTTGTAATTAAGGGAAACTAAATTTCCAAGAAACATTAATGAAAAGGGTAGAAAAGGTATTATAGTTCCTCATTAACTGCATGCTAAAAATAAGGGATTCCTTCAAATATTTTCTCGGTGATAATGATCACGTATCAACCTGCTTCTTATAACATAACCGATTTTAATTATTTATAGATCAAAACACACACTGATTTCACCTACAACCCTAAACCCCCAAATCTCATAAGAGCGGCGATAATCAAACACATCTCGAATCAGTTTTTTTTTCTGCGTTCAAGTAACAATAACATCAATGGAAGGTATGATCATCAATGTACTTGGTTTGTATTCTTTTAATTTTTTTAATTGTTGATGGTTTATGATGCGATTAGTAACTTTGAATGCATGCCTGTTAGTCTTTTTTGTTGATTGTTTGATTGTTTTAGTGCATTTATATTTAGTTAACATTTGCTTTCCATCGATCGTATGTGTGTGTGGTTGTTTGTTTTATTTTTTTTAATTTTAATTTATTTATACTTTTTTGTTATAGGAATCTGATATTGTTAATGTAGAAATATATGACTTTCTTTTGATAATTTTTGGGTTTTTCTTCATTTTTTTTTTATTTTTTAATTTTTTTATTATTATTATATTTTTTAATGACTGATTAAGGATGAATGTTGTATTTTTGTTGTTGTAACGTAAATGTTTTTAATATATAGTAGATATAGTCTAGATATTAATTTAAGAAACAGTCTAGTTATTTAGCAGGTGTGGTTGGAAGTAGTAACAGGTGTGTTTGGAGTTGTTGTATTGAAACATGCCTGTTTCAAACATTTAGTGCTATGAAGCATACATGCCTGTTTCAAACATTTAGTAACAGGTGTGTTTGGATATCGTAATATGTAAGGGACATAGTTGTTTTGACACATACATAGTTGTTTTTACAGAGTCATAGTTGTTTTGACACACACATAGTTGTTTTGACACATACATGTAAGGGACATAGTTGTGTTTGGATTTGTTGTTTTGAAACATGCCTGTTTCAAACCTTTAATGCTATGAAGCATACATGTTGTCATATTATAATGGTGTTTGGAAGTAGTAACATGTGTGTTTTTAAACATATGTGTTACATTGGTGTTTGTAAGTAGTAATAGGTGTGTTTGGATGTGGTAATATGTAAGATTATATAGCAGGGGTGTTTCGATGTGGATAATGGAAAAAGTTGTAATAGGGGTGTTTGGATGTGAGTAACATATCAACTCTGTTATGTGATACCATTATGTTGTAGTTATTGGTTTTTTTGCAACAGGGTATGTTTAGATTTTTTTTTTTTTTTTTTTTTTTTTTTTTTTTTTTTTTTTTTTTTGAAAAAGATGTAACAGGTGTGTTTGGATGTGATTAACATATCGTAGTTGGTATGTGATACCATTAGAAGTAACAGGTAGTGTGTGTTTGGAAACCGGGTATGGTTGGAAACGATTGTTAATCAAAAGTAATTGTCTTGTTTTTTTTAATATTTTTATTGCGATTAAGTAGTCTGTATTTTAGCAATGTGTGTGCGAGCAATGATGTTTTTTTGCGTATTTATTATAGGTGTTAGGAGAAGTGGAAGGCGAAAGGATAAAGGGCCGGTGATTTGCGAGAACACAATTGAAGAAGTAATAGATGCGGATGCGGAAGATAGTAATGACGACTTCCAAAATACTAACGTCGATGTTAGCAAGTGTAAGCATACTGTTATACTAAGTAGTGGTGCATGGATGTAATTGGTTGTACATGGGAATATATTGATTCTTAATCTGTTATGTATGTGACAGGTAAATATCAAACCAAAAACGTCAAGAAGGAAAAGGGTGCAGTAGCGAAAAGAAAGAATGTTGATAAGGATGGTTAGTGTACATTTTAAGTTAATGGTAAATATTAAATAATAAAATTAAATTATAAGTATATTGAAATAGTATTAATTAATCATAGGTGAGGAAAATGAAATCGTTCGTAAACCTAAGAGGGAGAAGGTTGAAACTTCAAAAGGAGAAGGGAGTAAGCCGTATGTGTTCCAGACTCAAAGTTGTCCAAAAAAACTGTTCAATTCTATACAGACACTAACACCAGTTCAGAAAGCGTGTCTGGAGCGAATTGGGTTTGGAGGGCTGTTGGACTTTAAAGTAAATGGTATACCAAATAAGCTAGGATTTTATGTTGTTGACAATTTTAATCCCATGAAGATGCAAATCAAGCTGGGTAAATCTTGTATTGTGATTACTAAGAATTTAATTGGAGAGATGATTGGAATTAGGAATGAGGGGAAGGATATCATGGATAAAGAGATCGAGAGAGATGATGAGATGGTTGAAAGCTGGAATGCCCAGTTTGGTAAAAAAAAGAAATTTTTACAGGGGACATTAAGTCTATGATTAGGAAATCAAAAGTTTCGGACATGAACTTTAAACTAAATTTCATTGTCCTATTTGCCAATGTTATGGGTGGTGTGAAAGCAAAAGGACTTTGTGATGTTAGTGTGTTGGAGCATTTAAGAAGTGATATAGAGTTGTCTTCAATTAACCTGTGTGAATATGTCTGGAGAGGTCTCCAAACATGCAAAGAAGGTTGGAAGAGAGACATGTCCAACAGTTATTTTTTGGGCCCACTTATGTTCCTAACTGTAAGTTCGGCACTATTTGAGTATATAAATTTTAAGTATGCATTTTTTTTTTGTATCATAAATGTTTTTTAATTTGAGAATTATGTATGAAACAGATGGTGTACGTTGATGGAACGGTTTGTGATGGGTTCAATGTTCCTCGTATTAGACCACCTACAAATTTTTTGACTAGTGAGTTGTTGAAAGAGAGGGAAACAGAAGAAAATGATGGGGAAGGACTGGGCATGGGTGAACTACAAGGTCCATATATTGAAGAAGATGTGGATCCAATGCCTAATGACGACGAGGTAATCTAGGATAGATAATATAATTAGGTATTATAAGTTTTGCGTACATGTAAAATATGATTGTAACATAGTGTATTCATTCTATGTAGGGATTCGTATGGAAACTGTCCAAACTTTTTGAAGCTATAAGGAATGTGCGGAAATGTTTTGAAAAGACTATGGAGGCTGGTCTAGGAATGTTCCCTGGTCACTTGTTGATGTCTGATTTGAATCAACAATACCGTGCAGCGTTGCTGATTTCACAGGCTGGTGAGGAAAGTAGAAGAGGTACGAATGTGCAAGCGGATGATGTTTCGAAGAACAAGGAAGGCATAGATGTTGCGAACGACGATCCCTTTGATTCGCCTGCATTTTTGATGGGTCCACAAAGACAGGTGGAGGATTTTAGATCATCAGATAAGGTTTGTGCAGAATTCTATGGTGATAAAAATCAAATGGACATAGATGGCCCGAGTTTCAGTCTTGGGTTTAGTCAGGACCCGTTATTTGCAACGAAGAGATGCGTGGAAAGGAGTGGGTCAGGAAAGCAACAAGAAGAACATGAAGTACCTGTACAAGCTACCGAAAGAGGAAAAGCTGAAGTTGGAAGGAAGATGAATCTGGAAGAAGGTAAAGGGGCTGTTCATAGAATAAAGGCAGCGAATGCAGTCCCATTAAGTGTTCTTAAACCAGTTGAGGGTCGCGTAACAAAGTCTGGTTTAATGGTTTCACCATTTTTTAACCGAGTGCTTGGAATTGACAGTGCGTTAACCCAGATGAAAAGAAAACAAATATATATCTGATTAAGAAGAATCGCGGTGATCAAAGGTAAACATTAATATTTAAAATGAAGTAGTTGTATAATAAAATACCTGATATTATATATTGTTATGACAGTGAGGTTATGTTTGAGTCTGAATTTGGTGTAACTACGACACTGCAACAAATTTATACGCTAGTTACGGTCAAAATATTGATGATGATGTTATCAATGCCTGGTCTGCGCTTCTAAATTCACTAGAGAAGTATAAAGCAATGAACTCATATTCTAGATTTTACTTGCCGACTTTTTTTGTAGTAAGTTCATAATTTGATAAGTATATAAAGTTATTTTATAATAAAATGTTGTAAGGCTAAAAACATATGTGCACAAGATAAAAAGAAGTTCAAAAACAACAATACGACATACGAGAGTGTGAAGGCTTTTCTGATGTATGGGGAGACGTGTGCTGCATGTGGAGGGAACAAAGATATGCTTAATGATGTTGACATTGTAAGTTGTTAATTATCTGTTCTAGTATTCAGGTTGGTTAAAAAGAATGTAGAATATAGGCTTAACCGTGTATGTTTTCCGGAAATGTGTCTTGGGCTGTGTAGAATACAAGGGTGTTTGTGGTTTTGTATAATCTAGGATAAAAAGAATGTAGAATATAGGATTAACCATGTATGTTTTCCGGAAATATGTCTTGGGCTGTGTAGAATACATAGACAAGGGTGTTTGTAGTTTTGTAGAATGTAGAATGTAGAATACATAGACAAGGGTGTTTGTGGCTGTGTAGAATGTAGAATGTAGAATGTAGAATACATATACAAGGGTGTTTGTGGTTTTGTAGAATGTAGAATATAGAATACATAGACAAGGGTATTTGTGGCTGTGTAGAAGGTAGAATGTAGAAAACATAGACAAGGGTGTTTGTGGTTTTGTATAATCTAGGCTGTATATAGTAGTTCAGAAAAGCAATGTGTATGGTTTAGTGTTTATCATAAAAATAGATGTCTGACCAGGGTGTCTGGTTTATATTTAATAAATGCAGGCTTTCATACCAGTTAGTAATGGAGTCAACAAATTTGTGTTGTGCTTGAATCTGAAATACCCGGAAGTGAATGTTTTTGACAACAGTCGTATGAGGAATAAAGATAGGTCTGCTAAACATGTGTATTTGACAAATACTGTGGACATAAGAGTCGCTGAAATTCTGGTATGTAAATGTTTTAAGTAAATATTTAAGTAAGTATAACTTTATTTCTGTGGAAATGCATATAAATTATTGTATGTTTGATGTAAACAAAAATGAATACAACACGATAACTTTGCAGCGTACATGCGAGCAATGAAACATGTGAATGCAGAAGCAATTGATAAAGTTGAGCTTCGTAGGCCTCTGTTTGAGTGGGAGACTGATAACAGGCCAAACGATTGTGGTATATTTGCTATGCGGCACATGGAGCACTACTTCTAGCCAAAAAAAAAGGGTGGCCAAATTATGTATTTTAAGTGCGGATTTGTACCTGAGAGTAAAAAGCAGGCAACACAATTGACCAAGATGAGGAGAAAGTACGCTGCTCATCTACTCCTAGCAGAATGCAACTCTCACAAAGATAGGATCAAGGCAGAGATGGCAGATATGCAGGCAGAAAATGTTGGCGTGAAAACAAGAAAAGTCCCAATTACACGCAGCTGAATGAAAATGTTTCATGAACATTAGTATTTTATTTGTTTTAGCTGGTTTAGCACAAGACAATGTGTTATGATAATTATGTGATTGGATTTCGGGAATTCTGATCTGAACATGCTCGTAGGGTTTGTTAGTTTTTTTTTGGATGTGAACTTGGAACTTGTTATTTTAATTAGGATCTTTGTTTGGTTTATTTTATGGTTTCTGGTTCTGGTCTTTTAGCTTTTTAAATGAATGCAGGTTTTGGAAAAATATGTATGTTTTAAACACATATATGTTATCAAAACACTTGTGTTATGATATGTTGGTATGAGTTTACTCAAGTGTCATGCAAATCTGGTAGTGTAAATTCAAATGGATGTAAAAAAAAAAACATGCATGTTCCAGAAGTCTTATGATTGCCAGTGTTCTAAAAAACAAGTATGTTCAATGAGTAAATAAATCAGACATGTTTACAAAAAACTTTTTTGTTGAATGGAAACAAAACTGTTTGCTTATTTGGACATTTCCAGCTTATTTCTCTAGTTATAAAAATTTTGTTTTCACAAAAGTTGTTCATTTTTAGCTTATTAAAAAGTTTCATAAAAAATTCTGCCAAAAAAAAAAATGGAAGCTGGGGAAGTCAAGGGTCGAACCCCCGACCTCAACCCAGCCTCAACCTTACCGCACACACTCCATACCATACGCGCCCTTGGGTCTTTTCTGTTTTACCTTGCATAGGTTATTTATTTAACCAGTTTTTCCCTTTTTAGCTTATTTACTTTTTTAGCTTATTTCCAGCTTATTTGAATAAGCTGGATTTCTAGTTTTATTTTTCCTTGATTCCTCATTACTTAAAGTACTTTTCAGTAAATTTTCAGATTTTTCTCATTTAGTTTATTGTTTTTTATAATATTTTTAGACTAAAAGTGTTTTTAATTCATAATAAATAAAATACAAATCAAAAAAATATAATTCTTTTTTCTAAAATTTTCTTTTATCATTTAGGAGGTTTAGAAATTAAAATTGCATTCGTAGGGTTAAAATTTGTCATAGTTGGTTATTATATTTGATATTCCTCATAACAACCAATTTTTGACATACATGAGTATTGTATTTTTTTTGGGTTAATGTTGGTATGAACTTAGTATATGTGCTTGTATATCTAAAGGTTGATTATAATATGCAAACATGTATGATTCGTAGTATTAAAGGTTTGAAACAGGCATGTTTGTTTATGAACATGCATGGTTCAAAACAAATATGTCCCTTTAAACATGTGTGTTTTTCATGAACATGTATTGTATTTTTTTGGGTTAATGTTGGTATGAACTAAGTATATGTGATTGTATATCTAAAGGTTCATTATAATATGCAATCATGTATGATTCGTAGCATTAAAGGTTTGAAACAGGAATGTTTGTTTATGAACATGTATGGTTCAAAAACAAATATGTCCCCTTAAAACATGTGTGTTTTTCATGAATATGTATGTTTAGTAACAATAATACTGAATATTTGACAACCAAGCACACATTCAATGAATATATAAATCATTAAAAAACTATAAACAATATAAATCCAAGATAATGTAAAATAAAAAGTAACAAACAGTAATGTAAAGTAATTGTATTTGATGCATATTAAAATGAATATTGCTATCATATTACTCGTCATAATCATATCCATCATTTACACCAGATGAGTCATGTTGCTCTTCTTCATCATGTTCCATATCTTGATCATCGTTTTCATATTCATCATCTAAATCATCTTCCCCATCTTCCTGGTCTTCCGCATCAGAATCGTCAGCTAACTTGGACTTCTGTTTTGTACATGTTGCTTTATTATGACCTAGTTGACCGCAATTACTACATGCACATTGTATGAAAGGTACTTTCATGTTTGTTATTTTGGGATTTACCTTTTTCCACTGCACTTTTAATTCTTCCGTAACCCTTAAGTCTACATTTTTTGGGATTCTTAATTGTAAATTTAGGAGGAGCAGTAACACCCAAAAGATCCTCATACAATGCATCCTTGTTTTGAGGAGCACTTGGTACGGGGACAACAGATTCTATATCTATCTTCAAACCCTTAACCTTTAAAAGAAGATTAGATAACTGGCCGGGGTCATTCCTAATAAGATTTATAGATTCTTCAACTGTTGACATAATTTCAGATGCTATAATCTCTGTTTCTTCAATACACGGACCATAACGATGACGCTTATCACGTAAATGCGCAGGTAGTACATTCTTACACCAACGACTACTTATGTAGTTCTGTGGAATGGTGTCTATTCCATGAATACGAAAAACACAGAAAACATGTCTACACAAATAACCATGGCGGTTAAAATGACCACAAGAACATTCAAAGGTACCATCCGACTGATTAACAAAAACCTGTGATGGTAGATAAACATAGTTTAGAAACTGAAAAGAAACAAAATAATGATGAAAATGGATATATCATATTAAAACATAAGTGTAACAACTAAATGTGTAAAAAAATAATAATTTAAAAACGTAAGGAACAATCATATTATTAAAAGAATTACATGTTAATTATGTTTACAGAACAATAATGTTTCTTAGAAATGTACGAATGTCAGGGAAGAAATAAGAAACATGTAATCTGAATAAGAAACATACCGTTGCGTCTATGACCGTATTATTTCTCTTGTCCCTATGTCGTATCAAACAATATTCAACATCGCCTACAAAAAGAGAACCAATCTGTGTACACCAATATAACGCTTTAGATATTTCGTGTTGCACTTCCTTGAAAACAGAATTTGTGTACACTTCACGCGCATGACACTCGATAGATAATTTTTTCATCATGCCAAGAGTCTTTTCTTCCGTTGTATTATCTAACACATGTTGGGTGTACCTCTGTTTCTCCATAGCCGATTCAAAGCACAACATAAAATGGACTAGCGAGTTGCCTGAATGGGAATAAATATGGAAAAATGCGTTGGAACTCTCCGATCATGATGTTGTCTTCATCAAACAACACATAGGTATCGTGTCAAAGAAACTTGGAACCCATCTATCCCTGATAGCGTACATGTCAATTAACCACTTGTTCTCACCCAGATTATACCTCGACATTAAATCATTCCAACGTTCTTCAAAGATTTGAGAACCAATGTACATATTCCAAACTAACTTGTGAAACTCTTTCCTAAATTTAGAGTCGGCATCGATATCACCCATAACCTGTAAGTATAGTAATGGTTTTTTGTTATATTGCTCCGTTGGGCACACATGAATGTATACTGAAATCTTAATTAAATTAACAAAAAATGAATATGTATCACAGATTTGCACATAATAAGAATACCTTCCCGGGGAGTTTCTGAGTAATGTGCCACATGCATAATCTATGATGCGATTCGGGGAACATCTTTACAACAACCTTACACAACGCATGGTCTTGGTCTGTAAGAGCCAAAGGTGGTTGCTTCCCTTGAACCTTTAAAAATACTTCAAGCATCCAACAATACGATTCATATTTTTCGTTAGACAATAAAGCGGCACCAAAAGTAACACATTTTTGGTGGTGGTCAACACCGGTAAAGGGAACGAAAATCATGTTATACCCGGAAAAACATGTTGTATTATTATATCAATTTATAAGACGATAATATATTCCTATCCTTAAAATGAAAAAAAGAAAATAGTAATGAAACAACGTCACCAAATGCATCATAGTTGCACTTCATGGTTTCATCAGCCCAAAACATACGGCACATATCATATTTTTTTTGTGTGATGATAAAACGAGAAACCAGGTACATGTTCCTGCCTCTTTAGCATCTTGTCAACTAACATTTGAGCATCCCTTTCACCGATGAATTTATTCTACAGCGTCTAAAATTATTCCAATCAACAGGCATGCCACATACTTTATCAAAACCACCCAATAGTACAACTCTTAGCCTATGTGCTTTCTATGGACCAATATTAGATAATGACGCACGATGAATGAACATATGATCACAAAATTCCAACTATCGTCTAGCTCGAGCAAGATCCATATTAGCCTGGTCAATGAGTTTTTGATTATGATTCTCCACAAACTTTTGTACCGAGTAAGAATCTGTTCCTATAACACGTTTTAAACTTAAATGTGCTTTGCAATCAGTAACGGACGTTTTCGATCTAGGTTTCCTTTTGTGTTTCCCATTTTCATTCTCAACCTTTTCAACATCCTGATTTTCATCATCAATAAGTGTATTCGTTTCAACATTCTTCCTAGGTTTACCAGCTTTATGACATACCAAGTGCTTGTGTTTTATTTGGCCATTCTTACTTTTGGTTCCCGATTTACGTACACAGAACCTAGCCTTAGCAGCATACACCTTGTACATGTTATATGCTTCGTCAAAAGTTGCAAAAACATCACCTTCTTTAGGCTTCTCATTCACAAGAACATCTGGAACCCAATATCTGTGTCCATTTGGGGTGGGAATACACTTCGGGTCAATCTCATGAATATCAAATTCACTAGAATCTAAAAAAAACAAGCATGTAAAAAATGATCTAACCCTATAACAACATAAAATATATCAATAAGTGGTGATGTTCGATATCATGATCAAACCCTACTGATTGCAAAAAATGAACCCCGTTTCAAATTCAATAAGTTTAATTCAAATTGAAAAACTATAACAAAATAACATGCACCAACATAAAATGAAACAACAGTGCAACGTATGGTTTTATATCAAACACACTAAATAACATGCATGCACATACAATAATAAATCAATTAAAATTATTCTGAATAAAGGGAAGTTTGAATGAACTAGTGTGTGAATAACAAAAAATGTGAATAATACCATTGTTGACGTCTTGATCATGTTCCACATACACAAAATCAAATGCTTGCTCAGATAACACAAGTAATTGATCATTCTGGTCGCCAATAAGGTTACTTTGGTCATCTTGTTCTTGAACAATGTTATCCATGTTTAATCTTGCGTAAGTTATAAATAATTATGTGTTTGATTTGATGATTAAACCGATTTAGGGTTTGTTGAACAATGGAAAAAGATACACGATGGAATCAGTAAAAAACGTATAATCTAGGACCGAATTAATTCTTTGTTAATAGGAAAGTTTGAATTTGAAATGGATCACATTTAATGAATAAAATAATGATTAAAAAAAACCAGGTGTAATTAAAAATTTATGGTAAATGACCTTAATGCCCCTACGATATTAACTAT
The DNA here is from genome assembly GCA_021014915.2 of Artemisia tridentata subsp. tridentata. Lineage (NCBI taxonomy): Eukaryota > Viridiplantae > Streptophyta > Magnoliopsida > Asterales > Asteraceae > Artemisia > Artemisia tridentata. The sequence continues at coordinate 235,206,907 of CP139502.1, read as the reverse complement.
GGAAAATAAAATGAAATCAATTTACCAAAATCTGATTGGACAATATTGGTTCTCGCAGATAAGGTGGTTCTGAAAAGAATGTCCCACTACATATATATCTATACTCCCTTATAAAGATTATGCAACCCTGTTGAAAAAAAGAGTTGCGAAATGTCGAAAATACCCTTTATCATCCAAACCCACTATATATAAAAACAATAAAAAAAAACCACACACACATACACACACAGAGTTTCCCTTCTGCCTTCTCTCTTCACATAGTTTCTCTAACCTAAAACACATCTTTCTCTCTAAAAAAACACCCGCCGCCACCATTAACCTCAACACCACCGCCATCTGCCGAAATTGCCACCATCTTTTGATGGTTTAGGTGGTTTGAGGTAGTCCGTGATGGGTTTTGGTTATTGTTGGTGGTTTCGTTTGTCCATTGCCACCATCAACGAAACAACCAACTTTGAGCCTCCTACCACCGCCACCCTACTACACCTCCAACCGAAGCCGCCACAACCCGACAACCCGACGGCCACCGAAACCTTCCCATCAATTTTTGAGGTATTTTTTTAGATTTTTTGTAGATATACTGATGTTTTCGTAGATCTTTTTTTTTTATTAGATCCATACTTTTTTTGTAGATCTATATGCTTTTTTGTAGATCTATATACTTTTTTTGTACAACACACACACCAACCCCACTCTCATCTACAAACCCACCACTACCTCAACTGCCGACGCACTTCACCACCAGAACACCACCACCTCTCGAATCTGTTTATCCGCTGCACCTCACCACCCCCACGAAACCTATAACCGCCGGCCACACCACGAAATAAGTTTAATTTGTATAGATCTATTGTTTTTGTTATAAATCTATATATTTTGTTTGTAGATCTATTGTTTTTTTATAGATCTAACGTTTTTTGTATTTTTTTGTAGATCTATTGGTCGCCGGAAAAAGTTACCGCCACCGGAAAAAATGAGGTATTTTTCGTTAATATTTTTCGTATTTGGTATATTTCGTTTTGGTATTTTTTCGTTAATAGTTTCTCGCCGGAATTTTTTCTCGCCGGAAAATATTTTGTGCTAATATTTTTCGTTATTATAGATCTATATGTTTTTTCGTTATATTTTTCATTAATATATATTTTTTATTTATAGACTCGCCGAAAAATTTGCTGCCTCGCCGGAAACTTTGCTGCTATCGCCGGAAACGTCAGATTTTTTTTGTTCACCACCACTGCTGGATGTCTTTTTAAAAATATGAGTTGTGGTAATCTTTGTTGGTGTAAACATGGTTGAAATTAAATCTCTATCGTGGTTTGTTTGTACATGTTTTAATAATTGAAAATGACCAATGTGTTTTTATAGATTGATTTTAAATAAATATGTTTCATAGATACAAATCTTTTATCGTGGTCCCAAGTATTTTTTGGATTTGTTGGGTGTTGGTTTAGTTATTGTTTTATGTATGTCGATTGAAGCAGAAAGAAAGCATGGGTGGTGTGTGGCCGAATAAGAGAAAGAGACAAGTATGGTTGCATAGGTGCCGAACACAAGGAGGACCAAATTGGGAACATGTGTTATTGATTTTTGGGTTTGACCGAATGAGAGTAAGAAGCAAGGCATGCTTGCTTAGTTCAAGGTGAGGAGGGCATGTGTTATGTGTTTTTGTTGTTTCAGTCGATTAAAGAAAAGGAGCATGGCTTTGGTTTTTGTTATTTTTAATATCTCATTGCATGGTTTCAAGGAAATAATGAAGAGTGGTGCATGCATTTGCATGGTTGGGAAAATAAAAAGAGGAATATTGTGTTAGAGAGTGAGGCGTGTGATTGGTAATAGCAATTTAGTTGGTGCTGTTTATTCTTTGTCGAGTGGTTAGAGTTATATCAAAAGAGAATTGCATTTTTATATAGGCAAGTATAGGTTTTAAATAATGTTTTATGTGAGTTAGTGTAAAGCAGGGTAGGATGATTAGTAATAAAGAATGTGTTAGTGTATATTTAGGTTTGTGTTAGTGAATAAAGAAATATGTTGTATCTCTTTTGCAAATGAAGAAAAAAAATGTGTGTTGTGTATATTTATTTGTTTTTATGTCGATTTACAAGAAACCAAAATGAAGGAGTTGGGTTGTGTCGTGCGTAGGCAAAAGAAAAAGAGAAAAAAAAGTGTTGATGTGTTTTAAAATAAATTATCTCATGTTGGGCTTAAGATAGAAACAAGAAAAGAAAAGTAAAGTGTGAGTGGTGTTAATTTTACAAAAGGTAGTGACACCGAAATGTGTTTGTAACCTGTTGCCGGAAACGTGTTTGGCCGGCAGTGACACCGAAATCTGGTTGTGTTTGGAAATGATAATATTTGGGTATGCTTTTGTTTGGATATGGTGAATACGACTATGATGAATTGATGATTCGTGGCCGGGCAATTTAACGGATTGGTATTCGAGAATACAACCGGTTGTTTTTGCAGCCAAAACAAAATATGAGCCAAAGTTTTGAAAGTTGAAAAATTAACTTTTTAAAAATTCTAACGAAAGTGACTGATTTGGCATCTGTCGAATGCTATGCCATAAAGTGACTTCCTTGAGCCACAAAATCTTTTACTTTTAGCAAAAAGTTGAAATGTACAAAGCCAAATGGTCAAGAGTTGAAATGTACAAAGCCAAAAAGTTGAAATGTACAAAGCATGAAAATTTGATTATTACCTACTGCGACTTGAAACATTTGGAAAAAAACACATACACACAAATGGATGCTACTAGAGTTTATGTAAATGAAAAAAAAAAAGTCCAACAAACATTTGGAAAAAAACACATACACACAAATGGATGCTACTAGATTTTATGTAAATGAAAAAAAAAAGTCCAACGGAATCACATTTTTTTGTGCCAACGGTAACGGCACTAAATGTGGTGTCAAAGGGTTTCTGGTGCCGTTGAGTATTTTGCTGACGTGACAGTGTTTTTGGAGAACGACACGAGCCAAACGGCTCCACGACACCAACTGCTCTAAGAATGTGGTTTATCAAAAGAAAATTACGCGCCGCCAAAATTTAGTCAAAAACTAGACCCCGCTGATGAATATGTTCAAGAAATATTATTCGCCGTCAAGATTTGATTGAAACTAGAAACTGCTGCCGCTAGGCGCGGGTACTCGACGCTACAAATATAATTTTTCATAAAAAAATTATTCGCCGTCAAACTTTTTTCGAAATAAGACACCGCTGCCGTTAGACGCAGGTACTCGAAATTTTTTAAAAACCATGTATGGTTACCGTTATGCGACCATGGCGTCTGGAAAAACTTATTTTTGGTAAACAATGCCCTAACGCTACAAATACAGTTTGTTGAAAAGAAATTATTTGCCGTCAAACATATTTTTGGTAAACAATGCCCTAACACTACAATGCTCTGTGCCATGGTATCCGCCGCAACGCGCGGGTACCATGCTAGTATATATATATATATATATATATATATATATATATATATATATATATATATATATATATATAATATATATATATATTATATATATATATATAAAGATATATATTTATATATATATATTATATATTAATATACATATAATATAATTAAATTTGATCAAATGATAGTTTTAGTGTAATGTAACCATCAAGAGTGACAAGTGGTTTTGATTATTAAAAAAAACTGAAAATTAAATATATAGTCAAAAGGGCACTATAGGTATTATACTCTTTTATCCCATTTAACCCTAATAAAATTCACGTCCCTTATTTTCTCTGTCATTATAAATCACCCCACACTTTCTTTCTCCCAACTACCGTCACTTTCAAGCACTCACCGTCATTTTCATTTACCCAAATCATCATTTACCATTGTGCAGTTATTTAATCAACAGACATGTGCATATAGATCTTGCAAATTTGCAATACACCAAAAGTCAAAAGCAAATTAGATTCCTCCATCAATTTGTCGTACTCCATTTTCACCAAATTTAGTGCTGAGCATCGGTCTAAAACGGACCCGACCCGAACCGATAAAACCAAAAACCGAAAAGCACGAAAAACCAAAACCGAACCAAATAAGGTGGGTTCGGTTCGGTTTTGCGTCGGTCCGTCGGTTCGGTCCGGTTCATGTGTGCTTGTGTGTGTTTTTGTCTGTTTTGGGCCGAACAGAACCGAACCGAAACAACCCGAAACCGAAAATCATGAAAAACCAAAACCGAAACCGAACCGATGGGCTGTCGGGTCGGCTTGGTTTTTGTCGGTTTGGTCGGTTTTGTCGGTCCGGTTCGGTTTTGAACCTTCGATGTTCAGCCCTAACCAAATTTCTATTTGTATTATTATTTATTCTGGTAGGTGTTTATTTATTTCAGTTGGGTTATGTATCATGATCTATTGTTGCATACGATCTATTTTTGTGTCTAAGATTTTTCAGCGTTCTCATGGTTCATATCTGTATTTTATTTTTGTAACTAAAAATTAATCGTATCTATCAGTTTTTTCATTTTAAAAAAAAACTACTCGAGTTGATATCATAAAACCATGGTCGAATGGTTTTCGATCTGTGTTCGGTTTTGATCTGCGTTTGGCTGTAGCAGGTGATACATTCTCGTGGTTATGTAAGGGTTAGGTTTTAGAATTTGAGTTTATTAGCAGGTGATACAATTGTGGTTGTGTACGGGTTTGGTTGTAGTAGTTGATACATTCTCGTAGTCGTGTATGGGTTCGGTTGTAGATTTTGAGTTTTGTAGCCGGTGATACAATCGTGGTTGTGTACGGGTTCGGTTGTAGATTTTGAGTTTTGTAGCAGTTTTTTCGTTTTAAATAAAAAACTACTCGAGTTGATACATGCCCCTTAAAAGCTCTGAAAAATCCCCTACCAAACAGGCCATAATGCATCATGGTATGTAATTGAATATTTATTATATGTTATCTTTATAATCATGATAAATCGGATATCGAACAGGGGTGGGTTTTAGAGAATCTTGAGACACCTTTGAATTTTATGACGTAGTATTATTTTTGTGAAACATGGTAAATGTATTTTTTTAAGAAAATTATGTTCCTGATCTTGTTTGATATTAAGATTCATAAAGCTCGTCATCTCTCAAGCCTAACATATAAGCCTAATTGGGGTTTCATTTTAAAACAAACTGATGATAAATGGAGTAGCACACCAAGCTTATCTATTAATTTTGAGATTATATTTCTACCGAAGTGGGATTAGGTTTGCACACCCAACAATCTAGAGGTTCTATTCAAAGTAGATTTTGATCAAGGGTTTGAAGTCTTCAGGTTGTCATGTTTTTGGAAGAGTCGTAGGGTGTATCAAGGTTCGTATTGCAAGGGTTTAGATCGAGAAGGTTCAAGCCTCAAGACATTTTGTACAAGGTTGAATCTTTAAGCTTCAAGGTGTTGTTTTTGAGGTTCTAGAGGTGATCAAGTTGAAGGGTTAAAAAAGGCTTTAAGGTTTAGTTGTTTATCTAGGATCTTGAATCGTTGAAGTTTGAAGGTATCCATCATTTCTTGGAATTCAATCCTGGTGATTCTTGTAAGACAAATAAGGTTTAGTGATAGGTCACCATAATGATTCGAAACAAGTGTATTAAAGATAGAACTGAGATAGAGAGAAATAGAGTAGGTCGATTAGAACATAAGATAAACGGACATAGGTTTAGTAGCAATATGAAATAACCAACAACTAATAAGTGTGACTTATGTGGAAAACTAGAAGGGGGGCTGAATAGTTTTACCGGTTTTTCGTTAGTTATAAAAGTTTGTTTGTGAAAAACTTAGATTCAATTCTTTTGTGAAATCAATCAACACCAATATGAACAATAAGCTATACTATCTAACATAAACAATAAGTATAAAGAAATGAGATGGAAAGATCAAACCAAGACAACGAGATTTATAGTGGTTTGGTCACGATGCTCTTCTTCGCCCTACTCCATTCTCCGAGTACCCAACTCGAGAGTTCTAAGCACTATGTAAACAAAGCTCCCTTCAGGCGGAGAAAACCATACAACGTCACTTATCCCTATTTCCGACACTAAACTAAATGTCAAGTACTAATCTTAGCTAGTACCAATCAACCACGATCCACACGATCCTTACTAAATCACACAATCAACACACTTCACACGATCTACCCTTGATCCACTTGATCAACACACAAGCACACAAGCTACAAGAGATCTCCAAGATCTCAACAAGATCACAATGATCCACACTCATAAACTACACAAAAGAAAATCAACTTGGTGTATGCTAGGATACAACAAGTATGTAACAAATGTTACAAGTGCACTACACTATGACTACAACACCTTGTATCTTCTTGATACTTTGTGTTCTTCTCTTGCACTAGTAGAGGAATGAAGGTGATCACTTGGTTGGATGATAGGATCACTTTTTAAACAAAAGAAAACTAACTAAATGATCAAAGGAGAGTAAATGTGATAAGAGTTTTAAAATCAGAAAGTTTTGTGTGAAAAAGGATGCCCAAAAACTGTGAATTGGACTGGTATTTATAGGCAGAAAAAATTTGCCCTTTATAGTGGGACAGTACCACTAAATACCACACGGTACCCGACAAAGACGCTCTATTTTTTGTTTTTAGCGGTGAAAGTTTATTTGGGGAAGTTTAGAGCTGATTTGGGGGGGGGGGGGGGGCAAATAGCTGTTATGATTTTTAAACTTATTTTTCCAATAAAATATTTCTTTATAATTCAAAAATAATTTATAAAATGTATTTTTGAAAAGATCCTTTGTCACATTAAAAATGTGAAGTTTAAAACACAAATTCACTTCTTTGATCATTTGTCAAGTTGTAAATTTGTTTGTTCTTACCTAGAGTGATTTATGTAGAAACGGGATATTTCGACTAAAAACTTGTTTACGTTAATTTTGACGTTAAGTGTTTTCACATTTTGTTATCATCAAAACGTGGAATTATCGAAATATATAAATAACGTTTTTAGAACATTGTTTGCATCAACAATCCCCCCCTTTTTGATGATGACAAAACATAAACTCATTTTAAGTGAGATTAATTTTAACAAGTTTTTAGCATGAGTTTATATCCCATTTCTCCCCCTTTTTGTCGAAGCAAAAAGATCGCAAAGGCTCCCCCTTGATGTATTATCCGCCTCGTTTGGAGAACACCAAGGAATCGAGCAATGGTACTTGCTACAAAACAAGGTTAGATGACACATATACAAATATCTAACATGTAGCAACCAAGACAAATATCCAACTATAAACTAAGAAAAGGGTTAAGAAGCCTAAAACTATAAAAGATAAAACAACCTTGCATTCATAATGAAAATGTCATACATAAAGTATGACTACAATGCAAACATGAATATAAACTGAAATTTGCTTCTAAGATTTGAGAGGCACTAAGATTTGCTTCTAGTAAAAAAGGGATCCTAACCATTTATTTTTGAAAACTAAACATCAATATGTTTAGTTAAGTAGGCTATTGGGAGGTTGAGAGGTTGACATGATTGGAGGTTATGGGGGTGTCAAAAGATGTTCAACATAGGAGAACATGAAGTGTAGCTCATCTATCAAAGAGAAGATGAGGTTGCGGTTGTGAAGACAACATAGGCAATTTTCACTATGTATATAAACCGGATGAGGTTGGATAGGTTGGCCCATAATTGGAGATGGAGGTGGTGGTGAGTATGTTGGTGATGGGGTTGGCATGGCATAATCCAATGGGGTAATAGGTGAGAGTGTGTAATCCATGGATGATGGCATGGTGTTGAAAGAGGGAGATGATGAAGATGTAGTTCTAGTAGATGAGGTTTTGGAAGGAGCATTTGGTGGAGATGGTGAGTTAGGAGTGCATTGGGAAGGTGGTGTTGTAACTTCATCATCTTTGGTGAGACCAACAATGAGAGGTTTGGATGGTGGTCTAACGGTGATCCTAGGTTTCTTGGAGATGTGAGTTTTTGATCCTTGTGTGGAAGATATGGTGAATGAGTAATGGAGGGTTAAAGATGAGATGCAAGAGATGGTTGCAATGGTGAGGCTTTAAATAGGCAAGAGTTGTGGGATTTGAATTAAAGTTGGTGGAAGTCTCATATGGTGTAGTGAGGGAATCTTAGGGTGCATGAGAGTTTGCAAAATATTGCAGGATAAAGTTAGGGATGCAGGGATCTCGAGGAAACAGTGAAAATTCGTCAAACAAGGGCACGGTACCACTAAATATTACACGGTACCGTTAAATTTAATGGTACCGTGGCCTATTTAACGGTACCGTGACCTGGGAGTCACGAATTTTCCTGTGCTGCCTAGTTCTGGGCAGCTAAAAGGAGTTTTCTAGGGGGACTATTTGCAGGAAATGTTAGTGCCTCAAACCACTAAAGATTAATTTTCCAAATATATCCCATATTTTGCTACTCCTAGCAATTAAAGATTGACATGAAACTATCCAAAATAAGCTATAGGCATGTAATCAAAAAGGACAAAATAAGCTATCATCCAAGAATCACATAATTTAAAATCATGCAAGGTGATAGAACAAAAGTCAAGCATGCAAGATAGTTAGGAGTATTAAGCACTAATATAATTTACCATAGATAAATCCTAATATAAGATAGAAGTACTAATCCTTCCCTAACCACTCATGACGTGGCTTCTTAAGAATGATTTGAACTTGCTCCCATTTTATCACACTCTCGACTTGATCTTGTACCTCTTCCTCATGATTCGGATCATCAAAGGGTGCATAGTTGGTGGAAGATTCGGAAATGAGGATGGATGAGATATATGACTAATTAAGGGGTTCCATGATGGGATTGAAGAGTGAGTATTGAGGACCACGAAGGTATGGACGAAAGTTCATGAAGTGATGATAAAGATGAGTCATGAACATCCCATAGGGTATTAATTTATATTTGTTACCCTTGGGATGTACAATTCGCTTAGCGAAGAAGTAGGCAAGATTGTACAGTTGTTGAGTATGAAGACAGTAAATCATATGAGCACAACACGCTGGAAGTTGATCATGATTTCCTTTTAGACTGAGAACATTTTCTCATAGGATGACTGCCCAAGAGATTAGTTCATAATGAACCTCTTCCAAACGAATTTTCGTTGGATCTGGGTAAGGAAAGTACTTATGAGTACGGATGAGTTTGGTAAGTTCAGTTGGAGAGGGTATGTAGGAACAATACGGACTATTCTCTTCTCGATAGTTGAAGAGAGACTGAAGACACCAATCTTCAGTATAGGTACATTGCCCATGATTGGGGATTCGAAGAATTTGAGCAAATTGCTCAAGAGTTAAGACAAATTTGAAAATTCGGATCCAAAACCAAAGTGACAAAGATTGATCCTTGTTACGTACGAGTTCAACTTGTCAAAAGAATTCTAACACAAAACGAGGACAAATGTGCTCGTTAATGTGAAGCAAGCAATCGAAGCCTATAGCTCTAAATGAGGTGTTGATATCCCTATGATAAACTAAAGATGGATCAACGACTTGACCTTCATGAAACTGACGGGTTTCAAGATTAACATAGGCACGAATGTGATTCTCGGGTGTTGTAGGTTCACGAGAGATTTTGGGAGTATATGTGTCGGTTAGAAGATGATCAAAATCATACTCATGAGACATTTTTGTTACCTATAGGAGAATTTAAGAAAAATTAAGATTGAGAATACTTGTTTTGAATATATGTGCCAAGTGTGTGCCTATACGCAAACCATGTGGAGGTGCGGTAATCTTGACTCTAAAATAAAAAGGATGAGATTACCCAAACGCTCCTAACTTCACTTTTGCTCAAACAAATATGTAAAAAAAAAAACATATTAGTTATGATATTCGATAAATATTTGTGAGATCATGTACGCATGAGAAAACGTTTTTAGTTTGTATCAACAATGCACGAAAAATGTTTCATGATCCTAGTTTCGTGAAATTTTTCAAAAACAATGGAATTGGGGTGTTTGGCGACTTCAATGTTTTGGCGCCAAGAGTTTTAAGTTTGAAAAATTTTAGTGTTAGTGATTCATAATCCAATTTCAAATATCCTAGACATAATTCCTCTGAAACATACTTAATCTTATTATGAAAACAAAGTTTGGGCCAAAATATGTGATTTAAGTGGGTTTATGCAAATCCTATGTTAAGGAAATCATGATTGTTATACATTGTCTAATCCTAGTCCTAATTTCATAAAGACTTAATCAAAATTTAAAAGCCCCAATTCAATTTTTATGTATGATCAAACCCTAGACTCAAAATTAAGGAAAATTAGATTTAAATGACTTACAATTGATGTTGTGAAAGTAGTAGTGGTTGATAATCTTGAAAATTAATGCGTCGAATTGGAAAGGGTGTAATTGAATTTTGGGTTGTGAGGTTCGGTTTTGACGTCAACGATCGATGTTGGGAAAGTTTAAAAGTTAATAGTATGGGAGAACAAGACTGAAATACGAGCAGTGTCAGATCCACGGTACCATGGTACCAATAAAATTAAAGGTGCCGTGCCAGTTTAGTGGTGCCGTGATCTACTGGGATGAGTTTTTGTCCCATTTTTATTTTTGACGAATAAGTCTCGCTGTTTTAGTGAGACTTCTTGACATGAGGAGACAATTTATACCTAATAAATTCTTTTAACGAGAAGAACTAGACGATAAGAGATGACTTTAATATTTCCGAGGAAATACATAAGTAGTCATTAGAGGGATACAAGGGATGACTTTAATATTTCCAATGAAATATTTAGATAGTCATAAGACTTACAGAATATGTTCCATCATTCCTAGACCTAGACGAAGATAGTTGAATGATTCAAGTTTGAGAGGTTTGGTCAAGATGTCGGCGATATTGTCTTGAGAGGGAACTTTCTCAATAGAAATGCTTCCTTCTGGACGTTATCGCGAAGGAAGTGGTGACGAATTTCGATGTGTTTTGTACGAGAGTGTTTAACGGGGTTTTTGCTCAAGTCAATAGCACCTTCGATGTCGCACATAATCAGAATGTCGTTGAGATGGATATCGTAGTCAATTAGAGCTTGTTTTGTCTATAGTACTTGTTGACATGCCTTTCCGGCGGAGATGGATATCGTAGTCAATTTGAGCTTGTTTCGTCTATAGTGCTTGTTGACATGCCTTTCCGGCGCTTACGTATTCGGCTTCGGTCGTAGAGATAGCAAGAGCCATTTGTTTCTTGGAGAACCAAGAAGTTAGACAACAACCCATGAAGGTACAAACGCCACTCGTACTTTTTCGATCCACATAATCTCCCGTAAGATCAGAGTCTGCATAGACAATAGTTTCTACACCAGTCCCCTTGGGATAGAACAATCCCAAGTGTATAGTGTCTTTAATGTATCGGAAGATACGCTTAACCGCTTCAAGATGAGAGGTTTTGGGAACCTCTTGGAAGCGAGCACAAAGGCAGTGTAAAACCCTAAATTCTAAATACCTAATTTTACGTCTAATTTGAAATTTTCCTAAGTTATGGATACGATTAATTATAAAACCGAAAGTAACTAAACGAATTTAATGTTAATCCAAATAATTAGAACAAAACATCATCATGGAATTTTTGAACATATTTGAAATCCAAAATATTTCTGAAACATAAAATAAATACGAGGCACCAATTGCGTTACATGAATTATTGTTTCGGGCCGTATATCTTTTGTTATGCTATAACAACCCAACCAAGGACCCTATAAACTTAGCCCACACACCAAGTTCAGCCCTTTTTGGCCCAATTCGAAACCTACAAGGGTATTAGGGGCCGGCTTTCATTTGTTCACACACAAAACACATGCATAACATTTTTTTTTTCTTTTTACAAAACCCTAAACCTAAAATAAACACAACAAAGTGACGGCTACTTCATCTTTCTCCCATTCCATTCGATCCTCAAAGTGTTCCAAGGGTGCAAGGAGGTCCTAAGGGTATTGCTAAACTCGTGGTTGATTGCTAAGAAGAAAAGGTTTTGGTGATATTTTGAGTCGGCTCACTACTAGACGCGTATAAGAGGTTTTTGGTTCGGTTCTATTGTGCTCTTTTGTGTCCAATCCATCCAAGGTACATCATATGTTTTTCCTTCAATCTATTCACCTTCATGTTGTGTACCATGGTCCTCATTATCATTCTTTGAATTGGCTTGAAACATGTAAAACAAATCGACATAAGTAACACATAAAATAATGAACCGATCACATGAAATAATGAATTTGGATTAGGGTTTTTGATAAAGTCTTGTTGGGTGATCATGTGAGATGATGGAAATACATTAAAATGATATTATAATACAGTTCATGTGTCATATGAAGGTCTCGGGTGCGTTTGTATAATTAAAAACGTTGTATGAAGGCTTAAATGAATTCTGAAATTAAGACAGCTTGTATACCTGAAATTGTGAACGAGATATGTCATGATATATAATGGTTTAATTCGGTTTATTTTCATGAAAACTTAGTTTTATGTCTTAGTTAAGTTCTCCAATTGGATTGGAGTGATTTCAAGTTGATTTGGTCGTATTTTTTATTTTTGTGTGATTAATTGTTGAAGCTGAATTTGGGAGTCTGAAAATCAGTCCACTTTTTCGATTTTTCATTCAAAAACTATAAAAAGTTGGACCATGAAACTCTCCAATATTTAACTTCTATATGTTTAGTAATACCATGAATTTCTGGGAATTTTTCCTGGATGTATTGGTAGGTCGTGAGGCGGATACTTTTTGGGTACAACTACAGGTCGGTTTTCTGAGTAGTCTGAGTTTGAGTATTTTGCGTGTGGGGTTAAACTAACTAATAAATTCTAGGAAAATTCTTGTAGGTTCTAAAGAAATTGAAGTACCTGTGTGAATTTTTGTGAATTTTATTTTTGAGTTCTGATGTGGTTCAAAAATTCGTCAAGTTGTGACCTGTTCAAAGATAAAAGCTGATAAAAATGTTAAAAGGCTAACTAAGGGTTATTTTTGTATTATTAAACTTACGGGTTGAACTTGTCATTTTCTAAACTAAAGGGCTTAACATGTGAAACCATGTAACTTTATGATACTTACATTTCATACCCTAATCTTACAATAATTGCACAATAATCCCTAAACTAAGTGTAGTAACAATTCGATACAAATGGTCACACATTTCTGATAACTTATGTAATTTTGAGGGGTTAGATATGGGATTTTATAGTCTTTCTAGTTTGAGTCTAATTTGATATTCACTGAATTGAGTTCAGACTATTAGTCATGACTCTTCATTTTCCCCATTACAATGCTTGGATTTTATAGTCTATCTTGTTTAATGCATTAGTATGTTACTTGCCCCTAGGAACTATGTTAATTTACTTTCTAATGTCAATTTTCAACTTTAATTAAGTAGCATGTTACTAAAGTGCCTGCAAGTGCATATACATGATAAATGGAAACTGCAAATACAATAAAGCTTGACTGCAAGTGGATATAGTAGTGAAAACTGCAAAATTTTTCATTGCCATAGAAAAGCTTGACTTTTTGGAGTCAAAATCCATTACAACAGGCTAAATTACACAAAAAACTATTTAATACTAAAACTGCTATTCATCTAACAATACTAACTTAACAATACCAGCAGTAACCTTGCACTTAGCCTTGAGCAGCATTAACTTTAAGCCCAGCAGTAGTAACTTTTGTACTAGCAGCACTAACCACTTTGGTGTATTTCCTTTCAAGTTCACCAGCAGTCTTAACTTCAACCAACAGTCTTAACTGTTACACTAGCAGTCTTAACTTGCAGCATGACATGCTTCACTTGGATTTTCGTATAACAATACCTTCACAGTCGGTTTGATAGTAGTCATTTCTTGATTTATTACCCAAGTCATGTTTATTTACACGTGGCAATATGTTATCATTATGCTCGTGAATGACTGTACTAAACTCCTCATCGACTTCGTCATATGTATCTTTGTAATTCTTGGTAGGTGTTTTAAAGACAACAGACAATTTTTTTATCTACCTGGTCTTTCACGTAAAACACTTGTCGTGCTTGTGAGGCTAATATGAACGGATCACCCTTGTGGCCTAAACTATTCAGGTCTACCAACGTATAACCAAGAGTATCGTGTTTGACCCCACCAGTTTTGTGATTAACCCAATCACATTTGAAAAGAGGAATTTGCCTAAAACGGTAATCTAGTACCCAGATCTCTTGTAAAACTCCATAATAAAATGCTTTTCTTGTGGTTGCAACTTCTTTGGATATGTGAAGATCTACTGCCTCAATACTAACCCCACTGTTCTGGTAAACTATGCCATCATTACTTTTTGTACGAAATGCATACCCATTGATGTTATATGCCTCGTATTTCACTCTGCTGGCGCTTTGTCCAAATGATATCCACCTCACAGTTTCTGATACACTATCATTGGATATCGCTAACTCTCTCTCAACCTGAATTTCATTACAAGTATATATTACCTTTAAATTGCAGGAACAACAAACAAACAATTAAAGAATAGGAGTGTTTGGGATAACGAAATGGTGTGCTGGTGGACCTCTATCTATTGTCATATACAGGAGGGACATTATGATGATAGGTTCTATGACTGACAAAGTTGCTGGGCAGATCATTGGTAAGTGCTTATTTATTATGGACTACTACTATTGGTTTTAGAGCTTGTAGCTATGAGTTTTTCTGGGTGAATGGTACACCTAATTAATGGTTTGTACAACTTATCACAAACACCAGTTAAGGACTTATCAATAAAACACACTTCACATTTTATCTCAACTCACTTCTTTTTAGCAACAAACAAACTATTATAAACAACATACGAGTAATTACTTCTTCGCGTAACCACTTAGCAAAAGATTTACTGTGCTCATTCTCCAGCAATGCCATTTTTTTACCCGGGTTTTTTGTTTTCAAAATTTCCTTGTGTCGCCTGAAACAAATAAATGTCTTTCATTATTGTATTTGACAGAACATTTATTTTATGCAACGAAATAGACATGTGTTAGTAATACTTACTCGATATACGGTTGAATTTCATCTGTATTTTGTATTACATACAAAATGTGCTTTCTGAAAGAATTCTCCGGAAACTTCACTTGATTTGCCGGCCGACAATGGCTTTCCGTCCTCATTTTCATTGGTTACATGTTTATCAGGTGGGATACCAATAGTTTTCATGGCTTTATGATATTCGCTAAAAAACTTCATTGTTTCTTCCGCGATAGTCTCCTCAGCAATGCATCCTTAATAACCTTCATACATCTTTCGAAGGGACACATCCACCGAAAGCTTATGGGACCATATAATTTTACCTCCCTAGTTAGGTGCACAGTCAAGTGTATCATAATATCAAAAAATGACGGAGGAAAGAACTTCTCGAGTAGGCACAGTGTCACAACAAGTTCTTCTTGCATCTTATCTAGTTCTTGCAAGCTGATTTCTTTCCTACATATAGATTTAAAGAAAAAGCAAAACCTGATAATAGCATATCGTGTGGGTGGGTGCATAATTGAACGTATAGCAATGGGCAAAAACTCTTGAATTAGCACGTGATAGTCATCCGATTTAAGGCTAATGAGCTTCGTATCATTTAGGCTGACCAAACTAGAGAAATTTGAACAATAGCCTTGTGGTACCCTGATGTTGCATAACGTTTCACAAAAGATGTCTTTTTCAGCATTCGTTAATATGTAACTTGCTGGAGGTAGTGTTGTTTTGACTGCTTCTTGCCTAGCAAACAACTCTTTTTTTATCCCCAACTCTTCCAGTTCCAAGCGAGCATTCATTCCATCTTTTGTCCTTCCAGGAATATTCAGCAAAGTTCCGACTAGACTCTCACCAACATTCTTTTCTACATGCATGAAGTCAATACAATGCGGAACAGAATTATGCCTCCAATACCTTAGCTTTCGATACCAAATGTTGAATTTTTTCCAATATGCTTCATTTACTTGGCTTGAATTACCCTCTTCTTCTATTGTTTTCCTTTTCTGCTTTTTAATCTTCCCACCTCTGCCTCAGTTGTTATTGTTTGTTTGTTTTCATTTTCCCCACTTATTTTTAATATGTTGTACCTCGTTGTATATTTGTTCCCCGGTCAATGGATTTGGAGCATGCTGAAATTCTTCTTGTCCATTAAACGCCTTCGTTTGCCTTCTGAATGGATGGTTGTATGGTAGATATCGTCTGTGTCCAGCGTAACTTTGCTTGGATGAGGCGGAAAGTCTAACACAGTGTGTATCTTTCCCACATATTACACAACCTTTGAATCCAATGTATGGGCAGCCACATAATGTACCAAGTGCAGGGTAATCATTTATCATCCATAACGCAACGACACACAGATTAAAGTTTTCTTTTGTGGAAGCATCATATGTATCAACCCCTTTCTTGAATAAGGTATGCAGATCATCAACCAACGGTTCTAAAAATACATCGATATCATTTCCTGGGTATCCTGATATTAATACCGAAAGCATGATAAACTTTCTTTTCATACACAACCATGGAGGAAGGTTGTATATGATAGATAAAACTGGCCATACACTGTGATGCCTATTTCTTGAGTTGACGTGAACCCCATCAGCTGATATTCCTAGCCGTAGACTTCTCGGATCTTTAGCAATTTTGGGGAATTTTTAATCTATGGTACGCCATGCCTGTGAATCTGCTGGGTGACGTAAAACATAATCTGTTATCCTCGTTGTTGCATGCCAAGTTAGATCTTCGGAAATACTTTCTAACTTAAAGAATCATTGTAGTCTTGGTATAATTGGAAAGTACTACATTACCTTTTCTGGAATGTTTTCGTACACTTTATGTGTCTTATTATCCACCTTCCATCTTGATATCCCACAAGTTGGGCAAACAGTCAACTCCTTGTTATCCTTCCAGTAAAGAATGCAGTTGTTGCTACATACATGTATCTTTTTGTATCCTGATCATATCATTCTCACTAGTTTTTTGGCCTGATAAGTTTTTTCAACCATTTCGTTACCAGCAGGTAGCATCTTTTTTAAAAATCCTAGTAATTCAGTAAAGAACTTATCAGAAACTCCATACTTACCCTTCAAGTTGAGTAGTTTAACTATTGCGGACAACTTTGTGAAGTCAGGACATCCTTCGTAAAGTGGCTTCTCCGCGTCTAATAATAGTTCTTGAAACTTGGCAAGGTCGGCCTCATCAAAACTTTCTTTTGTAGCATTAACCATTTCAACTGTTGTTGGGCTATCTGTTGGAATTACTGAACCAAAATCCATGTCGAAATTCGTGTCTTCAACAAATTCTGTTGTAGCATTAACAGGTATTTGTGCAGTTGTTGCTTGCTCATCCTTTTCTCCATGTTTATCCCATTTTGTGTAGCTTTGATCAATCCCGTTGTAGAATAAATGGAACTGCACATCCTCCACTTTCTGCTCTATGTGGTTTAAACATGAGGTACATGGACATGGCATCTTAAGCTGTTGTTTATTACCTCGTGGGTCGATGTTCCTTATCTTCTGCAAGTTGTGTACTGCATACTTATTAAACGCTTCTACTCCATCAATATATTGTTTCTTGGTCCTACTAGTTCTCATCCAAGACTTGTCCATGCTATTGTTGAGTTCAAATGGTAACGTATATATCCTACAAGTCATAAATTAAACCAATATAAGCATCAAATCATTTGTGTATAATTACAATGGACAGTGGGTAGTGTAGTGGTACTCAAAATTCCCTTTGCTCACAAACATCAAGCACATACTAATTGAAATCTATCTGGGCAGAATTTGCTATCTTTATAATTGTAAAAACAATTTCGAGAATAATATAATTTCACCATTACATTAAGAAAAATAAAAAAATAATGATTTCCTAATTAAAAAAAGTACCTAATTTAGATCTAAATGAACCTCCCTCCGTTGATGATGGCCGGACCGGCGAGTGGTGGATGCTGACTGGTGGTTGTGATTGGTGACTGGTGGCTGTGATTGGTGAGAAATGTGAGAAATTTGAAATTTGCTGAAAAAAATGGGGGGCTTTTAAAAAAATATGGCTGTGTTTGGTGAGAAACTTGGGTGGAGATGGAGATGGGTGGACGGAGAATTTGAGATTTGCTGGAAAAAAAATATGAGGGGCTTTTTAAAAATTTTGGGGAGGGAAATACCAAAAAGAAAGCCATAGGTATCGAACCTGTGCCCTCTCCTTCACAACACCAACAACTTAACCATCTCCGCCCTTGGGTCGTTTCCGATTATACCTTCTTTTGTATTCATCTTATAGACTATCTGTTTTGAGCTTATTTGCTTATTTTATTTTTAGCAGCTTATCTGTAGATTGTTTCTATGTTTCATTTTTACGCTGCATTGTATGTGGTGGTTTCGATTCTTTTTCGATTATACCTTCTTTTGAATTCGTCTTATAGACTATCTATTTTATTAAAGAAAATTGTTACAAAATCCAAATATCTTCTATACAAAGTTAAACCTGACAGTACTAATATTTACACTAGCAGTACTAACATTATTTCCTTTTTTCTTGTGTGAAGATCTTTCTTAGTAACTCTCTTGCCATTTCTGAGTCTTCATCAACTCTGAGTTTAGCATCTAACATAACAAATAAGCTAGCTGCCCTTAATGGATAATCTTTTTCTATCAGCATGTAGACATCCACTCCATTCTTTGAAGATACATGGTGAACACCACATGTATCATACAGTCTCTATGTTGTACTCAACTCATGAGCTCGAAACTGCTATAAGATATCTTCTGGATCAGGTTCATTCAACCTCTTCAATTCCACCCATAGCTCCTTTTCTTTGTCTTCTATAGGATCTGTAGATCTGAACCTTTCTTGAACCAGACTCCATAGCTTGTCCAAGTCTTCTCTATCAAAAATTTTCAGCATATCTTCAAAATACTTATAAACTTTTGAGTATCCTCCTACCCTAATTATCTTCCAAGCTTTACCAAATGTATCTGTGTGTATCTCCAAATCAATAATTCGATGTTTAGGTTGAATAGGATCATCAACATTCAATGCATCTGGGATTATAACCAACATATGCTGATGAAGCCTTTCATCAGTTAATTCCTTTGTTGTTTCTTCTTCCTCAACTGCTTGATCTTCTTTATCTTCTTCAGTCTTTTGCTTTTTTGAATCCTCTGCTGTAGGTACTTCTTCTTCACTAATCTTCTATTTCTTTGAAGATTCAGACTCCAATAATATACCTACTCTCTTTGTAGTTCTACTTGTTTCTTCTGTTCCCATTGGAATAAATGTGTTCACTCTTCTGTAAACCCTTTCAAACTCACTCTTGATCTCCTCAAAACTTTAACCTTGGAAATCCTTCCTTTTGTATCCAGCCATGTTCCTCATCTAAAGACACATGGTGGTTCTTTTCACTGTTTGACTAGGTGGTTTACTCCTCTTTTCATTGGCTTTTTGTTTTGCAGTAGACTTTCTTCTTGAATTTATTAGTTCAACAAGTTGTCTTGACTTCTCTTCAATGGACAACACTTCATCTGCTCTGAGCTCACCAAGTCTTTCCTTTAAAACATCATCAGCATCAATCATAGACTGAACTTGTGCAGTGTCATCAAACCTTGCTTGTTCATCATCATGTAACTTCTTAGCCAGAAGTGCATCAGATTGTTCTTGTGCTAACCTTTGTGCTTCAGCTGTTTCATTTGCAAGTCTTTTTTCTTCAAGGAATTTTGCAATCTTAAATTGTGCTCTTTCATCTTCTAGTGCTTTACTAGCTACCTTTTCATCAAAACTAGCTTGAGCAAGAACCCTCTTCTTGAACTTCTTTGGTAGCTCTTCTTCAATCATAATGCCCTTTCCTTTATCTGCCCTTTGCCTTCTATCATACACAGCCCTACCAGTACTAACCCCTGCACCAGCAATACCAGCAGTCCTAATTTGTTGATCAATATCAGCTATCTTCCTCCCCTGTTTTGAAGAATCATCCATGTTATCATCTGAATCACCATCATCTGAGCTTGTAGAGTACTCCACAATATTTTCATTTCTCTTTGCTTTAAGTGACTTACCTTTAGACTGCAATTTCTTCACTTTTTCAATGAGCTTCTTGTAAGCAGTACCATACAACTGCTTTGTCTCCTTGAGTTCTTTCTCCAAGCCAGTCACCCTTTGAGTCAATTTGGTACAAATATCCATCAATTCCTTTAATGACACTCTGCCCTCATCACTTTCAGGTGTGTTACCTCCTGGGAGAGGTGAATCATGGGGCATTTCCCCCATATTTGGCTGAGGAACAACAGATTCCTCTATGGATGAACTCCTATATGGTGATGAAGTTGGTTGTGAGGCTGATTGAGAACCAGATGAACCTGTGGGTGTGTGATGGGACTTAACTGGGCTTGTTGATCTTTCACCCTGAATGTTTTGATTTTGAACCAACATTGTTTCAAAAAGTGGAATTACTATCCTATTAAACCCCTTAGAAGTCATGCTCATGTTACTGAAAAGTTTTTGAGTAAGGCAAGGAGTTGGATAAAGATTTTTATGAGATAGAAGCAAACTTTTCCTTATATTCAAACCCGTTTGTATTAACCTTAGATACATTAAAAACTTGTATTTGTTATCCACATTTTTCACCATACCATCAAAAATTAAATTTGAAAAGTTAAAAGTCCTGTTTGTTGCTAAACAAATGAGAGCAGTTGCAATATTGCTCCTAAATGGCTCCCATGAGGTTTTCTTTGGACTTAAACAATGAAGGATGGTATGTATGAAGAATCTCCATTGTGGGGAAAAACATCCTTTTTGAAAAGTCATAATTTGAGAAGATGTGTCATAACCCATTCTGGAAATGTGATGAAAAATTTCAGTATTAGGCAAAGAACTAATACCATTTTCATCTGTTAAATGGAGATGCCTCCTAACAGATGACTCAGTAATAGTTATTGTTTTGCCATCAACTGTTGCAATTAACTTTTTGTCTCCATTCTTAAATTTATTGGTAGTAACAGTCTGCCAAAACTGTTTAATGTGAGAGACATAGATAGTAGGATTGATTGTAAGAGCATACCTGATGTGGGTAGTGTTTAGAAAATCTACTTTCTGGTGGAAGTCTTAACTCCCTTCTGGTTTCTCCTAGAATGCAACCTGGTTATGTGTATCACAAAACTCTAAATTTGCCATGAAAATTGATTAAATGCTTGATTAAAGTGCTGGGTTATGATTGGACCGACTTCAATAAATTGGTTCTTTAGTTTGAAGAAATCGTATAAATTATATAAAAAAGAGAATTATCCAATTTATGAAACCTTTAAGCAAAGTAATTGAATAAAATTACCCCAAAGGCTATAAATAAACCATGGTTAATACCCAAACAGTACTAACGGCTACCCAGCAGTACAAAGTTTTACGCTAGCAGTACAAACGGTTTCCTAGCAGTACAAACTTTGTGCAAAAACTTTTTCTCACCAGTATGAACTCAATTTTCTTTTAAAACCATACTTTACTCATACATTTGGAAGGGATTAATTGTAAAGGAAGACACCTAATCAGTTTTGGTGATATTGTTGTTCTTGCATTACAACACAGTTTACTGTTTCAGTGTTAATAGTCTTCTAAGTATTAAAGAGTAGATTTAAAAAAAAGACTGCTATTATCCAAGAAATCAAACACCCCTTTAACATCAGGGGAAACACAGATAACGATTACTCTTTTTCCCATAAACCCTCAGCATTCTTTTCACCACTTACCCTTATGCAAATTTTTGTTTGTTGACTTCCTTAAATCAAACATTCACAAGCAACCATAAACAATTAATTAAAAATCAAATATTTCATTGATATTTTGTAAAAGCTACAAACATAGATCTAATTATCCAACCTAAATACTAAACATAATAAAAACATAAAAACACCATCATCATAAACTGCTTCACTCCATTTCACACCAACTTGTTAGAACCAGAGCTCTCTTCCCTGCTTTCCATCCATTTCTTCCTTTCCTCGATTCATTTAAACATAATTTCAAGATCGCGAATCCTCTTTTCTATATCATAAGGGTCTTCAAACCAATCTTGGTGCTCCCCCTGGTTTTGATGCACCACCACATTTTGCTGCTCCACCATATTTTGCTACTGATCCTCTTCATTTTGCTGCACCACCTCACTTTGAACCACCTCCGCATCTTGTTGATCCTCCTCCTCCACCTCATTCACTCCCAAAATCTCATCCCAGTAAAAGTCTTTTGAATGCAGCCAGTTCCAAATTCTTCTCCTCATCCACATATCTACCTGCCTATACGACCCATATTCTGCAATGAGTTCATCCCCGAAAAGCATCAAACACTGCGTCAAACAGCAAATAGTTGTTTAACACGAACTCGTACTCTTCTGCATCATTTTGAAAGTTACCATTATTTGCTGCCATTGTTGAAATTTTCTTTGAATTAAAAGGGATACATGTGTTTGTGTGTGTTCTTTGGTATACAATTAATAGGTATAAATAGGCTGAAGAGGTAGATGAATGGTTCCCAAGACTTTAGGCGGGAAAAGGGACCAAAGGCGCGCGCCAAAAGTAAAATGTGAATTGAAGTTGTACAAAAAACTCTCCAATTTCCTTTTACCAAGTATTGACTTTCCATGTACAATGAGTTGATGCAACAACTAGTTGTATCTCATACTTTGTGAATAATAAACTTCCAAACTCAATATTTCCAACTATTTTTTTGTGATGTTTTGGATGATTTGGGATCGGGTTCATTATTATTGACCCGAGGGAATAAATGTTTGACCGTGACTCGAAAGAAAATAGTAACTCATTTGTTGCGACTTGATATTGACTCGATTTGGACAAAATAAAAGAAAGAAATAAAAACAATTGTTAAATTAAAAGTTGTAAAGATATTTGTTATTAAATTTGGTTAATAACGAAGTAAGGAAATTAGAAGTGTACGTGAGACCATGGTTGTCAAGATCCCGATCCTGATCTTAGGATCTTACGATTTTATGATACTCCAAAGCAAAAATGATCCGGATCATACAAAGGATCTTTAAAAGCTTAAGATGTTATAGGATCCCGATCTTTACCATAGGAACTTAAGTAGGATCCCGATTTTGAAAACTTAGCGTGTGACATTTGAGGTAAAAACGGAACACACGAGGGCTATTGGACTATTCGAGACATGCTACCCGTACACTAACATATTTGGATTTATTTGACTATTCATTTGGTTATTTTTTGAGTTACGGATTGGTTTGGGGTTTAGGGTTTAGGGTTTATATAAATACTCGTTATATTATAAATTACTCGGGAAATTGATTTTCAATAAAGTCTTTTGACTTGGAAACGTTCGATAAATGAAAAAGTCATGGCGAAATTTTGTTATTTTCAAAGATTAATTTTTTCGTAAGTCCAAACTTGTTTTAAATCATAAAACGAGTATACCTTGTACTGATAAATGGGATTATGGGAAAATACCAACGATTACCAATCGACTCATCTTATTTGATATGTTTGTTGTTAGTTATCTCTTTGCCTTGTTTTCGTCATCTCGTCTCGACTCGAGTTATCGTCAATACTCTTCTCGACTATTCGGTTATTCATTTTTTTGGAGTAAGTACTCGTGAGTCGGTGTTCTCTACCGTTACACGAATGATGATACCAAACCCTTTTAAAAGGCTAAAACGAGATTATTTTTGGAAATGAGAACGATTAACTTTTGAAAACTCTTTTCCATTTGATTTTTTTGGTGAATATCGTGCCGAGTATGTTGCGTTGCGATACGTTGCGTTAAATCGTTTGATACCATATTCATTTTCTTTAACTTTTAAAAAATTTTAATATATTAGAGTATTTTCTTTTGTTTTATCGGTGGAGTTTAGTGTGACTTAATCTTAATACCGCCAATTTTGTCCATATAATATTCGATTACGGATAACCGCGTGATAACCGCCGGGAAACCCGAAAAACCGATGGATAATATTAATCGGGTATCTAGTGAGATATGGGGCGGGTACGGGTATATTATAAACGGGTTCGGGTGCGGGTACACTAAAACCCGCCCCGAACCCGAACCGTTGCCATCCCTAGTTACCGGCTATAGCTGGTTTTCACCGCTATGTAAGCACCAATAGCCTTTTTTTTTTTACAACTCTTGCCACGTCAGTTATAGTTAAACCAAACCACAACTTCAATAGTCAACCGGCAATTAATCCCTTTACCCGATCATAATAATCAATAAACCCTAATCAAAACACACATTCTTCTGGTAAACACAAACATACAAACAATGAATCCCAATAACAGCAAAGGTATGTTTTTTAATGTTTTTACATACGAGTTGATGATTCATTGTACAATAATTAGTAACAGGCTTTTGATCTGTAAATGGTGATGTTTGGGGTTGTTACCGATTCTAATGTAAAATGGGGTTGTTTTGTATTTTATAATAGTTGTTATGTTATGTCTAATGTATGCTCTGTTTGTGATGTTTTCCATACTCTGATTTTTGTATACATAATCAGAGTAAACTTGAATTTATTGTTGAATGTAAAGCTGTGTGAATTTTTAATTTATTCAAGTTTATGATTTAACAGGTTCAAAGGCAAAAATCCCTAGGTCCAAATTCAAAATCATTTCAAACAAGGTATACTAAAGTTGGTATGTGTTTGTGGCTAAAGTTGTATACCTTTATACCATTAAATTTTTTGAAACACATGGTATGTTGAACTATGTGCTGCGTGTGTCGTTGCGGTTTAGGAGGTACGGGAAAACACAGATTGGAAGAGAAAGAGTCATTTCTATTTCTCTAGCGATGAAGAATCTGGTGATGCTGACACAAAAGGGGTTATAATGGACCATTTAATAAGTGTTGTTTCGCTACTTTTATGACATTCTCCAGACTTGATTCATTATACTCGTTCAACTTGTAGGTAAATGACAAAGCTGAATCCTCTCAAGCTACTCCCAAAACTCAATCCTCTCAAATACCAGTTGAAAAGGCACACAAAAAGAAATTTACTCAGGATATTGTCTTGGGACTGCCGTGTAAGAAGAATCCTATAGGTTTTGGAGCACCTTCTAGCAGCCATGGGAAAGGCAAGAGGAAGATGGTTTAGGGGTTTAGGATATCCATTAACAGCTTTTGTGTTTTGTAAATGGTATTTGGTACTTTAATATGGTAGTAGTAGTTCTGACATTTAATTTGGATAAATGTAATTATTAATGGTACAATAACTGGTAATTATTTTGGTTTGTTAAATGGTAGCAATTTGTGTTCTTGATGTGATGGTTGCACAGTTAGATGGTACATTTGTGATTAAGATAATGATATATAACATTTGGAGCCAAAATTTTGATTTATTCAAGTTTATGCTTTAATTAACAGGTTCAAAGGCAAAAAATTTAAATAATTCAATTGTTAATTTCAAATTAGAACTTGGAGCCAAAATTTTGATCCAAAATTTTTAAATCACCTAATTACAAGCAGTTACCAAGAATAACGATTCATATTCTTCATATACCCTCTTTTCTCTCCTAAAAAAAAGACTGCAAAGAAAACACAAAAAAAAAAAAAATTCTTCTATCACTATTACTCTCCAAGCTAGAATCATTTTCTTTTACCCGTTGATGCTCAAGAATCATGGAACTTCAACCCATTGTTGATAATCATCTTTTGCTTCCTGCTGATAATGAATAATGACGATAACAACTTAGAATATGAATCCGAAAAGTATTCTGATGATGAAGATCTAGATGCGCCTGGAACCAACCAATTAGATTGGATACTAGTTAAGAGGGGCATAACTAGGCTATTTAAGTTTCGCATGAAATATGGCAACCTTGGTGGAATAAAGCTCAAGGTAACCTTCGATGCATTGAATAGGGTATCAGGGTTACACAGAGCACCGTTTTCGAATTTTTTAGGAGATCTGGTTCGTGAGCACATAGGTTTGCAGATTCTTTCCTGGAAGAAGGTGAATAAAGAATCAAGAGATAAACTATGAGTTGAAATCATGGTACATATATACTATTTTTCAACCCAGTACTACATAAGTTTATCTATGCAGTTACATTATGTGCAACTAATTAACAACATTGTGTTAATCTTTGCAGCGATATTTTGATGTTGATGTGACATTCAGAAAATTGGTAATGACTCGTCTTGGTCAACTGCTAAGGAATTTCAGAATGAAGCTTAGAGAAAAATACATTTTGCCCAACCTAAATACACATTCAAAACTGAATGAAGTCCCAGCCAAGTATAGTGCATTTGTGAAATCAGAAGACTGGGTCGAGTTTGTAAACTACACGACCACCGATGCATATAAGGGTTTAATTAGTCATCTTTATTTAAGTCTATAAGTCATTTCATAATTTTCAGTTTGCAGCATTACCGCATCTAAATGCCTTATGATTTTGTGTTTTTAGGATAAATTAGATAAAGCTAAAATGGCGCGTTCCAAAAATATTTATCAGCATAAAATGGGACGAGGTGGATATGTTTATGTCAAAGAGAAAATGGTAAGATTACATAATGTTTGTTTTACAAATTGAGAGACGATCAGTTTGAGAAATGAATCTGTTTACATTGCACAATTTGCACATTTGCATTTAATACCCTCATATTTTCGATTATCTTGGTTTAACTTTACATGTGTATGCATTTGATCTTTATTAGATCGAAAATAAAGAAATTGAAGCAGCGTGGTATAAGGTGGTTGAAAGGAAGGGTAAACAAAGACAGGGAATATCCAGATGATGAGATTAGATCAGTAAGAGATAAACTTGTAAGTTTGACTGCAAATTCTATTATTATGCTTATATACCAGCAGCATTAACTGTGTACTAGCAGTAGTAACTTGTATACCAGCAGTATTAACTGCGTACTAACAGCAGTAACTGTGTACTAGCAGTAGTAAACACTTGGCATATTTTTCATTGAAGTTCATGAGCAGCACTAACTCCAGCTGAGCAGCATTAACACAAATATGAGCAGCAGTTACTCTAACAACATCAATAGGACTTTTAATCCCAACATTTCCCATATTTTTTGTGTAGAAAGCTGTTGATGTCCATATCAAGGAAGGAACCTTGAGTCTTGATAATGGCAATGATGCCATGACAGTTGTGTTTGGTAAGGAAAAGGGAGGTTATGAAAGAGGAGTGGGAAGTGGAGTTACATACAAGAGGTATTTTTGTCTTCCTCGAAGCAGACAAGAAAAGGATGAAAGACTTGAGTAACTTCAAACTCAACTTGATAATGAGAGAGCGAGCGTCAACAAAAATAATTATTGGTCAAGAAATTGTCCACCGAGATGACCGAAAAAGATGTACTGGTCAAGAAATTGTCCTATGAGATGAAAGAAACAAAGGGAATACTTACTCAACTGATGGCACAGTTGAGTCAAAAAGGGTTGCAGTTAAATTTGTCATCTCAATTGCAAGTAGCCTCAGATGTAAGCCATTTTTTATGTTTTAACAATTCCATTTTCTAATGCTAACACCACTGTTGCTAATTAATGATAGCCGCATTGAACATAAACTGATGAGTCAATGTATTTCTTAATTTATATTGGAGGTAACTCCAATGGCCATTGACAATATAGATAGCAGCGCTAATGAGGTGGACGGAACTCAGACAAGTGATGTTGTACGTGCTAAAGATGCGAGAATTCAGGAGAAGTATAATGGGCTTGTAACTTCGGAAAAGGTAATGAAAACAATGCGAGAATTTTACATACATGACTAATGTACCGTATTTTATATATATACGTATAGGAACCTGCTAAAACTGTCAGACCTAAGAAAATGCCTAAGTCACGACGAAATGGGTCTACAGATTCCTAATTGAAAGGAAATGTGTCTCCAACACAAGGAGTACCAACAGTATGTATTTCAACATGTTTCTTGTTATTCTTTTGTTTAAATAATGTAACGTGTTTTATATATACATATAGGAACCTGCTAAAACTGTCGGACCTAAGAAAATGCCTAAGTCACGATAAAACGGGTCTCCAGATTCCCAATCTTAACAAAATGTGTCTCCAACACAAGCACTGCCAACAGTATGTATTTCAACATGTTTCTTGTTATTCTTTTGTTTAAATAATTTCTGATATATACATGCAAAAATTCTTTTTTTTAGACATTTAAGTGCAAACTGTGGCACTTAAAGAAATCAAATATCGTTGCTTTGGGTACCGTATACAAGTCTCATGGAAAGCAGATGTTGCATGACCATGCACTCCCAAATGATTGCTACAGAGTGTCAATTGATTCATCGTTAGTGGATGCAGCATGCATACCGGACGTAGCAAATAATTGGTTAAAAACAGTTAAGGAGGGCATAGGTGGTTTCGTTGCATGGCCAAAGGATCAAGTTATTCTTGAAGAGGAGGTACATATATGTGTTTTTTCTACCTACATATATATAATTCTTCATATTTAATTTAATGTTTGATACAAGCGTCTTTTGTTTACTACAGGTTACACAAACAAATACGACGCAAAAGATTAGTGACAACAATTGTTGACCAAAAGTACCATCGAAGCGCAAAATTTATGTATCTATTAAAGACATAAAGCAACTGCAAGCTAGGCCAGCGAAGAGTCAAAGGTCTTTAAATTATGGTACTTGAGAATTTGATTATGTACGACATTACAATTGTATATTTGGTTCAGTTATATACATTCGAGTTTTATTCAATTTGAAATTTCTTTTTGTTTTTAATTTGGTTTATATATATATATATATATATATATATATATATTATATATATATATTATATATATATATATATTATATATATATATATATATATATATATATATATATATATATATATATATATATATATATATAAATATATATATGTATATTATATAATAGTATATATATATATATAACATTCAGCAGCATGCAAGTACTGAGTATAACTCTACTTCACGACTAACTTATAACTAGCAGTAGCAACTCTGCTCCAACAGTACTAACTTAGTACTACCAGTAGTAACCCTGTGACTAAAAGATGCACTCACATAATATAGTCACGCTTATCAACATTATTGGTCACTCTTTTTTTAATTCGATGTGTGACTAAATATTACAAAAGGCCACACAAACATAAAATTCAAGTGGCCATTGGATGAACAATAGTCACAACAAATACACATTTCTTCACTTTAAACAGCATATGGTCACACTTATTAATACTTTTGGCCACTTTTTGCTTAATTGTATGTGACTAAATACCCAAAAAAAAACATTCTTTGTGTGACTAAATATTACAAAAGGCCACACAAACATAAAATTCAAGTGGCCATTGGATGAACAATAGTCACACAAAATACACATTTCTTCACTTTAAACAGCATATGGTCACACTTATTAACACTTTTGGCCAATTTCAGCTTTTTTGTATGTGACTAAATACCCAAAACAATCATGCTTTGTGTGACTAAATATTACAAAAGGCCACACAAACATACAATTCAAGTGGCCATTGGATGAACAATAGTCACATAAAATACACATTTCTTCACTTTAAACAGCATATGGTCACACTTGTTAACAATTTTGGCCACTTTTTGCTTAATTGTATGTGACTAAATACCCAAAACAAACATGGTTTGTGTGACTAAATATTACAAAAGGCCACACAAACATAAAATTTAAGTGGCCATTGGATGAACAATAGTCACACAAAATACACATGTCTTCACTTTAAACAACATATGGTCACACTTATTAACACTTTTGGCCACTTTTTGCTTAATTGTATGTGACTAAATACCCAAAACAAACATGCTTTGTGTGACTAAATATTACAAAAGGCCAAACAAAAATAAAATTCAAGTGGCCATTGAATGAACAATAGTCACGCAAAATACACATTTCTTCACTTATTAACACTTTTGGCCACTGTTTTTTAAATTGTATGTGACTAACTCCAAAAAAATAACACACGTTGTGTGACTAAATGATCACAAACGTCACATTTATTATATATTCATGTGGCCACAGGACGGAAAATAGTCACACAAAATACACATTTACTTGAATAAATCATCTCAAATGTCACATATATTATATATTTTAGTGGCCAATGGACGAACAATAGTTACTCTCAAAAAACATTTGTGTGACTATAAAGTGTTTACAGTCACTGATACTGATTAATCCAACAAAACTTGTGCCTAATTTGTCACACATATTTATGTTTTGGTCACTCTTTTTCAATGAAAATGGCCACAAACTAAACAACGTCACCATATGCCACCTACGGTGGCGCGACCTTTGGTAACACACAAAAAAAACGTGTGTAACTCTATGCATATCGTCACACATTTTTGGTGTGACGAAATCCCATATCTGTACCAGTGTTATGGCATAAACGAATTTCTCATTTGAACTTCAAAACCATGACTGAACTTGTACGTCACAATCTAGTCGACGGTCTTCCAAGCTTCCGGTTTTCCAAAGATCACATATGTCCCGCATGTGAACAAGGAAAAAGCACTCGCGCAAGCTTTCTTTCAAAAACTGAACCCAATACTGATCACGTCCTTCAATTTCTTCACATGGATTTGTGTGGCCCGATACGCGTGAAAACGATTAATGGCAAACGCTACATTCTTGTAATCATTGATGACTACTCCAGATGGACTTGGGTTTATTCTCTCAGAAGTAAATATTAAGCTCCTCCTATGATCATCACCTTTCTCAAGAAAATTCAAGTTCAGCTTCGTAATACGGTCAGAAAAGTTAGAACATACAACGACACTAAATTCAAGAATCAAACTCTTCGAGCTTACATTGAAGAAGTAGGAATTGAACATCAAACATCCATTGCAAGAAGTCCAGAACATAATGGGGTTGTTAAAAGACGCAACAGGACGTTAGTGGAAGCTGCAAGAACGATATTGATTAATGCTCAACTTCCGGATTACTTATGGGCTGAAGCTGTCTCGACTGCATGCTATACTCAAAACTGTTGTATGATCAACCAGCGCCACCGCAAAACACCTTGTGAGCCTGTCCATAATCAAAAACCGAATATTAAATACTTTCATGTATTTAGTGTTCTTTGTTTTCCAAATAATGATCGTGAAGAGCTTGGCAAACTCAAAGCTAAAGCTGAGATCAGTGTGTTCATTGGATACTGTGAAAACTCTAAAGGCTTTCGCATCTGGAATCGTCGTACTAGAGAAATTGTGGAAACCATTCATGCTAATTTTGATGAACTTACAGAAATGGCTTCTGAGCAAAACAGCTTAGGACCTGCAACCAACCGTCTGAACTTTCCTGATCAATCAGCTGCACCTCTTTCGCTAAAACCGTCAAGAATTGGAAACCTTGTTTGCTCCATTGTTTGATGATTCATTTGCATGTCGTGCACCAGATGTATCTAATGATTCCGCTGCACCACCTAATAATATTCCTATACTTGATACACCTGCACCAACTACTACAACCATTGTAACAGATGCACCTCCAATTGAATCGCCGACAATAGTAGAACAAATCGCTTCCAACATTGAACAAGAAGTACCCGCACCTGCAGATTATGATGGAAATGCCTTCTTCAATCCATTTGCTCCGGCTCTAACCATTCCCAATATTGAAGAGTCGTCTACACGCAACTTGGATCCGTCTAATATGCACACTCTTTTTCAACATTACCCTTCAACACACAAATGGACAAGAGATCATCCCTTAGTAAATGTGATTGGTAATCCAGATAATCCAGTCATGACACGACAAAGAATCCACATGGATGGTGAAACATG
This sequence comes from Artemisia tridentata subsp. tridentata, assembly GCA_021014915.2. NCBI lineage: Eukaryota > Viridiplantae > Streptophyta > Magnoliopsida > Asterales > Asteraceae > Artemisia > Artemisia tridentata. The sequence goes on along the minus strand of CP139502.1, from coordinate 235,175,198 downwards.
CATTTATTCTCTTACCGTCAGTCAAGTTGAACCAAAGAACATTAAAGAACCAATAACTTATGACAATTGAATTGAATCAATGCAAGAAGAACTCGATCAATTCAAACGTCTTGAAGTATGGGATTGGTAGAAAGACCCAATGGAGTCTATGTTGTCGGACTTAAATGGATTTGGAAAAACAAACTTGATGCCGATGGAACAGTAATTCGTAACAAATCGCGTCTGGTTGCCAAAGGCTTTAGCCAAGAAGAAGGTATTGATTTTGAAGAATCCTTTGCACCAGTGGCTAGACTTGAAGCTGTCCGAATGTTTCTGGCGTATGCTGCCCACAAGAACATCATCGTTTATCAAATGGATGTGAAAACTGCATTTCTGAATGGGCAACTCCGTGAAGAAGTGTATGTCTCTCAACTAGAGGGCTTCATCTATCCAGATCATCCTAATCATGTGTACTGACTCAAGAAAGCCCTTTACGGCTTTAAACAAGCCCCGAGGGCATGGTACGATAAACTGTCAGCATTTTTACTTGCTAATCACTTTACCGAAGGATCAGTTAATCCCACACTGTTTATTCAAAGACACGGGGAGGAAATCTTAATTGTTCGAATTTATGTTGATGAGATCATTTTTGGTTCCACACATAAAAAGTACTCAAATGTTTTTGCAAAACTAATGAAACAAAACTTTGAAATGTCCATGATGGGTGAACTAAAGTTCTTCTTAGGACTTCAAGTTCATCAATCCCCCCGTGGTATTTTTCTAAACCAGTCCAAATATGCTCTTGAGGTTTTAAAAAAACATGGCATGACAAGTTGTGATACTTATAATACCCTTATGTCTGCCTCATCACCACAGCTGGATGCTGATTTACATGGGACACCAGTTGACCCTACAAAATACCGAAGTATTATCAGGTCTCTCATGTATCTAACAACCAGCAGACCAGATATCGTATTTTCCGTATATCTATGCTCCCATTGTTAGTCAAACCCAAATGAAAGATACCTCTCTGAGGCTAAAGGAATCCTTCAATACGTTAAGGGAACCATTAACTTGGGGATCTGGTATTTGAAGGATTCTGGTTTTGAACTAATATGTAAGACCCCCAAAATCAGGCATTGCGGAAGCATTCGGGTCATGGGGTGCTACTGAATTGATAATCACAACACAAGTTAACAAAGAATGGAATACATACTCCGTTTTAATTCATTAAATCATAAAAATATTGTTTACAGCATCGTTTGAGTTAAAAAAGGGAGGCCCACAATTTTAGTTGTCCCAGACAAAAACAAGTCATAATTAAAAGCCACAGCATTCAGACAGTAGTCTATGACCCTTGCCCTACCACCACCTTGTCATATCAGTCAGCTTAAACACCTGAGGAAAACAAGCTAAAAAGTCAGCAAAAAGCTGGTGAGTTCATAAGTTTATCAATAAGCAGTAAATCAGTAGTTGGACCATGAGTTTAGCATATGAACATTACAACCCATGTAATGTCATATAAAAATACAGTCTATTACGTTAGCACTAAGTTCATGCAACCGAAGCTATAACTTATGTGCATGCTCTAGAAGCATGTTAAATACCAGGGCCCGAAAAGTGTTTATCCCAGACACTTGTAGTTTTCGACATGGTATACGTTTGTTTGCCTATCCGGTCAACCCGAATGGGGACGTTACTCCCAATAGATCTATTTATAACATTCGCCCATCCCAGCAGGAATTGACGGTTCATGAGTTGGGCATAGAGGGACATAACAGGGCTTAGGCTAAACCACGTAATAGCATAGACAATAGTTTGGTCCTTAAAATAGTTTTACATGTTTCTCACTCCAATAGTAAAACAAGTTTAAATAGTGTGGGGCTATAAACTCACCTTGATAAATAGCAGTCATATCACAAAATAGTTCAGACAGTGTTCAGCACCGACACGCGACCTAGATTAGTAAGGTTGGTTTTAGTTCATAGTTCAAATTCAAGAATGCCAGATGTTTTAAAGAGTTTATGTTGTTGTTGCTGGTGTGGCAACATTTAAGTTGGAACAATGTTTTTAACATTTGTAGATATTGGCTCATTTGAAGTGTATATGTTTATAGTAGAAAAGATCAAGACGAGTGAACCTTCGGATTGACAGAAATCGGAAAGCTACGTACGGAGGACAATTACTATCGTATCTCAAACGTGAAAAACATATGGGAACGTTGTTGTTAAGTGAATGTATGTGTGCTACATGAGTAAGTGTGTGTACGATGGTGTGTGTATATATATGTTTGTATATATGGTTTTTGTAATGAAATGTTACGTTTGAAAAAGTTCTCATCATTGTTTACATTATTTCACAATATGTTAATAATTCTTGTATACAAGAAATCATTGTTTTAACAAAATTGCAATTTGTGTTTGTAAAATAACCGTTTCATAATTTAACGATTTATATAAGTTTTGGTAAAACAATTTCGAGTTATATGCCAATAAAGCAACAAACTAGTTTATATTTCAAACTTTAGTTTTTCAAGTTGTTTATATATATCGCTTAATATGAAGATATATTTTTCATAGAAAGTGCTCAGTAATCAAAAGGATTTGTAAATTTAAAGCTTTGTTATAATCTCATGTTAGGTTTTTAACTTGTCCCGTGTGATATTTATATATATATATATATAATATATATATCTTGTCCCGTGTGATATATATATATATATATATATATATATATATATATATATATATATATCGAGTAATTACATTTTATGACATGTAATGAAACAAATATTAGTCGCGTTGTTTTTATATATAGCTGTAATGATTTTTAACGAGTATTTGTACGGTAGTGATCACAAATCGTAATTTCGGGACGGATTATGTTAAAGTCAAGATAATATTTATGTTCGTGACAGATTTGGGCTGTGGCCCACGTTTCATAACAACAGATCGAATTTTTTTGTTCACCCAAATTGGGCTGCAATGAACAGCGGCCCGTTGTTTATATATATACCACATGGGCATCGGCCCGACGTGGTCATGTAGGACTTAAAGACAAAGTTGGCTTGGTGGACCTCATTCTTCAGCCCATATCACATGCTTAAGAAATATGCAGCCCACTTATGAGTTTGGAATCTTAGTGTAATACAAGATTTAAAAAAGCATAACATGTGTTTTTAAATCTTTGGTTGAGCAGCCATGTGAAGGTGAAGGAGGTTCGAACTTTTGTCCGACCAAGGCTTGATTTACAAAGGGTTTTAGCCTCATGTGAGAGTCTTTTGTGAGTCTAAGAAAATGAGCACCCAAATGGGTGTTGTTAACGACACGTTAGTCGACCCAAAAAAAGAGTAAGGAGTGTATCAACCAAGTTTTCGAGGCGAACCTTGTGACCATAACACATGTCCCTCGGTTTTGACTTAACAACATATAACTAGAACTTCTTTTACACGCGAGTTCGAGGACTATCTAAACCAATGACTCAAGACCACAACCAACAGGTATAATCTGGAATAAGTATCGAAGAACACATGACATGCCTTAGACAACGAGCACTCGGTTTACTTTTGAGTCGAGTAAAACTCAATTCATGTGCCGAGTACGAGTGTAAGCCATATCAGCTAAAGACACCATTTTGAGCACTAACACTTTACCCGAATCGAAACTCATATTTTGAGTATCAACATACTCCTTTCAAACCAATTCACAAACACCTTGAGAGCATGTTTTTAGACTACAAATTTGACTATCCAAACTCTTAACGCATCACAACCATTTGAACACCATTAGCAGGAACCTATATGTGGAAAAACGCAAGACGAACGAGATGTGAAATTGACTAAAACACATCGATTTAACACAACCTAGCCACAATGATTCAAGCTCGACTTAGCCTAAATGTTTCTTTCTTAGACAACTAACATAACATTCGGTTCAAGGTTCGATTAAACAAGATGAATAAGGACAAGTAAAACAACCCTTTTAACGACAACACCTCATGATATTTGAGCCAATACTAGTTTCTAAATCGTGTTCCAATATTACCAGTTTCAAAATCTAGTTTAACCACACCAAGACAAACACATCTTTCGACATAATTATTGATCAGGAAATTCATATCAACACAAGAAAAATGATATACAATTCGAGAGAAACAATGAATAAAACAACAACACTGAGTGAGATTTAAACCATACAAAGGGAGATAATGGATCGAATACAGGCACGAATCAAGAACCCAATCTGATTTCCAAGCACTCCACACACCCTTTCTTCTCCTTGAACATTCGATTGATAAGTAAAGTTGTGTTGATATGGATTTTTGGCGTGGTTGCTTCCTGGAAATCGGTGGTCTTAAAGAACGAATTGTGGCAACTCTTTGGCTCATTTTTGATCTTCCAAGGGATGGATTCCGCCATTTTTGGCTAATATCCCTCTCCTTTCTTTGATCTCTAGGATGTTTGACCCATAAGGAGTGGATTTTAAGTATTGACAAAGCTTGGGGAAGTGCAAAAAGCACTATAGGTCGTCTATAGATGTTGATGGGAGAAGAGGATGGTGATATACCGAGTTTCTTCACCAAAGAAGAAGTCAAAAAGGGATCTATGCTGTGTGTGGATGGGAGATCGAGAGGAAGAAAAGCAGATATAGTAAATATTGTACCACGTGGGTGAGTGGGAAGGGGATGTTTATTTGTTTGTTTTAACTATATAATGTATTGCGTATACCCCGTGTTCTATCGAGCTGAGGTAAAATAGTGGTACCTCGGTTTCACGTACACGTGAAAAATATAAAACTGAAGCCATTTCTATAATACTGATATAAAATAAAATTTGTTGACTCCGAAAATGAAATTTATAGTTTAACCATTACTAAAGTGGTGTCGGTACACGTGTGGTGTCGGTTTTCAGGAAAAACAAGATAACCTCTCGTTTTTGTTATGTTGGTGTCTGTAACTGTCAAAAAGTGTTAAACTCACTTTTACTGATAAGTTTAAATAATTTTGGTGAGTTATTGTATGCTACTGTGTTAGTGGAAATATTACGATATTTAAACTAAACGATTTCTTTGGTTTTAATAATGACAAACATGTAACTTGTAATACATAACGTAAAATATGCAAGTTACTTGTAAACACAAATCGTCAATGCATACTTACATCAACACCTCCCAACGTCTCAAGTATGCTTCAACGAAGTCGTAGATTTCCATCCCGACGTAAATCACTCAAGGTATGGACAAACAAATCTACTACTTGACAAATGATCAAAGGATTATATTTTTCTAAACTTCACATTTTTAATGTGACAAAACATTTTTCCAAAAATATATTTTACAAATTATTTTTGAATTAAAAAGAAATGTTTTATTTTGAAAAATAAGTTTAAAAATCCCAACAGTCAATTTTCCCCCCAAAATAGCCCCAAACATTCCCAAATAAACCTTCCCCACTAAAAACAAACGGAGGAGCGTCCACGGTACAACTAAAGTACCGACGGCTCCACTAAATGTAGTGGAGTCGTCTAACAATTAGTTGAGTCGTGCCTCTGTAATCGCTAGTTTTCCCCTTTCCTATATATAGTGGACCATTTTACACTTCCAACTTGATTTTTCCAGTCAGTTTTCTCTGGTCTAATCCCTCCTCACTTAGAATACTTTCTTTGATCATTTAGAGAGTCTTAGTTTGTTTAAGAGTGATCCTTTCATCCCACCAAGAGATCCTCTTCATTCCTCTTCAAAGCGCAAGAGAAGAACACAAGGTATCCAAGTAGATACAAAGTGTTGTCATTCCTCTTCAAGTACAAGAGAAGAACACAAGGTATCCAAGTAGATACAAAGTGTTATAGTGGTAGGTAGAAGCACTTGTAACATTTGTTACACTCTTGATTGTATCATAGCATACATCAAGATCATTTTTCTTTTGAGAGTTTGTGAGGGAAGATCATTATGAGCTTATATAGATATTGAATATCTCTAGTAGCCATTGGGCTAGTGTGTTGATCAAGTTGATCAAAGGTAAATAGGGTAGATTGAGTCAAGTGAGGGTTGATCTTTGTGATCTTGTCGAGATCTTGGAGATCTCTTGAAGTTTGTGGGCTTGTGTAATTGATCAAGAAGATCAAGGGTAGATTGGGTAGATCGAATAAAGTGGGAGTAGATCATTGTGATGTTGTTGAGATCTTGGAGATCTCTTGAAGCCATTGGGCTTGTATATTGATTTTGTGGATCAAGAGTAGATCGAGTAGATCTTTTTAGATTGGTGCTAGCTAATATTAGCACTCGACATCTAGCATAGTGTCGGAAATAGGATAAGTGACGTGTACGGTTTTCTCCGCCTGAAGGGAGCTTGTTGATTAGTGAAGTAACTCTCGAGTTGGGTACTCAGGGAGTGGAGTAGGGCGAAGAGGGGCTTCGTGACCAAACCACTATAAATCACCGTGTCCGGTTTGCGCCTTCTCACTTATCTCTTTACTTTCATTTCATTCTTTATCGCTTTATATTTATATTTGCATTGCGTTTATGTTTGTGTGGCTAGTTGCTTATATCATGTTGATTAAGTATGTGTCATGGTTTGATTGTGCTTATGTTGTAGTTTACTATATTCATCTCTAGATGTTATATGACCATAGTTGACACTTTTCATATTATGTCACACTTGATCGGGTGTTTGATACAAAAAGTTTTTAAGTTTTTAAATGGAAAGGTATTCACCCCCTCTCTACGGTTTCCACAATTGGTATCAGAGCCAGGTTGCTCAAAATTTTAAAACAAATGGTTTTCAAAATTGAATACAATCCATGTATCAAATTACCTATGAAGGTGATAAAATTTGAAAAGTATTTAGTTGCTTAATACTTACAAGTTTTGTTGTTAAGTATACTTTGTCATACTAGCTTGAAGGTTTTCTTAAACCACTAAAAGAATAGAGTTTTAAGTGTCCAGGTCATGTTTTCAGAACAAGTTATTAAGTCATGCAGTTTTGAAAGGAAAATAGAACACGGTACCACTAAATATCGAACGGTACCGTTATATTTAATGGTACCATGGTGTATTTAAAGGTACCGTGCCTTTGTTTGTTTGTTTTCAGTATTGGGTCATTTTTAGAAATTCATACAATATCAACCATAAGTCCATAGGAGTCGTGTCACCCATCATTTTAAACGAAGTTGAGTCTACTTTCATTTGAAAAATATTTTTATGAATTAGTTCTAAATGAAAGTATGTTAAAGTCTTTAATTTTCAACTAAAGGTCTTTTTGGTCATGTAGTTTGAGTAAATTTTTTATCAAACTGAAAAAGGGCGATTCAACCTTTAAACCTTGACTTGTTTTCAAAGTGACTTATCAAAAATCTTTGAAATGGGGAGGAAACCAATTCTTTTTCAAATAAAATCAAGCTTAGTATACATTGTTATACTTAATACACAAAATGACGATAAGTATTTTTGTATGTTAAACTAAATGGCTATTTGTTTTTCTTTGTGTCTTAGTATTGTTAGTCAATATTTTTGTATGCTTATTGCTATCTTTAGTTGAGCTAATTTTATCTATAAGCATAAATGTCCTTCATGCCTTTTTGCTATTTGTTTATTATAGTTTTTCGGTTTATGCGTTTATAAGGCTCATGCTAATTCACTTGCACTATATTAAGTAATTAGCTTGCATTGCATATTGGCATAGACCATTTTTCTTGCATATGTTGCAAGTTTTTAAAATGGTTTAGTAACTTTCTTAGGAATAGAAATTAAGTTGATAGATCATGTGTGTCGAAAAATATTGTCTTACACAATTATTTTTCCAAAGGTTTAAGTGTAAAAAGTATATCACCCCAAAATACTTAACAATTTCATAAAACTCATAACATGATCTCTAAAACATTACATCATTTTGTCTTGCATGACCATTGGTTGTCTAAACAAGATAAAAGATCATATTAATACATTAGTATTTATGTAAAAGAAAATGTATTAAACTTGCATTGATCTAACACACATATAAAATGTTTTAAACATTTAGTATTTTACGTATGTTGTATAAAAATAGTTAAGATAATTATTTTTATACTAACGAGGTGTCGAAAAAAAAACTAAGAATATTATACTTAATAATATAAATAGTTTTTCTCAAATAAAAATAAATGACAATATCGAGTAGTAACTTAATATGTTATTAACCTCACATATACAACTAGTACTAGAATAAATGGAACACATTCCTTAAATTTTTATTTCCTTTTTAAAAGGAGTGATCGTGAGGGTCAAGAAATATCTCGAGTACATATCAATTCATTATTCAAATTATGATTGATATCATTGTCGAATCTAATTAACAAGTTTTTGAGTATGGAAATGAAATTGGAGTCATTATTTGTTTAGCCTCAAGATAACATCAAAATATGATGAAATATATTATCTTGAATCTACATAGTCAATCACACTCGATTGTTATGAAAATAATGACGTCGTCTCAAGACAAAAATACTATGCATCGGATCATAACTCACACTTGTTTTGAAGATGCCATATTGAGTCTTCTTGTCCAATGGTTGTGTTCCAAACATTAAACTAATATGTTTAAAAGATGCACAAAATACACAACTAAGTAGGATTGACAACTTGGATGTTTCATCCGAAATATTCAAGTAATTTACTTTGCAATGCAATTAGTAAATGTGTCATTTCCGAAAAACCAAACATGAGCAAACAAACAACATATGTAAACTTTGCTCATGAACGACTCAACACTCAAAGTCACATGTCTAGTAAAAATGTCACACAAAATATGTTATTAACTATTATGTAAGTCATCAATCTTTGAGAATGTCACATGTATTTCTCTAATCAAAAGATTGACAAAGGATAACTTATATCCTATGCATCTTATTCCCTTTGTAACATGAATGGTTATGTTACAAGAGAATACATTGCATCCTGTTAACAAATATAGGATATTAGAGTTGAATAATAACCTAATACAACATGTGTCATTGCATAAACAAGTAAAATTGGTCATATACTAAAATACTTGTTTCACCAAGCATTCGTAAGAGTAATAAGTTTCCTCTTAGAAAAGCATATTTGTTGAAATATACAATATGTCTCATTTCAAATATAATACTCACAAGATCTATTGAGGTAAGTAACCTTTACTAGATTCTTTCTCAAGATATGCAAAGGAGCATTCTTGAAACACACACAATGTAGTAGATTCTACATTGTATCACATTAGAGTGTCTCTTGGTTCTAGGAAACAAATCATGTTAAAATAACATGTAACAACTCAGCAAACAAAGATGTTGTCCAAGAGATCATAAAATGCACCATCTCCATCAAATAACCTCTAAATCTCAAACACGAAATTAAAACATTTCGCTTGCCTTTGTTAGGAGTTGTGTAAGACATATATTTTTCTTAACCGACTTTCAAAGTATTGTTTGTTGAGTCATATTAGGCCATGTATTAGCGAAATAAGCTAATATTATCTTTGCTATACTGAGATAGGCAAATATAGGAATTTTAACTTTTCTAACATGAGAATGACTACTGGAGAACCTATCGCACTTGAAATTTAATTTTTATTAACGGTTGAATTACTTCCAGGAGAGAAGTTGGGTTCGTGGTATAACCCATAAAAATGGACGTGTTTAGCCTGAATTGAGCACCACTCGTGATAGTCTCATACTCATTTTCTAACTTGAAAATTTCTCATTCCTACATTTGACTAGAGATAGTTTACATCGGTGAACTTTATCTCCCATTAGGATTTCATTTTGAACAAGTAGTAATTAAGATCTTCCTTAGCAAACCTAGATTGCTTGCATCCCACATACGTGTTTCAAAATGATAACATGTTCTCGTAAGATATGATTAAATGTCTTCATGATCTTAAATGCTAAATGATTGTCATGATTTGCATGATATTTGCATTTATTCCTTATGTGTATTTTACATGATTTACTTGTAAATTTTGCACCCACACTATGTCCTTTTAACACAATAGGAATTAGGTATGCCTATCACTATGAACCCTTATAAGTCATAGAGTCGTACACTAGTGTCAAAACCTATAAGTTAAAATAGTCGCGAAGTTGTCCTAATTCCCTAGTCATCACTTCGCCTTCTTCCAAGTTATACACCCTTTTGTCATGGGAAGGTTAGATACAAACCTAGTAGAACTCGGAGTAGGATTGAAAACTTAAATATTTCATCCGAAATATTCAAGTAAGTTTGACTTGCGATCGCAATTGTTAAAAGTCATATCCGAAACATCATATTCAAGCCTTTTAACAACATATGTTAAAACGCTCATCCGAAAGCTAAAAGTTAACATCTCCCCTCGGGTGACAAAGGACTCACGAGTTACTACATAAGTGATTAGTAGTTCCTTTCATCCTCGTGTGAATATACACGTCTTAAGATCCCAAACCCTGCTGCGAATCAGCACCATAGGCCTAGCTTTACATCTTTCAAAACCCCGTGAAAAACTCACGTGCAAAGCACATCGAAATCCGTAAATCAACCAAACCTATCAAATGAGAATCCTCTAACCATCTTCGTCTAGGTCTAGGAATGATGGAACATATTCCATAAATCTTGGACTATTTAAATATTTCACTGGAAATATTAAAGTCATCCCTCGTACCCTTCTTATGACTACTTAAATATTTCACTAGAAATATTGTAGTCATCTTGTGCGTCGACTCATGACTCTTTAAATATTTCACTGGAAATATTGAGTCATTCTTTAAATTCCTCTCACGACTACTTAAATATTTCATTGGAAATATTGAAGTCATCCTTTACGTCTCGTCTCATGACTTGCTAAATATTTCACTGGAAATATCAAGTCATTCCTTGTGTCTCATCTCATGACTTCTAAAATATTTCACTGGAAATATAAAGTCATCTCTCACGTTCCTCGTATGATCACTTGAATATTTCACTGGAAATATTGAGATCATCTCTTCTATTTCGTCTCATGACTTTTAGATATTTCACTGGAAATATCAAGTCATTCCCTCTATCTCGTTCCATGACTTTTAGATATTTCACTGGAAATGTCAAGTCATATCTTGTGTCTCGGCTCGTGACTTTTTAAATATTTCACTCGAAATATTAAGTCATCCTTCACTTCGCTCTAATGACTACCAATGTATTTCCTCGGATATATTAAAGTCATCTCTTCTTGTCCAGTATCGTTCAAAGAATTTATTAGGTATAAATTCTCTCCTCGTGTCGAAAAGTCTCACCAAATCAGTGAGATTTATTCGTAAAATCCTCTTAAATTCTAATGAAAACTTAAATATTTCATCCGAAATATTTAAAGTATATTTAATTTGTGATATGCAATTAAATGTCATTTTTCATTCTCGATCAACGTTCATCAAATCCCGTTGGATTCATTCATAAAAGAATTTATTTGGTATAAATTCCTTTAATCCAAGGTCCAGAAAAATCACAACATATGTGAAATTTCTTTGTCAAAAATCTAATTCTGGATCAAAACTTACCTCAGCAAGTCACGGTACCCTTAAATAGGGGACGGTACCACTAAATTTAACGGTACCGTCGGACCATTGTCTGCTGAGATAGTTTATTCTCACTATTTTAAAAGCATTATAGAAACCCACTCGATGTAGTCTTGAACCAGAACCGTCTCCTATCATAATAGATTCTATCTATCTTCTGATTCCTTAGATTTTTCCCCTTTCACTTCCGCATGGTACTGAACACACCATATGTATGGTTACTTCCGTATCCATTATCTTCCCAACTTATCTACACCTTTCAACCTTAGTTCTACACTACCAATGCTTCCGTATCCCACTCACCTTCCACACACTTCAAGCGAAGAACCGCTAGGATAAGTTGAGATAACCCCACTAGAACCTTATCACTAACCTAACAACCCTGAAGATTTTATCTTCTTAACCCTTAGGATATCTCCAAGTAACCACATTCCTCATCATATAAATATTCTATGAATATTCACAATGATTGAGAAGAGCTACGTGACTTCAAAGGTGAAGTTTATCGTATGCTATCCACCACTTTTCATGATGTTACTAAGCTCATTGCTTCCGTCAACGTTCGTTTTCCTCTTTATCTTTTACATCTTGTCCGGATGGTCATAGATTAAGGGGGAGCGAAGACACACTCATATAGTCTTTCACTAAACACTCTCAAGAACACACAAATGTGGTTCTTATTCCCTAGGAAACTTCCCTTTAGCTGCCCAGAACGAGGCTGCACAGGAAAATTCGTGACTTCCAGGTCACGGTACCATTAAATTTAACGGCACCGTGTAGTATTTAGTCGTACCGTGCCTATGTTTGACGAATTTTCACTGTTCCCTCCAGATCCCTGCATCCCTAACCTTAAACCTGCAAAATTTGCAAACTCACATACACCCTAGGATTCCCTCACTACACTATAGGACTCTACCACCAACTTTAATTCGAATCCCACAACTCTTGCCTATATAAGGCATCACCATTACAAGCATATATTGAATCTCATCTTCAAACCTGACATTAACATCATTCCTCATCACACTCAACCCTTATAACTAAACTTAACTCTTGACAGTGATATTTAGTTTCAAAACCTTCAACCCTTATATCAACCCCACTCAAACTTTTTAGCTACACTTCACTCTTGATAGTGATAGTTAGTCTAAGAACCTTCAACCCATCGATCATCACACTCAAACCTTACAACTATTCCTCACTTTGGATAAGTGATAGTTAGTTCACCAACCTTCAATCCTCACAATTACACAAAAACCTTCATGCACCAAATTATCTCTAACACACACCTAGGATCATCCAAACTAGAAATCTAGAACTTTGTTACCTCAACCCCGTTAGAGATATCCACCAACACTCCTATTTGATCACATGCACCTTTTCTTTTCCTCTTTTGAAATATATCATGCATCTCATTGTCAGTGCAAACGATATATTAATCAAAACCATTTTCCCCCACCTTTCCTCAAAGGACAAAACCAACACTTTCCCACCTTATGGAATCATTTCCATTCACATCTAGATGCATATCTTTCTCATTATTTTTTATCGAGTCTACTTTATGGCATGACTTGTCATAATAGTAATCACTTAGAGCATGTCTTATCAACAAACTATCCTTACATCTTAGGTAGATGATTATGTTGTTCAAAAGGTTTGTAAGAACTTGCCTTCCCAATGACAACTTGGAAGAAGTCATTTGGTGTGTCAGTCAACGAACGAATCTCGTTCTTGTTAGTGTGATTGCTTGAACAATTACACCTTAGGTTGTCGGTTGGGTTGTGACACTCAAGTGTCTTTGAATTGCTATACGCATTCATCTTTTTGAGTCGTTCAACTTTCTTGGGATTTCTTTTTGGTCTTTACCCTTTTGGCACACTTTTAGGTTGTGTCACTCACATAGTTTAACCCTTGCATGTCTTACTATGTGTATTCTATCCCTATAATGTTGCTCCTATACTGTTATATATTATGTTGCACAAAGCTAACCCTTTATGTAGGAAAAGCCTTTGTAAGAATTTGATACATGGATCCGCTAGATACTAAGGTAAATAAACAAGGGGATTAAGTCACCATAGGGGTGCATTGAGCTAGGAGGAGCTTGGGGGTATTTGAATACATAGCATGGAGTCGTCTTCACAAGTGGTGATAGAAGACTTCACTGGGATGATGCAAGCTCGCCTTTCTGGGAAGAAAGGATAGCAGTGTAATAAGGGGGAGTAGGGAGTGAATTCAAGGGAGCGCTCGAGGCAACTACTTTTTTTATTCAAAAAAAGGGGGAGAAGGGAGTGTAAACAGGTAACTTTTATATTTTACTATGTGTTACGGTATACATATTTGTCATCATCAAAAAGGGGGAGATTGTTAGTGCAAATATTACGATATTTAAACTAAATGATTTCTTCGGTTTTAATAATGACAAACATGTAACTTGTAATACATAACGTAAAATGTGCAAGTTACTTGTAAAAACAAATTATCAATGCATACTTACATCAACACCTCCCGACATCTCAAGTATGCTTCAACGAAATCGTAGATTTCCATCCCGACATAAATCACTCAAGGTATGGACAAACAAATCTACTACTTGACAAATGATCAAAGGATTATATTTTTCTAAACTTCACATTTTTAATGTGACAAAACATTTTTTCAAAAATATATTTTACAAATTATTTTTGAATTAAAAAGAAATGTTTTATTTTGAATAATAAGTTTAAAAATCCCAACAGTCAATTTTCCCCCCAAAATAGCTCCAATCATTCCCAAATAAACCTTCCCCACTAAAAACAAACGGAGGAGCGTCTACGGTACCACTAAAGTACCGACGGCTCCACTAAATTTAGTGGAGCCGTCTGACAATTAGTGGAGCCGTGCCTCTGTAATGGCTAGTTTTCCCCTTGCCTATAAATAGTATACCATTTTACACTTCCAACTTGATTTTTCCAGTTAGTTTTCTCTGGTCTAATCCCTCCTCACTTAGAATACTTTCTTTGATCACTTAGAGAGTCTTAGTTTGTTTAAGAGTGATCATTTCATCCCACCAAGAGATCCTCTTCATTCCTCTTCAAGTGCAAGAGAAGAACACAAGGTATCGAAGTAGATACAAAGTGTTGTCATTCCTCTTCAAGTGCAAGAGAAGAACATAAAGTATCCAAGTAGATACAAAGTTTTATAGTTGTAGGTAGAAGCACTTGTAACATTTGTTACACTCTTGATTGTATCATAGCATACATCAAGATCATTTTTCTTTTGAGAGTTTGTGAGGGAAGATCATTGTGAACTTATAGAGATATTGAATATCTCTAGTAGCCATTGGGCTAGTGTGTTGATCAAGTTGATCAAAGGTAAATAGGGTAGATTGAGTCAAGTGATGGTTGATCATTGTGATCTTGTCGAGATCTTGGAGATCTCTTGAAGCTTGTGGGCTTGTGTGATTGATCAAGAAGATCAAGGGTAGATTGGGTAGATCAAGTCAAGTGGGAGTAGATCATTGTGATCTTTTTGAGATCTTGGAGATCTCTTGAAGCCATTGGGCTTCTGTATTGATCATGTGGATCAAGGGTAGATCGAGTAGATCATGGTAGATTGGTGCTAGCTAAGATTAGCACTCGACATTTAGCTTAGTGTCGGAAATAGGATAAGCGACGTGTACGGTTTTCTCCACCTGAAGGGAGCTTGTTGACTAGTGAAGTAACTCTCGAGTTGGGTACTCGGGGAGTGGAGTAGGGCGAAGAGGAGCTTCGTGACCGAACCACTATAAATCACCGTGTCCGGTTTGTGCCTTCTCACTTATCTCTTTACTTTCATTTCATTCTTTATCGCTTTATATTTATATTTTCATTGCGTTTATGTTTGTGTGGCTAGTTGCTTATGTTATGTTGATTAAGTATGTGTCATGGTTTGATTGTGCCTGTGTTGTAGTTTACTATATTCATCTCTAGATGTTATATGACCATAGTTGACGCTTTTCATATTATGTCACACTTGATCGGGTGTTTGATACAAAAAGTTTTTAAGTTTTTAAATGGAAACGTATTCACCTCCCTCTACGGTTTCCACATACTGCGTGTGGGTTGGCTTCCCGTAATAGTTATGTAAACACATAAATGTTCAGTTTTAGAGTTGTGTAATAATAAATTGCCATTTATTATTAAAATATTAGTTGGAAAATTACCATTTGTCACATAATAGCCTTTTCAGATGCTGATCATGCAGGATGTTTAGACACACGCAAAAGTACATCTGGTGGAGTGCAATTTCTAGGAGAGAAACTTGTATCTTGGCAGTCAAAGAAGCAGGATTGCACATCATTGTCATCAACAAAATCTGAGTATGTATCCATGTCAGCATGCTATGTTCAAGTCATTTAGATGCGATCACAGCTGATGGACTACCGTTACATTTACAATAAGATTCCCATGTACTGTGAATCCAAGAGTGCAATTGCCATTTCATGCAACACGGTTCAACATTCAAAGTCAAAACATATTGCACTCCGATATCATTTCATCAAAGAGCATGTTGAAAAGGGTACAATTGAATTATACTTTGTGGGTACTGAATACCGATTAACTGACTTATTCATCAAAGCCTTGCCCCATGCAAGATCTGTGGAATTAGTTCACCAAATTAGTATGCGGTTTTTGACTCCAGATGATTTGAAAAACTTTCTTAAAAAGAACTAAGAAAGTGAAAAACCAAAACATTTTGTAAATATTTTTTCCAAAAACACAAAAAGATTTCATTATATTATTTAAAAAAAAAATGCAAGTACAGAATTTCCATCAACACTTTGTGTTGAGGGGGAGTATGAAATTTTTAAATATTTTAAGAAATTGTGTTTGCATATTTTCAAAAAGATGTTATTTACTTAATTGTGTTGTTAATTTGTTCTCTGGTAAATACCCTCCTTGTACTTAATTTTTTTTTTCAAAAGCTTAAAAGAGTTTACGTCTTAAGTCGAGGGGGAGTATTAATATTGTTTTTGCCAAATAAATGACTAAGTGATTCTATTTTTTGAGATAAGGACTAAGGTTGCAATGTTATGTGGTTAGGGGACTATTTGTGCCAAATTTCAAAAGTTAAAAGTTAAACAAAACCTAACCCTTTACAACATTTATTTCACCTTCAACACATTTACTACACCACGATCTATGGCCACCATTCGATTGACTAATCCATTCATTAATCCTTAAATCTGTAAGTCGTAATATGATCTATGCATTAATATAAACAAGGTTTTTTTGATCGTTTAACGATCCAACGGTTAAAGTTTTCATTTTTAACGATTTAAGGTTTAGGGTTTATGTCGTATTGGGGAAATTTGATTGGGTGTGTTAGTGTTTGATTTTTGTGGTAGGATATGTTCATAATTAAATGTTAAACATGTTACAATCCTTTGATTGCACCCAGAAACATCAATTGATTGATTTTGATTTTAGGGTTCATATGAACCACATTGGGGAAATCTGTTCTTGTGTATTTTGATCTAATTAAGTTAGTGGGATTGTCTTTAAACATGTTATGGAACACTTGAATGCTTGTTAATTAAACCAAAAACAAGTTGAGAGTCAAAATCAAAGTTTAGGTTTTAAGGGTGCTCGTACAGGTTCCATCTTTGTTTTCTATGGTTAAAATTTGTTATAACTTGGTCAAAACACTTAGAATTGCCTCAGGAACACTCGCTAATCATTGCATCAAACATCTAACTTGTGAATCTCTTGTTCGTAAAACTTGGTCTAAGGGTTTTACACATAAGCACTAATGGGACTGTTATGCGTAAACTAGTCATTTGTTGAGTGTGTAATCATGAATAGATAAGTTGTTTATCAGTGGTTTGTGGTTTAAATGACAGGATCAAGAAGTTTGTAAGAATTCAAAGGTTAGGAACAACTCATGAAATCTTTACGAATAAGCGTCTACAGTGGAATACGAATTTCTTGGAAAGAAATTCGTAAAATGTTTACGAATAAGTTATATTCTTACGCATAAGACTCATTCTTACGAATAAGTCTCATGTTTACGAATATGAAAAATTCTTACGAACAAGTCGTATTCTTACGCATAAGACTCATTTTTACGAGTAAGTCTAATGTTTACGAATATGGCCTATTCTTATGAATAAGTCTAATGTTTATGAATAAGGCCTATTCTTATGAATAAGTCTCATTCTTACGTATAAGACTTATTCTTACAAATAAGTCTAATGTTTACTAATAAGGCCTATTCTTACGCATAAGTTGCATTCTTACGCATAAGGCTGATTCTTACGAATAAGCCATATGTTTACGAATAAGACTGCCTTTTACGAATAAGTCACAATTCAAGAATTTGTTTGAAAATGAATTACCTTTTGTCACCCTTACTAATCAATTCAAAAGATTTTCATATTGTAATTTTTATGTGTTTCATTAAAGTTAATATCTCATCAAACATAAAACATCACAACAACAATTAGAGCACTTAATGTGACTTAAAATGAAAAACACTCATTCCACTGATTTCATAACAACAAACAAGGTCTAAGACAATGAATCAATCTTATAGCATTTGCTAACAAACTGTGTTTCTTCAATGTCTGTTTCTATGACTTATGACTTTCAGATCACAACAATGGCTGCACCACAAACTAATGTAGAGAACCCATAAAAGATCACAGTGAAAAACACCTTTTCTACAGATTACAACAAAGTTATTGGCCAAAACAATCTCCGTGTTGAATTCAACAAGTTCACATGCACTGAATCATCCTGCCAAGTAGCAGTGGAAGCTCTTAAACGCCATCCCTACAATTTCATGATGACAAAGTCTGCCACAATTCCAGAGTTCTACATTAATCAGTTCCAGAACATAATTCAACTTGATATGAGTGAAGAATCCTTTACTTGCACTCTACACAAACGTCAAGTCACTGTGGATATTGATACTCTTTGCTCCATACTCCACTTATCAACACTTCGTCCTACTGAAGAATATCACCCGACTCCATCAGAGAATGAAGTTCTTGACTTTCTTAGAGAAATTGGTTATAATGAATCAGAAGGGGTTGTTTCAACACATTCAAGAGTGAATATCAAGAATATGCCACAACCTTGGAGAACTATGTACATCATCATTGCCAGATCTGTATCAAGAAGAGATAGTGGGCATGAGCATCCCAAATTGCCACATCTTCAGATATTTTGGGGCACGTTCAACGTTAAGCTGATTGAGTATGCAAGCCTCATTTGGGAAGACTTAGTGAAACACATACAGAAGGGAGATGACAAGAATCCTTTTGTCAGATACACTAAGTTGCTCATCAACAACTTTCTCGATGAATTCAATGATATTCCTCGATGACTTGATGATGAGGACAAGCACACTATTAAGAATGAGCATGCATTAAATATGATCAGGATATTAGGAACAAGTAATCGAAAGCAAGGAATAAAACTTCCTGATTGTCTTCTTACCGAGAAAGTTAAAGCCGCAACATACTACAAATATTATTTGAAAGCTCTTAAAGAACAGAAGGTCGGATTCTTTAACGAAGAAACTCAAGCTTCATTTGTCAAGACAAGAGGTCAGAATGGAGGAAAAGCAGGGAGCACTGGTAGCACTAAAAAAGCCAAAACGCCTGCACCTCTAAAGATCAAAAAGAGGAAAGTACCTGTTAAAGTTATCAAACCAAAACCTTCTCCTGAATGATCACCTCAACCATCAGAAGAATCAAAAACAGAATCTGATGAGCCAGTGGTCTATAAAGAAGCTCATGCAAATGAAACCGTGACTACTGAAGAAATTAATAAAAAACAATATGAATATGATGAAATGAAGAAGAAATCATTTGCTTAGCTTGACAAAGAAATCGACGACTATTGTGCGGAAACGGAACTTGAAACGGAGGTTGTCAATGAGAAGAAGTTGAAGCAACCGATGACGAAAGAAGAACAACAGACTGAAGATGACACTGACATGGACTTTGGGCTAACGACTAAAGAAATAAATGAAAGAAGTCTCAAGACTGGACTTCAACAAAGCAGAATAACGGCATTTGAAGGACAACAACCACCTCTTCTTCTGGTTAATCAACCTAGTGAGGAAGGGGGTTCCAGCAGTAGAGCTCAACCAATCATTACACCTAATCCTGATCTGGTTAATCAACCCAGTAAGGAACAAGGTACAAAAACGGAACACCAAGAGTCTACAATGATTTTCCATGAATGAAAGGAACAACTAGAGGATGAGGAAATGCATGATACTAAAGACCAACATGATGATATGGGGGAGAACTTATTGATAACTGATGATGATGTAAGAAAGGCTGCAGAAGAAGTCGCCATGAAGGAAATAGTTAAAAAAGAAGAAGAAATGAAATAGAAAGAGATTGAGGATGCAAAACTAGTTGAAGAAGAAAGATTACGTGATGAAGCAGATAACTACATCATAGAAAATCCCGATCACAAACCTGAATCTTCTCCTCCTTCACACAAAGACTTAGAAACAAATATTCACAAAGATACTTTGGCCATTCCCGAATCATCAACAAAATCATCACCTCCATCAACACAAACAAAATGCAAATCCATTTAGAAATCAATCAAGAAACCAGCTGACACATGGATGTCTCGACCCAAATTCAAAGTTCAAAATGCCGTAAAGAAAGCCCGATTCAAATAACACAACAAACTTAAAGATAAAATTGAAACACTCACGAGCCTTGTCACTGGTTTAACCAATCAGATGATTGATCTACAACAAACCAAGCAAAGGGTTCATGAATATTTGTCAAGAGATGTCCAAGCTGATATGGATAAGCTGATTATGAAGTACACTGAAGAATATCTGATGACAAACCAGGTAAAAGTTACTTCAAAAGAGTTGAAACATCAGCTCAAGCCGTTGAAAGAGCAACTCCATCAAACTATCAGAAAAATTGTCAATGAAGTGATTTCTTCTACTCCCCTCACTCTTCACACAGTTCCAGCACCAAGGGAACTCACACTTGAAGACAACCATGACTCAAGAAGAAATAGCAATCATGGATGCTATCTCGGCAAATTTGTCGAAAGAATCATGTAAGGAGGCGGCTGACAGTCAAAAGAGACCAAGAGAAGATAAAGACCCTGTTCCAAACTCACAATCAAAAAAACAAAAGAACACCGATGGTCGTTCATCTTCTCATAAGGAACCGGTCAACCCTTCTACTACCACAACAACTCAGAATCAACCGAAACCATCCGAGTCAGCACCCAAAGCAGATGATCATTTTGAATACACCGGTGCTGATAACTTGGAACAACCTGATCCTCAACGTCACACCATACCTGGACCATCATCAACCTCCAAGAGTAGAACACATTCAAAAGACAAACAGCCAAAAGTTGTCGAATGGCTTGACAACGACAACACAGCCGAATACGGATGGTTTGATGAAATAGTCAATACTCAACCACCACTAGCTGAAGATCGAGAACCGGTAGATGGACGAACCGTGGAATACGTTCAGAAGATAAAGCATGACTTCCGCATTAAGAAATTCAACAAAAAGGAACTAAGAAGGATCAAGAACGCAGCCTTCAACTTTCTAAAAAATTGATCCGGGAGTGCAATTGAACTAGAATA